>CM062637.1:7716782-8979282 GCA_025617555.3 Puccinia polysora | reverse complement strand
GGTTATTTTTTACAAAGGAAATATAATTAGGGTCTGACCGATATACAAAATCATTTTTCATTGGAGTAAAAGAATAACATGACTCCAATGAAATGAAACATATAGATCTGGCGTATGTGGCTGCTAATATTTGTTCCATATCTAGTTTAGAAAACCATTTTGAAGAGGGAATCTTTTGATTAATTTCTTCAACATCAAGACTTTGTTTGATCTTTTCTACCTCTTTTACACCATCAAGCATCTTAATGTAGTATGCTTTATGTTTCTCTAATGTTTCAATCATTTCCTTTCTCACTTTAAACCATCCATGTTCATTGCAACCAAAAGATTTAGCAATGACTCAAAATCCGCAATTCCCATCTCAAATTGGATCCCAAACCTCATCCAAAAACTTATCAAATTTCTTGGGTATTTTATTGAGGTATTTTAATTTTGGTTCCTATCATCAAAACTAACTTAGTTTTCATTTCTTTAATCACATCAATGAAACAAATAATCACCAAAGATTTGCTTCTGGTTGAGCTTTGCTTCACGTCATCTTCCTCTGAAGAGGATTCTGATTCCAAATTAAGTGATCCCGATTCACTTTCAGTCTCTTCCTCTGAACTTTGAAATTCAGATTCTGATCCTGCAAAATTTGACTAAAAATTCATCATTAGTTAGTTAGTTCATTAAACCCAAAAAAATGAACATTTTGCAAAAGAAATGACATCCAATCTTTCTTCTTTTCTTATTTGGCACCCTTCCAGTCCTATTTTCCTGCTTTTTTTTTATTCAAAATGCTCAAACCAAGATTGCCATCTCTGTATATCTGTCAATTTTGGATGGCCCCTACTTAATTGTAAGACTTTAGGTTCAAGTCTTGGTTTCAATTGATATTTTGTGATCTTCCAAATGATATACTTCAATAGGAAACCTTGCTCATGATCTGGAGATTCCAAAATCATTGCATTCAATTTTTCACATAACTGAGGAATGCTCAGAATTTCATCCACGTTGCACTTCAAAAATTGAAAAGGATCATCCATTAGTTAATTATGAATAATTAATCAAAAAGCATTAATCACATAGTGATTTGAACAAACCAACTTAAGCCAACTTACAGAACTAGAACTGCAAGGGTCGTAGTCTAACCTCCACTGAGGATGAACATCTTTGGGTACCACCAATCCTCTGAATGCTAGACGGTCACCTATTTGGTGGGAACAGGGCAAACCCATAGTCTTGGAATATGACTTGGTGAACACTTTGCCATCATGATCACATTTGAATTTCTCAAATTGTTCCCTAATAAGCTGAATTGCCTCTAAAGAGAATTTGTAACCCAATGAAAACAGTTCAGGTGGGAGAACTGTCCCTAACTTCATTTGAGAGTTGTTTAGTGATGCATGAACCAATTTAATTTCATTCAACACTGTTCCGTCATGGCTTTTCCAAACATCCAACAGGTTTCCCAAAGAGTTTGCAAGGAATCTTTTGAGAGTGGCATGGGCCCCTTCAACCCAAGAAGCTGTTTCGTTTCCAAAATCTTGGTTTATAAAAGTCCACACCATTACAAATGTCTCTTTGATAGGGAAAATTTTATTTTCCATATACTCAAGCAAATCCTCATAGTATTTCAAGAAACACTATAAAATTCAAAATTTCAGAACCCAAAACTAGGCAGAATAAGAAGCAGTGATTTGGAACTACTCTGAGTTCTGCATAATTGACCTCTTCCTCCTCCTTGGTCTTTGAGGCCCCTTACTTTTCCCATTGAGTCATAGAGCTTTTCCATCCTTCAAAGTCATTAACAAAGCGCCCTTTACAGTTTGCTTGTATGTTTTTTTTAGAAAGTTGCAAAGTGCAAAATTGTCTTGATGACTCTGGGAAACTAGATTCAATTGCACAAATCAGAGCTCTTTCACATTCTATCACAAAGACTTTTGGAAGTCTCTCAGGATCATAAGCCAACTGCTTCAATGCATTTAAAGACAAACGGTAGAACTCAAACATTTCTTTTGTTATGAAAACAAGAGCTTTTGTGAAATTTTTCTTGTTTGCTCTCATTCCTTCAAAATGCAATAGCGGGATTTGGTACTTGTTTTTTTTTTAAGTACAATCCAACATAGAAATATGATGGAATTGTTTGGAAAAATTTAATGGCTCTGGGTGGGCCAAGAATAGGGCCTCCAACTGACCCTGTCCACTGAATTTTGACCAATGAATCCAAGTTGATTCTTCAAGCTGTTTATAGAGTATGTTGTGGAAAGTAAGAGAGTGAAAATCCCCTAGTTTTCCTCAAGTTCCGGAATCAATGGTCCTAGCATCTGTAGGGATAAGGATGCACCTGTATAGAGGGAGAGAGAGATAGAGAGAGATAAAGAGAGAGATAAATTTTCCTTCCTTTCCTTTCTTTTCCGTATGCTTCTCTGTATCCTTTGCTGTATCCTTTGCCCTCCATCCATAAATATATGAATATATGTCTCCCACAAGCTGGGGTTGAGAGCGTGGAATTTATGCCCACCCTCTCAATCCTATCCTAAGTACAAGCAAAATGAAATCACAAAAACAAATAGAAAATAAACCCTAAAAACCAGAACCCTAGCCTAACCCTAACCCTGTCACATGCCGCAATCATTATCCAGTCCGTCTACCCTTACACACATCCAGTTTTTCCTTCTCATGACGTGGCCCTCTGCCGCACCCTACTCAGATCCCCCCGCCTTGTCTGTATCCACCCAGCGCGCCGCATGATTTCCTGCCCTGCGGGTTAGCCTGCGCTTGCGCGCACCCAACCCGCTCCTATAGCCTTTCCCATACCGCAACCACCCTCAAGCCCACCTACCGTTACAAACACCCGGTTTTTCCTTCTCATGACGTGGCCCTCCGCCGCGCCCTACTCGGAGCCCCCCGCCTTTTCTGTATCCTCACAGCGCGCCACGTGATTTCCTGCCCTGCTGCTATAGCCCCAATCACCCCGCTCTATCTTCCCAAATTAGATGCCCACAAACCTGGTTGTGCCGGCTCCAGTCTTTGGTCATTTAAAGTCCAAGGGGGCAGTGATGAGCGCACCAACCGTTGCACGGTTCCCAATCCAAGGCTATGTAACAACACCACAATGTCCATAATACTTTTATCCTTCAGTTCTTCAAGCGCTACCTTCTGCTTAGTGTTATGGATTGTTTGGTCATCAACATAATTGCTTACATCAATCTTGCTCAATTTTCTCTAAATTTGTATCATATTGATCCCATCATTCATGCCTTCTATTAGATTGTCTAAGGGTACCCCAGTGATTCTCCTCAGTTGAGGATGCACAGAGGGATGTTCTGATGGTTGATGGTCATGTTGAGCTTCTTTGTAAGGAATTTGCCAAAAGGGGCTGGCCTTTGTGCAACTTGCACGGATTAAAAAATTGCACCCAACCTTGCTTGTGTGAGTTTTACAAGAAAGTTTGGTAAGGAGTTGCCCCAAGTAGTAACCATGTCAATCAAAGGCCAAATCCACATATTTATCTTTCTTTGAATTAAAAACCATCAGAGCGTAACCATTCTTCATAGCCCAAGTTTAAAAATAGTCTTGTGCCTCTTCCCTAGTAGGAAAGGCTCTTACAGGAGGTGGGTCAAGTGGATCTAGTAAACATTCATTGGTTATTGTCATAGTTTCATAGGTGTCATAGGTTCATAGTTTCATAGTTTCATAGTTTCATAATTACAATCCCTCAATTAGTTTTGATCAAATTAAATCAGGCAAAGACCTCAGTAACATAAAATGTTACTCACAACCAGAGGTCAAATCCAACTGTGAAAAATTTTGTTCCTCAATTGTCACCCTAGATGAGGATGCAATTGGGGCTTCCAATGTTTCATTACTCAAATACTTTTTTTCCAAAGCTTTTTTAACAGCACTATTGATGTAGTCCTTCAACACAGCCATGTCACATGGAGAGCTTGCCACTGTTCCCATAATGCAAAAGAATTGAAATTCTACTTCAGTATTCAATCCAACTTTAAAATGAACAACTGAAAATTTTGCTTACTTTTGAGTTAAGAAAGATGTGTCAAATTTCACTATAATATCTAGGATGCTTCAATTGATTTCAATTTTATTTCACTTTAATTTTGCTGTGGTATTGCTAGGTGTGGTCCAAGTGTCCCACATAATATACATTGATCCCAAATTTGGGTTGAGGGAACCCAAGTGTGGCCCAGGGGGTGCGCAAAAATCTGGCACAACTTCTGGGGGGTTGCGCACCCCCAAAAATGGCGTATTTGAGCCATTTAGGGGGTACACAGCTCAAAATTGCCGTTTCCGGGGGGTAAACAGCTCCTATACAACCCCCTGGGGGTCGCGCGTGTTTGGAACAGCCCTTTGTAGTCGTCTATGGGCCCCCACAGCTCAAATGGGCCATGTAGGGCCCTAAAGGACTACCACAAGGTTGGACCCGTGAATTTATCATCACCCAAAAGAATATAAATATAGAGAATCATTTTTGTCATGCATTCAACCCTTTATTTCACGCATTTTTAACTTGGCATGCGGTTGCACCCCTTTGACATTTCATGCAAAAATACTTTAATTCACACAACTTTCAAGGATTTTTTTTTTTGAATTATGACTGCGCATCCATGTAGCAGGGGCTCTTGAACCCCTAAAAAAAATCTTTGGTAATTTTGGAGCCATTAAAACCCTTTCAAAAATTTGATCCAAAAATGAAAAAATTCTGTAAAAACAAATTTTTGCATGGGTTTTTGGATCACCATTTTGGCTATTTTCATTGTTTTTTTTTTGTTATTTCAGCTGCCATAAATTTTAACCAACAGTCAATAAGTCTCCTAGTTTTTTTTTCATATTTTTTGGATGTATCCTTTCACCTTCAAAAATTCCTTGGATTCTTATGCTTGCCATTTTGACTTATTTTTTTGGTGTTTCAAGCTCTGAGAATTGTAAAACAACTATTCAATAGATTTTTTGAAAAAATTCAGGATTTTTGGATTTCATTTTTGACCTTTAAAAATTCCATCAAAAAACCAAAAAATTCAAAAAATTCACTTTTCTCACTGGATTTTTGAATCCTTTTGTTGTGCTATACAATCATTTTTTTGGGTAATTCAAGCTTTCAAAATTTTGAATGTTCAAAAAAAAAGTTCATTAATAATTTTTGAAGATCATCTGCATTCTTTCATACAACTTACAAGCTTCATACAAAAAATTAAAAATAAAGAACAAATATTGATACAAATATCAAAATTTATTCAACTAAGATTGGTTCTATTTTTCTACTTGATTTTGGTGAAAGGAACAAAAAATCATTACCAAGATCCAAATTTCTCTGAAAAATGGTTTTCCAAGATTTGGAATCCTTTGTAACAAAGATTTTCCAAAGTGTATCTAACCTGGGATCTGGCCAATGATCAGAATTGAACTTGAATGAGACTATATGTTTTGATTCTTCTGAAAGAATGAAGCAAAGAGGAGAAATTTTGGAATTTGGAGTTGGAGGGGAATTCAGGGGAAGATAAGTGCAGAGCATTAAAGAAGAAAACATAAAATTGGAAACTTACATGTTTCAGCCAGAAGTAAACCATGGCATGGAAATTTCATCCACATATTCATGGGAGCTTGGCCATAAAGGTGGCTCAGTTTCCTCCTTTCTCCTTGGAAAGTTTCACCCCAGATATCACGCAGTATTCTTGGGCCCTTGAAGCTTGGGTTCAAATCAAGATCTTTCACCATTTTTTTCATGAATTCAATCCAGTCTTCAGAGATCCTCCCCAAGCAAATGGCTGCTGCTCTAAAGCCACAGTTCCCATCCCCTATGACAACTTGAACATGGTAGATATGAGGAATGGCTGTTTTTGGGGAAATGGAATCTTTGTATTGGCATTAAAACCAAAAATCAGGATTTTTTATAAGAGAAAATATGGACTAAATATAATAATCAATTCTTCAATTGATACTTGGTCAAATATTCCAGAAGAAGAATAAGATAATGTGCAGGAAACCTAGAGAAAAAACCCAAAAAAAATCAGACAAAATTAAAAAATGAGAAAATACCAAATGTACTCACTTTCTAACTGATTGTTGGGGCTGCTAATGCCTTCCCCCCAGGAGGATGGTAAGGAGAATAACCTGGGATACCTTTAGTCTTATTATTCTTATCACAGGATTATATTAAGGAGAAGCAACTTGCTTATTCACAATGGTTCCAGACCTCTGATAAAGGTTTGAATTAAAAAATTGATGGAAAATAATATCCAAAGAATTAGCAAAAATACAAGATAATCAAAGCTCACAATCTCAATTACATCCATATCTTGCAGCTCTTCATTTGCTGAATCTTCCCCTTCATCCAAATCTGGCACCTCTTCATCTTTTGAATATTCCTCTTAAGTCAGAAATTTACTCTATTTTAAAAAAATGAGAAGCAATCATCAAAAAAAAAACAACCCATTGCAGAAAAAATAAGTATAGTTATGAAATTACCTCTTCCTCTGATTCCTCCTTCTTTTTCCCATTTTAATTCCCTTGGATGGCCTTACACCTTCTTGAAACCTTAACACATAAGAAAAAAAATTAATTATGAATGTTGATATATTTTTTTGTCCAAAAAATTGGTTACTGACAATCAAATTTGCTATGAATTTCTTGTTTGGACTTCCTCTCCTCTGTGGTTCTTATAAATATTCAAAACCAGATGGATATCTTTTGCTTGAGGAATGAGATATATTCTTGAACTTATTGTCTGCATCTTTGGGTCTTGCTCTAGCTTTGGATCTTTGAGTGTAATTTGGTTCTTCAATGAGGGTAAGTTGATATCTTCCACTGTGCAGCTTCATGCTTTCACCCAGATTATATAGCTGTTCTCCAGGTGACAACTTTCTGAATGCTTCAAATGGTTTAGTGAAATATAGGTTTTAATTACTTTCTTTTTTTGAAAATTCAATTTTTGCTGAATCTTCAGTTGATTCAGGGTTCACAGTTAACTGGAGAAAGGAAAATCAAAATCAATCAGGACATTATTCATTTGAGCTTTCATCCAAAAAAAAATAAAAATAAAAAAATTCAAAAACTTACTGAGATGGGAGCTCTGACATTCCATTGGGGATGAAAATCACCAAGTTGGAAGAGTTCACCCTTTCTGATGGCCAATTTTACTTTGTGAACAAATGCTATACCCATGTAAATAGAGTAATCACAGTTGTTGCAATTGGTGGAAGAATCAGGAACTTGATGAGATGAATGAATGACTTTGAGGGAAAAGTGGCTGATCTTTCCATAAAGATGATCCACACAGTGAGGCAAACCAATTAGATGCTTGAATTATTTCTGAGAGGCTTCAATTGCTCTCTCATGGGTTTTGGATGGTTATGGCACTGTAAATTTTTTGAACTACATTATAAAAAGAGCCAATAGAAGAATTGATGAATCTTTTAATGTATGAGTGAGAGCCTTATATTCTTGATTTACTTGTGTTTCCAAAGTGAAAGTATTTTTTTGCCAAATAGGAGACAAATTTTCTTTTCAGAGGAATCCAGTTTCCAAGAAGGTAGTCAGAAGTGGGGGGATTCCAGACCAGAGAAAGTTTGGTGAAGTTTTTGTGATAGCTTGATTAAGAATTTCAATAGACCAAATGATGCCATTGTTTCTGGAATATCTTCCATTCATCTTCAGATTTAAAGTTCTTCCTGCAATGAGTTTGAATATTCTTGAAAATGTGCCAGACACAGAGATTATGATGAGAGGAAGGAAGACTGATTCAATTGAGCTAATAAGTGCTTGTTCCTTGTTGGTCACAATCACACTAGGTTCTTTATCTTGAAAGATTTCCTGAAGTTGATTCAGGGCCAAATCATAGTTCTGTTTTTTCTCTTTAGATCAGAAACAGAATGAAACAGAGAAGTTTCTAGCAGAATTGTTCATCCCAAGAATATGAAGAAGGGGCATTTCAAATCTGTTGGTTTTATATGAACAGTCCATCATAATGAGAGTAGAGAAAAGGTTGAGAAGTTTCATGGAATAAAGGTGTGAAATAATTAATGAAGTAACTTGACCATCCAAATTGTTCATTTTTTAGTAAAAAAAAGAATTTTCGAGTTCCAGTATGAGTGCTTCCACAGGAGCTTTGCCATCAAGGGAATTTTTTTGTATTTGGAATTTTTTTTTGTAAATTGTAGGGAGATTTGTATGGATAGGTGATGATGATTTTTGTATAAGAGAGTTTAAAATTTTCAAAGGGGGAACCCCTGCTCTAAATAAATTTTCAACCACCTCCTCTTTCTTCCCTTGGATTTTTCTGTGGATGGGATGAGTTGAATGATCAATGGAAGGTGGATGGTTGTGTCTGGAAATATAATCTTAACCACCCAAACACCCAATTTATCTGGAAAATTCCCGGATAAACTGAAAGGAAAATTCGTCTTTTTTGAGTTTTTTAATTTGGAGGTTTATTAAAAAAACAATTATATAGGCCCACAAAAGGATTCAAAAATTGCATGAGAAAAGTGAATTTTTCAAATTTTTTGGTTTTTTGATGGAATTTTTAAAGGTAAAAAATGAAATCCAAAAATCGTGATTTTTTTGAAAAAGCTCTTGAATAGTTTTCTTACAATTCTCAATTCTTGAAACACAAAAAAAAAATAATGCAAAATGGCAAACATAAGGATCCAAAAGTCAAATGAGAAAATTGAATTCTTTGATTTTTTTTCTTTTTTGAAGGAATTTTTCAAGGTAAAATAATACATCCAAAAAATATGATAAATATATTTTAATGCTCTTTGAATGTTTTATTAAATTTTTGAAAGCTTGAATTACCCAAAAAGCATGAAATAAAAAGGAAAATAAAAGGATTAAAATGTCCAAAGAGAAATTTGATTTTTTTTATCTTTTGTGTTTTTTGAAGGAATTTCTTAAGGTGAAAGCATACATTAAAAAAATATGGAAAAAATACTTGAAGAATCTATGAATGTTGGTTGAGATTTATGGCAGCTGAAATACCAAAAAAATAAACAATGAAAATATTCCAAGTGATGATCTAAAAAGCCATGCAAAAATTTGTTTTTACGTTTTTTGTTTTGGTTTTTGATTGCATTTTTGAAGGGGTTGCAATGGCTCCAAAATTACCAAAGATTTTTGTTAGGGGTTCAAGAACCCCTTCTATGGGCCTGCGCAGTCAGAAATAAAATAAAGGAATTCTTGAAAGTTGGGTGAAATAAAGTATTTTTGTGTGAAATACCAAAGGGGCGGGACTGCGGGCCAACATTGAAACGCAAGAAATAAAGGGTTGGATGCATGAGAAAAATAATGCCCTAAATATAAATAAATAAAATAGGGCCTATCAGAGTTAGAAAACCCGCCATTTTTAATTGCAGGTTTCCAAAATACACATACCCCCTAACTGGTGTATTTTGAAATGGTGTTTTTCATGGAAATGGCGGATTTCAATCATCAAACCAGTCATTTATGCACCATCATCCATCCACCATCCATCTCATGTAAAACTTGAATTCAAACCTCCACCTCAGCAAATCAATAAAAACCAGACTTGAGTGCTCCCAGGATATTCCTGGTCTGGCCAAATCAATTTTTGGGATGAAGAAAAGCTCCCCACCAACCTTCTCCTCCACCGCCATCTGCTCCTAATCAATTTCCGTGAGTTCCCCCCTCCTCCTCCTCTGTCACTGCACGCAATTGATCAATTGCAGTGAGTGCCCCCCCTCCTCCTCCTCCACCACTGTTGGCTCGAAATTTATTGCTGTGAGTGCCCCCCCTCCTCCTCTGCCTCCGCCGGAAATTGATTGATCAATTGTGGGAAGCCTCCTCCTCCTCCTCCTCTGCTGCCGCCATCAATAAATTGATTGATTTCAGCTGGGCTCTTCCTCTTCATCTGCAGCCACCCACAATAATTAAATCAATTCCCAATGGCGGCATCCTCCTCCTCCTTCTCCTCTGCTTCCCCTGGCAATCAATCAATTGATTACTGGCAGTGTCAGGTTGCTACTATGTACAGAGCAACCTGTCATAGCAACACAAAACTATCAAAAATAAGAATATCTAAATTAACAAAAGAAGGAGTGAGAAATCCATAAATATTATTAGAGAAATGGATTCCTCACCCAAAATTAGGTATGGTCACTCACTGACCCCACCCTTGAAATCCAAGTCCTTACAATTTCAAAATAATTAAAAAGAAAAGTACTAAAAATTACGACACCAGTATGGAACCTTTTGGCCATTTAACATTTCATACGTGTTTTCACGTAGAGGGTTTACACCTAAAATTCACTCAGAATTGAGGTGTTGTGTATATTTTAGGAGTTACACGCGGAAATGTGTTATTTCACAATTCCCGCGCGCAGCCCCGCATCATTACATACTCCTACGTACTTGTAGTAGCAGTTTGCCGCGTACTAGAGACCCGCGCACAGCTAATTCTTCCACGCACGCAGCAGATCCTACCCTGCCCGCATCTGTCCTGACTGATCCCCGCGTCTGGATCTGTTGTGACTAATCTGACAACCAGGTACTGCTCAGAAGAGCTACAACCTAGTTAGGGTTGCCTGGCATATGTAACAAGTTGAAATATGCATTATTAATAGTCTAAAAAGACCAAAACTTAAATAAAATTAATAAAAATTAAGTTTAGAACATTTTTCAATAATAAATCAAAGATCAAGGATTACCACGTAAATCATTGACTCTGATCTTTGAAGACCAAGAAACACTACAAGGAGTGTTCATAAAAATTATTAAAAATTATCTACGTGATCAGCAAATTATGGAAAGTCAGTAGAAATCCACATCTTTCCCCTTTAAAACATTAATAATAGTAAAAATGAAGGATGAGTGCAGAATGATCAAATTCACGCCATAAAAGATTAACAGATCCTGTGGCTTAAATAGTACAGAAATCCAGAAGATCTAAGGTCAGCTGATTAACAGAACCAAGTGGACGTGCTAATACTGCTCTTACTGGCTTTCAAGCCTCAGCCCATGAGAAGAACCCTCTCTACATGCCCTGAGAAGCTCAAAATCACCCCAAAAAGGTATTTATACAGAACTCTTTGGATCCATTATTCCATTATCAGTTTAACAGGAATTATTATTATCAATCAGACACTGTGTCATTGTTAGTCAAGTGCTTATGAAGAATCTAAGCAAGTGATTTATGACCAATTATTTAGTATTATTATTTATTTATTAAAACCAATCAACCCTTGAAGTTTAGTCAAGCAATCCACCCCATCTGCTCTGAAACCCTTCCTATTATTGCAGGATTTTTGTGGGAAATTTCTCAGAGTGAGTGTTTCCCTTCCTGTCTTGGCCATTGTGGTGTTATGCCCGGCCATTATTGGAATAAGCCCTTTCTAAGGCACCCATCTTCATTCCAAGGTTCTTAAACTGCCTAAGGAGGCCTCTAGAAGAGAGGTTGCTTTGTCTGTAAAGACCCCCAGTAGTATAATACTGTGGCCCCTCTTTGATATATATATTGAAATCCTTTTATTACAAAACCAATTAAACCTTGCAACTGCTCTTATTATATCATTTATTTGAGCCTCTAAGTGTTTATTTTTGGAATAATAATAATAATTATTATTCCAGTATTTTTATCACTCTCTGTAGCTAAAGGACTGCAAGGTTCCTGGTATCAGAGAACTGACAGGCGGCCATCTCCTCCTGTGCCGCCACCCCCAATCAATCAATTGATTGTGGGCGACCTCCTCCTCCATTTCTGCCACCGGCAATCAATCAATTAATTTCCTCTGCCGCTTCCCGCAATTGTTTGCAGTGAGTGCTCCCCTCCTCCTCCCCCTTTGCCTGGGAATGATATTTTTTTGTTTTGTTTCTTTATGGGTTGCTTTTGGTTTCAAGTAAGTCTTTGCTTTTATTTTATTTTTTATTTTTTGATTGGATTGTGTGATATGTTTTGTGGGTCACTCATGCCATTTTTTTTGGCTTTTAGTTTAACACTTCTTTTTTTCTTTTTTTTTTCTTTTCATCCCATCATAGGTCACCAATGATCATCAAATAAATGACCATGTTTTTTTTCTTTTTTTTTAATGGTTGGGACAATCAATGGGTATTTTTTTATGTTTTTTTTTTTAACATTTACTGATCATCCAACTTGATGAAAAGTTGACTAATGATGTTTTTTTTTTTTGGGTTTGATTATAGGTTTTCTGTAAATTTTTTCCACTTTTTTTGAAACTATTCAATGAAAACTCATGTTTTACTTCTTGTTATTTCCACATCCTTCCTTTTTTATGCAAACCCAATTCTTCTCCAATGACCCTCAGAATTTTATACAAGAATTGAATCCCTTCTTGATCCTCACCCCAATTGAATTATTTGGATGGGAGGTAACCAGAAGGGATGAGATGATTTGATAAAAATACAGAGAAATGGAGAAAATAGGGCTTGCAATATTCAAAATTTTATAAAAAAATTGAATTGCTTCTTGATCCTCACCCCAATTGAAGTATTTGGATGGGAGGGAACAAGATGGGAGGAGATGATTTTACAAACATACAAAGACATGGCAAGAATAAGGCTTGTAAGCATTGGCTAAAGGGGAAATGCTGGCCTTCTTTCAAAATATTTTGCCCATTTGAATATAAAAAGGACAAATAGAGTCCAAATTCTCTACCAACGAGTCAATTCCCTTGGATTTATTGAAGTCCGTGATACCAAAGCCAGTGGAGATTGAAATTGAGTGGGCCTTTTTGTACTTGGCTTTATAATTCTTGAATTTCTCCCAAATCTTTTTGTATGAAAGATCCAGCCTGAATTTTGTTTTATTCTTCAGTTCATTGGCCATCAGGATATAACCATTAACCTTAGAGGATGAAGGTTGGCCAACATGTGTTTTGTTGTCAGATCCAAAGAAAGTATCATAGTTGGAGGGTATTTTGAGCCAGTTGACCAGTATGATTTGATCAGCTCTCTTGAGCTGACTTGGGCCTTTTGAATCTGATGGGGTAGGATTGTTTGATGTAGAGTTCCTTGGAGATTTTTTCTTTTGTCCATTTGATTTTTTTGTGGACTTGCAGGGGGGGGTTTTCTGATGGGCCATTTGATAAGAGTAAGAGGGATGAAGGGATGAAGTAACGAGAGTTAGGATGTGATGAAAGCAATAAAGTGATGAGATCAATAAATCAATGAGGATAGCAATGAAGTGATGAGAGTGATGAAGTGAAAAGAGCAATAAAGCTATGAGATTTAGGATGTGATGAAAGCAATAAATTGATGAGAGAAATGAAGCAATGAGGATAGCAATGAAGTGATGAGAGTGATGAAGGGACAAGAGCAATAAATCAATTAGATTTAGGATTTGATGAAAGTGATAAAGTGATGAGAGTGATGAATCAATGAGGATAGCAATTAAGTGATGAGAGTGATGAAGTGATGAGGTAAATGAATGAAATTTTTGGTATGAGGTTGGAGTTAGAATTTTTCCTGATGAAGTTGGAGGTTGAAATAAGGGGTGATGATGTGGAATGATGGTTTGAGGCAGTGAAAGTCTTTAAATACTTCATTGAAAGAATTGAGATTGCCAAACACCAGAACCACTTATATTTCAAATAAGAAAAGATAAGAAATGTTTAGCACAAAGAACAATGATTTTACAAGTATGAGAATCTTAACCAACAGGAATGAGAATTGATTTCAATGAAATCTCAGCACAACATTGGATCCACCATCTTAAAGTAGACACGCTTGATTGCGTTTATTTTACAGACTGCAGCGAAGTGACCTTGACACTGTTGGTAGCCTTGACTGACAATATCTGTCGATTCTGAGTGTTAGCTACGGTCTCGACCATGAAGCCCCTTGAATCATAATTACCAGATAGAAGTACTTTGCGGTTGGCGTCGATGAGTTGTTGATGGAGATTGAGATTGGAGTTGGTGACGGATAGAGTGGGTAAGTAATCAGAAACTGGTGAGAGAAGATTGGTACGGGAATTAACTGATGAGTCGACTGTTGGGTTGTCAACTTGAGAGTCGTCAACTTGCCTGCTATCACCAACAAGAGGGTTGGAGAGCACACGCTCCAATTCTGTCTCATGCAGCGTTGAAGTGTCTCCACCGCTGTCAGAATGTTGCGGACTTCAATCTGGTGTAACACAGTATTCTCAACACCCCTCCTTGATTCAATGCACAGTGAATTCAGGTACTAACATGGTGAACCAGTCTGAGTAATGAAGGCTTGTTGGCGGCTTTAGTAAGACTATCTGCGACCATTTGATCGGATCTAATTAGTTGGATTCTGATTGAGTCATTTGAAACATCTTCCCTGAGTCCCTTTGTCTTCAGATCTATGAATTTGGTTTTCGAGTTGCTTCCAAAATTTTTTATTTTGTCATCTAGGCCTTTATTGTTGATTAAGTGGAGACTGAATACAATTGGTGTTCTCCACAGCTCATGAATGAGATGATTTATTCATCTGCATTCCAGTTGACCGTTGCTGAGTGCATTGCATTCCGCTTCTGTAGAGGAGTATGTAATGTTTCTTTGCTGTCGACTGGTCCAAAACAGTGGAGAGCCTCGAAAGAAGAAAATGAACCCAGTTTGAGAGGTTTGAGTGATGGGGTCGTCAGCCCATGTTGAGTCGCTATAACACACTAAATTTTCGGAGGTGTTTCTTTGTGAGATTAGCAAGCATTGATTTTTGGTGTTGGCTAAGTACTTCCAGACTTTAAGGAGTTCTTTCCAGTGGGATATACCGGGGTTTTCAGAGAATCTGGCCAGAGAGGATACTGCAAAACTTATATCTGGTCGGGCAAGCCCTGCGATGAAGTTGAGTCTTCCTATTGGTGACCAATAGCTGACTCCCAGTTTCTTAAATTCTTCCACTTCTTTGTTGGTCGCAGGGATGAGGTGAATTCCAGGTGTGCAGGGAGTGTTTGTCAGTTTACAGTCCATCATGTTCAACTCGGCAAGTCCTTTGTCTATATGAAGAGGCAAAGAAAGTTTAATATCTCCCTTGGACCTCTCCACCTTCATCCCCAATAGAGTGTTTGGTGGGTGTGCGGAGGAATTTTTGAATTTACCCAGAAAGGCGTCCTTGAACTTCTTTACATTCCCCACAACCAGTAGGTTGTCAACATGGATGAATGCTGCTGAAATTCGATCTGTTCCTATGTACAGGTAGGGATCTGCTTTGGATGGATGGAATCCTTGTTCCTGAATCCATTCGCTGAGCATCTTTTTCCAGTTTTTTGGGGCTTGCTTGAGTCCATACAAGGATTTTCGAAGTTTGAGAATCGGAGATCTTCTGGAGGAGCCAGTTGGGCGTTGGATAAAGACTTCCTCATCAGGAGGAGCGTGCAGGAACACCCCCTTGACGTTGAACTGGAGCATATCAAGATTGCAATACACCGTGAGTAGCAGAACTGCCCTGAGGGATGCAACTTTGCCGGTTGGAGCGTAAGTTTTGAGATAGTCGATTCCATACCTTTGGTTGAATCCTTGTACACAAACCCTGGATTTATAGATTGGAGCCTCACAATGTGTGTTTTCTTTCACTCTGAAGGCATAGGTTACGTTGAGCAGGTTTTCAGGCTCCGGACCATCGTAATCTTCCCATACCTTGAAATCTTCACATGTGTCAAGCTCTTTGTGTAGTGATTTGGACCATACGGGACACTTCAGCGCCTCTTCAGCTGTTTTAGGAGTCTCAAACGTGTAGTAGCCGTAGCAATTGGGAGGCTTCAGTTCCAATCGATTTCTGAGTTGTCAAGCCTTGGGAATCAGATCTTCAGCTATGACACTTTCCTCTTCGTCATTGTCTTCTTTGGATTCAGACGATTTGTCGGGCTCAGATTTGATAAAGGGTTCATTTGTCTTACAAGGATCCTCTGGTGTTGTTTCACCCGCCCGTAGGGTGGTGACGTTGGGAGTTGAGTTTTCTTGGACATCTTCTTGGGTTGGAGGAAGATCTTCAGAGGCCTGAAGTTGAGACTTTCTGAATCGGACGTTCTTGGTTTCAATGATGCTCCCGGAGGTCATGAGGATACGGTAGGACAGCAGTTTAGGCAAATAGCCTATCAGTCGTCCTGGTAGTCCTCTTTCATCGAATTTCTTGAGGTGATGTTCTGAAAGGTTGAGAAAAGTCACCTTGCTCCCTATGGGTTTTAGATAGTCTGCTGGCAGCTGAGTTCTGTGCATCAGCTCCCATGGAGTTATCCCGTCAGAGTTGGGAATTTGATTTAAGGCCAATGAGCAGCTTCTGATGACCTCGTGCCAGTAGTTCTTTGGTAGTTTGGAGGAAGAGAACCTTGCCCGTACAGATTCGGCAATTGTTCTGTTTGCTCTTTCAGCTTGGCCGTTGTGCTGAGGATGGTAAGGTTCGGACACTATCCGTCATATTCCTTTGTCTTCAAAAAAGCTGGTTAAGTTGGTATTAATGAATTCGCCGCCTCCATTGCAGCAGAATTCCGAAGGATAATGCCCATGCTTGTTGTACTTGTTTAGGATAACAAACTTGATCGCGTCTCCGGCATCACTCTTCTGCTTCAGTGGGAAGGAGCTGATGTACCCTCTGAAGTTGTTGACTAAGGTAAGGGAGTAGCAATAGCCACCTTTGGACAATGGGTTGATTGGACCAATCATGTCGGCGTGAACTCTTTCAAACACTTTTTCAGCCCTGTTTGACATGTCCTTGAAGCTGGCGCGGGTGATTTTGCTTTTATCGCAGCTTTCGCACAAGAATGAGGCTTTGATGTTCTGGGGTATTGTGGATTTGAGGTACTTCTCCATTCTCGCAATTCCAGCATGGCCAAGTTTGAGGTGAAACTCATTGATTTCTTCTAGCTGAGGATCTTTTGAGGTAAAGTAACTTTGCTTACACTCCATGTCTAGATACAGCAGATTGTTGATGATTATTCCTTGGAGCACTGTGGTTTGGTTTGCGGTGAGGTTGAAGGTGGGTGGACTGACTCGATCATTGACTATTAGATTTGCGCCCTTGGCTAGAAATACTCCCATGGAAAGTAGGTTTACAGCAGCGTTGGGCGTCCATGCAGCATCTTCAAGCTCGAGAGTGCCTGACTTAGACTTGAGTATTGCCGTCCCTCTGCCCATTATCGCCAACAAAGCTCCTGGTTTGCCTGTTTTGATGACGTTTGATCCATCTTCTGATTTAAGTGTCTTGAACCAGCTCTTGTTGGTGAGCATGTGAATGGAGCACCCGGAATCCAGAATGAAAACGGCTTGATTCAAAGGGAAAGTATGTGCAAAGCAGTGATAGAAGGAGAAGAAATTGGATACCTCCTCCTTTTTCTTCTTTTCAAATTTTTGGGATTTAAATACCTTAGGCTTGAGCTTGGGATGTTTGATCCAGCACTTTTCTCGCGGATGGTTCTGTACTTCAGGATTGTGAATTCCGTTTTCGCATCTGGGATAGTTAGAGTAGAGGCTGAGGTCTACCTTTGACAATGTTGCTCCTTCCTTGACTTTGGCCTTGATTTCATTTTTGTGTTGAACCAAGTGGTCAAGCACTCGTTTGACGGTGATTTCTTTGTCGCCGTGCATGATTTGAGAGGCCATGTTCTTCAGATTTGGAGGAAACTTGAATAAGATTAGATAGGCAAGGATGTTGGATGGTAATTCAATTCCAACCTCGGAGAGTTTGTTGAGGTGCAATCATACTTTGGTTACAAACCTATCAATGTTGTCTTTGATGAAGGGAAGATATAGGAATGAGTTGAAGACCCTCGCTCAATTTGCTGATTGGGAGGAGGCGAAGTAATTTTTTGTTGGAATCCAAATCTCCTTGGCATTTCTGACGTTGCCAGGCTTGATGATGTTCGTATGCGTCGCTGGTTCTAGCTTTGCGAGCAGAAAGGGAGCCATGTCTTTATTGATTTTGGGATCCAACTGGACGTCATTGCTGTTGTTCTCCATGATGTGGAGAATCCCTTGTAGGTTGAATAAGCTTTCCATCTTGACTTTCCAGATCAAGTAGTTGTCTTTGTTCAAGAGTGGAGTTGACTCTACAAGGGTTTTGAGCGTTATTGTCCTCATTGTGCTGTCTCCCCCTGGTCCTGGTGTTGATTGATAGTCGGTAATCTCAAGAGAGTCGCTTTGGCTTTTAACTGTGAAAGAATTGAGATTGCCAAACACCAGAACCACTTATATTTCAAATAAGAAAAGATAAGAAATGTTTAGCACAAAGAACAATGATTTTACAAGTATGAGAATCTTAACCAACAGGAATGAGGATTGATATCAATGAAATCTCAGCACGACATTGGATCCACCATCTTAAAGTAGACACGCTTGATTGCGTTTATTTTACAGACTGCAGCGAAGTGACCTTGACACCGTTGGTAGCCTTGACTGAAGATATCTGTTGATTCTGAGTGTTAGCTACGGTCTCAACCATGAAGCGCCTTGAATAATAATTACCAGATAGAAGTCCTTCGCGTTTGGCGTCAATGAGTTGTCAATGTAGATTGAGATTGGAGTTGGTGACGGATAGAGTGGGTAAGTAATCAGAAACTTGCAAGAGAAGATTGGTACGGGAATTAACTGATGAGTTGACTGTTGGGTTGTCAACTTGCCTGCTATCATCAACAAGAGGGTTGGAGAGCACGCGCTCCAATTCTTTCTCATGCAGCGTTGAAGTGTCTCCACCGCTGTCAGAATGTTGCGGAATTCAATCTGGTGTAACACAGTATTCTCAACATTCATTTTTTAAAAAACCATTTATTTTCAGGTAACTCTGATACCTCTGATGTGAAATAAGTGGGTTTTTTTGATTTTTAATTGCAAGTTTGAAATTGCCAATTTGGGTTGAAACCTGCCATTATAAAATGGCGGGTTTTTTTAAATTTGATACACCCTAATAAAAAATAAAAATTGGAACCCCTAAACAACCCATTCACAACTCAAAATGCGTTGTGTGGCGCGGTTTGAAACCCATCTGAGTTTTGAATGGAAATTCAGACCTCAGATGGGTCAGAAAAAGCCATTGACAACCCAGATGTGTCACAAAACATGCCCTGCAACCCATTTTGAGTTTTGAACAGTGTGGTCTTTTATTTATAACCTTGGATCAGGAAATGTGTTTGTTGGAATTATCCAGACCTTGGCTGGACAAACACTGACTTTCCTGCACTCCCATCACCACAACCTTGGCATGTCACTCAAATGTCACCACCATGCCAATTCCATCTTCTCTCCCTCCTAGCTTGACTTGGTCAAGAATTCTCATCCCGGGCCCATTCAACTTTCCAGTCTCACCCTGTCTTTTCCTTTTCTTTCTTCACCCCTTCACCCACTGCCTCCTTTCTTGCTTTATCTTTTTATTTACTTTTCCTAAACTCTTCAAAGCCTCCTCAAGAAATCTTCTCTGCTCCTCATCCACACAGGCCGCCTTTCAAATATCCAACCATACCTCAAGCTAGTTCAAAAATCTTCTGCTAACCCAAGTTTTTCTCATATTTGGTGAGAAAGATTAAACAAGAATCAGCCACCTTAAAATCTCTTCTTCAGCCTTTCTTTTCATTCTAGCTTGTTGTTGTTATATGCTCTGCATCTTAGCAAACTCATCAGTCAACTTGTTTGAAACCCTCAAACTACCTAAGTCTTATCTAGAGTCTTAGCTTTTCCTCTTCTTTCTCATCATCTCTCTTGTGAACAGCTTGGTGTGTTTATTCTGGATACATATTGTTTTACCTACCTTCTAACACTGGTTCTGTAGTCTGGTTTTATGTTCTCCAATTATTTCCAGTAATCAAGGTTTTCTTTTCATCACAATTAAAAGTTGAATCAATAACCTCCTCAAACCTTTAACCAGACACTAAGCGCTCAGATGGACTCTATCAACCAGAAAATCCTCAAGACTTCCTTAGAGGCAATACCTCTACTAACCAAGGATAAATTCACAATCTGGCAAAGTAAAATGCACTTGCTGTTCAACCTAGCTAAGATCAAAGATCTTATGCTGCTTAACAAAGAGCTTCCTCCAGAGGAAAACTCAATTCTCACACCAATTATAATTTCAAAGCTGTCTCCTGCCATCCACTCCAACATCATTACCTCTGAAAATGACGAGAATTCTCAAGCCATCTGGAAGGCTGTTCTCAAGCACTTCATCTTGTCTAAACCCGCCAATTGAGCAAGGGTCTACAAGAGCTTCACCTCCATCACCTTTGACAAATCTAACATCCAACTATTCATCACTGAAATTAAATCTGGAATCACCCATCTCCAAGAAATAGGAATCCAACTGCCTACTGATATCCTTGCTTACATGATCCTTGACAAGCTGCCTTCAACGCCGGCCCTGAAGAGCATCAAACAATCAATTACTCACTCAGCTGTAGAGTCGGAAATAACCCCCGAGTCTGTCCTTGATCATCTGCGCATTCATCTCAATGAACAGAACATTTTCTCTCAATCCGCCACCAGTAGCTCATTTCTCTCTTTATTCACTGACGCCTTGGGAAAATGAAAGCCGTGCAAGCACAATATGTTGGAAAATCATCCTAAGAATGAATGCTGGATGTTATATCCCCACCTCCATCCTGGACCCACAAAAACTGACAATGATGATACTGTTAGCCTCATGTCTATTACCTTGGACTCTTCATCCCTCCTCTTTGTGATCGACTCTGGCTCATAGCATCAGTTTGAATTGATAGACAAAGAACCCTTAGGATTCATCAATACAAGCTGCGGATCCAGTACTCTCCGGATATTTGGAAAAGGAAGGGTAAAACTGGGAACCGGCCCAGCATTGATTACTCTCAATGAAGTCCTCTATGTTCCAAAACTCTTGAGCAACCTTCTGTCTCCATATTGTCTTCTGCTGGATGAGCTCCATGTTTCCTTTTATTCTGACCGTTTCATCCTCATGTGCAATTCAACTCCTCTTTGCCAAGGATTCTACCATAACAACATTCCTCATCTCAATCTAGAGTTTTCCATGCCCTGCACCTCTCAGCTTTCATCAGCTGAATTTTTTCACAAAGCTCTTGGTCATGTGAGCTACCATAGGATCTAACAAAAAATGAACCTAACCGTCAAAAAGGACCAGGATTGTGAATCTTGTGCGCTGACAAAAATCACCTGTGCCTCATTCAAAGATCAACACACTTGAGTGTCAAGATCATTTGAGGAACTAAAGGTGGGGTACCAAGTTTGTCAACAAGACAATAACTGACTTCTGTTGCTCCAGGCACATTAAACACACAGTCTCTGACCCTTACACTCCTCAGCAGAATTGGTTGGCTGAGTGCCACAACCAAACCATTCTCAAATCCTTGCGGATCATCATCCATGACTCAGGCTTCTCTTCTCTCCTCTGGCATGAAATGATTCCTGCTTCTACTCTCACACTGAATCAAATACCCTCCTTCAAGTTTTAAAAATCTCTCTACAAACAATTCAAGAATCACTCCCTTCCGTTATCTTACTTCAAACCAATCCGCAACCCATTGACATACTTGGTTCAGCCAAAACCAACTAATTCAAAGCTAGAAACTCCCAGATTGAATGAGCCTCTACTTGGTTACAACCCTGACCTTTGCTCATATCACCTGTTGGCCTCTAATGGAAAAATCATCAACACTAAGAATGTATCCTTCCTAGAATACTTTTGTCCTTCAAATCTAGCAGACAATCAGTTTGATGCCTTTGTACCCCAGCCCACTAGGGCTTCAGTGCCCCCTTCCCCTTCCAATAGAACTGACGATCAGGATCTCGACAATAACTCTGACCCAGAAGTCAATCATCTTTCAAAATCCAATGACAACAAAACTGAGCCCCCAAATGCTCCTGAAAACCTTCCCCTCTCCACCAGCAGGGTTCTTCAAGAAAGGACTATTAATGTCAGCCTCCTGGATGCCAAGACCCTTGCCATCCTTTAGCTTCCAGAGGTGATAGAGTAAATAATAAATATATTATTTAATAAATGCAGCAAAAATCCGTAGAATACTTGGATTAAGCTTATTGCATGGTAAAATGGTTTGGTTATTGTTTATTGTTTTGAATCAAGATTGATTATTAAATATTTATAGAGGGGCCACAATTATATTGGGGATCTTTAACACCTCTCTTCAGGGATTTCAGTATGAAAACACGTAGTCCTGGTTACTTTGGGTTCTTTAGTTTAAAGATTATTATACCCAAAGATAATATAATTATAAAATATACGGTGGAGTGGCAGGGCCTTGTAGCCAAGCTACCACGACAGAGAAAGGATAATAAGACTCACTGGTATGTTATTAAATCCTTTGTGTATTTTTTTGGGACGTGTACTGATGGGTTAAACCTGTATACTGGGGTTATAAGGTTTTTCAGCAGTTTTAATTGATAAAAAGAGTTTTGAGGACGGATATTACTGATCAGACATTGCCATAAATCACTTACTTATCTCTTATAAGTATTTGATTTCCTTGGAAAGGGGTCTGGATATGAATATTACTGGGTCTCTGCCCATCAACATCCTCAAAAGAGCTCTTTATTTATAGCTTTTGGAGTCCCAATATGGTCCTTCTGAGGGTTGTTATTTAAAAATATAAGGAGTTGGATTTGAAGGGTGGGGTCAGTGAGTGACCCTACCTAATTTTGAGTGGAGAATCCATTTCTGTAATAATATTTATGGTTTTCCTACTCCTTCCTAGGTTGATTGTATTATTATTATTTTTATGTTATTTTTGTTACTTTTGCAGCTTGCTCTGCAATAGCAGCAAGCTGACATTCCCCCACTCCAAGATATGGCCATATCTGAAAAAATCTGGAGGAAGTTGGGAGAAAGAATTAACTGCATATGTGCTTCAGTTGCTTTTGCTGGCTCTGTAGTTTCTGAGATGTATTGGTCCATCAGGTATATTATTTTCTGGTAACCATTCATCTTTGTCTGCAGATTCCCCTTTGTATCTTACTAAGTATAGTCTGATGTCTTTTCCTTGTACCCTATCTTTCTTATCTCTCAATATCCTTCTGACTTTCCCTTTTTCTTTTACAGGGTCAGGTTCTATTGGGATTATTGCTGGAGGGAGGTTTCTTCCTTCTCTTGGTTTAAAGTGTTTCACTAGGCTAACAGGAAATACCGGATGTTTTCTTGATAATTCTTCACTCAAGATTACTTCCACAGCATTTTTGCCATGCATCTTCTTGATAACAAATGGTCCAACAAAGGCTGGTTTCAGTTTCCTGTTGCCTTCCAGGTTGTTGAAATTAGTTGTAGATATCAAGATCTGGTCTCCTATCTTAAAGTCAGGTTCTTTATGGGATTTGTCCCATCTTTGTTTGTTGTATTCAACAGCTTCTTCCACACATTTCTGAGCATGGTAATTTGCCACATCTATCATATTCTTGAAATCGAGAGATGTTGGATGAACAGTGGCTAAGTTATAGTTCACGTTATTCCTAGGCAGTTTTGGAATCCATCCTCTTTCTAGTATATAAGGAGCTTCTTTGGTAGTAGAATGTTTACTGCTGTTATAAGCCATTTATAGGGCTGGGAGTAGGCTTACCCAATCATGTCAATAACCATCAGAGTTTTTTTATTTTAGGCCAAAGCTACAGAACCTCCTTAGCATATCTTCTAGGGTCTGTATCATCCTTTCAGCTAATCTGTCAGTTTGGGGATGGTATGCTGTAGAAAATGCTAGAGTAGTACCCAGTATATCATGTAGATTCCTCCAAAATTCAGATTTGAGTTTGGGGTCTCTGTCACTGATTATAATCTTGGGTATACCCACATCAGCTATAATCCTATTCCAGAATAGTAAGGCTACATCCATAGCACTATCTTCCTTGTGGTTAGGTAAGAATTTTGCCTTTTTGGAATATCTGTCAACTATAACTAGGACAGAGTTATAAGAATGAGTACCTCCAGGGGGGAGGCTGGTGACAAAACCCATATTGATAATTTCCCACCTGGTTGTAGGTTCAGATATCTTCTGTAAGAGTCCAAAACTTTTTCCAGTAGTTTTATTAGATTTCTGGCAGGTTTCACAGCTAGTAACATATTCTGTAGTGACTTCTTTCCAGTCTATCCACCAGGCAGTTTGTATCACTTTCTCTAGGGTTCTTTCTGTGGATAAATTTCCTGATGAACAGTTGTCATGGCATTCCTGGATTATATGTTGTATATGCTCTTTGTTGCTCAGTACTAATACACTGGAATGTTTGTGTCTATAGTAAAGGAGACCATCCAAAAAGGTAAACCTTCCTGATTTATAGGGTTTAAGTAGTGAAGCAGGCAGGCTATTTATCAAAGCAGCTTCTGGGGATTCACATTCCATAATGGTAATCAGCAGCTTGATCTCAGGAGAGTAGCTATCCCTTACTAGGTTGAAGAAACCAGTGTCTAATTCACATAAGTGGATTCCCATTATTGGAGCACTCAATGCAAAAAGATTGATATTCAAGATAGGAAAGATATCTTGATCTTCATGGTTGTATGCTGGATTGTTAGATTAATTAGGAAATGCATTCCTACTTCAAATATCAGCATTCTGATGTTTAGCTCCAGCTTTATGCACTATAGTCATCTGTCCTCTATATTGCTGTATAGCAATTTTCCACCTGAGCATATGTCTGCTGGGGGTTTTCATGTTCATAAGAGTTCTTACAGCATTGAAGTCCGTGATTACTTGAAAATTGGTGCCTTCTAAATAATAGTGCAGCTTCTCTAAAGCCCATACTAGTGCCAAACATTCCAACTGACTGGCCCCATATCTCTTCTCAGTATCTTTGATCTGTCTAGATATGAAGAGTATGGGTTTTTCTACTGGTTTGTCTTCTTCTATCCTTTCCTGATGTAAAGCAGCTCCTAGCCCTTCCATGCAAGCTTCAATGTATAGTTTGAAGGGCTTAGAGTAAGCTGGTTGGATAAGTAGAGGAGTAGAGGTCATAGCTATTTTTAATTCCTAATAGTTCTTTAGTCTCTCATGAGTCATTTCAAATAGTGTACTGTTGTTGCATACTTCATACAGAATTTTAGTTAGCATAGCAAACTTTGGTATATATTGTCTGTAATAACTGCAGAAACTGATGAAAGACAGTAATTCTGTCTTGTTTTGAGGCATAGGTCTATTCATGACAGCAGCTATCTTATTTTGATCCGCAGCTAGAGTTAGACCAAAGACTATATGTCCTAAGGCTTTCAATTCTCCGTAGCCAAAGTTGCATTGCTTCATGGACACCTTTAGTCCTGCTTTGGAGATTGTCTGGAGTACTAATCTTACTTGATTTATATGAGTATCCCAGTCATCAGAGTATATGATAACATCATCTATGTATACCATCATCCATCCTTGTCTGATGTAAGTACCTAGAACTGTATCCATTGTTCTCTGGAAGTGTGATGGAGCATTCTTTATACCACAAGGCATCCTAAGATATTCATATATTCCCAAATGAAAGATTATTCTCATAAACTTCCTGCTTTCAGGGCTTATTGGTATCTGGTGGAAAACTTTAAGCATATCCATAGTAGTGATTTACTTAGCCTTGGACAAGTTATGCAGAGCATGATCAATCCGGGGTATAGGATAATCATCTGCTTGAGTGTAATTTTTGAGCATTCTGAAGTCTCCTACCATTATTGACTTGTCATTATGCCAAGCTATGATTACAGGGGTGGTCACATCTACCTGTTCATTATGCCCTACTTTCCTTAATACTTTTAAGTCTATCAGTTCTTGGATATGTTCTTCAAGAGCTTTTCTAGACTTAGGACTAGACGGATAGGCTGGCCTTCTTAAGTTAGGAGGATAAGGAGGCTTAATGGTCAATGTTAATACCATATCATGTCCTTTAATATCACCTATAGGATGATCTTTAGTACAAAAAGCATTCTGGTTCTCAAAGCAGACTTTTAATATATCTTTCTTCTGTTCCTCAGAAAGTTTTGTATTCAGAGCTGCTTGAGAGAAATATTCTTGTTCAAAGTCTTCCAAATGCTTCTGGTAAGTAGAGGAGGGGAAGTTAGACTGAATAGTGCATATCTTAAACTTCTTATCCCAATTACCTCCTACTGTGAAGTATCTTCCTCTACTCTGGAACACGTCTATACCATATAGACATAAGGCATCATTACCCAGTATCAGGTAGTCACATAGTCCGTTGAGAAATACTACAAACTCCGCTTGTATTCTCAAATATCCTTTAGTGTGAGGTAGTATTATAGGAGCAGTCCATACTCCAATAGCATTCATAGTAGAGTTGCAAGATCTGAACTTGGCTTTTGGGACGGGTAACAGGTGTTTTCCCCAATTGGGGTCCCATTTTTTTAAGAATTCAGCACAGACACATGAGCAAAAGGCTCCACTATCCAGTAATAACCTTATAGTTCTGTTTTTATACAACCCAGTTGCATAGCACGTTGTGGAAAGAATAAAGGTTATCCCCCTATAATTGTCCCAAGGTTCGGAAGTTAACGGTTCCCTGCGTTTGAAAGGAGATGAGGATGTCCAAAGTCGCACTTAAATAAGAAATAGAGATAAGGAGATAAGAGATAAAGAAAAGTAGAGAGAGAAATTGCCAATCCTTCAATCCTAAGAACTTTCCACCTGGATGTGTATCCGGTATGAGTTCCTTCAATCTCCTGGTGAGATGAGTGATTCAGCCTGATGATGTGTTCTCCTTCTTCCTCCTCCGCATTGATTCCCCCTCCTCCAACACGGAGTTGAGAGTGAGGATAAGTCCTCACTCTCAACCCTAACCTAAGTACACGCGCAAATAACAGTATGACAACAAAACAGAAAACAATCTCAAAACAGAAACCCTAGCCTCCTCTCCCCACCTCCTCCGTACCAAAACTCCCCCGTCGTCCATACGCCGTTCCGTCCATCCGGTTTGTCCTTCTCATGACGCAGTCCTTGCACCGCGCCCTACTCGGACCCCCCTGCGCCTGTCCGTATCCGTTTGTCCGCGCCCGTCGTGGGTGTTTGGTAATATCCGGCATGATCCGTGCGCTTGCGCGCGCGCTCATCCGTTCCTTCATAGCCCCCGGATTGCTCCGCCCCTATGTATCCGAACCGGCGCGCCCGCAAACCTAGTTGAGCGCACTACCTTCCGAATCCAATCTCCGGGGCGGATTGCCGCCCACGCCGCATTTGATGCTGAGCCCAACCCCTCCACCAGGTGCGGAGCCAAACAGCGGCTGCTGCTGATCCAGCAGCTGCCGCTGCTGAGCACTCCGCATACCCCAATGCTGAGCCCGCTCGCCCCCAATGCTGAGCGCGCAGCCGCAACACAGTTCCCAATCCCTGTCTATAAATTGACGCCACAACATTTGACCAGTGGTATAACTTTTCCCACTCATAGGTTTAACTGTTAATGGTTTGATATCCATAATGTGTCTAGGAATTATAGTAGGATCCCATTTTTGGGGTAGGCTAGAATCCCCATGGATGTTATTGATCTCTGCAGAAGTACCTATATCTCCTTCTATAACATTAACAGGATTGGTCAAGATCAATTCACATTCAGAAAGAGATCCTTCAGTATCAGCTATGTCTTCATAGTTCTGATTCTCTTCAACTTCCTGTTCTCCTTCCAAGACTGCTATCTTCCTTTTTGGTAATGGACAGTCTTGTCTCATATGCCCAGTCTTGTTACAATTCCAACAAGTTGCAGGCTTCCTCTCTTTCTCCCTATTCTCATTAGGTTTCTTATTGTCAGAGGCATATATCAGAGGAGGTTGTTCTCTGGTTTTGTTGATGGTATAGTTCTCTTTGGTTCTGGAAGGGGCTTTCTTGTCCAACCCGTTCATGTCTATTACTTCTTCTAACACATTGATTAGAGTGGGAAAGTCCGCATCCATACTCATCCTACATCTTACACTATGGTTAAGATTGCCAGGACACAGGTTGAGGAGTCTTTTATTTACTTCCTCTTTTTCAGCATCTGGATAGAAGCAATCCAATCTTTTCTTCTGTTCCAAGCAACATTGGGAGGTTTGTCCTTGGAGGGGTCAAATGAGGAATTTTAAAAATTTTTCATCATTTTCCTTTTCCACATTCTAGAACCAAATTGTTCTTTGATAAGAAGTTTCCAAGAATTCCATGTTAAGGATCCTAATTCTTCTCTCTTACTGATAAAACAGTCCAATGCTACTCCTTCAAATAGTCTGGGTAGCCGGACTACAGCTATAGCTTCTGGTAGGTCATAAGAGTTGATGGTGTAATCAATAAATTTAATAAAATTTATATGATTGTATTCTCCTTCTCCGGAGAACTTGGGCCATTCAGAAATAGGGGGTAACAGTTTGAGAGCTTGCTCCATATCAGGAGTAGGACTAGGCCTAAAGGTGTCACTCCTATGCATTCATAATAAGGGTGGTGCATAAGGAGTAGTGGTTTGTCTGGGAGGCTTTGGTTCCTCTGTAGTACTCCCCAAGGGGTTTGTCAGACGGATTTTAAGTCTCTAAGATCATTTTTGATCAGATTAAGTTGCAGGTACACTTTGTTATTGAGCACATACAATTTTTCACTAAGGGATAGAATAGAACTGTTAGTGGGGGTTGCCAATTCTTCTTTTAAGGGGTGGAAAGACATAATAAAATCTTCTTGGATTCTGGATAACATATTCTCAATTGTTTGAGTCTGTTGGATCCTACCTTGATTAATTGTCTCCAATAACTGTTCTGTGTGTTCTTTAATTTCTTCCATTCCTACTGTCTTTGTTTGGTTATTAATCAATTTGGCTACTACTGAGGTTAATGTATCCATTTGGGTGTAAACCCCGTCCAAATTCTCACAGAAAAATTTGAAATTATGACGCATATCATTAGAAAAGGAAGTAATTACGTCAGAGGTTTGTTTGGGCTCAGAATTAGAGGCTAATTGTTGTAAAACTTTTTCCACTTTTGAGCTAGTGATATTATCTGGTCCCAGTCTTTCTTTCCCTTTGGTTTGGGATGGGAAGTGGATCTCTTCTTACCTGATCCTTTGACTTTCAGTTGGGCTAATTGATCCCACGGATTCCACTTTTCTATATAGGATTCTACCTCTTTCCTTGGAATCATTTTCTGAAGAGCTTTCTGGGTGGCTTTTGCCTGGGAGATTATCTTTTTCATAGATACCATTTCCTCCTTGGCTTGGGCTTCTTTGAATTCTTCCCAATATTTCACGTTCTCTTTGACTAGGTCTTTGATCCTGGCCTCCTTGGCCAGATTCTGCTGGGGTGGTTGCAGGGAATCTTCTTGTAAAGGAGGGTGGCTTGATTCTGCTACTTTCTCCGGCTCTAGGTTGGGAGAGGGCAGAAGTGGTTGGTTCTGCTCCTTGTTCATCAACATTTGACTCACGGGTTTTAGTCCCTTCATTGTTGTCCTTACTGGTGGTCTCACGGTTACTGAGAGCTGTTGGAAAAGATCCATAGGAGGGAATTCTTCCTGAGGCTCTTGTGTTATGTCTATTCATTTTCAGAATAATATGTTTATAAGTATTTTACAAAAAAAATCCGTAAAAATAAGTTTTATTTCAAAACTCACTTAAATTAATATTCAAAGGTACTAAGACCTGTTTGGGGTTAAATTGATCTCTAGTACGTAATCCTATGAGGTCTTGGTGGGTTCCAATGAGGTCTTCACCCGTCCAATCAATATTTTCAGGGCGTCCAGAGATGTCTGGGACTTCCTGATCTAATAGATCCAATTCAGTGGCGGTGGTTTCTGGTACAGGAGGGTTCACTGATAAAAAAGTGTATTTTATTGGTTTAATAAAATATGTTAATATTATTTTCTTTAAAAATAATATGGTAATGCAAGTTGTGTACTTACTTTTATATTTCAAAAAGTAATTTATAAGGTATTTTTTTCAAGCTTTATGTTTTCTTAATAGAGCCTGAAAGTTGATACGCTTCTCAAGATCTTCTTGTTCAAGGAGTTTATCTAAGTGTTTACGCGCAGAAGAAATATTAAGTTTCTCAGCTTGAGTTAAAGCTTTCCAACCAGTAGGTTTATAGTTTTTGATATATTCTTCTTTTCTTATCTTTAAAAGATTTAAATGATAGATTATTGATTCTGCATTGTTTTTTAAATCCACTGCAAAAGAATTTAATAATAAATCACGGTTATAAAGTCAGATAAATTTATCTTTGATTTTATTTTTTCATGAGAATTTCTGGTCCAAGGTATTAAATATAATAAAATGGAATATTTCCCGGCCAGACCCCCAATTGTCAGCCTCCTGGATTCCAAGACCCTTGCTATCCTTTAGCTACCAGAGGTGATAGAGTAAATAATAAATATATTATTTAATAAATGCAGCAAAAATCCGTGGAATACTTGGATTAAGCTTATTGCATGGTAAAATGGTTTGGTTATTGTTTATTGTTTTGAATCAAGATTGATTATTAAATATTTATAGAGGGGCCACAATTATATTGGGGATCTTTAACACCTCTCTTCAGGGATTTCAGTATGAAAACACGTAGTCCTGGTTACTTTGGGGTTCTTTAGTTTAAAGATTATTATACCCAAAGATAATATGTATATAAAATATACGGTGGAGTGGAAGGGCCTTCTAGCCAAGCTACCACGACAGAGAAAGGATAATAAGACTCACTGGTATATTATTTAATCCTTTGAGTATCTGTTTGGGACGTGTACTGATGGGTTAAACCTGTATACTGGGGTTATAAGGTTGTTCAGCAGTTTTAATTGATAAAAAGAGGTTTGAGGATGGATATTACTGATCAGACATTTCCATAAATCACTTAATTATCTCTTAAAAGTATTTGATTACCTTGGCACGGCTTTTGGATATGAATATTACTGGGTCTCTGCCCATCAACATCCTCAAAAGAGCTCTGTATTTATAGCTTTTGGAGTCCCAATATGGTCCTTCTGAGGGTCTTAGGTGCTCAAAGGGACGGACACTAAGGCTAACAGGGTGACCAGAGGTAGCCTGTCATGTGTTCTTGGTGCTATAGCACGGGTAGCATCTAATTCCTTAGGGTATTGGAATTATTCTACCTTATAATAGAAATTAGGACGTGTGAATAACACTAATCTGTTCTGCTTATGTATTTATTAATTAATTATCCTTAGTAAATGTTCCCAGTAATTGAATAATTATATTAATAGACATTTCTACGGATATTTTGATGTCAGGTAAGTTCCCATTATGTATTATATAACTGGAGTAAAAGTCATAATATTGATTTTACTCTTCATTTTCGAGTTCCAGTTGATTTGTTAAGATAATTACTTAAAAATATAAATCATGAGGATTCATGTAATATTATTATATCATTATTTTTCTTAGTATGTCACGAAGATATTGATGTATAGCAGTTTTCATAAAAGTATATTCAAGTATTTTAATATATTTTTAGAAGTTGTCATTGTCTTATTTTCGACATTCTTGGTACTTTGCATTATATTAAGTAAAAAATACGTGTAAGGATTATTTATGTATTTTTATATAATATTATGTATTTTTAGACAGTCTACTATCCACGGGAACCTTTATTACATATGTAGAAAGCTCCCCTGTATGTTGTAGCCTGTTTACGCGGTACCTGAGCCGCCTGTCACTCTGTCAGCCCGTAGTCTCAAGGCTGCGTACTTGTAAGAGGCCCGGGGCTGCGTACACAACCTCGACGGGTTGACATGGCTGTATCTCAGCCGCGCGTGGGTGCTTTGGCTGCTGCGGCTGCGTGCGGGAATTGTGACAAAACACATTTCCGCCCACAATTCCTAAAATATACACAACACCTCAATTCTGACTGAATTTTAGGTGTGAAACCTATACGTGACAATGTGTGTGAAATATTTAATTGGCCAAAAAGCTCAATACTGGAGCCGTAGTATTTTGGTTTTTCTTTCTTAATTACTTAAAAATATAAGGAGTTGGATTTCAAGGGTGGGGTCAGCAAGTGACCCTACCTAATTTTGGGTGGAGAATCCATTTCTGTAATAATATTTATGGTTTTCCTACTCCTTCTTAGGTTAATTGTATTATTATTATTTTTATGTTATTTTTGTTACTTTTGCAGCTTGCTCTGCAATAGTAGCAAGCTGACACTCAATATCAAACCTGAAAAATAATCTTATCACTCTGGACTCAACTTGGACACCAAAGAGTTCCACCAGGCCAAACTCATTGAACTGGACAACATAGAAGACCACAATGTCTTGGAGGACTATCATGAAACTCCTAAAAGATATTTGCGCACCAACTGGGCTGTTTCTGACAAACCGCCCACCAAATCAGCTGTGGCAAAAACCAAGGCTCAACTTTGCATCCAGGGGTTCCTAAGGACTCCTTGCGTTTATTTTGAAGAAACATTTGCTCCCACTGGCAAATTCACCTCCCTACTTGTCCTTCTTGTTGTTTCCCTTGAATGAAAGTTGACAATCAGGCAATTTGATGTGAAAAGCGCCTTTTTATACGCACCCCTTAAAGAAGACATCTACATCAAGACTCCGCCTGAATCCCGCTGATCCTCTAGCTTTCTCATGTTAAAAAAATTGTTATACGGCCTACGCCAAGCTCCTACAACTGGTATGAAACTCTCACCAAATGGCTAAAAAGCATTGGTTACCACCGGTCCAAATCAGACGCCTGTGTCTTTCTCAACGCTGATAATTCCTCCCTTCTCTTCTTCCATGTAGAAAATCTAGTGGTTGCTGGAAACGTGGATTACTTCCAGGAGAAGTTTCTGCCTCAATTTCCCAACTTGTCCGCCCATCCGCCGGATAGGCTGTTGGGCATGGAAATTGTCTCAAATCAGTTCTCCTGCCGCTTTAATCAGCAAAAGTTAATAAAGAAGGGCTTGGAGCTTCTCCAATTGGGGAACTGCTCACCTTTCCTCACCCATTTGACCCAAAATGTCCAACTCAGCCCTGCCAGTGATGAAAATGCAAAACAGTTCTCCATACTTGGCTTCAACTACCATACCTTCACTGGAATGTTGAACTACCTGGCCTGTTGGACCCATCCAGATCTGGCCATGGCTGTGTCAACCTTGTCCCAGTTCAATCATTTGCCTGGCCTAAGTCACTGGAAGGAGGTCATTCACTGCTGGAAATATCTCAAGGGCACCTCTCATTTATCACTCACCCTAGCTCCCAAACTTGAGGCGCCTGACTGACTTGAATTCTTTACAAATGCCACATGGGGCAGCAACCTGCATGACCAAACCTCTTAGAGTGGATCCATCTGCCTGTGGAAAGGATGCCCAATTATTTGGAATAGCAAAAATCAAAAAATCATCTCCATGTCTTCCACCCAATCCAAAATGAATGCCTTAACTGATGCCATACATGAGAATCAATGGCTACACCATCTACTCGACAAACTGCGCAACTCAGCTCCCTCTCCTCACATATTTTGTGTTGACAACAAAGGGCTAATTGACAAAGTCAAAAGGTTTGGGTCCAATGCCAAGACCAAACATCTTGATATGAAAATGAAATTTGCTTGCCAAAATTACAAAAACAAAACCATTGTATTTGAATTGATCAAATCTTCTGACATGCTAGCCAATCCTCTGTCCAAGTCCTGCTGCTACAGATCCTTGTTCAACCTTCTAACTTCCTGCTTCTCAGACTGCTGAACGCCATCATTTCTCTTTCATCACCAAATATCCAGGCATGTTGTAATTATCCAGACCTTGGCTGAACACACACTGACTGTATCCCGCTCCCATCACCACAAGCTTGGCATGTAACTCAAATTTCACCACCATTCCCATTCCATCTTCTCTCCCTCCAAGCTTGACTCCATCAAGAATTCTCATCCCGTGCCCCTTCACCACTCCAGTCTCACCCTGTCTTTTCCTTTTCTTTCTTCACCTCTTCACACACCACCTCCTTTCTTGCTTTATATTTTTCTTTACTTGTCCTAAACTCTTCAAACCCTCCTCAAGAACTCCTCTCTGCTCCTCAGCCACTCAGGCTGCCTTTCAAATATCCAACCGTAACTCAAGCTGGTTCAACAATCTTCTGCTAACCCAAGTTCTTCTCATATTTGGTGAGAAAGATTAAACAAGAATCAGCCACCTTAGAATCTCTTCTTCAGCCTTTCTTTTCATTTTAGCTCATTTTTGTTATATGCTCTGCATCTTAGAAAATCTCATCAGTCAACTTGGTCAAAACCCTCAAACTACATAAGTCTTATCTAGAGTCTTAGCTTCTCCTCTTCTTTCTCATCATCTCTCTTGTGAATGGCTTGGTGTGTTTATTCTCAATGCCTATTTTTTTACCTACCTTCTAACAATTGTGCTGTAGTCTGGTTTTAGGTTCTCAAATTATTTCCAGTAATCAAGGTTTTATTTTCATCAATTTTGCAGGCTGTGCGCTCAGCAGTGGGGTAGGTCAGGATCAGCATTTGGGGCGGGTTGGACTCAATCCAGGCGTGGCAGGCTTGCAAGTGGCTCAGATGGTGCAGACCAAGTAATGGAGCCAACCCAACAAGGTTTGCAGTGGCTAGTTTGGAAAGCAAGAGCAGGCAATTGGGGGATTATACGCGCCAGGGAGGTGTGCGCAAGCATAGGAGCCAACTGATCGGCAGATGCACACAGATGAATAACCATGGGGAGCTCTGAATAGGACGCGGCGGAGGGCCCTGCAATGAGAAGGAAAAACCAGACATACATAACAGCGGAAGGGTTTTGAGGGATTGGGTGTTATGGGTTAAGGTTGGGCTAGGGTTCCAGGTTCTAGGGGTTCTTTCTTAATTTTGTTTTTAGGCTTTCAGTTACTTCAGGTTTTGGGATTATCTCATTTGATCATCAAAGTATCAGGGAAGGATTGAAGGGAAGGGATATACAAAATTATTTTCTTTATTCATCTCTTTCTTATAAATATCTTTTTTTCTCAAAACCCATCAGCACTCAACCTCCTTACAGACTCTTGGACCAATAACTTCCAAACTTGAGCACAACTTAGGTGAGTATCTCCCTCTTTTTTCACATCTGGGGGTCTGGCCAGGAAATAATGTTTTTTCCTAGTCTCTAAAATATAGCAGGTGCAATGCTACCAACAACTACTCCAAGATAAAAAATTCCACCATCATTCTCTCTGTGGTTGGACCATCATTCCCTCTGCAGTTGGGACCAAGTGGACCAATCCCTCCTCTCCCACCAACCTCTCAGTACAGCAGCTTTGCTCCCCCTTGGTTGGATTCCTTGGAAGTGGTCAAGGCTTCTCAATGGGTATGGCTTAGGCCGCGCAACTTTCCACACCTCCAGCACAACACCACGGATATTTGGCCTTTTCTGGCAAGGTTTGACAATATTGCCAATTCCAAGCACACAAGGAGCAAGGAAAAGGTCTGGACCATTGTTCCATTTGTCACAGACAAGAGTAAGCTTTGGGACGTGGAGGATATGGCTGGCTATGGGGCCTGGGACTGGGCAAGGTTGTGGAGCCAGATTATGGAAAGGTGGGGGAAGCGCAAGCCTCTCTTCTGTGAGAGTGATTTTGAGCAGGAAGCGGTGGAAGAGATTGCGCCCGGTGTGGTTTCATTATATAGCCTTGGATTGGAAACTGCATTGCGGCCTGCGTGCTCAGCATTTGGTAGTTCAGGCTAAGCAGTTGGGGTGTGGGAGTTCTCATCAGTAGCTACTGCAAACTCAGCAGCAGGTGCAGCGGGACCCGCACGCCAGTTGCTGGTTGGGCTTGACTTGGGGGGGGGGGACGGGCCGCAACCTGCTTGAATATAACAGACTTAGGAATGGAGCTGGACTAACCATGTCCACGGGTGGTTAGTTTGGGGAGGTAAAAGCAGGGCAATCATGGGGCTATGTATGAGAGCAGGCGCGCGCAAGTGCAGGCCAACCCACGGGCCAGGGGGGAGTCCCAATGGCGCCTTGGGCGGATACACCAGGCATGGGGGTTCCAAGTTGGGGGCAGCGGAGGGCCATTTCAGGAGAAGGACAAACTGGATTCATGTAATTGCAGGCGGGCTTGAGGGATTGGATATAAGGGTTAGGGTTGAGCTAGAGTTCTGTGTCTTGGGTTTTCTTCTTTATTGTCTTTCAGGTTTTCTTTGCCGTTTTATCTAGGTTAGGGCTGAGGGGGAGGGCATAGAAGCACTCTCCCTCAGCACAGAGAAGAGGGGGGAGCGGAAAATAAAAAAAAAGAAAATCATCATCTTTTAAAACTCTCTCTCTCTCTCTCTCTCTCTCTCTCTCTCTCTCTCTCTCTCTCTCTCTCTCTCTCTCTCTCTCTCTCTCTCTCTACAAAGGGGCATCCTTATCCTTACAGAAACTAATACAATTGCTTCCAAAACTTAGGGAAAACTAGGGAATTTCCTTTCTCTTGTTTCCAAATATGGGGGTCTGGCCAGGAAATTTTGGTTGTCTCAAGTCTCTCAAAGGTACTCAGCATTCTTCCAACAGCTGCACTGGGATCAACCATTCCACCCGCTTTTCCCTTACAACCAACTCCTAATGCTCCAGCTCAGCCCCCTCCACCGGCCTCTTCCATGCCCAGGATGGGCGGGTTTGCTGCCCCATCAGAGGGGGAGTCCTTGGAAATGATGGATGAAGTCCCTTGTCAATTGTGTCTGAGGCCAAGGGATTTCCATCACCTCCTGTTCAGCATTGCGTACGTGGAGTGATTTCTTTCCAGGTTCAAAGGCATTTCCAACTTGGAAGGCCCAAGAGGCTCAGACAAGGCTCAGACTATTGTCCTCTTCATCACCAAGGAGGAGAAACTGCGGGAAATGGAGGAAATGGTTGCTTATGAAAGGCAGGATTTGGGAAGGTTAAAAGGTGAGTAATGCGCAAACCTCTGTTCCAGGAAAGCAATTTCAAGCAAGCCGTGGAGGAAGAAAGTGAGAACAGGCGGTGAAATTGCGCAAGGGATTAGTAGAGTACATGTTGAAATTGGAATGTATCTATGGGTATTGGGCAAAGAATGAAGTAGTTGCGGGGCAGACAGGGGCCATGAAGCGGGCATTTTGGGGAGTTCTTGCGCCTCAACTCTGTTCTAGAGTGCAAGGGTATCTGTACAATCATGGCTTGGTCAATAGGTTGCTAGATGGGAGCGTTACAATTCTCCCCAACTTGTTGGTCAACTGTCAGGCTGTGGAGAGCAAAATTGACCTGGAAAAGCTTATTGTGGACATGGCAAGAACGTACCCAGCGGCCTCTAAAACTTGGTGATGCTCTTGGTGCCCGCTCCTGCCCAAACTTCAGCCACACAACCACCAACACCCTCCCATGACACAGAGTCTCAACAAGCTTCGGGACCATTGGTGGGCAAGATATCAGATATTTTGCCAGACATAAGAATCTTCCTCAACCAGACAACAGCTCCAACAGCTCCTATGGCTCCTGTGGCTCCTTCTCAGCCGCGCAAAACACCACCTCATATGGCAGAAGGGTTCCAACCTCCCGGAGGGCCCTCTGGATTATTTGGGGTGCACACCTGTACGTATAGCGGGGAAAAGGGGCACTGGAATTCAATATGCAACCACCTCACTCAGGACATGAAAAAAGGGCTGGTTTGCACGTCTGGCTTGATGTATATATTCCCATTGGGCAAATTGGTGAATTTGAGTAGAGACCAGCGGCCTCCCATGGTACAAGTACAGGAGCAGGCAAAGGTGCCGGCCAACACTGCTTGGGTATTTTTTGGAATTGTCACTGCGCCTTGGATGTGGGAAGCCCCAAAAGTAGAGGCCAAGGTGAGGGCATTGGCGGCAGAAAAAAAAATGGGATGGACATCAACCTTAAGAAGCCGTAATTGGCGCTGTGGTGCCCCATCCCGGACACCCTGGCCAGTGTGGAGACTTTAATTTTTTTATGATTTTTCCTTATCATCATTCATAGGCATCATTATCGAAAAAAAAATCTTTGATCTGGAATAGGGTTCCATTTGGTTCACAGCTTTCCAACTGCTCATTCTCTCAGTTGGCAAGGACGATACCTGGGTGGTCGTATCCCCGCTCTTGTGTTCAAATCCCTGCCGCTCCGCTATTCAGCCTTACAACTTTTTTTTTTGCTGAGCGCGCGGCCAAAAGACCGCCGGGCTCGCCTCCACCGCTGGCCACCAAATCACCAAGCAGACTCAGCCTCAAAGACCACCAAGGAGGAGAATAATAATAATGATAATCAGTCGTAGTACATTCACTTACCCATTGATAATCATCATCATCATCAACATCAACATCATTCAAATCAAATCAATTCCCAATCCAAGTCGGATGAGGAGACACATGCTCCTAGGAGCCTATCTCTAGTCCAAGGGATAAGACCATCCATTGTCTTGAAGATCTGCAATTGAAGACTCCTCAGCGTCTCCTAGGAGATCAAGAGTAGATAGAGTGAGGAAGGCGATCAATCTATCAACCAATTTGATGGTCCAAAGATTCATCAAGACTCATTCAATCACCATCATCACTTCAAAAAGAATGCTCCTCAACAGGCTCATATCCAACTCCACCCGATGGCTCTCAACTCAACCAATTCACCTTCACCCTGCCACCGGCAGTCAAGTTAAGACTCAATTCAATCATCAACCCTTGATACCAAAAGCATACTCTCAAGCTGCCTTCAAACTCAACCCATCCCAGCAAATCCTCATCTAATCCAATTCAATCAATTCCCAATCCACCTACTCACTACCCCCAATCAAATCCATGCTCTCATTGCTCACCGGTTTCCCGCGCGAGTCTTCTGTTGCCTGCGCGGGTTGGTGATGTGTCCCGCGCCCACCAAGGATTCTGACCGCAGGGTCATCCGCGGGCCAGCGGTTGCCAAGGGGCGTCAGCCTGTCTGGGTGGCCTGTCACCTCACCCTCACCTGCCTGTGCCCACCATTGGCAGGGGCTGGTGTTTGTTTTCATCCCCACTCATTCATTTCCTTTTATTATTTCATTCATCCTCAAAAAAAAAAAAAAAAAAAAAAATTCCGCTCTATTTGTAGTATCTCTTGTAAATAGTTTACAGGGACCCATGGCCCATAAAAGGAGGGGCTCTCCCCAGCCTTTTGTTCATCATCCATGGGAGTGTGTGCTTATGTCCCCCCGTTATTGTAAAATTAGATACTGATCCTTATCCCAGGTATATCTCTGATTGCCCCCTGATCCATTTTTGACCCTTAGTCTTTGCCCCTCTGTGGCCTGATCCTTATCACCAACCAATAGCCTTGCTGGTTGAATAAAATTCTGTCTGTTTGAGTTTTTGAGTTTTTTATACCACTCCTTGATCCCTTTCTCTGACCATACTGGTCCTGATCCCTGATCATCTTTCTGGAGCCAATCACAATTGATTGAAGAGGTCTTATTAAGCTTAAGACCTGGAGTGTTATACCTCCCTTTATTTTCTTTCGAGTTGCATTCTGCCAGCCTACTCTTGAGTCCCTTGAGAAGTGTTGAGGTTATCCTTGCTTCAAATCAGTTACTGTTTGCTTTTAGATCTTCTTAAACATTGTGCTTTGTCTTGTACAGCCACCCTCAGTTATCTGGTACCCTTCAAGCGCTTGATTGCGGAGGGTTGGGCAGGTTCATTGAGAACCTGGAGGTTGGTTGGGTTTGAGTTGATCATCCCCAATCTTCTGCTGACAACCAGAGTTATTAGCTTGTGGGGGTTGTTTACATACAACAGCTTTTGTTCTTTGAACTCTAAGCAGACTTTAACTTCTTTTGTTCAAGTTTTTCCCTGCATAATCTTGTCTCAGATAGTGCTGTTCCATTTCTACCAAACTATTATCATCTTTATCCTCTACTCCTTGATTCCTCATTCACCAGGTTCTGGACCTTGATCTTGGTTACATCTAAATATTTTTGAAACACTCAGGAGGGAAGCCTAAACAGCACCTTTCCCCTCCACAGAACTGCCACGGCCTAGCACTGTTTGGAGTCTTACAGCGCCAAAGCCAACCATGCACGCACCAACAGGGGGAGTATTGGCGACTAATCTTGCAGGGAAAAGGAAGGCCGCAAATATTTTCCAAAGTGTGATGGGGAACAACTTGACAATACCTCTAACCCTACAAGAATTAAAGGTGGTGTCCCCAGTGGTTGTTGACAAGATGGTCCAAGCGTTGAAGGAGTGCAGGGAAGTCCATGTTCCAACAAAATTTCAGCGGGTAAAAGTAGTGGAGGAGGAGGTGGAAGGCAAGCTGTGCAATTTGAAGTCTGTATTGGTTCCGCTCACCTATGTTGCAATGACAATCACGGGATGCAAGGTATGGGCAATGTTGGATAGCGTCTCTAAGGTCAACCTGCTTCTGTCAAGATTGGTGGACAAGCTTGGAATGGTACGGAGGAAGTGCGCAATGGGACTTTGGGCATTGAATGGCGGAGAATTTTGTGTGGATGGGGTGATAGAGGTGGAGGAGGTGGAGGTTTCAAAGGTTTGGAAGCCTCTGTCATTCCTTTTGGTGGAATGCGGCGATGTGATTTTGGGAAGTCTGTTCATGTTTGAGTTTTGGGCTCAAATGGTCTTCAATTCCAAGGCGTGTACAGAAGCATTAATGTTCAAGGATTTGTGCAGGGTGCGGTTGGTGACAAGGATCTGCGACCACAGAAGGGGGAAATGGGTGCAGCAACTGGCAACATGCAATGAAAATGAGTACAACGGGGGGTCAGATTGCAAGTTTCACCCCACAGAGGATTTTGCCTAGTTGGATGTTTTGACAGAGAGGAGCAAGCTCCAGCCTTGTACGGGCAGTCAACTTACAAGGAGGAGGAGGGGAAGGAAGTGGTGTGGGAAGTGCGGGTGGAAGAAGTAATTTCCCTTCCTCAGTATGCATCTCAGGTAGGTTCCACATTTCAAAAACCCTATCATTGTGCCACAATTGTGAGCAAAGGAAAAAGCACTGGTTTGGTTATTGCTAGGACTTACAATGACAAAGGTTGGTTGTTGATTGGAAGTTGTAAAAATAGCAATTACAAGCCAGTGGCGCGGAAGGTCCTGCCACAAAACAAGCCAATGTGGCAGGGACTTACTGGACACTTGCGCCCAATGGCTTGGTCCCAGGATCTACGGGAGATGCCTTTGAAGAAGTCCAATTGGGTAATGCAATTGGGGAGGATCACCAACAAGCAGGTTGATGCCCTTAATTTTGGACCCATGGGATGGTTAATCATGGAGGAAAATGATTTTCTAGTGTCCGTGTTGTTACTGTGGGAGAAGGCCCTTGCCTTTGGCCTGGACAAGCGTGGACTGCTGAAATGCAAAATTGGCAACCTGTACTTTATCCCCACAGTTCTGCACAAGCCGTGGCAGATCAACCCAATTGGAATCCCCTTGAACATTTGGGAACCCTTTTTGGAGTTAGTGTGTGAGTGCGTGAGAACGGGTCTCTAAAAGCAATCCACATTGAGTTACTCCAGCCCAATCTTTGCGGTTGTCAAGCAAGATGGGAAGTTGCTAATGATTTTTCATGATCTGCAGCGTCTTAACTTGTTCACTATCCTTGACGCTGGTTTTCCCCTGCAGGTGGAGGAATTTTTGGACTCAATGGACAGGCGCTCATGTTATGTATTGGTGGATTTGATGGGCAGTTATGATCAGCAGGAACTTCATCCCAATTTGTGTCTGCTGACCGTGTTCAAGACCAGTGTGGTGTTGTTAAATAGCCTTGGATTGGGAACCGTGCTGCAGTTGGTGCACTAAGCATTAGGTAAGTCAGGCTCAGCGTTTGGGATGCGCCCGGTCTCAGCAGTGGCCACTGCGGGCTCAGAAGTAGGCACTGCAGGGCTCAGCAAACCGGGTGCAGGTTGGGCTTAACTTGGTGTGCCAGGTTGCTGCCAACTCAGAAACTACAGACCCAAGTATGAAGGCAGCCCAATCAGTTTTTTGGGGAAGTTATTCTGGGAAGGAAGAGGGGGCAATTGGGGTTATGGGAGAAGGGCGGTTGCGCACAAGCGTGGGCTGACCCGCAGGGCGGGGAATCACGTGGCACGCTGGGCAGATACAGACAATGCAGGGGGCTCCAAGTAGGGCAGGGCGAAGGGTTTCTTCATGAGAAGGACAAACTGGGTGTGTGTAACGGTAGGCGGGCTTGGTGATTGTTGCAGTATGGGAAAGGGATATTGTTAGGCTAGGTTTCTGCTTTCAGGGTTTCTTCTCTATTTGTTGTTGGACTGTTGTTGCACTTTTACTTAGGTTAGGGTTGAGAGTGAGGGAATAAATTCCGTTCTCTCAACAACAGCTTGGAGGGGGGGTATCTTGGCATTGTGGCATGGAAAGGAAATGAAAAGGAAGGAATTAATCATCTTTTAAAACCTCTCTCTCTCTCTACAACGGGGAATCCTTATCCTTACAGAGGCTGAGACCATTGCTTCTGAAACTTAGGGAAAACTAAGGGGAGTACCTCACCCTAATATTTTCCACACCAGATTGGAGAGGATGCAGCCAAGGCAGCTTCCACAAGGTGCAATGTGGTGCCCAATCTGGGACACCTCTGGACCAGTATGGAAAAAGTAAAATTTTTATGAACTTTTCTATAGCCTCCATTTAGATCCAAAAAAAAAAAAACTTTTTGATCCGGAATGATTCCCATATCCAGTTCCCAAACTTCCAGCTCTCACTCTCCTAGTTGTCTAGGATCATCTCTTGGGTGCCTAGTGCCCATTCCTATGTTCAATTCACCCTTGCTTTGCGCTGCTACCCACCCTTTTGGCAAACACGCAGATGAAGACCGGCTTGGCTGGCGGGCTTCTATCTGGAACCAGCACCCCCAATCTCATCAGTCATTGAGCTCCCCAAAACATCCCAATCTTGCTCTCCATCCTTTCCTCCATTGACCAACAACCGCAAGCAATGCTTTTGGTTGTTGGTGACCTCATGACCAGCCCCCCATCCTGCCTCCAATCCTCCGGTTGAAGGCCCATCATCTCTGATCCCCTGCGTGAGATCAATCAGGGGAACAATCCGCCTCACCTGACACAATTGGTCATCCCCATGACCAATCTCACCTCTTCCTTTTCCTAGCCATCTAGGCAGGATCCCCTCCGGTCTCCCTACTTCACAATTGCCAATCATCTTCATCATCACCCTTGCCGCTGTCATCGGCACCAACAATGGCATTGAAAGAAACAACAACAATGGTTTCAATGCTGTCATTGATCTCCCCCCCAACTTTTCCTTCATCCGGCCGGCCGTCCTGGTTGTTGCTGACTGTCTTGCCAGCCTGTGAACGCCATTGATCTATCATCCAACAACTGCAAGCAATGTTTGCAATTTTTGGATTCCTGTCCCCAACCAATCATCCAACTCACCTTCCCCACATCATCACTGCTTTGATCCAAGTCCCTCATCAATCAATCACCTGCCAAGATCGCGCAATCAACCGTTGGAGCTCTCACTACCCTCACCAATGCCTTTGCCTGTCGCAATGGCCACCATCCCCCAACTTCCTTGATCATTAGCTGATCATCCTTGACTACCAAATCCTCCCACCGGGCTTGCAAACCACTCAAGCACACCAATCAATCCCACATCCAACACCAACCAATCAGCAGACAGCCATTGCTTGCTCATCCTCCTCCGCCCAACCCGCAAGCAAATGCTGTTGCGGGTGTGCATCCTTTCCCCTGTTGCTCAACTGCCAACTCAATTCACCACCTGCTGTTGTCTGTGACGCAGGCTTCCTTTTTTTTTATGTCACTTAATTTTATTATTTATTTTCTTTTAAATATGCCATGTGATCAAATTTTGTCATAGTTTCTTGCCGCTTGTTTTCTTTCCTCATCTCTCTTGTTTCCATTGAAAAAAAAAAAAACTTTTTTTCCGCTCTATTTGTAAATCTCTCTTGTAAATAGTCTACAGACCTCTTGTCTATAAAAGGAGGTTCTCTCCCCTGCCTTTTCCAAGAATCCATGGGATTGTGTGCATATGTACCCCCTGTTATCATTGAAATCTGATCCTCATCGTCATCCTGGGTATATCTCATATTGCTCCCTGATCCATTGATCCTTAGTATTTTCCCCTCTGTGGCCTGATCCTTATCACCAACCAATAGCCTTGCTGGTTGAAGAAAATTCTGTCTGTTGGAATCCTTGAGTGTGTTATACCACTCCTTGATCCCTTTCTCTGACCATACTGGTCTTGATCCCTCCTTGATCATCTTTCTGGAGCCAATCATGATTGATTGAAGAGGTCTTATTAAGCTTAAGACCTGGTGTGTTATACCTCCCTTATTTTTTGGAGTTTCATTCTGCCAGCCTACTCTTGAGTTCCTTAAGAAGTGTTGAGGTTATCCTTGCTTCAAATCAGTTACTGTTTGCTTTTAGATCTTCTTAAACATAGTGCTTTGTGTTGTAAAGCCACCCTCAGTTATCTGGTACACTTCAAGCGCTTGATTGCGGAGAGTTGGGCAGGTTCATTGAGAACCTGGAGGTTGGTTGGGTTTGAGTTGATCATCCCAAACCTTCTGCTGACGACCAGAGTTATTAGCTTGTGGGCGTTGTTTACATGCAACAGCTTTGCCTTCGAACTTAAAAAAAAATTTAGCTTCTGTTTTCCAAGTTTTTCCCACATAATCTTGGCTCAGATAGTGCTGTTCCATTGCTACCAAACTACTATCATCTTGATCCTTTACTAATTGATTCCTCATTTACCAGGTTCTGGACCTTCATCTTGGTTACATTTAAATATTTTTTTAACACTCAGGAGGGCAGCCTAAACAGCACCTTTCCCCTCCACAGAACTGCAACGTCCTAGCACTGTTTGGAGTCTTACAGCACCGGCGCAGCGGCCGTGCGCCATCTTAGTATCTCCCCAATGCACAGGTTCCTTGCACCTTGGTTAACAGGGAAATGATTGGCCCAGTATTGCAGGGTGGTCCGGTAAGCCGCAAAATTTGGGTAGTTCCCCTTCTGGGGAGGTCCTGTGCCGCAGAGGGGCAAAGCAGAGTCACAGGCCTCACTCAGAGGAGCGCCGCAAGAAGGGGAGCCTGGCAGATTGCAAAAATCCTCCAAAATGGTGTTGTTGTCCAAAACCACAAATGGGTCCGGATGGACCTAGGGCAAGAGCCTGATTGGGGAGGAGCCTCAGGCATTCCCTTGCTGAGGAACCAGCAAAAGTGACCATGACAGTAGGCAATGCATGTGAAAAAACCAGGGATGAGCAAACACTTGTATGTGTTACAAGCGCAGAAGTTGCAGGGGATTATGGTGACAGATGAGTAGAGGGTTGGCAGTGTGGGAAGAGCGCAAGGAAGGGCTTGGCGCAGATTTGGTTGAGGGGGCAATTGGAAGACCTCTGGGGACAGAACTCAAGTTGGGGGGAGATGTGGTGTCATTATTTAGCCTTGGATTTGGAACTGTGTTGTGGCCTGCGCACTCAGCATTTGGTAGGTCAGGCTCAGCAGTTGGAGTGCACGCGTTCTCAGCAGCAGGTGCAGCGGGAACGGCACCCCAGTTGCAGGTTGGGCTTGACTAGGGGGGGGGACAGGCCGCAACCCACTTGGATATTACGGATGTAAGAATGGAGACAGCCCAAACACGTTCACAGGCGGTTAGTTTGGGAAGGTAAGAGCAAGGAAATCACAGGGCTATGTACAAAGGCAGGCGTGCACAAGTGTGGGCCAACCCATGCGCAAGGGGGGAGTCCTAATGGCGCCTTGGGTGGATACATCAAGCGCAGGGGTTCTGCGTTGGTCGCAGGAGAGGGCGGCCTCAGGAGAAGGACAAACGGGATGTGTGTAATGGCAGGCGGGCTTGAGGGATTGGATATAGGGGTTAGGGTTGAGCTAGGTTTCTTGGTCTTGGGGTTTATTCTCCATTGTCTTTCAGGTTGTTTTGCATTTGTACCTAGGTTAAGGCTGAGGGGGAGGGCATAAAAGCCCTCTCCCTCAGCGTGGAGAAGAGGGGGGAGGAGTAGCACAGGAAAAAAAGGAAAGAAAATCATTGTCTTTTAACCCTACCTCTCTCTTTCTCTCTAAAAAGGGGTATCCTTATCCTTACAGATGCTAAGACCGTTGCTTCCAAAACTTAGGGACAACTAGGAAAGTTCCTTTCTCTTTTTTCCACAGCGGGGGAGTATGGATTCAAGGTGACTTGGCCAAGTATATCTTGATGTTTGAGTGTATCTACGGGTACTTGGAGAAGAACCAGATGGTCACAGGACAGATGGGGGAAATGAAGTGGGCATTCCTGGATGGACTTGCACTGCAACTCCTGTTGCGAGTGCAGCTTTACTTGCTCAAGAATGGGTTGGTGAAGCAGTCAGTAGACAGGAGTGTTGCACTACTTCTGGACCTAAGTGTCATCTTCCAGGTGGTGGAAAGCCAGATCAATGCAGAGGAGCTCATCAAATAGATAGCCAGTTAATTCCCAGCAGTCTTGAAGAAGCCAGAAGCTCACTCAGTCCCAGCTCCAATGCAGGCACCACCATCAGGCCCATTTACAGTCAAATGGCTGCCAGCACCCCAGCAGTCATTGGATTTGCCGGTAAACACGGTCATGGATATGTTACAGGACCTTTGAATTCTCCTCAGCCAGATGACAACTCAGCCGCTCCGGACACCGCCTCACATGGTGGAGGGCTTCTGGCCCACTAGCAGGCCTTTGAGTGTATTTTCAGTTTTCATGTTTTTAGACTCCAAACGGTGCTTAGCCGGAGGTAGTTCTGTGGAAGGGAAAAGGTGCTTTTGGGCTGCCCTCTTGATTATTACAAAAATGTTTAAATGAAGCCAGAATCAAGATCCAAAACCTTGTAAATAAGGAACCAATGAAAAGGAAAAATTTTGATTGTAGTCAGTAGAAATGGAAACAACACTATTTGAGAAAAGATGGTGTGGGAAAATACTTGAACAAAAAAGCCAAAGTTTTTTTCAGAATTCAATAGAACAAGGAAGTTTTTAGTAACAACACCCACAAGCTAATAACTCTGGTTTTCAGCAGAAGATTAGGAAAGATCAACTGAATTCCAACCAACCTCAAGGTTCTCAATGAACCTGCTAAACTCTCCACAATCAAGCGCTGGAAGGGTACCAGATAACTGTGGGTGGCTTTAAAAAACAAAGAATTTTTTTTATGAAGCTCTAGAAGAAAGAAAGTAACATATTCAAAGAAGAATAACCCAGCACTTCTCAAGGGACTCAAGAAAAGCATGGAGGAATGTAACTTGAAAGTAATAACGGGACGTTTAAAACTCCATGTTTCAAGCTTAAAGAAACCTCTCAGTCAAACGTGACTAGTTCTGGAAAGACAATCAAATTAATGATCAGGACCAAATTGGTCAGAGAAAGGAATAAAAGGAGTGGCTTAACACACTCAAGAGTTCAATCTAATGAATTCTTCTTCAACCAGCAATGCTATTATTTGGTGATAAGGATCAGGTCACAGAGGACCAATCAAGGTATTTGAGTATGGAGGCTCAAAGTATCAAGGGGCAATCAAAAGATATACCCAGGATAAGGATGCTCATAAAGGGGAAGGGCCCCATGGATTGATTTACTTAGATGATGATTATTTGATGATTCATGGATGATAAGATCAATCCTCCATAAAAAAGGCAGGGGAGAGCCCCTCTTTTTATGGGCATGAGACCCTGTTGACTATTTACAAGTGAGACTCCAAATGAGTGTGGAAAGGGATTTTTTTTGAAATGATGCAGCGCTTGTGAAAAAGATGAAAGGAGAGACCAGCACCCATCACAGATGACAGAAGGCAGCAGATGGACATCTGTGAGTTGGCAGATGAGCGGTAGAGGGGGTATTATCATCCACAACAACAGTTGCCAGGCCCCAATGGCAGTTGCGGATGATTGATTGCAACAGCGCTTGCATGATTTGGCAGAGGAGGATGAGAGTGAGATGATCAATCACTTCCCCTGCAAAAACTCCAATGGCTGCAAGCAACAGCTTGTGGTCCGTCAGATGCGGAGGTCAATGGGTGGTGGGAAGAAACAGGATGCTGAGTTTGAGGCTGTTGATACAAGAGGAAATCATCCAGAGAGTTTTATCAACGGAGGTTGATAGGTGGATGACAGTTTGCAATCAATGCAAGAAACCACTTCCGTGCCCATCAGATGTTGATGGAGCAATGGGAAGTGCAAGTGGTGAGATGGAGGTGGCTGAACGGGCAGAAGACAGCAACAGTGGTGGCCACGGGTGATTGGATGGTTTTGGAGATCATGAACAATGAGGGACTGGTTGGTGGGATGATGACCATCCCCAGTGACCAATGTCAGGATGGGTTGAGCGGATGAGGGAGATGAGATTGGATGGCGGGGTGCTTGGATTGATGGTTCAAGCAAAAACACTCCCACAAGTTCTTTGGCCAAAAATGGCCAAAGTACTGTCAAGCATGAGAAAGGGTGGAATTGAAAACAGGCCTGGGACTCAAACACCCATGGTCCTGCCCTAGACTTCTAGGACAGGGAGAAGTTGGAGGAAGGGAAAATAAAAAAATCCTATACCAAATAGTTTTTTTCTTTCTCCAATAAAAAACTTCAAAAAATCCAATTTGGCCCCTTTTCATGAGGTGTACCAAATTGTTCACCACATCTATCCCCAACTTAAAGCCTGTCCCTAGTATGCATCTCCAATTTGAAGATATTAAAAGAAGGAATATGTCACACAACCACCCCACATACTATAGGGCAATTTTAGATGATCATGAGGGAAAATGAAGAAACTGAGTGCAAGGGAAAGTGCAAGGTAGCAAAGCTAACTGAAAAGTGAAAAATTATGGTTGGATAACTCAACACACAGTGACAGGGATGAATTGTTCCAACTGAAAGGAAACTAAAGCCAAGCCCAATGTGATGACTGGATTTAGCAAAAATGCAAGAAAGTATGAAATTAACTAACTGAGGAGACAATCTTTGGGCAAGCAGCGTAGACTTCATAAGTTAATCCAAAGTGACTAGATACAACCTGATGGTTGGCCAACTACAGTTAAGAGGCAATGAGGCAATGAATGATATGAACAGATTGGGAAATGAAATAACAGTATAGACGTTTCCATGGTCATAACATAGATGCAAGGCAATAGAGTCTGAGCATACAAGGGCGTAATGGATGAGACAGGAAGGAGTGACGTGAGAGAAAATGCAAATATGAGCATGTATATTATGCAGGGTAAGGTACTAGTACAATTTCAAACTATACAGTTGGTGTGGCTAACTAGCATGGGTGCAAGCTAGAGAGAGTGCATGACCGGGAATGGGAACCTGAGAGCTATTGATAACCAGGATGGAAGAGCGGAGCTTGAATGGATGGGTGACTGGAGTAGAGTTAAATGCAAGGTTCACAAGTAGTTTCTGAGTCATATTTCAAGAATGGAATGTTTTTATGCAAGCCAGAGTTGATAAGCGGAAGGCACCATTGATGTTGTGCTTCTATTTGTGTCACAAATATTGACTGAGGTAGATTGTACTGAGGAAAGGATATGTCAAAGTTAGGAAGACAATAGCTCTTAAGCTTGAAGAATGACAGTTGCCTGGTTAAAAAGATGCAAGCTCCTGCAAGCGTTCAGATGATTTTCCCATCAATTCCAAAATTTGTTGTGAGTACTGTATACCCCTAGTTATTGTCCTACTTCTTTGTCTCTTGAATGAATTTATAATTAAAATATTTTTTCATTGTCATCTTTTTGTTGTGAAAAATCTATTTTTCAAAATGAAAAATGTGTCCCTAGTACTGCTGCAAGAGGTCTCTGAGTCAAATGCAAGCAATTCTGTCTGCGCAAGGTTGCTTGTAATTTTTCTATAAATAGCAAACCAATAGTGGATACCCCTGTAGTGTCTGGGAGTGAGGTGCAAAGCCAAAGGTCTGCGCGGCAAGTGAACTATAATATACTTCCAGTGCCGGAGATTTAATTCTTAGGCGTCCAAAACCCTGGTAAGTTTAAGACTTAGAGACTAAAAATAAATAAAATAAAAATAAATGGAACTAATGTAGTTTTTGTTCTTGGTAGTACCACCACAATTCAGAAGGTACACTACCAATACGCGTCCCCCTCCGCCACTGTATATTGGACCGTTGTCCAAATTTGAGGTGAATCAAATGAATCCCAAGGTGGGATGCCAAGTGAAAGCTGAGGAATTGGCGGTAGTCAAAGAAGCAAGGGAGGAAGGGATAATGGCTGAAGGAGAGGGTGATATGGAACAGAGGGAGGGAAATGGAAAAGAAGGAAAGGGGACAGAGGGAAGGGATTGAACAGAACAAGAGATAGAGGAAGGGGGTGGAATGGAAGGCCAAGATGGAGGGAACCAGGTGCAAGTAAAAGCGCCCATCAAAACTGATGCAAGGCAATTAACTGGCAACATTGGAGAAGTTTTTTCAAGGGGCCAAAGGAAGAGAGCATATTAGGAGCTCTTGGAAGAAGGTGGATGGAATGCCTGGCCAAAGAGGGCTGGACTTCAAGGTGCAAGGAAATCTTTGAAAGGCACCTGGTGAAACAAGTAATTGGGTTGCAAAGGATGTCTTCTTTGATAAAAAAACAAGTATTTGGATGAATTTATGTTGATGGTACAGGAATTGACCAAAATTTGGGAGGAAGCGGAAAGAGAAGTAAAGGAAAATATGCAATCTTATTTTATCATAATATATATAGGTTATGTTATTATTATTATTATTACTATTATTTATTATTAATTTGAAATAAACAAAAGTGAAAGAATAAAAGATTTTCAAAAAAAATGGATAATTTTTAGGAATTGAACAGGAGATAAAGTAAGGAAATGGGATGGAATGAGATGGAAGTGCAGAATGGAATTGGAGTTATGATTGGGGGGTGCAAGGGTAACTTGCATGAAAGTCTCAAACCAAATTGGGAGAGTTGCAAAGGTGATGGCCTGGTTCCCGCAAGGTGCAATATTTGTTGGACTGGAAGCCAGTCCATTCAACAAGGTATTGAATTTTTCCTTTGCATAACCTGGAATCCAGAATAAAACTTACTTCACACTCTAACTGATCTTTTACATTGACTGGTCCAGGAGGGGGATGAGTCTTTCCTGGGTATAAGAATCAAGCTGGCTCTAGGAGAGACACAAAAAAGACCAGGTGGATACCTTTCCATTTTGCAGGTAAGTTGAGTTTAAAAGTGTTAGGGGAAATGACTGCTTTGACTTTGAAGGGGCAAAGTTTTCTTTCAGAGAGTTTTTGGGTTGGGCAAGTACTGCAAATATTGCAAGCATTGATCCATACCTGATCTCCTACTGCAAAGGTTGTGGCCAAAGTTCAAAGTTGGTCTGCTTGTTCCTTGTAGGATTGGTTTGCCGCTTCAAAGTTGGTTCAAAGTTGCATTTGAAGAGAATGAATGTGATTAAGGTAATTGGTAGCAGGTTGAGAAGGTGCTACATGAATAGAAGAGAAAATCAGTTTTCTACCATAAAGAGTCCGGAAGGGAAACTGTTTTGTGGAGGAATGAGTGGAGTTTTTTTAGGCAAACTTGGCTAATGGGAGCCATTGCAACCATTTATCCTTTTGGTAGGCAAATTATATTCAAAGATAATGTTCAAGAATTTGATTGAATTGCTCAGTTTTTCCATCCATTTCCGGGTGGTAAGCCGTTGATAAATTTTTAGTGATCTTCAAATGTTGGCAAAGCAAGGTCCAGAAGCTACAGACAAACAAAGATCCACAATCACTAATTATGTTATCAGGGAGACCATGTTTCAAGAATACATATTCTATCAATAAATTAGCTAAGTCTTCTGAGGAGGCTGTCACATTACTGCAAAGGAATAACACCATATTTGAGAAGCAATCTACTACTACTAAAATAGCATCATAACCACTAGAAATAGGTAATTGCAAAATGAAATCCACAGAAAGCAATTTCCAAGGAATAGGTGGAATTGGAAGTGGCTGGAGCAGCCCATACTTCCTGTGCTTTGAGGACTTGCTACAATTACAATTATAGCACACGTTAACATAGTCTTTTACTTCCTTGGTCATACCAAGCCAGTAGAAGTCTTGTGCCATCAATTGGTAATTTTTATACTTCCCATGATGACCAGCAAGCGGAGAATCATGCCTTGACTCAAAGATATCTAACTCAATGCAAGGATTATCTGGTACTACTATACGGACCTTATAAACTAAATAACCATTTTTGTCAATACTGTAACCACTATCTAATAGATTTGCACTCTTGCAAAGTTTGGTGCACTTTGGATCATAAAGTTGAGCTTGTTTTATTTTGGAAGCTGTATCTCAAAGTTGAGTGATTATTGAACTGAGTTGGGCAGATTGGGTTGAGAATAGTGTCCTAACGTTTTCAGGGTTGTTTTTGGCAAAGGTGCTCCCCCCCCCCTGGGTAAACGTTTTCCAAACATGATAAAGCACCAGTGACTACTGCTTGTTTCCCAGGACGGTACATGATTTTAAAGTTGAACTTGGAGAGGTATTTGGCCCATTCTGCCTGTCTGCGTGTAAATACTTTTGAGCTCAGGAAGTATTTTAAAGAATTGTGATCAGTTAGGACCTCAAAGGGTTCCATAAGACTCAAAAGGTATCAACACCATTTTTTCAAGCAAAAAAAAATTTCAAAAAGTCCCTTTTCATGGATCTTTTAATTAAGCTCTGCAGCAAGCAATTTGCAAGACTTGAAAGCTATGGGATGAAAGAGGGAAGTAGAGGAGGAAAAATGCAAGATTACTCCTGCAAGCGCATAGTTGCTTGCATCTGTTTCTACAATAGTTTGAGCTAGCTCGTTGAATTGTGTGTATTGGAGCAGTAGTGAATGCTTTCTTTATAGCTTTGAACTCCAAAGCAGCTTTTTCTGTAAAAACAAAATGAGTGTCTTTTTGAATAAGTTTAGTAAGTTTTATGGTTTTCTTGGCATAATGCTCAATAAACTTCCTGCAAAAATTACTAAAACTGAGGAAAAATTGAAGGGATTTGAAAGACAAAGGTGGTGGCCAGTGGAATATGCGCTGGCTCTTGGCTGAATCCATTGATAGTCCTTGCTTCAATACTATGACACCTAGAAACTGAAGGCAAGCAGTATGGAATTTGCAATTAGAGGCTTTTGCAAACAGGTAATTCTTGCAAAGTTGCTGTAGCACCTCTTGCACATGTGAAATGTGATCCTCAAGAGTTCTTGAGTAGACTAGTATATTGTCAAGATACCAAGATACACCACAAGGTATTCCTCTAAAAGGTCAGAAAAATTGTTGTTGACAAAGTGTTGAAAAGTGAAAGGAGCATTGCAGAGGCCAAAAGACACAACGGTATACCCATAACTTCCAAACAGTGTTCTCATTTATGTCAAATATTCATGACCTTTTGCAATGCAAACTAGGTTATAGGCGCCTCAAAGGTCTAAATTTGAGAAATAAGCAGCTCCATGGAAGAGAGTGAGGAGGTGAAACATAGGAGGTACTGGATAGGCATTTTTCCAGGTTACCTGGCTCAGTTTCCTGCAGTTGACACAAAGGAAAAGTCCCCTTTCTTTCTTCGGAACTAATAGGAAATTTCAACTGGTATTTTAATTGCTTGGTTGAAGAAATCCTTTTGATACATTTTTGGCAATGTAGTCTTGAAGCATGGTTGATTCTTGTTTCAAGAGAAAGTAGACTGGTTGGGGTTCTGGATGTGGGCCAGTAAGTTTGATCCTGTGATCATAACAACGGGATGGGGGAAGTTTATCTGCCTTTAAAGCTGAAAAGACTTCAGCAAAGTCATGATAAACCAGAGGTGAAGACTCTGGAATGATTTCTAGATCTTCAATCTTTTCATCTTTGAGCACAATGTTTGAAGTGCTTGCACGATGCAAGAGTATTAAGGAGCTCAAGATATACTGTTTGGTTGGTGCCTGTTTCTCTTTGAAGGAACAAGGAAAAGGTAATTTGGAAAAATAAGCTATAAATCCCAAATTTGAAGAGGGAACTTGGGAATGGAGGTCAGGATATTGCAAATCTGCTGGCAGAAAAGTGTCATCCAGCTCAATTACAGTGTCAGGTAGGTAGTTTAATTCCTGTTTGATGGAAGGGTTAGTTTCCTGCATTTTGGGATCTGAGGATACGCAGATTGAGAGTCAGAATGAAGGATGGTAGATTTCATATGAGAGACAGAGGAATTGAGAAAGACACAGAGGAAACAGTTGATAATGATGAGAGAAGTAGAAAAGTCATAGAGATATTTTGCTCACCTGAGGATACGCAGATTGAGAGTCAGAATGAAGGATGAGGAAAGAATCCTTCAAACTGACTCAACTATCTGTCCTCAGGTAGTGACAACGTGATTGAGACAAGTGAGATGTAAGTGTGCGTGCCTTTGATTGGTGAGAGGAAGATGGTTGGGAGGGCGCACTTGACAGGTAAAAGTGAGGGAGACCAGATGGGACGTAAGGAGAACACATAAAGGAAAAATGATGAGAAATGAGAAGGAAAGATGGAACATGACCAGATGAAAGAGGAATACAGGAGAGATAAAATAAAGATGATCCAGTATTCCAACACCCCCCCTTGCTAACCACAGCCCAAAAGGACAAAAATGTGCTGATGAGCTTTGAGCAGAACACAAGACAGAGGCTTGGTTAGCATATCTGCTAGCATGTTGCTAGTAGCAAAGTGACCCACTGTGAAGGCTCCCTTATGGACGCGCTCACAAATGAAGTGGTGGAGGGCATTGATGTGTTTGGTTTGAGAGTGGTGCTCTGGATTTTTGGCAAGCGCTTCAGCCCCCTTGTTGTCGACTAGCAAGGGAACAGGCAATTTGTCCCGGAGATGCAGCTCAACCAGTATGTTGGGGAGCCAGAGGCCCTCTTTGCAGCAGTCTGAGAGAGCCTTGTATTCTGCCTTGGTGCTTGAGAGCAATACTGTAGGTTGCTTCTTGGACTTCCATTAGATGGCCCCACTACCCAAATGAAAGGTGTAGCCCAAGGTGGAGCAACAATCACACTTGTCTTTGGCCCAGTCCAAGTCACTGTATCCTGAGAGCGTAATGGAGGAGCCACCCAGAGTAAGATGGTAGTTTTGGGTGGTGTTCAGAAAGCAAAGAACCCTGAGTTTGGCGGTCCAGTGATTGAGGGAAGGATCCGTGAGGAATTGGGAGAGTCTTTTCACCGCAAACACAAAATCCGGTTGAGTGAACTGGGAGATCCATAGAAGGGACCCAATGAGCTGATTGTATTTGGGAGGAGAAGGGGGGGAGGCAGCGGCGCATGGAGAGAGATTCTTGAAGTGGACATCTGTGGGGGCTCAAGTTGTCACAGAGTGGCCAGGGAGATAGGATTCCATGATGGAAGAGATGTAGTGAGACTGACAGATGGAAACGGACCTATGGTGCATGTCACAGCTGATGGAGATCAAGAGGAAAAGAGAGAGGTCTTTGTTGGATCCAAGCTTGAAGTGCTTTCTGATCACCTTTGTGAAGGAGGTGACAAAGGAAGGTGCCAACAATGGCAAGATTATCCACGTGAGCAGTTACAGCTCCTATCAGGTTGCCGCCATTGAGCCTGTAGTACAGGGAGGGATTGTAGGCAGAGTGGGAAAGACCCAGAGATAGAAGTGCGGAGTTGAGCTCTAGGTTCCATTGGCGGGGTGACTGCTTGAGAAAGTAGATTGCCCTGGTGATGCGGCAGACCCAGTCTGGATATTGGGGATCTTTGAAGCCGGGGGGCTGAGCCATAAAGATGGGTTAATCTAGGCTGCCGTTCAGGAAAGCCGTCTTGAAGTCCAGCTGGCGACCAACCCACCCCTTGTGACCCAGGAGACCAAGTAGTAGACAAAGTGTTTTGAGTCGGAGAGTGGGGGCAAATACTTCAGAGAAATCCAGACCCTGAACCTGGGAAAATCCCATGGCAACAAGCCTGGCCTTCAGCTTAATGACGGAGCCATTGGGACGTCTCTTTACCTTGAAAACCCACTTGCAGCCAATTATCTTGCGCCCTTTGGGGGGCAGCACAAGGGTCCATGTCTTTATTCCCTGGAGAGATGAAATCTCTTCCTGCGCCAAGGCGATCCAGCAAAAATGGTGGGGAGAGCGTAGAAGCTCCTTCCAGGTCTTGGGGGAAGTCAAATTGCCCTTAACTGAAGCGTGCTGGAAAAATTGCCAAAACGGGATGGGGGGCAAGACGTGCGAGAGGATCAACATGGGGAGGGGGGGCGCGGAGGAGCGCAAACAGGAGGTTGAGGACATGGGAGGAAGAGGAGTGTTGGGGGAAGGCGGGGAGGAAGAGGGGGGTGTGAGATTGAAAGGAGGGAGAACATCGGAGTCATTGGATGGTGCAGGGCTGCAGGAACGGAAAGGCTGAGCATCTGGAGGTGAAGGCCGGGGAAACCATGAAGGCAAGGACAAGTGATTGGATGGGGGAAAGGAACTGGAGTGAGTGGGAGCAGGAGAAGAGCACAGAGGGGGGGGCAAGGGAGAGATGAGTGTGGGTTGGAGAGTGAGGTGGGACCAGTCTTAGTTGGGTTTGACAACAGATTGGGCCATGGTAGCTCTACAGGAACGGGAGAGTGGTTGTCTTTGGGAATGAGTGAGCAACGGTAAGGGAATGAGGAGTTGTTGAAGAGGCAGTCACAAGACTTGATGGTTTTGTTGGCGGTTAAATCATACAGGCGGAAACCAGAATGATCAAGGAGATAGGATAAGAGAATTGTGGGACGTCCTTTTTTATCTAGTTTATTCCTGTTAGCTTTGGGAATTTTGTACCACACTAGGCAAACAAACAGGTGAAGGTGCCTCAGATCAACGTCAGTTGACTGGAGAATGGAGTTTGGTTATAAGAATCCTTGAGGAGTCTTTCAGGGATAGGAGCTGAAGGAGAATAGATAGTGGTTCAGAGCATCTGACCAGAAGGATTTTGGTAAATTTGACAAGATGTGAGAGCATCTGATCATATTGCAGATGGTGCAATTTGATTTTTTGGCAACCCCGTTTAGCTGTGGTGAGTGAGGAGGCCCCAGTTTGTGAGATATTCCTTTCAGATTTAGGTAGTCTTTCATGGGCTGGTTCAGATACTTGCCTCCATTGTCCAATTTTAAGGAGGTAACCTTTAAGTTGTATTTATTTTGGAAAAATGAGATGAAGTTTTGAGTGTTCTTCAGAAAATTGGATTTGAGACAAATTGGATAGGCAAAGAGAGCTTTTGAGCAGTTGTTGATAAAGGTGAAAAAATACTTATATACTTCTCTAGAGATGGTTTCAAAACTTCATACATCCCTGTGAACAAGTTCACCAGGTTTAGTTGATCAATAACTTAATTGGGTGTGAAAGGGCTTTCTCGTCATTTTTGATTTTATGCAAGTAGTAAATTGCTGAACCTCTTTTTTGTTCTTTGGGTGTGCGGCTATCCGGTGGTATTTGAGGTATTTCTGGAGTGATTTCAAGTTTAAATGAGACAACCTACAGTGATAACCAAAAAGACTATTGTCAGAGGTTTGAATGATCCTTGATTGATTTGATTCTTCATTGCTTACGTTATCTCGTGAGAGATAGTACAGATTGTATTTTCTATATCTAGTTTGCAATGGTTGTTGATTTATGCTTGATATTGATTTGTCAAATATTTTACATCTGTCCTTTTGGAAAACTACAGTCAGACCAGCATTGCAGATGTTGGAGATGTAGAGCAGTGGGTTGTGAAGATTTGGAGCTACAAGAGACTTGAGATGACCAAAAGGAAATGGAATTATTCCCTTTTTGATTGATATGATTGTTGATCCATTGGCAAGACAAATGACAGTATGGTTGGGGCTTTTGTAATTGAATTGATCACCATATGGTGTCATTGAAATTGAGCATCCAGAGTCGATATTAAAATCTCTTTGATGGTCAGGGTTGATGTTTGTGGAGTTGCTCACTGCCGCTGATCCTTAGTGGACAATGATTTGCAACTCGGAAAAATCATCCAACTCTGAATCAATGTTGTTTGTATCAACCTTACTAAGATTTGTGTCAGCGGGTTTTGAATTTTTTACTCCAGGTCTGTTCTTGGTCTTGATGTTTGTCTTCTTCAGTTGACTGAGGTCTTTCCTCACTTCTGTTAATTGGGAGAAGGAATGTCCTTCAACATTGCAGTGCGTGCAGAAATAGGTCTTTGGTGGTCTGTGTTCAGTGGTTTAATTGTAGGAGGTACCGGCCTTTGATTGCTGTTATCTTGCTGAGTTCACCAGAGCGTCTTTGTCTTGAGTTTGGTGACGGAGGTGTTCTTGCTTCATAGCTGCTATAAGTCTGGCAGAAGGAACTGATTCCTTGTTCATCATACTGGGGACACAGCTTAGCCAGTCGTTGGGTAAGGAGAGAAGAATGGCAGTTGATAGAAGATTGTTGGCAGTGAGAGGATTTTTGGTGGTGATCAGTGAGGACAGCTTTTCTCCATATGAGACAATTTTGGACAGATGCGTGGTCATTTCTTTTTTGTTTAGTCTGGTGAGAAGTAGTTTTTGCAACCAGTACATCCTTCCACCTGATGAGTTATCCTGATGGGCATCTCTCAGGGCGTTCCACATGCCTATGGCACTTTCTTTGTTTCTGCGTATGAACTGAAAATTTGATGAGGTGATCGATCTGGAGATAACTGAGCAGACCGCAAGGTTATTGTGTGACCATGTTTCTTGATTTGGTTTTTTTTGAGAGTCGCTGATTAGATATCCAACACCTGATGCTCAGAAGTGTATTCAAAGTAACATGGCCCAATCAAGATAGTTTGATTCAGATCCTGGGGCACTGAGAGGAATGATCAAAGGGGTTTTAAGAGCTTGAGGAGACGTGTTTAGTTCTTCCATGATAGATGTGTTAACGTTGCTAGGTGTGACGGATCCTTTAAGTTGAGTGAGTGCACTTATTTAATTGCTAACGATTCTGGGCTCATAACCTGTCGGGATCTGAGGATACGCAGATTGAGAGTCAGAATGAAGGATGGTAGATTTCATATGAGAGACAGAAGAATTGAGAAAGACACAGAAGAAACAGTTGAAAATGATGAGAGAAGCAGAAAAGTAATAGAGATATTTTACTCACCTGAGGATACGCAGATTGAGAGTCAGAATGAAGGATGAGGAAAGAATCCTTCAAACTGACTCAACTATCTGTCCTCAGGTAGTGACAACGTGATTGAGACAAGTGACATGTAAGTGTGCGCGCCTGTGATTGGTGAGAGGAAGATGGTTGGGAGGGTGCACTTGACAGGTAAAAGTGAGGGAGACCAGATGGGACGTAATGAGAACACATAAAGGAAAAATGATGAGAAATGAGAAGGAAAGATGGAAAATGACCAGATGAAAGAGGAATACAGGAGTGATAAAATAAAGATGATCCATTATTCCAACACTGCAGTTGCAAGCTTCAAAGGTTAATTACTCCTTCTTGCCAATTCACATCTGGATTCCAGTGAACTAGGAAGCTGTGGCCTAGAATTTTATCATCCATTCTGGGAATATCCAATACAAATAAGTCCCTTTCAAAGTTGGGGAAATTGGAGAACTCAAAGGTCCATTTTGCCTTTTGGGAAACCCAATGAGACAGCTTGGTTGAACTACTTACTAAATAGATGGGAAAAATATCTATCTCAGAACACATAAGATTTTTGGAAGTGGCAAAAGATTCACTTATAAAAGAAACTTTAGGGCAAGAATCAAGCAAAAATTCAATTAGGGGACTTGTTGGAATGAAAAAGGACAAATCTCAAACTTGGAGCACCTAGTGACTTGCAAGTGCAAAGATTTACTTGCTGTAATTTAGATAATGTATAGTTCTACTTGCAAGTATTAGAAAAACTACAAGCTAATTTTTTGACTGTCTAGCCATTTCAGGCGCTAGCCGCTTTGCACAACTATCAACATCATGTTTTCCTCCACAGTACATGCATAACCAATTCTTTTCCCTCCTTAGCCATTCCTTGTTCTGGAGCATCCCAGTTTCTTTGTCCAGTAACTTTGGAGTTTGGGTGACGGCCTTCCCTTTCAGGTTGGAGTGCAAGGTTGGAGTTGGTTGGGATTTTTTTGGATTCTTCAAGGATTTTTTTGAGGATTTGTCTGCCTTTGGAGCTGAGGTTGACCATCCATGGTTGTTTTGTCAAGAGTGGTTCTTGTTGTAATAACCATTATCAAGCTCAATCACCCAGTAAATTAACTGCTGAAGGGAGATTTTCTTATGTCCCCCAACTGCAATTTCCTTGATTAGGCCTTCCAGTAAACATTTTCTAAAGTTAAACAGGAGAGCTGCTTTGTTCCATCGGATGCGAGACTGCGAATTTCAGAAATTGGAGATATAAACAGAAACTCTACTATTCTCCTTCATGAATAAGTTATTAAATTTGTATTCTTTGTTTTGGACTTCATTAGGGTTGCCAAACAGGGTGAAAAATTGCTGCTTGAACTTGTCCCAGTTGTTGAGGATGCAAGTGGGGCTAGTGTTATCTAATAGTTTGAGGTAAGGTTTGAAACACTGCAAGGCTTGTCCACCAAGGAAGGAAGAGGCATACATAACTCTATATCTATCAGTAGGAAAGTTATGGGGATTGTTTGAGACAATGATTTTACAGGACTGTAAGTAGGCTCTAAGTTTATGGGGTTTTTCCCCAGTAAAATGATCAGTCTGCCTCATTCCCGGAGTACAAAATCTATGGCCACTTGGACCACATTGCAAGGCAGTTTGATTAAGAGCCTGGATCAGGGTTGAGAGCAAGATCAAACTGTCAGGTTTGGGAGCATTAGTGCCAATCCTTGATCTACTACAAGTCAAGGCTTCATTGGAAGAATGGTTGGAGTCTTTGATTCCTTTGAGGGGATCCACCACTTCCCAAGGAGGAGCAAGGGGATCATCAAGAGGTTCAACCAAAGGGTATTTAGAAGAAGGAACAGGGTCTAAAGGTTGTCTTGCCCAAGAAACACTCAATCTCCCTACCCAATGGATATCATCATTATAAGGGGTCAGGGAAGCTTTCCCAGTTGAGCAAGTATGTGACATTGTAAAATAAATATATTATAGGTTGGAAAACTAAAATAGAGAAGTTGAGTTATTCAATTTAATGTCACACAACCACCCCACATACTATAGGGAACTCTTAGATGATTGTGAGTGCAAAGGAAGAGACTGAGTGCAAGGGGAAGTGCAAGGTAGCAAAGCTAACAGCAAAGTGCAAACTTATGTTTGGATAAATTGACACACAGTGACAGCAATGAATTATTCCAATGAAAAGGAAACTAAAGCCAAGCCCAATGTGATGACTGGATTTAGCAAAAATGCAACGTATGAAATTAACTAACTGAGGAGACAATCTTCAGGCAAGCGGTGTAGCCTTTCTAAGGTTATCCAAAGTGACTAGATAAAACCTGATGGTTGGCCAACTACAGTAAAGAGGCAATCAGGAAATGAATGACATGAAAGGGTTGGGAAATGAAATAAAAGTATATACTTTCCCAATGTCATAACGTAGATGAGAGGAAATAGAGTCTGAGCGTACAAGGGCGTAATGGATGAGATAGGAAGGAGTGATGTGAGAGAAAATTCAAATATGAGGATGTTGCTTATGCAGGATAAGGGACTAGTCCAATTTCAAACTATACAGTTGGTGTGTCTCACTAGAATGGGTGAGAGCTAGAGAGAGTGCATGACCAGCAATGGGAACCCAAGGGCTATTGATAACCAGGGTGGAAGAGCGGAGCTTGAATGGATGGTTGACTGGATTACAGCTAGCTGCAAGGTTCACAAGTAGGTTCTGAGTCAGTTGCCAAGAATGCAAGGTTGTGATGTGAGCCAGAGTTGATAAGCAGAAGGCACCATTGATGTTGTGCTTTTATTTGTGTCACAAATATCAACTGAGGTTGAGGGTACTGAGGAAAGGATAAGTCAAAGTGAGGAAGACAATAGTCCTTATGCTTGAAGCATGAAAGAATAGAAAGAAATTTAGACATAAGAATGGCCATTTCTTGATCTTGAGAGTGGTTGTAAAGTTGAAAATTATCTTTATTCATCCAAAAGAGCCCTAGGAGTGGCAGGAGAAAAAATAAAGAGTACATCCCAGGTTCTCACATATGTGGCATAAATTAGAGTTTCACAACAAAACGCAGCAAATGAACTTGGCGGTGCACAATTGAGAGGACTTACTTTGACCCTGAAATGCCCCCAAAACAATGAAACCTCTTGAATTGATCAGCAGAGAACCTTCTGTAAAACTTAGTACCATCCAGTTCTTCCAAAATTTAGGATCCACCTCTGACTTGAAAAACCACTCAATAAGGACTATTCCAATGTTTTGAAAACAGCTTTCCCCACTGAGTCTCCAAGGATCAATTCTAAGCTAAAACTAGATAACCAGGATTTAAGGGATCCCTGATTTTATTTACATGCTTATATTCCCAATACTGAACTGATTTTTCTCTTGATTCCATCATCTTCTGATATGCTTCATCACAAATGTCTTCATTTTGCTCCAGTTGCTTGGATCTGGAAACTAATATATCATTGTTTGAGGAAACCTACTCCCATGAGACACCCAGGAAATATTTCATTTCAAGATCAAGAGGAAGTACCGCCCTTTGACTCAAAATGATTTTGTAAGGTGAGTATCCAGTGGTCCTTTTAGTTTAGATTTGATCAGAGAATAGAACCAGAGGAAGAAATTTTGGACAATTCTTTCCACTCTCACCAGCCAGTTTCACAAGAGCCGCCTTCAAAGGAGCATGGCCTTGTTCCACCATGACTTTGCCTTCCAGATAATAAGGAGTAGTAACCCAATGTTCTCCAGGAAGTGATCAGATCATTTCAGCAAGTTTGCCACCAAATTCACAGCCACCATCACTAGAATAAGATCAAGCCAAGCCATAATGCGTTGTCCATTTCTCATAGAGGAAAGCTGCCACTGATTGAGAGCTGAGATTCTCAAGGAATTTTGCTTCAACCCATCCAGAAAAATAATCCCTAGCCACAATGAGATACTTAGCACCACCTGCCTTAGCATGAACCACATCCATAGCAATCCTTCCAAAGACAGTGGACTCCCCAGTAGGATAAAAAATTTCAGCTGGGTGCCTATGATCATGTTTCTGACAAACTTCACAAGACCGGCACCATTGAGAGACAGATTTCTTCAGTGATGGCCACCAGAATTGTTTGGATATGCCTCAATAAGTTTTGGTTTTCCCACAACAACCAAGACCTTCATGGAGACTTTCAAGGATCAAATGTTTCTTAGAAGTGATAGGAACAAAAATGAGAGCACATGGATTTCCCCTTTTCATAAGCCTAGAACCTGGGAAAAAGAAATTAGAGGACTTTCTTTTAAGGGATCAAAATTCTTTGGCAGAGAGATCAGGGGGTCTTTGGAGATTTGAAAGTTAATTCTCTAATTCAAGCCAGAAACCCTGCTTAAAGCCAGAATAATCTTGAGAGGAGAAAGAGAAGACAGGTCAAATTATAGGTTCCTCCTTGTCAAAATCCATTCCAACATCCAATGCATTATCTCCCCAAGGACATCAAGATAAACCATCAGGCATGGTGAAAGATTCTACAGGCCTGTGAACAATATCAAAAGAGAGTAACTGAATAAAAGCCACCCAACAAGTCATAGGAGCATTTGGAAGGCTGGGAGCATTGATGATTTCAATGATGGATGGAGCGTCTACTTTCATTTCAAAATGTTGGCCCCAGGGGACTGTCTGAAGCTTCTTCAAGATTTGAGCCACACCACAGAGTTCCAGTTTTAGTTGAGAGTATCTGGATTCCACATCTGAAAATAACAAGGATTCATAAAGAGCACAAAGGCCCCAACCATTTTCATCTTCCTGAGTAAGAACAGCCCCAACAGATAGCTAGAATTGACAGCCAGCTTGATCTTGCCAGCTCCAGTTCCATAAGGGATCTTCTTCAACACTATTTCTTTAAAAAAAATCATTTTGAGAAACTGGAAAGAATGTTAACAATCTTGGGTCTAAATCCATTCAGCTTCTTTCCTGGTTAGACAATGCAAAGGGGCACAGATTTTGGATAAAGATGGAATGAAGATTTGAACATAAGTGACAAAACCTAGAAAACCTCTAACTTCAGTGGGATTGATTGGAGTGGGCCAAGAGAATATCTTGTTTACTTTGGATGGTGCCATCCTCCTTCCTTCCTGGCAGACCACACGACCGACAATTTCCAGAGCAGGGACACAAGAAGCCAATTTGGATCCAGAAACAGTTAGGCCCAATTCCTTGATTTGGAACAGAATCCTTTCCAAAGTAGTAGTGTATTACCAAATGAATTGAAAAATCCCTGAATGCCAAGATAAGAGCTCATTATCATAATCACACACTGGAACTTTAATTCCAACATTTTCAATAAAAATCCCAGCATAATCAGAAATTGCATCCTGGAGGATCCATACCATCTGAGCCTGATAGACTGCAACCAAATTGGTGGCACCTTGAGGCAATTGAGTAAGCTGAAATTGACCAAGAGGAGTATCAAAAGTAGTGAGAGGACAAGAGATAGGATTTAGATATTGTTTTTCATAGCCACCCATAACATCCCCCAGCATAGCAAGCCCTCCAAGAAAAAGATTCCACAAATTCTTCAGTAGCCGGAGGAACACCAGAGTCTTTAATTGTAATTTTTTTGATAGGTTGGAAATTGTGAACTACTCTAAGTTTACCATGATTTTCAAGGACACAGAAAACAGGGCTGGAATAACTGGAAGTTGACTGTTCATATAGACAAGTACAGACTTGTTTGCCAATCAACTTGATAAATTTGTCAACTTTAGCAGCAGGGATTGGAATTGTTTTCTTTTGCAAAGGATTTTCCTCAACTATGGGGATGATGTTAGGGAGACCAAAGGATTATTTCAAGAGACCTCTCTCTTCTTCACAGAAGGCAATAGATTTTTCCCTCAGAGATAAGAAATTTTTGATCAAATTCAACTTATCAGGGAGAAGCCATCCATATGGACCAAAGTTGACAAATTTCAGACATTCTTCATTGAAACAACCACAAGGAACAAAGTGACCAGGAAGAGATCGAGATAAACCACAGTAAGGATTGTGGGATAAGGGAGGGTGCATGAGAGGAGGATTGAGGTTGAGAGGCATGGGCTAGTGGACTGGTGGGACCTTTTTTGCAACTGGTTTATACTTGGTGGAATAAGAGAGAAGTTCCTGCTCCCTCCAAGCATTGACCAGCAAGAACTGACTGCCAAAACCAAGACCAAGTTCCAACAGTTTCCACGTCCTATGTTCTGAAATTTCCTTGAAGGGTGCCTTTTCCATAAAGGAATAACCAAGGGATAATATGTTGCTCACAGGTGTGGCACAAGGTAGAGTTTCAAAAGTGATGGTAGAAGAAGGCCCTGGCGGTGCATAATTGGGAGGACTTACTTTGAACCCCAAGTGCCTCCACTGAAGTCCATATTCCTCCATACCAAAACCATTAAGAAGAGAATCAAGATCAGGATCTAGTTTATACTCATTGTGGAGATTTGCACCAGTATTAAAGGAAGATTGAACAGGATTAAGAGAACAAGGAAAAGAAGAAACCTAAGATCCAGAGGGAGAGGGAATATTTTTGGGATTTTCTATTTTGACCTGTTTTTGATTTTTAATACTTTCAAGATCAGAAGAAAATGATGAGAAAAAATTGGAATAAGCCTCTGGCGTCAGAGTTGATCCTTGAGTTTAAGTTTGAGGCTGGGAAGGACTAAAACTATCACTAGAATTAACTACTCCACTAAAAAAAGAGAGGAATTGGAATTATCCTTCTGCTTCCCCTTGAAAATTGATTTGGGAGTATGACCAGGGAAATCTCTTTCCCAACAACCAGAATCCAAAGAACAGAGAGGAACTTTAATCTTCCTTCCATCAGCATCAGGCAGAAGGATTCTCTCCCCAACTTGATCAGAAAACATCAATGTAGCACTAAATTCCATTAAAAAAAGTCAACCCAAGACCATTGGTCCTTCCAAAAAAAAATCCAGAAATGACAGGTTCCAACAATATTTTGACCAACTCGAATGGGAAAATCTTCAGAAATACCAACTAACTCACAAGACTGATTACCTATTCCATAAACTGCAGAGTTGAAGCTAACTCTAGGACTGAGCTTGAGTTTGAAGGCCATAGAATCAAAGATCAGGTTAAGTTGGGAACCAGAATCAACCAGGAGAGAAACTGTTCTATCTGATTTTCCAAGAAAACAAGGAAGAAAACCAAGTGGACAAGAGTACAGGTTGGAATCTGAGGAAGGATCAGTTCTGCCAGAGTCCTGAAGCAATGTTCTAGAGGAAACCTTCAATTTTTCAGAGCCAATCTCCACACTTCAACAAGAGACCCATTTCTTCATCCCTTCAGCAACAGAGGGAAAAATTGACAGGATCTCAGCAACAGATAAATCAGGAATTTTGATATCAGAGATTTTCTTTAATACCCCTTCCACAGCATTGAGGTGCTCTTTAGAGATTCCCCTCTCAAACCAAACTTTGGGCTGGGTGGAGAGAAGATGATCAGGCAAAGCAGGGATTATGACAGAATCAGCAGGATGAGGTGTTGCAACAGGAGAAGGATCAGTGTGTTTTTGAAACTTTTCCATCAGAGTTTGCGTTTCTAAGTCCATGTCTTCCACCACAGAGAAAGGAGGTTCAGGGATGATTAATGTTTGACCAGTTCAAAAAGGATGGAGTATGGCATAGGAGGACCTTTGTGAGGTTTGGGTTCCTCATGTTGTTTCCTAGCTGTATCAGATTGATAAGCTCCAGAGAAGCTGGAGGAACAAATAGAAGGATTATACCATGGTTGAAGAGTACCACAGGAAGATTGAAAATCCACAGAGGCCAAAGACGCCTGCTTAGGAGGAGATAGCTGGAAAGAGGCCACCAAATGATGGATAGGACGTGATGAATTGAAAGGGATCAGAGCAAAATTAGAAAGAAAAGAATTATTTCCCTTCTTTTCCACCAATTTTTCCTCCTTGTCCTTCTGGAGTTCTGGGCATTGTCCAGTTCCATGACCTTCCCTATGAAAATAATAGCAAACCAGAGTGGATCTAGGAATGGAATTAGAAGGTTTGGGAGAATCAAGAGCAGAAATCTTTTGATCCATGTGGTTTTCAAAAGCTTGGAGGATTTTTGTGATTTCATTGATAGTTGCTGTTTCTTTGTTTGCCTGAGGATTCAATTTAGGACAACGACTGGCCTCCATGTTCCTCATAATTTTGTTGGACTCAGATAATGGGGGAGAAGGAACAGATTCAGCAGTGTGGGATTTCTCAAAAGTTAGGGCAGTTTGACTTTTCATGAATTTATCCACGGCACTCCTAAGGACAAGAAAAGCAGGAAGCTTGAAACTATTATCCCTAGTTGTGATCATAGATCCAGATGTAAATAATTTGTCCCTTATTTTCTCCTGGACTCCTAGCAAAAAAGATTGGAAAAATTGGACTCAAATTTTGTCAAAGGTGTCAATGTGATAATTTCTGAGGAAATAAGATTGAATAGGATCCCAAGATTTCCTAAAAGATTCATAATATGAGGCCAAAAAAATACCATCCTTTGAGATCCACTGATAAACAAGATTGTCCAAGTCCTGCAGCATTAACCAAGCTATATCTATCTTTCCCCAATACGCCAGCATTGCTTCTTTTGGAAGTGTCCAGTTATAAGATTTGAATCCATTGAGACACTCAATTACTTCCATAACTTTATCAGAGGAAATAAATAATCATAACTGATAGGCCATATTGTATTTTCTTGCTCCATCCACTTCCAAAGCCATTTTGTCAGAATTGAGTAACCATTCAATGTTTGTCCCATTGGAACCCAAGTTCTTGTTCTGGGGTTTTCTCTTGACCATATTGGCACAAACAGAAGAGGAGTTACCAGCAGATTCCATCTTGACTAACAGGGTTCCTAGAGGATCCAAAGAGCAGATTTCCAAAGTGGCTCATGAGTGTGGGAAGAGTAGGGTTTAACAAAAAACAACAAGAATCTTTCCCTGGCAGTGCCCAATATGGAGGACTTACTTCTGGGATAAGTTGCCTCCATGGATCAGATCTGAGAAAAAGAGAAACAGAGAAAAAAACAAAAGAGGATTGGACTTTGAAGTTGATTCCAAACCTATTGGGACTGTAAATCACAATTTTTCTTGTTTGATCCCGGCCCGGGTGACCAAATGTAATACTCCAAAAGGTGCTGAGCTGGAGACAGTTCTGTGGGGGGGAAAGGTGCTATTTTGGCTGCCCTCCTGAGCGTTACAAAAATATTTAAATTTAATCAGAATCAAGATCCAGAACCTTGTAAATAAGGAACCCATGAAAAGGAAAAATTTTGATAGCAGTCAGTAGCAATGGAAACAACACTATCTGAGACAAGATGATGCGGGAAAATACTTGAAAAAAAAGCCAAAGTTTTGTTCAAAATTCAATAGAACAAAGCAGTTGTAAGTAACAACAGCCACAAGGTAACAACTCTGGGTGTCAGCAGACAATTAGGAAAGATCAACTCAATCCCAACCAGCCTCCAGGTTCTCAATGAAACTTTCAAAATCTCTGCAATCAAGCGCTTGAAGGGTACCAGATAACTGTGGGTGGCTGTAAAAAACAAAGAAATTTTCATTATGAAGCTCTAGAAGCAAAAAAGTAACATATTCAAAGAAGAATAACCCAGCACGTCTCAAGGGAATCAAGAAAAGCATGGAGTAATTTAACTTGAAAGAAATAAAGGGATGTTTAAAACTCCAGTTTTCAAGCTTAAAGAAAAATCTCAGTCAAGCGTGACTGGTTCTGGAAAGAAAATCAAATGAATGAACAGGACCAAATTGGTTGGAGAAAGGGATCAAAGGAGTGGCTTAACACACTCAAGATTTCAACCTAATGAATTCTTCTTCAACAAGCAAGGCTATTGGTTGGTGATAAGGATCAGGTCACAGAGGACCAATCAAAGTATTTGAGTATGGAGGCTCAAAGGATCAAGGGGCAATGAAAAGATATACCTAGGATAAGAATGCTCAGAAAGGAGAAGGGCCCCATGTATTGATTTACTTAAATGATGATGATTTTATGATTCCTGGATGATAAGATGGATTCTCCATCAAAAAGTCAGGGGAGAGCACATCTTTTTATGGGCAAGAGACCCTGTTGACTATTTACAAGTGAGACTCCAAATGAGTGCGGAAAGGGATTTTTTTTTCAAATGATGCAGCACATTTGAACAAGATGAAAGGAGAGACCAGCCCGTGTCACAGATGACAGCGGGCGGCAGATGGAAATTTTCAAGTTGGAAGATGAGCATTAGTGGGGGGATGAACATCTGCAACAGCGGTCTCCAGGCCCCAATGGCAGTTGCGGATGATTGATGGCAACAGCGGTTGCATGATTGGGTGGAGGAGGATGAGAGTGAGATGATCAATCAGTTTGCTTGCAACAACTGCAATGGCTGCAAGCCACAGCTTGTGGTCTGTCAGATGCAGAGGTTAATGGGTGGTGGGAAGGATGAGGATGCTGAGTTTGATGCTGTTGATACAAGAGTAAATCATCCAGACAGTTTGATTGATGGAGGTTGATAGGTGGATGACAGTTTGCAATCAATGCAAGCAACCACTTTTGGGCCCATCAGATTTAAACAGAGCAACAGGCAGTGTGAGTGGTCAGATGGAGGTGTTTGATTGGGCTGAAAACGGCAACAGTGGTGGCCATGGGTGATTTGATGGTGTTGGAGATCACAAACAAGGATGGACTGTTTGGTGGGATGATGACCATCCTTGGTGACCAATGTCAGGATGTCTTGAGCGGAGGAGGGAGATGAGATTGGATGGCGGGGTGTTTGGATTGATGTATCAAGCAAGAACGCTTGCACAAGTTCTTTGGCCAAAAATGGACAAAGGACTGTCAAGCATGAGAAAGGGGGGAATTGAAAACGGAGCCTGGGACTCAGACACCCATGGGCCTGCCCTAGACCGCTAGGACAGGGAGAAGCTGGAGGAAGGGAAAAACAAAAAATCCTATACCAAACATTTTCTTTTTTTTTCTCAGATATAAAACTTAAAAAAATCCAATTTGGCCCCTTTTCCTGAGGTTTGCCAAATTGGTCACCACAAAGTGCACCTATTGCGGGGATAAGGGTCATTGGAAGTCTGGTTGCAGGGAATTGACTAAGGACATGGATGGGGGCTGGTCCGCACGTCCGGGACAACTTACATATTCCCAATGGGCAAGCAGGTGGACTTGGGGGCCTGTCAGCCGCCTCCTGTGAAGCAGGTTTGGGCTAACGTCAAGTCTCCCCTGGAAACCGCCTGGGTATCACTCAGAATTGTTACCATGCCTGAAATGTGGCAACTCCTGCGCATGGATGCTGAATTCAGGGCGTTGGCAGCGGATGAGTGGGTTGTGGTGGAGAAGATGGATGTGGACGCCAAGGAGCGGCCATTGGTTCAGGCCCCAAAAATTGTTGTGTGTGGTCCTGTAGGCAATGCGCCGCAAATTAGCTTTGGAGGGAAGAAGAAGGCTGCAGAGATTTTTCAAAGGGTGATGGGGAATGAGACGCCAATACCTCTCACCCTGCGGGAGTTTGCTGGGGTTTCTCTGATGTTCTTCAACAAGATGGTCCAGGCGCTGAAGGATTGCGGACACGGCCGGCTCCCAACAACAGTTCAGCGGGTGAACGCAGCAGAGGAGGAAGGGGAATGCAAGCTGTTCCGGTCAAAGTTTGTGTTGGTGCTGCTCACTTACTTCTCAATGAAAATTGTGGGCAGGAAGTTGTGGGTGATGGTGGACAGTGGGCAAATGGTTAACCTGCTTCCAACAAGGCCGGTTTGGAGGAAGTGCACAATGGGGCTTTGGGAATTGAATGGTGGAGAATGTTGGGTAGACAGGGTAGTGGAGGAGGAAGAGGTGGAGGTTGCAAGGGTCTGGAAGCTGCTGTTGTTCCTCTTGGTGGAGTGCGGCAACATTATCTTAGGACTGTGGTTTATGTTTGGATTCCAGGCTTGAGTGGCTTTCAACGCGGAGGAATTAACAGAAGTTCTGATGGTGGAGGATGCGTCTGTTTCCCGGTTTGAGACACCAATCTGTGAACATGGGAAGGAGAAGTGGGTGTGGGCGGTGGCGGCCGGCAATGAGGTCAAATCTGATGGGGGAGCTGAGCCAGTTCAGACCAAGTAATGGAGCCAACCCAACCAGGTTTGCGGGTGGCCAGTTTGGAAAGCAGGAGCGGGGAAATTGGAGGGTTATAAGCACTGGGGAGGTCTGCGCAAGCATAGGCACTGTTGAAGTTACTCAGTGCTTTCACTATACATGTGTGCTACACACCTACCGTCATCCATGTCACAGTCATGTAAATGTCAGTCTTGTAACTAGAAGTGCAGTATACCTGGGACAGCAGTTGTGGAAGGACTCCTCTTTCTTTCCTCATCCTTCCAATCACTTTCTCTGCTGTTCCAGGTATGTGGACCCTACATTTCTTTTCCTCACACTCCTTTTCTTTTCTGCCTGTTTCAATCCTGTGATATGGTAAATGCACCCCATCCTTTCACTCACTTTCTCTGCTGTCCCAGTTCACCTCAACAGGTTATGAGCCCAGAGCGGCACCAACTGCACAGTCTCAAGGTAGGACACTACTAGGATCTTTAATCTTCTCATCAAAGCAACAGATAATTGTTACCATCACCGTCACTTTTTTTTGGAACTTCTCTACACAATCTTCAATTCATGAACAACTTCAAAAACAACAACACTCAAATTGCTAACAATCCAGAAAACTCTTCCCAAAACCTTTCCAGCGCAAGGCTACCCATTCTGAAGATCTTGGGCCCGGACTCCAACTATCTTTACTGGGAGCTGGTAGTCTACGCGTACTTTGAGCCATGCAGACTTGACCACAGTATCAACCATCCAAAGCCTGAATACCCCTCCAACACCTGTATAGCCCAGAACAAGCTGGTCTGCTCAATCATCACCCAGACCATCAACACATCAAATATCTGATACATCCGAGAATTCTGTTTAGATGCCTGGGGAATGTGGGCTGCTTTACATAAGGCTCATCAAGACTTGTCCACCAGCGGCAGAGTTTACTGGATTTTCAAGCTCCTTCTAGCCAGCATGGAGGGAGACAACATGCTGTCCCATATTGACACCATGGCTCAATAATCCAAGCGCCTCAACTCCCTTTTCACTCCCAAAAAGCCCCTTATCCTGGACAATGTTCACTTGGCCGCTCTTCTAAGCTCCATACCCCAAGACTGGTTGCACTGTGTTTTGGCCCTCATGAACCAAGACAGTTTAAAATCCAAAAAAATTGTCTCTGCACTCAAGAATGAGGCAGTACGCCGTAAATATCAGCCAGACTTCTTATTGGCCGCATTGGCAGTCAAATCAAACTCTCACTTGGGCAAAAGGCCAAACAATTTGCAGAAGCCTTGTCACTGCTTCCTGTTTAATGCAGACAGTCATAATCTGAGCAACTGTAAGAACACTCGGGGGATTCTGATCAATCATAAAGCAAATAAAAAATAGCGCTCAGAGGCAAGGGAACCATCTGCCTTGTCCTTCAAACCACCTGTCAAAGCTGGCAAAGTATCAGCAGCGCCCCTTGCAGACAACAACAAGGACTCCTACTACTTGGGTTCTGAAGTTGAGGACACAGCTGAGGTTGCAACAGTTTTGTTTCTTTCCTCTCACATCCAACGCCCCTGTGGAGATGTCAACATTGAATCTGGATGCTCTGTCTCAATGATGCCCCACCTCAACACTGTTAGAAACCTCAAGCCAGATCATACTCTGGTGAGACTAGCCAACCACTCCCAAGTAAAAGAGACTCACCGGGTATTCACCCAACTGCCGCTGTCAAGCTTTACCAGAGTCAAGACGCTAGTTGTTCCAACTCTCCACAAGCCTCTTCTATCAGTTGCTGTTCTATGCGATTCAGGCCTCACGGTTGTGTTCACTTGCAAAAGCTTCAAAATCTATCCCTCAAAAGCCATCCAAACCCCAAATCAACCAGTTGGCCAAGGTTACCGCTGCACAAACCTCTACTATCTCCCTTTGGAGCCTGTGAGCTCCAACTCTGCTTCTACTCCTGCTACTCCCCAAGTTGATTGCTCTCTTTTGGGCTATCATATCTGTTTCTCCCACATAGGCCTTTAACCCCTCAAGAGACTCCTAAAAGATCATTGCATTGTTCCCCAATCTCTGAAAAAGATTGATTTTCAGCAGTGTCCCACTTTTATACAGTGCAAGATGACTAGAAAGGCATTCAAATCACGGTTCATGTATTGCTCCACCTCCCTGGGTCAAATCATTCACTCTGATGTTGCCTCCTATGAGACCCTCTCCCGGGAGGGCTATCAATACTTTGTTAATTTTGTTGATTATTTCTCTAAATTTACAAGTGTTTTCCCCATGAAATCCAAAATCAATTCCTTCAACTGTTTCAAACTATTCCCCACCTCCTTTGAGAAAGACAAAAAGCACATAGTTAGGTCTCTCTGCACAGAAAACAGAGTTGAATACCTCTCCAACAAGTTTTCAACCTAACTGAAATCTGCAGGTATCCACCATGAGCTGGGACCTCCTCAATTGCCTGAGCTGAATGGGGTTGCTGAGAGAACAAACCAAACTATCAACAATCTTGTTTGGTGAGCCCTCCTACACGCAAATGTCCCCAAAGTCTTCTGGGCTGATGTGCTACGCCATGTCCTCCACAGTCAAAACTCATTTCCCTGAAAAACCCCAGCAGGCTTTCAATTGCTGCTCTCAATCCTAGGACTCCTGATGGTTCAACTTGATAGCCTCCACCCTTTTGGATGCCTTGCTTGGTACAAGGTACCCAAAGCAGAGCAAAAAAAGCTGGACTGTAAGGCACAGTCCTCCATTCTCCTCACCTACCTGTCCCACGGCAATGGTGTTTGCCTCTGGGACCTCAAAAAGCAAGTGGTTATCAAATTGCCAGACATTGTGTTTTTTTAAACCGCATTCCCATATGGGGCCAAACTTATATCATCCCCCCTTCCTGTAGAAGTCAAAGTCCCCTGGGCATCCCCTCTGGTAACTTCATGGCCAGCACCGTCTTTATCTGCACCCACTCCCCCCATCCCATTGGATCACAATCTGGCCAGACTACATGACTCTGGTTCATGCCTGTTGGATGTACTGATTGAACCTCCTCTGGATATACCTCTCAGAAGGGGCTTTGACCACCATCTTACCGTGTCAATGCATGCGCCTTCAACCATCCCTTGCTCACCAAACGCCATCTCCTCTACTCCCAACCCACCCTCTCACATCTTGGTCTCTCCGCCCTTGTCTCCACTTCCAGGCAAGGCTCCCTCACCCGTACCTTCCCCTTCCCCTGACTATGGAACCACCAGCATCATCCTACCCTTTCTGCAACCAGCTCCTTCAAAAGCGGTGCCCACTCAACCTGCATCCCCCCCAAAACGTTGCTCTGGCAGGCAGAGAAGACTGCCTGACCACTACAGTCAATGGTCAAAGAGCGCAATGGCAGATGAGACCATGGAAACCCCAAAGACATGGTGGCAGCTCCTCCAGTCACCAAACAAGCATTGATGGCTCAAGGCTGCTGAGGATTAATACACATCCCTTCTTGGGATTCACACGTGGAAGCTTGTATCCTGCCCTATAAAGAGGAGGATCATCAAGTCAAAGTGGGTGTTCAAAGTTAAGCATTGTCCGGACCATTCCATTCAAAAGCTCAAGGCCCAACTTTTTGTTATGGGTTACTCACAAATACACAGCCTGGATTACCAGGAGGTGTTCTCTCCAACCCTAAGCCTTGAAACTCTTTGCCTCATACTTAGACTGCTTGCCTCAAAAGGCTGGAAGGGTTGCCAGGTTGACTTCAAGACCGCCTTTCTGAATGGCCATCTTGACCTTTTGGTGTAAATGGAACAACCTCCAGGATTTGGGGATCTGGCTCATCCCAACTGGGTATTCCAACTTGACTGTTCTCTCTATGAACTAAAACAATCTCTGAAACAGTGGAACATAGAACCCCACTGTGCGCTTCTCTTGCTTGGCCTCACCAACTCCAAATATGACCCAACACTGTACTTCAGGATCAAGCAGGGAAAACTAATTGGGGCCTTGACAATGCATGTGGATGATCTGGCAATTTTTGGACACCCAATGTTTTTCAATAACCTCATTGAGTCGCTGGGAAAAAAATTTCAAATAGGGGCTGATGAAGACCTCCATCACTTTCTATCACTTTGCATAACTTGCAATGTTTCTCAGGGGTACGTCTACCTCAAACAGTCCCACTACATTGATGAACTCTTCCAACGCTTTCTCCTTGGTAAACACACGCCTACTCTCACCCCCACATTGTCCGCCTTCAAGTCAGTCATGCCTTGCATGCCTGAGGATCCACCCTTGTTAGGCCCATACAACCAAATCATTGGGTCCCTCCTATGGGTTTTGCAATGCACCCGCCCAGATATATTTTTTGTTGTCAGAAAACTGTTGCAACACCTGCTCAATCCATGTGAAGCACACTGGCAGGCAGCATTCAGGACCCTCAACTACCCAGTATCCACCAAGGATCTTAAGTTACGCCTTGGGGGACAACTTGAGGTGTCTGGTTATTCTGATTCAGACTGGGCCAAGGATTGGGACAATTGCCAATCAATGTTGGGCTACACTTACCGTCTAGGCGAGGGTGCCATCTCCTGTAATTCTTGCAAGCAAGCCATGGTCTTTCTGTCCAGCACAGAAGCGCAATATAATGCACTCTCTGACTGCTGCAAAGAAGGGGTATGGATCACCCATGTTCTGGTTGAACTCCATCTCAAGCCAAGGTGCCCCCTTCCGCTCCACATTGACAACAAGGGATTCCAAGCCCTAGCGCAGAACCCAGAACACCATGCGCGCACCAAACACATTCACTCCCGCTATCACTTCATCCGGGAGTGCGTGCAAGAAGGTGATGTTGCACTCAAGCATGCCTCCACAAAGGAAATGCTAGCTGACATGCTCACCAAGCCCCTGACTTGTGTTTTTCTGGAAAAGCATTGCTTGCCCTTTGGAATCTTCCATTGAATCCTCTTGTCCTTGTTCCACATTGATCTCCCTCTCTGACTGTTCCTCTCATTTCTCTTACATGTCTCTCTTCATTCCTCTCTTCTGTTTTTTGTTCTTTGGTAGATCTGCAGCAAGGGGGGTGTTGAAGTTACTCAGTGCTTTCACTATACACGTGTGCTACACACCTACGGTCATCCATGTCAAAGTCATTTAAATTTCACAGTCTTGTAACTAGCAGTGCATTATACCCAGGAAAGCAGTTGTGGAAGGACTCCTCTTTCTTTCCTCATCCTTCCACTCATTTTCTCTGCTGTCCCAGGTATGTGGACCCTACATTTCCTTTCCTCACAATCCTTGTCTTTTATTCCTGTTTCAATCCTGTGATATGGTAAATGCATCCCATCCTTCCACTCACTTTCTCTGCTGTTCCAGTTCACCTCAACAGGCGCGGACAAATCCACAGATTACAGGATTGGCAGACGCGCACGGACGGATAAACATGGGGTGCTTTGGGTAGGAAACGGCAGAGAGCTGCGCCATGAGAAGGACAGACCAGACGTACGTAACAGCGGAAGGGTTTGGAGGGATTGGGTGGTATGGGTTAAGGTTGGGCTAGGGTTCCAGATTCTAGGGTCTCTTTCTTAACTTTGTTGTTGGCTTTCAGTTGCGCTTGTGCTTAGGTTAGGGTTGAGAGGGAGGAATCAAAACCTCACTCTCAACTCAGGGTTTTAGGATTATCTCATTGGATCATCAAAGGATCAGGGAAGGATTGAATGGCATGAATATACAACATCATTTTCTTTATTCATCTCTTTCTTATAAATATCTCTTTTTCTCAAAAACCATCAGCACTCAACCTCCTTACAGATTCTTGGACCTTTAACTTCCCAACTTCAGGACCACTTAGGGGAGTATCTCCCTCTTTTTTCCACCATGGGTTGTGTAGGCTTGAAAATTTAACATTGCCCTTTCTTTTTTTTTCAAAAAGAAATTATTAAAGATTGCTTAGTCTTCCAATTTAAAAAATCCTTTAGAAAGAAGGCTATTCTGGAAATATTTTTATTCTCACTCTAAGATTAATAAATTTATGAATTTCAATAGATGGATAACTTGAGCTTACACTCATTCTTGGGCTGAAATTGAGGGATGAAGCCCCAAGATCACTTCAAAAGCAGTAGAGTAGTTTTCTTTGGATTCAATATCAACAAAATAACTGTGATTTTTTTCATTGAGTGATTTATTTGAGAAACCTTGTATTAATTGCAGAAGACAGGCTGGGAAGCTAGATTAGATAGGTATATTCCAGTATTAAAATGAAAACATGAGGCTAGAATTTTTCAAAGAATTAATAAATCAATGATTTAGGCTTATATGAATAATTGTTTAGTGGCTGGAGTTCAAATATTGGAATTAAATATATATTTTTATTAATTATCTATGTGGTTAAATTCAGGTATAGGATTCATAGAACCAGTTAAAAAATTTGAGATTTGAATGGTTTCAACAAAAAAAACAGCTAGCCAAATTTCTGGAAGTATTTCTTGAATTCCTCAATATTAGGAATAGTATACCTGATGAATAATTTCAATATTCTCTATTGATGGTTCAAGCTATCCTGAGGAAATTAAAAATTAAACAGAAATTAGAAGAATTTAGCCAAAATTCACATGTACTTTAGAGATTAATTTGATAATACAAAGGTTTTTTTATTCTTCTTAGGGGCTTTCAAGCGTAGAGGTGGGGCAAAAATTTCTCTTCTCAAATGTTTTTTTCTTTCAAAAAATAAAAATTTGATATATATGGAATTTGCAAGCTTTCTTCCTGAGAATTGGATGAAATAAGTATTGGAATGTTTTCAGGAAATTTGGAGATTGGAGAAGAGGATACATGGATTTTCTAGGAATCCATTAAATAATTTAATCCATACTTGAATTAAAATTAATTCAATTAAAAAAGGGTGACCAAATATAAAAAAATATTCCTTTGAACCAATTTTTATTATTCATCAAAAGAAAATGGATAAATTTTGTGTGTCCACTGAGTTTTTCTGGGTTGTCAACTTGGTGTTTTTTTTATAAAACAGGGTTTGCGGCTCCTCAAAGCCGCATGGCAGTTAGTCAACCACTGCTTGTCAGTTGGTCAAAAAATGGGGGTGAGCCATAAACTTTTCCATGGAGGCTTTCAACTGAAGCCGCCAAGAGGGGCTTTTTTTCAAAAAAAACATAATTTTAATGGTAAGGGTCATGAGGGTCATGACAGCAGTAGCAATCCTTCTTTTTTTTCTGAGTTGATCAACCACTAGGTCAAGTTGATGACCCAACAAGATTGGGCCCCCTTGGATATTGCCCCACCAACCCATTTGGTCAGGCCATCAACCATGGTTTGTGGCATGACCAGCGGGAGTTTTCCTCCCAACCAAACTCACTGGATACATCATATAAATAATCAAAATGAAAAGTGTGAAGTGTGCATGAATTATTTCAGAAAAATGACCGGAGCCTCAGATCAAATTTTACAAGGGAAGAGATTATTTAAAATCAAGAGATATGAAAAAATAAAGAATGTAAAATTCTTTGATGAGCTACTATTTTTTTCATGGTTTTTTGAATTTCCACAACCCCACCTGGGAAAATTAAACAGAATTCAGAAAACAAAAATTGAAATAAAAAAAATCAAAAATTAAAAATTAAAAATTAAAAATTAAAAATTAAAAATTGGGAGTAAAATTTAGTTGTTTAAAGGTTTAGGAAATGATTATAAAATATTTTTTGACATTAATAAGCTGAATAAATTATTTAATTGATTGAATTTTATATTGGGATATCTTGTGCTTATTTTATAAATAGTATCTTCAAAATTTAGTATGACTCATTAGGCTATAAGGTCACATTAGAGTTTTAAAATCCAAAATTTTTGCAATGGCTGGTTTCATCAGAAACTGGCCATTTCATTTCTTCCATTGCAAATGAGAAACTCCAGTTATTTCAAAACAGGGGCTTCTGATGTACCCTCAAATAAATGGAATTTTTAAATATATTATAACAGGTTACTGAAAACCTGAAACATCCATTTTAAATAATCATCCACACCTTTTCTCCAGCTTCATTTTCAATGAAAACCCATTGGAGATTTCCTCATCCTCTCTAAAAATAAACTACTCAATCTAAACTCATCTTCACATATTTAACTCACTAGCTTTACATAAATAATTATTTAATTGCCTGTAATATTTCTTCACAAAAAATGCTTATCAGAAAAGTATAAAATGAAATTCATCCCAGAAAACCTGCCCAAGGAATTAAATATCATCCAATACTTGATTTGCATTCAATTGCAAATTTGAAGGTCAACTCATGGGAGCTTATAATATAATTCTTTTAAACTTTCTCAAAAGTTCTGCTAACTGAAATGCTTTCTTTTTGATCCAAAATTAAATCCTTTTTGGAAAAAATCCATCTTCCGATTTTAATGGTTATCTCCTGATGGTAAGTGAGCTATAGAAAAAAGAAAAAGGAAGAATTAATTTTATTCAAAATAGATGAGGAAGAATTTCAATGAATATTTGGAAAAGCAAATATAAAGAACATTAATTTTACATCTCCACTTTGTTTTGCATAAAATATGCAAATAGGTCCAAGCAAATAAACTTGATCATAGAGAAATATTTCCTTTCTAAAATCATATGAACAAAATATTTGGTAAAAAAAATCACCCTACTAGCTGATTTCAATTCCAAAAGATCCAAGTCCATCAATCTTGAAGAAATACTTTTGAGTCCTTCAAATAATTATGAAAATAAATTGGAACCACCAAAGATTATTTCATTTCAAGATACTGATGGAACATAGAATACTCCAACTATATCCATGTCAATACAATCTATATCAGCACATTCAATTCAGAAAACCCCTTCCTTGGATAGCTCATTTGCTTCTTTGGATCCATTAATTACCTGCTTGGATCAAGTAAATTATTTTTTCACCCTTCAAGAAGATGGTTACAATTAACCGATCTCTCTCTCCAAATACCCAAATTTCCTGTCAAATAAAATTCCACTAAGGCAAGCATATAATTTCTTATCCATATTTTTATTAATGAATAATCAATTATTTTTGAAAAAAAGCCCAATAATTCGTTGGAAAATAGGAATATTAAGCCAATGGAAACTCTGATATCAACTTCCATCAATAATTATGATTTTCAGAATGAGAAATCCTACATAAAATTTAGCAGAAAGAGTCAATTCCATGAACATGAAACAAAAAATATATTAATATAGGAGAAACACCTCAAGCTTGGGATTTTTTGAAGAGATAATGTAAAATCAAGAATCAAGTAATATTCTTTAATATGTAAACCAATGCTTCAAATGAATTTATAATATAATTAAAAAATATAGTTTTGAAAAAATAGAGATGAAAGATTGAAAGTAAGAAAGAAACTTGAGTTTGAAAGAAAATGGTGGGAGAATCAATCATAAATTGCAGGTTAATGATTCAAATTGAAAATTTTAAATTGTTTATTAATTTTTCTTTGGATAAGTCTTTTCTACTATTGAATTTTATAAAGCTTTATAAGAGATTGAGATCAATAAATAGGGATTGATACACTTCCCCAAAGAATTTTGAAACACCAATTAAGAACTCTAGCATGCACAATTTAGAAAATATTGATATCAATTGACTGATGGGGATGGATGAGCCACCCTTTTCCACCATAAAAAAGCAATGAAAGATTGAGATTTATAAATAAATCAATAAATTTATTTGGTTGAATGAACCACCTTAAGTATGTTGATGAAACATTTGGGATCTCTAAGCATACAAAATTGAGGATTAGATTCAGGTTTGGAGCTTGAGACAGCTCACCTCTTTCCAAAAAAAAAAGTTTAATTTTTAGAAATTGGATGAAAGAATTATTGGACTCCCAATCCTCTTTATCTCAATATATCTCATCATAATAAATTTTCTTTCTAGAAAAAATTCCTCAAAAATCCCAAGCAGGAAGTCTACTGTTCAATATTCCCCACCAAAAATTTCATTCATTATTTTAATTTTTTTTTTTTTGAATGAAGTGATTGAGGATACAAAAAATTATTATTTATCTTGAAATTAAATACTTTCTAATGCAAATAATTGATATGAAAAGTTCAGAAAAGATAAAAATTATTCCTTTCAATCACACCACTGAGTATTGATGTTGACTGAAAATGAAATTTTTGGATTGTTTCTGATTATAAAAAAAATAAAATCTCTTATTTTGCTTCAAAAAAAGTTTTCAGTGAAGATGAGCTTATTTCTGATGATAAAAATAATTATTATCAAACAGAACTTCCTCATAAAAGAAAGCCATCACCAAAATTTGAATTTTCAGAGCCCTCACAGTCCATTTATCATAATAAACATAGAAGAGGCAGATTTTGTTATTTTAATCAGAGTTTCACTATTGAAACTCTATATATTACAGATCCAAAGAAGGAAATGGAACCTTTTCAAGTATTAGTGCCTAAATATTTTCCAAAAAGAACCCTTCATATTTTTTTTATTGCATAAATTGGCCTCATATTTTTCTAAAGTATCATCCACTCCGTAAAAATCCATATAATCATCTGGATGATGTATTTTACAAGATCATTAGGGTGTTTCAGAGTTGAATTTTTTCAAAAAATTGAATTGTTTCAGGATTATCCATTTCTTTTTTTTATATATTCTTTATTCAGTTAAAACCATTGATTCATTGTTTATTTTGATAAAAAAACATTTTTTGAATAATTGATATTTTTCCTCAAATGAGCAATTTGAATTTTTGGAAATTTTGAATCTGATATGCCCTATTAAGTATATTTAGGCTCCCTTTGTCTGCCTCAATAACCTTTAAATGTTATTACCAGGTTAAAATTCTGCCCATGGCCATAGTTGTCACTGTAGCTATGTGTCACAGTTTGGGACCCCACAGCCAAAAATTGCTGGGCATTGGGGACTTTAACCTTGAATTTTGACTGTGTTGCAGAAATTTACAAGCCAAAAATATTTTAACTTGCTATAAGTTATTTACTCAGAGGGAAGTGTGGGAGTTTGACTTCTATTGGGGTTAAATTTGAGAGGTTACAGGTGTTTTCAAACACCCAAATTTTATAAGTTTCACTGTAATCCTGATGTAACTGACTGTAGATTCATTTTGGCTTGAAGGGGAGATTTTCAGTTACAGCTACACCTGGAAGCCAAAGGAAACTTTAAAAAATTGTAATCCATGATAAATTTCCAAAAAAAAACTTGTAATAATTTAACTGGCTGCGTCTATGGGATTTGATCATTCCAGGGAATTGATCATGTTTATTTTTCCGGTAAGTTGCTTTGTATTAAAAATTAAATGAATGTTTGGTTTTAATTATATCATAAATATTAGGGATCCTTGCAAAAAAGTGCCCGGAATAAAATCATGCATTATAAATTACTAAATCCATACCCTCCTTCAACAAAAGGCATGATATCTTTATTTTCCGCCCTAAAATCACACCTTTCCAAGGAGAGGCCTGATTATAGTAATTGTTTTACTAAATTCATGACTTCTCATGTTTTTTCTGACCCCAGGAAGGCATTTACAACTTCAAAAGGTGTTTCAATTCAAAAAAATCATGAATGTAGAAATTTAAGGTTTGGCGGACCTTTTTAAGGTTTAAAGGAGTTCCTGGGGTAGGAGAACACAAATTTTGAGGACATTCAATGCCCTCTGGGGCCTGTAAACATCAAAAATGGCCTTGGGGGCTAATTTAAGGCCTCCAGACCTCCTGTGGGGTCTGTCTGGAGTAGAATTTTGGGTGAATCTAAATATTTACACCAATTGAGTTGATGCAATATTCAAAAATTCAATTAGTATCAATTTTTACAAGGAACTCAAAAATGGGCTCAGATTTGAAAAAGAACTTGTTTTAACATGATAAAAATAATAAAAATGATAAACTTCCATTTTATTAAGACAATATGGAATATTTAAACTGGAAAATAAATAAATTGGTAGCAATTGTAAAAAAACATAATCAAATGCTACACATACCTATTTGATGTGATAAATTCAAATATTTTGAGATATTTCAACAAAAATATCATCAAGTGCAAAAATAATAAAAAATATATATATATATAATATATTTATTATAATGAAATTATAGATTTCTGATGGAATTTGGATACCCTTGTAACAAAAAAAAGCTACAAATTTTTATGTAATGAGGAGAATTTGAATATCCTCAAAAATTTCAAAAACAAATTCTCATCAAGTAGAAAAATAAAAGAATTAAATTAAAAGAAATAAAAAATTGATTTATTTGAATAAAACTCAATCTTTCTGATTTCATTTTCATATATTTTTATCAAACATAAAAGAACATACCAAAATTGAAGATAAACCTGATTTATGAGAGGAATCAAAATACAATTAAAAATCAAAAAATAAAATCCATCAATTAAAAGAATAATAAATAAAATATCACAAAATCAATTCCTTCAAAAAAAATTTGATATCTATAATGGAATTTACCATACTTGGTAAAAAAATTAAAAATCAATTTGACAATAATAAATTTAAAAACCTTTATAGAGGAATTGAAATATCATTGAAAATTCCACTCAAAAGAATTTTCAAGTACAAGGGAAATAAGAATGATTTATTTATCTTTTTTTAAAGAAAGAAAGTTTTTAATTTATTATTATTATAATTATTATTATGTTACTCAACAAATTTTTTTTTGAACCTTTCAAAATATTTTAATTCAAATCATAAAATAGTTAAATGCAGCTTTTTTTATTTATTTTTTTGTTGGGTATATGGTATTTACATCACACTGGAAAATAAATTGTTGTTGGAAGAAAAATGTCTTCTGTATTCAATGTTTTTAGTCTTGTAATTTATAACTTTTTTTCCAAAAATATTGAAGAGTATTTTAGTTCCCCTTTTTAAATAAATATATGTAGCATTGATTTGATTTTCTTATTTTATTTTTGGTAACAAGGTATTTAAATTACATCAAGAATACTGAATTATCTTAATAGATTGTGTTTTCATATTTCTTGAAATGGTTAATGTAATGGCTTATATCTTTGTTGAAATACTTACAAATATTCAAATTCTACTTGTAAAATAGGTATATGGAGCTTTTTTTTTCTGCAAAGTTATTGATATTCCACTGGAAATATTCCAGTTTGTGTGAATAGTATTAATTTTGACCATTTTTCCTATTTTACTCATATCACATGAATTTTTTTAAAAAATCTGAGCTCAGATTTGATTCTTTTGCCAAAAAAGAAGTATTGATTGCATTTTTAAATATTACATTAACTCAACTGATGTCCATATTTGTATTCTCCAAAGAAATTTACCCCAGAGAGAACCCACAGGGGTTTCGGAGCGTCAATTGAGCTCCCCAAGACCTCAAACAATGTTTATAGGCCTTTAGGGTCCCTAGAAATACCCAAAAGGTGTGTTCTCCCATCCCAGGAACTTCTTTAAACCTCAAAAAGGTTCAAAAAAACTGCAATGCCTATATTCACACCTTTTCATGCATTGGGACAACTTTTTAAGGTTTACACATACTCCTGAGGTGGTAACAAAACACCAGAAGGCTTGGTTTTAGCCTGGGACCAAGAGAAGAAACATTTTTTATAAGAAATCATTGGAAATGATGATCTGTTGTGGGTTCATACTGATGCAAAATTATCAGATAGGAATAATTGTGGTTTTTCTCACATATCCAAAAACCTAAGGGCACATCCATCCCTCCAACTTCCAAAGAGCTAGGATATGTTCTCTCCTTTGAAAATTTAGGCTATATTGATTAATTTCAGGTTCAAGGGTATTTTGAAAATCCTGTGTCAGAATTCTGTCTGTCATCATCATAAAACCTTGCATTGAACTAGTCTGAAATATGTATAAAGAAAATAATCAAAAATTTGCGTGATTATTCCACATTGAAAGGAGAAAAAAATTAAAACAATCTCTCAAAATCAAAGATTTTTCTCATTCTGAAGTTTTATCTAAATCAATTTAAAAACTGGAAGATTTGGCTAATCATTGATTTGTTTGGATTTTATCTACTGCTGCATTTTTTTTTTTAGAAAAAAAAATGATTTTCATTCCAGAACCATTTTTAACTTTCCTATAATTTCATGATTTGAATGAAAAATTTTCTGATGGTAGAATTAAATGTTACCAAAAAAACCAAATCATAAACAGAAGTGAGCTAGAGTGAGTGGTAGCATTCTCTCCTGCATAGAAAAATTTGATGGATGAGATGAGACCAGAATTGCTGATGGAGGATCAGGCAAGTAATTCATCCCATTAATCTTTGATTTTATCCAATAAATTTTGAAGAATGACCCAGGAGATGACCTATTTGATTAAAATATTCAGGTCTTTGGGAATTTCAAAGATGGTTCAACATTAATCTTAATCTGGCACATCTCCCTTTCATGAATCCTACATATGTTTAAGTTCATGCTCTTGATTGGGCTAGATGATAGTTGAACTCTGTTTTATTTGGAACATCAGGGGAAAATCTCTGGTATGGTGTAACCATTAATTTTCCACTGACAAAAGCAGATTCAGCCAGGATTTGTTGATATTTTTTAAAGTAATGGTGAAATGAGCCTGGAAGACAAAAATGGATTTAAATGAAATTCCTTTTTTCATTAAAAATAAAAAAATATAATTGAAACAGATTATCCAATTTAAAAAAAAAATGAAAAATGGTTGGTTAGTGTCTCATAAAACACATTTTAGAATGAAAGGTTGGATTTAATTTTCTTCAAATCACAATAGTGGTTTCCAAAGAGTTTGTGTTTTTGAATCAAGGGGATGCTTGAACCATAAAAAAATGGGAATAATTAACTATCCATGAGTTGAGATATCTCCTGTTTTTCCATTATTATCCATTCAAGGGCTGAGTGTCATAATCCTAGGATATCAGTGATTAATCTTGGTTCATATGAGTTGAATGTTTGATTTCCAATTTCAAAAAAACTTTTATAAACAATTAATTAATGGCTTTTAAATTCCAATTTGAACCCAATCAAAAAAGAGAAACTTCAATTTGGTTAAGAGTATCCCATGTAGTATCCCAAGAATCATTCTGGAATACAAGATGGAGTTCAACCATCTCAAAAATTTTCATGAATTGATTCCAAAGATTTGAAAAATAGCTGGTGGAAGCTTGAGTCAGGGACAAGATGGAGATTTTTAATTTCATACATGTGATGGTTCACTGTATGTATTCTGAGGAACAAGAAGCCCCTTTCAAATAGTGATAAACAGTTGGATTCAAAATGGGAGTCCAAATCAGAGTTGAATTCTAACAAAATTCCAGTTAGCTTGGTTTCATGTTCAACTATCTGTCTGGAGATTGGTTTAGAAATGCTGAGAGTGAATATTTCTATGAGTTGTGGTGATCTTTGGAATTTTAAGTGATGAGGTTTGGGTGGTGGGGAGTTGTGAGTGGTGTTGATGCATGGAATTTGAAGTGATGAGGTGTATGGTGTGATAGATTGAGGATGTTGTTTTTGATGTGAGATCATGGGGATGGATAGGTTTTTTTTTCAAGTTGATGTATGATGATTGATAACTGTGGTACTTGATATTGATAACTGTGGTACTTGATATTGAAAAAAAAACCTATGAAACCCACCATTTCCAAATAAAACTGTTAAACAGTATGTTTATATCAGAAACCTGCCATTTTTGATGGTGGGTTTGGTCAAAAAACCAGTGAGTATTTGATTGGGGAATTTCTAACTTTGAGATGCCCTACTTGGAATCTGCAACATAATCTACCCCAGACCTACCCCAAAGGGTGTTCTGGAGGCCTTATTCTAGCCCCTCAAGGCCTTAGTTAATTTTTAAAGGCCTCTTTTCATGAAATACCCTCAAAGGGCATGTTTTACCACCCCAGGAAGTCATTTGAACCTTAAAGAAACATGCATGAGTCCTCAAAAAGCATGTTTTCTCACCCCAGGATGTCCTTTAAATCTTAAAAAGGTGTGCAAAACTTTAATCATCTAGTTTTTTGCCCTTTTTTCAATTGACACAAGTTTTGAAGGTTTATACATCCTCCTTGGGTGGCAAAACATAAATACAGGAATGGATTGGGTATAAAATAAATTGATATATTTTCATGGCTTGTCATCTTTTTTTGAGTAAAGGCATGGATTTAGTAAAAAAACATATATATGTATGTCATGCCTTTCTTGATTTCTTTTTTTTTTGGACAAGTAGTCCAATTAGTATTCCTGAAGTTTTGAATTCAGCCTGTGAAATTTTGGATGAATTTGTAACATTTCCTATCTCTCTCTGTCACTCCTTTGAATTGAAAAGTTTTCAATTTAGAGATCTTGAAGGAATTAATCTTTCATGGGCCTGATGAGAATGTGAACTTTGGGATAATTGTGATGAACATTGGGTTTGTTTTAAAGAGTAACTTTTGGGCTGATTCTTTTCAATAGTAAATCTTTCCCACAGAAATAAAAAAATAATCAAAAAAAAAACTCAATAATTACTAAAATTTTCTATGAATTTTTTTTTCAACTCCCCCCCCCAAAAAAAAATAGTCCCATAGATTGTTTCATATGTGCTTTCACATTCCTAAAACCATAAAAGTGATCCCATGAAAAAAGGAACCATTCAAATCAAAAGCTATTCAATTAATTGAAAAGATGAATAATAAACTGGGATAAATCAATCAAAAAAAAAAAAAAATCCACAATAAAAAGATTTGAGTATCCCTGAAAGCTGTTTAAATTGCAGACCCAGTCTGCTCTTTTTTTCTCAGTTTTGTTTTGGTCTTTGAATTGAACAGTTATGAATTCAGCCATTCTGAAGGCATGAATTTATTTGTGACTCTAACTAAGAGGAAGCAGAAAATGGAAAAGAATATATTGGTTGAGGTAGGGTATGTTGTCGGAGAGGGAGATGGTGGGCGAATGGTTGGATGATGATCTTGGGGGTTGATGGATCCTTCCACAAGTGGTGGTCTCACCTGATCAGCCATTTTGGATGAAACTCGAGTCTATTGTTGGCATGATGATAGTCTTGGCTCGGTAAGCTTATCTATCACTCAGCGGGCTTAGGGAGAAGCTATGTAGGTTTTTGTATGTAAATATTTATGTCCACATCATGAAGTTGATGTAAAGATGCATGCACCAATCTGGCGATGGATTTTAGGATCCCCCGAACCGAGCTTAGCCATTGGGGTGAACCCGATGGCCGACGACTGGAAGCTGAGTGGCCCTGTGAGGGCGAGATGAGATGGGCGTCGATCGACTACTGACCCCGGGCGGTCACCCCCGATGGTTCGTAGGCCCGGGCCGGCTCCGATCGAGGTCGACGGTCAAGAGCCGAGAGTCAAGACCAGCCTCATTGCACTAGGACTCGGGAGCGGACTGCCAGCGGAACGGACATCGGAAACTTCTCGACGGAGGACGATTGGAGGGAAGAGCTGAGTGAGTCAGTGTTTATCATCATTCCCTTCCTGCTTCCCTCCATTCCATCCCACCCTACCAATCCTCCTCATCCTCAACCATCTCGATCATCATACTCACCCATCCCCACCTTTCCGACTCTTGCAGCTCACGTTTCGAGACTCCCATCAGGATCATCCCACAGACCCAAACACGGCAACTTACTATACTTGGTACCTGCTCCACTCTTCAGTCGTATGGATCTTGCTCCCAGTGGACCGATCACCCCCCACGTCCAAACGATCCGAAACTACAGGCTGACGAGATCGATTGATGGATCTCTAGTGTTTAGATTCGAACCGGTTGGCTAGGAATAGCGCTCAGGATGGCAGCGAAAGCCAAAGCAGCTTCTAGGAGAGCTGCTGCAGCAAAGAAACAACAACCCCTCCCCAACACGAAATCGATCCCTATCGTTCAACATGACCCCACTCGCCCGCCTCCCCTCAACCTCAAAGATCAGTCTATCTTCAAACAAATCCTAGTCAGTCATTCTCCCCCACCCCTATCGATCTTTCTCCCCTCCGCGCTATCTTCTCACCAAGCTTCCCTGTGCCCCATCCCCAGCATCTTTACGAAATCAAGCAATATTCCACAGCCTTACAGCACTGCGAGACTCTGTTGGCCAAATATCCCGGCCATGGCGAGACGACTGCCATGGCAGGACTCCTACACCACTCCTTAAACAACAAATCGCAGGGTTACAGCATGGTCAAGGCAGGAATGAAGGCAGATCTAAAGTCTCACATAGTCTGGCACGTCTATGGTATCATCACCAGGGCCGATCGAAACTACCTGGAAGCCGTCAAATGCTACGGTCATGCTCTAAGATTAGATCCAGAGAATCATAACATCCTCCGAGATCTCGCAGTCCTTCAAATCCAAGTCCGCCAATACCCAGCCTACGTCGAATCTCGTTGGAAGCTGTTAAGATCAAATAGACGCTCCCGGACCGCTTGGTTGTCCTTGTCTATGGCTTACGCCCTCAATCAGCAACCTGACGCCGCCTTAGAAATCTTGAATGCCTTGGAAGGATTCGAAATCATCCATGAACCTGAACAATCTTTTGAACGATCGGAGACGATCTTATTCAAAGCCTCGCTCCTCCCCCCATCTGAAGCACTACCGTACCTAGAGAGTTCTTCGGGTCTCATACTCGATCGGCCGAGGTACCTATTGACGAGGGCCCAACACTTAACCCAACTTGGCCGCCAGGAGGCAGCCGAATGGGCTTGGTTGGATTTGTTAGATACTAACGACGAAAATCGTACTTACCTCGAAGGTTATCTCTCCAACAGGAGCCAAGTCACCACTGAAGATTCGGTTGATACTCTGAAACGATTGGCAGAGCGCTATCCTACTTCTCAGCTGATCAAACGTTCCATACTCGATCATGCCACCGGTGCGCGATTCGATCAAGAGCTCGAATCTTACCTCTGTAGTCGATTTACCAAAGGTATCCCCTCCCTCTTTAACGACCTGAAACCACTCTTGGTCGATCCCGTCAAACTAAACAGTGTCAAGACTCTTACCGAAAAATTGTACGATCGAATATCCAAGTATGGCTGCTTCGAATCGACCAAGAACCTCGACGGACAACAACCTGCTTCAACCCTGGTTTGGATTCTACATTTTCTATGCCAGCTTTATGGATCCAGTTGTGTGAATATGGCCGAAGAAGCAATAAAAGTATCCCATGAAGCTATCCAGCATACGCCATCACTTCCAGATTGTTATCTATCGCTCGCGCGCGTCTATAAACGGTCGGGGTCGTTCGAAAAAGCAGCGCAAGCCCTGCGTAGTGCTCGTGAGCTTGATGGCCAGGATCGGTTTTTGAACTCCAAGTGCGCCAAATACGTGCTCCGATCGATCGGTTCAACAACCGGTCAAACCCGGCAAGCTCAGATTCAACTTTTGGAAGAAAGCCGTCAACTCGTTGGTCTATTTACCCGTAAGGATGCCCCGGATCCCGTCAGTGATTTGGTTGACATGCAGGCCGTTTGGTATGTTATGGCTGAAGCAGAGGTAGCCTTGAGAGTATCCGATTGGGGTTTGGGACTGAAAAGACTTCATCAAGTTTGTGAGGTACGTGTTATCAAGCAATCGCGCCCTTCCTTCTCCGCTTCTTGCCATGCTCACCAAGGTTTAACCATCAACTGAGTTTTCATTCTTATCTTTCTGTACCGTTAGATCTTTCGTCAATGGGAAGAAGATCAATACGATTTTCATACGTATTGCATTCGGAAAAATACATTCAACACTTATCAAGAGTTCAATCATTCTACGATTCATTATTTTTCTGTCAATGATCCTTAGTGTCAAGTCCTAACACTGATTAGTATGAAACTATTATCATTCATCCCCTTTATAAACTCGTTCTAGTCTTTTGAAGTTTGAAGATAAGTTGTACATCGACCCAATTTATTTCAGAGCGGTTTCGAAGGCGGTCGAGGTGTACTTGAAGCTACATGATCGAAAGAGCGACCAAACTAGCTCACCCAATCCAATCACCGAATATAATATTCTGGTTAAACCTCACCATGACCGATCGACAGCTCAAGACCTCAATGGTGATCAGAATTCAACTTCCCCCAACGGGGCTGGCGATAACTCTTCGAAGCAAGGTACAGAAGAAGAAAGCTCGGCTACCGCTATGAGCAAAAAAGCCTTAAAAAAAGCTAAGATGGCTGAGATAAAAGCAAAGGCCCAAGCCGCTCTGGAGGCCAAGAAAGGTCACTATAAGATTATGAAACTATCCCTTCACAACCTTTTATCTGATGACCTACCTTTTCTTTCCTCCTCCCCCCCCTTTTTTTTTGAAAAAAAAATATATATTCTTCTTTACTTTGCTGGGAAGACAGCTTCATCCAAGGCAAAAAGTGGAGAACCTGTCAATACCGAGACTGCCGATGTGGTGGTACCCCCACCTGATGAAGATCCCGCGGGTGAAAAGCTCTTGAAGGTTGAAAACCCGTTAGAAGCTGCAATTGAATTGCTGAAGCCGATTGAATGCAACATGATCGGACTGCCAATACCCACAGATCCTTCAAAGAGAATTGTTTGGCTAGGTGTGCTATTATGCAGATTCGAGATCGAACTCCGCAGAGGTCAGTTTTCCTATGGCGTTCCAGTAATCAATGATTTCGTTTGGCATGGATCGTCTGGTTGAGAAAAACCAATGCTTTGTTTCTGCTTGATCAAGGCAAGCCACTCTTGGCCCTGAAAGCACTCCTCAAAGCTCACAAGCTGACTCAGCGTCAGAATTCGATCGAACCATCGGTGTTCGTAGCCCTGACAAAATTAAAATCGAAATATTTACAAAATGCAATACATGATGATCCTTCAGATGGAGACCAGCCGACGACGATCAGAAAGGTGATCACAAGAGCCTTGGATCAATTCGAACGATCAGAGCTATCAGAGGACTATAGATGTCGGTTAGCTCGAGCTGAAGGTTGGTTGGTCCAACGGAACGAATTGCAAAAATCATCCTCAACTCCCACTGATTCGGAAGGAACGACGATCTCAAACGAAAGGATTGAAGAAGAGATTTTTTCACTTTTTACTTCGGATCATCGTTCGGAATCGGCACTCGCACGATTAGGGATCAATACCATAGACGGTTGGAAAGTCGTGCTAAAAGGTTTGAGACTATTGGAAAATTTCCACAGTTCCCGGTCGCAAGAATTTAGACTCAAGGCTCATCGACTGTGGGATTTGGTGGATGAGTTTAAAGTCTCAGAACATGATTCGAATTCCTCCAACGGGATGACTCCCCATCCTGGACATCCAAACCTTGATTCCATCACCGATGAACCACTTCCCACGTCAACTCCCAACCATCCTAACGGAGCCTCAGTTACCGAAACCAGTCATCGTGATTTTGATGGATCGATAGAAGTTAGGGATTTTTAATCCTTGGAGGGGGGAGGGGGACCCAATAAATAAATATTACTATATATATACATCTACACTACTTGCGTGTGTATGTATGTATGTATGTATGGACATAGATTATCTCGTTTACTGCCTGGTTCGTGATTGCTTAGATCATTCTATCGCTTCACTCGTTATATATCTATTTATTTATTTTTGGATAAATCGAAGCGTCAAAAGAAACTAAATCGATTAACATCAAACGAGAACCCCCCTCCCCCCCCCAAAAAAAACGCCCAACCACAATGACATCTACTCTACTTTCGATTCCGCCCTTCCCCTCTCCCCAGTTTTTCTTTGGGTAAAAAAAATTAGGTTGGGGGGTCATCCTGGTCGCTCGTATCTACCATACATACATATATATATATATATATAGAGAGAGAGAGAAAGAAGAATGGGGTAAGAGCATCCCAAACTAAAAGCTCATGATGATGATGATGGTTGAGCCATCATCACTTGAGTTTGAGACTGGGTGTGGTCGTGTTGGGCCTGATACCTCCTCAGTGGGCTGTATGTAGGCACGTAGGTCTATTACGTACGTCTATGGTCCCAGCTCATCAAGCTCCATCCACCCTTCACGCATAGACACCGACACCCACGAGGACACGGAGAGAGAGTATGTGTGTGTGCCTGAGTTTGGAGTGGATTGGTAATCTATGTATCGTATGTATGTACATACATATCTTAGCTCCTTACTATAATTTGTCGGAGTTGTGAGCTACCTCATAAATATGTACAAATTTAACATAACACGGGCAAACCAACACCGATCCAAACGTGATCGATGGCCAGAATTCCCCCCCCCCCCTAACATAGCCAAGCGCGACTTGGCACACAGCCAAGTTTGGGTGGGTCGGGCCAAAGTTCGACTTGGCCGACACCCAAGCCAATCGGCCACGCCCGCCAAATCCATCATTGGGGGCAATGTTTTTACTTATTTAGTTCTTTTCTTCAACCAACTTGTAGATACGACTTTTTTTTTTTTAATTAGAAAAACAAAAAATGAAGGTTTTTTTATTTTTTTGAATGAATGAAAAAAAAAAGTAAAAAAAACAAAAAAAACAAAAAAAAAAACAAAAAAAAAACAAAAAAAAACAAAGGAATTCGAAAAAGAAATAGGTAAATAAAAAAGGAAGATACGTACTTAATTGGGGTTAGACAAAACTGCTCCCGTAATTTCTTGAAAGTCAGCGCATGGATGGTAAAGCTGCTGACAGTGCATCAAAACAATTCCGGGATTTTTCTGGGGTTATTGCCTCCTGAATCCCCTGCTTGATTTGAGTCACAAGCATGGCACAATTCAGAGGCTCTTTTGATTGGACATAGCTCTTGATTGAGTGGAAGGCATAATTGATTAGATTCAAAAAATGGCAAGTAAGGTGGGAGGAACTTGATATGGATCAATTTTGAATCTGAGATTGTTTCCCAAAGTTCTTCAAATCACTGGCCTTGATGGATTGGGTTGTTATCCATGATGATGATAGAATTGGGCAGATTTTGGGTGGTGAGGCTCCCAAGGAACAGGCAGGATTCATCTGCTCCTATGCCTTTGGTCTTAGTCCCATCTGCATTGAGGAGCTCATGGTATACAAACCCTTCAATTGACAAGGATCCTATGAGGGTCACATGCTTTTCCTTGGGCACAAGACTGAAGACCACAGGTTGACCTAGGATCAAAAAAAAAAATCAACAAAAGATAAATACATATATAAATAAATAGATAATAAAAGAAAAAAAGAATAGATAAAAAAACTGATTGATTAAAAAACAAAAAAGGTGATTAACTTACCAGTGGGGGCATATCCAGAGCTCTGGAATAAATGGAGGTCAAAACCTGCCTTTTCAAGAAATACCACCATCTGCTCCAGATCCAAACCATGACATTTAACAAAATTGGCCCTTTGCTCAATGAGCTGGGTTTTATTCCTGGAAGCTGGAACATGACTAACCTGGTTCCATGATATATCCATATCATGGATCAGGTTACTAATAGCCTGGATTGAAACACCTACATTGAAATTTTTCCTTGAGGAATTTCTGAAGTTCAAGGAGGGTGGTGGTCAATTGGTGATCAAATTGAAAAAGGAAAAATTTTTTAATCTCTTCAGTAAATTTTTCCAGTTTTTTTTTTGTTTAACTTGACCAAATCTGGATCTTCATTCTTGATGTGTTGGATTTGATGACATGAGACTTTGAAGGTCTTCATTTCCTTTCTCACCTTCATGCCATTGCCTACTACATTTTTAAAGATGAGCTTGAAAACTTTGGGATTGAAAATTTCATTTGGTTTATGCTCCTTGTGAGTAAGTCAATTGTTTCAATGCTTGTATTTTTTGCCCAGAATTGATTTTGCTTTGAGAATGGCCTTCTTTTGGGAGGTTCTTTGATTCAAATCTTGGAGCTCCTTGAAGAGTTCTTGGGCACACTCTTCATTGGCCTCAATCTCAATAAAGTTGTTGGACTCATTGTCTCCATTCAATTTGCCTTCTGGGATTTCAACCTCTCTTTCAAAAATTTCAGCCTGTTCCAAAAAATAAAAATAAAAATAAAAAATAAAAAGGGAAAAGGGACTGACCATGATTGGTTTTGGTTGAGGTGAACACAAAAGCAAGGGGGAGGGAGAAAGTGTGGGGGGTGCCAACAGTGTGGCTCTGTCCAATTGGAACTTGGATTTGTGCCAATATCCACAGTGCAACCTGATGTGGAAATAAAGCCTTCTGGGAACTGTGCCAAGAGGGACTTGGGAGTGTGCTCAGACAAGCTTGATATAACATAAGTATTTAAGTATGATTGATTCATGGATTGATTGGTTTAAAAGGGAGTTTGGGTACTTAAATATCAATCAACCACCCACAGCAATTCTACCACCACCACCCTCATGATGATCCTCATGATTGCTTACCTTGTGGGTTTTTACTGATATGTACATATGGTGTATAAAGCCCATCTCGGCGCTTGGCCAAGTTCAACTTGGTGTGCATCAAGTAGGAATTGGTCAGACACTCAGGGGGCTTGATTGGGTAGGGTTTTCAGGGGGTCCAACTTGGTGCCCAACCAAGTTCAACTTGGTCCAGATCAAAGCTGGTTCCATCCCCAGCCTCAACCCATCTTAAATCTTTGTCTCATTTTCATTCTTGATTTTGGAATTAATTCAGGTTATTAGTTTACATACAATGCTTTAAAGTAAAAAGTAAAAGGAATAGGTATTTTTCTTTTTTGGTTAATTATTGTGTTGAACTAGAAAAAAATGATGGTTGAGAATGGGTCAGTGCAACCAGCTTTGATCAATTCTGAAACCAACTTGACAAGGTGCCACGCCAATTTGGCTGTGCTCCAACTGTCACTTGACAGGGTGGCAAGATTGCTTGGCTAGGCACCAAGCTGGCTTTATTGGGAGCCACATGTGCTTTAAAAAAAAGACCTAGAACTTGGCCAGGCACCCAGATGGGCTTTATACACCATAGATACATAAATATTGGCTTCAAGGTGACTGTTTTATTATTTACTAGTATATACCCCCAAATTTAGGGAGGCATGGAATTTTCCTTGTGTAAACGCAAGAGGTGCAGCTACATCAAGGTTGATAAATGATTAAAAAACCAAGGACCTTGAGAAAAGGTGAGGCCTGTGAAGATTTTCAATCTTTTTATATTTATAGACTAGTATTTTGCCCCCAAATTTGGGGAGCGGATTGAATAAAAAGAAATTGACAGGGACAGGTGTGATATTTTTTTGAATAATGAATGATTTAAATCAAGTGATAAATTTGTGGAATGAATTTAAAAATTAATAATTACATCAAGAGTTGTTGAAGTATTTCAACAGAAAAACAAGTAAAACATAGTAAAAATAGTGGAAAACTTGGTATGTGATTTCAGTGATGGATAGAGTTCAACATGTAATGCTAAACCAATTAAATAAAAAATAAAAAATAAAAATGAACAAGGGCAATTTTAAATTTGCAACCCAGGGGTCAAAAATGGGCATGAGAAGCCATTCACAACCCATATGTTGTTAATAGAGGTTCACAACTCAACAAGTTCCAAAAAAAGAAAAAATAAATAATAAATTAAAATATTAATAAATAAAATAAATAAATGATGGGCATCATTTTTCTCACGCATCAAACCCTTCATTTCAAGCATTTTGACATTGTTGCGCGGTTGCATCCCTTTGATATTTCATGCAAAGATACAGTATTTCATGCAAGTTTCAAGAGTTCATTTTTGTGGAATTCTGACTCCACAGACCTGTAACAGTGGCTCTTAAACCCCCCCAAAAAATTATTGGTAATTTTGGAGGCATTAGAACCCCTTCAAAAATGCAATCAAAAAATGAAACAATTCTGTAAAAACAAATTGTGCATGGGTTTTTGGATCCTTATTTTGGCTATAATAATTTTTTTTTTTTTGGTTATTCCAGCTTCCAGAAATTTTTACCAACATTTAAAGATCTTTCAAATATTTTTTTCATATTTTTTGGATGTATCCTTTTACCTTGAAAAATTCCTTCAAAAAACCAAAAAAAAAATCAAATTTCTCTTTGGACATCTGCATCCTTTTATTTTCCTTTTTATTTCATTTTTTTTTTGGGTGATTCAAGCAATCAAAAATTTTAACAAACAGTTAAAGAGCATTTAAATATTTTTCTCAGACCCTTGGATGTATTATTTTACCTTAAAAATTTACATCAAAAAAGCAAAAAATTCAAACAATTCAATTTTCTCATTAGACTTTTGGTTCCTTTTGCTTGCTTTTTTGATTAATTTTTTTGAGTGTTTCAAGCTGTTATAGATTTAAAAAAAACTATTAAAGATATTTTTAAATTTGTTTTCCAAATTTTTAGATGTCATTTTTTACCTTTAAAAATTCCATCAAAAAACAAAACAATTTGAAAAATTCACTTTTCTAACTGGATTTTTGAATCCTTTTATTGGCCTTTATAATTGATTTTTTTTGGTGATTAAACCTGTCAGAATGTTGAAAAAACAAAAAAATTCATTAATACTTTTCAAAGATCATCTGCATATATGCATACACATTACAAACTTCATTCAAAAAATTCAAAATAAAGAACAAATATGGATACAAATATTAAAATTTATTCAACTATGATTGGTTTTATGTTTCTACTTGATTTTCTTGGAGGGAAAAAAATCTTATCAACAAGATCTAAATTTATTTGAACAATGGTTTTCCAAGATTTTGAAGGCTTTGTCACAAATCTTTTTCAAATTGGATCTAATCTGGGAGCTGGCCAATGATCAGAATTAAACTTGAATGAGACTATATGTTTGAAATATTCTAAAAGAATGAAGCAAATAGGAGAAGATTTGGAATTTGGAGTTGTAGGGGAATTCAGAGGAATATAAGTGCAAGGTATTAAAGAGGAAAAAAGAACCACTGGGCGCTTATATGTTTCAGCCAGAAGGAAACCATTGCATGGAAATTTCATCTTCATATTTATGGGAGCTGGACCATAAAGGTGGCTCAGTTACCTTCTTGCTTCTTGGAAGATTTCACCCCAGATATCAGGCAGTAATCTTGGGTCCTTGAAGATTGTGTTTGGATCAAGCTCTTTGACCATTTCTTTCCTGACTTCAATCCAGTCTTCTGAGTTCCTCCCCAAACAAAGTTCTGCTGCTCTAAAGCCACAGTTCTCATCCCCTATGAAATCTTGAACATGTGACATATTTTGAATGGATGTTTTGGGGGAAATAATTCTTTGTATGGGAAACAAAAACAAAAATCATAATGTTTAATAAAAGAAAATATGGTCTAAAGATGAAACTCACTTCTTCAATTGAGACTTTTTCAAAGATTACAGAAGAAGAATACAATAATTTACAGGAAACCTAGAGGAAAAACCCAAAAGAATCAGAAAAAATTAAATAATGAGCAAGTATCCAATGTATGCACTTTCTCACTGATTGTTGGGGATTTTTGTGCTAATACTTTCCTTCCAGGATGATGGCAACGAGCATCACCATCTTTTTATGAAACCTTTTGACTCTTGATTCTTGTCCCAGGGTTTTATTCAGGAGACCCAACCTGCTTATTCACAACGGTTCCAGACCTCTGATCAAAGTTTGAATGAAAATGTTAATAAAAATGATATCCAAAAAATTAGCCAAAAATAAAAGAAAATGAAAGCTCACCGTCTTAATCACATCCAAATCTGGCAGCTCTTCATCTGCTGAATCTTCCCCTTCATCCAAATCTGGCACCACTTCATCTTCTGAATATTCCTCTTTGGTCAGAAATTTACTGTATGTTATAAAAATGACAAGGACTCATTAAAAAAAACCCCCATTTCAGAAAAAATAAGTATAGTTATAAAATTAACTCTTTCTCTGATTCCTCCTTCTTCTTTCCATTCCACTTCCCTTGGATGGCCTTCCACCTTCTTGAAACCTGAAAACATAAGAAAAAAAATAATTATGAAATTTGATATATTTTTTTTCCAAAAAAATGGTGACTGACCTTTGAACTTGCTATCAATTTCTACTTTGGCATTCCTCTCCTCTTGGGTTTTCCTAAATATTCAAAAACAGATGGATCTCTTTTGCTTGTGGACTGATAGATCTTCTTGAAATGATTGGCTGCTCCTTTGGGTCTTCCTCTTACTTTGGATCTTTAAGTGGAATTTGGCTCTTAAATCAGGGTAAGTTGATATCTGCCACTGTACAGCTTCATGCTTTCACCCAGATAATATAGCTGTTCTCCAAGTGGTAGATTGCTGAATTCTTAAAACAGTTTATTAGAATATAGGTTTTCATTGATTTCTTCAGTCGGAACTTAAATTTTTTCTGAATGTTCAGTTAATTCAGGGTTCACATTTAACTGGAGGAATGAAAATCAAAATCAATCAGGAAATTATTAATTTGATCTTGAATCCAAAAAAAAAAAAAAAGAGAAAAACTTACTGAGATGTGAGCTTTGACATGCCATTGAGGATGAAAATCATCAATTTGGAAGATTTCAACCTTTCTGATGGCCAATTTGACTTTTTGAACACATGCTATACCCATTTAAGAGGAGTAATCACAGTTGTGCAATTGGTGGAAGAATCAGGAACTTGATGAAATGAATGAATGATTTTGAGGGAAAAGTGGCTGACCTTTCCAGAAAGATGATCCAAACAGTGAGACAAACCAATGAGATACTTGAATTATTGCTCAGAGGCTTAAATGTCTCTCTCATGGGTTTGGATTGTGATGGAACTGTAAGTTTTTTGAACTAGATTATAGAAAGAGCCAATAGAAGAATTGATGAATCCTTTAATTTAGAAGTGAGAACCTTCTATCCTTGATGTACTTGTGTTTCCAAAGTGAAAGTATTTTTTTGCATAATAGGAGACAAAATTTTTTTTAGAGGAATCCAGTTTTCAAGAATTTAGTCAGAAGTAGGAGGATTCCATACCAGAGAAAGTTTTGTGAAGTTTTCCTGATAGCTTGATTCAGATTTTTAATAGACCAACTGATGCCATTGATTCTGGAATAGCTTCCATTCATCTTCAGATTTAAAGTGCTTCCTGAAATGAGTTTTAATATTCTTGAAAATGTTCCAGACACAGAGAAGATGATGAGAGGAAGGGAAAACTAATTCAATTGAAGTAATAAGTGATTTTTCCTTGTCTTTCACAATCACACTAGGTTCTTTATCTTCAAAGATTTATAAAAGTTGAGTTCGGTCCCAATCATAGTTCTTTTTTTTCTCTTGAGATGAAAAACAGAAGGAAAGTGAGAAGCTTCTAGCAGAATTGTTTTCCACAAGAATATGAAGAAGGGGAATTCCAATTTTGTTTGTTTGATATTTACAGTCCATCATAATGAGAGTAGGGCAAAGTTTGAGAATTTTGATGGATTTAGGGGGTGAAATGAATAATGAATTAATTTTACCATCCACATTGTTCATTTTTTATTAAAAATAACAATTCTGGAGTTCCTGTATGAGTGCTTCCGCAGGAGTTTTGCCATCAAGAGAATTTTTGTGTATTTGGGATCTTTTGTTGTGGATTTTAGGGAGATTTGTATGGATAGGTGATGATGAGTTTTGTATAAGAGAGGTGAGAATTTTTAAAGGGGGAAATCCAGCTTTGGATAAATTTTCAACCACCTCCTTTTGCTTCCATTGGATTCTTCTGTGGATGGGATGAGTGGAAGGATCATTGGAAGGTGGATGGTTGTGTCTGGACATATAACCTTCACCACCCAAAAACCCAATATTTTTGAAAAATTCCCTGATAACCTGAAAGGAAAATTTGTCTTTCTTGTTTTTTATTTTTTTGATTTGGTTTTATCTTTGATGGTTTTATATTCACCAGATTTATCATATCAATAATTTTAGGCCTGTATCATGCAATTCAAAACTCTGGTAGATATGGCATATCCATGGGACTTTGCCCATGATTGAATAGCCTCAACCAGCTCCTTCTTATGATTATATGATAGCTTGGGAGGAGGGGAAAGAGGGGTGGAATCAAGAGTTTGAGTTGATAAAGAAGGAGCAAGAGGAGTTGAATCACTATTTTGATTAGATGAGATAATGGAGGATGGGCCTTGAAAAACATTTGAAACAGTTTTGAAAAGTGGGTGGATGTTTTCTTGAGCCATTGGAAAAAGTAATGTTCTTGGTGAAAAAATGAATTCAAGATCACAGTTGATAGCTGAGAAATATATTGAGAAGAAATTGGGTGAAGAATTTATTCAGATACTTGATGTAAGAGGGAAAACAGATTTTTGGAAGTATCTAGAGTTTTGAGGTGTTTTGATGAATGGTTGGTGGTGTGGTGAGGGGTGATGAGGGGTGGTGTGGTAGTGGGGGGGGGGGGTGATGGGAGGGTGGAACAGGTCAAGAGGGTACTTTATAAGATAATTGGAGCGCTCCAAGATGGGTGGTGATCCCAGGAAAAAAATTTCATTCATATTGAATATATGCATTTGAAGGGCTCAAAGAAGAGTAATATGATGCTTGTCTGGTTTGGTTTTTGAGACACAAATAGTGCCTCAAAAATTAACAAAGAATAATTTTTGAAAGGATTCACATAATAATTTCAAAACTGCAGCTTCAAATATATAAAGGCAAACAAAAGGATCCAAAAATCCAATGAGAAAATTGAATTTTTTGAATTTTCTGGTTTTTTGATGGAAATTTTTGAGGTAAAAAATGACATCCAAAAATTCTGAATTTTTTTTAAAAAAGCTCTTTAGTAGTTATTTTGCAATTATAAAAGCTTGAAACACCCAAAAGAATTATTCAAAATGGCAAACATAATGATCCAAAAGTTCAATCAGAAAATCGAATTTTTCAAAATGTTTGCTTTTTTGATGTAAATGTTTAAGGTAAAATGATACATCCAAAAAATCTGAAAAAATAATTTAAATTCTCTTTAACTGTTGATTCAGCTTTTTGATAGCTTCAATAACGTCAAAAAAAGAAATGAAAAGGAATATAAAAGGATTCAAATGTCCAAAGAGAAATTTGATTTTTTCAAATTTTTGTGTTTTTGAAGGAATTTTTTAAGGTGAAAGGATACATCCAAAAAATATGAAAAAAAAATATTTTAAAGATATTTGAATGTTGGTTGAAATTTTCAGAAGCTGAAATAACAAAAAAAAACAATTAAAATAGGCCAAATAAGGATCCAAAAACCCATGCAAAAATTTGTTTTTACAGAAGTTTTTCATTTTTTGATTGCATTTTTGAAGGGTTTCTAATGCCTCCAAAATTACCAAAGATTTTGGTTAGGGGTTCAATAACCCCTGCGTTGGGGATGTGGAGTCAGAATTCCAAAAATTGAATTCTTGAAACTTGCGTGAAATAAAGTATTTTTGCATGAGATATCAAAGGGGTGCAACCGCGCAAGAATGTCAAAATGCATGAAATAAAGGGTTTGATGCATGATAAAAATAGTTCCCATAACATAAATAAACCAAAAAAACAAATAAATAAATAAATAAAAATAAAAATAAAAATAAAAAATAAAAATAAAAATATATTTTGGTGTTTTTTTTTTTTTGTTCAATTTTTTATTTATTTTATTATGAATGTATTTTATTTTTGTTATTTTCTCACCAAAAAAATTTTTTTAACAGCCATTTGCAATCAATACCAGTTGTGAATGGCCGCTCAAAACCCTAAATTGTTGGTGAACTGCCATTGACAACTGGGATGGGTTGCAAAATGTGGTTCATGGCTCTGATGCGTTGAAAAATGCGCCACACAACCCATTTTGAGTTGTGAAAAAGTTGCTTAGGGTTGCAAATTTAACATTGCCCAATGAAGAAATGTGATTTTTTTGAATAATTCTAATCAAGTGAAAAATTTTGGCAATGGATTGTAAATAATTCATGACATGAAAAATTGTTCAATTATTCCAAAGGATAAGCAATTAAAACAAATTATACATAATGGAAATCTCGGCATGTAATTTCAGTGCTGGATAGCATTCCATAACTCATTGTAAACCATGTTATAAGTTTCAAATGAAATAATTTTTTTAGGTTTATTTTCAACCACTAAACATGTTGAACTTCTGGGTTCAAAACTTGTAATTTCAATGTATAACTTCCCATGGGTGAAAGGTTGATCTTGAATATAAAAACTAATGCTTGAAATTTTCTGAAATTGTGATTTTTTAGTTATGAGGAGAATTTTTTGGAAGAAATAATAAATTGATGAAATCTAGTTGGTATAAATTTTGAGTGTAATCCTAAAGAGAACAATGTATTGAGTGAACATTTGTGATATTATCTTCCTCATTCCAAGGCAGTAAATTCTGTAGTAATTAATTTATATTTTATGCTCAGGTATTCTTGCAACCTAGAATAGCACAATGAATCAGGTTACTGGTATCAAGATAGTTTTGCAATTTTTTTTAATAAAATGGTGATTGATATTTCCAAAGCATGAACTTCATCATTTTCATGAATTACCGTGTGTTGAAGCATAATTATTCTATTTGAATCTTGTATAGAATTAAGACCATCCCCAAAATCAAGTAAAAAGAAATTGATAATAAGGATAACCTGCAGCAAAGATATTTGAATTGAGGGGGCAACTTGAAAATAACTCCAGAATTGAAAATTCCCCAAACTTTCATCAACTATTTGAGGATGTGTTCCTATTTGAAAAACGGGTAAAATTTTTCTAAAATCAGCACTAAGAAAACTTCATTTTCCTCAAAAGTTAAATTATAATCCATTAGATCTTGAATCATTCTGTCAACCAACTTAAAATAATTCCTATGAGTCATAGGTGCTTCATCTCACCCAAAAGTATCATCAATAAATAACCAAGAGGGCTGAGAAGAATTGAATGTATTGACTATTAGGTAAAATTTATGCACATGTCTATTATTAAGAAGATGAATGTTTTGAAAATATGATTCATTTATAGCAGCATTTTGTTCTTCTTACAGAATCCATTTACTCTAAATTATTTTAACATCTACTTTTTGATCAAATTTTGTAAAATAAGGAAAATCTTTTACAATTTTGGTTCCATGGTTTTGAAATATAGTTGGGTTGATTTATTTGAATATTTCATTTTTGAGGACCCTTTGATCTGTGATCCCAGAATGAATTTAAGCTTTCACCATGAAATTGAAGCAAGAATTCCATATTAAAATTGATTTTTGTGGCTGAAAAAGTGCCAATAGCATTTCAAACAACTTTCCTAGTTCAAAAGGGTGAAGCACTTCACCAGCTTCTTGGTTTTTTGTTTGTAAATTATAATTTTCCTCAAGCAAAAACTTGGAAAAAGATTCAAATCTAAAATTTGCATAGGAAATTCAATTGAATTGCTTAATTTATTGAATAAAGTGGTACTAAAGAATTATTCAAAAAATCTGAGAAATTACCTTTCTTAATATGCAGGATTACAGGCAAAAATTATCCCATTCCAATAACCAATCTGAAAGTTCCTGCATTCTTTCCTGAGTGGATGGAATGTAAAGTATTATGGAAAGTTCAAATAATTCAAATTAATTGTAAAACTATCAATTGAATTCATTTTGAAATAATGTGGAAAAATATTTTTTTCATTGTGTTTATCTTTGAAGAATGTTTTTATCTTTGAAGAAATTCATCCAGGGCTCCATCTGGTTCAACAAAAACCTGTTTTTGGCCAGGAAGATGAAAATCCAGCCTGAATAAAGAAGTTAAAATAGAAAAAAACATTCAGGTGAAATATCAAACAATTTCAAGTGAAATAGCAAAAGGTTTAAATTAAAATACTCTCCAATGTTCCTATGGAGTAGATAACCATCTTGAATCGCTAAATATTCTATTCAATCCAAATTTTCACCAACATCAACAGTAAAAAAATATCATGGCCCTTATAAATGCATTTGTAGGGGTATTTAACCACCAAGATTACAGAATATATCTCTAAATTTATGTGGCATTGGTACTTTTCAAAAATTTACAGATTTTAAGGCACCCCACAGGAATTATTAACAAAAAAAATTTTATGATTCCTCCTCTGTTAAGTGGGAGGTCCAACTGAGTTATTCTATATTCGGAATAACTGTTTTAACTGAAAATAGTTTTTGGACAAAAGGATTTGGGGTATTTCTTCTTGCATTGGCCATTATCCATTCGAGATGCTTCCATTGTCAAAATATTACATGGCCCATGTATGATGTGTCTTTCAAATGCTTGAAAATGATTTTTCTCTGGTACATGAGTTTATCAGGTATCTCTGCACAAAGAATCATGTTAATTTCTTTAAATGTTCTTGTTTGGTGATCATGGGGAAGAATTACCAAGATGTGAGCATGAGGCAGGCCTCTCCTCTGGAATTCTGTAGAATTAAGTATTTCCATTTTCAATCCAAATATTCCATCCATGAGTTTTGAGTTGGAAAATTGTGTTACTATATCTTTATATTGTAACACAGGTTCATTATCTAACTGATGAGATGGGTACAACTACTGAGAATTTATGGAACTGTGATGATTTATCAAAGAATTATGTCTTTTATTTTTAGCATTTTTGGAAACATAATTGTGTATGGGTTTTGATAAATACATAACCAAGTTTTGAGTTGGGGGTTGTAAAATAGTTGATAATTAAGATTGGGGTGATTATATGTGGTTGGATTTCTCAAGTGATGAAAAAAAAGAAATCATGGTTGTTTTATGAAGAGGAATAAAGGATATCAAGAGATGTGCAAATGATATAGGATTTGTTATTTATGTTGAACAACCTTCACCAAAATTGGTGCTTTCCATTATCCTCTGTTAAATTTCTTTCAGCTCCTTGATGTTAAACTGAAGCTGTTATCCTTGGTTGCATCCCCCTGTGACACTTCTCTTGTTTCAGTGTGTAAAGTAACATACTTGATGTAAGTATTTAGATGAGTTTGTGAAATACTTTGAAAAAGAAAGCAGACACAAATTCAAGAATCAGATATATGCATATTCACATGGAGGAAAAAAAAAGAAAAAAAAATCATATTTACAGTGCGCATCCTTGACACGAGGAAATGAAAAGGTTCTGCGCACCCAAGGCAAAAAATACCAGTATTTATCAAGGGTGCAGGACGCAATATTTTTAGTACATAGGAGATATAATCATTCTGTATTTACTTAAATGATACTTGTGTACACATATCTTATAGGAGAGAGGTGTTATGGGTATTTTAAAATTTATGATCATCCCCCTGGCTTTACCTCCAACCACAAGTGTTATTTCATTTAATTACTTCCTCCTACAGTTTTTGGGGTTGATTTTAAATTCCAGTTCAGCCCCCTTGGTTCTGAACTGCCACATTCCCAAGCCTAGATCTTATATTTTATTGGATTCTATTAGTCTCAAATATTATCAACTGTAACCACAGGCTATTACCTCTTGCCCACTAAAAGACAAATACCCTCTTACTCATAAAACATGTATTTTGGAATATTTAACAAGGCTTGGATTTCCTCTTCCAGTTTTTTCTTTTCTCCTCAGGAGAATTTTGTTGTTTCATTCACAATTCACCAGAAATCCATACCTGTTTTTCTCTCTGACCCCTGCTCTTACCTGAAAAACCCCTGCCTGCAAAAAATAAACAGGAAACCCTGTAAATCCAATGGACCCTGAAATAAAATTAACAAGCTCTTTAAATTAGAATTCTCCGACAAAAAAAAAAAAAGGGCAATGTCTTCCCCCTACTTCCATCTCCCTCTAACATCCCATCATTTCCTTTTTTTACCACACCAGTTCCAAAAGCTTTGACCACTGTTGGCTGCAACCAACTTTGACCCCTTCATCCTCCAGCCCCCCCATTCGCTCTGGCCAATGGCAAGGTGCAAGCTGGATTCACAGAAGATTCTTTCCCCCTCCTTGAGAGAGGGGGTGATGAAACTTTCTTTCTTGATGCAGAGGATGGGGATTCAGTTCTAGAACAGCTATCCAAGGAATTTGACCAAATGAGCATGGCCCTCATCAATCTTGAATTGCAGATGCCTTCAGTACAATCCTTGGCAAACCATGTGGGTAAAAGTTTCAATATGTTAGAAAATGAACTCCAAAACCCATCCTGCCCCTTCCCAAGGAAATGATTCCACCCCTACCCCCCCTCACATGATACTCATCATCACAAAAAAAAAATTGTTTTGACCAGATCCAGACAAGCAGGCCTGGCTGGAGCCTTTGTAATTACCAGAACTATGGTTTTAAGGGGAGACCATACACCTGGATTCCTTCTTAAGGGTAACCAGAATCTAAATTTGTACCCAGGGCTACCACTTACAATCTGACTCAGCTAGGATAGTCTGGCTCTCATGCCTTTTTGGCTGGGGGCCTTTGGAAAACTGCAAGGACCCCATCCAAGAACTGGTATTGGATTTCAATCATCACAAATTTGCAGAAGAATGGTGTTCTGGAGGAATATGAAAATTTGGATGGATTAACCTCTGTTCTCCCCGCGTTATCATCCATCTCAGATTTATATCAGGAGATGGTAGAAAAATTTGGTGAAAAAATTTGTTGAGATAATGCTGAAAAATACCTGGAATCCTGCAGTCAGGGGTCATTCACCATAACCAAGTATAAGTCTTAATTTAGATCACTCTTCTAATTAGAAGACATGCCTGAGAATGCTTGCATAAAACTATACAAACAGGGACTTAAACTTAGGATAGAGGAGAGAGCTGTGTCCAATGAATGGATCCTCTGTTCCTCACTAGACAAGAAAAGGAAGATTGTGGCTGATTTGGTCCAAAAAATCAATCACATCATTAAAATTATATTCAGGGACTCCCCTGTACCCAAGCAACACATATCCCTCTACTTCCCTCCCCCATCTAAAACAAAACCCCCTTGTCCAAGGAGCCACACTGTACTCCAATGCTATGGAAGTGGATGCAGTCTTTACAAATCTAGTAAGGGAGCTGTTGTTTATATACCTCTCAAGGATCCTATTATGGTCCAAAGGACTATTCCTTTGCTTTCTGCAGCCAGTACAACCAGGGAACACAGGAAGTCTTAATTATCTGAAAAAACCAGTTGCCCAAGCCCCCTGCCTCAAAGGTTTTATGAAAAATAAAAGATACTTGCCTAAAGACTGTCAGAATTACATCCCTCAAGTTCCAATGGCCAAAGTGGTTCAACCTCCCTCAACCCAGACTGTCAGGCAATCCCCCCTACCAGTTCACCCCCTCTACTTGCTCAATTATTGATTTGATGAAGAATAATCCAACATGGAGGACATACCAGATTCTCAGGGAAATTTGGAGATTGGGAGGTCCTGCTAGCCTCCATCCAAGTCAAACTCCTAGCCAATAGCCTCCAGATAATAGTCTAGGTCTCCCTGATCTCCAAGGGCAGGAAGATAACACCCATAAAATTACTGGTGGACACTGGCTCTATGGCCAACTTCCTCAGAAAAAACCTGGTTTGAGATTCCTTAATCTAATTCAAAATACAAAAATAACCCATAAAATGAATGAAATACAACAGAGAAGAAGTTTTAGGTGGACTAGTTACTCAAAATTGGGCAGAAAAAGTGCAATTCCTGGCCACAAACTACACAAACTTCAAGGTCAGCTTCTCCTTTGGTCCCATCTGAATGGGATTAGTTGAAGTTATCTTTGGACTGAAGTGGCTTGGACAACAGGGCTGGGTGGCATTGGCGGGTAGGAGCAGGCACTGGTTTGTTCTTGGAGGTACCCCCATCCTAGTGATGGAAAATCTGGAAATGGAAGAATACAGAGATGATGGGATGGTTTCAAAATGCCAAACCCCCAACTCCTTCTCCTTACCCAGTGAGTTCAGGGCCTATGCTTATGCGTTTTTTCCACAGGATAAAAGTACACTCCCCCCCCACATTGGCAAATGGACATTTTCATCAAGCTTATGGAGGGAATAATCCCACCATTTGGGGAGCTGTACAACTTGTTCTTGGATGAAAAAAAGCAATTGGAGACTTAAATTCTATGGAACCTTAAAAAGGGGTTTTTCCAAGTTTCCTCCTCTTCAGCAGAAGCTCACTTTTTTTTTCTGGATCCCCAGCTAAGAAGCCCCAACTTTATGTTGACTATAGGGGCCTCAATGCTATCACCAACTGGGATAGCTACCCAAAACCCATTTTGGGAAATATTCTGAGCCAGCTGCGGTGCTAAAAGTTCTTTAAAAAATTTATCATAAGACTGCATTTAAACTGTTGAGAGTATCAAAGGGCAATGAGTCAAAAAAAGCTATTCAGAACCCTTGGAGCCTGTTTGAGTAATTAGCAATTTTTTTGGGTTATCTAAAGCCCCAGCCTGATTTCAACGGTTTATAAAGCACATCATTTGACAATTTTTTGATATATTTTGGTTTTTATACATTTAAAACATCCTTATTTTTTTGCGCTCAATGGAAGAGCACACAGATAAAATCTTTAAGGTTCTTTCAAGACTGCAAGCACACTCTCTCTATGCTTCACCCAAGAAGTTCCACTTTTATTCCTCAAAGGTCACCTTCCTAGGATACCACATTAACAGAAATTTTATAAAAATGGAACCAACAAAGCTGAGTACAATCATAGATTGGCCTTAAAACACCAAATTCTCAAAAATCCAGCAATTCCTAGTTTTTACAAATTTATACCAACACTTTATTCACTATTTTTTGAGAATTTCTGACCCTCTAAGCAAATTAACCCAGAAAGGTGTAGATTTTGGAACAAGGTTGCAGGATGAACCTCCCCAAACATCCTTTGAAACATTGAAGGAACAATTTACCAGGGCCCTTGCCACCAACAACTCAGCTTCAAACTTCCATGAAAAGCATATGTGGATATCTCAAAACACACAATGGCAGTGGTGCTGATGAAAGCACATAGCTCAGGAGTGCTTCACCCTGTCTCTTTCTTCTCTAGGAAACTGACCACCACAGAATCTAAATGTCGGGGGCACAATCAATAATTAGGAGAATTAATCCAAGTATTTTTGGAATGGAGATCTTATCTAATTGAAATGCAGACCCCCATCATGGTGCCTTCCAACCATTCAAATATAGGGTATTTTACTCAGAGCCATCATCTATCCAACAGGTAGAACGGATGGGTGACATTTTTATCCTACTTTAACTTTGAGATCAATCATGTTGCCGGGAAATCAAACACAGCAGAACCTGCCGCCCGCAGGCCTGACTACCTGGGCCATGAAAAAACAGCTGACAATTCCCCTTCCCTACTCAGGGAAAATTCAGGAAAATTTGTTCTGGAGGATGGAAAAAAGGCCAAATCCAGCTGCAAAATATTGGCCACAAACAAGAACCCAGTTCTCAACCATGTAGGAGAAACAATTGGAGGGGACCAGGGTTACCCATACCCCTTTCTGCAAGAACCAGGAAATCAGGAAGAGGTGGAAATCTTGGAAGGAACACTAGTTCCTGCCCAAGATGATTCTTCAAATTTCACACTACCTCCCTTAAGATTGCTGTATTTCCCTCCCTCCCAGAGATTCCCCCCCTCCTGGAAGCCACCTGGTCTAATGAACCTCCAGGGGAGGATGAGGAGTTGGCAGTATGCTTTGCAGAAGGCCTCTGGTGGTTGCAGGACAGGTTCTTACTTCCTTCATCCTTTAAATCCACAACCATCTGTGTATTTCATGATTAAATCTTGGCCAGGCATCCAGTGTATCTGAAGACCCTCCAGAACATCAGCCATGCATTCTCCTGGACAGGCATTTGGAAGTATTTTCTTTTTTCAAAACTGCTACTGCATCTCCTGCCAGCCCGCCAAAAATTCCAATCAATTGCCCCTGGGCCATATGTTTCTGATTCAGTTCCCCACAAGGCCCTGGAGCATCATTTGGATGGAATTCATTTTTAAGCCACCTTTTTCTGATTCACAAAATTCCATCCTCATGATTTTTGACCACCTGACCAAAGGGGTGCATCCCATTTTGGCCAGCAAGACATGGCCTGCTGACTTGTTTGATTTTGTCCTTTTGGAAATTTTCATCTGTTTGCATGGGCTGCCCAATAAGATTTTTAGCAACTGTGGTTATGTATTTTTATCTTTTTTCTGGAGGGAGGTCCAGCCGTTTGTGCAGATAAAAATTTCACCATCCATGGCTTGGCTCCCCCAAAATGAGTGAGCTAACTAGACAGTTGAGAATTTCCTCAGGAAATTTGTGGCTGACAGACAGAAAAACTTGTTGTTGCTTCTGCCCATGGCCCAATTGGTCTTGAAATCCTTGATTTTGGCTTGTAAAGGGCTCTCCCCTTTCTTCACCGAGAAAACTTTCCACCCTTGGCTGAAAATTATAGGAAACCAGTTTACTGTCCCAGTGGCAGAAAATTGGCTTGAACTACTTGATTCCACCCATGCGCAGCTCCAACAAAACCTTCAAATGGCCAAGTTGGTGCAGAAGTGCTATTTTGATAGATGGACTTGAGTGGAACCCAAGTAATTGGAAGGGTACTGTTTCTGGTTTCTATGACAGAACCTCCCAACCTCCAGACCATCCCACAAGCTTGATTTCAAGCAGATAGGCCCCCTTTTGATTAAAAAATTCATTTTGGTTGATGCTTATTGCTTGGTTCTTCCCTTGGACATGAAGTGGGTCCACCAAGTTTTTCACTAATCCCTGCTTCTTCCCTTTGCGAATTCACAATTGGCCCCATTTTGCCTGGGTTCATTGGCCCCCCCTATGCCTTGTGCAATGGGTTGGCTCCTTTTGGGACACAAAGGAATTAGAGTTGCTTCTTGGCTACCATGAGGTTTCCTCAGGCTCCCACAAGTAAATTTTTTGATGGAGGGGTGTTTCTGCTTCTGATGGTAGCTGAGTCAAGGGAAGGGATTTTGATCCCCCCTTTAAACCCAGCCTTGAGGCCTATCATTCTTCCTTTGGCTTGGGGCCTGTTACCCTTCCACCCAGGAGTTCCTATTTAGTTCCATTTGGTCCTAAATGGCGGTTCACTTTGTCATCTCCAATCCCAAATTTTATTTCCTTTCATTCCTTTCTCCTACAGTTTTTTTGGTTATTTTTAAATTCCATTTTAGCACCCCTTCGTTCTGAATGGCCGAATTCCCAAGCCTAGGTTTTATCCTTTAATAAATTCTTTTAGTCTCAAATATTACCAACTTTATCATAGGCTATTAACTCTTTCCCAATAAAACACAAATCCTCTCTTACTTGCACAAAATTTCTTTTGTGCTATTTAAAAAGGCTTGTATTTCCTCTTCCAGTTTCTTTTCTTTCTTCTCAGGAGAATTATGTTTTTTCATTCACAATTCACCAGAAATTCATACCTGTTTGTCTCTCTTATCCCTGCTCTAAACTGAAAGACCCCTTGTCTGAAAAAAAAAACACAGTAAACCCTGAAAAGCCAAACAAACCTGCAAACACCTCTCAAGTTCTTTAAATTTGGTTCATTTCATTCATCCCTGCTCACAGCTCACAAAGAGATGCAACAAACAGCTAGTATTGCTAAAAAAGGGCATGTGGAGCTGTGATACAAATTTTGTACATACATACATAGTGTGTGCAGGGTATGCCAGGAATGTGCATAGGATGGTAATTGGAAGGAAGGCCTACATGCAGGCAATGGTGCTTCATACTAATTTTGGCTCCTTAATTTGGTAGAGAGGTAGGCTGTATTTAGTTAAAAATAAAATTAATTTCAAAAATAAAATATATGTAAAATAAACTTAGTTTGAAAACTAGGTGAGAGAGATCCTACAATATTCCCTTCCAGAGGATGGAAGGCTTTGATTTCAATTCATTTTAATTTTAATTTTAATTTACTTTTTTTTGGGGGGGGGGGAGGGAACCATTTTTATAGGTTTAGTCAGTCACTCATTGGTGGCACCTCTCAAATTCCCTACCCCTCCTATTCTTCATTGTAAACCTGCTCCTATCACTCAGGGTACATAAACCGCAGTAAAAAACAATATATATATATATGGGGAAGTATTTTTTCAAACCCCCAATCCTGAAATTTGTGTGGTTTTGATGTCCCCAAAATGTCCCCCATCCACACAGTTTTCCTTAAATTTGTGTGGTTTTCTGAAGTTGCAAAAAAAAACTAGCACGTGGGGGGACATCTAAAACCTCTCTAATAATTTTTTGGGATTTTTCGGCCAATTCAAAGGCCTTCAAAATCAGATTCAATAATTTTTTTAAAAAGATATTATTTAACCAATGTTTTCACTTTTCTTAATAATTGTTTTTTGATGATTTTGGCAAATCCAAAGAGACAAAAATATTTCAAATATAACAGGTAATTCCAATGTGAATTTTTCAGATTTTTAGCACTTCATTTTACTTCAAAAAATGGGATTAAAATAAAAAAAATATGTTCTATTCAACTTTTCTTTTACATATCTTCCTGAAAAATTTTCCAAATTTTTGAACTTGTAGTCTTTTAGTGGGAATTGAAAAGGGAAATAAATTTAGCTGGGGATTTTTAGCGTCAATTATTTACCTCCAAATAGATGATGCAAAATCAACAATAAAAGAAAATGTCTATTTTGGGGTGTGTTTTGAAACCGTTTCTGATAATATTCTAAATCTCTTGAAAATTTCATGAATCAATTCTAGGATGAAAATTTTTAAAAAGCAAGAAAAAATATAAAACACTTATGGAACTTCCCCTCAAAGTTACTGACTGAAATTGCCTTGCCACGGTTTCCTGCTGCCAGATACATAAAAAAGGCCAGCAGTATATTGATCTAAGTTGATGCCATCAACTTATTTGCCCCTCTTTCCCCTCCAACTGCAAATTCTCAAACTTCTCCCATATTTTTAAATATTTTGGAATATTTTAATCACATAGTTTCTTTCTGCTATGATTATGAACAGTGGACAGATTCCCAATTAGATCCCCTTTAGAAGGATTTGGCTAGCAAGGAATCAAAAAAATGGTAGGATTTCATTCATAATAACTTAGAGCTTGGTTTAATTTTTTTCCTCCCACAAAGTCTGAACTTACAAGAAATAAATTAGTAAAAATGTTTATTTATTCAATGACTTTTTTCATGAATCTTTCACAATTTCTTTTCTATTGCTTATTGAAACAATGATTCAGAGAAAAAAATTCCACTCTAGTATTTTTGAATTATGAATTATTTGGGAAAAAGAACCTGAAACAAACCCTCAGATAATTTTCTTGTGGCAATTTCGCTTCCCACTAAAAGAATAAAAGCTTGAAAATTGGAAAATAATCCAGGAAGATATGTAAGAAAAAATTTCAAAAGAATATCTTTTTATTTAATCCATTTTATGGTGGTAAAAAAAAGTACTAAAAAAACTGCACAAATTTAAGGATTTGGGGTGTGAAAAAAATAATGCCCATAAATATAATGGTAGCATAAATTAAGTTTCTGGATGGATATCTACTGTAAAAAACTCAGAAATTGTGTCCAAAACCAAAGGTTTGTAGTTTTGTGGGTAGTGGGAGTAAGAAAATTGATGTTGGTAGATGTATTCTTAATTGTAATTGTACCTAATCAATCAAGTTTCTGTTGGAAAATATTCATTTTCTTGAATTCTCTTCATGAGAATTGGTATACATATTTAAACCTTTTTTCTGTGTTTTCTGTGTCTTATATATATCTATATAAATATATGTTTAGTAAAAAGGTATTTTATTTAAATTCCATCAGAAGTATTGATTTTTTTTATTCAAAGAGATCAGTCTTTGAGATTTAAGTTTTGTATATATATATACATATATATATATGTATTTATTATTTGTTTAATCAAAGAATTTCCTTTTGAAAAAAAATTAAAATATTCAAATTCACATTATAAAAGAGGTATCTTTATCTCCTGTTTTTCTATTCCTTCTTATGCTTGGTAGAAAGGTATTATGTACATCTCATTGGAAATATTCCTAATTGTGAAAGTAGATTATTGATACTATATTTAAAATTAACTCAAGTGATGTCCAAAATTGAATTCTCCAAAATATTCTAACTCATACAGACAGACCCCACAGGGGATCTGGGTCCTTTTTAGGGTGTATCAGAGTTGAAATTTTAGAAATTTTGAAAGACTAATTTTGAGAAAAAAATTGATTACCAAAAATTTGAAATAAATAATTTCTTTTCTTGGAAAATCATTTTTAATAAAAACCATAATAATGAAAATAGGGAATATCAGAGTTAGCCCACCCAAAATTTTTTTAATGGCCGGTTTCAATAGAATTAAACAATTTCTAAAAAACCATTAAAAATAAAATAAAAAACCACTTATTTAACCTTAGATCTTTCAGAGTTAACTGAAAATAAATTGTTTTTTTCAGATGAAGTATTTAAAAGTTCTTTCAACCTCAACCACACAATTGTCCAGATATTGGTCCACATCATACACCCCTGGTTTCCCATCTTTTCCTAACTCTGACCTCATTTGAAAAATCCAATTCATCACTCTCATCACTTATTTCTTTCATCAGTTCATAACTCTCATCAATTATGGCTCTCATCACTTCATCACTCTCATCACTTCCTCACTCTCATCACTTGATTGCTCTTATCACTTCATTTCTCTTACTCTTTCAAATGGCCCCTCAGAAAATATCCCCCTTCAATTCCACACAAAAATCCAATCAACCAAAGCAAAAATCCAATGCACCAAAGCAAAAATCAAAACGGAACTCTACAACAAACAATAATCACCCATAGGCTTTCAAATTCTTAAGTCAGCTCAAGAGAGCTGATCACATCATACTTGCAAACCGGCTTGAAATTATCTCCAACCATGCTACTTGCCTTGGATCTGACAACAAAACACCACTTGGCCAACCTCCATCCTCAAAGGCTACTGTTTATCTCCTGATGGCCAATGAACTAAATAATAAAACAAAAAGTCAGGCTGGATCATTTGTCAAAACAGATGAGGGAGAAATTCAAGAACTATTGATCCAAGTAGAAAAAGGCCCACTCAATGTTGATATCCACTGGCTTTGGTATCACTGACTCCAATAAAGCCAAGGGAATCAAATTTTTGGTTGATAATATGGACTCAATGTGTCCTTTTTATATTAAAATGGATGAAATATTTGCAAAGAAGGCCAAACTTTTGCTGAAAAGACCTCTTCCTCACATCTTTTCCCCTCCCATCCACATAATTTGATTGGAATGAGGATCAAGAGGGATCCAGTTAATTGCATAAAATCTTGAGGTTCACAAGCCCTATTCTTGCCATATCTTGGTATGTTTGCCAAATAATCTCCTCCCATCCGTTCAAATCATCTCCTTCCATCCACATAGTGGGTGCATGCTTGCAACAGAGTTACTATAAATGTATTTAGCTGTCAAGAAACTTTCACAAAGTTTACCTCTGAGGTTTTACTGGCTGTATAATTCACCCAGGATGGGGGTTTGACCATTTTGACTAATTTGAAGAAGCTCCTCTAGTTGGCTACATTTTACACCCTGACCAGTAGAATTTTTCAGATTGGAATCAAAGAGGACCAAATGGCCCATCAGATTGATGCTTTGCTTGATATTAATGATGTGAGGTTTGTAGTCAACATTGTCTGATAGTGCCAATGGGATTGGGACCAATTTCTGGAAGACAGACAAAATTTGATTTTAGGCCATGTAATTGGGTAATTCATAACCCATGTAAACCTTGTCAACAATGCTGGCCGCACTGGCAATGGATTGGATCAATCAAAAGGAGCTCAAGACAAGTAATTGTTGGATGTGAGAAGTGGTGGGATGGAAGAGTGAACTCAGCTCTAAGGTTGAGTGATTGAGCTTTTTCAGTGATAACCTTCCTTGGAAAAGAAAAGAGACAAACCAAAGTGAATGGCCTCCAACGTATACTGAGACTTCATTCCCTTCCAATAAGTATGATTACAGAGGTATGGGACTGCTTGAAAGATTTCCTTAAAAACAGTGGTGGGAGCATCTGGATGACAAGGAATCAAAGGAGGATTGGATAAAAAAGATGTGATTTAATGAATTGATGACACTAAGGGGGGGATGGTGATTGGTGAGTGGATGAGGTCCCCAATCATTCTTAAACAAGTGAAAGTCCTTTTGTTTTGCAGAAACATTTATCAGGCTTTGTTTTTGACTAGCACTGGGTATTTGAAAAAATTTAGCACAGGCTGGATTGTCATAACTGAAGCCATTGGCCATGGCAAAATCCATGAGAAAGATGACACTGGTAAAACCCGGGCATTTAATAACCAGCAAAATCTCATTTTCCTCAGGCTTAGATTAATCTGGGGTGGTGAGGAAAGATTGGAAAATATTATTAATTGGTGGGTAGAAATCAATGGTAATCTTGAGTTGATTCTGAGTTGGGGAGGGTATTGGTTGATGTGGTGTGATGATGTTCAAAGGATGGTAAGATGGTACAATTTATATCCTCCATGGGATGAATCATTTGATGGATGAAATCAGATTTTAATCAGAACCAGTGAGAGGCTGAGAGATCAAATCAAATAAATGATGTAGATTCCATTCTTTTTCCTACATGAAATCAAATTTTGCCACAATTTCTAAATCTCTTTTATGTATTGATTGATTAGGATTGATTTTTTAGTCTTTTTATTCAACTCTGGCATGTTCTTAATTGATTTTAAATGGCTTCTCTTTTCAACTAGTGTGTTGATGACTCTACCAAGAGTCAAGAGGCTTTTTTTAATCACTCTAGACTCTCACACACAACCAGACTCTTTCACAGCACCTGATCTACAGACGTTCGCACTGCTGGCCAAGTCAACCAAGTTTAACTTTCCAATCTTAAATTGATCCTCCTTGCCATCCTTGTTGCTCTCCTTGAAGTGAATGGTGATCAAGAAAATCAAATGGTATCTAGAGGATTTTCTTTAGATTTAGTTGCTGGAATTTTCCTCCTGGATGAACCCAAGGTGAGGAACTTGATACCTTCCTTAGCTGATGAGATTGAGTTCTTGGTTTGGTTTTGAATATAAACCCCCAGACCACCAGTGGTACCTTTCTTAGGATTCAAATATTTGAATGTGAGATTTTTGGAACCTTTGGGTGAATTTCATTCTGATTTTTTTAGAGCTTTTGGGACAGTTGAGATTTCTGAGTTCTTCATTATAGATCTTGAAAAAACTGACTTGGAAGCCAAACTTGACTTTTTCCTCTTCACTGAAATCTTTGAGAATTTTGAACAAAGAATGAAGTACACAGGGAATGATCCCTGCCTCCTGTGTAAATTTCCTCAACAAGGTTGTGATAGTGAGGGGGTGAGAATCATAATTGGTACTGGTGGGTGATGCTGAGCATGAGTTGGCCTTGGGGGTAGGCATGATTGTATTTGTGGTTTTTCTGCTTAAATAAAATTTCATGGTGTATCTTTTAGTGGGTGGAAGATGGATAAGTGGATGGGTCTTTTGCATGAAATGGATGGTGGGTGGATGATAATGCATAAATGGCTGATTTGATGTTTGAAATCCGCCATTTACATGAAACATGCCATTTTCAAATAAACTAGTTGGGGGGTATGTGTATTTCAAAAATCTGCCATCATAACAGTGGGTTTGGTCAAAAGAAAATTGCGGGTTTGCTAACTCTTATATGTCCTAATAAAAGGGGAATATTCCTGAAATTGGAAATTGCATTTTTTTGAAGATCTTAATTTTGAGATACTTTATTTTAGTGTTTACAAGGCCTCAATAAATTTTTAAAAGCGTTCATGAGCCCAAAAGTTCCTCATAAGGCATGCTTTCCATCTCCAAGTGCTCTTTTTGATCTTAATAGGCTTGTTTTAAAACAACATCCAGTCGCTTGAACCACAAAAGGCCTGCAAACACCCTCAATAATTTTGTTTTCCCACCCTAGGGAGCGCTTTAAACTTTAAAAATGTGTAAAAACCCTCAAATTTAAATATTGAAAACTTTTTTCATGTTTCAATAACCTTTTGGCTTAGAGTTATTTCTGGAGTGGGAAGGCATGAATTTATCTTGGGCTATTTTGATAAAAAGACCAAACGTAATAACTTCCTAAATTTTGATTTGAGCAACTATTCTAAATGGGAAGCTTGCATGGATCAGAAAATGGAGAAACTTTTCAAATATTATCCATATTTTCTAAAGAAAATAAATCAATAATAAAACCAATATATTCTGAAAGAAATTCAAGAAATCATCAAGTTATATTCATAAAGCTCATTCAAAACAACATTCATGACTCACACTTTGGATTGGCTGAAAGTTCTGGGATTGATTATCCCATGGAAATGCAAGACATATGAACGTAAAATTGCAGATATTCTAGAAATTGCCATAGGATTTCTATATTTGAGAGGCTGTCAACAGGTCGGAAAGAATAATGAGGGTAAAATGATGGGTGGATTGCAACCTGCAATAAGATTTTTTTAAACATTTAAAGTATGAAAATAATCATGCAAAAGCTGGTTTTTATCATTATTTAATGGCCAATTTTAAATTTTCAACCTTGCAACCCCTGTTCACTACCAAAAATAGGTTGCATGGCGCAATTTGCAACCCATTTTGGGTTGCGAACGGCCATTTGCAACCCATTTGAGTTGTGAACGGCTGTTTGCGACCCATTTTGGGTAGTGAATGGCAATAAAAAATAATTTAAGTATTTATTTCATTTTATTTATATATATATTTTATTTATATTTCTATTTTTAATTTAATTTAATTTAATTTAATTTAATTAATTAATTTATTTTTGATATATTTCTTTATTTCTTTATTCATTTAATTTTATTTAATTTTATTTATTTAAATTTTTTTTATATTTATATTTTTTTATTTTTCTTTTGATTTTATTAATTAATTGATTTTTTATTTATTTTTTTGTTTTTTATTTATGTATTTATTTATGTATTTATTTATTTTTATTTTTTTTATTTATTTTTTTGTTTTTTATTTATATTTTTTTTTATTTTTTATTTATTTTTCATTTTTATTTGTTATTTATTTATTTATTATTTTTTTATCAAAATAAAACAAAAAAAGTAAGATAATAAAAAGTAAAAAGAAATTTTTTTAAAAAATACATATATCAATCTGCGACTCAGATGGGTCACAAATGGCTTTTTGTGCCCTGTTTGCAACCCCAGGGTTTCAATTCAACATTGTCCTTATTTAATATGTGGTGATTGTTCTGTGTGGCTTGAATAAGCAGAAACTTGATTATTTTTTCTTTGAAAACATGAATTATCAACAGAAGAAACCAAGTTTTTCAAACAGATAAATTTTTTTCATAACAAGATCCATTAAAATGAGGAAATTGATTGAAATACATCAAGGAAAACTAACTGATTAATGCTTTCACCACATTGTCTCAATCAATAAAAACAAAAATGAACTCTGAATACATACAATAAGCAATAATAAAAACCTGGTCAATAAAATGATGGAAGGATATTTTCAATTGACAAGGCATATGAATACTGGGGAAAGACCCAGTCTGCAAAAATTACAAGGTGCTCTGTGACTCACTTCCATTCCTTTAAGATAAACAGGTGATTTCATTAAAAATTAAATGAGTTATTGCAAAAAAAAATTGATCAGGTGAATCATTCCACCCATGAAGAATATGTAGAGAATAACTCTCAATATTTTCCACCTAAAATATACATGCCCCAACCAAAATCACACCAAGTCAACCAGGAGTGCCATTTTGAAAAGTGGATCTCTAAGAGGTTCTCATTGAATTGGTTTCCACCAACCACATGAGTGGTTCTTTGCATTTATTGATGATCAACAGATAATCTCAGGCCTGTTTTTATGACAGTTGAAATTTTCAAAACTTTCACCATCTTCTGACTCAATTACAGATTGATAATCCCAACATACAATGGAACTTTGACCTTTGATGATTCAGTCTACTACAAATTCATCCAAGTTACCATATTTAAAAAAAATTGAAAATATCAACAGGTGGTTTTGGAGATGATACATTAGGAGAATCACCGAAAACTGAGGGAAATAGAAAGGGTTGTATTTTGGTCCATTTTTCAAGATTTTTTCTGGAAAAATACAGCTCAAAATCACTGAAATGGAAACTTAAGTCACCCAAAGACTATTCTTAGATCTCTGAGTGAAGCTTGTACACCTAATTAATGTCTCAGAAGTATTCTATGTGCCCTCCTGTTGAATTATTTTCCTCAAAAAAAAATTGAACATCAAAATTATATTTTTTGTTCAAGAGGCAGACACTCTCTAAGGAAACAAAAAATAATTCACCAGTTTGATTTTTAGGTTTCCCCGGGGAAAAGCCAATTTCATTATTTCTTATGGATTTTTTGGTACCTTTGGAAAATACAATTAATGGGGCTTGGTTCCTAATTAATCCATGGAATCCTGAAAAAAACTATATCTTTTTTGCAGAACTGGAAACCTGAAGTGAAGTTTCAGACAAAATTTTCATATGGTGCAAGCTTCTACATAGTTATTTTGGAAAATACCTTGTGAATATATATGATTCAATATTTGGGTGGATATGATTCAATATTTTGGTGGATTAGGTTGGAGAATTAAAAACCAATTTGAAGCCATAAGGAAAATATTTTAAATTTTATGCCTTGATGAAATTGAAAACGATAGAAAGGCTCAAAGAATCAATAGAGCACTGGGAGATCTGGGAAGAACCATTTTTCCAAAATTAAATTAACAGAGTATTTCAGGGGCTATTAATAGCTAACAGCAGTTTATATTCACCCTATTTTTCAAATTTCATCAAAGGGAATATGCATCCACTTAAATATTTTAGCAAATCAAAAAAAAAACAAATTCTATATACCCATTTGGTGAAAATTTGATTTTTCATTTCCAGAAAGAGAAGAGATAAAAACTGCATGAGCACAGTCAGCTTTGAGAATTTATCAATTATCAAATTGCAGGTATAAGATAGCTATTCTTAAAAATTTATTAAAGAATTAAATTCAAGCAAACTTTCTAGATTTTTTATTGGTTCCAATGATGAAGGTAGACAATAGAAAACAATCTCAAGTCCATCATCAACCATATTTTGCTTTTTCTAGGCCAAAAAAAAACAAACAATTAAATCAAAATTCTTGACAACCAGGAATCTGAATCCCACATTCTGAAATATGAACACTCTGTTCCACTCTGCATGGGTGTTTAATTGAAATTCAAGCATCCCATGGTTCATGGTTTCTGAATTGAAATTCAAGTATTCCATTAAATGGTTGGCTGAAGAATATTTCAATTTACAGAAGTTTGACAAGATATATTTCTGGAAATTTTCAGAACCTTGACTGGGGAAACAATTCATGGTAATGAGGTAAGTACTTTGAAACAAAAAAGATCTAAGGGGAAGGTTGATTGAGTTGAGAACTTTATTGGTAGTGAATTAATGCACAAAATAGGTGGGTTTTTTACTTTTGTGAAACATATGATCCTATTGCATTGTTGAAAATTCTTGGCCTAATACTTTTACTTCCTCACTCAAAATATCTACTTATTAAATCATTTGATTTCATAAACGCATAGTTTTATATTACAATCAATATTTTCTTTTTTCAAACCAAAAACTGAAAATATTCCAGAGTTTCAGAGAAAATTAATTCATCTGAAGAAAACTCTCTTCAGCAAAAATAGGCATCTTGATTGCTCTGAAAGTTTTCCAAATCAACCTTTTCCAGAAGGGAAATTTTAAATTCTATACCTTGGTTTTTGAGTGGGCGTGAAAGCTTTTCACAATCCATTTAATTTGTGATAAGAAGTTCAAAACCCAAAGAGGTGGAAACAAAGCAATTCATTACTTGTGCAAGCCAAATGGGTTTCAAACAAGAGGTTCAAAACTCAAATAGGTTGTGGACAGCGTTTCATGCCCGTTCACAACCCAGGGTAGTGAATTTAACAATTTAAATGATGGAAAATGGAATAGCAATAATTTCAGACATAATTGTTTGTTGAGTCAGTAAAAAAATAAAAATTATCAAGGATAAAAAAAGTAGAAACTTCCAGCCAAAGTTTTTTTCATCAAAATCACAAAATGGTTCATTCTTGGTTTTGGGGTGAGTTGATGGAGTGGAAAATGAGTTTCCTTGGGATGAGGAGCTAGGAATTGGGTCCCTTTGGCAAAATTCTGAAAGCCCATGCTAGGCAGCATTCCAAGCTGATAAGTGTTTCCCATATTGGCAGTTGGATTTCTTGTGAATTTTACAGAATTGGATGGAAGTGAAGCAGCATTCTGGAAATTTCTTATCAATATAACATTTTAATTGAACTCCTTCATAACCAATCCATTTTTTGAATCATGATAAAATGGGATAATCTATAAATTCTGCATCTTTGGAATTTTCTTTCAAATTAATAAATAGAAAAATTAAAATGGGAAAATATGAATAAATTGAAAAAAATAAGCAGAAAAAGGAAAGGAAAGAGAAAATTAAAATTAAAATTAAAATTAAAAAGAAAAAGAAAAATAAAGAAAAATAAATATAAAAATAAAAAATGAAAAGAAAATTAAAATGAAAATGAAAATTAAAATGAAAATGAAAATGAAAATGAAAATGAAAATGAAAATGAAAATGAAAATGAAAATGAAAATGAAAATGAAAATGAAAATGAAAATGAAAATGAAAATTAAAATGAAAATGAAAATGAAAATGAAAATGAAAATGAAAATGAAAATGAAAATGAAAATGAAAATGAAAATGAAAATGAAAATGAAAATGAAAATGAAAATGAAAATGAAAATGAAAATGAAAATGAAAATGAAAATGAAAATGAAAATGAAAATGAAAATGAAAATGAAAATGAAAATGAAAATGAAAATGAAAATGAAAATGAAAATGAAAATGAAAACAAAAACAAAAATGAAAATGAAAATGAAAATGAAAATGAAAATGAAAATGGAAGAAGAAATTGTTTTCAACTTTTTTTTTCTTTATCTTTCCAAAGAAATTTCAAAATTTGGAGCAGGCATTCTTTCAGTGGGCATTGAAAAGGGTACAAAAATTCATTGGAGGATTTTTTGTAGCTTTTCTTTTCCCAAAAAATTGATAATCAAAAACATAAAAGTGCTGTTTTTTGATTTAACTCAATGATTCAATAATCAACAGGATAAAAACTATATATAAAAAAAAGCAAACAAACAAACAAATAATTCAATAAAAATAATTTTGTACTAATTTATTTCTTGGATGTATAGAATATTTAGGCGCAGTGATGATAAATTCACAACTAAAATGAGTTGTTTACACAACGCAAATGGGCCAAGTGGCACACTAAATAACTAAAATTGAGTTGTGTAGCCCCTACACAACTTGAATGTATTCATGTAGCCCCCACACAATGGTACCGTGTTGTGTAGCACCCTACACAACTACATTTGAGTTCTAAGGTGTTGTACACGACTCAGATGTAGTCATGTCTCATTCCACACAACTACAGATTTTCTGGGCAAAAAAATAATCAAATCCTAAAATAAATTGAATAAATACTCAAAAAAAAAAAAAAAAAAAAAAAACAGAAATCAACCAAAAAATCAAAAAAAGGTGATTTTTTGGTTAAAATAAATAAATTTATTAATTAATTAATAAATCAAGTAATAAACAAATAAATGAATGAATTGATAAATAAATCAATAGGGCATATCAAAGTTAAGCAAACCGGCCATTTTTTAATGGAAGGCTTCAAACCAAATCCGCCATTTAAAATTAAAAAAAAACTACTTATTTTTGATCAGACCTGTCAAATTTAACATAAAATAAGTGGTTTTTTTCAAGTAAAGTATATAAAGGCCTTCAACAGCTCAAACATGTGCCATTCCACATCATTGCACCTGGTCAAAAAATCCAACCTCATTGGAAAAAATTCTACCTTGAACCTCATCCAGAAATTTGATTCATTGCTCTCATCACTTCATAAATGTCATCTCTTCCACTTCATCACTCTCATTGCCTCATCACTTCATCAATATCACCTTGCTTTATCACTTTCATCACTTTAATTCTTTCATCAAATCCATCCTCTCATTGATTCATTGCTTCATCACTTCATCCCCCCTTTCATCACATCCTAACTCTCATTGCTTTATTGCTTCATCACTTCATCCCTCTTAATCTTTTTAAATGGCCCCTCAGAAAAACTCCCCCTGCAAGTACACTCAGCCAAATCAAAAATCCCCCAAGAACTCAACATCCAACAATCCCCCCCATCAGCTTTAAAAAGCTCAAGTCAGCTCCAGAGAGCTGATCACATCATCCTTGTAAACTGGCTCAAAATTCTGTCCAACTATGAGGCTTGATTTGGATTGGACAATGAAAAAAAGTTGGCTAAACTAAATCCTCTCAGTTTAATGGGTATCTCCTGATGGCCAATGAACTCAAGAATAAAACCAAAGGTAGGATGGATCTTTCATCCAAACAGATGTGTGATCAATTCAAGTACTATCAAGCCAAGTACAAAAAAGCCCACTCCCTGTCAATCTCCACTGGCTTTGGAATCACCAACTCTGATAAAGCCAAAGGAATCACCTTTTTTGTTGATAAGTTCTACTTTATTTGTCCTTTTTATGTTCATATGGATGAAATCTTTGGAAAGAAGGCCAACATCACCCCGTTAGATGATTTTTATTCCCAGAAATCTAAATCTGTTGAAGCTTAGGACTTGGCTGTGGATATTCATCCTAGCAATGATGATCCAGACAAAACCTATGATTCGCCCCAATCCAATGTGGAGGAGGATATTCCAACACAACCCACTCCAATCATGTCTACATCAGCATTGAAAAACCCTTCCTTGGACCCCTCACTTCCTTCTTTTGATTTCTCTCTTCCTGGGGTGGAAGAACTTAACAACTTGGCCAATGAGAAGCAAGTTATTCCTGTATTGCCACTACCATCAACATCTGCTCAAGTAAGCACCCAAGTTCTTTTCTCTTCTGTATGGTTAATCCCAACTGATTTATATTGCAAAAAAAACAGCATCATCTGTTCCTGATTGGCCAAAAACTCAAGCTAATGGGGCCTCCCAAATTTCCATAAAATGAGAGTGAAAACGTTCCCACACAAACCTCCTCTGCAAAGGGAAATCAAAAGGCCTCCAATTCCATCAACCTCAACCCTAATAGCCATCAAAAGCGGAGAAATACTTCAAATTTTTCTGGCTTTGAGGATGTCATGGAGAAGCAAGATTCAAGTAAGTCCATTGATTTATTCTCCTTGCTTTCCAAATTAAGATGATTCCTATTCCCCTCCTCAAAAAAACAGTAAAATCACAAATTGAATCAGAAAAACTTCAATTTGAAAAGGAGATTTGGGTTTGTCAAAAGTGGAAAGATGAGATTTTGGCTCATCAACACATTTTGGATGCTGAGTGGAAAATCAAACAGGGAAAGCTGGAGTTTCAAAAAGATGAAAAGGAGAAGGATCAAGAGCAACATCAACTTGAAAAGGAGAGGGAAAGGCTAGCCACAGAAAAAAAAGATAGTTTATTGGTAGCCATGGCATTTATTGGTAGCAGTTGAACTGTGGATGAAATGAAGGAAATTGAATTGCTTGTCAATCAATCAGGAGGAAGAGGATGAGGGGCAGGGGATATTCAACTGATTGCTTGATTGGCCAGCCAAACAACCATTGCTCACAAGCCAACCAATCAATCAACAGGCAATCAAACAATCAATTGATCGCCAGTCAATCAATTGACCAACCGGAAAGCAAAGGTCCTTTGCTTGCAAACTGATTGATTGGTTGACCGGAAAGTGAACAACCTTTTGCTTGCCAATGGATTGATTGGTTGACCGGCAAGCATTTTCTCAATTGCTTGCCAATAAAAAAAAGAGGAGGAGGTGGGGTGCTTACCAGAGGCACCAAGCAAGGAACAAGCAGGATATCTAAAAGGAAGAGGAGGGGGGGAGGTCAGCTCCCATGAATAAAGGAGGAGGAGGGGGGGAGGTCAGCTCCCATGAATAAAGGAGGAGGAGGGGGGGCTTACCTGGGGCTCTGAGCAAAGAAAAATAAGGAGGAGGATGACTGGGTGAACTTGGAGGTAGGTTGAGGTGGATGGTGAGGTGGTTGTGGTGGGTGAGGTGGTTTGGTGAGGAGGAGGGAGGTGTGGACCAGTGGTTTGGTGGGGTGAGGTGGTTTTTTGAGGAGGAGGGAGGAGTGGACCAGTGTTTTGGTGGTTTGAGGTGGGTTTTTTGAAATTGATGGTTCTGTTTTTTGTCCAAGTCCACCAAAAAAAAAAAAAACCAAGTCAGCCTAGGATTTGAACAAACAAAACCAAAAAAATTTGGTGATGTGATATTTCACCTATTTAAAAGTTGAATGCTACTCATCAAAGTGAGCCAGTGTAAGTGGTAGAATCCACTCTTTCAATGCAGAAGATGAGGTACAAGATGAGACCGGGACAACTTGAGGAGGATTGGGAATATTGTCTTCAAATATTTCTTCCAATTAATCATTGATGTTGGCAAGAATGTTGTGAAGGATTACACAAGTGATAATCCAGTTTATGATTAACTTCATTTCTTTGGAAGATTGGAGCTGGTTTTGTATCTCCTGTAAGCAGGCCCATCATCATTTCAGCATTCCTATGGCATGCTCAATTCAAAATTGTTATTGGGAAAAATAATAGTTGAAATTGGTTTTGGCTTGATCATTGGATGAAACATTGCAGTATGTTGGAACCAAATATTTTCCACTAGAATAAGCTGAATTGGACAAAAGGCATTGATATTTCTCAAAGTAGTTATCTTGTTGTTGGGAAATCTGCATCAAATTGAAAACATATGAATTGTGACAAGAACCTGGAAGGCCAGCATGGAGGGATATGAACTTTGTTTTGTTATCACAAACAATTTTTAGTGACACAGAGTATCTATACAAACCAATAAAACATATTATGTCAGTGTATTATCAAAGGTTTTGTAAAGGAAATGAATCAATTGCCTTTTTTTCTGATCAAAATAGTAGTTGCCATCTAGCTTGGATTTTTTACTCAAGGGGATATTGGTTCAATCAAAAAAACCAATGCAACAGGGAAAGCCTTCAGTCTCCATTACTTTAGATATCTCCTTGCATTCTTCTTTGTTTGAACAACAAATTACTGAGCAATGGAAAGGTAGGATAGAAATCATTACTCTTTTGGTTTACAAGTCAATTGATCCATAAACAACTGAGAATAGATTTTCTAATCAATGTATGGCTGCTCCATTTCCATTTTATCCCAATCCAAAAAGAGCAACAGCCAGTTGGATAGCTTGATTGGACTAAGGAATCCAAGAATTTTTCTGGAAGATGTGTTGGTCTTCAATCATCTCCGGAATTTTCATGTATGAAGGCAATAAAGTTTGGAACAGTTGCTGGAAGCTTAATTCAGGCAGTAGGTGAAGCTTTTGCCTTTCATACATAGGGTTGTGGAGAATGTTTCTTTGTTGAACTATGTATTGCTTTTCCAAAAGAGAATTAAAAGCTAACCAAGTCCATTCCAAATTGGATTCTGAATCAGAGTCAAATAATAAAAAAATTTCAGTCCACTTTTTTGCATTTTCATGTTGTTGGTGGGACATTTGATTGGAAATTTTGAGAAAGATGATTTTGGGATTTGTGTGAAGCAATGGAGATGTGAAGCAATGGAGATGAGATATGTTTTATTTGATGGAGAAGGGATTGGTATGGATTTGCTGAAGTTATGGTGTGAATGGGTGTTTTGCATGAAATGGGATGTGTGTGATGTGATGGAGATGTGAAGCAATGGAGATGTAAAGCAATGGAGATTTGAAGCAATAGAGATATGAAGCAATGGAGATGTGATGTGTGTGATGTAATGGAGATAGGATTGGTATGGATTTGCTGAGGTGGAGTTGTGGATGGGTGTTTTGCATGTGATGGATGGCAGATGGATGATAATGGCGCGGTTGATGTTTAAGACCCGCAATTTTGAAATACACCAGTTAGGGGGTATGTGTATTTCAGAAACCCGCCATTCAAAATAGTTGTTTGGCAAAAAAATGGCAGTTTTCTAATGGAGTTTTTACTGACTTTGATACACCCTAATAAATCAATAAAATAAATAAATAAATAAATAAATAAATAAATAAATAAATAAATAAATAAATAAATAAATAAATAAATAAATAAATAAATAAATAAATAAATAAATAAATAAATAAATAAATAAATAAATAAATAAATAAATAAATAAATAAATAAATAAATAAATAAATAAATAAATAAATAAATAAATAAATAAATAAATAAATAAATAAATAAATAAATAAATAAATAAATAAATAAATAAATAAATAAATAAATAAATAAATAAATAAATAAATAAATAAATAAATAAATAAATAAATAAATAAATAAATAAATAAATAAATAAATAAATAAATAAATAAATAAATAAATAAATAAATAAATAAATAAATAAATAAATAAATAAATAAATAAATAAATAAATAAATAAATAAATAAGTAAATAAATAAATAAATAAATAAATAAATAAATAAATAAATAAATAAATAAATAAATAAATAAATAAATAAATAAATAAATAAATAAATAAATAAATAAATAAATAAATAAATAAATAAATAAATAAATAAAGAAATAAAGAAATAAAGAAATAAATAAATAAATAAATAAATAAATGGTGTTTGGAACAACCCATTTGACGCGTGTATGGGCCCCCACGCGTCAATTGGTTTTTTTAGTGCCCTAAAAAACTCCCACACAACTGGGAGTTGTAAATTTATCATCACCCATTTAGGAGGAAACTAAAGCTTCAAAACAAGTTCCAAGTTATAGTTCCAAGTTATTATGAATCAAATTTTCCTATTTTTGTGATTCCTTGCTAGCAAAAGCCTTCCAAAGGGGCTCCAATTGGGGAGCTTGTCACATTCCAGAATCATAGTGAAAAGAGAGTATGTGCTGAAAATCCTCCAAAATAATTAAACATATTGGAGATGTTTGATATAATTGGAAGTTAGAGGGGAATTGGGAGGAAAATAATTTTATGGAATCAACTTAGATTAAAGTACCACTGGCATTTTGTATGTATCTGCCATCAGGAAACCATGGCAAGGGGAGTTCATGCATTAAATTTGAGGGGCAGGTCCAGAAGTGTGGTTGGGATGTTTTCTTCCTTTTTCAAAACCTTCATCCCATACTTGATCCATGAAATTTTCATCCTTGAAGAAATATTTTGATTCCATTTTATTGATCATTTCCTGATTTATTGAACTCCAATCTTCAGATTTAAAACCCAACTTGACTGCTACTGATCTATAACCACAGTTACCATCACCCATTACATCTTGAACATGTGCAATTTGTTTGTTTTCTTGTCGTGATCCTCTTCAAAGTCCCAGGACTCAAATGATGGGAAACAACACTTGTATTGATGGTGATTCCTGACCTCTAATTGACAAAGAAAAATATGACAATTAATGCAAACTAGCAAAACTAGAACAATCCCCCCCTCAAAAGAAATCACTAACTGTCTTGATTCTATCAAATTCTTCAAGATCTGGGAGATCTTCTCCACTCAATTCCTCTTATGTTATAAGTTCATCCTGTTCATGATTAAATGTCAGCCTAATTACAAAAGATTAAAAAAAAAGAGCTCTTCCTCTAATTTCTGTTTCTTTTTTGCCTTGGAATTCTCATGATCTTCCTTTCCTTTCCTTTTCCTCAGAGTATGAAATTATAGAAAACTAATTTCCAACCAAAGTCTGTTAAAATCAATTCAAAAGAAATAGAGAAAAAAAACATAAAAAGAAAAAAACTAACCATTGCTTTACCAGGAATAAAACATTTTCTTTTTCAAATGGTTAAGTGATATTTCAAAGGCCTTACAAATGGCCAAAATGTCTCATATTTCCTTTACATTGGCTTGAAATTCCTGTCTATCCCCTGATTCTTTTTGACCACCCCAGATAATCCTGTGAAACCAAGTATTACCACATGGGCTGGGGATGTTGCAGCAATTTTGAAACTGCATGAAATCAGGGCATGGGGGCGTGAGAAAGCTAATTCCCTTTAATTTATTTTTATTTTATTTTACTTTATTTTTTGCTCACAACCCTGGAGTTGTGGGGAGCCATACACAACTCAAAGGGGTTGTGAACCATTCCACAAAATCCATTTAAAGTTGTGTATGGGTTGCGTAGCGTTGTGAATTCATCAAAAACCTTTCCATACTTGTTTTCCAGGACCAAGAAGTTGAGACTCCATTATATTTGAAAAATCAGCAAACCTTTATCATTGCATGAATGAATTTTTAGAATTTTTTTCCTGTTGTACATTTTTCCAACCTTTTGGTGAATTTTAAGGTGATAATCCTGGGAAAGTTGAAGATCAATTGGCCGGATGAAGTCAAGTGAATTTTAGGTTATCAATATATTTCAGAAAAATTAATTTAATGATACAAACCAGAAGTTCTCTTTTTTTTTTTAAAAAAAAAAACTAACTTTTACATAGAACTCAGTCAACTCAGTATCTGCTTTTGAACCAAAATCCTGAAACCTAAAAGAACTACAAAAACTTGAAGATTTACACTCAATATTTTCTACACAAAAAATCTAGTAAAAAATTCATCTTTGACTACTATAAATTGATCAATTGAAATCCATCTTTTGATGAATCACATTTAATATTTTACCAATTAATTCATCCTTTGGAAAAAAGATTTTTTACCTTGCATGAGCTAGAATCTCAAACCAGAGAATTCAAACCTGGTTATTTAACTGGATTTTCTTTAGCCTTCATTTTTTTATTCAATTCCAAAACACATTCAAAAGAATATTTTGAAACTATTTTGTTGCATGAATTATTAATCAGTCAATAATCTCAGTTATTTCATGAAAATAATCTAATCTCTGTAACTCATTGCATTAAAATTACCCTTGGTCTTGTTTTCCTCCTTTTCATTATTTTACATGAACTAGTCTTTCTAAATATATTTTCTGTTGCACTTAGCATGTAATTTGATGAATAAATTCATTTATATATTGCTTTTAATTTAATTATCTATTCAAATAATTAATTCTAAAATGGAGTGGAAATTCCTCATCTTGTATCTCATCCATCAACTAGATTGTGTTTTACCTTCAAATTCCAAAGAATTTCCCTTTTGATTTTTTCCTCAGTTTTTCTGGTTAAAATTGTGTTGCATTTTCTGCATAAAAGTGCTAAATTAAGCCTTTTCTACTTTCCTTAAGTAAAAAATTTTGTCAAACCTGGCATTGTTATTTGGAGAATCAGCTTTAAAATTCAAAGAATGATGCATTTATCCAATATTTATTGTAGCAATTTTCTCTTCCATTTTCACCACATCAAACTAATTCCTTTCACCTCTAAATCACATGAGGTGGGAGCATCAAAGTAAATGCAATAAATAAGAAACTAAGAAACCTTAGGAAACTCTATTTTCATTATCTATTTATCTATTATTGATTTAATTTTTTTGGATTTGATGGGAACAATAACTTTTCCCCTTAGAGAAACCATATTTATAGGGTAGGAAGAAATAGAAATTTACTGGAATGGAACCACTTATATTGATTGAATTTGAAAAATTTCAATTCTGGAGATATTCTCATGTATCTAGCCCATAGAAATACACCTAGGAGTTCTTATGCAGATCCATTTGTAAAAATTCCAAGCTCACCAGATTCTATTTCTCTTATAAGGGGGAGAGTTCAGAATTTCCACAAACTCCCTGCAAAATAATTCTAAGTAAAAAAAATTCTGAATACATTTTTCAAAGCTCTCCATCACTCAAGAAAATGTTTCGAGTTTAATAAAAAGAGAGTCAGATTTTAAAACTCCTGGGATGAAGCATTTTTATATACTCAAAGAACAAACTTTTCACCAATTAAGTCATTATCTTCAATCTTTCACACTCAGATTTAAAAACAAAGAAATTGAATTCAGAACCAATTGGAACAATTTCAGTTGTGCATCTTCATTTTGAGTTGGAAGATACTTGCATTTTTTCAAATCATATTTCAAATTACTAAAAAACAAAATTTTCTCTGTTATCTTGAAAAATTGGAATAAGTTTGAATAAGATTTATTCACATCATTGAGAAACCCCAAAAAGGTGTGCAACAACAAGTGCAAAATCAACAATATTATGATGAATGACAAATATTTTTCCTTGAATTATATTTTCAAATTCTCAAATTTTAAGTCTTGCATCCAATGGAACAAGGCAGAATTATTGTTTCAATTTTGAAAAGGTTTACCAGCTTTTTTTACCAAAAATATTTCATTTTGTGGTAGAAAACTTTTAAAATTAAAGAATCAAATTATTTAATTAGCTAAGATTGATTATGGTTATAATACTAAGAATTTCTCTTGAGATATTAATTCACCATAACCCTCAAAGTCTTATGAATTCTTAAAGCAAAAATGAAATAAATCAAATTAGTCAAAAATCCAAACCTCAATTTTAAGTCAGGATCCAAAAAAAAGGGTAGGGGACTACTTGAAACTCCAAGCTTCATGTATAAACACACTTGTTTTCTTAAAAATGGAAGGTTTTTTAGTATTGAGAATAAATTTTTGTGTATGTACTGCAGATGGAATAATGGAATAAATCATTTTTCTTAGATATTGCTCATCAAATAGCAAATTAAAAAAAGAACCTTTTGTTTTCTTGAGAGTGGAAGGAAATATACAAGTTTTCTGAATTTCTGTGATTTATTATTTGAACCTGTGAAAAAACTGAAACAATAATTCCAAGATTCTGTTATTCAATCCAAAAAAACTACATGCACTGTTCCTTTGGATTAAGTTTCCAATGTGTCTTCCATAAAATTTGCATTTTATAATTCCAACATTACACATTTTGAGATAAATAATTATCAAGTCTCTATAGTAAGTAGTTTATCTGAGTTTCACATGACCACCCCACGTACTATAGGGCAATTCTTAGATGATTGTGAGCGCAGAGGAATGCTGAGTGCAAGGGCAAGTGCAAATAGCGAGACTCAGTTGCAAAGTGCAAACTTAGTGGTGCCACTCGACAAACAGAAAGAGGAATGGAGTGTGTTCCAAGGAGGGAAACTCAACCTGAGTCCGATGTGATAACTAGGTTTTAGCAAAATGCAAGAACGTATGAAATGAACTAACTGAGGAGACAATCATCAGGCAAGGGGGTAGCCCTTATAAGGTAATGCAAAGTGACTAGATACAACCTGATGGGGAGCTAACTACAGTTGAAGGCAGTGAGGCAATGAGTGACAGGAATGGTATAGGAATTAAAGCAATAGTACAATCATATCCAAGGCCATGGTGTAATTGCAAGACAATAGAATCTGAGCATACAAATGTATGATGAATTGGGACAGGAGCAAATGACATTGAAGGTAATACAAGTGACAAGTTATAGTGTATGCAGGGTAGGGACTAGTCCAATTGCAAACTGTAAATTAATGATGGCTTAGTTAGATGTAGATGCAAACAAATGAACAGTGCGTGACCAAAGATGGAAGTCCAAGGCTGTTGATGGGCCAGGGAAGGAGATTGGATCTTGTAATGGATGGCCAACCGGTATGGAGTTAACCGCAAAGTTTGCAAGTATATACTGAGTTGGTTTCCAAGATTGGAAGGTCAACGCAAGCCAGAGGAAGTAGCAGATAGCACCATTGATGTTGTGATTTATTTGTGTCACGCTTATAGACTGAGGTAGATGGTACTGAGGAGAGGACATGTCAAAGTGATGAAGACAATAATTCCTAAGTGCAAGGCGTGACAGTTGCCCGGGTATAAAGACGCAAGCTCCTGCAAGCGTTCAGATAAATTTTTCCATTGATTTCAAGTCGTTAATAATACTGTATACCCTTTAATTCATTACTTGTTAGATTTATAAGTTATATAAAATGTTGTAATTGTCTTCCCACTGTTGCAAAAACTGTATTTGTTGAAACAAGCCATGTATCCCTAGTACTGCTGTCAGAGGTCTTTGAGGCAAGTGCAAGCAGTGTTGTCTTTGCAAGGTCGCCTGTAACTTCCCTATAAATAGCAATTTAACTGTTGATGCTCCCACGGAGTCATTGAGGGAGATGCGGAGTTGTAGGTCCGCGCCAAGGGTTAATTACAAGATACCACCATTGCCGGAGATCAAATTCCTGGGTACTTGAGTTCCTGGTGAGTACTAATTGGGACTGACTAGTAATAATAAAGGGAGTGACTAATTTCACTTGTCTTGCTAGTGTTGCCTTGTTTCCGGAGATATACCACAAACACACCACCGCCACCACCACCTTATTGGGTACCGCTGACTGAATTTCCGGGAGCCCAGATGAATGCCAAGGTTCAAGATGAAGTGCTTGGTACGGAACCTGTTGGGGTCATAGCCAAGGAAGTGAGGGAGGAAGGAAGGAACAAAACGGAAAGAGAATCAGAAAATGGAGAAGATGGAGACGGAAGTTGAGAAAGAGAGGGAACGGAGCAAGAAGAAGAGGCTTCAACGGAAGAATTGGGAGAAGGGAATGGAGGAGATGGATGGAATTGAGGGCCAAGGCAAAGCAAATCCGTTGCAAGTCGAAGGGCCGATTGAGACTGATGCAAGGCGATTGACGGGAAATTTTGGGGAAGGTTTGTCGGGATGCCAAACGAAGAGAGAAAACAAAGAACTGTTGGAGGAAGGTGGATGGAATGCTTGGCCAAAGCAAGCTCAAATTGCAAAGTGCAAGGAGATATTCAAGAGGCACATCATAACGGAGGTGCTGGTTCTTTGAAGGATGTCATCATTGATAAATGATGAAGATCTGGATACCTTTTGGTCCATGGTTGCGGAGTTGACCGCTAATTGGGAAGATGCAGAGAAAGAAGTGAAGGAGACTTTGTAACTATTATTATAAATATATATTTTTTTATTATTATTTAATATTTTTTTTTTGTATATAAGGAATGGGAATTTTATTTGGTAGGAATGAGAGGGGGATGAGAAGAAGGAATAACACGGTGAGATGAAGGGGTTGATTGATGGAATGGTGATGTGGAATGGAATGGGGTTGGATGAGATGGAATGTGGAATGGAATGGGATTGGATGGGATGTAATGTGGAATGAAATGGGATTTGATGGGATGGAATCATGATTGTCAAGGTTTGCAAGGGTAGCTTGCATAGAAATCTTGAATCATATTTGGAGAGTTGCAAAGGTGATGGGCTGGTTCCCACAAGGTGCAATTTTTGTTGGACTGGAAGCCAGACCGTTCAACAAGGTATTGAAGTTTTCCTTTGCGTAACCTGGAATCCAGAATATGGCTTACTTCCCACTCTTGATGATTGAGGACAGTGACCGGTTTGGGAGGGGGATGAGTCTTGCCCAGGTATAGGAATCAAGCTGGCTCTAGGAGAGACACATGAAAGACCGGGTGGATACCTTTCCATTTTGCAGGTAAAGTAAGTTTAAAGGCGTTAGGGGAGATGACTGATTCTACTTTAAAGGGGCCACGCTTTCTTTTGGAGAGTTTGCGGGTTGGGCAAGTACTGCAAATATTGCAAGCATCAAGCCACACTTGATCTCCTACTGCAAAGGTTGGAGCCGTAGTGCAAAATTGGTCTGCTTGCTCCTTATAGCGCTGGTTTGCTTTTTCAAGGTTTGTTTGAAGTTGCAATTGAAGAGATTGAATTTGTTCAAGGTAATTGGTAGCAGTTTGAGAAGGTGCTACATGAAGGGAAGAGAAAGTTGGGTTTCTACCATAAAGAGTTTGGAAGGGCAACTGTTTGGTGGAGGAATGAGTGGAGTTGTTGTAGGCAAACTTGGCTAGTGGGAGCCATTGCGACCAGTTGTCTTGTTGATAGGTAACATACATTCAAAGATATTGTTTGAGAATCTGATTAACTTGCTTGGTTTGCCTTTCCGTTTCCGGGTGGTAAACCGTTGATAAATTGCGAGTGATCTTCAAATTTTGGCATAGCAAGGTCCAGAAGCTTGAGACAAACAGAGATCCACAATCACTAACTATATTATCAGGGAGACCATGTTTCAAAAATATATATTCTATGAATAAGTTAGCTAAGTCTTCTGAAGAGGCCGTCACATTACTGCGCAGAAATAAAGCCATCTTTGAGAAGCAATATACTACTACTAGAATAGCATCATATCAACTAGAAGAAGGTAATTGAGAGATGAAATCCATAGAAAGCGAGTGCCAAGGATGAGGCGGAATTGGAAGTGGCTGGAGCAGCCCATACTTCTGGTGTTTCAAGGACTTGTTACAATTGCAATCATAGCATGCGCTAACATAGTCTTTTACTTCTTTGTTCATACCAGGCCATTAGAAGTCTTGTGCAATCAATTGGTAGGTTTTATCCTGCCCATGATGACCAGCAAGCGGAGAATTGTGCCGTGACTCAAAGATATCTAACTTAATGCAAGAATTATCTGGTACTACTATACAATTATCATAGACTAAGAAGTCATTATCATCAATACTGTAACTACTATCCAATAAGTTGGCACTCTTGCAAAGTTTGATGCACTTGGGGTTGACGTGTTGAGCTTGTTGGAGTTCCAAAGCCAAATCTTGTAAGTGAGCAATGATCAAACTGAGTTGGGCAGATTGGGTTGAGAAGAGTGTCCTAACGTTTTCAGGGTTGTTTTTGGCGAAGGTGCCCCCCCCTGGGTAAACGTCGTCCCGACGTGATAAAGCATCAGGGACTACCGCTTGTTTCCCAGGGAGGTATGTGATTGTAAAGTGGAACTTGGAGAGGTATTTGGCCCATCGTGCCTGTCTACGTGTGAGGACTTTTGAGCTCATGAAATACTTTAAAGAATTATGATCAGTTAAAACCTCAAAAGGTATGAACACCATTTCTTTAAGCAATAAACAATTGCAAGAAGTTCCTTGTCATGAATCTCATAGTTAAGCTCTGCAGCAAGCAACTTGCGAGACTGGAAAGCTACGGTGTGAAAGAGAGAAGTGGAGGAAGAGAACTGCAAGATTACTCCTGCAATTGCATAGTTGCTTGCGTCTGTTTCGACAATAGTGCAAGCCAGCTCGTTGAAGTGAGCAAGTATTGAAGCAGTGGTCAACGCTTTCTTCAGAGCTTTGAACTCCAAAGCAGCTTTTTTGGTAAAAAAAAGGAGTGTCTTTTTGAAGAAGGTTAGTAAGATTCACGGTTTTTATGGCCTAACGCTCAATGAACCTCCTATAAAAATCACTGAAACCAAGGAAAACTTGAAGGAATTTAACGGAAGAAGGTGGGGGCCAGTCCAATATGCGTTGGCTCTAGGCTGGGTCAATTGATAGTCCTTTCTGCAAGACTACAACACCTAGAAACACAAGGGAAGAGGAATGAAATTTGCACTTAGAGGCTTTTGCAAACAGTTCATTCTTGCAAAGTTGCTGCAGCACCTCTTGCACATGTGCAATGTGATCTTCAAGGTTCCTCAAGTAGACTATTATATCATCTATATATATCACGAGGTATTTACCTACAAGATCAGAGAAAATGTCATTGACAAAATGTTGAAAAGTGGAAGGAGCGTTACAGAGGCCAAAAGGCATGACGGTATACTCATAACTGCCGAACCAGGTTCTCATTGCATTCAAATACTCATGACCTTTCATAATGTGAATTAGGTTATAGGCACCTCAAAGGTCTAACTTTGAAAAATAAGCAGCTCCATGGAAGAGCGTGAGGAGATGTGACATAGGCGGTGCTGGATAGGCATTCTTCCGGGTTACCTGGTTCAGTTTCCTGTAGTCAACACAAAGGCAAAGTCCACAGTCCTTTTTTGGAACAAATAGGACAGGTGAACCAGTATTTGAATTTCTTGATCAAAGAAATCCTTTTGCTACACTTTCCGCAATGTAGTCTTGAAGCGCAATTGATTCTTGCATCAAGAGAGAGTAGACTGATCCCAGTGCCGGAGGTGGGCCAGTAAGTTTGATTTTGTGATTGTAAGAACGGGATGGAGACAGTTTATCTGCTCTTGCAGCTGAGAAGACTTCAGCAAAGTCATGATAAACTGAAGGTAAAGACTCTTGAATGATTTCTAAATCTTCAATCTCGTCATCTTTGAGCACTGTATTTGAGGTGCTTGCATGGTGCAAAAGGATTAGGGAGCTCAAGATACACCTTTTGGTTGGTGTCTGTTTCTCTTTGAAGGAACAGGAAAAAGGTAAGCTGGATAGGTAAGCAATGACTCCTAAATCTGAAGAGGGAACTTGGGAATGGAGGTCAGGATATTTCAATTCTCCTGGCGGAAAATTGTCATCCAACTCAATGACAGTGTCAGTTAGGCTGTTTAATTTCTGTTTGGCGGAAAGATCAGCATTCTGGGGGTGCAAGGTTTGAAGGTTAATTACTCCTTCTTGCCAATTCACATCTAGATTCCAGTAACCTAGGAAATCATGGCCTAGAATGGTATCATCCATTCCAGGTATAGCCAAGACAAATAAATCCCATTCAAAGCTGGGGAAATTGGAGAATTCAAAGGTCCATTTTGCCTTTTTGGAGACCCAATAAGACGGTTCAGTCGCACTACTTACTAAATAGATAGTAAATTTATCTATCTTGGAACGCGTAAGATTTTTGGAAGTGGCAAAAGATTCACTGATGAAGGAAACATTAGCGCCGGATTCAAGTAAGACTCAATAAGGGGTGTTGTTGGAATGGAATAGGATAAATCTTGAACTAGGAGCACATAGTGACTAGCAAGTGCCAAGATTTACTCGCGGTGATTTAGATAATGTGTAGTTTTCCTTGCGAGTATCAGAAAAACTACAAGCTAATTTTTTGACTACTTAGCCGCTTCACGCGCTAACCGCTTTGCACAACTGTCAAAATCATGTTTTCCTCCACAATACATACACAGCCCATTCTTCTCCCTCCGTAGCTGTTCCTCCTTCCGTAGCATCCTGGTTTCTTTGTCCAAGAACTTTGGAGTTTTGGTGACGGTTTTCCCTTTTGAGCTTGAGCTCAAAGTCGGGGTTGGTTTGGATGTTTTTGGGTTCCTTGTGTTTTGCTTTGAGGAGTCTTCCACCCTCAGAGCCAAGTTGGACGGTCCATGGTTGTTTTGCCAAGAGCAATTCTTGTTGTGATAGCCACTATCAAGCTCAATCACTTGATTGATTAGCTGCTGGCGCAAGGTTGTCTCATGCCCCCCAACTGCAAGCTGTTTGATTAAGCGTGCCATTAGACCCTTTCAGAAATGGAATAGAAGAGCGGCCTTGTTCCACTGGATGCAAGACTGCAAGGTTCAAAAGTGAGAAATATAAACAGAAGCTCTACTATTTTCCTTCATAACTAGACTATTAAGTTTGTATTTGGCGTTTCAAAATTCATTGGGGTTGCCAAACAGGGTGAAAAGTTGTTGCTCAAACCTGTCCCAGTTGTTGATAATACACGTGGGACTGTCGCTGGACAAAAGTTTGAGGTACGGCTGAACCACTGCAAGGCTCTACCTCCTAAGAAGGACAAAGCATACATAACTTTATGCCTGTTGGAAGGGAAATTGTTGGAGTTGTTTCAAAAGATGATTTTACAAGACTGTAGGTAGGATCTAAGTTTATGAGGTTGTTCTCCCGTAAAGTGATTGGGTTGCTTCATGCCCGGGGTGCAAAAGATAGGAGTACTCAGACTAGATCGTGGGGCACCATGGGTGAGGGCCTGGATCAATGTTGAAAGCAGGGTCAAAGCATTGGGCTTGGGAGCAGTAGTGCAAACCCCTGGTCTACCACAAGTCAAGGTTTCATCAGAAGAATGGTTGGAATTGGCGAATTCCGCGAGAGGGTCCGTCAGAACATCCCGTGGAGGAGTCCGAGGATCATCAAGGGGTTCAACAGATGGCGATTTAGAAGGAGGAACGGGATCTAAGGGTTGTTGGGCCCAAGGAGCGCTGGTTCTCCCTACGCAATGAATATCATCATTGTAAGGGGCAAGGGAAGCATTCCCGGTTGAGCGAGTACGTGACATCAAGAAAATAGGTCTACTATAGGTTGGAAAGCTACAATAGATGAGTTGAGTTAGTTAATTTACTGTCACACGACCACCCCACGTACTATAGGGAAATTCTTAGATGATTGTGAGCGCAGAGGAATGCTGAGTGCGAGGGCAAGTGCGAATAGCAAGACTCAGTTGCAAAGTGCAAACTTAGTGGTGCCACTTGACAAACGGCAAGAGGAATGGAGTGTTTTCCAAGGAGGGAAACTCAACCTGAGTCCAATGTGATAACTAGGTTGTAGCAAAATGCAAGAACGTATGAAATTAACTAACTGAGGAGACAATCATCAGGCAAGGGGGTAGCCCTTATAAGGTAATCCAAAGTGACTAGATACAAACTGATGGGGAGCTAACTACAGTTGAAGGCGGTGAGGCAATGAGTGACAGGAATGGGATAGGAAATAAAGCAATAGTACAATCATATCCAAGGCCATGGCGTAAGTGCAAGACAATAGAATCTGAGAGTATAAATGTATGATGAATTGGGACAGGACAAAATGAAGTTGAAGGTAATACAAGTGAGAAGTAATAGTGTATGCAGGGAAGGGACTAGTCCAATTGAAAACTGTACAGTAATGATGGCTTAGTTAGACGTAGATGCGAACTAACAAACAGTGCGTGACCAAAGATGGAAGTCCAAGGCTGTTGATGGGCCAGGGAAGGAGATTGGATCTTGTAATGGATGGCCGACCAGTATGGAGTTAACCGCAAAGTTTGCAAGTATATACTGAGTTGGTTGCTGAGATTGGAAGGTCAAACCGAGCCAGAGGAAGTAGCGGATTGCACCATTGATGTTGTGCTTTATTTTTGTCATGCTTATAGACTGAGGTAGATGGTACTGAGGAGAGGACATGTCAAATTGATGAAGACAATAATTCCTAAGTGCGAGGCGTGACACTGAGCCATCTTGTTGGGTTACCCATGAGTCAAAATGTATTTTTTTTCTAATTTCCAAAATTTTAATTTTATTCATGTTTCCTGGAAATCCCTGGCATTTAAAAAGACATCCAAGGTCACAAATTAATTTTAAATTTAGACATTGGTGTGAATTGGAAAGAAAGAACTATCAAAGCTTGAACCTTGCATACCCAGTTATATCACCTTCTTTTTGAATAACATTAAGAACCTTCAAAAAAAATTTCATTCAGCTGGTTAAAAACTTTCTTCCAGTTCATTTTCAATACGCCCACCTCCTTTCCTAATTTTCCTCTTTGATTTATCTTTTATTTCTTTATTTATTTACAGAATTATGGCTTTCTTTCTTCAAAAAGAAAACTGTGCCTACTGAAAATTTTATTTTAAGCTCCTTCATCCTTTCTCATCAGTTCAGTTATTTAAACTCAATGCTCCAAGATAATGATGAACCAGAAGATTTAGAAATGATTAAAGATTATTTACTACCAAATCTTCATGAATATCCTCATTTATTTTAAAATTTAAGGTGGAGAAAATTCCTGCCCACCTTCCCAAAAATGGTTGGATCAAACTCCTGGTCCCAGCTCCCCCCTGCTCTGTGTTCCTCTCTCTTTCATAAAGAATCAGTTGAACTGTGGGACTACATAGCATAAAATAGAGGAAAAGGATCTCTTTGAAAATTAAGTGTGACGACTGGATCTAATCCACTAATTTTTCCAGATCAAGAGGGAAAGCCTTTTATCTTTGTTGCTTCTAGGAACATAAATGAGGTAAATTGAATGTAAAACTACCAATTTTCACCTATGTTTCACCTCTTGAATCTTTTTCACAAAGCTACTCCTTTCTCAAAGTCAGAAATTTGATGACCCTACAAACTATTTCAACAGAAGTATTTTATTAATATTTTCATTCTTTTTGATACTTATTTGGGAATTGAGTAGTATAATTTTAGGCCTTTTGGTCTCTGAAATACTGCTTCCAATTTTTATAATTTTTAAAAAAAATGATTTTCTGATATTTTAGAAGTATTTCTTGTTGTATATGTTTAAAATTAACAAGCAATCAACAGAAAAATAAATTTGCAAAATTTCCAAAGTGTAAGTTTCATGCAAGCAATCTGGATTTTATTGTTTTGACACTGTCTAAAGAAAGTATTGCTATTTATCTAGCCAAATTCAAAGAAATCTTGGACTTCCTAGAAAAAATTACATTAAAAATATTCCAATTTAATTAGGCTTTAGTAATTTTTACCACAAATTTATTCAATGTTACTCCAAAAAAATTTTTAATCTTAAAATTTTCCTTCTTATATTCATTTTATTGTTTAAAAAAACAGTTTAATTTAAATTCAAATTATCTGAAGAAAGAACTTACTGCGCCACCTATTATGAATAGAATTAACAATCTGGCTTGCAATATTGTCAAAATCAACACTAGAAACAAAATCATTGCAGGTTTTCTTTCTCAATTTTCTGCTTTGAAATATGAAACTCAGCAGCTTTTGAATAAAAAGGTTTAAACTCTTTCAAACTAAATTAAACACCCCATGATAAGGGAATTCTTTCAATTCTCTACTTCTTGGATTCCAGGTGCTCATAAGTTTTAAGTCTTGTTGAAAACATTAAATATTTGACTGATTGAAACACTCTTGTGTGATTCATAAACAAAAAAGTTCTTACTTGTCAAAAGGCAGGTCATTCTCAAAATTTCTCAAAATGAGATTTAACCAGAATTTATTTTCCTGGAAAATTGGAAGTATTTCCTGATGCCTTGTCATATTGGGACAATGATCAACCCAAAAGGGGGAGTATTGTTGATCAAAACCCTGAAAAAATTTTAATACTATTTTATGTTCCAGTTCATATTTTAATTTGATAATAGGAGGTTTTAAAAGGAATATCATCAAAAATTGAGAGGCTCAGAAAAAATAGGCCAAGGTTAGATTTGCAACCCTGTGTTTGTGGACAGATGCAAAATGCTATTCACAAACTATCTTAGTCGCGTTATTAGAATATATAAACATTTTTTTTAACATTTTTTTTGAATTTTCTATATATCCATTAAATCCTTTTTTTGATTTAAATAGAAAATACAAAATAAAAAATAAAAAATAAAAAATAAAAAATAAAAAATAAAAAATAAAAAATAAAAAATAAAAAATAAAAAATAAAAAATAAAAAATAAAAAATAAAAAATAAAAAATAAAAAATAAAAAATAAAAAATAAAAAATAAAAAATAAAAAATAAAAAATAAAAAATAAAAAATAAAAAATAAAAAATAAAAAATAAAAAATAAAAAATAAAAAATAAAAAATAAAAAATAAAAAATAAAAAATAAAAAATAAAAAATAAAAAATAAATAATAAAAAATAAAAAATAAAAAATAAAAAATAAAAAATAAAAAATAAAAAATAGAAAATAGAAAATAAAAAATAAAAAATAAAAAATAAAAAATAAAAAATAAAAAATAAAAAATAAAAAATAAAAAATAAAAAATAAAAAATAAATAATAAAAAATAAAAAATAAAAAATAAAAAATAAAAAATAAAAAATAAAAAATAAAAAATAAAAAATAAAAAATAAAAAACAAAAATAAAAAATAAAAAATAAAAAATAAAAAATAAAAAATAAAAAATAAAAAATAAAAAATAAAAAATAAAAAATAAAAAATAAAAAATAAAAAATAAAAAATAAAAAATAAAAAATAAAAAATAAAAAATAAAAAATAAAAAATAAAAAATAAAAAATAAAAAATAAAAAATAAAAAATAAAAAATAAAAAATAAAAAATAAAAAATAAAAAATAAAAAATAAAAAATAAAAAATAAAAAATAAAAAATAAAAAATAAAAAATAAAAAATAAAAAATAAAAAATAAAAAATAAAAAATAAAAAATAAAAAATAAAAAATAAAAAATAAAAAATAAAAAATAAAAAATAAAAAATAAAAAATAAAAAATAAAAAATAAAAATAAAAAATAAAAAATAAAAAATAAAAAATAAAAAATAAAAAATAAAAAATAAAAAATAAGAAATAAGAAATAAGAAATAAAAAATAATAAATAATAAATAATAAATAATAAATAATAAATAATAAATAATAAATAATAAATAATAAATAATAAATAATAAATAATAAATAATAAATAATAAATAATAAATAATAAATAATAAATAATAAATAATAAATAATAAATAATAAATAATAAATAATAAATAATAAATAATAAATAATAAATAATAAATAATAAATAATAAATAATAAATAATAAATAATAAATAATAAATCATAAATCATAAATAATAAATAATAAATAATAAATAATAAATAATAAATAATAAATAATAAATAATAAATAATAAATAAAAATAAAAAATAAAAAATAAAAAATAAAAAATAAAAAATAAAAAATAAAAAATAAAAAATAAAAAATAAAAAATAAAAAATAAAAAATAAAAAATAAAAAATAAAAAATAAAAAATAAAAAATAAAAAATAAATTAATCAATGAAATTCAAAATATTAATATTTAAAAAAATATAGATATATATAAAAATATGAATAAATAATATGAAATAAATAATATGAAATAAATCAATGAATGAATAAATAAATAAATAAAATTGATTGATTAAATAAAAAACATAAATGCAAAAAAATATGAATAAATGAAACAAAATGAAATGAAATGAATGAATGAATGAATAAATATATATAAAATAAATTAATTCAATAAATTAAATATATATATATATATAATGAAATAAATAAAACCCACAACTTTATTTGCCATTCACTACCCAAAATAGGTTTCAAACTGCCATTCAAAACCCACCTGATTTGCAAATCAAATGGGTTGCAAATGGCTTTTTGCAACCCATAATGGGATGCAAATTGTGCCACACAACCCTTTTTGGGTAGTGAACAGGGGTTGCAAGTTCATGAATTTAACATTTTCCAAAAAAATATTTTCAATGCATCAAACTTTGAATACCCACTTTCTTTTCATCATGGGCAGGATAAAACCCACCAGTTTTTTCCAAAAAAATCCTTTTTAACTAGTCTTAAAAATTAATTCAACAATTATTTTATGGCTTGCTATGATTTCAATATGTAAAAATCCTCAAATCACCAGAAGTAAGTGCTGCTTCAGCTGCTTTAAATCCAACCTAATCCTTGAAATTCATTTCCTATTTATATGATTTCTTAATTTAATTCATCTAATTTATATGATTCTATCCTGCTGGATTTAAATTTCTTCTCAAAAATTGATTTTTTTTCTTCAAATCAAAACTACCATCACTTCTTAGGACTTAGCTTATATATTAGTTGAGAATGTTTTTCTGAGTCACAACCCCCCAGATCAAATCATTGGAAATTTTAGTTAGTTATTTGTATCAAGCCTTTTGAATTTTCTATTTTAAAATTTGAATATCACTCAAATTTCATCAACAGAGTATAACCTGGAGACAGGAAGGCAAATAAAAACAATAAATAAGATAATCAAACTATATATTCAAATTAAAATAATTCATCAGAACAAAAATTGGAACAAGTGGCTTTAACTATCCTGATTTCAATACAAAAATTTCACTTTTTCCTCAAAAAAACAGCCACCCTTTCAAAAAATTTATGGAAGGAACCCAAATATTTACTCCATTAGACTCTCCTTCCCAACCTTCTATGATTAATATATCCCTCATCAAATATAAATAGAATCAGTTTATCAAAAGAAGAAAATTTTACAAATCATGTTTAACTCAAAGATTTAATGTTATCTATCAATTATCTTGAGCAAATCTCCTACAGAATCCCCAGTTTTTATACCTGGTAAAAAATCATCCCCTTTTGGCACCTCTCAAAATTTAAGATCATCTCAAGTGGGAATTGAGTTTTATTCTTTATTCAATTTCATGCTAAGAAATATTAGAAAGCCTGGTTTAATTTTATGTAGAAATTTCTGATGAGGATTTCACGTCTCTGAAAATGGCCAACCATCTTCAAACATCCCCTGGATTGGTGAAGAATTTGATTCAAAATATCCTCTCAAAACTTCTAAATTTCAAATCCCTTTTCCTTTATTTGTTTTCATTTCCTCTTATTTCTATTATAAATATTTCATGTGAAATTTCCTCTCTTAATTTCATTTTAATAAAAACTCATCATTTATAATTAAATATATTTGTTCCAATATTCAGAAGAATGAATTATTTACCAGAAATTAAAGAAAAAAGTGTAAAAATAAGATATTCATATATATTTTTATAATAAAATTTCAAACATAATTTAATTTATGTTTTATCCATTCTATTTTTTTTGTTTTATAAATTCAAAATTACCTTAACTTCATCCATATCCTCTCTATCTATGAGAAATGAAATTGTCTTCAGAATTTTTACCTTTTTTAACAAGAATTCTTCAAAAATATCTTCAAGATTTGTATTTTGGTCTATTTTTTAATTCACCCCCCATGCATCATTCTCCATATCTTTCAATGGATTTTTTTTATTTGAAATTGTTTTGAAGAAACTCTCAAACATGGCCAATCCAGCTCTTTGCATGGTTTTTCACCAGCCATCCAAGTCCTCTATCCTTAAGCTCAACCTTGTTCACCAGGTTATTTCAATCTTCTCTCACCATGCCTTGTAAAATTTCCTCTTCAAGTAACTCCATTTTTGTTTTGATATGAGTAGTGGGAACAATATATGGATATTTTAGTGGCAGGATTTTCATAGAATAACTTGTAAATCTTTAAAGAAATACTTTTCTTGAATTATTTTATTTTTATTTTTCTTTCCTCATCATTCAGTTGGGCATACAAAGAGTTTTATTGAAAAAAAATTATCTCTTGGAATCTAGAAGTATCTTATAATTTACCCCTTGAATTTTATGGAAAACTAAAATATGGCTTGTTTAAGTGTCTTTCATCAAGGAGGTTTTGATATCTTCAACCAGAAATCTATAGTAAAATTTAACCTTAGAAAGTCGGAAATTTGTTCATTTAGACCTAATGCTTCAAGCCACAGTACTTGGAGTGAAATTTTGATTGCACCTACAGCAGTTATTGCAACAGAAATCAAAATAAACTTTCTCAAGTTTTTATCAAAAAACTATTGATTAAAAGTATCAAAAATAAAGTAATTTAGTATTTGATTGATCAAATAAACTTTATTGAAGGGTAAATTTTACTTGAATCTCACAAGAGCTTTCATTTTTATACCCAGGAAATTTTTGCGCTCAAAACCTGAAGACCTATTGTTGGGAAACTAACCTTATAAATGACCCAGTCCCATCAGTTTTTACGGTTGAAACAAAAGAGTGATGCATAAAAGCTCTCTAACAAATTAGTGAATTTCGATTGATGCTTTCAATACTTAATCTAAATACATTTTTGTAATCACCTTAAATTGATATTTCAATCCCTTTTCATCTCCAACTGATTAATTCATCATTTATAATCAATTTTCAAATACCTTGAATTTCATTAAATAATCAACCATGGAATTTAAACCTGGTTATTCAACTGGCTTCTCTTTATACTGGCTTAATTTTTTGCTTCTTCAGTCACCTTTTAGAAATAATTCTTCACCTTTCTTTTCCCATGCATTATGAATCAATTCATCATCAAAGTTCTGTAATTCACAGAATCCACTCTATATACCTCATCACCTTCAACTTTAGCTTCATTTCATTCAACTCATTTGTATTGCTTTAAATTTGAATTCCTTTTCATTTTCTAGGCTTTAAAATATTTTTGCCATGCATTTTACCTGTTCCTCAATTGAAACATTCATTATAATATTTCTTTTCCATAAATTCTCTTTGTGCATCATTACTTCTAAACTACATTAGAAATTCATCAGGTTGTATCTTAACCATAAACTAGATTTTAGTTTTCCTTAAAATCACACAGCTTTTCCCGGTTGATTCTTCCCTAATTTATTTAATTTCATATGACCCTAAAATTTCACAATGAAAGTTTTACATTAAGCCTGTGCCAGTTTTCATTACCCAAACATCTCCTCAACCCTTGCACAATACTTTGAAGAAACTTTCATATCTTCATGATTGATTTTAGTGTTGGTCTCTTTGAATCACACCCACCTACTTCCTTGCCCCTCTAAAGTAAGTGGGGTGAGCATGAAACAATGATCAGTTGGTTCTTTCACAGAAATCAATATTTGAGGATTCAATCAGGGAATATAAATAGGAAGCGCTTACAAAAAGATGTAAACTTCCCAAAGGGGGCCTGGATGCTAATTACTTGAGAAAGGCAATGGATATCTTTTGGAATCTCTCATGTACCTGAAAGTGGGAAATAGACTGGAAATATCTTGCCCTGTAAGTTTATTTGAAATATATCCAAACCATCCATCACTGGCACACTGGGATGTGGTAGATTTTTTTATTGGATTAATGAAACAAACCTTATCACATTCATTGATTTTTGCTTCTAAAAAATTGGGTTTAAATTGATGGACTGCTTTTAGTTTAGAAGTCAAACATTAACAATTTAACTTGGTATGTGCTGACTCACTGTTGGGACACTATTACTTGGGGAGAATGGAGGAAAATAATAGTAGCATTTTCTACATGCGCTTGAGAATATGTGGTGCTTCGTGAGGGGACACAAAAACTGGTTCCTGTGAAGAATGAAATCACCAAACTACATCAATCAAATAGGATGACCATTTATTGCAATAATGAAGAAGCAATACTCATAGAAATGGACTATACATCAAAAAAGAATGTGATTTCAGCCTTCTACTTGTACAGAGCAACCTTTCAAGGTAGAAAAAAACAAAAATAAATAATGAAGAATAAAAATAAAATTAAATCCTGAAATACTATGACAGATTTGGATTCCTCACCTAAAATAAGGTAGCGTTGCACATTGACCCCACCCTTGAATCCCAACTCCTTATATTTTTAAATAAATTTACAAGGAAATGGCCCAAAACCACAACACCACCTCATCTGGTTTTTTTTGCAGCTTCAAAATTTCATTTGTGATTTTGCATGTAGGTTTCACACCTAAAATTCACTCAGAATTGAGGTGTTGTGTATATTTTAGAAGTTACAGCTGGATTTGTGTTCTGTCACAATTCCCAAACGCAGCCCCACATCCATACAGCAAGGGTACACGCGCCTGACAATCAAAATATAGGCACCTGTCAAAGAAACACGCATGAAATATGCTTCTGCCCGCGGATTCTTTATTCCCACACACAGCTATCAGGTATGTGCGCATCAAAAATACCTGCATCTCTCCTGACAGCCCTAAAACCCACATGCATGCATCATGCATATGTAAAACCTTTATTGAAAGATAGAGGGATTTCTTAAACCTCTGAAGATTGAATGAAAAGTATGAAATTCAAAGTATAAGACAGACAAATTATGGAAAATAACAATAAAGGTTATCACATAAATACTATTATCAAATCTTTATGAACCACAAAGCATATCAAGGAATTCCCCTAAAAAATATTAAAAACTACCAACATGTTCAGAAGATGGCTTAAAATATATCAATACCCACTTCCAACCATTTCACTCAAAATAAAATAATAAAAAATTAGGAAATATGTCAGAACTGTAAAAATAACAAATTAAAGTTTAAAAAAATTCTGATAATTATTTCACACATAAAAATGAAACAGAAAAGCCCAGCTTAGTGACAGCACTAAGGATGCATGCCAAAATAGCCCTGGCCAGCCTGCTAGCCTTACCCCCCAAGCAAAACCCTCTCTATGTGCCCTGAGAAGGCCCTCCTACCCCAAAAGGGTATATATACAGCCCTTTTTGGATGATTTAAACAGTATTATTTCCAAGCAATCAAAGCAGACCCATTCCCATCTGTGATCAAGTGTTTATAAGAAATAAACAAATGATTTATGGCCTCATTCTGTTAGTATAATTATTAATTCTAACCCCATCATTAATTCCCTTGAAGAATATCAGCAAAAATCCCCAAATGTTGCCCTGAGACCCTTTCAACCGTGAATTTCTGCAAGAATCTTGAGCCAATGCTTTAAATAAGTAAGTTGTCTCCTCCTTGCCTCCAGACTTAAGTTCTCTAAGTCAGCTTGTCCACCAGTTCCCCCAATTCCCTTGAGTAAAACCCTTTTTGTGAATCAATAAGGACCTCATTGTCCTAAGGTCTTTACATGGCTCAAAGTAGTCCCTTGAAGGGAGGTTGTTTCAATAAAGATCCCCAGCTTTTTATAAGCTGTGGCCCCTCTTTAAAAATATATTTAAACCATTTTAACCAAACCAAACTCCAAACCTTGCACTTTCTCTTATTATATCATTATTTTTGAGCATTTTACATGTTTTCTTGGAATTATTATTGTTCCAACACCAATATCACTTTCTGTAGCTAAAGGAATGCAAGGTTCCTGGCATCAGTAAGCTGACATGTGAAATACCTGTTGATGAAATTCTACTCTTTTAATGATTCTGTTAGGTAACATGAAGTAGATATAAAATGGAACAAGACACTCAACAAAATAGCCAACATGTTTACCAAACAATTGAGACCAAACAAAATGACCAAAGGATTAATCAAACAAGGTATCCCCAACATAATTTTATGAAACACAGGGGGGGTTAAGATGGACTATAAGATAAATGACACATGTCACAAAGTTATGGAACACAACTGGAACCGCAGCTTGAACATTAGATAAGTACAGATAGAATTATCCATATATGCTTGTACCTAGATGATGATATTGTATATATAGGCCTAAGAGCATCCACACTTGTGTTGGTAAACCTGTTATTTAACTAAGTTTACCGAGCACAACCCGCAATTGTGTCCCAAATAGCACATCGCTACAAAGCACGCTCAATAACTTTGGTCAACAATTGACAAAGTTAGGAAGAGTTACGGAGTTTGCTACTGACCCCGGGCAATATTTCCATGCCCTCCATAACTCCACAATACATACCATCATCAAGCCATCCATCAATCACACCCACCACAACATTCCATCATCAAATTAAGCTCCACCATATTGGCACATCCTCCCATCCTTTGTAGTTTGACGTGGAAGGTGCCGCGTGGTTGTGGAGGAGTGGACATTTGCGGACAACCCTCATCAGCTAGCTGGCGTGCGTGTTTTGACGAGAGCGATTGCATTTCCTACTCGCCAAAGCCCTTGGTTGCTATATTTTTTTTGGCTAGCGAGGGCTTTAGGCAGCGAAAATTTATCAAGAACGATTGTGGATGCTCTAATCCCGGTGATCCAGTTCCCCTTGCCTCACCAAGGAATTGGATCATTCCGGGACGGAAGAGAGCGGAAAAAGCTAAACATCTGGGCGCCCTAAATCAGATAACAAGTGCATACTTGTGTACATCTAACAGGATCCACCACCACCACGATTTTCTGGTGGTTGTAATTTGGCCAGTCGAGAGGGCGGAGGTTGGAGAGCCCACCAGAAGATGATAATTTTCCGAATCCAAATTTAAAGAAAAACCATGTTTTTCTCTCTCTGCATCTATCTATTTCACTTCATCCCCAGACAAATCAACAACAACAAATAAATTAGTAAATTAGACTATATGCCGATAAAACCTCCCTATTACACTGTAGGATCGGTTTTGATATATATCCAAACACACCTGGAGTCAAGATAACTAGCATTCTTGTTTTTTGTTTTGTTTTTTTGTTTTGTGTTTTTTTTTTTTTAATCAAATGACCGGTAATCACATAAAATCTCTCTCTCTATATATATTTGTATGTATGTTTGATTTTTTTTATGTGTTTTGATGCTCAAAAGTAAGCAGATTTGAGATGTTCTGGTTCCAAGCTTGAGCTCCTGCTCTCGCTGCTGCTTTTGGATGGACTGGGATGATAAATAGTGATGGGGATTTGAGGAAGGATGGAAGGATCAAAAGACTGGTATTCCGAGAAGAGTGAATCGAAAGGATCCAAGGGGCTCAAACGAGGTGCCTCGATCTTCGTCGGCTCTGAATCGAGATGGAAGTGCCAAGATTCGAGTGATCTTCGATGGGTGTGAGCAGTGTTGGTTTGAAAGAAATGAAGCATGGATGATCTTGAGAATCGATGACTGAGCATGGACTCGGAAGACGAATCACTGGATGAGGATGTCCTCCTTCTACGACGTGTAGCAATAGTACTCGTAGTCCATTGAAACCAAGAACACCAGATCTTGATGATCGATTGATCGATAAAGAATAGTGAAGAGAGTAAAGGGAAGGCGATCATGTAGAGCGAGAAGATGGGCTTCGCAGGATGATTCTCACTCTGATTCTTGAGCACCGACACTAATCCAGTTATGGCTCCCAGCAATGAAAGTGTAGACAACGCTCCTAACCTCACAGGTAAACCCAACTCGAAGGCTGGAGCTGATTTGCATTTTGACGTCCTACAAAAGTGTATATATGCTACGAATGAGATTACTGCAGTTGAAGTTGGATTGGGTGTTCGACAAGCCGGTTATACCCGTCAAATTCAAAAAAAAAGATCGACCGGGGGTGATCATCACGAAGATCAAGTCATTTAACGAGTCAGCTATGGTCGACTCATTGCCACAGTCGAACAAAAACCAGAAAAAGTGGTACCAAACTCACGGCTCAAGATCGAGCTGGGAACAAAACGCCAAATGATTAATAATGTCACCTCTTTTTCAATATCTTGGCCGAGGGCGTGACAAGTGAATTGGTCGACTTGAGTGTGCGTTTTTTTTTCATCCAAGTTGATTTGATCCCAGGAGGACATGACCAGAATCGATATGAGTATAAGCCATCAATAGATACCCAGGCAAGAGTTTTTGATTTTATTTCAATTTTTTCACAAGATCAACTTACCATAGACCTCCCTCCAACCCGTACTCGAAAACCTTTTGACGGTCAGGATGGGTACGGGTAAAGAGGTAGTGATGGGGATGAAAACTAGGATGGTCTCCCATAGAGTATTTCTAGTCACAAAGCCCGTAATGATCTTAGAGGTTAATCGGTTCAGATGGCCGAATGTCCGAATACTTCGATTCCTGATCCTTTGAAAAAATGTGAGAGTGGTAGAATTTTTTGGATCTTCAAGATGACCAATACCCTTATCGCATCTTGTAACTTCGAATCCGATAGGCAACTTAGTGGAGCCTTGGTACCGGACCCGGCTCGCTAATAGGATCCTCAGAACTTCACCCGAAAAGACCGAGACGAGTGCTGGAATAACCGCCCAGACTATAGATGGGAGAAAAGAAAAGAAAAAGATCCCATTCGATAGAGATCATGAGTTGTGATGAGTTAAGTCGGTCACTCTGGAGAGGATCTAGATATGGTGGTAGCAACACAAGACTGACGATACTTCAATACTATCGCGTTCGCTTGACAAATTTTGAACGGAATCGTGGGAGATGGTTTGACTGAAAGGTTGCCCTCCCCCCCCCAAAAAAAAATCAAGTACATAATAGGTACGTATGTGGATAAGTTCACTGAGAACCGATTGAGTGAAACCTCGTATCTCTCTGCTCACCATTTGCCAGATAGGGCTGTAGAGAATGGACATTATCCCAAACTCCGGCTAAATATGGCCATAGTGCTACCCAACTAGCCAGCCACGAGGTCAATAGGAACGAAAGTGTGACTGGATGTCGGTGCTTTGTGCCATGAAGAATGGTGATCAATAGAATCCCAATGATGAAGATTTGAGCGACCTGGAATCAGGACAGACAGAGAAGTTTTGCCCTCGCCCATTCGATCAGCAGGGGTCATTCCATCCCAATTCTTTAGGAGGGGAACACACAAGAAAAAAGGGGGGGAAAGCAAGCTGAACGAATTTGCCTAGATAGTTTCGCTTACCGCGAATATCCAGTAGAGATTGTTAAAGATGAGATCGAAGGGTGTGATGTGATTCATCATACGAATTGATGTATCAATGTACAATACGTAGATCTATGTATGTATCTATGTATGTACTGTACAAACGCGTCCACTGAAAACTCGCTCGCGACTTGAGTGGCGCGACAGAAGAAGTCCAAAGACGACTAGATCAGCTAGAAGGGGCGAGTTGGCGAGTTACCCAAGGAGGGAAGTGCTTATGTGCGGATGTACATCCATCCATCTATCCGGATCTAAAGCATCGTCCAGGGCTCTGGGGAGGTTGGTTCGGTAGCCCAACAAGTGTTGTATATGGGAAATAAACCACTCACTCGATCCCACAACTCTTCCAAGGAATTCAAAACAAACGACTGATCGGCCGGCCAGTCTCCACTCTCCCCTACCACTACCGGTTGGTTACAGCAATCGTCGTCACGATAGGCTGGCGCTCTCGTGGTCTCCCATGGAGTAGGTGAGAACGACCGATCGATCCGTCGGCATAGCTCGAGGATCATCATCACCACCTGAGCCGCGAGATCGATCGATCACTTTTACCCAATCAGAGACCCACTTACTCCCCAGGAAGTTGTGTTGATTCATTTACAACATGAATTTCAGTCACCTACCGACGACTTGTAAATCACTCTCGATGGATCCCCGCCAGGAACTGAGGGCTCGATCAGTCGTTCATCATCGGCCGGTCCCATCTGATCGGTCAAGTCTTGTCTCCCTGGATGACAACGGTGGAACCGATCGAGCATCTCGTAAGATTACGATCGTATCCCCAGGAAAACTTGATCACCGAGTTGATGGAGGACCAATGCGATCGTTTGGAGTGTTGAGGATATTTTGCTTTTGGTGCGAGTAAGTACTTAGGCTGCGTTTGGACCCACACGAACCTCCGTGTACCGTCATCTCAGAAATAGAGTTACCGTCATGTTCAATTTTGCGCAAAATCTAACATGACGCAACTTTATTTTTGGGTCCGATGTGTTCGGCGTCCACAAGTGACATAATGGTGTCCAGGGCAGATGTCATCGGCGTCCACCAGCGACAGGGGAGATGTCAAGGGCAAAGGGGGGGGGGGATAAGCCAATAGTTGGCGGGGTTTTTTTTTTGTTGCATTGAGCATTGACCACTATGAATATGCATAAGCCCTGTGATACAACGGTCCTGTGTGTCAGAGGGCTGACATCTGTCATTAATCTACAACTTCAAAGTATTGAGGAAAAGGGGGGGCAGGAGAAAGGGAAGGGGAGGGGGAAGGGGAGGCACATAATGAGAAGCTGAGAGGACATAAATGATAACAAAAATTATAAAGGCACAGGTGATAGATCAGGCTATTGTATGATTGTTGGGGGAGACGGTTTGGAGCATCCGTTGGTTGTGGTTCATGTGGGGCTCTCTGAGGGATGTTTAGGCGGTTTCAGGTTGGCATGTGGTGGAATGTTGAAGCGGCCGGATTCCCAAACAAAATTCTCCAGGATGGACCATGCCTTGACATGACGCAATGCGGAGCTTAAGCCACCGGGGTTGAAGGGTATTTTTCTGTGGTGTAGGTTCTTTCTCAGATTCCTCCGCTGAGATGTGTAAGCTGGGCAGAAATGAAAAAAATGCGTGACTGTTTCTTTGTGGTAGCCACACCTAGGGCAAATGGGCTCTGGGACTTTCCTGATCTGGTGGAGGTACCTGTTCAGGCCGCAGCAGCCCAATGCTAGTTGGCTTGAGATGGAGGAGCCATGTATTCCCACATCTGGTTTTTTCTTATTGAGGAATGTCCCTGGCTTCACGTGATTGGCAGTTGCCAAAGCACAAGCCTTGCTGAAGCTCTCATACAACTTGAAATCTGGCACCTTTCCCATTAAGGCTGCTTTGTTTGCCCACACATCAACCACCTTGTTCCCCTCTATGCCAGAATGCCCTGGGGACCATACTAGATGTAGGGTTGCACCTGTGTCTAAGCATAACCAAGATCCCATCAGTTCTCTGTATAAATATTGGCCTGATTTGGCAGCCCATGCGTTCTTTTTTTGTGAGATGACTCCTTTATGATCTGTAAAAACATAAAAATGACAATTCCATCCCTGGGCGGTGGATTGGATCAGTTGCATGGCTGCAATTACCCCCAGTACTTTACATTTGTTTGGGGATAAAGGCTGGAGAGGATGTGGACAATGTGTGTGTATGTACAGTGGGTAGAAAAAAGCCATGGGACTGTTTTTAAAAGCAACCACACCTGGATACTTCAAACAATGTAGATGAAGCCAGGGAATCATCATGGTTCATCTTGACCATTCCACTGTTGGGCTCCCTCAACAGTGGACCATGGTCAACAACACCATTGTTTTGGTTTTGCCATTTTGACCCAATTATTCATGATTGATCACCAAAACAACAAGGGTGAGTAACTCTTTTACAATTTGATATGCTCATTTTAACATTTAGTTTGCATTTTTTTTGTTTGAAGTCCTTGTTTTTCTGACTATTGTTCCATCCTTCACATCCAGGGATTCAACCAACCAAAATCTTGGAAAATTGCGCTCATTCAAATGGATTGTAGAACTATTGGCAGATCTCCCTCTCAAACCAATAAATAAACAATCTGGCCTCAAACCTTGCAATGGCACCAAATATTCCCCAGAGCTAGAAATACATGAAAAATACAAACATTTGCCTTTCAAGGAGCTCATCCAAGTGGTTTCAAAGAATTGCAACACGCCCATCTCAGCTAGTCAATCAGAATTGGACCTGAATGTCGAGAAATCAACCATTATCAAACTTGACATTTACAACATGTAGAATTGACAAATGTAACCATTTTTTCATCTAATGCGTTCCTTGTCATCTTGCTTTGAGAGATATTAAACAAGAAAGGATTTTGATGGTACAAGCTTTTTCAATTTTTTTATTACTGTACCTTTTTTTACCAAGTATTTTTACTGTTTTGATTGTTTTTATGAGTTTTGAATTTCATGCTCACAAAAAGTTTGATAGTGTTGTAAGTAAAAACAGATGCAAAGCTATCTAAACATACCAATTGAAATTATTACATGCTATTTTTGAGATTTGAATTCACCTTGAAGCAAGTACTTGGAAGTACAGTGGCCAATTTAGCACTAACAGTTTCATTAATTTTGTCTGCCCACTGTACATATGGTGAATCCAGTGAGTTTGTTTGGGTGGTCAACTCCTGATGGTCAGGTGACAGGACATGGTTGCTTGTCAGACCAAATGGGTCAATGGGGAAAAAGCCAAGGGAGCCCAATCTTATTGGGTCATCAACTTGACCTAGTCACTGATCAACTCAGGGAAAAAAGAATCAATTTTGCTGCTGCTGTGCTCCTCATGACCATTATGACCAAGAGGGTGGCCTCCAGTTGATGCAAAACTCTTGGCGGCTTCAGTTGATGGAACACCCCCATTGGTTGACCACCTGACAAGCGTTGGTTGACTAACTGACACACGCCTTTGAGCACCCGCCAACCATGGTTTAACAAAAAAACCACTGAGTTGACAACCCAACCAAACTCAGTGGACACACCATAAATGTCACTAAATTTTGCTCTGGACCAAAATGTAGCATCCTATGCAATTTTGGCCTGTGGGAGACCTCAAACTTTCAGAAGCGTCAACTACCATCATTTGGGCAGAATTTGACAAGTGGATGCCAAACACCCACAATGAAAATCCACACAACTATCATATGCCATAATGAATATCCAGCATTTTCATGATGGTACAAGAGAGTTTGTGTGGGGCCAAACACAGCCTTATTTATTACATCATTCTCTGGTACATGTACAGTGAGGGAACAAAAGTCTCCCCCGTGATTACATAGAAATCACATTCTTATTTTTTGTGCTGTTTTTTGAAAAGGAAAAGAAAATAAAAAAGTGTGCAACTATACAATTTGATATTCATTATTTACAGTGGGGAAGTGTTAAATTTGCAACCTAACACAACCCATTTGGGGTTGTGTGGCACGGTTCATGGCCCATCTGAGCCATGAACAGCCGTTTGCAGCCACAGAGTTGTGAATGGCCATTTGAAACTTGACACAGGTTGTGAATGGCTTTTTGAAACCCATCTGATTTTTGAACAGCCATTCATGGCTTTTTCACAACTCCAGGGTTGTGAGCAAAAAAAAAAAAAAAAAAGATTGACCAAAAAAAAAAAATTGACCAAAAAAACACCAAAAAAAGTTAAAAAAATTAAAAAAATTGGAAAAAGAAATTAAAATAAAAAATAAAAAATGGAAAAAATTGTGAAAATTTCAAAACTCCAGGGTCATGAATGCACATCCATGGCCCTATGAATAAATAAAAATGAACAATTAAAAATTATAAAAAATCAAAAAATTGTGCCCCAAAAACAAATGAAAAGATGGAAAGATAAAAATGGGTAAATAGAAATAAAAAGGAACTATGTACATACAATACAGCCTTGAAGCAATATAATATTTGAATAAAATACAATAAAACCACCTCAATGGGCTAGCCCTAAATCAAAAATGCCAAAAAAAAAACAAGCCAAACTTGTGTTAAGCTGATCCCATCATAAGAAGTAGAAAGACTTCTTATGAAGGGATCATCCCAAAGAAAGTTGAACTTATTTCTATTAACTAATGAAAAATTAAATCAGCCCACCATAAAGATAGGGATAGTCCATTGAGGTGGAATAAATACAAGTACACCTCAATTGACTAGCCCTCAAGTAAAAATGCCAAAAAAAAACAAGTTCAACCTGCGTTAAGCTGATCCCATTATATGTAAGAAGTAAAAATACTCCTTATGATGGGATCAGCTCAACACAAGTTGAACTGAAACACAAATGAAATCTCATTGAAAACACTCAACATAATAATGTTAACTCAAAACAATCAGCATAATGATGTTCAAAATGTGATAAACCTTTATATTAATAGAATTACAAGAGCAGCATCAGAAGGAAATGTTAGACCAAACCCAAATGATGAAATGAAAAACCAAATTAAGCACTGATATGATGTTTTTAAATTCAAATGAAAATAAAGTTGATCTTCGAGATGATCAACCAAACCAGAAGCTTTCTTTGAAGTCAAAGAAGAAAATTTTGATACAATGGGTGTGATTGGAATCATATCTACCTCAAGTAATAAATGAAAGACCAATGTTAAATTTGCAACCTTGAAACCCCCCTTCACAACCCAAAAAGGTTTGCATGGAACAACTTTCAAACAGCCCTTCACAACCTGTTGCAGTCGTGAACATCTGCTTGCAACAAGTCTTAGTCTCAAAGAGCCACTCACAACAAAATTTGGAGTTGTGAGCAGCCATTCACAACCCATTCACAAAAAAAAATTAAAAAAAGAAGAGATTTTGAAAAAAAAATAAATTGAATAAAAATTAATGAATATGAATAAAAATAGGGCATTATTTTTTTCACGGGTGCTACCCTTAAACTCATGGGGGTACTACATCCCCGCAACATCCAGTATGCACAGACAAATCCTTGTTTACACAGGCATTTCAAGAACTTTTTTTTTGACATTCCAACAAAGCAGGCCTTTAGATACGTGTCTCAAACCCTTATGGCTCATCTTTTATAACTTTTGGACCAGTTAAACCCCTTCAAAAATCCAGTCAAAAAATCAACAAAATCAAAAAAAAACTCATTTTTGAAGCTATTCCTTTGGCTTTTAGCTTAAGTTTTTTTGGCACTTTGAGCTCTCACAATATTTTTCAATCAGCTGAAGAGCTTTAAAATATTTTTGTGAGATTTTTTTGATGTATCATTGGCCTCCAAAAATTGGATCCAACATAAAAACACTTCAAAATTGCATATCATTTTCAAGATTTTTTTTTCACTTCTTGAATCAATTTTTTTCTCCATTTTTTTTGGAAAACCCAAGATTAACATCCAAAAATTGAATGAAAAATTTGGCTGAGCTTTGATTACAGGGTTTACACCAGAAATTATTCAGAATAATGAAAATAGTTGAAAATAACAGGTGTCATCCACATTTTTGGTTCTAATTTTTGTTCTGTTTTGATAAATACAAATACAAAATTTTATTAAAAATATTATAGAAATAATTTTGGTTGATATTATTCCACTACTAAAAGCTTTATTGTCCTGCTTGATTTCCTCCTTGGGAGCATAACCTCATCCCCAAGCTCCAAATTCTTCTGAAGAATGGTCATCCAAGCTTTGGAATCCTTGGTCACAAAGCTTTTCCACAGTGGATCCAATTTGGGGGCTGTCCAATGATCAGACTTGAGCTTCATTGAGACTACATGTTTGAAATATTCTAAATAAATTAGGAAAATGGGAGATGATTTGGGATTTGGAGTGGGAGGGGAATTCAGAGGAAGATAAGTGCAAGGCATTAAAGAAGAAAAAAGAAGCACTGGACACTTATAAGTTTCAGCAAGAAGAAAGCCATGGCATGGAAACTTCATCCACATGTTTATTGGAGCTGGTCCAGAGAGGTAGTTGAGTAGCCTACTTGCCTCTTGAAAGGTTTCACCCCAGATTTCATGCACTAATTTTGAATCTTGGAAGATTGATTATTTGGCTAGCTCTTTGATCATTTTTTTCCTTATTTCAATCCAGTCTTCAGATTTCCGTCAAAAAACAACAGCTGCTGCTCTGAAAACACAGTTACCACCTCCCAGAACATCTTGAAAGCTGGATATTTGGGCAATAGCTGTTGCTGGGGAAATGAAGTCTTTGTATTGGAACTAAAAGAAGAAATCAGAATTGATTCTAAAATGAAATATGTTGGAAAAATTCCACTCACTTGTTCAATTGAAACTTGCTTAAAGATTACAGAAGAAGAATATGATAGTTTTCAGGAAAACTATAAAAAAATTCAAAAAAAATCAGAAAAACTGAAAAAATCAGGTATTATCAAATTCACTCACTTTCTCACTTATTTTTGTTGCTGTTTGAGAAAAAGAATGCTTTTGAGGTAGATGGTAAGGGGCTTCATCATCTTGACTTTTGCGCTTTTTTCTCTTGATTCTAGTCCCAGGATTGTAATCAGGGGAAGGAGCCCTCTTAGTGAAAACAGTTCAAGACCTCTAAAAAGAGGTTAAATGGGAAAATTAATAAAAATTCACTCAAAAAAAGCTTATTTAATCTCAAAGTTATAAGAAAATCCAGATTTGGGAGCTCCGCATCTTCTGAAGTATCTTCTTCTGTCAAAAAATAAGCCTATGTTGAAAAAAAGAAATATTCATTTGATATTCAAATGATTATGTATAAATATAAATTTACCTCTTCATCTGATTCCTCATTCTTCTTTCCCTTCCCTTTTTCATTTTTTTCCTCTCCCTTTCTCAAAAACTGAATGATTAAATGAAAACAATCAGTTATATCTTTTTTTTCTTTCTCAAAGAGTGATTAATTACTGACCACTGAATTTGCTGAAAATTTCCTCCTTGGCCTTCCTCTCCTCTTTGGTGCTTCAAAATATTCAAAGCCAGATGGATCCCTTTCACTTGAGGATTGATAGATCCTCTTGAACTTATTTGCTTCTCCTTTGGGTCTTCCTCTTATTTTGGATCCTTGAGTAGAATTGGGCTCTTGAATCAGAAAAAGTTGATACTTTCCAGTGTAAAGCTTTTGTGTTTCATCCCAATAATAATGTTGTTCTCCAGGTGGAAATTTTGTGAATTCTTCAAAAAATTCAGTCAGATATCTATGTTCATTGGTTGATCTTGAGGGCTTTTCAAGGCTGGGTGATTCTTCAGTTGAGTCTAGGCTGGCAGTTAACTGCAGAAAGAAAGTTAGAAATTAATCAGAATATTCTTCATTTGAACTTGTATAAAGAACAAAAAAACTTACTGAAAAGGGTGGTTTGACATGCGATTGAGGTTGGAGTTCCCCACTTTTGAAAAGCTCACCCTTCAAGATAACTGATTTAACTTTGTGAAAACATGGTATACCCATATAAGAAGAGTAATCACAGTTGATGCAAGTGGTCAAACAATCAGAGACTTGATTGAATGAGTGAGTGGTCTTGAGGGCATAATGGCTGATCTTTCCAGAAAGATTCTCCAGACAGTGAGGCAAACCAATGAGCTTCTTGAAACCTTTCTGGGAGGATTCGAGAGCTCTTTCATGAATGTAGATGGTAATAGAATTATATATCTTATCTAAACATTGGGAAAGGATGCAGTAGAGGAAGTGATGAAGCATTTGATGTAAGAATGAAGGCCTTCTATTCTTGATGTACTTGTCTTTCCAAAATGAGAGTATTTTTTGGCCAAGTAAGAGACAAATTATTTTTAAGTGGGACCCAGTTTTCAAGGAGGTGGTATGATGTGGTAGAATTCAGGAATAGACAAAGTTTGGTGATATTGTCCTGAAAAATAGCTTCAGATTTGGAGTTGACCAATTGGTGCCAGTGTTTTTGAAAGAGCTTCCATTCATCTTCAGACCTGAAATGCTTCATGAAGTGGGTTTTAATATTTGTGGAAATATTCCAGAGACAAGGAATGTGATGAAAAGATGGAAAAATTTTTCTATGTCACTAATTAAAGCTTGTTCTTTATCTGTCACAAAAACACTGGGTTCTTGATTTTCTAATATTTCCTGAAGTTGATTGAGGGCCAATTCATAGTTATATTTTTTTTCTTGCAAGAAAAACCAGAAATAAACTGAGAGATTTCTTGAAGAATTGTTTACCCCAACAATATTAAGAAGAGTCATCCCAAATTTATTTGTTTTATATGTACAATCTATCATGAGAAGAGTAGGAAATATTTCTAGAATTTTTATGATATCAGGATGTGAAATGAATAAAGAAGTGATTTGTCCATCAATATTGTTGATTCTGTAAAAAAAAAAGAGAATTTTGGAGTTCCAGTATTAAAGCTGCAATTGGGGTTTTCCCATCAAGATAACTTTTTTGGATTTGAGATATTTTATTATAAATAGTACTGAGGTTTGTATGAACCAGAGTTGAGGAGTTTTTTATAAGGGAATGAAAAATTTTTAATGGGGGAACACCAGCCTTGATTAAGTTTTCTACATTCTCCTGTTGCTTGCAATGAATTCTTCTATAGATTGGATGAGTCAAAGGATCATCTGAGGGGGCATGGTTGTGGTCTGGACATATAACTTTAACCTTCCAGAGACCTAATATTTTGGAAAAATTTCAAGATAATCTAAAAGGCAATTGGTCTTTCTTGTTTCCAATTTTTTGGGATCTTTACTGGGTTTATATTCTCCAGATTCATCACATTGATATGTGTAGGTATGCTTCTTCAATTTTGATACTCTAGTAGAAATGGCATATCCATGGGACTTTGCACATGATTGGATAGCATCAACTTCCTCTTCCTTATGATTATATGATAGTTCAGGAGGAGGGGCCATAGGAGTGGTATCATCAGATTGAGTAGATGACGAAAGGGCCAGAGGAGTAGAAAAATTATTTTGATTAGATGAGGTGATGGAGGATGGGCAATGTGAGACAGTTCTTTAATAATAATAATAATAATAATAATAATAATGATAATAATAATAATAATAATAATAATAATAATAATAATAATAATAATAATAATAATAATAATAATAATAATAATAATAATAATAATAATAATAATAATAATAATAATAATAATAATAATAATAATAATAATAATAATAATAATAATAATAATAATAATAATAATAATAATAATAATAATAATAATAATAATAATAATAATAATAATAATAATAATAATAATAATAATAATAATAATAATAATAATAATAATAATAATAATAATAATAATAATAATAATAATAATAATAATAATAATAATAATAATAATAATAATAATAATAATAATAATAATAATAATAATAATAATAATAATAATAATAATAATAATAATAATAATAATAATAATAATAATAATAATAATAATAATAATAATAATAATAATAATAATAATAATAATAATAATAATAATAATAATAATAATAATAATAATAATAATAATAATAATAATAATAATAATAATAATAATAATAATAATAATAATAATAATAATAATAATAATAATAATAATAATAATAATAATAATAATAATAATAATAATAATAATAATAATAATAATAATAATAATAATAATAATAATAATAATAATAATAATAATAATAATAATAATAATAATAATAATAATAATAATAATAATAATAATAATAATAATAATAATAATAATAATAATAATAATAATAATAATAATAATAATAATAATAATAATAATAATAATAATAATAATAATAATAATAATAATAATAATAATAATAATAATAATAATAATAATAATAATAATAATAATAATAATAATAATAATAATAATAATAATAATAATAATAATAATAATAATAATAATAATAATAATAATAATAATAATAATAATAATAATAATAATAATAATAATAATAATAATAATAATAATAATAATAATAATAATAATAATAATAATAATAATAATAATAATAATAATAATAATAATAATAATAATAATAATAATAATAATAATAATAATAATAATAATAATAATAATAATAATAATAATAATAATAATAATAATAATAATAATAATAATAATAATAATAATAATAATAATAATAATAATAATAATAATAATAATAATAATAATAATAATAATAATAATAATAATAATAATAATAATAATAATAATAATAATAATAATAATAATAATAATAATAATAATAATAATAATAATAATAATAATAATAATAATAATAATAATAATAATAATAATAATAATAATAATAATAATAATAATAATAATAATAATAATAATAATAATAATAATAATAATAATAATAATAATAATAATAATAATAATAATAATAATAATAATAATAATAATAATAATAATAATAATAATAATAATAATAATAATAATAATAATAATAATAATAATAATAATAATAATAATAATAATAATAATAATAATAATAATAATAATAATAATAATAATAATAATAATAATAATAATAATAATAATAATAATAATAATAATAATAATAATAATAATAATAATAATAATAATAATAATAATAATAATAATAATAATAATAATAATAATGGCCATTTTTGAGGGCTTTAAAGTTGCCTCCAGAAAGCAAAAAAAAAATCTCCACATCTCAAATCTTTTCAAATTTTTAATCTTTTTTTATCCAATGGAGAATTCTGAAGAGACCAAAAGTTTTTAAATATAGCAGGCAATTCAATTATCATTTTTTTAGAAAATTAGTGCTTCACTTTCCTGCCAGAAAGTGGGATTTACATTAAAAATGATGCATTATTTTCAATTCTTTTTTTGTTACTTTTTGAAGAGATTTTCAATATTTTCATTTTGCAGTATATTTTTGGGAATTGTGAAGGGTCCAAAAAATTCATTTGAGCATTTCTAGGATGAATTATTCACCCAAAATATATTGATGCATCCACAACAATAATGGGAATTGTCTGTTTTTGGGTGCACTTTGACGCAATTTCTGATACTATTTTCATTCTGTTTATGGAAAAACTATGTTTAGCGCTGTGAAATGTACTTCAAATTTAATAAATTTTGTTTTTCATATTTTTTGGACCTGGCTTTGGCCCTCAAATTTATAACCTCAAAATATCATTTTTAAACCCCTTTTTGGGATAGGTCCGCATTCTTTGGGCTCTTCTATATGAATAATCTAATATTCAACATGATTTTGAACAATTTCCTGCCTCCTCCTCCCCTTTTGCGGCGGTCCAATCCTCTCCTCAACCTCAACACCATCTGTCAAAATTCACAATCCACTCCAGACCACACCAATAATCACCACCATCACCAATCATCATAACTCAACACCAATCAACCAATCACACATCATTAATCAACACAACTCAACCAATTAAATTCAACAATCCAACCCCACTAGATCAACCCCCCTGAATCCAAAAACTCAATCAAAAATAAAAAAAAACAAGTCTTCATAAAAAAAACCATCTCAAAATTGAAATCCAAAAAACAAATGTCTCAACAACATATGAACCCACCTTAACTATCTTCCTCTCCTGATTCTTCTTCTGCTCTGCTATCTGCCTCTGCTGCTTCTCCTTCTACTTCTTCAAATTATTTATATCACTGCCATGGTTTCACACCTTTGGCTCCTCCACCTGCATTATCATATCATTCAAGGGGGGAACTTGTGGATGGTGTTCAAGAGTGGGCTAAATCCCATGGATATGCCATTTCCACCAAAGTCTCCAAGACTAAGGAGAAAAGATATAATTACCAATGTGACCAATCTGGGGAAACAACCCAATTTGAATAGCAAAAGGCTTTCATAAACTAGAAAAAAAACTGTCCCTTCAAATTCTCTGGGAGCTTTTACAAGAGGTCTGGTCTTTGGGAAATAAAAATCCAATCCCCTGATCACAATCATCCACCATCAACTGATTCCTTCACCCATCCATTTCATAGAATGATTCAGGCTTCTAAATGGGATATGGTAAATTCTTTAACCAAAGCTGGGGTCACTCCCAAACAAACTCTTAGTTCTTGAATGCAGTCCTCCAATTCTCCTGTTTGCAAAACCCTCAGTACAATCAATTAAAAAAGATTCAAAATTAAAAAAGGAGAACCAGAAGGAAAATAACCCATAGAAGATTTAATAATGAAATTAATAAAATCTTCTTTTACATATAAAATCAATAATCAAAATGGTCATATTAGTTCTTCATTCCTTTCTCACCCAGATTCTATAAAATTAATCAAACTCTTTCCATCAGTATTAATTATTGACTGTACCTATAAAACCAACACATTTTCCATGCCTCTTCTTCACATTTTTGGGGTCAAAAATTGTGTTAGAACATTCTTTGTTGTTTCCTGTTTCCTCTCCTGTAAAAGAAAGGAAGAATATTAATGGGCTCTTCATCAAACTCATGAATTATTAGAAAATAAAGAACCAAATGTCATTTTTACTGAAAAACAGCAAGCCCTGATTCATTCCATTGAAACTGTATTTCCAAACTCTCATCATTTGCTCTGCGTCTGGAATATTTCCAAAAACATTTAAAATTGATAATTTTCATCCCTAGTGGAGTTTCAAACCTCCTATTGCAGTATGTTTCCTTTTGTTGGAGAAAAAAATAATTTTAAAATTGATTTCTGTATCCATGTTATTTTCCAAATTTTCAGTTTGAAGTATTTTAGTGAAAATTGCAAAGGGCCCAAAAAAAGGGTAATGATAAATTCAAGACTCCCAATTGTGTGTGAGTTTTTGAGGGTTCTACACGGCCCAATGGACGTGTGGGGGCCTGTCTAAGCGTCCAGAGTACGTTTGGGCGTGTTTTTATGCGTTTAGACGCGTCCAAGGGGTAATCTCAAACATGCGCAACCCTTGGGGGGCCATATACCCCCCATAAATTGCCTTTTTGGGTTGTGTGCGCCCGTTCATGGCGCTTTTGAAGCATGTCCAAGGGTATAAAACCCCCCGGGGGGTTGTGCCAAAATTTTTGGCACCCCCTGGACCACATTTGGGTTCCATCAACCCAAATTTGGGATCAATGCATACTATGTGGGACTGTTGGACCACACCTAGAAATCCCCAAGTGACACTAAAGTGAATCTCAAGTGAAATAATGTGAATTGAAGTGAAATTCAAGTGAAACTAAAGTGAAAAATTCCCACTAGGCTTGATCTTTCTCAACTCAAAATTGAGCAAACTTTGTAGTTTTTCAATTGAAGGTTGGATTGAATACTGAAATACTGTTGCATTTTTTGGGCATTATGGGAAAATTTTCAAGACCTCCTTTTTGGAACATGGCTGCATTGAAGGACTACATTGATAGTCCCATGAAAAATGCTGAGGGAAAAAATGATTTGGGTAATGAAAAATTTGAAGCCCCACTTTAATCCTAATTGATGGTGACAATTGAGGAACAAAATGTTTCACAAATAGACATGATCTCTTGTGGTAAGTAAAATTTTATTTTACTCTGGTCTCTGGATGATTTGATTTGATGGAAAATGAACTATGACAATGTGAATATGGCATACCTATCACAGACACACTTGCCCCACCTCCTGTGAGAAATTTTCCTGCTAGGGAAGGGGCACAAAACTATTATCCAACATGGGCAACAAAGCATGGTTAAAATTTGACATTCTTCAACTCAAAGCGTGATAAATAAGTGGACTTAGCCTGTAATACACATAGTTTTTACTCTTGGAAATTCCTCACCAAGAGGTCAAAACAAACTCACACACAGAAGGTTGGGTGCAAGTTTTTAATCTGTGAAAGTCACACAAAGGCAGACCCCTTGTGGCAGATCTCCTACAGAAATGATCAACATAATCATGAACCATACACAAACCCCTCAGTGAATACTCACCTGAGGAGAATCTCTGGGGTAGCCTTAGAAAATCTAAAAGAAGGCATGAAAGATGGTCTCAATAAAATTCAACGCAAAAGGAAAGTGAGCAAGATTGATGATGGCAAATATTTTGATTACTGAAAAATCTATAACACTAAGAATAAGGTAGGACTAGCAGAACAAAAGGGTAAAAGTGTTATGGAGGTCCTCTTTGAACAATTTGGTGATTCAGGTTGGGTTCATTGAGCAAAATTCAGTGGAGAGGTTCACTTGTAGGACCTATTCTTGGCTCACCCAGAGTCATTAAAGCTTTGCAAACAATTCCATAATATAGCTATGATTGATTGTACTTATAAAAAAAATGAGTGTAACATTTCCCTATTGGATGTGATAGGAATTACAGCCAACCAGAAAAATTTCTCAAAAGCTCTTGTTTTTATAACAAGAGAAATGTTTGAGTTCTACATTTTTTATGTCAATGAGCTAAAGGAGTTGGCTTGTGATCCTGAGAGACTTCCCAAAGTTGTTGAGAGGGACCATGAAAAAGCTGTGATCTGTGCTCTAGAAAAAATTTTCCCTGAGTCTACAAGACAGTGTTGTCAATGGCACTCGTCTAAAAACATACAAGCAAACTGTCAAGTGCGCTTTAATAATTATTTTGAAGGATGGCAAACCTTTATTTCTCTGTGGGCTAAGTATGGGGCCTCAAAACCCAAGGAGGAGGCAGAGTTTAATGATTCAGAACTTAGATTAAGTGTAAAATCACTGCCTCTGGTGTTAATCTTCCTAGTTTTGGGTTGCTTTCATTATGAATTGCATAAAGTTTTTCTTCAAAGACCGTGAGGATGTGCTCAGGTGTATGGATCATAATATCTTCCATATCAAAGAGATTTTTGTAATGGCTTGGACTTGCAAAAAACCCTGACTTTAGAAAAAAAGAATGTCTTTGGCTCAAGGGGACCATCCTACTCTCAAAACATTCATTGAAAATTCTTTGGAAAGATTTTGGATGTTTGGCAATAACTAGAGGGAAAATTTTCCAATCAAATTAAATTGGCTCAGGCGGCCCTTTACAACTCTTGAATAAAGCTTGGAATAGTTATTCCTACTGAACTGTTACCATTTGGATTCAAGGTGTCTTTACACGCAATCAAAATTGTTGTGGATCAATTAGAGAGATTAAAGTGGAACCATGATGGGGAAGTGTGCACCATGTCATACTCAATGACTATGGGTTTACCCTGCTCCCACCAAATAGGTGACCTACTAGCATCAAGAGGATCTGTTGTGCCTGAGGATGTTTGTCCTCAGTGGAGGTTGGATTATGACCCTTGCAGTTCTAGTTCTGTAAGTTAGTTTAAGTTGGATTGTTGGATTGTTCAAATCACTTTGTAATTAATTCTTTTTGATCAAGGCTTTTTGAATGACAATCCATACTTGACTTATATTTAATCCTTTTGAATTTTCAAGTTCAATGTTGATGAAATGCTCAGCAATTCTCAGTTACATGAGAATCTCAATGCAATAATCTTGGCTCATCCTGAAAAAGATAATTGCAGGCTGTTGAAGCACTTGATGAAGGAGACGGAAAATTATTGATCAAATCCAAGACCTGAACCGAAAGTCTTTGAATCAAGTAGAGGACTTCCAAAATTTGCAGATACCTGGCAAGATCCTTCTCAATTTAAACATGATGAAAAGGAACTTAAGCAGGAAAAGAGAATTAGAAGGGCCTAAAAGAAGAAAAGACAAAAGATTGTAAGTCTTTTCTTTTGTGAAAGGTTCTTTTTTTCCTGTTTAATGAACTGACGGAGAAATGGTTACATTCCAATTCAGGATCTTCATCAGAATTTCATAGTTCAGAGGAAGAAAAAGAAAGTTCATTGCCATCCATGGTGTTGATATCATATTTCTTTTTGAAGGATGAAGCAGATGAAATGGAGGAGTCAAAAAGAAGCTCATCTTTGGTTATTTTTGATTGCTTTAATGAGATTAAGATTGTGGCTAACTATTTTTTGATTTTAGAAAGTGGATTACCTCAATCAAATACCTGAAACTTACATAAATCGTTGGGTGGGGTTTGTGACAGAATTTGACCTAATGAATTGCTTATAAAAGGCTTAAGACCAGAACTGGAAAATGGAAAGACAAAAAAGGCTGGAGAAAACGGCTGATTGAATAAGAAGCTTGAGGAACCTAGAAAAGTTGGAAATTAAGGAGTAGACTTCCAACAACCAGTTCAGATTGAGATTCAGCAAATTGATGGATGCTGTGATCTCTTTCTCACCAAATGAACAAGAAAACAGTGGCAATTAAGGTGGTAGGCAACAAATGAGATAATTGAATGATGATCCAGAGAGTTGCTGTTGAGTAGAAAAGTAGAGATCCAAGTTAAGAACCGGTAAGCTATTTTGAATAGAAAGGAGTACTGGTTGTAAGTTGAGTGAGTTTGTAACCGGTGAGCAGTTGTGAATGGAGAGGAGTGCCGGTTGAGAGTTGAGAGGATGAAGAGAGAATGAATAAAATTGAAGGAAAATGGAAAAAATGAGGAGAACAGGAATTGAAAGGGAAAGGGCATGTGGAGGAGAGGAAGTGACAAATATGAAGTATGTACAGCGGAATGACAGGTGTCTGCGGCTGTGAGAGTGAAATTTCAACACCCCGGATCATTTGATGAGGAATAGTAAAAGGAAAGGAAACAACAAGAGGTCAATAAGTTTAAAGATTGAGAAGCAGCAGCTTTGGTGAGGGCATCTGCAATCATATTGGACAATGCAATGAGAGAAATAAGAATTTTTTTTCATTGTAGAGTTTGCAAATGTGTTGAACCTTGATGTCAAAATTCTTGGTTTTGGAGTTAGAACCAAAATGTTGAATTTTTTTTAGTAGTCCTTTATTTTCAATGTGAAAGAGAGAAGGAGATAACTTTGTTTTCCAAAGTTCTGAAATCAAATGTGAAAACTAGTAATCTTCATGGAGGCCATCAGACAGAGAATTGAGCTCAGATTCAGTGGAGGATAAAGTTATATTCACTGTTTGTTGCTTGTCCAGGAGATTGGGAAAGTTTTCCAAAAGGCTAAAATATCACTTTGAGAGGTCCTGGTTTCAAGATCATCCGCCCATGTGCCGTTGGTGTATATGTTGATTTGAGGATTGTCAGAAGACTGCGGATTGAGATGTAGTTTGTGGTCAATGGTTGATTTGAGGTACTTCCTGCAAGGTCTGGACGCGATCAACATGAAAGATAGTTGAGCATCCCTGTGAATTGTCTGTAGTTGAAACCTAGAGATTTGAATTCTTTGAGTTCCTTGTCAGACGCAGGATTAAGTTGAAGACCGGGTGTGAGAGGAGTATAAACTGGTCTGAACTTGGAGAGATTCAGCATTTGGATACCCTTATTGATGAGATTGGACTGAGATAGCAAAAAGCCGGTTCCATCCAATTCAACATTCATTCCCAATAGAGTTTCTAGATCATGAGCTGAAGAGTTAGGGAAGCAATGAAGGAACAACTCCTCAAATGCATCAGTTTTTCCCATCACTACAAAGTCATCAACATAAAAAAAAATAAAGGAGTTTTGGTTTTTATGAATAAAGACGCAGGTGTCTGATTGGGACTGTTGATAGTCAATTTCTTCAAACCATTCAGTGAGTGTGCGGTTCCAGTTGGCTGGCGCTTGCTTTAGACCATACAGGGACTTCTTGAGCTTGAGAAATGGACTTTTTTGAGAAGATACTTTTGGAGTTTTAATGAAAATTTCTTCATCTAGGGGCGCAAACAGAAATGTGCTTTTGACATGGAATTGTCTGACTGGGAGATTTTTGTCAGCCGCAATAGTGAGAAGAAGAAGAAGAGAGGGAAATTTTCCAGTAGGAGAAAACGTGTCAAAGTAGTCAACCCAGGATTCCTGTTTGAATCCTTGAATACACAGTCTGGATTTGATGCGTTCAGGAGAAGAATTTTTGGTGGGCTTTCAATGTCCAGGAAGTGAGTATGCTTGGAGTGTATCACTTTCCCAGCAGATGTGAGGATTCTATACGACTGGATCTCAGGATTGTATCCAATTAGGTGACCAATCTGGCCTGGAGGGAGTATTTTTGATCCAGGAGCCTTTGGAATAACAAGATAGGAAACCGGAGCGCCTAGAGGATGGAAATATAAGAGAGGAAGCTTAGTGTATTTGAACAGCTCATAGGACAATTTTTTGCTTTTGTGCAAAGGGATTTGTTTAATAGCTAACCCAGAAGCCAGAGCCACTTCATGCCACATTCCAGTGGGAAGATGAGAGTCATTCAGGTTTGAGAGAATTTGATTCTATAATAGTTTGGTTAAATCTTTTGGCCAGTCCATTGATTTGAGGGGTATAAGGATTGGAGAACTGTTGACAAATCAGGTTTTTCTTGCAGAAATCAGCTAACTTGAGGTTCTCAAATTCAGTTCCGTGATTGGAGTGCAAGATGGAGGGGTAGTAGTTCAATTTTTTTGCCTCTAGGTCTATGGCCTCAATAAGAGACAAAGGAATCAGTTACTTACTGACAACCGGAATGACAGCCACATATTGAGAGAACGCATCAGTGACAGTCACAAGATATTTGTGCCCGTTCCTCAAGGTGGGTAGGGGCCCAATTTTATCAAGATGTAGTTCTTGAAAGACGTGGTCAGCAGATGAGGTCCATGAGTGAAATGATGCTCTTTTCACTTTAGATACAGCAAAAAATCTGAAAATCTCAGTTTTCTTGATAGGAATATTCAGTTTATGTCTCAGTCTATGGTAACTCACGTTTCCTAGTGATTTGTTAAGATTTTCAGCATAGGAGTACAAATTTGATTGATATGTTGATGATGTTGGAGGATAGAATCTGAGACAAGAAATATGGTTCAAGTAGTTCCCTTTCATTTCAAGTTTGCCAAGTTTATAGAGAAGAAACACATTGGGCTGGAAATCAACAAGATAGTCATTGAGAAGCAGTCTTCTCAGGGAGATCAGGTTGATTGATATGTTAGGAACAAACAGGGAATTTTGAAGCTTGACGTCTCCCAAATTGCACTTCAAAATCACTTCTCCTTTTCCCTTCACTTCCAGGGAGTTCCTTCCACAACTTGTACTGATCATTCCTTCTCCTGAGTGATCAAGATTTGTAAACAGATTAGGGTCAGAAATCATGTGATTGGATGAGCCTGAGTCAAGAACAAAATTGAGGGCATCGTGACAGCTAGAGAAGGAGAGACAGCTGACATAAGTCTTGGATTCAGGAGGGTTATTGGTCTTTGGTCTGGGATGAGGATACAACATCCAGCACTTGTGCTTGGGATGGTTCGCAAGAGTTTTGTGTTTCCTTGGTTTGCATTTCCCAGAAGAGTCAGTAAAAAGAGAATCAATCTGTTTGGACAAGGAGGGAGATGAGTTTCTCATCCTTAATTTGTTCATATGGATACAAAGATGATCCATAATAGCATCCAGATTGATTTTGGACTGAAAATTGGAGTGAGTAATAGATTTTTTGATGTTCTTCAGCAAGTCTGGCAGCTTATCAAGGATCATGTAGGTTAAAATATTGACAGGAAGAAAAATACCGATTTTGTGTAGCTTATTGACTCCATTTTTGACTTCCAGAATGAATCCCTGAATGTTATTCTCATCAAATGCAATAGAGGCAAATTGACTGTTGACTTGGGATTGATTGGACGGTTGAGAAGACACAAAGTGTTTTTGAATTGATCGCCATATCTCTTTGGCACTTTCATCATTGCTGGCCAATAAAATGGTCGTGAGGACAGACGGAGAAAGTTTCAGGATTAGAATCAAAGTGAGAATGGTGTTATTGGTATCCAGTAGTTCTTCAGTAGTAGATCCAATGATGTCTTTCAGCTTAGCAAGATTTAAGAGCAAGTTTATTTGAGTTTTCCAGATGGTGAAGTTGTCCTTGGTTAGAACAGGGATGGCTTCTAAGGTGGTTTTAAGAATTGTTGGATTGATGTTGTCCATTGTAGCTGAGATGGACCTGGTCTTGAGAGGTTGGCAATTGGAGATCGCGTTTGACTGTTAATTGTGACAGAATTTGACCTAATGAATTGCTTTTAAAAGGCTTAAGACCAGACCCTGATAATTGAAAGAAAAAAAAGGCTGAAGAAAACTTCTGATTGGATAAGAAGCTTGAGGAACCTAGAAAAGTTGGAAATTAAGGAGTAAACTTCCAACAATCAGTTGATATTGAGATTCAGGAAATTGATGGATGCTGTGATCTCTTTCTCACCAAATGAACAAGAAAAGGGCCAAAATTAAGGTGTTAGGCAACAAATGAGATAATCAAATGATGATTGGGAGAGTTGCTGTCAAGGAGAAAAGTACAAAGCCGAGTTAAGAACCGGTAAGCTATTTTGAATAGCAAGGAGTACTGGTTGTAAGTTGAGTGAGTTGGTAACCGGTGAGCAGTTGTGAATGGAGAGGAGTGCCAGTTGAGAGTTTACAGGATGAAGAGAGAATGAATAAAATTGAAGGAAAATGGAAAAAATGAGGAGAACAGGAATTGAAAGGGAAAGGGCATGTGGAGGAGAGGAAGTGACAAATATGAAGTATTTAAAGTGGAATGACAGGTGTCCGCGGCTGTGAGAGTGAAATTTCAACAGTTTGGGATCCAGTTGGTGAGGGAAATTGTGGATTTAGAGTCATTGCAAAATCACTTGGGTATGCTGAACATGGATTTTTTCAAGTAAGAAAATAAATTCTTGAAAAATTGAGGAAAAATAAGATGTGCTATGCTAAGATCCTTGGTGGAATTAAAGATATTGAAAAGATAGAAAAAAGACTTGATTTTAATGACATAAATGAAAGGATTCCATCTTCAAAATTTCTTTGAAAGCTGGATATTGGTCAAATGATGGCAGATACTAATGGAAGAAAAAAATGTTTCATTTCATTGGAATCATGTTTTACTCTAAATCCTGTGAGAATTGGTGTAAAAGAAAAATCAGATCCTATGTTCATTTGCCTTGTTAACAATAATCAGTAGGTCCAGCTTGTAATTAAGGTAGATGTGATTCCAATACCACCCATACTTTCCAAAACATCTTCCATGATCTCTGAAAAAGTCTCTCATTGGGTTGATCAACTCAAAGATCAACTTGAGTTTTATTATAATTTATAGATTAATTTCATAATTTGGATTTGGGTTCTGATGCTGATCTTGTAATTATTTTAATATAAAGGTTTATCATATTTTGAACATCATTATGTTTAGTTTTTTGAGTTAACATCATTATGATTATTTTTTTGAATGAGATTTTATTGGTAAGTCATTTCAACTTGTGTTGGGCTGATCCCATCATAAGGAGTATTTTTACTTCTTGTGATGGGATGAGCTTAACACAAGTTGAACTTGATTTTTTTTGGTGTTTTTACTTTAGCACTGGCCAAAAAATACTTGTATTCTGTGGGAATTTCCCTTTAGGGCTAATTGCAAGTTGAACTTGTATTTTTTGGCACTTTTACTTTAGTGATAGTCAAGTTGAACTTGTACTTTTTGTGGTGTTCTTAATTCAGGCGTATTAAAGTTTAACTTGTATTTTTTTGGGTTGGTTTTCTTCATTTTTTTTTGTTTTTTATTTTTATTTACTTCTTTCATTTTATTCCTCATTTTTATTTTTTATTTTTTTAACCAAAAAATCAATATTTTTCCATTTTTTGGGTGTTTTCTGTTTTTATTGCATTTTTATTTAGCTTATTGTTATTATTATTATAATTATTATAATTATTATTATTATTATTATATTTGGGCCCAAAAGACTTGTTGTCATGTGGCACGGAAACACGACTACATCAGAGCCATATAGGGCCCCACACAACCCAAATGTGCTTGGGCTGTAGGTCACACAGCACTGGACACCTCTGTGGGGGCGAACCAACTACCATTGAGTTTTTGGAGGCTACATGGATTGAATGTATTCATGTTGCATGCCAGAAAACTCAAATTATTTGTTTAAACAACTAATTTGATTCATAAATTCTTCATTGCCACCAAAAAAATTATCCAGGGATTTTTTGTAGCTTCTTGTTTCCCAAAGAGTTTATAATTGAAAACACAAAAGTGGTGTTTTTTACTCTAAATAAATGAGTAAAAAAATATGAAAAATTGAGAAAAAAAACATGCAAATCATTCAATCAAGATCAATTTTACAAATTTATTATTTTTACTACAAGGAAACAAAATCTTCAAACCAAGTTCCAAGTCATTACAAAATCAGATCTTCCAATTTTTGTGATTCCTTGCTAGAAAAAGCATTCCGAAGGGGATCTAATTGGGGAGCTGGCCACCATTTGAAATTATAGTGGAAAGAAACTATTTGCTGAAAATATTTCAAAATAATTAAACATATGGGCAATGTTTGAGAATAGGCAGTTAAAGGTGCATTGAGGGGCAAATAAGTTGATGGAATCTACTTAGACAAAATTAAAACTGTCAATTTATAGGTATCTGCAAGCAGGAAACCATGGAAAGGGAATCACATCCAGTAACCTTGAGGGGAAGTTCCAGAAGTTGTGGTTGAGATTTTTTCTTTCTTTGTCAAGATTTTCATCCCAGACTTGATCCATGAAGTTTTTATCCACAAAGATAGAGTTTGATTCCATTTCCTTGATCATTTTGTGACTTATTGATCTCCAATGTTCAGATTTATGGCCAAAATTAACTTTTACTAATCTAAACCCACACTTCCAATCACCCATTACATCTTGAGCATGTGAAACTTTTGGTCTGGCTGTCTTTGGGAAAATGAAATTTTTGTATTGATACTAAGGAAAAAAAGATGATTGTTATTTAAGATGAAATCCAAAAAAAACCAACTCATACTGGATTTATCAATAGCCACCACTTCAAAATTATCAGAAGATGAAAAGAACACTTTGTGAACTTCATCCCAAAAAAACAAGGGGTTAATAAGTGAACTATAAAGCAAGATTAATTCAGAAATTTATTCACCTTTTCTATTTCAGAGGCTGTGGCTGTGGGAGGAAAGATTGGCTTCCCTTGAGGCCTATAAGCATCTTCATCTTCATCTAGTTGTTTTCTTCTCTTGATCCTCTTCAAATTACCAGGATTCAAATTCTGTGAAACAACCCTCTTACTGATGATGGTTCCTGAGCTCTACGTGACAAATGAAAATATGACAATCTATGGAAACTAGAAAAACAATCCTGATCCCCCTCAACCAAAAAGAAAATTAATAACTATCTTTATTATATAAAATTCTTCAAGATATTTGAGTTATTCTCCACTCAATTCTTCTTCTGTTATAAATTCATCCTTTTCAAAATGAAATTTTAGCCTAATTACAAAAAAGAAAAAAAAGAAACACCTCTTTGTCTGATTCATGTTTCTTTTTCCCTTGGCCTTTTCAATTTTTTCCTTTCCTTTTGTTTTCCTCAGAGTCTAAAATTAGAGAAAACCTATTCCCAACCATATTCTGTTAAAACCAATTCAACGGAAAGGGATAAAAAAACCACAAAAAAAAATAACCATTGAATTAACCACTAGGTGCTTCCTTGGTCTTCCTCTTCTCTGAGGTAATTCAACATATTCAAACCCAGATGGATCCTTCTCACATGAATGATGAAAAATTCCCTTGCTTTTATTGGGGGCTTCTTTGGGTCCTCCACAAATTTTCCTTTCTTCCTTTGATAGGGGTTCTTGAATGGGAGTCAGTTGATACTTCCCTTTTAACAGTTACAGAACTTTTCCAAGGTAAAAATTTTGTTCTCCTGGGTGCAATTTCAGGAATTCTTCAAAGAGTTCATTCTGAAAATGGTGTATGTTGCTTGATTGGGAAGTTGATTCATTACATCATTGAGAAGGTTGGCATTACAACTTCTCAGAAAGCTATGAATAAATCCAATATAAAAGAAAAACTTTCAGAAAAGAATTTTTTTTCTCCAAGAAAAGAAAGCATACTGCAATAGGAAGTTTGGCCTGCCACTGGGAATGAAAATCATCAAGCCAAAATTGTTGCTTCTTGAGATTTGCCTTCTTTGTTTGTGTACAAAAGGAATTCCCATGAAATAAGAAAAATCAAAATCAGAACAGGTGGTTTATTTTTCTGCTGAAATGTGAAAGGAATGCACAATCTTGAGAGCATAGTGGCTTATTTTTCCTTAGAGGTGTTCAATGCAATATGGGAGACCAATCAATTTTTTGAATTTTTGCTGAGAAGTTTCAATGGCACTTTCATGGAGTTGAATTGAAAATGAATGATATAATTGGTAAAATAAATCAGAAAAGGAATCAGAATAATTTGTGATAAATTGTTTGACATAAGAGTTAAGCTCTTCTATCCTAGATGTGCTGGTATTTCCAAAATGCAGGTGCTTGTTTGCAGCATATGAAACCAATTTTTTTTTTAGAGGAAGCCAGTTGTCAAGAAGGTATTTGAAAGTAGGGGGACTCCAGACTACAGTAAGTTTTGTAAAATTATCTTGATAAGACTTTTCAGATTTTTATTTGACCAGTGTATTCCAGTGTTTTCTGAAGACACTGAGAGTATCCGCTGAGAGTGAGAAAACCCTTGCCACTGAGAGTATCCGCTCAAGGTACCTGGACCACCTCAGACAAACTGCCACAAAGCTCCCAAAACCCATCTACAGAACAGAGAGAGCACAAAAAAAAAACAGCCTCGCGCAGACATCCTTGAGAGAGAGACAAAAATAAAAAGGATCTGCCCAAACCAATCCACACCTTTCATCTATAAGATAACCAAAGAAAACTTAAAACAGTTTTTTTTACCCGCTGCCAAGCCCCCACCTTGCTCTTCAACCCGCATCCTTTCTTTGCCACGCACTTTCCTAGTTCCCTGAATCATCCATTGGAAATTGTTCATTTATTTGAATCCACAATTGGGGGCTTGTCCTGGCGTCTGTTTCCGGAATGAGGGGCTTGTCCTTGCATCTTTTTCCAGAAATCAGGGCTTGTCCTTACGTGCGTTTCCAGAATGTGAGGCTTGTACTCCCATGCGTTTCTGGAATGCAGTTCTTGTCCTTGTGCCTGTGTCCCAAATCAGACCTTCCCATCCTGCGCCAGCTTCCCCCCCAACTTGGCTGCTGTCCTCAGCTGATGCCTCAACCAATCCAACAGAGGTCGCGTCTACCAGTGTCAGCCTCCTGGATGCCAAGACCCTTGTTATCCTTTAGCTACCAGAGGTGATAGAGTAAATAATAAATATATTATTTAATAAATGCAGCAAAAATCCGTAGAATACTTGGATTAAGCTTATTGCAAGGTTAAATGGTTTGGTTATTGTTTATTGTTTTGAATCAATATGAATAAATTGATTATTAAATATTTATAGAGGGGCCAAAATTATATTGGGGATCTTTAACACATCTCTTCAAGGATTTCAGTATGAAAACACGTAGTCCTGGTTACTTTGGGCTCTTTAGTTTAAAGAATATTTTACCCAAAGATAATATGTATATAAAATACACAGTGGAATGGTAGGGCCTTTTAGCCAAGCTACCCCGACAGAGAAATGATAATAAGACTCACTGGTATGTTATTAAATCCTTTGGGTATCTGTTTGAGACGTGTACTGATGGGTTAAACCTGTATACTGGGGTTATAAGGTTGTTCAGAAGTTTTAATTGATAAAAAGAGGTTTGAGGACGGATATTACTGATCAGACATTGCCATAAATCACTTACTTATCTCTTAGAAGTACTTGATTACCTTGGCACGGCGTCTGGATATGAATATTACTGGGTCTCTGCCCATCAATATCCTCAAAAGAGCTCTTTATTTATAGCTTTTGGAGTCCCAATATGGTCCTTCTGAGGGTTGTAGGTGCTCAAAGGGTCAGACACTAAGGCTAGCAGGGTAACCAGAGGCATCCTGTCATGTGTTCTTGGTGCTATAGCACGGGTAGCATCTAATTCCTCAGGGTATGGGAATTATTCTACCTTATAAGAGACATTAGGACGTGTGAATAACACTAATCTATCCTTATTTAGGTATTATTTAATTAATTATCCTTAGTAAATGTTCCAATTAATTTAATAATTATATTAATAGAGATTTCTACGGACATCTTGATGTCAGGTAAATTCTCATTATGTATTATATAACTGGAGTAAAAGTCATAATATTGATTTTACTCTTTATTTTCGAGTTCCAGTTGATTTATTAAGATAATTACTTAAAAATATAAGTCATGTGAATTTATGTAATATTTTTACATCATTATTTTCTTTAGTATGTCACAAAGATATCGATGTCTAGCAATTCTCATAAAAGTATATTCAAGTATTTTAATATATTTTTAGAAGTTGTCATTGTCTTATTTTCAACATTCTTGGTACTTTGCATTATATTAAGTAAAAAATACGTGTAAGGATTATTTATGTATTTTTATATAGTATTATGTGTGTTTAGACAGTCTGCTATCCACAGGAACCTTCATTACATATGTAGAAAGTTCCTGTGTATGTTGTAGCCTGTTTACACGGTACCTGAGCCTCCTGTCACTCTGTCAGCCCGTAGTCCCGCAGCTGCATACTTTTCAGAGGCCCGGGGCTGTGTACACGACCTTGACGGGTTGACACGGCTGTATCTCAGCCGCGCGCGGGTGCATTGGCTGCCACGGCTGCGTGCGGGAATTGAGACAAAACACATTTCCTTCTGTAACTCCTAAAATATACACAACACCTCAATTCTGACTGAAGTTTAGGTGTGAAACCTATACGTGACAATGTGTGTGAAATATTTAAATGGCCAAAAAGCTCAATAATGGAGCCGTAGTATTTTGGTTTTTCTTTCCTTAATTATTTAAAAATATAAGGAGTTGGATTTCAAGGGTGGGGTCAGTGAGTGACCCTACCTAATTTTGGGTGGAGAATCCATTTCTGTAATAATATTGATGGTTTTCCTACTCCTTCTTCGGTTAATTGTATTATTATTATTCTTATGTTATTTTTGTTACTTTTGCAGCTTGCTCTGCAATAGTAGCAAGCTGAAAACCAGCCAATTCTCCAAACTTCCATCCCAAGGCGCCCTCTGCCGCCAAAGCCCCCGCAAAACGGACTTCCTTCTCACCAGCCATGCTGTTGGGACCCAATCCCTCCCCGTTCCGCACCTGAAGCCCTGCCTCAAGTGTCCGTTGTACCAATGCAAAACCCTCTGCTAGCCGTGATGGCACCAGGCCCAACCATCCCTCACTCCCCATGCTCCGTGTCCTTCCATCCCACGTGCATCCTCCCTGCCTTCAAAGAGGTTTGGCTCCAGTCACAATTCTCCAATGCCTGGCTTGTTACTTCTGCCACCTCTCCTATCCTCTCCACAAAGCCCGCCCGCGGTTCATTGGTTCCCAAATCACACAAAATATCTTCTCCTGGTTTCCTCTCTGAAAGAACCGTCCGCCGTTCACCGGTTCCAAAATTGCGCAAAATATCTGCTCCTGGTTTCCTCTCTGCAAGCCCTGTCCGCCATTAACGGGTTTCCAAATAACACAAAATGTCTACTCCTGGTTCCCTCTTCCTTGCTTGCTTCATAGCAACAGGCTGAACCAATTTGGCCAAGAACCGCTTTCCCAACACATACCTTGTCTCCTCTGGGGAAACCAATCCCGCGTTTAAATCCATTTTCCTGTTCTTGTTTCCCAATCGCCAACAGCTGTCATTGTCCCCATACGTGCACACCTGAGGCGCAGGCGTGCTAGGAAGCTGAAGACCCTTCAAATAGATCTTGAGGTCCCTTTCCAGCGCTGCAAGTTTGCTAAACCAAGGGATGGTTGCCAGTGGTGAAGCTGCCCCATAATTCAATTCTGCGGCTTGCTTGAAATTGCCCTCCCAAAAACAAGGATCACGCTTCCCCCATTGTGCCAACATGTCTGCCTTCAGTTTTGGCCAATCCAGGTTCTAGTATACCCCCATCTCTTCTACTTCCCAATGCTCCTCTGCATTCATGATGAACAGGATGACATGGCGCGCCTTATTTTAATCCAATGCATTTTTGAAGTCTGAAATCAATTCATATTTTGAGATGAATTGTTCCACACCCGTAGCATTTAATCAAATGTGAGGTTATTCCTTTCAATTGACAAGAAGATGGAAGGAGAAGGAAGAAAAAGGAGGTGCAACTGCTGGTAGCATCTTGGGTACCTTTGAGAGACTTCAACAAAAGAGTTTCCTGGACAGACTCCCAAATGTGGAAAAAAAGAAGGAGAAAATCCCCCAGTTGTCCTCAAGTTTGAGAGTTAATAGTCCAAGCGTCTGTAAGGAGGTTGGATGAAATGAGCCAAATAGAGAGGGAGAGAGAGAGAAAGAATAATAAGATGTGTTCCTTGTTCCTTGTTCCTTCAATCCTCCCCATCCTCTGTCATTCAATAAGATAAGATCCGCTCCTCCATCTGGGTTGAGGGTGCGGTTTAAGTAACCTCCCCCTCAATCCTAACCTAAGTACAACCAGAAGCAAGCAAGAATCATGAAATGAAACCCCTTAGTACAGAACCCTAGCCCCAATCCTATCCTTCCATCCCATAATCCACATCCCATATTCCATCCATATTGGCCGCCTGCCATTACTTCCACCCAGCTTGTGCTTCTCATGACGCGGCCCTTTTGCCGCGCCCAACCCAGAGCCCCCCGCACATGTCTGCATCTGCACAAAGCACTATTCCAGATATCCAAGGTATATCGGCACAATCCAATCCACACGTTGATCCAATCCTCCCTACGCCCCTCCAGATTCCAAGCCTGAATTGAATGCTTCTGAGCCTGCAGTGCAGCTTGCTGCGGCAAGGCGGCACCCATTAAAGAGCGCGCCGCCACTGCTGAGCCATCCATTGCTGATTGGGCAGCCCGCAGCCTATTCCAACTTGCTTCCATAAAAGAAAACCACAGCTTCAACTTTATCAAATTGATTTCTATTTTATTAGCTTTGAGTTCCTCTCTCATTCCCTTGGTCTTCAAGTCCAGATGCCTCCTTTTTGAGTTAGAGCCAAATTTTTGCATCTGGTCATCCAACCCGCTATTTTCAATGTTGATGGGAATGGTGTCCAGTGATGAAGAGAAGATTTTGTCCATAAAGGCCTTAATCCATGTATCTTTGTGATAGGAATCAACTAATTCATTCAATTCAGCATCCATGGAGGAACAAGTGATTTTATTTTGCTTAAAGCTGTTCCCAGACACCAGGCTCCGAAAGGCTAAGCATAGGTATCCAGTCTGATATTTTTGAGTGTCGGGGTCATCTGCCCAGGACACATCTGAGAACAATTCTACGGCTTTTTATTGAGGGAGGTATTTGATTTTGAGCTGGTAGTGTTGCATCAACTTCAGATACTTCCAGGTTTTCTTTAGTTTGTTCCAGTGAGCAATGCTGGGATTGGTGTTGAAGCAAGCTAGACTCAACACCGCAAAGCTGATGTTGGGTCTGGTGTAACAGGCAATGTGATTCAGCAAACCTATCACCAACAAATAGTTGATGTGGAGAGCCTTGAATTTTTTGTGTTCTTTGTCAGAGGCAGGAATAAGTTGAAGGTTGCCAGTGAGGGGAGCAGATTACCCTTTGCAATCAGTCAGACCCAGTTCCTCAAGTCCGTGTAGAATGTGGTTTTGTTGACTTGCAAGTATTTTATCTTCTTTTACTTCTACTTTGATCCCAAGAATGGTATTTGGGTCCTGAGATGTGGATCCCTCAAATTTTCATAAAAATTTATTTTCAAAATCTTGACCATCACCTACCAAGATCAATTCATTGACATGGAAGAACAGTCTGGATTTACCATTGTTCAACAAGTAAAGGCAGGGATTGCAAGCTGATTTGTAGAAACCAATCTCCTTGAACCACGCCATTAAGGTCTTGTACCAATTTTTGGGCAATTGCTTCAATCCATACAAGGATTTTTTTAATTTGAGGAACTTTGAGGACCGCTTAGAGCATTTTGGAGTGTGGATAATTACTTATTTGTTTATTGGCAAGTGTAAGAAAGCACTATTCACATTGAAATTTTGGATCTTTTGTGAGGACATCAACGCATACGCTAGTAGCAGCCAGAGATTTTATGGCTTCCCCATAGGGGAAAAAGTTACAAAGTAGTCCATCCCCTTGATTTGACTGCAGCCTTGCATGAAGAGACGGGCCTTGTACTTGACCAGATTGAAATGACAGTTCTCTTTTAATTGGTAGATCCAGGTGGTTTGGAGCTGGTTTGAGGGTTTTTCCCCGTCATTATCCTTCCAGAAATCAAGTGACTCAATAGACAAGAGTTCTGTGTCCATTGCAGCAATCCACCTATTACACTCTTTGATGTTCACCACATTGTTGTAGCTCTTGGGATTGTAGTAATGAAAGAAACCGTAGCATTGAGGGGGTTTGATTGAAAAGCGGTCTCTGAGGGTTCTAGAAGGTTGAGCAGGAGGTGGAGGATCTGAGTGCTGTTGTAGTGAGGAGGGTAGATGAAAGGCAGAAGGTATGTCAACATCAGGAATAGTGTTATAAGTATCTGATGAATCAATGTCTTGCAAGGAACAAAAATTGGATTCCAAGTCCAATTTGCAGGCCAAAGAGGATGTTAATTCTGTGAATGCTGGATTGCGCCTGAGTAGAGAGGAATCCGGATGTTGACCCTTGAAGGTTTGCAATTCCACGCCACAAGTGCCATTTTTCCAGTCATTGGTAGTGATTGACAGGATTGAGTTTTGGGGGTTAGGCATTTTTAGGAACTTTATGTGCTTAGTGGAGATGACTGAATGAGCTTTAGTTAAGATGAAATATGAATGGAAGAGAGGATTGAAGCCTAAGGTAGAGGTATGGACATCCTATAGGTTTCAGATAAGAAAACGGCCAGGAATGTCCATGTACCTGGAACCAAGGGGTGTCAGAGTTTCCCTCTTTGGAGATCTGATTCAGCATGAAGGAACTTGATTTGATAACCTTGTGCCGCAGGTTGTCCAAGATTTTTCCGTCCTTCAGAATAGTCTATGCTGATTCAACAATGGTCCTGTTTGCCTGCTTGGCTCTTCCGTTTTTCTCCGGGTGGTAGGGTTCAGAGACCACCTGGCAGATGTGATTTTTATCGTGGAATGCTTTTAGTTTGAAATTCACAAATTCGGATCCACCATCCAAACAGACTTGAAGGGAAGTAACCACAGAATTGGTGCTCTTTCTCTATCAGTTCAATGATGACTTCAGGAGTTTTTTCCTTTGAAGTGAGAGGAAACGCACCAATGTATCCCATTGCGCTGTCTACCAGAGTCAGGATGAAACAGTGTCCTCCCTTGGATTGCAGCTTGAGAGGTTGCATGAGATCCAAGTGAATCCTTTCAAAAACCTTTGCCTCATTGGTGGAGGTTTCCTTGAACAATGATTTGGTGATTTTTCCTTTGACGCAGTAGATACACTCAAGCCTTCTCTTCACCTTGGGAGTAATGTGCTTTGTTACCTCTTTTAGTCTTGAAATAGATGCATGACCGTGGTTGAAATGGATCTCCATAAGTTCCTCTTCTGGAGTGAAAGCCAGGTTTGCTGAGTGCAATAGAAGCTGAGTGCAATTGAAGAGTGGGGTTTCTAGGGATTAAAAATTGTTCACAATGGTCCCTCAGAACATCTTGAGACCGCCCTTTGAAACCTCAAATTGATTCCTGCTTGCTTGTAGAACACAACCAGCTTGGTTGAGTGCACCTGCACTCAGCAAATTGATAGTCAGAGTGGGTACGTAGAACACATTTGAAAGTTCAAGCATGAAGTTTCCCCAGATGAGTACTGCTGTGCCCCTGCCTTTTATCTCCAGTTGGGCTCCCTTCTTCCCGGTTTTTATATTTTGATTGTTGCATGGCAACATCTCCTTGAAGTATTGGCTGTCATTGATCATGTACTGTATATAAGCATGGCTGTCTAATATGAAATTCAGATTTGGATTGCTGTGATCAATCCACATTGAGAGAAGAGCAAGGTAGTGAGCCACCAGGTTTGTGTTTGCTTGATTTTTTTGGGATTTCCATTTAGCTTTATCATCTTTCCACCAATCAGGTGCAACTTTGGTATGTAAGTGCCAGCAGTTGTTGGCAGAGTGGTTCTTGTCCTGTTTAAGATTTTGGTATCCCTCCGTGCATCTCTTTTTTTCTCCATGTTTGTTGGCATGACTTGGCCCAGAAGGTCTGGAATTGGTAAGAGCAACTTCTGTCCTTGAATATTGGTTATCCTGGGAAGTTTGCGCTTGGGATTTGCTTTTCAGCTGTTTCAGATGGTTGAGGAAATACAGGACTGTAAGCTCTTTGTCTGTGAGCATAATTTGGCTTTTGAAATCTTTCATTAATTCTGGAAACTTGAAGGGCAGATGGTATGCCAGAATGTTGTTTGGGAGTATGATTGCAACTTCAGACAGTTTCTTCAGGCTAACTTTTGCTTTTTTAATGAAGTCTTCAATCTTGTCAGACACAAATTGCAGGTATAAGAAATTGTTTGAGACTCTAGCTCTATTTGATGCTTGCAAGGAAGCGTATTTGTTGATAATGGCCTTCCACAGGAGTTTAGCAGAATTCTTGTTGTGAGGAGTGAAAATGTTGTCATGATCTGACGCTTCCAGCCTGGAGATGATGAGAATTTTGATTTTGTTGTTGAGGTTGCTGTCCAGTTTCAAGCTTTCATTGTTGATGAGCCCAGAGAATGCGCAAACATCCGGGATGGCCTCCATCTTGTCTTCCCATATGCCATAGTTGTTGTTGCTGAGTCCAGGGATGGTGTCAAGAGCAGAATTGCAAATTTCCTGCCTAAATCCTTCCAAGGTCAAAGTAGCCGCAGTTTTCCAGTTTCACGGTTTGATTGGTTGGGTTTTGAGATTGGATTGCTAGAGAGATGTTTTTGACTTTTGAACATTTGAAAGCGATAAATTGATTGAATGCAAAACTGGAAACTAAGAGAAGAAAAAAGATCAACATAAAGTAATGAGACAACAAGAGAAGTGGAAATGAACAAACATCCAGCATATTTAGACAAAACTGAGGATGACAGGAAATGGAGGTTGAGGAACAGGGAAAAGCAGCATAGGTTGGCGGAATATGATTCCAATGGAGCAGAGAAGGCTGAACAAAAAAGAATCAACCAGATGAGAAGGAAATTTGAGGAAGAAAGAACAAGCCAAGAATATCTCACCAGGAACACGGAAAAGAAAACTGTTTATTCAATGGTCATGAGAGAAGGCAAGCAATAAGGATGTGAAGAGCAGAAATTACAAATGAGAGATGGAGCATATGAGAAATGAAGGCAACAGATGAGAAAAGGAGTAGAAATGAGAGTGGAGCGGAATCAGAATGGAGCCAAAATGAAAAAGACAACATGAAATAACAGGTACAAGTGAGAAAGAAACATAGGAAAAGGTGACTTCAATTGAAGTGTCTGATAAGTTTTGAATTAAAACTTGAGTGTATTTCAAAGTAGGACCAATGAAACCACAACAGCCAGCTAAGAGGAGATGAGCACGGTCAGGGAATTGAGATGAAAAAATAATGAGAAGGAAGCCGAAGAATGGAGGAATCCAAGGAGAACAGGCATGGGCACAGGGTGTCAGATAAGTTGAGCTGAGGAGTTGATCTTAACACCTCACATTTGATCAAGAGTCTTGAGAGCTTCTAGTAGTTGATGAGTTGGAGACGATTAATTGATCGTGACAAGTGAGCTTGAAGAAGGAAGATTTGGATTGAGGACAAATGAATGAGTGGGGCAGCGGAGATGGTGAATGGTGGAGTTGATTTTGTTGTGAGTTTTAGCAAGGATTCAAGGTAGGATAAGATGAGGGAAGGTGTCAAGGTAGGATGAGAAGAGGAGGAGTGAAGTTGAGCAGGGTGAAGGGAAGAGGGAGAGTGAGCGGGGAAGAAAGAAGAAGGATGGAGCCAGGAAGGAAGAAGTCAGAGTAGCGGGAAAGAAGGTAGGAAGGAGATCTAAGTTGAGAAGGGAGGAGAGCATTCCAAATTGGAGTGGCCGCACCGGGATTAGATTGAATTGAGCCCGCGGAGGATGGCAGATTCATCAGAGAAGCTGGATAATAATAACACACCCCCGTGATCAAGTGAGAGGTGTTAGGATAGAGGAGATTAGGTGGACCGTGGAGGAGCAAAGTGCAGGTTTTGTTAGAGAGTTGGCTAGCATTAAATTTGAGGGAACCAGGCAGGTAATCAGGGAATGGTTGTCCCATTGCTCGCTAAGCCATTTAATCTGAGTATTGACATGTTTGAGGGCTCCATGATTCAACTCTTGGTTTACAAGTTTGTTGAGGGCTTTGTTGTCAATCATGGCGCAGTGAGTAAGCTTGAGTGAGGGATTTATTTCCTGAATCAGATTTGATAGCCAGATCTTTTCTTGGGTTGCCAAAACAAGAGCCTTCAGTTCAACTTTGGTGGATGATAGGGAGATGGTTGATTTCAGCTTGCTATGCCAGGAGATGGCACAACCATACAATAATATCACATACCCAGTGTGACTTCTTCAAGAGTCAGGATTGTTTCCTCCATCAGAGTCACTGTAGGATTCAACGTTGTACTCAAACAATTCATTGCGGAGTTGGAGGGTGAGGTCTTTTGATTTGTTAAGGTATTGCCAGACATGTTTTGACTTGATCCAGTGGGTCATTCCAGGTTTGTTGTTGAAGCGTGAGAGACAGGAGACGGCGTGCAAAATGTCTGGTCTGGTCTGACTTGCAATGAAGTTCAGGAAGCCGGTGGAGGAACAAAAGTTGATGTTGAGATTGACAAAGGAGGTGTGGTCTTCATTGGTAGCGGGGCTGAGTTTGATGTTTGGAGTGATGGGGGTAGAGATAGGTTGGCAATTGGCAAGTCCGAGTTCCAGAAGGGCAGTCTCAATATGGTTGGATTTTTGCATGGCGGGTCCGTCTTTGGTTTCCACAATGAGGTTACCCAGTGTCTTGGAGAGTGGTCCGTTGGCGGAAATTCTAAATTTGGTTTTAAAACCCTCTCTGAACTCAACAAAGTTGCCAACAATGAGAAGGTTTTTGACATATACAAAAACGCAGAGGTGTTTCTTGTGATTGATGTACAGACAGGGGTCAGCACTTGAGACAGCAAAGTTTTCTTCAATCAGCCATGTCTTGAGTGTTTTGTACCAGATCTTTGGGGCCTGTTTGAGTCCATAGAGAGCTTTATTTAGTTTGAAATACGTGAATTTGGAGTCGTAGCAAGAGGGAGCTTTGATAAAGATGTCTTTGTCAAGAGGCGCATGGAGAAAAGCGGACTTAATGTCCATTTTCCGCAAGCCAAGTTTGTGGTGTAGAGCATAGACCAGAAGAACTCAAAGGGTGGTGATGGAACCGGTGAAAGCGTAGGTTTTGCCATATTCAAAGAATTGAATTTGTTTAAATCCCTGGACACATAATCAGGACTTGAATTTGACATTGCTGTTGTTTGGTTTGTCCTTGATGCGGTAGACCCAGAGGGTTGTGAGAGCATTCTTGTCATTGGGTAATTTGTGGAAGCCCTCCCACACCTTCATCAATTCAATTCCATGAAGTTCAGATTTCATAGATTCAATCCAGAACTCCTTGTCATCACAGTGGGTGGCTTCGAAGTAGCTTTTAGGTACGGATCAAGCTACAAATCCGTATCTTTGAGGTCTTTGAATAGAGGATCAATCTCAAAGAGCTTGTGATGAGTTGGTGACCAGTTGATTTGAGATTTCCAGTTCCTCGGTTGAGGAGGACTTGGAATTAGAGTCATTGGTCTTTTGGGAAGGTAAGGAAGAGTTTGGAATGGGAGAGTGATTGGAGGAGTTGTCAGAGGAAGGGAGATCGGCGGCAGAAGAGGAGTTTGGTAAGGAATTGAGAGGGATAGATGGGGAAGGTGTGGAGTTCAGAAGATAAGTGAGAGAGGTATCGTCAGCAAGGATAGAGCCAATTGGAGAGTCAGAAGGGGAAGAGGGATTGGAGATGTGTGAGTGAGAGATGTTTTCAAATATCTTGAAATGTTTGGAACAAACAATGTTCTTGGACTTGGGAAGGTAGATTTTATAAGAGTTGAGGTTGAAGTCAAACCAAACCAAGATTCCCTCCTTGCCCTTTTCTTCAAATTTGTTGGGACTGGAGGCTTGATTTAGGACGACAGCTTTTGAGCCCAGAGTTTGAATTAGATGAAGTTTTGGCGGTTTATGTGTCCACAGTTTGTGGGAGGAGGTTTTGGTGGAGGATGAGGGCAAAAGGTTGAGAGTTTGGCAGGCGCTGACCAGTATTTTGTCCCAGAGGGTGGATGGAACATTCATGTCAATCATGGCAGTTCTTGTAGCTTCAAGTACAAAGTGGTTTCCTTGTTTGGCAACGGGGTTATGTTGGGGAGTGTAGGGTTCAGAGGTTGTGTGTTTGATGCCATTTTCAGAGAAGAACAGAGAGAGGCGGTGATTCACAAATTTGCCCCCATTGTCCAAATGGAAGTTCTTGAGCAAATGTCTGAGTCAATTTTTATGAAGTTTGATGAACTTAATTACTTCATCTGGAACGTTGGATTTGAGACGCAAAGGAATGCATGTTTTGAATTTGGAGAAGTTTTTGGTGAGGAGAAGGAAGTATCTATGAACTGACATGGAGGAAGGGTGAATTGGTCCACAAATGTCCGCATGGATTTTTTCAAAGATGGTCTTGCTGTCAGGAACTTGCCCATGAACAGTTGACGACAGATCTTACCTTTGGCACAGGAGATTCAATCAAGCTTGTCCCAGCATAGATTTGGGAATTCCTTTGAGAGTTCTTGAGTTTTTCCCAGGTGCGGATGAAAAAAGCGCCAATGAATGGTTGATAGAGAGATGAAGAAATATGAGATAGAGTTTGGGCTAGGTTTGTCTGCGTCAATGAATAGAAGATTGTCCTCAATTGTACCGGACAGAATGGAATGACCACAAAAAACAACCACGAATCTGTTGGGAGAGTTTGGGAGCAGTGAGCAGCCCTTCTGAAAAAGTTGACCCAGTGAGACTAGATTGATTGCCAAGTAAGGGACAAATAAGGATTGCTTGAGGTTCAACGTGGTAGTGGCGGTTGTTAGTGTAGCTGTTCCACACCCCAGCAATGGAATGGGAGCCAAGGGATTTCTGGTTTGTATCTCCGTGTTGTTGGGGCCAATGTGACTGAAGAATTTAGGATTTTTAAACATGCAGTTAGAAGCTCCAGAGTCGAGAAGGATACGTTTTTGATTTAGGGATTGCGAGGTGACCATGGCAAAGGTGTAGGCGAGGTGAGTGGAGGGAAGTTGTTGAGTGCTTGATGGCGTGGTTCCTTGAGAAACGGATCCTGAGTTCAATGATTGACCAGGATTGGGACGCAGATGGGGATAAAGCCAACAGCACTTTTTGCAATTGTGGTTGGCCTGAGGATTGTGCCAGGTAGGACAACATTTGATGACTTCATTCATGTTCACCATGGCTGAAGCGTATGATCCGTCAATCACTTTGTTTTTGATTTGATTCAAATGTTGCAAGACCAGATCAGCATCAATCTTAGCTTCACCAAGAGAGTGAGTGATTGTGGTTTTGAGATGATTGAGCTGAGGGGGAAACTTGTAGAGAAGGAGATATGCCGCAATTTTGTCATCCATTTGTATTCCAATTTCTGATATTTGAAGGAGACAAGCTCTTGCGTCCATGATGAATTTTTCTACTTTCTTTGGATCAAACTGGAGGTTCAGGAGGTTAAAGGAAACTCTTGACCAATTTGCTGTTTGTGATGAGGCATAGTATTCACTGATGAATTTCCAGAGCTTGAAACCGTTGGTGAGGAGGTGATCCTTTACGCAATTGATATAGGTTTGATTGTCGAGTTTGGCCAGAATATATCCCACAATCTCATGGTTAAATTTGGGAGGACATTCTTCCTGTTCCTTTGAGTGGAGCCAATGGGCAATCCCTTTGAGATACAGAATGGTGTGATTTTGGACCGCCAAAGGGAGAAGTTTGAATTGGAGAGGCTAGGGATGGAGTTGGTGAGCATTATGAGCAGGGATGATTGCGTGGTGTCCATTGGTCCTTGGTCGCCAGGTAGTTAAGTCAACAAGGCCTTTGGCTTTTAACCATGATAAGTTTTGAATTAAAACTTGAGTGTATTTCAAATTAGGACCAATGAAACCACAAAAGCCAGCTTAGAGGAGATGAGCACGGTGAGGGAATTGAGATGACAAAAATAATGAGAAGGAAGAGGAAGAATGGAGGAATCTGAGGAGAACAGGCATGAGCGCAGGGTGTCGGATAAGGGGAGCTGAGGAGTTGATCTTAACAACTCACATTTGATCAAGAGTCTTGAGAGCTTTGAGTAGTTCATGAGTTGGGGACAATTAATTGATTGTGACGATGTGGTGACCAATCCGGGACACCACGGAGCAAAAAAAAAAAAAAAAAAAAAAATCTTTGTCGGTTGTACCCCTATGGGTACCTTCATTTCCCCCCATCTCTCAACCTCTCCCTGTCCTAGCGGTCTAGGACAGGCCTCTTTCCTGTCTCTCCGCTTCGATCCCCCCCTTCTATGTTCAACTCCTGCTTGTTGCTCTCGCGGCCCTGAATTTTGGCGACGCGAGCAATCGTCAAACCACCTTCAACGATCCCCTGCTCCCATCTCTCCTCAACCTCACTTTCCTATCGTCAACGTCCCAACTCACAGTCTTCCTCACCCCTCTCAAAACCCTCATCCAGCCGCCCTGGCCAATAACGCTAGCATCCTGACCCTTGCCTCCTCCGGTTTCAGTCCTTTGTTGCATCATCATCAAAATTTTCCATCTGATGATGCCTCCGTCAGAGCCTTGGCCCCATCTAGAAGGGAATCTACTGAATTGGTCTTGTCTTCCAGATGGTCAAACGTCAAATCAAATCGGACTGGTGGATCGATCATGACTACCGGCACTGGATTCTTTACCGGAATCAACCCAAAGGCTAGTCAACAGAGCCCAGAAGGTACGCTTGCCGACATGGTTGGAAGTGTTGAAAACAGAATTCAACATCAACCATCAACGATCGTGACAATGAATTCATCCCAAGATGTCACAGGTGGGACTGATCATCAAGATGCTAATCGTCACCTGAATCCAAGTCATACCATCGATTCCCAACCACTTGATCCACCCTCTTCACCCCATGGATTGACTTTGGAGGATCATCGCGATCGCTCAATGGCTGAAGAACCATCGACTCTCGATTTGGAGAGCTACCATCCTCCTACTTGCAATCTTGATCCACCCACCCATCTCGGTCCTATCCAGGAGCGTCAGATTCATCTCAATCATCATTTTGACGAGAGCAAACGTGTGGTCATTCCACTCGAGGATGTCGATCAACCACGTTCATCGGTCTCAGAGGACAACCCAATCGAGAAGATTAGCTATCTCGAGCCTCAACCCAATCCCATCAACCTAGCCGACCTTGGCTAAAGTTTGAGGCAGATCCTATTGCTCTATGGCTTGTCGCGAGAAACCGTCCATCTCCGGTTCCAATCGTTAGGGTTTCCCCTCAGCGGTCAACGGCTTTTTTTTTTCTCTAGTATCATTTTCACACGCCATCAAGCTCCACCCTTGATACCGACCGACGAGGAGATCATCATCCATCTCGCCCATCATCTGATCCGACCAACAACCGCAAGCGACCGCTCGCGGCCGTCGGAACCTTCACCCCGCTGTCGCCGCCGATCAGGCAACAACAGCCGTTGTCGACACCCGCAACCGCTGTCGCGGGTGTCCATCTGGTTGCCCGCGGTCATTCTCAATGCGGGCAACATTTCTTTTTTTTCCTCTCATTCCATTTTTTTTTTTTTTTTTTTTTTTTTTTTTTTTTTTTTTTTTTTTTTTTATGTTTTCATTTTTCCGCACCTATTTGTAGTATCTCTTGTACATAGTATACAGGGCCTCATGTCTATAAAAGGAGGGGCTCTCCCCTGCCTTTTGGCCCAGCATCAGAGGATCCTATCATCATCATCCTAGCATCCAATGAGACCATCATCATAATCAAACTTATCCGTGGGCATCCTTCCCCACTTATCTGAGCAATTTATCCGGGTATATCTATGATTGCCCCTTGATCCTTTGAGCCTCCATACTCAAACTCTGTCCCTTGTGAACTTGATCCTTATCACCAACCAATAGCCTTGCTGGTTGAAGAAGAATTCCTGTCTGTCTGAATTCTTGAGTGTGTTATACCACTCTGATCCCTTTTTCCGACCATACTGGTCTGGATCTCTCCTTGATCATCTTTCTGGAGCCAATCACGTTTGATTGAAGAGGTTTTATTAAGCTTAAAACCTGGAGTGTTATACCTCCCTTCTTCTTTAAGGTTGAATTTCGCCACGCTATTCTTGAGTCCCTTGAGAAGTGTTGGGATATTCTTGCTCAAATTCGTTATTGATTTGCTTCTAGAGCTTCATAAAAAAATTGCTTTTGTTTTGTTCAGCCTCCCACAGTTATCTGGTACCCTTCAAGCGCTTGATTGCGGAGAGTTGGGCAGTTTCATTGAGAACCTGGAGGTTGGTTGGGATTGAGTTGATCTTTCCTAATCAGCTGCTGACGACCAGAGTTATTAGCTTGTGGGCGTTGTTACTTACAACTGCCTTGTCCTATTGAACTCTGAACAAACCTTGACTTATTTGTTCAAGTCTTTACCTGCACCATCTTGCCTCAGATAGTGTTGTTTCCATCGCTACCGACAACTCTTGTCCTCTTCCCTTACTTTGATTTCTCATCCATAAGGTTCTGGACCTTGATTCCGGTTACATTTAAATATTATTGTAACTCCTAGGAGGGCAGCCTAAACAGCACCTTTCCCCTCCACAGAACTGCCACGGCTTAGCACCATTTGGAGTCTTACAACGAGTGAGCTTGAAGAAGGAAGATTTGGATTGAGGACAAATGAATGAGTGGGGCAGCGGACATGGTGAAAGGTGGAGTTGATTTTGTTGTGAGTGTTAGCAAGGAGTCCAGGTAGGATAAGATGAGGGAAGGTGTCAAGGTAGGATGAGAAGAGGAGGATTGAAGTTGAGCAGGGTGAAGGGAAGAGGGAGAGTGAGCTGGGAAGAAAGAAGAAGGATGGAGCCGGGAAGGAAGAAGTTGGAGTAGTGGGAGAGAAGGTAGGAAGGAGATCTAAGTCCAGAAGGGAGGAGAGCGTTCCAAATTGGAGTGGCCGCACTGGGATTAGATTGAATTGAGCCCGCCGAGGAGAGCAGAGTCATCAGAGAAGCTGGATAATAATAACAGTGTCTTCACCGCCAGAGCACCCGCAAGCCTGATTGAAGGGAGTAAGCATGGACAAAACTTAGCATTAAACCTCCCCTCCTGTAAGTTTGACCGGACCCAGAGTGTTTCTGGGTCCACCCTGGCCATTCCGAGGGCCTGGGGCTGGTTGCAGTAGGCAACCAGCCATGTTAGTTGGTAATAAGGACCAATACATTCAAGAGGGAATTGCAACCGGGTAACAGGGCTGACTGTAATTGACAACCAGCCAGGGTCTGAACAGCAAAAAGGGCTCCAATTAAGGGTGGAAACACCAAACTCAACCAGTACAAGCTGGTCATAAAGGTTCAGGGGCTAATGCCAAGTGGGCTGAGTAAGCCCAAACCAAGTAGCAAGGCTTGTAGAGCCTGTAAAGCCTATTTAGGGCGGAAGTTTTTCCTTTTTCTTTTCATTAAATGAGCTCCAAATGAGCACCATCTTTTGTAGTTAAGGAGCTCTTCTGCCTGCTGTTTTGCATCCATTCATTCACCAATTCATTCACATTTGCCACTGCACCATTGCCGCTGTCTCATATTTAGAATCAGTCATAAGACATCATTGTCTCAGAATTTCTTTTGCTTTAAGTACTGCTCTTTGACTAAGATTTGTTATAATTATGGCCAGCAATTAGCTTAGGAAAATGAGCAGTATTTAAAGCAAAAGAAATGTTGGACACCTTGTGTCAATAATTGCTAATGTTCGCTCACAATGGGGTAATACGTAGGACAATATTGGTGATGAATTGAATTGGATGATGAATGGATGATGGAAAACAGCAGGGAGAAGAGCTCCTTAAGTACAAAAGATTGGCCTCTTGTGAGCCCATGATACAACAAGCCAAAAGGCAAATTTTCCGCTCCAAAGGACCTCTACAGGCTCTACAGGCCTTGTTACTTGGTTTGAACTACATGGGCCCGCATGGCATCAGTCCCTGTACCCTTACAACCAGCCTATTCCGGTCATTTCTAGTGTTTCCACCTTAACGGGGCTGAACCAGCCTCTTAGCTGTTCAAATACCTGGCCAGTTGTCTATTACAACCTGCCTGTTATCTCACATTCTGGCTTTTTGCCTCATGCAACCAGTCCCTGGCCATACAAATGGCCAGGAGGGACCCAGGACACACCTGGGTCCGGTCTCAGACACACATGGGGGGGGTGTAACTGGCAGACATGCCGCCCCCCCTCTTTCTCTCAAATCCCTGGAGGGGGTGGTCAAATCCCCCTACCAGGGGCCCTGGAGGTTGATGCCCCCAGGGCGTTGTCATGGTAGGTGGGCTGGGGGGTGGTCAGGTCCCCTCCAGCCTGTCACTCCTCCCCCTTGGTAAAGGGGTGGGGAGGGCGCCCCTTTGATGGTGGGTAGGTGGTCAATTCCCCCTCACTGCCGGTTGCCTTGATGCAACCGGCCTAGCCACCACACTTGGTGGGGGGGTGATCAGGTCCCCCCCACCATGACCGGTTGCTGGCTGGTTCAATCCAGCCAGCCCTCCACCTCCTCCTTGGGATGGCAAGTGAGGGGACGGGGAGGAGCCAGGGCCATTGGCCTCAGCCCTGCGGCCGCCACCCAGCGCAGCATCTGCAACCGGCTCAACAGCCACAACCAGGGTGGGGGGACTCCATTTTGAGTCCCCCTGCCCCCTACAAGGGCCCTGCGCGGGCCTTCAGGCCCCATAAACAAGCTGTAAGAAAAAAAAGCGGCCCCAAGAGGGCCACAACACGGGTGGCAGCCCCAAATGGGCTGCAACTTGGGCGGTGGCCCCAATGGGCCGCCCCCAAGCCTGAAAAGTGATTTTAATATACTTTGGCGGGCCAGCCCGTCTGGCCAAGTATGTCCAAAATAAACCTTGGGCCCAATTATTCCCATAAAGCCTATCTGGCTGTATTTGCCCATATATCCCACCGGGCCCATTGAGGCCCGTGTAACAATGGGCCTGTTTCATGCGTTTTGAGGCCAGTTTTTCCGAATCCGTGATATCCACACGGACACGTATGGTCCGTGTGTGTTTCCAATGGGCCGCAGAGGCCCAAATGTGCATCCCATTTGGATTACACACATATGTAGCACACGCGTAAGTGTATACGTATTTCAAAAAGCTTGTGGGCCAATAATTCTCACACATTATCATTACCATTTTCATCATTACTTCCAAGCAGAATAGACCCTTATACCTTACTCTGGACAATGTCAAAGACCTCAATTTTTCCAAGAAGATGTCCTATATCCCAGAGTCCAGCTCCACCAAGATTGTTTTGAATGGTAAAAACTATAGTGCTTGGTCTGTCTTAATGGACAGTGAGCTGGAAAACATTTTTTGTGGGGAGATTATGGATGCAGAGATACTTTGACTGGTTCATAGATAGAGAAGAACTCTTATTATCTCATTCTTAGGCATTTGGATGAAAGTCATATGGCATGACTTGCTGAGACGTTGAAAGACGAACAGAAGAGGATGGGTAGCATTGTATGGAAAATGCTCAAGGCCAAGTATGCTGGTAACTCTTTTCATCAGAAGGGGATTGCCTTCAATAAGTTTTTCAATTTGAAATTTTCCCACTGCAAAAATTTTTTGGGGGAAGCAAGATCAAGTATTTTTGAGTTCAAGTCATCTGGGCTAAACATGGATCCTGAGTGTTTGTCACTCTTAATTCTGCAAAAGCTACCAAAAGAATATGAGTCCTTGGTTTGATTATATCTCAATTGGATCCCGTTCCTGGAGAAAAGGATGTGCTTAGAAGTATTGAAAAGGATGATCTTCAATTTAAGATGAAAGAGGGCACAGGAACTGCTCTGGTGGGCAAGACAGGAAAATCTGGGAAGTAGGCAAAGGCCAAAAGGGATTTATCAAAGGTTTTGTTTTATAATTGTCAGAAGAAGAGGCACTATGTGAAGGATTGCAAGGAGGCCAAGAAGAAGAAGAAATCAAAGGAAAGTGAAAAGGAAGACAAAGAGGTCAGCATTTCCATGGAAATGCTTGCTATGGTGGCATTGGATGTTTCAATGGAACAAGCTGTTGAGGAAAAAGTGCCCAACAAGAAGGCTAAAATAAATGAGGATCAAGAAATGGACTTGATTGATTTTGAAGTAGTAATCTTAACCTTGAAAATGAGAACTTATCAGTAGCTGATAATTCTTCTTTCCTTACAGGAGAGTTGAAGGAGTATGTTCATGTTTTTATTGATTCTGGTTGTACAGACCACATGTTTTTTGAGCCAAATTTGTTTTAAAATCTTAGAGATTTTGATGGTGTTTTAAATATTGGCCAAAAAGGAAGAACAATTCAGATTAAAGAAATTGGAAAAGTTATTCTTGCAAATCACTTGAGTTTCAAAATACCTTTTGAGAAAGTGTCCTATGTACCAGATCTGCCTAATAACCTTGTTTCTCTCAGAGTTCTCTCAAAAAAAAGGTTTCCAGATTTGTTATCATAAAGAAGATAAGTTTGTTATTGATTTGAATGGGAGAACTATCCTGAGTGGAAAAGTTCAGAATAAGTTGCTCTTTGCAAACTTGTTCAAGTTTTCAGCTCTGAGCACTGTTGGTCACAATAGAAGTGGCCATAAGTTAAAGGACAGCAACTGTGAACGTTGTACTTTAGGGGCAAAGACCAGGAATGTGTTCTCAAAGAGTGGAGATTGCACAGAAGTTCCTAGAGAAGAATTTTCCATTGATTTGGCAGGGCCATTTTTGCCAGTGTCTCTTGGGGGGGAAAAGTACTTCATCAATCTGGTTGATACAGCAGCTAATTATTTTTGGGTGAAACCAATAAGATAAAAGTATCAGACCACAGAGGAGGTTTCAGTAATATTCAAAGTCTGGAAACAGAATGGTTTGATGAGGGAGATCAAGAGGGTTATTACTAATGGAGGGCGTGAGTTTGTGAGTAAAGAGTTTGAGGAATTATTGAATGATTATGGTATCACTCATATAGTCACCACGTCTAGCACTCCAAAAAACAATGGAATAGTTGAGAGGGTGAATATGACTTTATTGGAAAAAGTCAGAACTATTATGGCTCAATCTGGTCTACCAAAGTTTTTATGGGCTTAGTTGTTGTGCACAGTGTGTCTGTTGCACAATATTGTAAGTGTTAATGGGAGAAGTCTGCATTATCTGCTTTGGGAGTTGTACCCCAAAGCATCACACCTCAGAACAATTGGTTGCTTAGTGTATTATAGTGTCCACCATAATGAAATGGTTGGAAAGTTAGATCCTAGGGCCAGAACAGGGGCACTTGTGGCTATGATTGAATAAGTATGTCATACAGGTTTTATTTTCCAGGGACAAGAAAGGTTATCTGTAGTAGGGATGTAAAATTTGAAGAAAATACCTTTCCACTCAAGAGGAGTGAAGATATTGCTGTTCAGGAATCACAGAAGGAAATAGCATTGGAGCCTACTTCACCAGTAGATGCTGTAGAGAATATCATTAGTGATGATGTTGAGATGCCAGATGTTCCACAGGAGGGTTAAGTAACTGCTTCAGGGGAGTCTGTGGAATCAGAACCTGATGAGCCTCAACCTCCAGTTAGAAGGAGTGGAAGGACAAGGATACCTGTTGATAGGTATGGGGAATGGAAGTCCCATTATGCTTCTGCAGAATATGAAGAAGATAAGTTTTGGGAACAATGTATGCTTAATCAGATTTTACAGTGAAGTTCAGAAATGGGTAATATGGTTAACCCAATTAGCTTTGGCCAAGCTATGAATTCTGATGACAGAGCCAATTGGAATAAAGCTATTTTTTAGGAATTCGACTCTCCAGAAAATAATAGTGTGTTTGAAGTGGTTAAGCAGGATTCAGTTCCAAAAGGAAAGACCATTTTTGGGTCTAGGTTAGTGTTGAATAAGAAGTTTGTTACTAATGGAGTTTTGAAGAGGTTCAAGGGTAGCTGTGTTGCACAAGGCTTCAAGAAGAAAGAGGGTATTGATTACCAAGAGACTTTTTTGCCAACTGGAAGGCTGTCCACCTTTAGGTACATCATTGCTTTAGCAGTGGAGTTGGGTGAAGAAATCAGACAGGCTGATTTTGTGACTCCATACTTGAATGCAAAAATTGGAGAGGAGGAGACTGTTTACATGTCAATTCCTCACGGTTTCAAGGAATTTCTGGTAGAGACCAAGCCAGAAACTATGAAGAAAATTTGTGTGAGAAGTTTCTTCTCATAAGATAAAGGGGAATATGTCCTCAAGCTGTGTAGATTCCTGTATGGATTGAAGCAAGCAGCTAGCTCATGGTATAACATCATGAGTAAGAAACTGATAGAGATCGGTTTCAGAACAAGTGAGGCAGACTCTTGTCTATTTGTAAGAAAGGATGCAATTTTGTTTGGATGGGTTCACGACATTATCATTATTGGGAATGGTAAAGAGAGAGTCATGGAGGCACTAAAAAAGGAGTTCAAGATAAAAGATCTTGGCCTGGCACAACAGGTGCTGGGAATGAAAGTTAGTAAGAGCAATAATGGGATCAAGTTGGATCAAAACCATTATGTGTTGGCTCTACTTAAGCAGTATGGCTTAGAGGATGCAAAGGATTTTGGTACTCCAATGCAGTCTAACATTTGGTTAGAAAAGTCTACAGATGAAGAGCATCTGGAGTTTTTCCATGCCAGAAATGATTATAGGTCAGCTATTGGATTGCTGAATTATTTGGGGCAGTGTACAAGTCCAGATATTTCTTATGGAATTGGAATCTTTTCACAACACTTAGAGAAACCAAGAATGAGGCATTGGTCAGCGTTTAAGAGAGTTATGAGGTATCTTAAAGGAAAAAGCAGTCTGGGACTGCAGTTTCCAAAGTCAGAAAACTTTGATTTGGTTGGTTATTCTGATGGAAGTTGGGCAGATGGTAACACAAGGGAATGAACAAGTGGTTTTTATTCTTTTTAGGAAAGAATCTAGTGTCATGGATGTCTAAGAAGGTGTCAGCAATAAGTCTTTCATCAACAGAAGCAGAGTACAGAGCGTACCTATCAGCTTCACAGGAGACAAAGTAGTTGAGAAAGGTCTTAGAGGATACTCATCAACCACAAGGGTTTGAGTTGTTTTATTCTGATAATCAGGGTGAAGTTGCATTGGCAGAAAACCAATTGTTCCATTCAAGAACATAACATATTGATGTTCATTATAACTATATACATGATGCAGTGAACTGCAGAGAGATTTTGTTACAGTACATGCCCACTGGAGCAATGATTGCAGATATCTTAACTAAGGCATTAGATAGGAAAAAACAACAAGGCTTTGTGTATAGTATGCGTATTGAATCCCTTTTGGATTAAGGGGGTGTGTTAAAATACAGATGCACTCAGTTAATGTGCATATTAGTGTGTAATCCAAATGGGATGTACAAATGGGCCTCCAATTTGCATTGGAAATCACATGGGCCACATGGGCCTATGTGTATTTTATTGGTATTGGGCATTTGGGTGCCAAAACACCTTTTCCAGGTCTTTTGGGACATGGGTCCTGACGGACCTTCCAGGGTGGATGGGCCACCTTAGCCAGAAGGGATTTTTTGGGCATAACTGGGCCCAAGGTTCATTTTGGACATACTTGGCCAGATGGGCTGGCCGGCAATAGTATGTATTTTTTGGCTTTTGGGCCTTAGCCGCCCATTGGGGCCATTGCCCTTGTTGCGGCTGGCTTGGGGCTGCTTGTTTCTCTCTGGGGCCCAAAGGCCCGCGCGTGGCCATTGTATGGGGCAGGAGGCTCTGTTTGGAGTCCCCCCACCCACTTGTGTGCGGGGCGACGGCTGCAGGGGCCGGCAGCTCCGGCCTCCCTCCCTACCCTTGCTTGGTCCCAAGGGGGAGAGGAGGCTGGCTGGTCCTCAACCAGCCAGGCCGGCTGCAAAAAGGAAAATGGCAAGTTGAGAGGGGACTTGATAAGCCCCCCACATCATGTGTGGACTATCTAGGCTTTCCGCAAGGTGGGGTGGGATTTGACACCACCCCCATCTCTTGTTTTGCAATGAAGAGATTGCAGGGGCCATCTTCCCCCCCCCCTGTTACCAAGGGGGAGGTGACCTGGGGCTGTGTGGGCTTGACTACTGCCCAGCCCACCCATTTGGGTGATGCCCTGGGTGATATTGACATCCAGGGTTCCCTGGGGGGATTTGACCACTCCCTCAGGGGATTGAGAGAGAGAGGGGGGGGACACGCATGTCTGCTGGTTACACCTCCCCTCCTGTAAGTTTGAACGGACAAAGAGTGTTTCTGGGTTTACCCTGGCCAATCTGAAGGCCAGGGGCTGGTTGCAGGAGGCAACCAGCCATAGGAGTTGGTAATAAGGACCAATAGGGTCAAGAGGGAATTGCAACCAGGTAACAGGGCTGACTGTAATAGACAACCAGCCAGGTTCTGAACACCAACAAGGGCTGGTTAATCCCATTAAGGGTGGAAACACCAAACTCAACAAGTACAGGCTGGTCATGAGGGTTCAGGGGCTAATGCCAAGTGGGCTGAGTAAGCCCAAACTAAGTAGGAAGGCTTTTAGAGACTGTAGAGCCTATTTAGGGCGGAAGATTTGCCTTTTGCTTTTGATTACATGAGCTACACATGATTACCGTCTTTTCTATTTAAGGAGCTCTTCTCCCTGCTGTTTTCCATCCATTCATTCACCAATTCATTCACATTCACCACTGCACCATTGCCTCTTCCTCATATTTAGGATGAATAATAAGACATTATTTTTTCAGAATTTCTTTTTTCTTTAAGCACTGCTCTTTGACAAAGCTTGTGGGCCAATAATTCTCACATTTCTATCCCCTAGTTTTTTTTTGACAACTCCCAAGAACCGTGTTTTTTCCAGGTTTACCGTGTGCATTGCGGACTTTTGGGGACATTGTGGCAATGTTGAAATCACCATTTCAAGTTTTTGGGGCGTGAAAAAACCAACTCCCCGATAATAATAATAATAATAATAATAATAATAATAATAATAATAATAATAATAATAATAAAATAATAATAAAAATAATAATAATAATAATAATAATAATAATAAAATAATAATAATAATAATAATAATAATAATAATAATAATAATAATAATAATAATAATGATAATAATAATAATAATAATAATAATAATGATAATAATAATAATAATAATAATAATAATAATAATAATAATAATAATAATAATAATAATAATAATAATAATAATAATAATAATAATAATAATAATAATAATAATAATAATAATAATAATAATAATAATAATAATAATAATAATAATAATAATAATAATAATAATAATAATAATAATAATAATAATAATAATAATAATAATAATAATAATAATAATAATAATAATAATAATAATAATAATAATAATAATAATAATAATAATAATAATAATAATAATAATAATAATAATAATAATAATAATAATAATAATAATAATAATAATAATAATAATAATAATAATAATAATAATAATAATAATAATAATAATAATAATAATAATAATAATAATAATAATAATAATAATAATAATAATAATAATAATAATAATAATAATAATAATAATAATAATAATAATAATAATAATAATAATAATAATAATAATAATAATAATAATAATAATAATAATAATAATAATAATAATAATAATAATAATAATAATAATAATAATAATAATAATAATAATAATAATAATAATAATAAAAATAATAATAATAATAATAATAATAATAATAATAATAATAATAATAATAAACATAAAAAATTGAGAAGTTAACCAATAATAAAATATGCCTCAAGAATGAAAAAATGCAGCATCAAATCCCTTTGGGAAAACTTTTGACCTCTATAAAAAGGAAACCAATTGAGGCCTGTCATATCAGGGTCTTTTATTTTACAATTTTTCTCCATGAATTCATTTAAGCTCAAAATTTGCTGAATAGAAATAAAACCCATGAATTTTCTGAAGGAAAATATATCATAATTTTTGTTTATTTTTGTTTATTTTTGTTTATTTTTGTTTTTTGTTGTTTTTTTTAATTCTTTCAAATATTTTTTAAATTTCTTTGAGGAAAATGATGAATTTTCACAATTATCAAAGAAAGAATGAACAAAAATATCCTCTTCTTCTTATTAGGGCGTATCAAAGTTAAGCAAAACCACCTTTATTTTATGGTGGGTTCAAACCCAAATCTGCCATTTCAAACCCGCCATTAAAAATCAAAAAAACCCACTTACTTCACATCAGAATAGTAAACCTTACCTGAAAATAAATAGGATTTTTCAAATAAAGTATATAAAGGCCTTGAACAGCTCAACCACGTGTCATTCCACATCATCACCCCTGTTTTTATCCTCCACCATTATTGGAACACTTCATCACTCTCATTGCTTCATTGCAATCCTCATCACTTCATCACTTTTATTTCTTCATTGCTATCCTCATCACTTTGTTACTCTCATTGCTTCATTTCTATCCTCATCATCTTATCACTCTCATTTATTCATTGCTATCCTCGTCACTTCATCACTCTCATTGATTCATTGCTATCCTCATCACTTCAGCACTCTCATTGCTTCATTACTATCCTCATCACTTCATCACTCTCATTGCTTCATTGCTATCCTCATCACTTCATCACTCTCATTGCTTCTTTGCTATCCTCATCACTTCATCACTCTCATTTTTTCTTTGCTATCCTCATCACTTCATCACTCTCATTTCTTCATTAATATCCTCATCATTTCATCACTCTCATCCCTTCATCACTATCCTCATCACTTCATCAGTCTCATTACTTCATTGCTATCCTCATCACTTCATCACTCCCATTGTTTTATTTCTATCCTCATCACTTGATCACTCTCATTGCTTCATTGCAATTCATCACTTCATCACTCTCACCTTGCTTTATCACTGTCATCACTTTATTGCTTTCATCACATCCATCCTCTCATTGCTTCATTGCTTCATCACTTCATCCCCCATTTCATCACATCCTAACTGTCATTCCGTTATTGCTTCATCACTTCATCCAACTTACTCTTTTTAAATGGCCACTCAGCAACCCTCCCAAAGCAAGCCCACTCAACCAAAGCAATCATCCCCCAGGAACTCAGCATCCAACAATCCTCCCCCATCAGCTTCCAAATGTTCAAGTCAGCTCAAGAGAGCTGATCACATCATACTGGTAAACTGGCTCAGAATTTTTTCCAACTACAATGCTTGCTTTGGATCCAACAATGAAACACAAGTTGGCCAATCTCCATCCTATAAGTTTGAAGGTTATCTCCTTATTGAAAATGAACTAAATAATCAAACAAAACGGTAGGGCGGATCTTCCATCCAAACAGATGCAGGAGAAATTCAAGGACTATTAAACCAATTACAAAAAAGCCCACTCAATGTGAATCTCCACCGGCTTTGGTATGACTGACTCCAAGAAAGAAACGGGAATCAACTTGGCGGTTGATAAGTTGGACTCCATTTGTTCTTTTTATGTTTGAATCAATGAAATCTTTGGAAGGAAGGCCAATTTCACCCCTTTAGCCGCTTTTGATGCCCAACAATCAGATTCAGTTGATGCTGAGGACCTGTCTGTCAATGCTCAGCCTAGCAATGATGATAAGGATGAAACCTATGAGTGGCCCCAATCTGATTTGCAGGAGGATATTCCAACAGAATCAGCTCCAATCACGTCTACATCAGCATTGATCAACAATTAAAACCCTTCCTTGGATCCCTCACTTCCTTCATTGGATTTCTCTCCTCCTGGGGTGGAAGAAATTAACAAATTGGCCAACAAGGAGAAAGTTATTCCTGTATCACCACCATTGGAATCATCTGCTCAAGTAAGGAACCAAGATCATTCCTCTTCTGTCTGGTTAATCCTGACCAATTTAGATTGTAAAAAAAAAATGCTCATCCATTCCTGAATGGCCAAATACTCAAGCCAATGGGGCCTCCCACGTCCCCTTCAAATGAGAGAAATGATGTTCCCACACAAACCTCCTCTGCAAAGGGAAAGCAAAAGGCCTCCAATTCCATTAAACTCAACCCTAATAGCCATCAAAAGCGGAGAAACACTTCAAATTTTTCTGGCTTTGAGGATATTGTGGAGAAACAAGATTCAAGTAAGTTAATTGATTGATTTTACTTGCTTTCAAAATCAATCTCATTCCTATTCCCCTCCAAAAAACAGCAAAATCACAAATAAAATCCAAAAAAGTTCAATTTGAAAAGGAGAAGTGGGATTTTCAACCAGCTATTAATTGTCAAAAGTGGAAATATGAGAGTTTGGCTCATCAGCACAAGTTGAATTCTGAGTGGCAAATCAAACAGGCTGAGCTGGAGTTTCAAAAAGAGGAAAAGGAGAAGGATCAAGAGCAAGACTGACTCAAAAAGGAGGGTGAAAGGCTAGCCACAGAAAAGAACGACAGTTTTTTGGTAGCCATGGCATTTATTGGTAGAAGTAGAACTCTGGATTAAATAAAGCAAATTACTCAATTTCTTGGTTTGTAAATATATTTAGTTTTATAAAAATTTTAAAAATAAAAACAAAAACATTATTTTTGATTGAAAAAACTTTTGAGAGGATTTTTAAAACCACCAATGAACAAATATTTTTCATTTTTCTTTATATTTGTTTTCCTAAGATATATTTTGCCACTTGTCAAGTCCTTGCTAGTGTTTTGAGTTGTTCTATTGATTTTCATGGAAATGGCCATCCTAGTATGGGTGGAAGTATCCACTGCAGAAAAAGTACAGTGCTTGTACTTGTTTGATGCCCAAACCATTTTCACAATACCCTTTTGTTTGAAATCAATGCCAAAACCCAAGTCTGGGAACACAAATTGGCCGTTGGATAATTGATATTCATCCTTTTTGTTGATAAGTCATCCATTTGACTTTTTGGTTGGTACCACAAGTAAAAAGGAATAGTCAGAGACATCACCTTGGTCAATATGGGGCCAGTTGTAGAAGGAATCTGAGGTGAAGGTTGTAAGCCTCCTGGATTCCAAGCAAGGTTTGATTGGTTTGGTTATGGTTTCATATTATAAATCAATATTAATAAATTGATTATTAAATAAATTAATAGAGGGGCCAAAATAATTTTGGGGATGTTTAACACCACTCTTCAGGTAATTCACTTTGAAAAGATGTATACCTGGTTACTTTGGAACCTTTAATTTATATTCTTAGAGGATATATTTCCCAAAGATAATATATATATAAAATATATGGTGGTGTAAAAGGGCCTTGTAGCAAAGCTGCCACAGCAGAAAAAGGATAATAAGAATCACTGGTATATTATTAAATCCTTTTGGTACCTGTTTGGGACATTTATTGATGGGTTAAACCTATTACTAGGTTTAAAAAGGTTGTTCAGCAGTTTAAATTGATAAAAGGGTTGGTGATGGATATTATTGATCAGAATAAAGCCATAAATGACTTACTTATCTCTTATAAGTATTTGATAACCTTGGCACGGTGTCTTGATATAAATATAACTGGGTCTCTGGGTATCAATATCCTCAAAAGAGCTCCTTATTTATAGCTTTCAGGGTCCCAATATTGTCCTTTTGAGGGATACAGGTTCTCAAAGGGACGGATTCTAAGGCTAGCAGGGAAAAAGGTGGTAGCCTGTCATGTGTTCTTGGTGCTGTAGCACGGGTAGCATCTAATTCAAAAGGTTATGGGAATTATTCTACCTTTTTAATTGATATTTGGATGTGTGAATAGCACTAATTTATCCACATTATCTATTATTTAAGTATTTATCTTTAGTAAATATTCCCAGGATGTTAATAATTCTCTTAAGAGAAATTTCTATTCATAATCTGATTTCAAGTGGATTCTCATTATGTATTAACTGATTGGAGTAAAATCATGATATTGATTTTACTCCTTATTTTTGAAATCCAGTCGATTTAATTAAAATAATCATTTAAAAATATAATTTATGAGAATTTGCATAATTTTTTACATCATCAGTTCCCTTAGTATGTCACAGAGATACTGAGGTCTTGAAGGTCTCACAATTGTATATTGAATTATTTTAATATATTTTTACAAATAGTAGTTATCTTATTTTCGACATTTTTGGTATTTTTAATTATATTTTATAAAAAATATGTAAAAATATTATTTAAGTCTCTTTATGTAATTTTATGTATCTTTAGACTATCTACTATCCACAGGGACATTTATTACATATGTGGAATGTCCCCATCTAGGTTTTAGCCCATTTACATGGTACCTGAGCTTCTCACGCCTCCTGTCACTCTTTCAGACCATATTCCCATGGCTGCATACTTGTCAGATGCCCGGGGCTGCGTACACGGCTTGTCAGGGTACGCTGACAGGGTGGCATTGCTGCTGTTCAGCCGCGCGCAGGTGTATTGGTTTCCGCGGCTGCCGGCAGGAATAGTGACACAATACATTTCTGTTGTATACTTTGATTAGGGTGAGGATCAAGATGGAAATCCATTAGTTGTAACATTTTGAGTTTTGTGGGTGAAGAATGGGCTGTCAAGAAAGGGTGCTCAAAGCGGTGGAAAGTCTGATTGCATTGCATTGAATCAAAAAAGAAGCAAAAAATGGTCAGTATTCCAGTATGAACCACTTAGATGATCAACAAACATAGAAAATAGAAAAATTAATACCAGAAATTCTCCTACCAAAAAAACAAAAAAAATAAAAATAAAAAATAAAAAATCATCAGCCTGTTATAAACCACTTAGATGATCAACCAACATAGAAAAGAAGAAAATTACCATTTCCTACAAAAAAAAAATCTCAAGAACTAGGAGGACAAAGAGGAGCGGAAGGGGGGGCACATCACCAGTTGGTCAATCAATGGATTGATTGACCGGCAAGCGGTGATTGCTTCCCAATCAATCAGGGGCAGGGAGAGAAGGAGGAGGAGGGGCTCACCTTGATGGGGAACCAGGGGGGACCTAAAGGTTGAACAATCAAAGGATCAGCAACTGGTGAGGGGAAGGAAGAGGAAGAAGGGGGAGGGGGCTTACCAGGGTTAGGAGTAGGGGAGGCAGTGAGTGGGGTGAAGTGAGGTGGAGGTGGATAGTGAGGTGGAGGTGATGGTGAGGTGGAGGTGACAGGGAGGTGGTGGTGATGGGTGAGGTGGTTTAGGTGGAGGTTATGGTGAGGTGTTGGTGATGGGGAGGTGTTGGTGATAGCTGCAGTGGTGGTTGTGGTTGAGGAGAAAGTGTACTGGTGAAAGTGGACCAGTGGTTTGATGGGGTGAGGTAGTTTTGAAGTTTTGTTTTTTGTCTAAGTCCACCAAAAAAATATATAAAAATAAAAAAAAAACCATAGTCAGCCTAGGATTCTTGGTTAAACAACCAAAAAAAAAAATGATTCTGTGATTTTACTTTTTTACCTATTTAAAAACCAAAGTGAGCAATTGTGAGGGGTAAAATCTGCTCTCTCATGGCCAAAGATGAGGTAGAAGATGAGGCTGGGATGACTTGAGGAGGATCAGGAATATCTTCTTTGAATATTTTGTCCCATTCATTTTTGATGTTGGCAAGAAGGTTGTGAAGGATTACACAACTTATAATCCAGTTAATGAGGAACTTCATTTCTTTGGAAGATTGGAGCTGGTTTTCCATCTCCCGTAAGCTGGCCCATGTTCCTTTCAGGATTCCTATGGAATGCTCAATCTGAACTCATGATTGGGAAAGATGATACTTGAAATAAGTTTTGGCTTGATCATTGGTTGAAACATTGTGGTATGCTGGAACCACATATTTTTTTTTGCTAGCATAAGCTTAATCAGCCAGAAGTTATTGATCTTGGTCAAAGTATTTATCTGATTTTTGGGCAATCTGCATCCAATTGAAAACATATGAATCATGAAAAGAACCTGGAAGGCCAGCATGGAGGGATATGAAATTCTTGTTGTTATCACAAACAAGTTTTAGTGCCACAGAGTATCTATATAAACCAATAAAACAAATTTGGTCAGTGTATTATCAAAGGCTTTGGAAAGGAAATGAATCAATTGCCTTTTTTTTCCAATCAAAATCATGTTTGCCATCTAGCTTGGTTTCTTGACTCAAGGGGATAGTGGTTCCATCAACAAAACCAATGCAACCAAGAAATCCTTCAGTATCTATTACTTGAGATATCTCCTTTCTGTCTTCTTTGGTTGGCCAACAATGGACAGAGAAATGGAAAGATAGGATAGCAATCATGACTATTTTGGTGTATAAGTCAATGGATCCATAACTGACCAAGAATAGATTTTCTAATCAATGAATTGCTTCTCCATTTCCATTTGATCCCAATCTACAAAGAGAAACAGCCAGTTGGATAGCTGGATTTCTTTGAGGATTCTATGAATTGTTCTGGAAGATGTGGTGGTCTTCAATCATCTCCAAAATTTTCATGAAAGAAGGAAATAAATTTTGGAACAGTTGCTGGAAGCTTAAGTCAGGCAGTAGGCAAAGCTTTTGCATTTCATACATAGAGTTGTGGAGAGTGTTTCTTTGTGGAACCATTTATTTCTTTTCTAATAGAGAATTCAAAGCTAACCAAGTTGATTCCAAATTGAATTCTGAATCCAAGTCAAATAATAATAAAATTTCAGTAAGCTTTTTTGCATTTTCAACTTGCTGCTGGGAAGTTTGATTCGACATTTTGAGAAAGATGGTGATGTGATGATGATTGGATTTGTGTGAAGCAATGGAGATGTGACGCAATGGAGATGTGAATCAATGAAGATTTGAAGCCAAGGAGATGTGAAGTGATGGAAATGTGAAGCAATGGATATGTCAAGTGATGGAGATGTGAAGTGATGGAGATGTGAAGCAATGGATATGTGAAGTGATGGAGATGTGCAGAAATGGAGATTTGAAGCAATGGAGATTTCAAGTGATGGAGATGTGCAGAAATGGAGATGTGAAGCAATGGAGATGTGAAGTGATGGAGATGTGAACAATGGAGATGTGAAGTGACGGGGATGTGAAGCAATGGAGATTTGGAGTGATGGAGATGAGATGTGTGTCATGCATATGGATTTTATGAGTTGGAGGTGTGGATGGGTGTTTTGCATACCATGGATGGTGGATGGATGAAATGGTGGATTTGATTTTTGAAACCTGCCATTTCATGAGACCCGCCATTTTGAAATACACCAGTTAGGGTGTATGTTTATTTCATAAAACTTCCATTTAAAATGGTGGCTTTGGTCAAAAAAAAATGGCGGGTTTCTAATGGGGGTTTTGCTAACTTTGATACGCGCTATTATATATCTTTTCTTACCTTATTTTATATCTCATCAATATTTTTGGTTTCTACATTTATTTTTTATTTTAACCTCATTCAGAATATTTTCAATTTTTTTTGAAACTTTTTGATCATTTATTTTTGTGAGAAACACACAAATTTTTGGCATGAACAGGTCCACACAACAGAAATTCTGACTTTCAATTCCACACACCAAATAAAACACCATTTGAAGGCATTTAAAGGACTAAATTCCAACAATTGTGGTATGCAGAGATGTGCATGCCACTATATTCCAAACAAACTTGTGTGTGGACCTGTCTATGCAACTAAAATTTTCATGAGGACCTCTGCATGAAAAAATTGGTGGAATTTGGGGCTCACATGCCAAATCAGGGGTTTTCCATTGTTAATTTGGTGCCATCAAAATAGACACCTGCTTTTTAACATTAAATTTACTGAATTTTAATCCATATTTGGATTATCCAAAACAGTTTACTCCAGAAAAACCCCATAGGGGTTCTGTAGCCCTTATATTAATCCCCTAGGGACCTAATAAATCAATGAAGGCCTTGAGGGGCTCAATAAACCCTCAAAATCTGGTTTCTCCCTTTCATGCACTCTTGTAAACCTTCAAAAGGAATTCAAAAACTTAATTTTGAATGGGGATATATTTCTTGCATTGGGATTTATTTTCATGATGGGAAAAACTTCCTGAGGTGGAAAAGCATTCCAGAAAGAGTGATTCAAGTAAAAAATACCAAAATGATGCCTTTCTTTGAAAAATACATTATTTTAGCAAAAATAAAATAAAATAAAATAAAATAAAATAAAATAAAATAAAATAAAATAAAATAAAATAAAATAAAATAAAATAAAATAAAATAAAATAAAATAAAATAAAATAAAATAAAATAAAATAAAATAAAATAAAATAAAATAAAATAAAATAAAATAAAATAAAATAAAATAAAATAAAATAAAATAAAATAAAATAAAATAAAATAAAATAAAATAAAATAAAATAAAATAAAGGGAAAAAAGGGCTGGAAAGGCTAAAATGGTGCCTTTTTAAACACCAAAGGCCGCATTTTGATGATTTTGAAGATATGTTTTCAGCCTGGTACAATATTTCATTATTTATTTGAGCGCTTCTTTGAAGAAGCTGCACTTTTATTTTTGATATTTTCCTTCCATTTATTGAATTTTAAATGCAAGTTGAAATTTTGAAGGCTTCTCCCCGCTTCATTCCATAAAAAGGAGGGAGAAAATTATTTCCCCTCCCTTTAGAATATGTGAAGGAGGGAGAATGAACTCCCCCCTCCTCCCTTCATGGCATAAAAATGTGGGAGGAAATGATTTCCCCCTCCCTTTAGACTATCTGAAGGAGGGAGAACAAAATCCCCCCTCCCCATAGTCTTTCAAGAAGGGGTTATACTTTCCTGTCAGGGAATATTTTGAAAAACATTCAAGTGATATATTTTTCATGCTTCTCCCTAGTAAGAAAGATTTTGGATGTTTATCCCACTTGAGAGGATTAATCAACAAATTTATTCAATTAAATGGAGTTTTTAGTGCCTTCCATTGGTGGGAACCCAGGCACAGTAGCATTTAGTTACAAAGAAGGTTGTGAATCAATCAATTTTGAAGGAATGAATTTCTCCTGGGCCTATTTTGAAATTTAAAAATATATTTCAGGCTAATAATCACACTCCCATTTTTTAAAAAGAAATCTTTTCAGGACTGGGGTTGCTTAAGCTGTAATGTGCTTTCTTTTTGTTTTATTGTATTTCTTTCTTTTCTTTCTTTTCTTTCTTTTCTTTCTTTTCTTTCTTTTCTTTCTTTTCTTTCTTTTCTTTCTTTTCTTTCTTTTCTTTCTTTTCTTTCTTTTCTTTCTTTTCTTTCTTTTCTTTCTTTTCTTTCTTTTCTTTCTTTTCTTTCTTTTCTTTCTTTTCTTTCTTTTCTTTCTTTTCTTTCTGTTTCTTTCTTTTCTTTCTTTTCTTTCTTTTCTTTCTTTTCTTTCTTTTCTTTCTTTTCTTTCTTTTCTTTCTTTTCTTTCTTTTCTTTCTTTTCTTTCTTTTCTTTCTTTTCTTTCTTTTCTTTCTTTTCTTTCTTTTCTTTCTTTTCTTTCTTTTCTTTCTTTTCTTTCTTTTCTTTCTTTTCTTTCTTTTCTTTCTTTTCTTTCTTTTCTTTCTTTTCTTTCTTTTCTTTCTTTTCTTTCTTTTCTTTCTTTTCTTTCTTTTCTTTCTTTTCTTTCTTTTCTTTCTTTTCTTTCTTTTCTTTCTTTTCTTTCTTTTCTTTCTTTTCTTTCTTTTCTTTCTTTTCTTTCTTTTCTTTCTTTTCTTTCTTTTCTTTCTTTCTTTTCTTTCTTTTCTTTCTTTTCTTTCTTTTTTTATTTTCTTTCTTTTCTTTCTTTCCTTTCTTTCCTTTCTTTCTTTCTTTTCTTCCTTTTGTTTCTTTTCTTTTTTTCTTTCCTTTCTTCCTTTTTGATCATTCCTTTCTTTTTTTTCTTTTCTTTCTTTTTTTTTATTTCCTTTTTTTCTTTTTGTAGAAATTCTAAATTCAAAAAAAAAATAGTCAGAATGATGTGGTCGTTTTTTCAGAGACTAAGTTGACTACAGCACAAGTTATCCCCATTGGGGTAAATTTCTGCCATCTCCAGAACCGAGACCTGGCAGCTTATCCCATGTGGGAAAAGTTTTGTAGTGGTGCAATGTGTCCGCGCAACTACCACTGTAGAGACTCTTTTGAAATTGGGTAAAGTTTTAGCAAACAGCTTACTAGCAGTCACTTGAGAGGGAATTTAGTAATACAACTACTGATAAGATAGAGGAATTATAACAGTGGTTTTAAATTTCCTGCCCCTCTAAGTACTATGGTAGTCTCACAACAATGAAAGAAAATAGATTTTTGGCTGATTTCAGCTAGAGTTGCTACTATAGTAGTCTGTATCAGACATAGGATCAATAAATTCAAGCTTGATAAGGAAAAGGGGTGGAACAGATAGGTGACTTGGTGGATGGAAGCTTAGTAAGGGAAAAATCATTTCTCTAGTCTTATAATTTATATATCTTTTTTATTTGTTTTATTGGTCACTGATGGCTACTTCTTTGATGATACAGGTGATGATTTGGATAAGGTTGAAATGGTTGAGCCTATATTTAATAAATGATGGTGATGGTGGATGATGATAGCATGGATGGTTGGTGATGACAGTATGGATGGGTGATGGTGATAGTATGGATGAGGTTGGATGGTGGTGATCAAAGGTAGGTGATGATGATGATGATTGATGATGGTCAAGGTAGGTGATGATTATGATGATGGATGATGATGATGGATGGTGATGATGGATGTTGATGATGAGAGTTGGTGGTGGTGGTCAATGATGATGGATGGTCAAGGGTAATGGTTGTGGTTGATGGTGGATGGTGATGATTGATGGTGATGGTGATGGTGATGGTATGGGATATGGACTTGATGATGGTCAGAATATGGGTTATGGCATATTGGTTAAGGATGGTGAAAGTATGGGTTAAGGGTGCATTGGGGGCATGGTGATCCCTGGAGGGGATGATGGGGGAAATTGATGGGACCTGGATTGGGGAGAGAGGCCCTCTACTTATAAAAAATCCTGCCTTCAGGGATGCCATGAGTGTCACTCTAGTACAGTTAATACAGTTCATGAGGGATTTTGGCTTTTCAGAGGAGGAGGCTGTGAAGGATCTAAATGCATGTACACCCTTGCATGTGTTGCTTTGCTGCCTTGATACAGGTGCCCCCTGCATAGATTAATTCTGTATAGTGGTGGTTTGTCATTTGTTTGGTCCTCCAAGTGCCTTGCATATATTTATTCTGTTGGCTGAAAACTCCAACCTCACCCATTGTGCCAGTTAAGAAGCTGCTTTCCTACGCGTCCATGGCTCCTCTGCTCCTGCTGCGCACCTGGATTGCAAACCAGATGCCCTCTCACAGTCTCCCCAAGCCTCATTACTGCTGCCTCTTCCTGGGACAGTCCCTGAACCTTTTGGCCTCCAGCTTGAACTTGTATTTCTCTCCCTCCGTCTCAACGCCCAAAAACCCACTCTCTCACTCTTGCCAAAGCCAATCTCTCCAAAAAAGACCAATCCAACCCCTTAGTGCTCAGGAGGAGCTAGAAGCGGCTGAGTTAGAGGTACAGATCACTCTCTCTCTTCGTTGTTCTCTTTTTCATATGTCTATGTCTCTTGAACATTTGTGCTGTCCATCATCCTTTCTATCCTGCGCTATCTGGCTCACCAAGACTCTGTGTGTTGTTGATTCATCAAGGTCCTAGTCCGCATTTTCCAAAACTCCAGTCTGAGGCCCAAGCCCTGTGATATAGAATCTTTTGTAACTGCTACTGCTTGTTGCTTCCCCTGCCAAACACTTTCTTACTCACTATGTCTTTTCTGTTTCTCTTTTTCCTTTCTATACAAGTTATTCTTTACTTTTACTACCTTTGAGACAAGTGCTGCAATAAAGAAAGCCTGTTATTCCTTGCATGGAAGCAAGAGGCAGTTTCTTGGCACCTACGTAGATCAGAAACAAACAAAAATACACTCAGGAGAGGGATGGCTACATACAGACACACTGGAGGTTTTGATATCCACAGCCCCAACTTGAGAAAATCCAGGGACAACCACTCCACCAATTCTAGCCTACCTATTTTTAATTGACACAATTGGTACAAATGGAAGTCCAAGTTTGAGAATTTGCTCATAAGCAAAGGACACAAGGAACTCCTTGAAACCAAGTGGATAAACAAAAACTCAGAAACCAAGAGATTCTGCAAGAAAACTGCGCTAGCTTTCCACTACCTATTCAACTCTGTGGACCGCAAACTCAAGGGCTACATCACACCCCATTGAAAAGATTTTGCTCTCCCCTTTGAAGAACTGAAGAAGGCATGTGGCGAGGACTCCCTGATTGTAATAGGCAACCAGGTGTCTCAACTTGTCTATCTGATGTACCAACAAGGAACCTCAATTCATGATCAGGCTGTTGCCTTCTGGGAATGGTGCCTCTCTCTCAGTGAAACCCTGGATTCTCAAGAAATAATTAACCTTGAGGAACACATTGGGGTGTCATCATCACTAGATGCAATCTTTTTCCTAAAGTGCTTCCGCTTGGATAATTCCCTCAACTTGCTAATCCAATCATGCCACAACATCTGACCGTTCTGTTTTGACAAGGTCTACAATTGACTACTTGCAGAAGACACTTGTAGGGAAAGGAAAAATCCTAATCAATTTTATCTTGCGTCATCCACCAGCAACAAGCGCCCCCCAGGGCCTCAAATCCCCCACAGTAAACCAAGGACAGCTTGCCCACCTTGTTCCAATCACCTACAGTCCATGCAAACCACCTCAGCTCTGCGATTCCAATGCAATCCCAGACCAGCCATACCCACAAGACAAAAACCCCGTCATCAATCAAACCAACCCTCCAAGAGACGTCAAAATCCACACAGAAACTCTTCCATTAACCTTGAACAGCAATTGAACTCCATGATTCAAGCTCTTCAGCAGATAATGCGCTCCAAAAACTTGGCAAACCTGGTGAATAACAAAAAAAAAGGATTGGAAACTGATCTCCAAGCAGCCAACCATGTTAAAGACAAAAACCAGACAGAAGACTCAGGCTTCCTCATCAATCCCAACACCATATTTAGGGTGTTTTCCCCTCAAACAGGCGCCACATCTGAGCTTGTCTACAACTCTGGGGCTACCAAATCCATTGTTTTTAACCTGAAGCTAATTAGGGAAGTCAAGCCCTGCAACAGACCAATGAACACATATGGGGGTCAAATCAAGGTCACTCATGTGGGGAGAATGGACCTGGTTACCATCTAAATTCACCCAGTATACTACACCCCAATGGGAGCAAGGAATCTGATCTTGGCCTTGCATCTTGAGGATCATGGCCTGAAGATCATCCATCAACATTGGTTGGTACTGATAAAGTCCTCCAACTCCATTTTCTTCAGGTTTTGACAGTCCAGAAACCTTTACATTTGTACCTTCCCAACCTCCCAAATATCAGGCAACTCCATGATCAACAATTTCATGGCAAAGGACTGGCACGTAGCCCTAGGGAATCCCTCTGACCCCTATCTGGAAATTTTTCTAAACCTGCAGGGTCTGGCTCCCTTTTCTAAGAAGCACAGGGCAAGAAATTGCAAATTATGCAAGTTGTGCAAACTGAAGAGTTTGCCTCAGTCAAACCCTCTCCCTTGCGCCCCCTTCCCATTTCACACCCTCCATGCCTGTCAGCTTGCTACTATTGCAGAGCAAGCTGCAAAAAGTAACAAAAATAACATACAAATAAATAATAATATGATTAACCTAAGAAGGAATAGGAAAACCATAAATATTATTACAGAAATGGATTATCCACCCAAACTTGAGTAGGGTCACTCATTGACCCCACCCTTGAAATCCAACTCCTTATATTTTTAAATAATTAAGGACAGAAAGACCAAAATACCATGGCTCCACTATTGAGCTTTTGGTTCAATTAAACATTTCACAAGTATTGTCACTTATAGGTTTCACAACTAAAATTCAGTCAGAATTGAGGTGTTATGTATATTTTAGGAGTTACGGACGGAAATGTGTTTTGTCACAATTCCCGCACGCAGCTGCGGCAGCCAATGCACCTGCGTGCGGCTGAGATACAGCCCTGTCACTCCGTCAAGGTCTTGTACGCAGCCCCGGGCCTCTGACAAGTACGCAGCTACGGGACTACGGGTTGACAGAATGACAGGCGGCCTGAGAGGCTGAGGTACCGCGTAAACATGCTACAACCCACATGGGAACATTCTACATATGTAATAAATGTTCCCTTGGATAGTAAATAGTCTAAAAGTACATAATATTATATAAAAATACTTAAATAACCCTTATACGTATTTTTTTTAAATATAATTCAAAGTACCAAGAATGTCGAAAATAAGACAATTATAACTTCTAAAAATACATTAAAATACTTCAATATACTTTTATGAGAATTTCTAGACATCACTATCTTTGTGACATACTAAGAATACTAATGATGTAAAAATATTACATGAATTTCCATGACATATATTTTTAAGTAATTATCTTAGTAAATCAATTGGAACTCGAAAATAAGGAGTAAAATCAATATCATGACTTTACTCCAGTTATTTAATACATGATGAGAACTCACCTGACATCAGGATTTCCGTAGAAATGACTATTTAAATAATTATTAAATTACTGGGAACATTTACTAAGGATGATTAATTAAATAATACATAAATAGGACAGATTAGTGTTATTCACAAGTCCTAATATCTACTATAAAGTAGAATAATTCCCATACCCTGAGGAATTGGATGCTACCCGTGCTATAGCACCAAGAAAACTTGACGGGCTACCACTGGTTACCCTGCTAGCCTTAGTGTCCGTCCCTTTGAGCCCCTGTACCCCTCAGAAGGATAGTATTGGGACTCCAAAAGCTATGAATAAAGAGCTCTTTTGAGGATATTGATGGGCAGAGACCCATTCATATTTATGTCCAGACACCATGCCAAGGTAATCAAGTACTTATAAGAGATAATTAAGTGATTTATGGCTAAGTCTGATCAATAATATCCGTCCTCAACCTCTTTTTTTATCAATTAAAACTGCTGAACAACCTTATAACCCCAGTATACAAGTTGAACCCATCAGTGCACATCCCAAACAGATACTCAAAGGATTTTATAATATACCAGTGAGTTTTATTATCCTTTCTCTGTTGTGGAAGCTTGTTTACAAGGCCCTGCAACTCCACCGTGTATTTTATATAAATATTATCTTTGGGAAAAATCTCCTTTAAACTAAAGAGCCCAAAGTAACCAGGACTCTCTGTTTTCAGACTGAAATACCTGAAGAGAGGTGTTAAAGATTCCCAATATAATTGTGTCCCCTCTATAAAAACATTTAACAATCAATTTATTCATATTGATTTATAAAAATAAACTATAACCAAACCAATTAACTTTGCAAAAGCTTAATCCCAATATTATACAGATTTTTCTGCATTTATTAAATAATATATTTATTATTTATTCTATCACCTCTGGTAGCTAAAGGATAGCAAGGGTCTTGGCATCCAGGAGGCTGACAATGCCAATGTTCTCCAGATAAAACCCCCATCCAAACATGTCCTTTGCTATGTCCTTCTGCTCATCAATTGTTTCAGCAGGTTTAACTGGATATACATCCAATGCAAAAAGATTGAGTCTGAGAAGAAAATTCTGTCTTACCTTGAGGAAGTGAAAAACAGATTTGACAGTTACCCAGCAGTGTTTCAGTTGGACCAAGGGGGTGAGTTTGCCTCAACATTATTCCTATTTGAGCTTCTCTGCAAAGGTACTGCAGTTGAGAGAGGACCTCCTGACTCCCTGAAAATGAATGGTCTAGCTGAGCACTTCAATCAGATGCTGCTCACCAAAATTTTATGCGTCCTGGCCCAGTCAAACATTCCAATATCATACTGAGATGAGGCAGCTAAGCACTGATCAATGCTAATCAATTACCTTTTAAGCAAAGCCCTCAACTGTGATTCACCCACCGGTCAACTAATACGCTCAAGCTGTGACATCCAGTCCGCCTGCAATGCTCACCATCTTCTTCCTTTGGCATCCAGTTTCAAGTACACATCAGGTTTCCTGGGTCAAAGATAGTTCCCACCAGTTGGCAACTGTTTTTTGTTGGATAGAAGCCTTTCTCCAATGCGTCTAGGTTCCTGGAACTGTTCAAAGGATGCATAATTGTCAGTAGAGACTTCTCTCCATCCTTGCTCAACTTCAAATACTACTTGCGTGACACCCTGAAGAAACCGCCATGCACCCTTCCTCAGGTCATCTCATCTGACAAGCCCTTGCACAAACAGCCTCAACAGGTCACTGTTCCGCTCTCCTCTCACCCCAACTCCCGCCGTGTACGTCAAGCATCTCCCATGGTATCTTACCCACCTGCGGACAATCCAAACCTGCAATCCTCCAATGTGGGCCCACCATTGGATCTGTCATCAACCACTGTAGGTGTCCCTGAACCTGGCCAATGCACTCCACCTGCGGGTAAAGGCTTTTCCTATGTCCTCACTACAACATTGAGCCAAGGAACATAAACCTGGACATTGATCCGTTGGCCATCTTGACTAACTCCCTCAGGAGTCAACTGTCCTCAAGCAGGGTTGCAAAATTGGAGTGTCAGCTTGCTAATATTGCAGAGCAAGCTGCAAAAGTAACAGAAATAACATAAAATAATAATAATAAAATTAAACTAAGAAGGAGTAGGAAAACCATAACAATTATTGCAAAAATGGATTTTCCACCCAAAATTTGGTAGGGTCACTCACTGACCCCACCCTTGAAATCCAACTCCTTATATTTTTAAATAATTAAGGAAAGAAAGACCAAAATACCATGGCTCCACTATTGAGCCTTTGGGTCAATTAAATATTTCACACGTATTGTCACTTATAGGTTTCACACCTAAAATTCAGTCAGAATTGAGGTGTTGTGTATATTTTAGGAGTTACGGACGGAAATGTGTTTTGTCACAATTCTGGCATGCAGTCGCCAAAGCCAATACACCCGCGCGCGGCTAAGCTACAGCACTGTCACCCTTTCAAAGCCGTGTACGCAGCCCTGGGCCTCTGACAAGTAGGCAGCCGTGGGACTACGGGTTGACAAAGTGACAGGCAGCCTGAGAAACCTAGGTACTGTGTAAACATGCTACAACCTACACAGGAACATTCTAGATATGTAATAATTGTTTCTGTGGATAGCAGATAGTCTAAAAATACATAAAATTATATAAAAATACTTAAATAAACTTTATACATATTTTTTATTAAATATAATTAAAAGTACCAAAAATATCAAAAATAAGATAATGACTACTTATAAAAATATATTAAAATACTTTAATATAATATCATGAGAATTTCTAGACATCAATATTTTTTTGAAATGCAAAGGAAACTAATTGTTTCAAAATATTACATGAATACCCATGATTTATATTTTTAAGTAACTATTTTAGTAAATCAACTGAAATTTGAAAATAAGAAGTAAAATCAATATCATGACTTTACTCCAATTATTTAATACATAATGAGAACTCACCTGACTCCAGACTATCCGTAGGAATGACTATTTAAATAATTATTAAATTACTGGGAACATTTACTAAGGATAATTAATTAAATAATAAATAAAAAGGACAGAATAGTGTTATTCACACGTCCAAACACCAATTATAAAGTAGAATAATTCCCATACCTTGTGGAATTAGATGGTACCCGTGCTACAGCACCAAGAACACGTAACAGTCTGCCACTTGTTACCCTGATAGCTTAATTTTCCGTCCCTTTGAACCCTGTACCCCTCAGAAGGACAATATTGGGACTCAAAAAGCTATAAATAAAGAGCTCTTTTGAGAATATTGATACCCAGAGACCCAGTTATATTTACATCCAGACACCGTGCCATGGTAATAAAATACTTATAAGAGATAAGTAAGTGATTTATGGCTTTATTCTGATTAATAATATCCCTCCCCAACCCTTTTTATCAATTTAAACTGCTGAACAACCTTATAACCCCAGCATACAGGTTTACTCCATCAGTGCACATCCCAAACAGTTACTCAAAGGATTTAATAATATACTAGTGAGTCTTATTATCCTTTCTCTGTCGTGGCAGCTTGGTTACAAAGCCCTGCAACTCCACCGTGTATTTTATATACATATTATCTTTGGGCAATATATCCTTCAACAATATGAATTAAAGGTTCCAAAGTAACCAGGCCTACGTGTTTTCATACTGAATTCCCTGAAGTGAAGTGTTAAAGGTCCTGAATATAATTGTGGCCTCTCGATTAAAATATTTAATAATCAATTTATTTATATTGATTTATAACAATAAACCATATCCAAACCAATTAACCTTGCAATAAGCTTTATCCAAATATTTTATGAATTTTTGCTGCATTTATTGAATAATATATTTATTATCTATTCTATCACCTCTGGTAGCTAAAGGGTAGCAAGGATCTTGGCATCCAGGAGGCTGAAACAGAGGATAATTTGGCCAACATTGCGGAAGTTGTGTCCATCAAGTCAGTACTAAACTACCTGGAGGAGGGCCCAAAGTGGCTGGCGTCAACGGCGGAGGAGAATGCCTTATTCCTGCCAACAAACACCAGCACTTTGTTCCCTTGCCCTAACACCCACAAGGTAATTGGAGGTATGTGGAGACATGTTTGGAATAGGAATGAGGTTGGTGAGATTACTTGGCGGAAATCAAGGTGGGTCTGTTTTTACAACCACCAGGAGGAGGGCAGGCACTTCTATGACACCTACTCCAGCGTAGGCAGAAATGAGTTGATGATGGTCATTCTGGCAATAGCCGTTCAGTTTGGTTGTTAAGTTTTCCAATTTGACTTCCAAACTGCATTAATCTATGTGGAAATCAAGGCAAATGTGCACGTATCTCAAGTTTCTGGGTTGGAAATACCGGGAAAAGAATTATGGGTCTGGCGACTAAACAAGTCACTCTATGGAAAAAAGCAAGCCCCAAGATGCTGGAAGAAACACCTGACCAACACTCTGGGCAAACTTGGTCTGAAACCAACAAAAGCAGACGAATCTCTCTTTCTAAATGACTCCAAATCCCTCATGCTTCACATCCATGTGGACAACGGGTTGATTGTAGGAAATTCATGCCATGAAGCACTCAAATTCCTCAGCGCCCTGCAGCTTAACTAAAGGATCAAATCTGCGGAGAAGCCTTTAAAACACCTGGGCTACACTCTAGGCTGGAAGGAGATGGCGCCATACTGGTTCATCAATGGGACTACTGTGAGAAGGTCCTAGAAAAATTATCTATTTCCAACACTAATCCACTCAAGAGTTGAGCCCCACTCAACCTTTTCAAACAAGTGGCCAAAGAAACGGAACCATTTGATGTGAATACCATGGAGAAGGCCATTGGAATGCTCAATCATCTATCCCTGCACACTTGGCCGCACATCCTTCACACGGTTAACCTCTTATCTCAGTACACCAACAAGCCAACTTTCAGGCACTGGAACCTGGTGAAGCACCTTCTCAGATACTTCTGGGGCTCTGTCAGTACCGGAATTCAATACCACAAGTCCACCAAAGTGGACAAACCCCTGTGCAGGTGGGAAGACGCCAACTATGCTAACTGCACCAACATGTGGAAGTCAACTACCGTATTTGTGGTTAAGTTGTATGGAAACCCCATACACTGGGTGTCTATCAAACAATCAGTTGTGGATCAGTCGAGTACAGAGGCAGAGTTCATAGCCATGAACCACTTTGCCAAGAAAGTGAGGTGGATGTCTGCCCTAACTTCAGAACTTGGGATTGACCCACCTACCCCTACTATCTACAATGACAACTGCAGGGATAACTTTCTCAGCAAGGAGGCTCAACTCAACCCCAAATCCAACCATATCAAATTCAGGTATCAATACATTTGGGATTTGGTCTCTAAGTCTCTTGTTCTAATAGCACAGGTACCCTCATCTGAGATGATTTCAGACATTCTAATCAAACAGCTTGGCACAATCAAGGTAGCCACTGCATGCAATCAGCTGAGACTGGTTGAGGCTGAAGCCAGGAGGAGTGTTGGCTGACAACTCCAACCTCACCTGTTGTGCCAGTTAAGCAGCGGCTGTCCTGCGCAGCTGTGACTCCTCTTCCCCTGCTGCGTGCCCAGCTCTTAAACCAGATGCCCTCTTGAAGTTTCCCCAAGCCTCATCACTGCTGCCTCTTCCTGGGACGGTCTCTGAACCTTTTGGCCTCCAGCTTGACCTTGTCTTGCTCTCCCTACGTCTCACAGCCCAATAACCCGCTCTCTCACTCTTTCCAAAGCCAATATCTCCACAAAAGACCATTTAAACCCCTCATTACTCAGGAGGACCTAGAAGCGGCTAAGTAGGAGGTACAGATAACTCTCTCTCCCTGTTTTTCTCTTGTTCATATGTCTATTTCTCTTGACCATCTGTGCTGTCCATCATCCTTTCTATCCTGCACTATCTGGTTCACAAAGACTCTGTGTGTTGTTTATTCATCAAGGTCCTAGTTGGCGTTCTCCAAAACTCCATTCTGAGGCTCAAGCCCTGTGATATAGAATCTTTGGTAACTGCTACTGCTTGTTGCTTCCCCTTCCAAAAGCTTTCTCACTCACTATGTATTGTCTGTTTCTCTTTTTCCTTTCTATAAAATTTATTCTTGACTATTACTACCATTGAGACAATTGCTGCAATAAAGAAAGCCTTTTATTCCTTGCATCTTCTGTATACAGATGTTTGTTTGGTGCTTCATGCAGTTCCTTGCATATATTTCTTCTGTATACAGCTGTTTGTTTGGTGCTGCATGCAGGGTCCTGCATATATTAATTATTTATTCTGCTGCAGGCTTGTTTTGTGCTGCATGCAGGGTCTTGCATACATTAATTATGTATACTTCTGAAGTTTTGTTTGGTGATGTATGGCTGTACTGAATGAGGTATTTACTTGAAGGAATCCAGGTTATGTTCACAAAGTTTCACTAATCTGTGAAACCTAGTAGGGGTATGGGTAGGCCACGGTTGATTTGAGCTGTATCTTCTAAACCATGAGAGATAGAGGGGTGCTTTGGCTTAGTTACTTGGGGTTATTTATTTTTTAGAATCCATTTTTTTAGGTAATTTTGAGAGTTGGAGCTGTCCTTATACCAGAAAAGTGAGTCTGATGGCTATAGGTTAGCTTTTGGATCACCACATCCCCCCCAAATTAATGCTGTCCGCAACATTCCTGCCTATAGACATCAGACTTCACATGCTCTTCTTCTTCCCCTTTTCATTCCTTGATCCCAAATTAAATAATTATATGTAAAATGATAAAAGAAACCCACAGGTGAAAGTAATCTTAGGTGATCCAGTTGGCCCTGTTTACTATCTTGATTATTTCTCTTCAAGCCTTTGTCTCTTCATTCATTCTTGATTTATCCATGCAGTAATTCCAAGAATAGTTGATCCTTTCCATAAATCCAGATTTCTGATTGATAGTTTGGTTCTCCTTGGAGGAAGACATGTTCTGCATCCTTCTTCAAAATTCCTTTCCCTTCTCCATATCCATCTGTGATGTGGTACCTCCTGGACCAGGACAAATACCCCAATGAAGTTTTTCAACTTGAAATTCTTCCTAATCTTCAAAAAATTGAACATTGATTCCCTGTATTCATCTATTCCAACTTGATTTATTCCTCTTCCTTGGTATATCCACTATAAAATCTTCATTCTGAATTTTATGATTAAAGATTAATTATCCCTTTTTACTTGTTAACTTGACACCTCTTGTGAAAAGTTGAAGCTAATAAATTCCTGAACCAACAGACTGAGTGCGTATGAATCCACAAGAGTTGTGAAGGATTGGAAGAATGAAACAAGAAGAAAAGGAAATGAAGGAGAATTTTCACTCTAGGAGGGCATGAAAAATTGAGGCGCTAAAAAAAACAATGGAAACAAAAATGAAACAAAAAAAATAAAAGAAAACAAAATCTGACATGTATCGCAGGTGAGCATGTGAGTGAGTTGATAGTTAATTTAGATTTCAGCATAGAGTCAACCTCACATATGAACACTAGAGAAAGGAACTCCTATTGATGTCAAGTGATGGATGTTGGGTCAAGGAAGTAATGATTTTGAGAAGATTATTGTGTTGAGCTGGCAGTCGAGGGAAGCAAGGATGATGAGTAGAAAGCAAATGATGAATTGAGGGCAATGGAGTCGGTGTTGTCAGTTGTTCAATGTTGATGATGAGTGGAGAGGAAGGAAATGATAGAATTGATGAGGGAGATTGGAAGAGTGTTGTTGATGGAGAATTTTGAAGGAGCAAGAATGCAGGTTGGAAGCTGTGGAATCAAGGCAGCAATGAGGTGGAATGGAGGAAGCGGTGAGGACCAGGCCCAATGAGGATTGGGCGCGGGCACCATTGCGCGGATGAGATGGGAAACTGGAGAGAGCATGTGAGCAGGGCGCGCACAAGGAAGGAGATTGGTGAAAGGTGGGCAGAAGATTGGAGCAGTGGCAGAGTTGCAAGTCTGATGGGATTTCCTTTCAACACGCCGCCATTTTCAGATGAGAGGTTGAAGGAAAGCTGAAGTGAGTGTTTTGATGGGGGTTCTTATGGCCAACTTTGTCAATGGGTCCGCTAGCATAGATTTGGAAGGAACAAGGTTGGTGATCAGGAGTTTGGCTTCCTTTTATTCCCTAAGCCATTTGATTTGAGTATCCACATGCTTGAGGGCGTTGTGATGAGATTCAAAATTGATGAGATCATTTAAAGCTTTGTTGTCAATGTACAACCCGTGAGTGAGGGATATAGACGGTTTCAGTTCTTTTATTAAGTTCAAAATCCAAATCTTTTCTTGAGTTTCCAGAACTAATGACTTGAGCTCCCCTTTTTTTGAGGACAACGAGATGGTAGGTTGCAATTTACTTTGCCAAGAGATGGCGCAGCCATAGAGTAGAACCAGGTAGCCAGTGTGGCTCCTTTGTGAAATAGGATCATTTCCGCCATTGGAATCACTCCAGATCTCAAGATCAAGGTTGAATGAGTTGTTCTTGAGACAGAGGTCCAGATCACAAGTGGTCCTGACGTACCGCCAGGCGTGTTTCAATTCCGTCCAATGAGAGAGGCCAGGTTTTGCATTGAATCAAGAAAGAGAGGAGACAGTGTAAGAAAGATCCGGTTGAGTTTGAGTCCCTATGAAGTTTAGGAAACCGGTTGATGAGCAATAATTGATGTTGAGATTGGAGAAAGCAGCAGCGTTGGAATCGGTTGCAGGGTTGAGCACCACTCCAGGGGTCAGCGGTGTATTGATTGGTCTGGATTCCAACAGCCCAAGCTTGGCCAGTGCTGAGTCAATGTGGTTGGGTTGGTGTAGACAGGGTCCGTGTGACAATTCAATGATGTAGTTGCCAAGGATTTTAGAAAGTGCCCCTTTGTGGAAAATAGAGAATTTGGCCTTCAGTTGTGTTTGGAATTCTTGAGAGTTGCCAATGATGACCAAATCATCAACATAGCAAAAGATGAAGATTTGGGCCGTTTTATCTATGAACAAGCAGGGATTGGCGGAGGAGGTAGTAAAGTTTTGGTCAAGAATCCAGCGTTTGAGTGTTTCAAACCAGCTTTTTGGAGCTTGTTTCAGTCCATACAGAGCTTTGTTCAACTTAATATAAGGGAAGATGGTGTCATATCCAGGAGGAGTTTTGATGAAAATGTCTTCATCAAGATTGGCATGCAGGAATGTGGACTTTATGTCCATTTGAATGATTGGCTGTTCGTGATGAAAGGAGTAGACTAGGATAGTTCTGAGTGTGGTAATTTGGCTGGTAGGTGTGTAGGTTTTGCCGTAGTCTATGAATTCTAGCTGTCAAAAGCCTTGCACACACAGCCTGGCTTTGAAGATGATGCCGTTGTCATCAGGGTTGGTTTTGAGTTGAGAAACACACACAGTGGATAGGTCCTTTTTTCCTTCTGGAAGTGAGTGACAGCCAGTCCAAACCCCCATAGATTGGATTCCATCAAGTTCTGACTTCATACCCTTGGTCCAGTTTTGGCAGTTGGGTGAGCGTTTTGCCCCTTCATAGTTTTGAGGGATGGTTCTGGAGAGGAATCCATAGCGTTGGGGTTTTTGAAGGGTTGAGCAATCTCTGAGGTTTTGGGACAAAGGAGCAAGTTGGTTGGCTATTTTTTCATCATCAGAAGCTTTGGTGGCAGATTTATTGGACAAGGACAATTCTTCAGAAGCGCCGGAGTCTGAAATGGATTTGGAGGTTTGAGTTGATTCAAGGGAAGTTTGATCAGTTGAGTTAGGAGAAGGATGAGTAATCTTTTTGTGATTTATTGAGGACATTGTGTCCAACAGGTCGGAGTCCAGAAGGAGGAGAGTTTCAAAAGGGGATTTGGATGAGAGGAAAGACTCAGTTAGCTTTACGTTTTCAAGAATTTTAACATGCTTCAAGCAAACTTTCTCTCAAAGCTCTGGGATATAGAATTGGTAGGAGTTGAATTGTAGGTCATGATCTATGAGGATTCTTTCCCAACCTTTTTTTTCAAATTTTCCAAGACTGTGTCAGAGGTTCAGAACTATGTTCTTTGATCCTAGGGTTTGAATTAAGTTAAAATTGGGTTGGCAACCATTCCACATCTCTGAGGGGATTAATTTTAATTCTTTGGCTGGCAACAGATTCAGAATTTCACAACATCCAACCAAGACTAGATCCCAAAGTTCTATTGGAATAGCCATGTCGATGATTGTGGTTCTGGCTGCTTCAACAATGGTTTGATTTCCACGCTTGGCGATGGGGTTGTGCTGTGGAGTGTTAGGTTCAGAAGTAGTGTGTATGATTCTGGAATTGGTAAGAAAGCTGGAGAGTTTGGAGTTAACAAATTCTCCGCCGTTGTTGGAGTGAAGTGATTTGAGTTGATATCCAAATTGGTTTGAGTGAATCTTAATGAATTTGATTAAATCATTGGTCACATCCAATTTGATTTTGATGGGGAGAAAGGTTTTAAAGCGCAAGAATTCATTGGTGAGCAGCAAGAAATATTTGTTTCTGGTCATGGAGATGGGATTTATTGGTCTGCAGACATTGGCATGGAGACAAACAAAAGGTTTCAAGCAGTTGGAGATGTGATTTTTTAACGATGAACAATGGATTTTTCTCAAGGCGCACAATTTGCATGAGAGTTCTTTCCATCTTAATTTTGGGAAGTCTCTTGAGAGTAGCTTAGTTTGATCAAGGTGAGGATGTCCAAAGCGTTGGTGTAGAGTTGTGAGGGTGAGGAAAGCGTGAGATGATTCAGACTGAGGAATAGCAAGATCCCTGATTACCAAGAGGTTGTCTTTGATGGAGCCAGTGAGTATTGTGTGATGTTTGAAGTTCACAACAAAATTGTGTGGACCAGATAAGTGGAGCAAGCAGCCCTTGTTCAAAAGTTGACCTAAGGACACCAGGTTTACCGCTAATTGAGGCACTTACAGGGACTGGATGAGCAGGACATTACAGTTTTCAGATAAGAGCTTTGCAGTATCAATACCTTCTGCGTTAAGGGAGGTGTTTTCCTTCCCAGTCTTGATGTCAGTGTGGTCTTCAGTGAGGTCATCAAAGAAATCAGGGGAGTTGAACATTGATTGGGATGCTCCAGAATGGAGAATGATGGAGTGTTTGGTGAGTAGTCTGGAATTTGTCATGGCAAAGTTGTAAGAGGTGCAGGAGAGGTTTGCAGTGGCTGGTTTGTTCTTTTTATGCTTAGGTTTGTTGTTGTTGTTGTTATTGAAATTTGGTCAAAGGTGTGGATACAGCCACCACAAGGAATTCTTGGGGTGAGAGGATTGTGGATTGTGCCAGGTGGCTCTACACTTGACTAACTCTTGTTTGACGCCAGTATTCAACATTTCTGAGGCGTAAGTATCAGCTGCAATCTTTTTCTTAATTTGATTCAGGTGACAAAGCACCAGGTCACAATTGATTTTGGATTTGCCAAGGGAGTAAGTTATGGTTCTTTAGAGATGTTCTAGCTGCGGTGGAAACTTGTACAATATTAGATATGCAACTATATCATTGTCCATTCAAATTCCAATTTTGGAAATTTGAATGAGGCAGGATTTCACTTTGGTTATGAACTTGTCAAGGTTTTTAGGATCAAATTTGAGGTTGAAGAAATTGAAGAAGACTTGGGAGCGGTTTGCTGTCTGGGAGGAGGCATAGAATTCATTTATTGATTTCCAGAGCTCAATGCCATTCGTGAGATGGTGATCTTTGACACAATTGATGTATGTCCTATTGTTGAGCTTAGCCAGAATATATCCTACCAATTCAAGATTAATTTCTGGAGGAAATTTCTCAGGTTCAGTTGATTGAAGCCATTGTGAAACTCCCTTCAAGGCAAAGATGGTCATGAATTTTGAGCGCCACAGCAAGAAATTGGATTTGTTTAAAGTGGGAATAGAGTTCGTGAGGCCCTTAAGAAGGGGTGAGTTGATATCTGTTGGTCCAGGTGATTGAGACATGGTTGGTTTGACTTGTTGGTGCGTTTATTGCTATTTTGGCTTTTAACCGTGAAAATTTGAAGATAATAAATTCCTGAACCAACAGACTGAGTGCGTATGAATCCACAAGAGTCATGAAGGATGGTAAGAATGAAACAAGAAGAAAAGGAAATGAAGGAGAATTCTCACTCTAGGTGGGCATGAAAAATTGAGATGCTAAAAAAAACAATGGCAACAAAAATGAAATAAAAAAATAAAAGAAAACAAAATCTGACATGTATCGCAGGTGAGCATATGAGTGAGTTGATAGTTAATTTAAATTTCAGCATAGAGACAACCTCACATATGAACACTAGAGAAAGGAACTCCTATTGATGTCAAGTGATGGATTTTGGTTTTTGGAAGTAATGATTTTGAGAAGATTATTTTGTTGAGCTGGCAGTCAAGGGAAGCAAGGATGATGAGTTGAAAGCAAATGATGAATTGAGGGCAATGGAGTGGGTGTTGTCAGTTGTTCAATTTTGATTATGAGTGGAGAGGGAGGAAATGGAAAAGTTGATGAGTGGAGAGGGAGGAAATGATAGAATTGATGAGGGAGATCAAAGAGTTTCATCAATGGAGAATGTTGAAGGAGAAAGAATGCAGGGTTGAAGATGTGGAATCCAGGGAGCAATGATGTGGAATGGAGGAAGCGGTGAGGACCGGGCCCCATGAGGATTGGGCGCGGGCGCCATTGCGCGGATGAGATGGGAAACTGGAGAGAGCATGTGAGCAGGGCGCGCACAAGGAAGGAGATTGGTGAAAAGTGGGCAGCAGATTGGAGCAGTGGCAGAGTTGCAAGTCTGATAGGATTTCCTTTCAACATCTTGAACTCTTGACTTGGGTCCATATGGAATTTCAAATCAATCTTGATGTCTTAAGTTCTTTCCATCTTCCTAGTTTTCCATGTAACTTGGTTTAAATTTAAATAGTAGAAATCTCCTTGATGAAAGTGTATTTTTTTGAAATTTTGTATCATATGTTTTGTTTTTGGGCAGTTCAAGGTCTTACCAAGGCCCAAGATAAGTTTTTTATATCAAGGTTTATTATTGTTCATTTCTTCATTTTATTATTTCTTTTATTCTGTTTATCTCAATTTTGTCTTTAAGTGTAGGCATTTTCAGTTCTTACCAAGGATATATATGGTTTCTTTTTACATATTTGTTTATTCATTTTTTTTTTATTTTTTTTCAATTGTCTTTGAGTGTAGGCAGTTTCAGGTCTTACTTAGGACCAAATGATATTTTTGGCTTTTTATTTATTTTTAGGGCATTATTTTTTTCACAGGTGATTTTAAATTCACGGCTCCAGTCGTGTGGGAGCTGTGTACATGGCTGGACACGGCTCCCATACACGGCCCCACACAGCCTGTGGGAGGCGTGTAGGGCCCATCAACGCGTGGGGGACCATACACTACTCCATATAATTTATAATTTATTATTTATTATTTATTATTATTATCATTTTTTATTTTTTATTTATTATATATAATTTTTTATTTATTATTTATAATTTATTATTTATTAGTTATTAGTTATTATTTATTATTTATTATTTATTATTTATTATTTATTATTTATTATTCATTATTTATTATTTATTATTGATTATTTGTTATTTGTTATTTGTTATTTATTATTTATTATATATAATTTATTATATATAATTTATTATTTATAAATTATTATTCATTATTTATCATTTATTATTCATTATTTATCATTTATTATTCATTATTTATGATGTAGTGGATGCTACACAACTTGATTTTTGTTTTTTAGTGTACCATACAACTCAAATGGGATGTGTAGCATGCCACACAGCCCATTTGAGTTGTGTAGCATGCCACATTGCCCATTTGAGCCGTGTAGCTTGCCACACGGCTCATTTGAGTTGTGTAGGGTGCCACATGTCCCATTGAGCAGTTTACACAAATCAAAGAGCTTTTTACAGAGTTGTGTAAATGGCTCAATGAGCCGTGAATTTAACATTACCGTTTTTTCACAGGTGCTACCCTTGAACTCATGGGTGTACTATGTCCCCGCAATGTCAGGTATGCATGGACAAATCCTTGTTTACATGGGCATTTCAAAAACTTATTTTTTTGACATTCTAACATGGTAGGCCTGTAAATAGGTGTATTAAACCCTTATGGTCAATCTTTTATAATTTTGGAACCAGTTAAACCCCTTCAAAAATCCAAAAAAAAAAACTCATTTTTGGAGCTATTCCTTTGGCTTTTGGCTTAGGTCTTTTTGGCACTTTGAACTCTCACATTATTTATAAATCAGATGAAGAGCTTTAAAATGTTTTTTTTTTTAGATTTTTTGGATGTATCCTTGGCCTCCAAAAAATGGATCCAACCTAAAAACACTTCAAAAAAAGATATCCTTTTCAAGATTTTTTTTTCACTTCTTGAATCAATTTTTCTCTCAATTTGTTTTGAAAAACATTGAGATTAACAGCCAAAAATTGAATCAAAAATTTGGCTGAGCTTAAATTATATGTTTCACCCCAACAAATATTCGTCACAATGAGAATGATTGGAAATAAAAGGGGTGGTCTTTCCTTATCTCTGCATTGTCTGTTGTGTTTACATATGAGAAATTGAATTATTTGATAAGATAAGCTTAGATTTCTAGACTACACAGAACCAGCGGGCTAAAAAAGGTAGAAGAATAGAATAAGAGACTAGAAATTTCACAAGAAACAAATGATGTAGAATAAAAAGAAGACCCTACAAGTTAGACTATCAGTGTGGGTCAGAAGAGATGGTGGTTATTTAAGCTCAAGTGAGATATTGAGAGGTGATTAGGCCAGAGAGAATGGAAATCATAGAGACAGGCTGAACGTAATGAAGAGTCAGATCAAGTTGTTGAGCGGAGTAGGTGATTTGGAGTCTTACCAGTCAGAGACTTGTTATTGAGGGACTTGCCGTTGTTTGTTGGAAGGAAACATTGAGAGGAAGACACAGATGAGAAGAAGAAGTTTGAACAGAAAGAGATTGAAAAGAAAAAAGAGAACAACTGAGAAAAGAGACTGAGAGACAGAAACGGAGATGCAAAAGACAAAGCATTTGGGGATTCCCCGTTACGGGGTAAGGCCAAGCGAGCGCGCAGTGAGATGATGATTCCCTGTTACGGGGTGAGGGTGAGAGTGTGCGCAGTGAGAAGATGTATGGGGAAGTTAGCGGTATTCAACCTTGAAATTTTTGAACAGGCCTCTCAAGGTTTTCAAATAAATTTTTTTCTTTCTGAATTTTTGAAGGACTATTTGTGCCCTAAAACCCAAATCCAAAAAGGAGGTCAACAAACCCCCTCTAGGCTGTGGTCCACTTTTTTGAGCCCTCCATGCATAAAACCCTAACCATTACTATTGAATATGAGTTTGAAATTTTTCCAGGCCATTTTGGAGCGCTCACATCCTCCCATCATCCATTAAAGAAACCTCCTGCACCCACCCACCCCCACCCGTCACCCCCCATGACCACACCAGACCACACCGCACCACACCACACCACACCACACCATACCACACCACACCACACCACACAACACAACACAACACAACACAACACAACACAACACAACACAACACAACACAACACAACACAACACAACACAACACAACACAACACAACACAACACAACACAACACAACACAACACAACACAACACAACACAACACAACACAACACAACACAACACAACACAACACAACACAACACAACACAACACAACACAACACAACACAACACAACACAACACAACACAACACAACACAACACAACACAACACAACACAACACAACACAACACAACACAACACAACACAACACAACACAACACAACACAACACAACACAACACAACACAACACAACACAACACAACACAACACAACACAACACAACACAACACAACACAACACAACACAACACAACACAACACAACACAACACAACACAACACAACACAACACAACACAACACAACACAACACAACACAACACAACACAACACAACACAACACAACACAACACAACACAACACAACACAACACAACACAACACAACACAACACAACACAAAACAACACAACACAACACAAAACACTCCAAACCTACCACCACCAAATAAAACCTCCTGAACCAAAAAATCTTCTCACTCCATTTATACTAAAAATCTTTCTGAATCATCAAATCAAATCTCAAATTACTTTCTAAACAAACAATTCCTTTTCAAAATGTCTCAAAAAAACATCAACCCACTTTTCAGAACTGTTTCACCTGGACCATCCTTCATAAACTCATCTTATCAAACTAGTTTTTCTCCTTTTCTGCCTGTTTCCTCATTTACTCAATCTCATGATACCACTCCTCTGGCCCCTCCTCCTGAATTATCATATAATCAAAAGGAGGAGATATTTGATGTTATCCAATCATGGGAAAAGTCCCATGGATATGCCATTCCTACTAGAGTATCAAACTTGAAGAAACATACCTACACATATCAATCTAATGAATCTGGAGAATATAAACCCAGTAAAGATCCCAAAAAATTGAAAACAACAAGAAAGACCGATTTCCCTTTTAGATTATCTGGAAATTTCTCCAAAATATTAGATCTCTGGAAGGTTAATTCTATATTTCCAGACCAAAACCATGCCCCCTCAGATGATTCTTCTACTCATCCAATCCATAGAAGAATTCATTTCAAGCAACAGGAGAATCTAGAAAACTTAACCAAGGCTGGTATTCCCCCATTAAAAATTTAAAATTCTCTTATAAAAACCCCCTCAACTCCATTTCATACAAACCTCAGTACTATTTATAATAAAAGATCTTGTTAAGTTTGATATTGACTTTTCATGAAACTAAAACCAGCGGCTAGAGACAAAGAGTCAGGAATAGAACAAACTCATAGACAAAGGATTGTCAGAAGAAAGTGGATATGAAAATTACCAACAGTTTGCGCTATAATCAGAGTCAAGAGATGATGGACGGTGGGAGAGAAGACGAGGCACGAATAGATAGGCAGACAACTGAAATTGATGAGAGCGGAGAGTCAGAGTTGTTGATCTTGAGAAATTGAGGTGATGGTCTCTTACCAGACAAGAGTTCAGAAGTTGTGAGACCTAGCAGTATCGCATAACTGATGTGAGGGATAGATTTGATAGAGAGCAGGCAAGGAGATAATATGAAAAGAAAAGAATTGAGACAGTAAGAAGAGTCAAGAAAATAGGAAAGAAAATATGGGATGTGTCAAGGGATCAAAGAGAGAGTCCAGAGATCAAAGAGAGAGTCCCGTCAAAAGACCTCCCAAGAGATCTGGTTGAGGAGGAGAAGAATCCTCACTAGAAGTAGAGTGTTCACACTCATACTAAGATGTGCGCTTGCGGATGTCTCAGATATAGTGAACAGCCCGTTGTGAGTCAATTCTCAACACTCCCTGTGGCTGGTAAGAGAGTAGTCATCAAAGGTAGAGAATATTTTATTCTGTAAGGATTCAAGCGAACTAATGGAAGACGCCTTAGTGAGAGAATCAGCAACCATATCTTGACTAGGGATAAGATTCAGGAAGAATTTCTGGTCTGCAAAATCCTCGCGGAGACCTTTTGTCTTTATATCTATGTGTCTTGACTTCAAGTGAGAGCCAAACTTCTTAATTTTGTCATCTAACCCCTTGTTCTCAATATACATCCTAGGCTTAGGTTCTGAGCTTCAATAAATCTCATTAATGAGATGTTTGATCGATTTGATTTTGAGATAAAAATCAAGCAATGCATTCAATTCTGACTCAGTAGACAAGTAGGTAATGTTTCTTTGTCGGGTTGAGTTCCAAATAACCAGGCTTCCATAATGGAAGATAATGTATCCAGTTTGAGATTTTTGAAAGACAGGATCATCTCCCCAAGTGGCATTGCTGAAACTTGAGAGTATGTCTTTTTCGGAGTCATATTTAATTGTAAGTTTGAAGTGTTTGGTCTTTTTGAGATACTTCCATAATTTCTCGACCTCTTTCCAATGACTCATACCAGGCTTCGCGTTGAATCTGGCCAAACTGGATACAGAAAAAGATATGTTGGGTCTTGTATATTGGGAGAGATGGTTGAGAAGTCCAATAGCGGATCGGTAGTTAATGTTTAGCTGACAGAATTCCGCATGGTCAACATCTGAGGCGGGTTCAAGATTGAGGTTTTGGGTTAGAGGAGATAGAACATCTTTTCAAGAAGACAGTCCGAGTTCTTTGAGTCCATGGTTGATGTGGTTAGGTTGACTTAGGAGAATTCAATCATCCTTGACTTCCATAAGCATTCCAAGTATTGTGTTGGGAGGATGACAGGACAAGTTCTGAAATCGGCTGAGAAAATTTAATTCAAAGGTGTTTGAGTTGCCTACATGAATCAAGTTGTCCACGTGGAAATACAGTATTTCATTCGTGTTGGCATTGAGATAGAGAAAAGGATCGCTAGTTGATTCTTGTTACCCCTGGGACTTGATCCAAAGCGTCAGAGTTTGGTACCAATTCTTGGGAGATTGTTTTAAGCCATAGAGAGACTTTTTTAATTTTAGATAAGAAGAATTCCTACTTGACCCTTCTGGAGTTTTTATAATAACTTTTTATTCCAAGGGAGCGTGGAGGAAAGCACATTTAACGTCAAATTGAGTCAATTTCATTTTTTCCTTCAACGCGTATTAAAGAGCTAGGCGTAGAGATCCGATCTTTCCGGTAGGCGCCCAAGTTTTGTTGTAGTCAACTCCGAGGACTTGATCAAAGCCCTGAACGCATAGGAAAGATTTATATTTAACCAGCTCCCCATGACAATTTTCTTTTACCTTGAAGACCCACGTTTTATTTAGAATATTTTTGGGGTTTCCGTAGTATTCTTCCCACACTTCTTGCAATTTGATGCCATTTAATTTGTCTTCTGCGGCCTTTTTCCACTTAGGCCATTTTGGGCATTTAAGCGCGGCCTTATAGGATGGAGGTTTGTAGTAATGGTGGAAACTGTACCTTTGTGGTTTCCTGATCTCGCGTCTGGGTCTTTGATATACCAAATGAAGCGGGGTTTCAGCTGGAGAAGGAGAGCAAGGGGGGTTCAGAACTGACAAGTCTGTAGAGTCCACAGCATTATCCTCTTTGCACTCAGATTCCGATTTGATGAGACTCTTGCGTGATTTTCAGATAGTATATTGCTTTTTGGCAGATGAGAAATCAGAATTGTTGGATTCCCAGCTTGTTTGAGAAAAGAGGTCGAGTCCAGGAGACTCAAGGAGAGGGAATTTGGAAGTGTGATTCTTGAGGAACTGGATGTGTTTGGTTTCAACAACAGCATCAGAGGAGTTTAACACAAGATAAGAATGGAAAATTGGATTGAACCCAACTAAGATTCCCTCTAACCCTTTTTCATCAAATTTTCTCCCTCTCTGGAGACGACTTCCCAAGTATATGACGGGTGATCCTACTGGTTTCAAATAGTTAGCTGGGAGGTTCTTTTTAAACATGAGTTCCCATGGGGAGAGGTCATTACCTTCCCTCAGGATTTGATTTAACATGAAACAACAACTTTGAATTACTATATGCCAATAGTTTTTCGGCAGTCGAGAGGAAGAAAAGGTTGCGCGAGCCGATTTGACAATAGTTCAATTAGCTCGTTCAGATTGACCGTTATGTTGCGAATGGTAGGGTTCAGAAGTGAGTAACTTTATATGTTTTGATTTGGCAAAGTCAGTCAGCGTTTTGTTAGTAAATTCCGTTCCTTTATCTGAGAAAATTTCCGATGGATAATAGTTGAGTCTTTTATATTCAGTCTCTAGAATACTGATTATAACATCCGGAGTTTTGTCTTTAGATACCAGTGGAAAGGCGGCAAGGTAGCCTGAAAAATTATTGACCAAAGTGAGAATGTACCGTTGGCCTGCCTTCAATTGAGGAGTGATTTGACCGATTAGATTGAGATGAATCCTTTCAAGGGGTTTTGAGGACGGTGTTGAGATGGCCAAGAAGGGTGATTTGGTGATTTTACTCTTTACGCAGCTCTTGCATTGTAATCTGTTTAATTTGTCCTTGGAGAATAGGTCTTTCAGGAGAGGCTTGAGAGTGGAAATTGAGGCATGGCCGTACATCTTATGTAGGTCAGATAAGGATTTGAGATCATCAAAAGGGGGGTTGGCGAGTTGGTTTGAGAGATTGACCGCTAGATTACTGCCAGCAACTCGTGGTTTCTCAATAACAAATAGACTATCTAAAATCATTCCTTTAAGGACCGTCTCTTTATCTTGGGTTACGGTGAATCAATCTTGCTCTTGAAAGAGGTTGCATCCCTTCTTTGCTAGGAGTCCAGGACTAATTAGATTAACCACAATGTCTGGGACGTACATAAATTCATCTAGGTTTACCACAGATTTGTTCCATTTGAGTCGGACCGTGCCAGTTCCACAAACTTTCAGGTTGGCTTCAAGCTTGCCAGTCTTGATTTCCTCCGGCTCATCCTGAAGATTGATCAATGTGAAGAACTTTAAGTCGTTGAAGATGTGAATGTTCGCGCCGGAGTCTAGTAGAAAGTTGGGAGTATTGTCTGCGTTGATCCAGAGGGTCAATAATGCATGGTAATTAATTGTTGGGGCCTTTTTGATTTTATTTTTCCATTTGTTCTGCTGCTCAATCCACCATCCTGGAGCAATTTGAGGATGAAGATGAAAACAAGAGGTCTCTGGATGGGGAGTGTTGGGATTGTGGTAGCCTTCTCTACATTGAAGCCGGACCTTCTTTTCCTCTCTTTCACTTCTGCTCTTTGTTGTCACCAGAGTAACATCCGGAGTGGATTTGCCTACTTTAAGTTGTGCCTTTTGTTCATTGTTTTACTGGATGAGATGATTGAAAACTACGTCCACCTTCACCAGCTTCTCTACATGCATGATTTGCTGTTTGAGGTTCTTGAGAAGAGGGGGAAATTTGAATAACAGGAGGTAAGCAAGTATATCTTTGGGCAGTTTGATTCCCACATCTGCCATATGCGTAAGTGCCTTTTTTGTGTCTGTGATGAAGCTTTCAATCGCATGCTTGTTGAATGTTGTGTGAAGAAATTGATTGAAGACCTGGGCTCTGTTTGCGGTTTCGGATGAGGCAAACCTACAGGTAATCTCAGCCCAGAGCAGCTTAGAAGACAAAATGTTTGTCGTATTCACTACATTGGCGTGAGTGATGCTGTCAAGTTTAGAAAGGATAATGGCTCATATTTCTCAATCTTGCTTTAATGATAATTGACCCAAGTTTTTGGTTATGATGTCTTTTATCCCTTGAGATTGAAGAGCATCAGCATCTTGTCTCGCCAGATGGAGTAATTATCTTCATTGAGCGGAGGGATAGCATCAACCAAGGCTTTGAGAGCAACTTGGTGAAAATAGTCGTTGGCTCTGGCTGGTTCATTCATTTTTGATTAGGTTGAGTTGTCTTTTGGCTTTTAACCCTGATAAGTTTGATATTGAATTTTCATGAAACTAAAACCAGTGGAGTTTGCGCTATAATCAGAGTCAAGAGATGATGGACGGTGGGAGAGAAGACAAGGAACTAATAGATAGGCAGACAACTGAAATTGATGAGAGGGGAGAGTCAGAGTTGTCAATCTTGAGAAATTGAGGTGATGGTCTCTTACCAGACAAGAGTTCAGAATTTGCAAGACCTAGTAGTATCGCGTAACTGATGTGAGGTATAGATTTGATAGAGAGCAGGCAAGGAGATAATATGAAAAGAAAAGAATTGAGACAGTAAGAAGAGTCGAGAAAAATAGGAAAGAAAATATGGGATGTTTCAAGGGATCAAAGAGAGAGTCCAGAGATCAAAGAGAGAGTCCCGTCGAAAGACCTCCCAAGAGATCTGGTCAAGGAGGAGAAGAATCCTCACTAGAAGTAGAGTGTTCACACTCATACTAAGATGTGCGCTTGCAGATGTCTCACATATAGTGAACAGCCCGTCGTGAGTCAATTCTCAACAGATCTCAAATCCAAAAAAATGATCTTGATGGAAAAACCCAAATTGAGGCTTTAATATTGGAACTCAAAAATTCTTCTTTTTTGTAAAGAATCAATAATATGGATGGAAAAATAACTTCTTTATTCATTTCACATCCTGATTCCACAAAACTTCTAAAAACATTTCCTACTATTCTAATGATGGACTGCACATATAAAACAAATAAATTTGGGATGCCTCTTCTTCATATTTTTGGGATAAAAAATTCTTCAAGAACTTTCTCAGTTGCTTTCTTTTTTTATCCCATGAAAAAAATATAACTATGAATGGGCCCTCAATCAACTTCAGGAAATATTAGAACATCAAGAACCCAGGGTTATTGTGACAGATAAAGAACAAGCTTTAATTAGTGACACAGAAAATGTTTTCCCATCTTCTCATCACCTTCTTTGTCTCTGGCATATTTTCAAAAATATTCAAACACACTTCAGGAAGCATTTCAATTCTGAAGATGAATGAAAGCTCTTTCCAAAACACTGTCAAAAATTGGCTAACTCCAAATCTGAAGCTATTTATCAGGACCATTTCACCAAAATTGGTCTAGCCTGGAATGTTCCCACATCAGACTACCTCCTTCAAAACTGGGTCCCACTCAAAACAAAATTTGTCTCTTATTTGGCCAAAAAATACTCTCATTTTGGAAATAAAATTACATCAAGAATAGAAGGACTTTATTCTTACATCAAACGCTTCATCACTTCCTCTAATGGCTCCTTTTCCAATGTTGTTGATAAGATATATAATTCTATCACCATCCAAATTCATGAAAGAGCTATTGAAGCATCCCATCAAGTTTTCAAGCAGCTCATGGGTTTTCCTCACTGTGTGGAGAATCTTTCTGAAAAGATCAGCCATTATGCCCTCAAGACCATTCACTCATTCAATCAAGTCTCTGATTTTTCAACCACTTGCATCAACTGTGCTTACTCTTCTTACATGGGTATACCATGTGTTCACAAAGTAAAAACAGCTATCTTCAAAGGTGAACTTTTTCAAATTGAGTATTCCCATCCTCAATGGCATGTCAAAAGCCCCTTTTCAGTAAGTTTTCTTATCTATTTATACAAGTTCAAATGAATAATATTCTGATTAATCTCTAAATTTTTTTCTGCAGTTAACTGCCAGCCCAGACTCAGCTGAAGAACCAACCAGCCTTGAACAGCCCTCAAGATCAACCAATGAACATAGATATCTTACTGAATTTTTTGAATAATTCCGAAAATTTCCACCTGGAGAACAAAATTATTATCTGGGTGAAACACAGATGCTTTACACTGGAAAGTATCAAGTTGTTCTGATTCCAGAGCCCAATTCTGATCAAAGATCCAAAATAAGAGGAAGGCCCAAAGGAGCAGAAAATAAGTTCAAGAAGATCTCTCAATCTTAAAGTAAAAGGGATCCATCTGGCTTTGAATATTTAGAAGCATCAAAGAGGAGAGGAAGGCCAAGGAGGAAATTTTCAGAAAATTCAGTGGTTAGTAATTAATCACTGTTTGAGAAAGAAAAAAACATATAACTGATTTTTTATGTAATAATTCAGGTTTTGAGGAAGGGAACGGCAAAAGAGGAAAAAGTGGAGGGAAAGAAGAAAAAGGAATCAGATGAAGTGGTAAATTTATATTTATACATAACCATTTCAAAATCAACAGAATATTTATTTTTTTCAACATAGGATGATTTTGTGACAGAAGAAGATACTTTAGAAGATGGGGAGCTCCCAGATTTGGATTTTATTAAGACTTTGAGATTACATTTGATTTTTTTATTGAGTGAATTCTTATTAATTTTCCCATTTAATCCTTCTTTAGAGTTCTGCAACTGTTTTCACTAAGAGCGCTCCTTCCCCTGATTACAATCCTGGGACTAGAATCAGGAGACAAAAGCACAAAAGTCAAGATGATGAAGCCCCTTACCATCCACCTGGAAAGCATGTTTTTGCTCAAACAGAAACAACAATAAGTGAGAAAGTTATTGAATTTGATAATACCTGATTTTTTCTGTTTTTCTGTTTTTTTTTTTTTTTTTTTGATTTTTTTATATGGTTCCTGCACATTATCATATTCTTCTTCTGGAATCTTTGAGAAAGTTTCAATGGAACAACTGAGTGGAATTTTTCCAACATATTTCATCTTAGAATCAATTCTGATGTTTTCTTTTAGTTCCAATACAAAGACTTCATTTCCCCCGCAACAGCTATTGCCCATGTATCCCACTTTCAAGATGTCATAGGGGATGGGAACTGTGGCTTTGGAGCATCAGCCATTTGCTTGGGGATTATCTCAAGAGACTGGATTGAATTCAGGAAAGAAATGGTGAAAGAGCTTGATTCAAACCAAATCTTCAAGGAAACAAGATTACTGTGTGATATCTGGGGTGAAACTTTCCAAGAAGCAAGAAGGCAACTGAACCACCTTTATGGCCCAGCTCCCATAAATATGTGGATGAAATTTCCATGCCATGGTTTCCTTCTGGCTGAAACATATATGTGTCCAGTGGTTCTGTTTTCTTCTTCAATGCCTTGCACATACCTTCCTCTGAATTCCCCTCCCACTCCAAATCACAAATCATCTCCAATTTTCTTAATTCTTTTAGAATTGTTCAAAAATATAGTCTCATTCAAGTTCAAGTGTTCTCATTGTCCAGCCCCCAAATTGGATCCACTGTGGAAAAGCTTTTGTACCAAGGATTCCAAAGCTTGGATGACCATTATTCAGAATAATTTGGAGCTTGGTGAGGAGGTTTTGTTCTCAAGGAGGAAATTGAGCAGAAAAATAAAACCTATAGTAGTGGAATAATATCAACCAAAATTATTCCTATAATATATGTAATAACATTTTGTATTTGTATTTATTGAAACAGAACAAAAATTAGAACCAAACATGTGGACCACACCTTTTCTTTTCAATTTTTGTCATTATTATGAATAATTTGTGTGTTAAACCCCGTAATCAAAGCTCAGCCAAATTTTTTATTCAATGTTTGAATGTTAATCTTACACTTTTCAAAAAAAAATGAGAGAAAAATTGATTCAAGAAGTGAAAAAAAATCTTGAAAATGATATTCTATTTTGAAGTATTTTTATTTTGGATCCAATTTTTGGAGGCCAAGGATACATCCAAAAAATCTCAAAAAAACATTTTAAAGCTCTTCAGCTGATTGATAAATATTGAAAGATTTCAAAGTATTGGTGATTAGCAATAATAGTTGATGGGTAAATATAATAATACCTTAATTGATTTGATGAATTCAATGAAATGAATTTTAATGAGTGATTGAATTGATCAACTAAATGAGTCCATGGAGAACAACTTGTATAGCTTGGGACTGGGTCCTTTAAATTCTTGATGAGGATCCAGTTCTGAATACATAATGAAATCTATTCAAAAGTGATGATAAAAGCAAAGAAATTCAAATTCTTTTGTTCTTTTCACAAGAAATCAAAAGTTATTTATGAAATTCCATCTAGTAATTTTTCCATTGTAATTGAAATTTAATTCATATGAATAGTACTATTGAGAGGTAATAGACAAAAAAATAATATTTTAATTTAACAATAATTGTTGGTCATGTAACAGTACTATAATAATTAATACCATATACTTCATGAATTTAGAGATAAATTCAATTTTGAATAACATCTGTATTATTCAAACTTTTTTTATGATTCTTTTTTCTATAATGATCAGAATCATTGTCTCTTTTATTTGGTAATAAAATAAATATATTATACTAAATATATTATAATAAATATATTATAATAAATTTATTATCATAAATATATTATCATAAATATATTATAATAAATATATTATAATAAATAATCATAATAAATACATTATAATAAATATATAATAATAAATATATAATAATAAATATATTATAATAAATATATTATAATAAATATATTATAATAAATATATTATAATAAATATATTATAATAAATATATTATAATAAATATATTATATTAAATATATTATAATAAATATATTATAATAAATATATTATATTAAATATATTATAATTTATATATTATAATAAATATTCCAATATGTATTTTCCCTAAAATGGATTACCTTCTCAACACAAAGTGCTAAAAAAACATAAGCCAAAAGCCAAAGGAATAGCTCCAAAAATGAGTTTTTTTTTGGGATTTTGTTAATTTTTTTACTGGATTTTTGAAGGGGTTTGAATGGTCCCAAAATTATAAAATATTAGCCATAAGGGTTTAATACACCTATCTACAGGCCTGCTGTGTTAGAATGTCAAAGAACAAAGTTCTTGAAATGCCCATGTAAACAAGGATTTGTCCATGTATACCGGAAGTTGCGGGCACGTAGTACACCTGGGAGTTTAAGGGTAGTACCTGTGAAAAAAAGGGCGTATTTTTAATATTTGTTTTTAATTTTTTTTTATTATTATTTGGGAGGAAGATATGGTTTTGTTTGATAAAAAATCAGATAATGAGCTAGAGGACTAAACCAACAGACTGCATTTCAGGGTTAGAATCATAATTAAGAAGAAGAGAAACATAGTTGTGAAGAATAAGCATAAAGAAAGGAAGCAGATACCAACAGCTTGACCAAGCTGAATAGAGGGTTAGGTTAATCAGGACAAGAAGGACATATTGAGTGTAGGTGAGTAGACTATAAGAAAGCAGGTCTGCGGAAACATTTTTAGGCTTTCTCGGTTGATGAGTGATTGATGTTGGGTTGTCTTACCAGGCAGAGATCGTAGAGCGGACTGAGATTGGATGTATGAGTGAGGATTTGACAAGGAGAAGTGAGAGAGTGAGAGGGCAAGGATAGATTCGACAAGGAGAGAGATGATGTACAAGCAGGTGATAGAGGAAGAATTGAGAGGAAAAGATCAAAGAGGAGACGCGAGAAAAGAAACAGACAGAAGAATAGTGGTTTGAAACAGAAAGAAGAGACTCGACGAAAGAGAAAAAGAAGAGATACAACAAAAGAGAAAACCATCCCCGGAGCCCCCCCCGTGGGTCTCCTCACAGAGCAGGAATCCATGAGCTGATGTGGGAGTATTGAGATCTCAACACCCCTCGTGACTGGTAGGACAACAGAGAGAGAAGAGAATTGGGAAGTTAATTGGCTAATTATTGGCAAAGATGAACTTTTGGAGGAGTTGAAGAGAGCCACGGCTGGAAGCCTTTGTCAAAGAGTCGGCAACCATCGCATCCGTTGGGATGAGTGATAGACTGTATTCAGATTTGTTGTATTCTTCCCTTAGACCCTTTGTCTTGATGTCAATATGACAAGATTTAGAATGGGATCCGAATCGTTTGATCTTATCATCTAATCCTTTGTTATCAATGTAGATGGTGGGTTTGATTATTGGAGATTGATAAATTTCGCCTATTAAGTGAGAAATCCATTTGAGTTCAAGAAAACAGTCAAGAAGAGTGTTGAGCTCAGACTCCGTTGACAAGTAAGCAACATTTCTTTGTCTTGAAGAATTCCAGACTACAGGACTACCATAGTGGAATATGATAAAACCCGTTTGAGACTTCCTTGAGGACGGATCATCTCCCCAAGTGGCGTCACTGTAGCTAGAAATCATCTCTTCTTCGGATTTGTGGCTGAGGATAAGTTTGAGGTTTTTTTTAGTCTTGAGATACTTCCAGACTTTACGAGCTTCTCTCCAATGGGACATGCCAGGCTTTGTATTAAATCTGGAAAGATTTGAAACAGCGTAGGCAATTTTGGGACAAGTATATTGAGCGATATGGTTGAGGAGTCCTGTGACTGATCAAAAGTTGATATTGAGCTTTGTGAACTCTTTGTGATCTTCATTGGAGGCAGGTTCCAGGTGAAGATTTTGAGTGAGAGGAGAGTGTGTGTCCCTACAGTCTGTGAGACCTAATTCTTCCAGACCACGGTCAATGTGATTAGGTTGGCTAAGCAGAATTCAATCATTATCAACCTCCATCAACATTCCGAGAATGGTATTCGGCGGGTGACAAGAAGAGTTTTTGAACCTTTCCAGAAAGTGAATTTTGAATGTTTCATTCCTTCCCACATGAATAAGATCGTCTACATGGAAGTAGAGAATCTCCTTTGAATTGGTATTGATATATAGACAAGGATTGCTGCTAGATTCCTGGAATCCTTGAGCTTTAATCCAACAGGTCAGCGTTTTGTACTCATTCTTTGGAGATTGTTTGAGGCCATATAAAGATTTTTTGAGTTTGAGATAGGGGGACTTTCTGAGCAAACCTTCAGGTGTCCGGATAATGACAGTTTCATTGAGAGGAGCATGGAGAAAATTGCCCTTAACATCAAATTGAGTAAAGGTCATTTTCTCCTTTAAGCCATATAGAAGAGCGATTTGTAAGGAGCCAAGCTTTCCGGTGGGTGCCCAGGTCTCATCGTAGTCAACACCCAAAACTTGATTGAACCCTTGTACACATAATCATGCCTTATATTTCACTGGTTTGCCGTGGCAATTTTCCTTCACCTTGAAGACCCACGTGGTGTTTAGAATGTTGTCAGGCGTATCATAATACTCTTCCCACACTTCTTTTGATTCAATAGATTCCAGTTCTTCTTTAGAAGCCTTCTCCCACTTAAGCCATTCAGGACATTTCCAAGCGGCCTTGTATGAGGGAGTTTTGTAATAGTGATGAAAACCATAGCGTTGGGGTTTTCAAGTCTCGCGTTTTGGTCGTTGGTAGACTTCAGGACTTGCAGGGACAGGAGATGGGATCCGAGAGGGTTCTGGTTGAAGGTCAGAGGAATCAGAATTGAGGGAGAGAGAATTGTCGTGAGAAGAGTTAGATTCTGAGGATTTGAAAATGGGATCTCTGGCCGTGAATTTTTTATTGGGAGAGGAAAAATTGGATTTTTTGGAGTCTTGACACAATTGAGAGAAGATATTGGTGCTGACAGGCTCCAGGAGGGGGAAATCGTTTGTATGATTCTTGAGGAATGTGACGTGCTTTGTTTCAAAAATAGAACCCAATGAGTTGAGAACAAGATAAGAGTGAAAGGTTGGATTGAAACCAACTAGTATACCCTCATGTCCCTTTTCATCAAACTTGCGGCCTTTTTGCATGCAATTTGCCAGATAGATCAGAGGAGAACCTACAGGTCTCAAATAGTTAGCAGGAAGCTTCTTACCAAACATCAGCTCCCAAGGAGAGAGAAGGTTACCTTCTCTAGGTATCTGATTGAGCATGAAGCAGCAGCTTCTTGTGATGATATGCCAATAATTTTTGGGCACTTGGGAGGAAGAAAAAGTGGATCTAGCTGATTCAACAATTGTTTGATTTTCTCTTTTGGCACGGCCGTTGTGTTGGGAGTGGTAGGGTTCTGAGGTGAGTAGCTTGATGTGTTTAGTTTTGGCAAATTCCTTGATTGTGGCATTAGTGAACTCAGAGCCTTTGTTGGAGTAGATTTCTGATGGGAAATACTTGAGTCTCTTGAATTCAACCTCCAACACGTTGATTATAGTTTTGGCGGTTTTGTCTTTCGAGTGTAAGGGAAATGCAGAAAGATATCCAGAGTGGTTGTCCACTAGAGTTAACATATATTGATGCCCGGATTTGGATTGGGGGGTGATGGGTCCAACCATGTTGAGGTGGATTTGTTCAAGTGGGAGATTGGATCAAGTGGAAACAGAAGGAAAAGACAAACATGTGATCTTGCTTTGTGCACAAGCATTGCATTGGAATTGATTTAAATCTTCTCGAGTAAAGAGATCCTTTAAGATTGGTCAAAGAGTGGAGATCGAGGCATGACCGTATGTCTTGTGGATGTCCATTAGGGATAGGAGCATAGAATGTGGATCTCGAGTGGATTGAGAGGTGTGATTAATCACATTATTTGATCCAATGGTCTTTGGTTTCTCGACTACAAATAGATTGTTGCGAATTAATCCACTGGGAACGACCAACCCATCCTTGCTGATGGAGAACTCATCGTGGTTTTGAGTTAGACAGCAACCTTTCTTGGCTAGGAGGCCAAGGCTAATGAGGTTGACTAAAATGTTGGGAACAAAGACCCAGTTTTCTAATGTGATGATAGAGTTCTGCCATTCTAATCTTAACGTACCATTCCCTACAATCTTAAGATTAGCTTCAAGTTTTCCTGTTTTGATTACTTTGTTTTCTTCTTGGAGTTTAAGATTGGTGAAGTATTTGCAATTGTTGAAAGACGTGGATGTTAGAGCCAGAATTGAGTAGGAGATTGGGAGTGTTATCAGCATTGATCCATAGGGTCAGAATAGTGTGAAAATTGATGGTTGGTTGAGGCTTCTTGTTTCTATTTCTCCATTTGTTCTGTTGTTCTATCCACCAGCTGAGTGCGATTTGAGGATGTAATTGAAAGCAAGAAGATTCAGAATGTGGAGCGTTGGGGTCATGATACCCATCTTTGCATCTCATCTTCACCTTCTTGTCTTCTCAATTACTTTGGGGTCTTGTAGTTACTAGAGAAAGAGTAAAAGTGGTTTTGGAGGCTTTTAGCTGGGCCTTTTGTTTGTTATTTTATTGAATTAAATGGGTATAGACGACATCAATCTTCATTAGCTTCTCCACGTGCATGATCTGTTGTTTGAGATTCTCGAGACTAGGGGGAAATTTGAATAAAATTAGATAGGCGAGAACATCTTTGGGTAATTCTATTCCTATGTCGTGCATCCTTGTTAGAGCCTTCTTAGTATCTGTTACAAAATCCTCTATGGAATGATTGTTGAAGGTAATGTGAAGGAAATGGTTGAAAATCCTAGCACGATTGGCAGTTTCAGACAACGCAAACGGGCGAGTTATCTTGGCCCAAAGCAGTTTGGATGAGTTGAAATTCGCTGAGTTGACCACATTGGCGTGCGTAGTACTGTCCAGTTTTGAGAGGAGAACGGCCCTGATATCTCAATCCTGCTTCATAGACATTTGACCAGTATTACTCGTGATAACATCCTTGATGTCCTTGAGGTCAAAAAGCATAAGCATTTTATCCCTCCATATGGAATAGTTTTCATTGTTGAGGAGAGGTATGGCGTTGACGGCAGCTTTTAGGGCGACTTGATGAAAGTAGTTGGTGGCTCCGGTTGGTTTGGTTATCTTGAGAGTTTTGGTTGTTCAGGGGAAGCTTTGGCTTTTAACCGTGATAAGAATTCAGATTATGAGCTAGAGGACTAAACCAACAGACTGCATTTCAGGGTTAGAATCATAATTCAGAAGAAGAGAAACATATTCGTGAAGAATAAGAATAAAGAAAGGAAGCAGATACCAACAGCTTGACCAAGCTGAATAGAGGGTTAGGTTAATCAGGATGAGAAGGACATATTGAGTGTAGGTGAGTAGACTATAAGAAAGCAGGTCTGCGGAAACATTGTTAGGCTTTCTTGGTTGATGAGTGATTGATGTTGGGTTGTCTTACCAGGCAGAGATTGTAGAGCGGACTGAGATTGGATGTATGAGTGAGGATTTGACAAGGAGAATGAGAGAGTGAGAGGGCAAGGATAGATTTGACAAGGAGAGAGATGATGTACAAGCGGGTGATAGAGGAAGAATCGAGAGGACAAGATCAAAGAGGAGATGCAAGAAAAGAAACAGACAGAAGAATAGTGGTTCAAAACAGAAAGAAGAGACTCAACAAAAGAGAAAAAGAAGAGATACAACAAAAGAGAAAACCATCCCCGGAGCCCCCCCGGGGGTCTCCTCACAGAGCGGGAATCCATGAGCTGATGTGGGAGTATTGAGATCTCAACAGTGTTCTGCAGTTTAAGGTCTTACAGGGGACCGTGGAGTGTTTGCTATTGGATGGTGCCTCAGTGCTGTATGCGCAATCCAGTTGCGGGAGGGGTTGATTTGGTGCGAGGTGTGGAGGGGCGCGCAAGGTGCGCAGGAGGTTGTTCCTGAAGGCGGGGGCGCAATAGTTGTCAAAAGAAGGGGGGAACATTGCGCGCAAGGTTGTTGTACAAAGATGGGGCGCGCGGTAGTGGTTCTGGACTCCATCTTGTTTTTCAATTGCCACGGCTCCAATCAATGTTGATCTTTGCAGTGGCCACCCTCCTGACGTAATCAAATTGAATACAGTGATACAGCCATAAGGTTTTTTTAATTATGTAATTGGTAAGCCACAATTTTTTCCTTCCATTTCTATATTTTATTTATTCATTGATTATTAATATTTTTTTCTGCATGCTTAGTCTCAAAGGTACACCTGCTGTTCAATCGCGCATGGATGCCAACGACCACTCGGGTGATCCAGTCGGATGCAAGATCAACATTTCCCTAGGCAAACAGGGTTTTTGTGGGCGGTGCAATGGAGGCGGTGGGTGGAAGCAGTTGATTGTAAGTTTTGTTTGGTTTCACATTCATTTTTTTTACATTTTTTAATTTATCTAATCTTATTTCTTCTTCTTCCTTCTGCATGACGCAGGCTGGGCAGCAATAAACTTGCGCAATTCGCAAGATTGGTCGGTCAATCTTTGGTTGCATTAATTACTCTGATCAACCAATTGCTCACATTTTCAATCCATAGGCAAGTGGGGACAGGCCGACCGCGATTGGGGGTTTTTTAATTAATAATTTTTTCTCTTTTCTTCTCAATCCTTCCAATCAGTGCGGATAGGCAGAGGTTGGGTCGCGGCCATTGGTGTTTTTTTCCAATTTGATTGGAGTTACCTTGACAACATTCGCGTTTTCTTCCAGTACGGCTTGTTCTTTCTTCTTTTTTCTTCTTCCTTTTTGTTTTCTTCTCTTTTTTTATTGATGCGGATAGGCCAAGGCCGAATTGCGCGATCCAATTGGATGCAAGCTAATTAATCAAAGTTTTTTTTTTTTTTCTTCTCCAATTGGCGGATGATCCTTTAGCCACAAAAATCTGTATTGCTGCTCGGACCCATCCGAGGCTGTTGGGTTATTGCGATCACTGGTTGGCAGTTGGGAGTGAGGTCCTCCCCTCTCATCAACGTCTATAAAAAGCCAAGGTAGGTGTGGCCTTTCTTCCCAATCACATCTCTCCTCCCAGATCCATCGCGTGCCATTTCTTCCGGCTCCCGTTCTCCCGTAGTGTGTATGTGCAATGACCATTGCTGCCTCCCCCTCTTGCCATCTCCATCATCCTTGGTCTACTGGCGTGTCACAGCCTTTGCCGCCGTGTCCCCTTCTCTTTGCGCAATTTGTTTGAGACGCTGAATTGATTTGCTTTCGTTTTTTTATTAGTATTCATTGGCTCCTTGGCAATCCTTGTACCCAGTTGACGTTCCATCCTCTGTTTGTTGCCTGCCATTGCTAGATTTCCCCGCCATCATTTTGATTGAGTGGGATTGTTGCCGCGGTTGCGGGCCGACTGAGCTGTCGCCTATAATGGCCGTCTTGTCCCAAGCTGTTTGGCTTGAATGTGACATTTGTTATTTTTGGTAAGTTTTTTTCATGATTCATTTTTCTTTTGTGGATTAAATTAATGAACCAAGATAAAATACTGAACATCCTTTTTTTGGGGGGGCGTGTTTAGCTTTTACTTTACATATATTGTACTGCAACAATGAAGTGCCAACCCATTCCCTTAGCACTTCAAAGGAGACTGAAGGCCTACTACTGCATCAATAAATTTTGATTGTTTTTTCTTACACTTTGTTTTAAGATGAAATAAAAATTCTGTGAGTCTTTTTATTTTTTTTTATCTTCTTATGACCTGGGGAATGAACTCAAACTGATTTCTTTTTCTTTTTCTTTTTTTAGGTTTATTTTGTATTCTATTAGCAATTATGATCCTTGTTAATATTTTTTTTTGCAATGAATACCCTTTGTTTGTCAAGGCCATGAATTTTTTTTTGCCTTTGTTTATAATTGTTTTATGGATTTTGAATGATGAATACTGTGAGTCTCTTTCTTTATTTTTTTTTCTTTCTATTTATTTTTGGAGGAAGACCAATACTTAATGATTTTCTTTTCTTATTTCAGGATCACAGATAAGAGAGAAAGCTTTGTAGTTTATTGTCATGTTGGACATTAAAATACTTGCTTTTCATATTTTTCTAGGAGGTGGGGAGGTATCTCCCTGAAGTGCTCCCAGTATCTTTGGATACTTTCTTCCCTCCAAAGTATGAGTCCTTCAGTCCAATACTCTGCCCAGGGCTATTTGTAATAAAACCCCATCCTGGACTCTGGTGAGATATATCCATATTCTGATTCCCCATCACCATTCTAGAGAATACCAAGGGAACCAATTCCTGTAAGTATGTCCATGAACTCTAAGTTTTTAAGTCCCCAGCAAGGTAAGTTTTCCATCACTGTTTTTTTTTTGCTGGGTTTTCTTCTTGAGTGAACCATTCTAATTAAAAATTTTGGAACAAGTTTCCTGGTTTGTCATGCGCTGTCCATTCCTCCCATGGGATTTCTGTGGTATCATCCATCTCTTCTGTCTGTTCCAGAATCATTCACCATTCCATTTCTTTGCACTGAGTTAGTGACGGGTCCAGTTCCATCTTGGCTTCACCTTCATGCTTCTTGAGGTCCTCCTTTATTTCCCCTTCTTCCATTTCTTCATCTGTTTCAATCAGGTCCTCCCATTGAACCTTGCTGAGGGTCATTCCAGCCCTATTTAATCTTCTTGGTGGCTCCATTTTCCACCCTGCTTGACCTGGTTTGAAAATTGGTATACATAACCTTTCCCCTCCAGGTAGGTCATAACTGATTATTTCACCCCTCTTTTGTGAAAGCTCCAGCCTAACCTTATAGTCAGCCAAGAAGGGTCTCCCAAGGAAAGTTTTAACACTCCCTCTTGCTACAAAGAAGTTTGCCAATCTTGGTTCCCCTGGGTTAATTTCAAATTGAATCCTTTCTGCTAGTCCAATCAGAGGTGTTGAATGTCCTCCAATTCCAATGATTTCTATCAGCATTTCCTTGGTTACCAGTCCTACTTGATTTTCAAGGTGTTCTGGGATGACATTGAGTTCAGCTCCACTATCCACCAACTCTCTGACCTTTCTATTCTTTATTCAAATATTGATGAATCCAAGCCGGCAAGCATAGGTAAGATTTTTCCTGAGTCCATACCATTCATCTTCATCCTCTGGATCCAAATGGTGTTGACAGGCTTTGACCTTCCTGCTTTCTGGTATAGTTAATTTTGTTTTGGTAACCTTCTCAGTGTTGGTACTCTGAAGTAGCTGGAGAAATCTAGGTGAGATGGCCAAGAGTTCCTCCAAGGTGAGTGTGAAAGTTTGCTTGAGTATCTTCCTCTTCAAATTGGTCCCAATTTTGAACTCATCCATATTGTTTGGTATTTCCAGGTCTCTTGAGGCTCTCTCACCTTCAGGTTCCACATGTTCATGGATTTCCCTTGCCCTGCTGGTAGAATTTTCTTGGATGGGCTGGATTGACACCTCCTGTGATGTTGAATCTTCATGGTCATCCTCTATCCAGGCTCCAGGGTAACTTGGTTTCCTCTTTCTTGGGGCCTTGCCTTCCTTATTTTTGTTTGATCCAGCTGCTTCATCCTCTGGCCCTGTCTGATTTTTTTGAGAGGGTTTAAGTCTAGGTGACCTCCTCATACCAAACTGAATCTTCTGTAGGTGTTCTGGAATGTTGACTTCTGGTGGCTGCCAGGATCCCCATTCTCCAACTTGAAGGATTGCAGTTACAGAAGTTGTCCTTTTGTCTTGTTTTGGTTGGTGAGTGGTTTATTCTTTTGGTTGATTGGAGGCGTGAAACTTGTTGACCAATTCCTTCAATGTTTCAGGTGTGTTATTTGGGATAGTTTTTTTGGTTGGGTAGTAGTAGTTGGGACCTAGCTTTATGACCTTCTTAGATTTTATGTCCTCACTAAGGTCTGTACAAGTATAGGAAGTGTGGCTTTCATCTCTGCAATAATAACATTTTGGAGGCAATATTGGTGCAAGGGAGGGGATTCCTGGTGTTCTATAGGGTTGATGCCCTAATAACCTGTCAAAATGTTGTGTAGTTTTTTTTTGGTTTTTGAGAGCAGTGGTGGGTTTGTTGAATTGGTCCTTTAGCTGTTTAATTTCTTCCTTGTTGTCCACAGTTTGCTGCAATTTTACCTCTTTCTTGACTTTTTTCTTTTATTGGGTTGGTTCATTCCCTTCAGGAATATCCCATAGGGCCAGAGCGTTTTTCACATGTTCCTTCAGGATTTGCAATTCAGGATGCAAATAGCATTGATCAAGAGATTTACTCATTTTCCTGGCTTGAACCAGGCCTCTAGTGACTTCCCTCTTGAGTTCCAATGATAAGTCCTTCCAAATTATGTCCACCTTTTCTCATTTGGTAGTATCATACCCCATCCTAATGAAGTAGACAAACATTTCTTCATATTTCCCAATAAAATTTCTGTATTCTTCTTTGATTCTGATGCCTCCTTTTTCCTGGGTGTGTTTCAGTAGGTTTGGTATGGATTATTCATTGAATCTTCTGTGGGGTGTGGCCCTTCTCCACTTCCTCTTCATTTCCTTCTTGAGGAGCTCCCAGTCCCTGGTTTCATGCCCCTTCATGTTCTCCACAGAATCCCTGAGTTTGATTTCCTTGATGATAAAAGGTAACTACAAGGCAAAGTCCTTCCCTCTAGCACCATGAAGTTCTGCCAATTTTTCAATCCTGTTAATAAATAGTTCCACTTCAGTTCCATTGAATTCCAGCTGGGATTTGGAAGTATCTAAAACTAATCCATTCCAGACATCCTTGATCCTAGAAGTTTTTGGAGAGGGGAGGTCTATAGTGGTATTTTTTTGGGTGATGTTCCATAGAAATGAACTGGGAATTCTGATGGTTTCTTTCTTCTTCAATCTGTCCTGGGAATGTGGTGACCTCTGCACTATCCTCTGGTGGGTTTTATTCCGATAATGTTCTGACTGGGCCTTGTCTGATGGCAGTCCTAGGGGTGGAAGTCTGGAGCCTAACCAATAGGGTATAGTGGGTTTCTGGTACTCCTTGCATGGACCTTTCCTGGGTATTTTCCATGAAGGTTTTGAACATTTGGGAAATATTATCCAGTGATTCTTTCATTGATTTCATTTGATTCCTAGTCTCCTGGAGTTTCTTGGACTGTTCCATGAAAATTTATTCTTTCTCCTTGTATCTGTCCATGGTGTTATCTGCTGAGGTTGGTTCTTCTGAGGCCATTTTTTCTTGATTCAATAAGAGGGTTTTCTTTATTCTACTTACCAGATTCTTGATCCTTTCCCTAACAGGTGCTTCATATACTTTTTCTTGAATGGTTCCTTGTAATTTCTTTGTGATTGATGAGCCTGAGGTTATTGATCCAGAATGAAGTTTATCAGCCACTTTTGGGACACCAGATGTAGAGACTCCTTTGGGATTGGGTAAATTTTAGCAAATAGCTTGCTGGCAGTCAATCAAGGGTGAATTTAGTACTAAAACTATTGATATGATAGAGTAATACTAAGGGTGTTTTTGAATTGCCTTCCCCTCTAAGTATCATATTAGTCTCACAACAATAAAAGAAAAGAGATTGGTGGCTGATTTCAGATAGACTTGCTACTATATTAGTCTCTATCAGACCTAGGATCAATGTATTCAAGCTTGATAAGGAAATGTGGTGGAACAGGTAGGTGACTTGGAGGAATGAAGCTGAGGAATGGAAGAATCCTTTATCTATTCTTATCCTTGATATATTTTTTTATTTAATCTCTTTTTTATTGTTTACTGATTGATACTCCTTTGATGATACAGTTGAAGATTGAATAAGGTTTAAATTTTTGAGCCTATAGTTGATAACTGATGGTGAGGCATGTGGATGATGATAGCATGAATGGTTGGTGATGACAGTATGGATGGGTGATGGTGATAGTGTGGATGAGGATGGATGGTGTTGATCAAAGATAGGTGATGATGATGATGATGATTGAGTATGGTCAAGGTAGGTGATGATGAAGATGGATGATGATCATAAAGTTAGTTGATTATTAAGGTGGATTGTCAGCTCTCTGATACCAGGAACCTTGCAGTCCTTTAGCTAAAGAGAGTGATAAAAATACTGGAATAATAATAATAATTATTATTCCAAAAATAAACGCTTAGAGGCTCAAATAAATAATATAATAAGAGCAGTTGCAAGGTTTAATTGGTTTGGTAATAAAAGGTTTTCAATATGTATATAAAAGAGGGGCCAAAGTATTATACTACTGGGGGTCTTTACAGACAAAGCAACCTCTCTTCAAGGGGCCTCCTTAGGCAGTTTAAGAACCTTGGAATGAAGATGGGTGCCTTAGAAAGGGCTTATTCCACTAATGGCAGGGCATAACAGCACAATGGCCTAGACAGGAAGGGAAACACTCACTCTGAGCACTTTACCACAAAAATCCTGCAATAATAGGAAGGGTTTCAGAGCAGATGGGGTGGATTGCCTGACTAAACTTTAAGGGTTGATTGGTTTTAAGAAATAAATAATAATACTACAGACTTGGTCATAAATCACTTGCTTAGATTCTTCATAAGCACTTGAATAACAATGACACGGTGTCTGATTGATAATAATAATTCCTGGTAAACTGATGATGGAATAATGGGTTCAAAGAGGTCTGTATAAATACCTTTTTGGGGTGATTTTGAGCTTCTCAGGGCGCGTAGAGAGAGTTCTGCTCATGGGCTGAGGCTGGCAAGCCAGTCAGAGCAAGATTAGCACTTCCACTTGGTGCTGTTAATCAGCTGACCTTAGATCTTCTGGATTTCTGTACTATTTTAGCCACAGGATCTGTTAATCTATTATGGCGTAAATTTGATCATTCTTCACTCATCCTTCATTTTTACTATTAGTATTGCTTTAAAGAAAACAGATGTGGAGGTTTACTGATTTTTAATCATGTGCTGATCACGTAGAAAATTTTTAATAATTTTTATGAACACTCCTTGTAATGTTTTGTGGTCTTCAAAGATCAGAGTCAATGATTTACGTGGTAATCCCTGATCTTTAATTTATTATTAAAAAATGTTCTAAACTTAATTTTGATTAATTTTAATTGATTTTTGATCGTTTTAGATTATTAATAATGCATATGTCAACTTGTTACATATTCCAGGCAGCCCTAATTAGGTTGTAGCTCTTTTGAGCGGTACCTGGTTGTCAGATTAGTCACAACGGATCCAGACGCGGGGATCAGTCAGTTCAGATGCGCGCGGGGTGGGATCCGCTGCGTGCATGGCAGAATTAGCTGCGCGCGGGTTTCTAGTACGCGGGAAACTGCTACTATGAGTACGTAGGGGTATGTAATGATGTGGGGCTGCGCGCGGGAATTGTGACATAACACATTTCCGCGTGCAACTCCTAAAATATACAAAACACCTCAATTCTGAGTGAATTTTATGTTTAAACCCTGTACGTGACAACACTTGTGAAATTTTAAAATGGCAAAAAGGTGCCATACTGGTGTTGTAATTTTTAGTAATTTTCTTTTTAATTATTTTAAAAATGTAAGGACTTGGATTTCAAGGGTGGGGCCAGTGAGTGACCCTACCTAATTTTGGGTGAGGAATCCATTTCTTCAATAATATTTATGGATTTCTCACTCCTTCTTTTGTTAATTTAGATATTCTTATTTTTATAGTTTTGTGTTGCTATGACAGGTTGCTCTGTACATAGTAGCAAGCTGACATGGATGATGATAATTCTGGATGGTGATGATGGATGATGATGATAAATGGTGATTATGATGATACATGATGTTCAAGGTAGGTGATGATGATGGATGATGACAATTGATTATTTGTGGTTTTTGATGATGATGGTGCTCAACTTATGGGGACATGGTGGTGATATTCAAGGGTATGGGATATTGGGTGAATAATTTTGGTGATGGGTGATGGTTGAGATTATGGGTTATTGGGTTGGGTCATGGTCAAACATATGGGGTAATAATGATCAATGGTCAAGGGTATTGGTGGTGGTTGATGTTGGATAGTGATGGTATGGGATATGGAATTGATGATGGTCACAGTATGGGTTATGGAATATTGGTTAAGGATGGTGAAATTATGGATTAAGGGTGCCTAGGAGGCATGGTGATCCCTGGAGGGGATTATGGGGGGAACTGATGGGACATGCATGGGGAAGAGAGTCCCTCTACTTATAAAAAATCCTACCCTCAGGGCTGCTCCTTGTTGAATTACGGTAAAAGAATCAAGAAATCTAGAACATAGAGGGCTGAATTGGACAAGAAATCAGTAAAAAGTATAGAAAGATGAGGAAACAAAAGAACATAAGAAGGAAAGGAACCAACATCCGGCAACTGAATGGGAAGAAGAGTTTGAAAAGATCAAGGACTTTCAGGAATTGAGTTGGGGTAAGACACAAGCAGGCGACAATAAAGAACTTAGAGGAAGGATTGAATGAAAAGTAATCTTTGAGGAGTGAGATTGAGACAGCAACAAGTTCTGATCTTACTGGTCAGTTCTTGATGAGTGGAGAAATTGAGAAGTTGAGTTAGAGTTGGTTCAATTTGAAATTGATAGTCAAGTTGATAAATTGAGGAGTAGAATGAAATAAAGAAACAAAGAGAAAGGGAAAAGAAACAGTGGTTGAAGAAAAATAAAGGTGAGATGGCGGGTGGTTGAGTTGCAGTATTGAGGTTCAAGGTTGGTTTGAGTTGAAGTGTTGATTCACTGACGGTCCAGGTAGACTCGAGTGAGTGAAGTTGAGTTGTGAAATTTTTGAGGACGCGCGGGTGTGACAGCTGTGATGATTGAGGCTGCGCGGGTGTGACAGCTAAGACTTGGAGGAGCGTGGAGGATCATCATCCCCCGTGACTTGTAAGACTGAAGTCAGAGCTGAGAAAGACGGATTGATGAGTTGAAGAAGAGAGGCAAGAGAGCATAAGGGGAGAGCTTTGTTGAGCCCATCAGCCTTCATATAATTGGCCGGAATGAGTTTGATTTGAAGATTTCCGAGCTTGAGTTATTCTTGAAGAGCTTTAGTCTTTATGTTGATGTTGCGGGTTTTGGAGTTGCAGCCAAACTTTTTGAGCTTGTTGTCAAGCCCCTTGTTGTTGATAAAATGACAACTTGGGGTGATGTTAGTCTTCCAGAGTTCAGATACCAGACCTCTCATCCAAATTGCTTCTAGGAAGGAGTCGACTAGAGGATTTAATTCAGCTTTTGTCATTGAGTGAGTGATGTTGCCTTGTTGGTAGCTGCTCCAGGAGATGAGGAAATTGAAGAGTAGGGAAAGGCGAACAGATTGGGAGCTTCTTGTGTCCAAGTTGTCATTCCAAGTAGCGTTGCTAAAGCATTGAATTTGAGTGTTGGTGTTGTTGATCTGCAGGGTAAGTTTAAGATTTCTTGTCGCTTTTAAGTACTTCCAGAATCTCTTGACTTCCCTCCAATGATGAATCCCCGGCTTTTTGCAGAATTGTGCGAGATTGGAAACTGCAAAGCTTAGATTGGGGCGAGTTAGACATGCTATATAGTTCATAAGAAAAACAGCTGAGCGGTAATTTATGTTTAGCGCTTTGAATTCTTTGTGTTCCTCATTGGAGGCCAGAGAGAGATTGATCTTTGCCGCAAGAGGGATAGTAGATGGTTTGCAATCAGTTAGCTTCAATTCTTCCAATCCATTTTTGATGTGTTTGGGTTGAGATAAGAGGATTTTGTTTCCAACAAACTTGTATTTCATTCCCAGGATTGTATTGGGTTTGTGGTGGCTGGAGTTGGGAAAGTGTTCAAGAAATTTCTTTTTGAATTCTTTACCAAGACCGACTAAGATAAGATCATCAACATGGAAGAAGAGAACAGAGTTGGAGGCGGAATGGATATAGAGACAAGGATCAGAGATAGATTTGTGAAAACCCTGTTCTTGGATCCAAGCGGTGAAAGTTTGAAACCAGTTTGCAGGGGCTTGCTTGAGACCTTAGAGATATTTTTGCAGGATGATAAACTCTGACTTTTGATTTGAGCCCTTGGGTTGTTTGATGATGACCTTGTCCAAAAGAGGAGCGTGAAGAAAGGCACTCTTCACATCAAATTGGGAAATGGGATGAGAGTGAAATAAACCAAAGAGGAGCGCAATTAGAAGAGAAGAAGCCTTTCCCATTGTGGAAAAGGTGTCTTGATATTCTAGCCCATATATTTGATTGAAGCCTTGGATGCATAATTGACTCTTGTAAATAAGCGGGTTGCCATGGCAGTTGTCCTTGAGGTGGTAAGCCCAGGTAGTGTTGAGAGGATTGTCTGGTTCAGGAACATTGTAATCCTCCCAAACTCCTAGTGCTTCAATGCCATTGATTTCAGTGTCCATTGAGGATTCCCACTTCAAGTGGTTGGAGGCATTTCTTGGTCTGTTTGTATGATTGTGGAACGTAGTAGTGGTGATACCCATAACTCTGTGGGGGATTTAAGTGAGATCAATTGCGGAGCAAGTAGCCAGGGATGAGTTTTTCAGTGAGATCGGAGGAGGGGTCAGATTTAGAGTTGGATTCTGAGTTAATTGAGGACTCCGGAGGAGGGCTTGAGGTGGCGACTGGTTCTGTTATAGGGGAATTGATCACGTCAATGTTGGTCAGTGAATGTTGAGAAGATGAGTTGAAAGAGGAGATGGGAAGGTTGTTGTCAAGATTAATGTGAAGCTGATCCACGGCTGGACTGGGAACTGCGGAGGCCTGGGATGCATTGTTGTTTATGAGGGATTTGACATGTTTAGAGGAAATAATAGAATTGTCAGGTTTCAGAATTTGGTATGACAGGAAGTTTGGGTTGTAACCCACAAGGGTACCAGGAAGCCCTTGGTCTTTGAATTTTTTGCCGCAGTTAATTTTATTGTTGAGGTAGGCAACCTTGGATCCAATGGGGTGAAAGAAAGAAGTGGGAAGAGATTTGCCGGAGAAAAGTTGATAAGGAGAGGGAGTATTAGGAGCTTTGGGAATTTGATTCAGGACAAGAGAGGCGGCCTTGGATACCTCCTCACAAAGATTGAGCGGTAATTTGGAGCTTTGAAGAATAGCCTTTATGGCTTTGGTGAGTTTCCTATTTGATCTTTCTACTTTCCTGTTGTGTTTGTGGTGATAATTTTCAGAGACTAAGTGTTGAATCGAATTGGATTTGAAGAAATCTTTGAGCTCCGAAGAGGAAAATTCACTGCTGCCATCAGTGCAAATGGTGGCTGGGAAGCAGTTTTGTTTTTGTTTTTCGTGGTTAAGAATAATCTTGAGCTGATCACAAGCGTCGGACTTGTGCATGAGTGGGATTGCAGAGATGTAACCTGAAAAGCTGTTGATAAATGTCATAATGTAGCTCATGTCGTTTTGGGAAGAAGGATTGATGGGACCAATTAGGTCAATGTGGAGTTGTTCGAATGGTTTTGACGATGGACTAGACGTAGCTTTGAAAGGAGATTTGGAGATTTTTGAGAAGACACAGTCTTCACATTGAAAGTCAGAAAGGGTTTGAGTGGAGAGAGAGGGAAAAAGATTTTTGAGACAATATGGATTGGCATGTCCAAAGGATTGATGTAGAGATTTGATGGAGTTGAGATTTGGATTGTTGAGAGACAAGTGACAAAATCTATTGTTGTTACCAATTCAAGAAGGCGGTTTAAGGACAAATAAATTTTCGCGGATGAATCCAGTAAATGCCAGTTGGGATTGGGAGAAGAGAGAGAATTGGTTTCTGGAAGAGGATAGTGTGCCATTCTTGGCTGTAATAAGTTTGCCAGGACTTATCAGGTTAACAACAAGGTTCGGAACAAAGAGACAATTGCTCAGAGAGACAGAAGACCCTTTCCAGGTCAGCTTAACCGTGCTGTTACCCTTAATGGGGAGCTTCGCGTCTTCCTTTCCAGTGTTGATGAATTCCTTCCCAGTGGTATTATTGAGATGAGTGAAGAAATTTTGAGAATTAAACATATGGCATGAGGCGCCTGAGTTGAGGATGATTTGATTAAGGGAGTTAATGTCTTTGATCCACGTGGTGATGAGTGACATATTGTGGGCAACTTCCTTGGCTTTTGATTGGGAGTTGAGTTGTGCTCTCCAACAGGCTTGTGATTCTTTCAACCATTTGGGAGCAAGATTCTCATGTGGATGCCAACATTTGCTCTCTGGATGATCCGGGGATTGGGGATGATGATATCCCCTTTTACATTGGAGTTTGGCAGGGACAGGTTTCTTAGTCGGCCGGGAAGATACTAGAGCAGTGTCATTGAGATTAGTTTCTTTGGATTTAACCTTGATCTTGTTTTCAAGTTGAGTAAGATGATTGAGAACAATTTCCACAGAAATTGCCTTGTCTGAATGCATAATTTGTTGCCAAAGAGAATGTAGTGACAGAGCTAACTTGAAGAGAATGAGATACGAGAGAATGTTGTTGGGTAGATGTATTCCAACATCTATCATTCTTTTGACGGAAATTTTGGTATTGGTGATAAAGAGATTAATTGCATTGGGTTTGAAATGTTTGTAGAGGAATTCATTGAAGACGCAGGCTCTGTTGGCGGTTTGGGAGGAAGAGAATCTTTCTTTGATAGTTTCCAGAGGAGTCGAGCTGAAGAGATTTTAGCGGGGTTGACCACATTATTGTGGGTGATTGAATCAATTTGCAAGAGTAAAATAACTTGGGTTTCCATGTTGTCTGCAGCCCTGAGGTTTTTAGAGTTGTCCTCTAGGGCTTCCTTGATTCCTTTAAGCTTGAGTAACATAGACATCTTGTCTTTCCAAATGGAATAGATTTTGTTGGAAAGAATTGGTACCACTTTGAAAGCTTCCTTGAGAATGATTTGTCGGAAGCCATTGTTACTGGATCCCTCCATAGCTTTGGTTAGGTTTCTCAGAAGGATTTTTGGCTTTTAACCATGTTGAATTATGGTAAAAGAATCAAGAAATCTAGAACATAGAGGGCTGAATTGGACAAGAAATCAGTAAAAAGTATAGAAAGATGAGGAAACAAAAGAACATAAGAAGGAAAGGAACCAACATCCGGCAACTGAATGGGAAGAAGATTTTGACAAGATCAAGGACTTTCAGGAATTGAGTTGGGGTAAGACACAAGCAGGCGAAAATAAAGAACTTAGAGGAAGGATTGAATGAAAAGTCAGCTTTGAGGAGTGAGATTGAGACAGCAACAAGTTCTGATCTTACTGGTCAGTTCTTGATGAGTGGAGAAATTGAGAAGTTGAGTTAGAGTTGGTTCAATTTGAAATTAATAGTCAAGTTGATAAATTGAGGAGTAGAAAGAAATAAAGAAACAAAGAGAAAGGGAAACCAAAAAGTGGTTAAAGAAAACAAAAGGTGAGATTGGGGGTGGTTGAGTTGGATTATTGAGGTTTGAGGTTGGTTTGAGTTGAAGTGTTGAGTCACGGACGGTCTGGGTAGACTCAAGTGAGTGAAGTTGAGTTGTGACATTGTTGAGGACGCGCAGGTGTGACAGCTGTGATGGTTGAGGCTGTGGGGGTGTGACAGCTAAGACTTGGAGGAGTGCGGAGGATCAACACTCCTGAGGGTCTCCCTAGTACAGTGAATACAGTTCATAAGGTATTTTGGCTTTCCAAAGGAGGAGGCTGTGCAGGATCTACATGCATGTACACCGTTGCATGTATTGCTGTGCTGCATTGATACAGGTTCCCCCTGCATAGATTACTTCTGTATAGTGGTGGTTGGTTGTTTGTTTGGTCCTTCATGCAGTGCCTTGCATATATTTCTTATTTATACAGCTGTTTGCTTGGTGCTGCATGCAGTGCCTTTCATATCTTTCTTCTGTATACAGCTGTTTGTTTGGTGCTGCATGCAGGGTCTTGCATATATCAATTATGTATGCTGCTGCAGGTTTGTTTGGTGCTGCATGCAGGGTCTTGCATATATTGATCATGTATACTTCCAAGGGTTTGTTTGGTGATGTATGGCAGTTCTTTATGGGGTATGTACTTGAAGGAATCCAGGTTATGTCCACAACCTTTAACTAATCTGTGAAACCTGGTAGGGTTATTGGTAGGCCAGGGTTAATTTGAGCTGTATCTTGTAAACCATGAGATATAGAGGGGTACTTTGGCTGAGTGACTAGGTTTTATTTTTTTTGTAGAATCCATTTTTTGAGGTAATTTTAAGGTTTGGAGCTTTCCTTATTCCACAAAAGTGAGTCTGATGGCTATAAGTTAGGTTTTGGATCACCATTCCATGCATTCCTTTTTGATTCCTTGCTTGCTCTCCATATAATTCACCATCCCTATCTCCTTGATCCAACCATCAAACAACCCAAATACCTCAAGATATGGAACAATTGATTGACCAATCCAAATTACTCAAGACCTGGACCAATTAATCTACCTCCAGAACAATTGATTTATCTCATGACTTGACCATCCAGCCAAATATCAATCAACCCAAGAAAATATCAATCAAACCTCCTCCAGGATCCAAACAACCAGCTCCCTCCCCAGTCAAAAGAAATACAAAGGAGGACAGAATAAAAACCAACAGCCCCTGACCTTGATTTGAAAATCCAACAGTGTAGACAATGAACAAGCACAGGCCATCAGTCTCCACCTAGACCATACTGAAATGAGAAGAAGACCCTGACTGCTTCTAAGTAACCCCATTGGGTCCATTCAGGATGCCTCCCTTCATTTCCTGTAGTGCTTTGAACTGAAGACTAAGAGGCCTGTTACTTATCTCATTCCCAATCAATCCCTTGTTTCCTTCATCCTCACTTTGTTGTACCAAAACCTATTAGTCAACACAGTTTCTGGCTTTTAGAAAAAGAGTAATAAAGATCAAAATTTGGGACTGAGAACCCTGAAGTTGATCACTTTTTTTTTCTTTTTCTTTTCTTTTTTTCTTTTTTCTTTTTTTTTCTTTCTTTTTTCTTTTTTTTCTTTTTTTTCTTTTTTTTTCTTTTTTTTTTCTTTTTTTTCTTTTTTTTCTTTTTTTTTCTTTTTTTTCTTTTTTTTTCTTTTTTTTTCTTTTTTTTCTTTTTTTTCTTTTTTTTTTCTTTTTTTCTTTTTTCTTTCTGCTCTTTCTTTGCCTTTTTTTGATTTTCCTTTTTCTTCTTCTGTTAGTTTTTCTTTCTTTTCTTTTATTTTCTTTATTTAATTTAATTTCAATTTTAATTTTTAATTTTTGTCTCACAACCCAGGAGTTTTGAACAAGTTGTGGATGGCATGTCACAACTCAAAAAAGGTTTTCTGGCACAGCTCACAATCAATCTGAGTCATGAAAAGCTGTTCAAAACCAATCTGAGTTGTGAAGGGCTGTTCACAACTCCATTGGTTGTGGGACAATACACACCACTTGAATGGGTTGTGAACCATGGCAAATGTCCCATTTTGAAATGTTTATGGTTTTTGTAGGGTTGCAAATTTATCACAGCCCTTTTTTTGGTAAAAAGAAAAGCCATTTCTTAAATGGAACTTATGATTCAATTTGATATACCCTAATTAATTTCTTTCTAATCTTTTATCTCTAACAATTTGACAAAAGAAAATTGTATTTTTGAATCATCAAGCCTACTTTACTTCTGGAAAAAAATAAATCTTTGCTAATCAAAGGTTTGAAAATTTACTGGATGGCTTCATTCTCTTTTTTGTATTAAATGGCTTGTGATTCTTGATTTTTTGGTCCAAGTTTATACCAAGGGTTTATAAATTTTATTTAACTCATTTTGTGGGATAAAATCACATTTAAAGCCTCTTTCCAATTTTCTTTAAGTAAAATATGCAATAAAATAACTGATTTGATTCTTTTTGCTGTGGTAGATGATAATAATGGATTCATTGATTCCACCAAAACAGAAATTCAAATTAAAATAAAAGCTGTAAAATTAAATATGTAGTGACAAATTAATAATTAATATAAGTTTTTTATTTTTTCAAAAAACATGGTTATTCCAAAGATAGCCAGAAAATAGGATAAGAAGCTTGATATTATGCTGCATAAGGTTTAGATCTGAAAAAGTTTAATCTTTGTTCAATACTTAGGATTTCTTCTAATACATAACCTTTCAATGTAGTAAAAACATCCCAAAATGAATAAGACCAGCTTTCTAAGAAATTATGATTCTCCTTGCTCTCTGAAAAATTTTGGAACTCTTCTTCAAACCAATGAACCACCTTTTCTCTCTCATCATTTGGAATTTCTTCCAAAGATTTCAGCTTTTCAATTTCCTCTTTGGTGATTTTATTTTGGTTCCTTCTCAAATTCATTTTGATCCCAACGCTAGCCATCATGGATAAATTCAATCCTTGATCTTCCCAAATCAGCAAGTGCCCCAAATTCCACCATGGCTCTCCCGTAAAATTTAGTTTTCCCTTTTGATTTACAATATCAATCACTTTATTGTCAGTTGGTGTGCATTCGTTCAATAATTCCTTCAGTTTTTGCAACCTGGTTGTATATAAGTTTGAAAAATCGGCAGTTGCCATTAACCACGCCCTTTCAGCGGTATGACACCATGGTATGCCAACAGAATGCCCACAATGAAAAGCAGACCAAAGCATTTCAAAAGAAGTCTCGGGGTAAAGGATGCCTGCCAAGGCTGTGGCTGTCATGTGCTTTCTTCCAAACTGAAGACAATCTCCGACAAGAAAGATAACATCCAAACTTAGAAATTGTTGGTTGATTTGTTGTATTTGATTACTATTGAGCCAAGTGTGGGGATTCCAGCGATATTGCATTGTGTAAAAATGGTTCAATCTCAATTTACTCTCCGTCGTCCCCAAAGAATCCTGTAAAAGTTCGGGTACTGCGGGATTTATGCTGATCTTGGCAAGCTCAGACACATGTCGTGCTTTTGAACTGAGGAATGTTGGCCAGGGGGTGCTTATCTGAAGGATTCTATCTACTTGACTTACCTGAGCTTCAGTCAATTTCTTTTTTGAAATATAGGATGCACGAATGTTGCTCCATTTTTCTGCTCTTTGAATTACATTTAACTGTCTTTGAAGAGCGGCAATTCGCCTGCGACCTTCAACGAATCCAATCTCTTGGCTCAACCATTCAAACTGACCAGATATTCGCTTGTTCGAAATTTCCAAAAGTGATTGTAAATGCCTTCGATCTTCTGCTTTGGTTATCTGTTCCAGGACGGAATCCAGCGAAATCGAAAAATCCCAGTCTTTTTGGTCTGCTCTCATCGCTTGACCCAAAAGTCTAAAGTCTCGGAGACTATTCGGGTGTATCTTGCCTTTCTTCTCAACAATATATTTACGAAGAAATTCTGGAATTTCCTCATCGGGTTCAGTTTTCTGGCTTCTGCTCGACGCGTTATGATCTCCTTTAGTTGGCTGTTTCACATCAGTAGGGTATTTCGCTTGGGACTTCTGGGTGCTTCCGTGGGAACTCCGGTAGGTTTCCCTGGAAGAGGGTTGGTTACGGACTAGTGCTTGAACAGAACCGGTTGATGGTGGAACATCGAGCTTTGCGTGATCATCATTCCTTCGTCCGGAAACCTTCAAGGCAGTTCTTTGAACTTTAGACAAAAAAAGATACACCTGCGATGTTGTTTCAGAGATGATTTGCTTTGCAAAATCTCGAGAGAAAGGAATATTATTGATTTGGTGCCTGCTGAAGATTTCGCTCCATGGACGCCAGAATCTTGCGGAGATCTTAAAGGAATGATCAACCCGATCGAGAGTATTTTCAGCCTCTTTTTGCACGGAAGCCTCGCAGGTAGCTGTTTGGGCTTTCAAAAAAAAAAACTTACCTTTGATTGTGTTTCAGAGGTGATCCGCTTGGCAAAATCTCGGGGGGAAGGAATATGACTGATTTGATGCATGCTGCAGATTTGGCTCCATGGACGCCAGAATCTAGCGAAGAGATTTGCAGGATGATAGGCCCGATCGATAGGTTTCTCGGCCTTTTCAGTTGGCTCTTTGGTTTGCTCTCTGATGGATCCTGGCTTAGATCGAGGCCCTGGGCTTTCTGTTTTTGTTTTGTCCAATTCTTCCCTCTTCGGTGACAATTTAATTCCTGGAGTTGAATCATCAGTGCGGCTGGCTGATTTGCTTGTGGCATCTCCAAGTTCATCGAGTGATTCCTGCGGAAGACTTGAATTCGAAGACATATCAGTTGAAAGTAAAAAAAGTGAATAAAGACACCCGAGATCGCCAACCTTGCAAATCTGTTGTTAGTATCTAGCTTTGGAGCTTTTTTATGTTTCCTCAGCCCTAGAGTCTCACGACGAGTACTGGAACTTTGGGTTGAAGCATCCTTTTTTGAAGCCTGATATGTGATTTCCCTAGAAAGCCTTGTCTTCTGAATGGAGTGTACGAAATTATCATGTCTCGCATTTGAGTTACCACTACCCATATTAATGCCCTGAGTGTTCGATGATTTTATTATATGTTCTTTTTCTTCGAGCGCCCGGTCCGACGTATTTTCGTCGGGAATAGTAAATGTTTGGTTGATGCTGTCCAGTGGGGCTTCCTCATTTTTTTCAAACAACTTTTTATCGGCACTTTTGGAATGCAGCTGTTGAAGACCTAGTTTTTCTTCAGTTGTAGAAAGATTCGAATTCTGGTTGATGCTATCCAGTGGGGCTTCCTCATTTTTTTCAAACAACTTTTTATCGGCACTTTTGGAATGCAGCTGTTGAAGACCTAGTTTTTCTTCAGTTGTAGAAAGATTCGAATTCTGGTTGATGCTATCCAGTGGGGCTTCCTCATTTTTTTCAAACAACTTTTTATCGTCACTTTTGGAATGCAGCTGTTGAAGACCTAGTTTTTCTTCAGTTGTAAAAAGATTCGAATTCACCCCTTTATGTTCTTTGACTATCCTTACACTGTCAGAAGCGATGTTTACGGGGCTTGCGTCATCACTGGGCCGCTGGGTCTCACTGTTACTACCCAAGTGATTTGAATCCCGTACTCTACTTAGTTGATACATGTCGCTAGAGGTTTGAGCTCTGCTGAGGTTTCCCGTTTTGGTCGTGGAATCTATTTTACTCCGGGGGCTTACCTCAGTTGGACTAACCTCCTGACTGGTGCTGTCAATTTTCTGCAAAGTACTTGTCTCGGGTTGGTTTGTTGTTATTCTTGCTTGCTCTTCTTTCGAAGAACGGGGTTTGCTGATTTCGGATATGAACTGGTTTTTTTCTTTGCCTAGTATAATGATGGGTACAGAAGGCGAAGGCCCTGATGAGAGATTGAAGTAAGCTTTTTCCGGCTTGCCGGGTTGACCTGCCCTCGCCGGGAGATGCGCCTCATCTCCTGAAGCTTGGTTCAAGGGCATGGTCTCTGTTGCACCTTGCTCGGTCTTCTCCGCGGTTGAACTGGAGCCAGATGCTTGGGATGGTAATGAAGCGGTTGTGAATTTGCTTGGCTTTGCCGACCTAATCCGCCACAAAAAGAAAATTTGATCGAGTGATCAGAATATTGAGTAAAGAATTGAAGACCTTTTATTTATCACAAGCAATGATCTTATTTACGCGCGTTCCTCTGGCTTATTCGCCGGTTTAGGATCGGATGGTCTTGACATCGGGGGAACCCTTTTGTGCTGGCGTAGGGTAGATGAAGACGAAAACGAAGAACCTGAGCCGACACGCCTGTGTGGAGTATGCGGTATTCTTCGCGAATTCATTCGGCTCGAGTCCGGCGTTGTGAGCGGATTGCCGGGGCTCACAATCGGAGTGGGAGCGATTGGAACAGGCGCGACCTGCTGTGGTGCAGGACTTGGATAGCTAGCAGTTACCGTTGGAGCGGGTGGATTAGAGATAGGTGCAGGCACATATGCCCAATCTCTGAAACGTTTGTAGACCGGCTGGAAATTGAGCATCCAGTAGTCCACAGGAAACCGATGCCATTGCTGCATCGGCGGGTGCTCCACCTGCCTGCCGCTTTGGTAGTTGGCACTCTGAGGCAACCCGTACGCAACATCAGCAACTTGAGGTTGGGCGTAGTCTGCAACGTAACCCTGCGTGTATTCCCTGCCCATGTTGTAGGGACCAATATGGGGTGGCACATGACTTGCTGGAGGAGGTGACCTATGTTCAATGCTTCGGTGGGCCATAATAGGGTTACTCGCACCTGCATTCGCGGCTATGTGGTGGGACGGTACAAATGCACTGCCAATACATAAAGTAAAGTGGGATACTCAGGAAACGATCTCCCTAAGAAGCCCGGGCGGAAGAATAGAAATATGATTTTCGCGCACCGGGGCATTGGTCCAGCTGGTTCTACTCTTGTTAGAGTTTGACGAATTCCCACAGCAGGATTACTGGTGCTGAGAGCTTCATCATTGATTCCTTCTGTTCGAATAGAAGTCGATTGATGAACAGGGCGGGTATCATCCAAAGTGGCGCGCGATGCCATTATGGAAGGGCTCTCATTTGAGGCTATGGTTCTTGCTGAATTTGCAACTGCTCCACTAGCTACCCAGGGAAACAGAGCTCCCGGGGTACCCCACAATGCGCTGTGCAGCCAGTGAAGCAAGAGAGTCACCCTAAGAATTGCATTATGAGAAGGATTACTAGAGAGCATATTAAGAGTATGTGAGAGAACCCCGATGCAAAAGCTAGGTCTGTGCCAGGCGGAGAAATCGAAGTGCTCCAGGAAGCGACTTAATTGATAGCGGGTCGGCAATTGTGCAAGCAGTTACTCCCTCGGATCGATTTGGTCAAAAGGAAAGGTGCGGCTCATCGAACCTAACATAGAGCATAGTTTTTCAACCTATGAATCAACCTGCCCGGCTAAAGCGAAGGGACAGCAGACTTTGTACCTCTCGAAATCATCATAAATACACTGATTTACAGCATGCTTCACGTTTCAGTTTGGCCTTGGCCGTCCCCCAACTATCGGATTGAAACATCTTCTGGTGTGTCAGCATTCGCAATTAATCCACATCCTTGCCGGCCATTACACCACAGCAACTCGATCCCACCTTTGTTTACGAAAAAATAAATGATGTCTGTTCCGAGGCAAATGCCGTGCCGTACCGTGCCTTGAACTGATGCATTACCTTATTTTCGAAACAACGGGCTCAACCATGACCTCGGTCCGTCCGCTGCAACCTACAAACATCCCGGACCAGCCGAAAATAATTGCACCATGCGCGTTATGTATGCATATAATAGATATGAACATACATATTCGGCAGCTAACCTTCAGTGGGGGGAAGGGGGTCGAGGTGGGAGAGGTTGCAGACTTTGTTGCGGATGAGTGGATGCGTTTCAAGAGCATCGTCAAGCGATAGGGGGCTCGGGTCGTTAAGAATATTACAATACCTGATGAATTATCTGTTCATGGCAGCTCGGCTCGTTACATATAAACGCAGTTGCGTGCCATGACAGCGGGTCGCTAGCTGGCACCACTTCATCGCTGAAACTTGTCGACGCAACCCCATCACCCTAAACGCAACACTTTCCAAGACCCAAAACCACCATCCACTACACTTGAGCAAATCAACCTTCCACCAATCAGAAGCTCAATATCAAGAAGCTATGGCTGCCTTCCCTGTCCTCAAGAAATACTTCTGTTTCCCCTTCCAAATGGTGTGTCAAGTTGCTTTCCTGGGACTGCAAGAAGAACTCCATTAAATTTCAAAGCATCAAAAGAAAAAGTCAAAAAGAAACATCATTGATTTGAACCACATTGGGGGGCACCTCAACCCTATGGAAAGATAATTTAACCCAGATACTATGGCGCAAGATTCCAGATGTTTTCTTAAGTTTCTGGTGTAGAGACTCTCTGGGATGTGAGATTAATTAAGTAAATAGCTTGCTGGAAGTCCTTGAAGTGGAATTTATTATTACTTTTACTTCTTCAGAATATTATTGAACTAATTTGTGTTTTAAATTCCCTTCCCTTCTAAAACCATAGTAAGTTTTGTTAGAATACCAATGCACTCAGGTAATGTGCATATTAGTGTAATCCAAATGGGATGCACAAATGGGCCTCCATGGTGTGGAAACCAAAGGGGCAATACCCCTGAAGTTGTCCTTGAGTTCCAGAAGTTATTGATCAAAGCGTCTGTAAGGAGATTGGATGCAGCCAGTCAAGAGAGAGAGAGAGAGAGTGAGAGAGAGAGAGAGTGATAATAAGATGGGTTCCTTCCTTTCCAATCCAATCCAATCTGATGATCCAATGATCCAATGTGATGATCTGATAAAGTGATCCAATGATATGATAATGATAATCCTGTGTCATGATCTCCCCTGACAACCTGGAGTTGAGAGTGAAGTATTTAAGTCCTCCCTCTCAACCCTAACCTAAGTACAACCGCAAGTAAGCAAGAATGATGGAATACAACCCCTAAGCCACAGAACCCTAGCCCAACCCTATCCCTCCGTCCCCCGTCCCGTAACCCATGCTCCACCTCCCCTGCCCCATGCCCTGTCTGCGTTGCCCGCTGGTTCGTCCTTCTCATGATGCGTCCGCCCAACAACCTGTTCCAGGTATCCGGGGCGTTCCTGCGTGATCCAATCTGCGCGTCTTGCAATGTGCGATCCGCTTGATCTGCGCAAGCCGTCCAATCCGCTTGATCCGCGCAAGCCGTCTGATCCGTGCAAGCCTTCCGATCCGCGCAATCCGTCCAATCCGCGCAAGCCTTCCAATCTGCGCTAGCTTTCTGACCCGCGCAAGCCGTCCAATCCGCGCGAGCCTTCTGATCCACGCAATCTGTCCAATCTGCACAAGCCTTCCAATCGGCACAAGCTTTCCAATCCACGCAAGCCTTCCAATCCGCACAATCCCTCCGATCTGCGCAAGCCTTCCAATCCGCGCAAGCTTTCCAATCTGCGCGCAGCCTTTCCCGACTTGCGTCCATGAAAGAGCACCACAACGGCCAATTGGACATCACATGGGCCACGTGGGCCTATGTGGATGTTATTGGTTTTGGGCATTTGGGCACCAAAACACATTTTCCTAGTCAATTGGGACACGGGCCTTGATGGGCCAGTCAGGGTGGATGGGTCACCTTAGCCAGATGGGCTGACATGGGCATTTATGGGCCCAAGGATTATTATGGAAATACTTGGCCAGAGGGCCTGGCCCGCCAAAGTATGCTTTTTGGGGCCATTGGGCCTTGGCAGCCCAATGGGGGCTGTGGCCTGTGTCACAGCCCACTTGGTGCCGCTTGTTTCTCACCTGGGGCCCAACAGCCTGGGCAGGGCCATTGTAGGGGGCAGGGGACTCCATTTGAAGTCCCCCCACCCACTATGTGCAGGTCCGCGGCCGCAGAGGTGGATCGTGGCTGCGGGGGCTGGCGGCCCCTGCCTCCCTCCCTCCTCTTGCTTGGTTACAAGGGGGAGGGAGGATGGCTGGTCCCTCCTCTACCAGACCAGCCAGCTGGTTACAACAAAGGCAACTGGCAAGGTGGGAGGGGACTTGATCACCCCCCCACCTCAAGACTGATTAAACTAGGACCAGGGTGGTTGCAACAAGGCAACCAGCGGTGGGGAAGACCTGACCACCTGCCCCACCAAGCAAGGGGCCATCTCCCCCCCCCCCCCCTTTACCAAGGGGGAGGAGCAACAACCCTGGGGGGGACTTGACCACCTCCTCAGGGTAACTCTGTGTTACCAACAATGAGGGGGGGACCTGATCACCCTCCCCATTGAATGTTAGTTGAGACTGCCGCCGCAACCAACATGATTGTGGCAGCAATGGTGGTACTGGACTGCCATGGGAGGGGATTTCATCACCTCTCCCCTTGAATGTGAGATTAGTGGCAGGTGTAAGACTCCAAACGGTGCTAGGCCGTGGCAATTCTGTGGAGGGGAGAGGTGCTGTTTAGGCTGCCCTCCTGAGTGTTACAAAAATATTTAAATGTAACAAAGATCAAGGTCCAGAACCTGTTAAATGAGGAATCAAGTAGTAAAGGATAAAGATGATAGTAGTTTGGTAGCAATGGAACAGCTCTATCTGAGCCAAGATTATGTGGGAAACACTTGGACAAAAGAAGCTAAAGTTTGTTTAAATTTCAAAGAACAAAGCTGTTGCATGTAAACAACGCCCACAACCTAATAACTCTGGTTGTCAACAGAAGATTGGGGATGATCAACTCAAACCCAACCAACCTCCAGGTTCTCAATGAACCTGCCCAACTCTCCGCAATCAAGCGCTTGAAGGGTACCAGATAACTGAGGGTGTCTGTACAAGAAAAAGCACTATGTTTAAGAAGCTCTAAGAACAAACAGTAACCAATTTGAAGCAAGGATAACCATAACACTTCTCAAGGAACTGAAGAGTAGGCTGGCAGAATGCAAATCCAAAAAAATAAGGGAGGTATAACACTCCAGGTCTTAAGCTTAATAAGACCTCTTCAATCAATCGTGATTGGCTCCAGAAAGATGATCAAGGAGGGATCAAGACCAGTATGGTCAGATAAAGGGATCAAGGAGTGGTATAACACACTCAAGAATTTCAACAGACAGAATTCTCTTCAACCGGCAAGGCTATTGGTTGGTGATAAGGATCAGGCCACAGAAGGGCAAAGACTAAGGATCAATGGATTAGGGGGGAATCATAGATAAACCCAGGATGAGGATGAGGATCAGATTTCAACGATAACCGGGGGGACATATGCACACACTCCCATGGATGTTTGGAAAAGGCAGGGGAGAGCCCCTCATTTTATAGACCATGGGTTCCTGTAGACTATTTACAAGAGATACTACAAATAGAGCAGAGAAAGAAAAGTTTTTTTTTTGGATCTAAATGGAGGCTATAGAAAAGTTCATAAAAATTTTACTTCCTCCGTAATGGTCCAGAGGTGTCCCAGATTGGGCACCACATCTCTGCCCAACTTACAGACTGTCCCTAGTCTGCATCTGAGTATCTTTCATGATATATATAAAATAAGAAACTGAGGAATTGAAACAGAAAAATGCCTGTTTGATTTTGAGGGTGATTGAAAAGGGAGCTTGATACATCCAAAAAAAAACGTCCTGGAAGTGGCTGAGATAAAATAATGAAGAAGGCGTCCCAGGTGCTCACATATGTGGCATACAGTAGAGTTTCACAAAAAAATGCAGCAGAAGACCCCTGGTGGTGCACAATTGGGGGGGACTTACTTCTGGAAGAAGTTACCTCCACAACAATGAAATTTCTTGACCTGATCAGCAGAGAACCTTCTGGCCATCTGAGTACCATCCAGCTCCTCCAAAAAATATGATCCGCCTCTGACTTGACGGACCACTTGATAAGGACTCCAGTGGTTAGAGAAAAGCTTTCCCCACTGAGTTTCCAAGGATCAATTATAAGCTAAGACTAGATTGCCAGGATTCAAGGGGTCCCTGATTTGATTGGATTGCTTATCCTCCCAATACTTGACTGATTTTTCTATTGACTCCATCATCTTCTGATAAGCTTTGTCACAAAAATCTTCACTTTGCTCCAGTTGCTTGGATCTGGCAACTAATAGATCAGTGGTGGAAGAAACCTTTTCCCAAGAAATACCTAAGAAAGATTCAATTTCCAGATCAAGAGGAAGGACAGCCCTTTTTCCAAAGATAATTTCATAAGGTGAGTAGCCAGTGGTTGTTTTAGTTGAAATTCAATTGGAGAAGAGGACCAGAGGAAGAAATTTTCAACAATTCTTTCCACTTTCACCAGCCAACTTGACAATGCTGCCTTCAAAGGAGCATGGCCTATTTCCACCATGCCTTTTCCTTCAGGATAATAATTAGTGGTCACCCTATGTTGTCCAGGAAGCAATTGGATCATTTCAGCCAGTTTGCCGCCAAACTCAGAGCCACCATCAGTTGAATAAGATCAAGCCAAGCCATAACGCATTGTCCAAGTCTCATAGAGGAAGGCTGCTACTGATTCAGAGCTGAGGTTCTTAAGGAATTTTGCTTCAACCCATCCAGAAAAATCATCTCTAGCCACTATGAGGTACTTAGCTCCACCAGCCTTAATATGAACCACATCCATAGCAATCCTTCCAAAGACAGTGGACTCTCCAGTGGGATAACAAATTTCTGCTGGGCGCCTAAGATCACGTTTCTGACATACTTCAAAAATCTTGCACCATTGAGAGACTGATTTATTCAAGGATGGCCACCAGAATTGTTTGGATATTTGAAGATAAGTTTTGGTTTCCCCACAATGACCAAGGCCTTCATGGAGACTTTCAAGGATCAAATTTTTTTTAGAAGGGATGGTGACAACAATAAGAGCACAAGGGTTGCCTCTTTTCATAAGCCTAGTACGTTGGACAAAGAAATTGGAGGACTTCCTTTTGAGTGATCAAAAATCTTTAGCAGAGAGATCAGGAGGCCTTTGGAGAGTGGACAGATACTGCTCTAATTTAAGCCAGAAGCCTTGTTGGAAGCCAGAATAATCTTGAGAGGAAAAGGTGAAGACAGGACAAATTAAGGGTTCCTCCTTGTCAAAATCTACTCCAACATCCAATTCTTCATCTCCAAGAGGGCATTGAGACAAAACATCAGGCATGGTGAATGATTTTACAGGCCTATTAACAATATCAAAAGAGAACAACTGGATGAAAGCCACCCAACAAGTCATTGGAGCGTTTGGAAGACTGGGAGAATTGATCATTTCAATAATGGATTGTGCATTGACTTGTAACTCAAAGTGTTGACCCCAGAGAACAGTTTGGAGCTTCTTCAAGATTTGGGCCACACCAAAAAGTTCCAGTTTTGGCTGGGAGTACCTGGATTCCACCTATGAAAAAAGAAGATATTCATACAGAGCAGGACAATCCAAACCATTTTCATCTTCCTGAGTAAGGAAAGCCCCAACAGATTGATAACTAGAGTCCAAAGCCAGCCTGATCTTGCCATCCCTAGGTCCTAAAGTGATCTTCTTCAAGACAATGTCTTTTCCAACAATTTTTTTGAGCATCTGAAATGATTGTCCACAAGCTTGGGTCCAAAACAATTCAGCATCCTTCCTGGTTAAGCAACGCAAGGGAATGCAAATTTTGGATAGAGAAGGGATAAAGATCCAAACATAGATTACAACACCTAAGAAACCTCTGACTTCAGTTGGATTGATGGGGGTAGGCCAAGAGTGAATTTTGTTGACTTTTGATGGAGCCATCCTTCTTCCTTCCTTGCAGACCACATGACCAAAATTTTACAAAGCAGGGACACAGGAAGCCAATTTGGATCCAGAGACAGTGAGACCAGACTCCTCTATTCAAAACAGGATCCTTTCCAGAGTGGTTGCATTTTCCCAGATACATCAATGGATTCCTGAATGCCAGGGTAAGAGCTCATTGTTATAATCAGAAACTGGACCTTTAATCCTGCCATTGTCAATAAAGACAACAGCATGATCAGGGATTTCATCCTGGAAGATCCAAACCATCTGAGCCTGATAGACTGCAACCAAATTTGTGGCACCTTGAGGTAATTGAGTAAGTTGGAAACGACCAAGAGGAGTATCAAAAGTAGTGAGAGGAAAAGAAATTGGATGTAAGGATCATTTTTCATAGCCACCCATAATGTCACCTAAACCATAGCAAGCTCTCCCAGAGAAGGATTTGACAAATTCTTCAGTAGCAGGGGGAATACCAGAGTCTTTAATAGTAACCTTATTTAGAGGCTGGAGATCATGAACTATTCTAAGTTTACCATTACTCTTGAGAACACAGAAAAAAGGACTGGAATAGCTAGAAGTTGATTGTTCATATAAACCGGTTTGGACTTGTTTGCGGACCAACTTGATGAATTTGTCAACTTTAGAAGCAGGGATTGGGATCTTCTTCTTTTGCCAGGGATTATGTTCTACTACAGGGATAATGTAAGGGAGGCCATAGTATTCTTCAAGAGACCTCTCTCTTCTTCACAGAAAACAATAGATTTTTCCCTAAGGGCCAAGAAATTTTGATCAAATTCAACTCATCAGGAAGAAGCCATCCATCTGGAACAAAGTTTACCACTTTCAGACGTTTTTCAGTGACACAACCAGAGGGGATGAATGGAACAGTAAGAGATTGAGGCAAACTACAGTAAGGATTGCGGGATAGAGGGGGGCGCATAAGAGGTGGGTTGAGGTTGAGAGGCATTGTTTGGTTGACTGGTTGAACCTTTTTTGCAACTGGTTTATACTTTGTGGCAAAAGAGAGGAATGCTTTCTTCCTCCAAGCATTGACCAGTGAGACCTGACTACAAAAACTGAGGCCAAGTTCCAACATCTTCCAAGTTTGATGTTTGGCCTTGTCCTTGAAAGGTGCCTTTTCCATAAAAGAGGATCCAAAAGCTAACACATTGCTCACATGTGTGGCACAGGGTAGAGTCTCAAAAATGACAGTAGTAGAGGCCCCTGATGGTGCACAATTGGGAGGACTTACTTCTACCCCACATTGCCTCCACTTAAGACCATACTCCTTCATACCAAAACCACCAATAAAAGAATTGAGATTGGGATCTAGTTTAGACTCATTGCGGAGATTCAAAACCAGAGTAGAGGATAATTGATCAGGCTGAAGGGAAAAAGTAAAAGAAGATACAACAGACCCAGAGAGAGAAGAAATATTTTTGGAATTTTTGGAATTTTTATGTTTTTGAATTTTGATCTTATTTGGATGAGGAAGAGATGATGAGGAAAACAAAAAATATTCCTCTGAGGTTGAAGTTGATCCATAAGTTGAAGTCTGAGGCTGAGAAGAACTACAACTATCAGTAGGATCAACTAATCCAATAAAAAATGAGGCTGAGAGGAATGAGATTTGTCCTTCTCCTTTCCCATCAGAACTCTTTTGGGAGAACAACCAGGAAAATCTTGTTGCCAACAACCAGAATCCAAGGAACAAAGCGGAACTTCAATTTTTCTGCCATCAGCATCAGGGAGAAGGATTCTCTTCCCAAATTGATCAGAAAAAATCATGGAAGCACCAAAATCTGTTAAGAACGGTTGGCCCAAGATCATAGGACCTTCCAAACAAGTGATCCAGAAGTGACAAGTTCCAACAATATTTTGAACAATTCAAACAGGAACATCCTCAGCAATACCAACCAGTTCACATGACTGATTCCCTATACCATAAACCACAGAAGTAAAGCTGACCCTTGGGCTAAGCTTGAGTTTTCAGGCCATAGTATCTTAGATTAAGTTGAGCTTAGAACCTGAATCCACAAGAAGAGAAACTGTTTTAGCCAATTTACCAAGATAGCAGGGAAGAAATCCAAGAGGGCAGGAATACAGATTGGCATCTGAAGGGGGATCTGTTTCACCAGAGTCCTCCATCAAAGTGCCAGAAGAGACCTTCAATTTGTCTGGGCCAATTTCCACACGTCAACAAGAAAACCATTTCTTCATGCCTTCAGCCACAGATGGAGAGATAGACAGCAGTTCAGCCACAGACAGATCAGGTATTTTGAGATCAGAAATTTTCTTTAATACTCCTTCCACAGCATTAGGGTGGTCCTTGGAAATGCCCCTCTCAAACCAAACTTTGGGCTGGGTGGAGGGAGGAAGATCAGGTGAGGCAGGTACTGGAAGAGGATCAGAGGATTGAGGGGGATGACCAGATTGAAGAGGAGGAGAAGGATCAGAGTGGTCCTGGAAACTTTCCATGAGTGGTTCCCTTTCTACTTCCATGTCTTCTACATCAGAGGAAGGGGGCTCAGGCAAAGATCAACGTTTGACAGGTTTTCAAAGGATTGAAGATGGAACAGGAGGAGACTTTTGAGTTTTGGGTTCCTCATGGCCTTTCCTAGCTGTATCAGATTGATAAGCACCAGAGAAGCTGGAAGAAGTGATATCTGGAGGATACCAAGGTTGAAGAGTGCCACAAAACAATCAAAAATCCAAGGAGACCAGAGATGCCTTCTTGGGAGTTGGTGGTTGGTAAGAAGCCACCACATGACAGATTGAACAAGATGAGTCAAAAGGGATCAAAGCACCATTAGGAAGAAATAAATTATTTCCCTTGTGCTCTACTAATTTCTCCTCCTTGTCCTTCTGGAGTTCAGGACATCTACCAGTACCACGGCCTTCTCTATGACAGTAATAGCAGACTAAGGTGGATTTAGGAAAAGAATTAGCAGGTTTAGGGGTAGCTAAAGATGATATTTTCTGATCTATTTTATTCTCAAAGGCCTGAAGTAGCTTAGTAATCTCATCTATGGTAGCAGTATCCTTATTGGCCTGAGGGCTTGATTTTGGCCTGCAATTTGCTTCCATCTTGTTCATGATTTTGTTGGATTCTTGGAAGGAAGGAGCATGGACTGGTTCAGTGATCCTGGGCTTTTCAAAAGTTAAAGAAGTTTGACATTTCATGACTTTGTCCACCACATTCCTAAGGACCAGAAAGACAGAGAGTTTGAAACAATTATCCCTAGTAGTGATCATGGATCCAGACTTGACCAATTCATCCCTAATCCTTTCCTGCACTCCGGGTGAAAAAGATTGGAAAAATCAAACTCAAATTTTTTCCACAGTGTCAATGTGATTGTTCCTGATAAGATAAGACTGAAGAGGATCCCAAGACTTTCTGAAAGACTGATAATCAGAAGCTGAAGAGACACGACCATTGGAGATCCATTGAGGAACCAGAGCATCCAAGTCCTGTAATGTAAACCTAGCCACATCTATTTTCCCCCAATAAGACAACATAGCCTCCTTCAAGAGCCTTGAGTAATGAGTTTTGAATCCATCAAATGATTCAATCAATTCCATAACTTCATCAGAGGAGATAAAAAATTGTAACTGATAGGCCATATCATGTTCACTTGCACCATCCACTTCAGCAGCCATTTCATAGGAGTCCAAAAATTGTTCCATGTTTGTTCCATTGAAGCCTAGGTTCTTTTTCTGAGGTTTGATCTTGACCATCTTGGCCCAAACAGTGGTGGAGGGAACAGATTCCATTTTGAATACAGAGTTCCTAAGGGGATTTAAAAAGCAGAGTTCCAAGGTGGCTCACAAGCGTGGCAAGGGTAGAGTTTACCAAAACAACAAGAATACTGCCCAGATGGTGCACAATTGGGAGGACTTACTTCTGAAACAAGTTGCCTCCATGGATCAGATCTGGATGATGACAGAAAAAAGAAAAAAAAGAAAGGGATTGGATTGGATTTCAGAGTTGATTCTTCAAGTTGGGACTGTAAATCCCAAGGTTGCTGGTTTGATCCTGGCCTGGGGGACCAAATGTAAGACTCCAAACAGTGCTAGCCCGTGGCAGTTCTGTGGAGGGGAAAGGTGCTGTTTAGGCTGCCCTCCTGAGTGTTACAAAAATATTTAAATTTCACCAAGATCAAGTTCCAGACCCTGGTAAATGAGGAATCAAGTAGTAAAGGATAAAGATGATAGTAGTTTGGTAGCAATGGAGCAGCTCTATCTAAGCCAAGATTATGTGGGAAAAACTTGGACAAAAGAAGATAAAGTATGTTTAAAGTTCAAAGAACAAAGCTGTTGCATGTAAACAATGCCCACAAGCTAATAACTCGGGTTGTCAGCAGAAGATTGGGGATGATCAACTCAAACCCAACCAACCTCCAGGTTCTCAATGAACCTGCCCAACTCTCCGCAATCAAGCGCTTGAAGGGTACCAGATAACTGAGGGTGGCTGTACAAGAAAAAGCACTATTTTTGAGAAGCTCAAAAAGCAAACAGTAACCAATTTGAAGCAAGGATAACCATAACACTCCTCAAGGAACTCAAGAGTAGGCTGGCAGAATGCAACTCCAAAAAAATAAGGGAGGTATAACACTCCAGGTCTTAAGCTTAATAAGACTTCTTCAATCAATTTTGATTGGCTCCAGAAAGATGATCAGGGATAAGGACCAGTATGGTCAGAGAAAGGGATCAAGGATTGGTATAACACACTCAAGAATTCCAACAGACAGAATTCTCTTCAACTGGCAAGGCTATTGGTTGGTGATAAGGATCAGGCCACAGAAGGGCAAAGACTAAGGATTAATGGATTAGGGGGCAATCATAGATATACCCAGGATGAGGATGAGGATCAGATTTCAAGGATAAATGGGGGGACATATGCACACACTCCCATGGATGTTTGGAAATAGCAGGGGAGAGCCCCTCCTTTTATAGACCATGGGTCCCTGTAGAATATTTACAAGAGATACTACAAATAGAGTGGGAAAAAAAAAGGTTTTTTCTTTTTTTTTGGATCTAAATGGAGGCTCTAGAAAAGTTCATAAAAATTTTACTTCCTCCGTACTGGTCCAGAGGTGTCCCAGATTGGGCACCAAACAGGGCACGCATTTCCAACAGACTGCCACCCCCCTGGTGTGTGAGTAGAACCAAGCCACCCTCCCTGGAAGGGTGGCTGGTCCAATTGATGTAAGTGACACACCCACTGGCCCAGGAGGGGCTGGTGGGATAGGCAGGGGTTCATGGAAACCACCCCAGCCATAACTAAGCCATGAATGGTAGTTATTAGGGAACAAAAGCGCCAATCCATGCTGGTTGGACTGTATGGGTCCAACCGGGGGGGTTTCCACCAGCGACAGGGGCTGATTGGAGCCAAATGGGCCCCTGCCTTGGTATGCCACCATGCAAAGCTATTTTTAGAGCCTGTAGAGCACATTTGGGGCGGAATTTTTGCCTTTTGCTTGTCATTACATGAGCTCCACATGAGCACCATTTTTTTTTAAGGAGCTCTTCTCCCTGCTGTTTTCCATCAATTCATTCACATTCACAAGTGTGCCATTGCCTCTGCCTCAGATTAAGGATCAATCATAAGACATTACTGTCTCAGAATTTCTTTTGCTTTAAATACTTCTCTTTGACTAAGCTTGTGGGCCAATAATTCTGACAATTCTTCACAAGATTTTTTTTAATTAATGGCCAGTTTCTTTGAGACTTAAAAGAGGTCTCAGATCATACCTAGATTTATTATTACCTGTGATTGATAGGATTCTTGAATAGAATACCAGATGGATTTGAATCATTGGTAGAGGTTCACAGAGTGGTTGATCAGATATATTTAATCTTTAGCCAATATTGTGATTTGAAAGGATAAGAGTTTCCTTGAAGGGATGAATCAGGAGAGGGCCCAAGGATGGGGTTTAACCACAAGGATCAGGCTAGGGGAGAGGTTTTTTTATTTTTGTTATTCTCTTATTCTTTATAAGGCTTATTGATTTATGTACTAGTGGTTTCCTTTTGATTTTTTTTCTGAATACTGTAGGTCACTAAAGAAACCTTATTCAAGCAAATAATTAAATGGTTCAATGTTAAAATATGATGCTTAAAATTTGATGTTTTATTTACTGTTGATTTTTGATTGGTTTGCTGATAAGATTTTTTTTGTTACCACAAATGGATTATTTCCCTGAATGGGATAATGAGTTGGATAATGAGGGCCAGGGATGATTATTTCCTGAAAGGCATGAGATGGTGGGTGATTGCCTTTGAGGCATGAGGATACAGCTTGGATAGGGAAGAGGGGCCCTCTTTAAATAGAAAAGATCCTGCCCTAGGTGATACTCAATGCTTCCCCTGTGGTTCTCTATGCCCTGGTGAGGAACATTGAGGTACAGTTACATGAGGTATTTCTGATGGTTGTTCAAAATTGGTACAGCCAAATCAGCTATTTCTTCTGGTTTGAAAAAAATGTTACATTTTCATGAGGTTTTTTTCTGGTTGGTGAAAATTTAGCACATGATTATCATCCATGTACCCCCTTGCAGGTATCAAATTTGGATGATCTTGGGGTAATTGGTGATTTTTGGTTAGCACTGTGTGTTCCTCTTGGATATGGTGGCCCTGTATACTGATGAAGTGATTTTTTGAGGGTTGGTTAGAGGTGCATGTGCCTCTTGCATATGTTGCTGCTGTGTACTGTTTAGTTGATTTGGTGAAGGGTTGGTTAGAGTTAAATTTTCCTTTTTTTGAATAGGGCTTCTGTATATAAATTTGATGAGGTGATCTACAATGTTTGGATACAGGTTGATGTGCCTCTTTCATATTGTGATTTTTTGTACTGATGAGTTTATTTTTGCTGGTTTTTTTTAATGCATGTGGTATATTGCCTCTGTATGATGATGAGATGGTTGGTACTGGTGTTTTTGGTGCTGTATCTTATCTCTTGCATATATTTCTTCTGTATAGTGGTCAGTTGATTGGTACTGTTTGCTCTGAAGTGAATTTTGTCTCTTGCATATATTCCCTCTTTATGCTGGCAAGTTGATTGGTACTGGTTGTTTGGTACTGCATGTTTTCTCTTGAACATCATTTCCCCTTTATGCTGGTGAGGTGATTGGCACTGGTTTTTTGGAGGTGCATATTTCTCCTGCATATATTGTTTGCATATGTTTATGAGTTGATTGGTGTTGAACTGGTGGAAAGATACAGCAAAGAGTGTATGTTACTGTTTTTGAGGTAAGCTGTCACTGATATGTATTGAAGGTTTCCAAGTTAGGTCCATGTGTCTTTTGCTTAGTTTTGATGACTGATTAGGATATGCATTGGCCATATTTTATTTGAGCTGTATGTTCTAATCCATGAGAGATAGAGGGTTGCATGGGCAAACTGACTATAGTTTATTTGTGGTGTAGAATCCATTTTTGAATATCATAATTTTATTTATCCTAGAAAATTTAGTCTGATGTCTATCAGGAAGGATTTTTGTACTACACCGGATGCTGGTCTGATTGTCTGGGATCCCTCTGATATTTACTTCTTTCACAATTTTTTAACTTTAGTTATGCAACCCTCCTTCTAAAATTTTTTACAATCAAATCTTCCCTCTGCAAACTTGCCCCCCAATGATGAGTACTACTACAAATATCACTTAGGTAACAATTCACACCTCTATGTCATTCTATAAATTCTACAATTTTTAGCAAAATAATTTCCCTTCAAATTTAACTTTCCAAGGGCAAATTTTTTATATTATCTGTTCTATTATTCAATAATGTTCATATACCAAATGTTTTCCTTAATTTCATAGTAATTTCAAAATTAGTGGAGAGAAACAAGGAATACTAAATAATTAGCCTACTCTGGCCAACTCTACCACATACTTCAAAATTCTGCATGATCAAAAATCAACCAATACATAGAAGAGGGCTGATCCTTCAATCTTACCCTGGCTAATGTGGTACAAAATGTGGATTTTGATTAAAATTTCTGTACCGTGCTCCAGATGGTTTTGGATAAACCTGGCTTTCCCTTCTGAACTCTGCTGTTGTATCTCTTTTGATGTATTCTTTTTCAAATTATTTATAACCTCTCTTCTCTGAAAATTCCTCTTCCAGAACAAGGTACCATTGGATCATTCCCCCAACATTTCCCTCCAAGACTAATTGTAAAAGATTTAAATCAAACTAAAAACTGAACCAGACTTGAATTTAAATTATAAGGAAATATAATTAGAAAAGGCATGAAAACAGAAAAGAACAAAAATAAAATAAGAAGATAAGAAGATACCAACAGGCTTTCTGATTTCTAAAAGCCATGTTATTTCCTATAAACAAACTAATTAGAACCAATGTAGCAAGAAATTAATTGACTGGGAGAATTATATTTATTATTGATCCTTTGATACCGAAACCTTATCTGAAGGTGGGATGAGATAATTTGATTCTTTCTTCTGATTTGGAAGTGATTAGTAAACCTAAAATGGCAGAAATTAGTTGGAGGTTGATTTTAATGAAGGCTTGAGGAATTCAAGTATCAATTTTATGGGTGAGAAGATTAGCATGAAACATGAAAAAATAGAGAATATAATATTACAGAGAACTGAAACTAGTAGAGGGAGTCCAGAAAAAATCATTAAAATAGTAGTTAATGCCATTTGAACCTCCTTCTGTGCCACATAGGGCTTTAAGTTCCTGTAAGATAAAGAAGCTCAAATATAAAGGAAATGAATAATAAAAATAAATTGAATGTGAATTGAAAAAAAAGACAAAACATAAATATCAAAACTAGTTCCTATTCAAACTTTTGAATTACACAATTGCTTTTTGAATTCTCAAAAATCTACAGGACATTAATGAATGTGTGGATTATTTCTTTATCCCCTCCATATTTATGATCCTAGAAAAAGTTAAATTTGATATAACCCCTCCTACTAATTACCATAATCAAATTCCTCAAATATCAATTAAAAAAGAGGCAAATAAAAGCAAGAAAGAAACTTATATATGCCTTCCCCAGTCACTCAGCCACACCCTTTGAAATTCCAGATGGATAACATTCATCAAATTGCACACAGGGGGGATGGAAATTACCTTGTCTTTCCTTCTCTGTCAAAAATTTCAAATTTCACCTCATACTTTTAAATAATTTACTTGCTTTAAAGAGAAATCTCATCTTGTTTTTCATCTCTAGGTATTTCTCACCAACCTTTCTTAGTGAAAATTACCATGTATATTTACCTGTGAATTTTACAGCATCCATGGAATCCTTTCAGTTACTCTTCCCATTTCCCCAAAAATAACCTAGACATTTCAATCAGGAACTTCTAAAATAATTTTTGGTCTGAAATCCACCATGCTTTCCTATTTCATATTTTTTTGACATTTAGTATCAAAAATCTCTTCTTTTTTGCGGTTTTGACCAATATTATTTTTTTACACATCCAATGATCTTTTATATTTCAAAATTGAACCAAATTTGTGACTGATAGGAAATATTAAATATAATGTTAAATCCCTGGAAAATCTGTCTACATTTCCAAGTTATACTTCCCACCTCTCCAAATTCATCTCTGTTTTTCCCACTGAAAATTCTGCCTTTCTGCATCTTCTGGCTATTTCTTTTGCATAAAATGTCCATTTTTTTGAAATTATTGTCCCCTTCCAAACTTTTGGCTACTACTCCTGGTTTTTCTGTCTTATTTTCCAAACATAAGACAGGAAAAAATACCATTTATCACAAAAAAAAGATAAAAAAAAAAACAAAAATGTATTTTGATGAGTTTTTGAGGAAGAATGATGAATCAGAAATGTTTTGGGAATCACAAAATTTTCTGAAATTTATTTTTTGTATAGAAGGTATAATTCATATGGTTCAGGGTGAAATCAGATTTACTCCACTCCCACCTTTCTCTTTTGTGGGAAGCAGGCAGAAAAAACAGAACATAAATGACACAAAGTTGGAAAATGAGAAACTATTTTCCCTCCCTGCTGCCTAAATTTTCTGGGAAATTTGACATCTCAAAAAAAGTTTGGATGTGTATACAGATGCTTGGGGGAATTTAATATCTCAAATTGTAATATTTCCTTTCTCAACAAGTAGTATGTTGGTTTTCAAGATAGGAATTATTGGTAAATTTACACTAGGATCAATCATGAATTAGACTCAATTTAATTTTATTTTTATTAGTTTCACTCTCCTAATCAGCCTTGGTGAGAAGGGAGGTCTCAAGGCACCCTTTATTATCAGTTTTTTTAAATTATTCAAATTTTAAATTTCTATTTCCCCTCCAATATCTGAAACATTGAAAAAGTAGTTCCACAATTTTCACACCCAATTCCAACTATTTTCTTTTTTTTTTTATATATATATATATAAAAGGAAAATTGAAGGATGCCTGATATTCCCCAAAAGAAGACCCACAAAAATACCCAAACACATTTTCAAAAAAAAAAAAACTACCAAAAATAATAAAATAAAATAATATAAATGAAACAACAGAAACAGCTCACAATGAAATCCTGTGAAAATATCCCATTCTTCTCCCCCAAATTTAAAATGTTTTGCTTCTCTGCAGAAAATCTTTCAATTTAAAAATAGCTTTAATGGGTGTTTTTTCATCCAAGCTTTAAAAAACAGAATCTGAATTAATTATTGTTCCATGATAATCTACCATAGCCACAGTTTGATTGACTGCCTCCCCTGTCTCATCAAGCTACATCAAAACCTACATATTTTTTCTCTTCCCATGGGTGGCTGCAAGCTTTCAATTTAGAAAAGTGTGAGAATTATTGGCCCACAAGCATAGTCAAAGAGCAGTAATTAAAGCAAAAGAAATGCTGAGACAATAATTTCTTATGATTGATCCTAAGTATGAGGCAGAGGAAATGGCACATTGGTGAATGTGAATGAATTGGTGGATGAATTGATGGAAAACAGCAGGGAGAAGAGCTCCTTAAATACAAAAGATTGTGCTCATGTGGAGCTCATTTAATGAAAAGCAAAAGGGAAAAATTCCGCCCTAAATGGGCTCTACAGGCTCTACAATCCTTGCTACTTGGTTTGGGCTTACTCAGACCACTTGGCATTAGTCCCTGAACCCTTATTACCAGTCTGTACCAGTTGAGTTTGGTGTTTCTACCTTTACTGGGCTGAACTAGCCCTTTTTGCTGTTCATACCCTGGCTGTTTGTCCCTTAAAACCAGCCGGGTTACCTCTGTGACCTCAATTACCAGGCTTTTTTCCTCATTCAACCAGCCGCTGGCCCCTAACATGGACCAGGTGGGACCCAGAACTTAGCTGGGTCTGCTCTCAAGCTCATAAGGCAGTGGTGGTCAAATCCCCTTCTGTTTGCCTAGGACACAATTTGCCCCAGGCGGACCTTCAAAAAAAGGATGGGCTGGAGGGGGATCAGGTCTCCCCAGCCCTTGGCGCCTCCCCCTTGGTAAGGGGGGGGGGGGGGGGGGGAAGAGCAACCCACTTGCTGGTGAGAGGGTGGTCAGATCCCCCCAACCGCTTTGTTCCTTCCACCACCAACAGGTGTGAGAGTTATGAGGTCCCCCCACAATAGCCAGTCACCACATGCAACCAGTTTCTGGCTGGTTCTCAATGAGGGGGAGGACCAGCCATCCTCCCTCCCCCTCATGACCAAGCAAGGGGAGGGAGGGAGGCAGGAGCCGCAACCAGCCAAGTGGCGCAACCGCGGCGGCAGCCTTGCACACAGTGGGTGGGAGAACTCCAAACAGAGTCCCCTGCCCCATAAAAAGGCCCTGCATGGGCCATCAGGCCCTGAAACAGGCCCAGGAAGGAAAGAAGCAGTCCCAAACGGGCCGCAACACAGGCAGCAGCCCCAATGGGTTGCCAAGGCACCAAGACCCCAAAAACTACACTTTTGCGGGCCAGCCTGTCTGGCCACATGTGTCCAAAATAAAACTTGGGACCAGTTATGCCCAAATAAACCCATCTGGCTAAGGTGGCCCATCCACCCTGGCGGGAACGTTAAGGCCTGTGTCCCAAAAGACCTGGAAAACATGTTTTGGCGCCCAAATGTCCAAAACCAATGACATCCCCATAGGCCCATGTGGCCCATGTGGCCCACGTAATTTCTGATGGGCTGTAGAGGCCCATTTGTGAATCCCATTTGGAGTGCACACTAAAATGCACATAACATGAGTGTATCCGTATTTTAACAAAAATTACAATACAAATCCCCTAACTTATAACTCCAACCCAAAAACTGAATAAAAAACAATAATGGCCCATAAATTGGTCCAAAAAATTCTCAAGAAATTCATCTAAATAGATTTATTGTACAAAAGAGCCACATATTCCTTTGGAAACAGATCCCTAAACCATTTAGCTCATCTGTAGTCCCAGTAGCATACCAAAATAGTTTGAATAACCTTCAGCATCTTTGAAAACTTGGAACTGGAATTTTATTTCTACAACAGCTGAAATACATGTTCCTCCACCAGTTCCACGGAAAAATTGACTTTCCACCAATTCATATTTAGTTAATTAAGCATTTCAAAGTGCACTGGGAGTACCAAATTTTTTAAAATAAATTTTAGGGAGGATAACCTTTTCCATTCTTCAAAAAAATTTATTCCTCAAGCAAGAATTCTGGTACTGTTTGCTGCCACTTCTTCCCATCCTCTCTGCACATATTTTGTTATTGACCCATAATTAATAATTCTAAAAGCATAATAATCAAATATTATGAAATATAATCAAAAGAATTATGAAAAAATATTTATATAATTAAGAAAAAGTTTATGATAATCTATTCTGGGAACTATTTTGGCTTTAATGAGTGAATTTGATTTCAAAAATTGGAACATTGATTCCTGTATTTAACCACTATACTAACCACATGTGAGTTGTGCATCATTTTAAAGAACTATATATTTTCCTTTGCTGAAATTTGGTCCTCCTGGTTCAAAACTTCAATAAAATACTTGAATATTAGGATTGAACTTTTTGGTCAATACTGCATTTATCTTTTCAAACACTTCTTTTATCCCTTAAAAATTATCAAAACTAACTGGGAAAAATCTTCCAAAAACAACCAATCATTTTTAGTAATAAATTTTGTACTGATCAAGTCCAAAATAAACCAGAAATTAATCTATAAACTATTTTGAAGACTTAATATAGTTATAGAAGGGCAGGATTTTAAAAAATAAATGAAAAAATGGGCTTAATAATACTCTGAAGGAGTAGAATTAATACTAAATTTCCCTTCAATTAATTTCAGAAATATATTTTATGAATTAATCCCAAATACCAAAGAGTCTCTAGAGCACAAACCTCTTCCCTGGCACTCTAAGCTCTGCCTTTTTAATACTGAAGAGGATATTTTCTATGAAATGATTTTAATTCCACACAAAGCATCAAAATTCCAAGATTTTCCTCCCTTAAATTCCTACTATAATCATATTTTGGATCTCCGGTCTTGTCCCCAAATATTTATGCCACATTCAGATGTTTCCCTTGAATATCCCAGAAATTTTTTTCTGATATAATTGAAGATATTTTGTGGTTATCTGAAGAAGTTGAATTGGATATAGTCTGCCCAGAATTTTTTTGAATTTGGTCAGAAGTCAGGACTCTGGATGAAATTGCAGCTGGTCATACCTTCCCATAAATTTAACCAATACATAGAAAAACTTCTGCTTATTTTATGAAACAATTCCCCAATATTTTCAGGTAATCCCCCATCTCAAATTGTTACAAGCTTTATTCATTGCAATTTTAAAAAAATGAAAACGTCTTCCCATCCTGTTTTAGCACTACAAAGATATTTCTAGATTGACTTGAATAAGAATTCTCATATAAACCATTATTCAAAAATGCTTCTGGTGTGGAAGATGCAAATGGCATGGGTAATACTTCTCACAGAACTCAGGATGTAGAAAGATTTATTGCAATATCAAAAAAGGAGGAATGGAATGAGAAGAAGGTTTTACTGAAGAGAATATAAGGTTAATTCAGAATTAAGGCTATGAAGGAGGCAAGTTGGAGAAATCCTATAAGAGAGAGACCAGAGGGGAAGGTGAGATGAGTCCAGCAGGCTTTTTGGCTTTATTTTCCTGATATGACACCTATTGGAAGGGAAATAACCAATAATAATTGGTAAAATAATTGCTTGGGTGCAATTAGTTCAGGAGGGGAAGAGAGGCCATTATATTTGAGTATTGAGGAGGAGGCCTTGAGGGATGAGTGAATTTTGTTGGAGGAGTGTTTTCCAAAGGTATTACATGTTGAATTGTTGGGATGATACGCGTTCCAAGATAGATAAGTTTCCCATCTATTTAGTAATTGGTGTTCCTGAACTGTCTCATTGTGTTACCCATAATGCAAAATGGACCTTTGTATTTTCCAATTCCCCCAGCTTTGGATGGGATTTATTTTTTTTTGAATATCCCTGGAATGTATAACTCCATTCTAGGCTATGAATTCCTAGTTGAATGGAATCCAGATGTGAATTGCAAAGAAGGAGTTATTAACCTTTGAATCTTGAAACCCCAGGACAAATTAAACAGCCTACCTGACACTTTCATTGATTAGGATGACAAATTTCCACCAGGAGATTTTCAATATCCTGACCTTCATTCCAAATTTCCCTCTTCAGATTTAGGATTTATTTCTTGTTTGTCCAACTTACCTCTTCCTTGTTTCTTTGAAGAATAACCCGCGCCTAAAAAAAGTGTATTTTGAGCTCCCTAATCCTCCTGCATTTTGTAAGCATTTCAATTCTGGTGCTCCAATATGACAAGAGTGAATATCTAGAAATCATTTGATACTCTTTACATTTGTTTTATCATGGATTTTCTGATGTCTTTTCAGCTTTAAAGGCAGATAAACTACCTCCTTCCCATTTTTATTTCACAGGATCAAACTCACTGGCCTACCTCTGGCACCCGGAACAGTCTACTCTCTCTCAAAGCAAGAATCAGTTGCGCTTCGAGAATTCATTGCAGAAAATTTATCAAAAGGATTTCTTCAACCAAGAAATTTGGTTACTGGCTTGCCCATCCTATTTGTCTTGAAGAAAGATGGCAACCTTTCACTTTTTTTCAACTACACAAAACTGAAACAGGTAACCCAGAATAATTCCTATCAAGAACTGCCTATGTTGCACCTTGTTACTCTCTTCCATGGAGCTGCTTATTTCTCAAAGTTAGACCTTCAAGGTGCCTAAAATCTAATTTTCATTTCAAATGTTCTTGAGCAATTGACCGCAAAGAGAACCAGGTTTTGCAGTTATGAGTACACCGTCATGCCTTTCAGCCTCTGCAACACTCCTTCCAATTTTCAACATTTTGTCAACAACATTTTTTCTGAACTAATGGTTTATCTTGAAAATATACTTGTCTACTTAGAAAATATTCAGGATCACATCACACATGTGCAAGAGGTGCTGCAGGGACTTCAAAAGAATGACCTGTTTTTACAAGCTTCTATTTGAAATAGGAACTATCATCTAAATTTGTAAATACTTTCCATGACTATCAACCTCCTATCATGCCTCCTGTTCTGCCATTTCCTCTCCTATGTCTGTCTGCTTCTTCCAAATCCATCTTGATGTCCCTGTCTTCCAACACACATCCACACACTTCCACCATGATCCTTTTTTATGCTCCCACTTTCCCTCCTCCCACCCCCCTTCTCCACCATAAATACCAAACCACCCTCCCCCACCCCCTTCCTTCTTTCATTATCTTGTGTTTGTCTCAACTCACTATGTACATTACCCATTCTGCTCCCCACTTGTCCCCTGGCTCCTAAACCTCTTTTACATTCTTAAGATTCTTACATGTTCCACAGATTATGAGACTGGTGTAGCTCTGAAGATCCTGGAAAACAACCCTGAAATGGTAAAACTAGAGGCTGAACTCAAAAAGTGCAAACTAACGGGCACCAACTAATTGGATTGTAAACTAAAATTGGAATTCATCATTCAACTCAAACAACTCTACAAACTTGTTTTTAAGGCTGAAGCCCCCAAATAAAGCCATCACCTAAACTATCTGGACCCTAATTGTGCCTTCAACTCCTACTCCATCATCAACCTCAATTGTGACCCAAGAATCATATCCCAATTCAATACTAAGTCCCTGGGGGACCCCTCCCTCCTCTGGGAACTCCTAAACAACTATTACCAACCTCAAACCATCTATCTAAACCAAATCTTCACATTCTCTCTCACTACAGAAAAATTTGAAGATAAGCTCACACTACTACTCAAAAACACTTGAATAATTTGCAGCCTTATTGGCAAAAAAAAAACACCAAGCCATCCTCCCTCCTGGACTCTGCCATTGAGCTATGGGCAATTTTAAACCTACCCTCAGAATATCAATTTGCCAGTGAACTCCTCATCAAAAAGTGTGAAATCAAGAAGATAATCCCAGAACTACAATTCTAAATTCAAAGAAACATGGAAGCCAGTGATCAAGCCAAAGCCCTTGCCTCCCAATGCAAGCCGTACCATCCTGACTTCCCCAGATGCACCAACGGCGCACACAACCCCCTCACCAAACACCCCAAATCCAAGTGCAGCCAACTCAAGAAGTGCCACAAAGCTAAGATTTTCAAATATCTAGTCACACAATTCTCTACCTCCCACTCCAAGTTGATCCTAGACTTGGGCCCTTTGGCTTCCATGTTCAATTCCATCCAACAATTCTTGAACCTTAACCTAATCAGCAAAAGTGTACGCCTAGCCAATGGAAAAAAATCCAAGCTACCGGGAAGGGAATCATCACCTTAGACCTCCCTCTCATGAAGCTACACCTCAAAGATTGCCTGTCATTAACCGCTTTGGCAACCAACCCCATATGCATAGGACCTTTTCTCAATTCCAACCACTCCATATACTCAGGGGGTAACAAAATCTTCCTAGTCAAAGGTCACAAACTCTGAAATTTAATGACAGGCTCCTTCAGATCTGGAAACTTTGTTGTTGACCAAGGATTAAACTGCACCCATGCCATTACCACCCCCCCTTCCCCCAAGCACTTATCCCTTCACCAGGCACCGGTCACCCCTCCCTCAAGTATTTTAAAAAATTGTTCCCTCTAATCATGAACCCCTCCTTCAAATGCACCACCTGCATCATCAACAAAAGTAACAAGGCTCCTTTCCTTAGAAATTTACCCACCCCCTCTAGGAAAGTTGAATATATCCACATTGATCATTGCGGCCCAATCTCCCCCCCCCCTCCCTATACGGAAAACAGTAATTTCTCCAATTGGTTTATGGTTTCTCACACTACGTCTGGATCAAGTTCCTGAATCTCAAATCCAAAACCACCAGAGCCCTACACAACACCTTCAAAAGAATCTAGAATGAGGCCAAAGAAAAAATCACCTACTTGGTCTCCAACAACAGTACCAAATTCAAAAATTCCACCCTGTCCTGGTACTACCAGGACCATGGAATTCAACACCTCACTACCACACCCTACCATCTGGAGAACAACCCCCTAGCCAAATGAGGGAATTGGAAGATGGTCTCCAAGTCCCAATGTTGCCTCTAGGACTCAGGCTTACCCATGGAGTACTGGGCCAAAGCATTTTCCACTGGAGTCTAACTGGAAAACCTCACACCGTGCAGGACCCTGGACTTCATCTCCCCCCATGATAAATGGTTTGGGAACCCCCCCTCCTTTACATACATCCACCCCTTTGGCTTTCAAGCCATCTACCAGCTCAACAAACACTTTGGGAACTTGGGAGATGGGGGAGAAGCTGGAATCTTCCTGGGGTACAGAAACAGACACCGGTGTAAGACTCCAAACAGTGCTAGGCCGTGGCAGTTCTGTGGAGGGGAAAGGTGCTGTTTAGGCTGCCCTCCTGAGTGTTACAAAAATATTTAAATTTAACCAAGATCAAGGTCCAGAACCTGGTAAATGAGGAATCAAGAAGTAGAGGATAAAGATGATAATAGTTTGGTAGTGATGGAACATCACTATCTGAGACAAGATTATGCAGGGAAAAACTTGAACAAAAGAAGTTAAAGTCTGCTTAGAGTTCAAGGAACAAAAGCTGTTGAATTTAAACAACGCCCACAAGCTAATAACTCTGGTCGTCAGCAGAAGATTGGGGATGATCAACTCAAACCCAAGCAACCTCCAGGTTCTCAATGAACCTTCCCAACTCTCTGCAATCAGGCGCTTGAAGGGTACCAGATAACTGAGGGTGGCTGTACAAGACAAAGCACAATGTTTAAGAAGCTCTAAAGCAAACAGTAACTGATTTGAAGCAAGTATAACCTCAACGCTTCTCAAGTGACTCAAGAGTAGGCTGGCAGAATGCAACTCCAAAGAAGATAAGGGGAGGTATAACACTCCAGGTCTTAAGCTTAATAAGACCTCTTCAATCAATCGTGATTGGCTCCAGAAAGATGATCAAGGATCAGGACCAGTATGGTCAGAGAAAGGGATCAAGGGGTGGTATAACACACTCAAAAAAATTTCAACAGAAAGAATTTTTCTTCAACCAGCAAGGCTATTGGTTGGTGATAAGGATCAAGGATCAAGGGTTTGAGTATGGACGCTCAAGGATCAAGGGTTGAGTATGGAGGCTCAAGGATCAAGGGTGTTCTGATTTCATGCTGGATGATTCCCTTCTTCAATGATGGATCCAAAAGGCAGGGGAGAGCCCCTCCTTATATGGGCAGGAGGCCCTGTTAGACTATGTACAACGGATTCTACAAATAGCGCGGAAAAAGAAAGAAAATACAGTTTTCACTCACGTCCATCCGTGGATGGGCGCACGCAACAATACCAAAATCACCCAACCCTTGTCCCAAGGCGGATGGTGTGGGAAAGGAAAATGAAACAAACCGCCGCGGATGTCCGCGGGCGGTAGTTGACACTCTTCACCCCTTGTCCAAAGGCGGAAGTGGGTGGGTGAGTCCCAGGAAAGGTGACGGATGAAGCTCGTGCAAGCACGGATGGGGGGATAGGAGATTGGCTCGAGGCGGTTGAGTGAATCCTGACATGCTTGGATTCACAACTGATAGATCAAGTGAGATGGGAGATTGACGGATCCGAGGATTGAAAAAAATGCTTGGATGTGTGGTCGGGATGCGTTTGGTAAGTCATGGATGAGCGCCATGCAAGGGACGGGAAAGAGATTGGGATGCGCGGCGGTTGGATAAGAGATTGGGACGCGCAACGACAAAGATGAGGACGAGCAAAAACAAATATGAGGATGCGCAATGACGACGGTGCAGATAAGGGACGCGCGACGCGCGAGGATGACAAGCAATGCGCAAAGGCAAGGATGATGATGCGTGGATGAAGGATGCGCAACGCGCAAGGATAAGGATGGGAGGGGGACAGGAGATTGGGACGCATGCAGTTGGATAAGAAAATGAGGACGCGGGACAATGATAGATGAGCGACGCGCGATGATGACGGTGAGCAGCGCGCAACAATGACAATGCAGATGAACCTGAGGATGAGTTGGAATTGTTTTTTTTAGATGCCAGACAGTACATTTGAGCAACAGTTTATGGATTGAGGTCTTAAGGTGTCCAGGGTGTCCAGGATGGGGCACCACATCTCTCCCCAACTTACAGACTGTCCCTAGTCTGCTCCCGAGTTTGATGCCATAAAGAAAGAAAGGAAAGAAAGATGATTTTAACCAAGGAATGACAATTTTGATCTTGAGAGTGATTGAAAAAGGATATGTCTATCCATCCAAAGGAAAATCCTAGAAGTGGCTGAGACAAAATGAAGAAGGCGTCCCAGGTGCTCACATGCGTGGCATGAAGTAGAGTTTCACAAAACAACAAGGATCTTGCCCAGATGGTGCACAATTGGGAGGACTTACTTCTGGACCAAGTTGCCTCCACAAGAATGAAATTTCTTGACCTGATCAGCAGAGAACCTTCTGGCCATCTGAGTACCATCCAGTTCCTCCAAAAGATATGATCCACCTCTAACTTGACGGACTACTTGGTAAGGACCATTCCATCATGGAGATTTTCCAGGATCAAATCTTGCTTAGAAGGGATAGTGACCACAACAAGTGCACAAGGAGTTGCTCTTTTCATAAGCCTAGAACCTTGGACAAAGAAGTTGGAGGACTTCCTTTTAAGGGACCGAAATTCTTTGGCAGAGAGATCAGGGGGTCTACGGAGAGTTGAAAGGTACTGCTCTACCTTAATCCAGAAACCTTGCTTGAAACCAGAGTAATTTTGGGAGGAGAAGGCAAATTAAGGGCGGACCAAGGGTTCTTCCTCATCAAAATCCATTCCAACCTCTGATTAATTGTCTCCAATAGGTTGTCGAGATAAACCATCAGGCATGGTGAAAGATTTTCCAGGCCTGTGAACAATATCAAAAGAGAACAACTGGATGAAAGCCACCCAACAAGTCATCAGAGCATTTGGGAGGCTGGGGGCTTTGATCATTTTCAATAATGGATCATGCATCAACTTGTAACTCAAAGTGTTGACCCCAAAGGACAGTCTGAAGCTTCTTAAACATTTGTGCCACACCGCCGAGTTACAGTTTTGGCTGGGAGTACCTGGATTCCACATCTGAGAAAAGAAGAGATTCATACAGAGCAGGACAATCCAAACAATTTTCATCTTCCTGGGTAAGAACAGCCCCAACAGATTGATAACTTGAGTCCACTTCCAGCTTGATCTTGCCGGCTCTGGGTCCATAAGTGATCTTTTTCAAAACAATGTCTTTCCCAAAAATTGTTTTGAGCAACTGAAATGATTGTTTGCAGTCTTGGGTCCAAATCCATTCAGCATCCTTCCTGGTTAAGCAACGCAAGGGAACACAGATTTTGGATAGTGAGGGAATGAAGATCCTGACATAAGTTACAACACCTAGGAAACCTCTAACTTCCGTTGGATTTATTGGGGTAGGCCAGGAGATGATTTTGTTGACTTTAGAGGGTGCCATCCTTCTTCTGTCCTTGCAGACTATATGACCAACAATTTCCAAGGCAGGGACACAGGCGGCAAGTTTTGATCCAGAGACAGTAAGGCCAGATTCCTCGATTCGAAAAATTTTTTTTTCCAAGACAGTTGCATACTCCCAGATAAATTGTTGGATTCCTGAGTGCCAAGGTAAGAGCTCATTATCATAGTCAGAAACTGGACCTTTAATCCCACCATCATCAATAAAGATACCCTTATGATCCGGGATTTTGTCCTGGAGAATCCACATCATCTGAGCCTGATAGACTGCAACTGAGTTGGTGGCACCTTGAGGCAATCAAGTCAGCTGAAATTGGCCAAGGGGAGTATCAAAAGTAGTGAGGGGACAAGAAATAGGATGCAAGGATTGTTTGTCATAGCCACCCATAATGTCACCTAGACCATAGCAAGCTCTCCCAGAGAAGGATTCTACAAATTCTTCAGGGGCAGGCAGCACGCCAGAGTCTTTAATAGTAACTTTGTTAAGAGGTTGGAGATCATGAACCACTCTAAGTTTACCATTACTCTTTAGAACACAGAAAACAGGACTGGAATAGCTAGAAGTCGATTGTTTGTATAAACCAGTTCTGACTTGTTTGCGGACCAATTTGATGAATTTGTTGACTTTAGCAGCAGGGATTGGGATCTTTTTCTTTTGCCAAGGGTCATTTTTAACTACAGGGATGATGTAAGGGAGGCCATAGGATTCTTTCAAGAGACCTCTCTCTTCTTCACAGAATGCAATATATTTTTCCCTTAGAGACAAAATATTTCTGATCAAATTTAACTCATCATGAAGAAGCCATCCATCTGGACCAAAGTTGACCACTTTCAGACGTTCTTCAGTGACCCAAAAAGAGGGGATAAATGGACCAGTGAGGGATTTGGATAGACCACAGTAAGGATTGTGGGATAGCAGAGGATGCATAAGAGGAGGATTGAGGTTGAGAGGCATTGGTTGGTTAACTGGCTGGAACTTCTTTGCAACTGGTTTGTACTTGGTGGCAAAGGAGAGGAATCCCTGCTTCCTCCAAGTATTGACCAGTGAGACCTGACTACAAAAACTGAGGCCATGTCCCAACATCTTCCAAGTCCAATGTTCTGCTGCGTCCTTGAAAGGTGCCTTCTCCATAAAAGAGGATCCAAAAGATAACACATTCCTCACATGTGTGGCACAGGGTAGAGTTTTGAAAACAACAGTAGTAGAAGCCCTTGGTGGTGCACAATTGGGAGGACTTACTTCTACCCCAAATTGCCTCCACCTAAGACCAAACTCCTTCATACCAAAGCCACTAAGAAAGAATCGAGATTGAGATCTAGTCTAGACTCATTGCGGAGATTCAAAACTGGAATAGAGGATGAGTGATCAGGCTGAAAAGAAAAAGGAAGAGAAGATGCAAAAGATCCAGACAGAGAAGAAATATTTTTGGATTTTGCGGATTTTTCATGTGTTTGATTTATGACCTTATTTGGATGAGAAGGAAATGATGAGGAAAAAGAAAGATATGCCTCTAAGATGGGAGTTGGTCCATGAGTTGAAGTCTGAGGCTGAAAAGAACTACAACTATCACTAGGGCCAACTATTCTGCTAAAAAATGAGGATGAAAGGAATGAGAGTTTTATTTCTGCTTTCCTTTCAGGACAGATTTGGGAGGATGACCAGGGAAGTCTCTTTTCCAACAACCAGAATCCAAAGAACAAAGGGGGACTTCAATCTTTCTGCCATCAGCATCAGGGAGGAGAATTCTCTCCCCAACTTTATCAGAAAACATCAGGGTAGCACCAAAGTCCATTAAGAAAGGCCTTCCCAAGATCATGGGACCATCCAGACGAGTGATCCAGAAGTGACAGGTGCCAACAATATTTTGACCAATTCAAACAGGAATATCCTCAGCAATACCAACCAGTTCACAGGACTGATTCCCAATTCCATAAACCGCAGAGTTGAAACTGACCCTTGGGCTAAGTTTAAGCTTGCAGGCCATGGAGTCCGAAATCAAGTTGAGCTGAGAACCCAAATCCACAAGGAGAGAAAATGTTTTAGTTGAATCACCAAGAAAACATGGAAGGAAACCAAGAGGACAGGAATACAGGTTGGTATCTGAATAGGGATCTGTTCCACCAGAATCCTCTATCAGAGTACCCAAGGAGACCTTTAATTTTTCTGGACCAATCTCCACACGTCAACGAGAGACCCATTTCTTCATCCCTTCTGCCACAGATGGAGAGATCGGCAGGAGTTCAGCCACAGATAGATCAGGGATTTTAAGATCAGAAATTTTCTTTAATACTCCTTACACAGCATTAGGGTATTCCTTGGAGATGCCCCTCTCAAATCAAACCTTGGGATGGGTGGAGGGAGGAAGATCAGGTGTGATAGGTGATGGAAGAGGATCTGAGGGTTGGGCAGGTCAAAGAGGGGGAGGATCAGAGCTGTCCTGGAACCTTTCCATGAGTTGTTCCGTTTCTACTTCCATGTCTTCCACATCAGAGGAAGGAGGCTCAGGTGAAGATTGGAGTTTAACTGGTTTTTGCAGAATGGAGGATGGAACAGGAGGAGACTTATGAGGTTTTGGTTCCTCATGGCGTTTCCTAGCTGGATCGGATTGATAGGTGCCAGGGAAGCTGGAAGAAGTGATAGCTGCGGGATACCAAGGTTGCAGAGTTCCACAGGATGATCAAAAATCCACAGAGACCAAGGATGCCTTCTTAGGAGTTGGTGGTTGGTATGAGGCCACCACATGACGGATTGGTTGAGACAAATTGAAAGGGATCAAAGCACCATTAGGAAGGAAGAAATTTTTTCCCTTCTGCTCTACTAACTTCTCCTCCTTATCCTTTGGGAGTTCGGGACATCTACCAGTACCATGGCCTTCCCTATGGCAATAATAACAGACTATAGTAGATTTAGGAACAGAATTAGTAGGTTTAGGAGTGGCTAAGCAGGATATTTTCTGATCTATGTTATTCTTAAATGCCTGAAGTAATTTAGTGATCTCATTTATAGTAGGTGTCTCCCGGTGGACCTGAGGATTGGGTTTAGGTCTGCGATTGGCTTCCATCTTATTCATGATTTAGTTAGATTCTTGAAAAGAGGGGGCAAGGACTGGTTCAGTGATTTTAGGTTTTTCAAAGGTGAGAGCTGTTTGACCTTTCATCACTTTATCCACAGTATTCCTAAGAACCAAGAAGGCAGGAAGCTTGAACCAATTGTCTCTTGTCGTGATCATGGATCCAGATTTCACCAATTCATCCTTAATTCTTTCCTGCACTCCTGGAGAGAAAGACTGAAAAAATTGCACTCAAATTTTGTCCAACGTATCAATGTGATTGTTCCGGATAAGATAGGACTGGATAGGGTCCCAAGATTTTCTGAAAGTCTGATAGTCAGAGGCTGAGGAGATACCACCATTGGAGATCCATTGAGAAACCAGGGTATCCAAGTCTTGCAAAGTGAATCTGGCTACATCTATTTTTCCCCAATAGGCCAACATAGCCTCCTTTAGGAGCCGCCAGTTGTGAGTTTCAAATCCCTCAAACAATTTGATAACCTCCATAACTTTGTCAGAAGAGATAAAAAATTGTAACTGATAAGCCATATCATATTCACTAACACCATCCACTTCCACAGCCATCTCATAGGAGTCCAGGAATTGTTCAACATTGGTCCCATTGAAGCCTGAATTTTTGTTCTGAGGTTTGATTTTGACCATCTTGGCCCGAACAGATAAAGAAGATCCAGCAGATTCCATGTTGAAGGGTTCTTCTGGACCAAGCTGCCTCCACGGATCAGATCTGAAAAACAAGAACAAACAGAAAAAGAAAAAAAAAATTGGATTGGATTTCAGAGTTGATTCTTCAACTTGGGACTGTAAATCCCAAGGTTGCTGGTTTTATCCCGGCCCGGGGGACCAAATGTAAGACTCAAAACCGTTCTGGGCAGTGGCAGTTCTGTGGAGGGGAAAGGTGCTGTTTAGGCTGCCCTCCTGAGTGTTACAAAAATATTTAAATGTAACCAAGATCAAGGTCCAGAACCTGTTAAATGAGGAATCAAGGAGTAGAGGATAAAGATGATAATAGTTTGGTAGCAATGGAACAGCACTATCTGAGACAAGATTATGCAGGGAAAAACTTGAACAAAAGAAGTTAAAGTCTTCTTAGAGTTCAAGGAACAAAAGCTGTTGAATTTAAACAACGCCCACAAGCTAATAACTCTGGTTGTCAGCAGAAGATTGGGGATGATCAACTCAAACCCAAGCAACCTCCAGGTTCTCAATGAACCTGCCCAACTCTCCGCAATCAAGCGCTTGAAGGGTACCAGATAACTGAGGGTGGCTGTACAAGACAAAGCACAATGTTTAAGAAGCTCTAAAGCAAACAGTAACTGATTTGAAGCAAGGATAACCTCAACACTTCTCAAGTGACTCAAGAGTAGGCTGGCAGAATGCAACTCCAAAGAAGATAAGGGGAGGTATAACACTCCAGGTCTTAAGCTTAATAAGACCTCTTCAATCAATCGTGATTGGCTCCAGAAAGATGATCAAGGATCAGGACCAGTATGGTCAGAGAAAGGGATCAAGGAGTTGTATAACACACTCAAAAAAATTCCAACAGACAGAATTTTTCTTCAACCAGCAAGGCTGTTGGTTGGTGATAAGGATCAAGGATAAAGGTTTTGAGTATGGAGGCTCAAGGATCAAAGGTTGAGTATGGAGGCTCAAGGATCAAGGGTGTTCTGATTTCATGCTGGATGATTCCCTTCTTTGATGATGGGTCCAAAAGGCAGGCAAGAGCCCCTCCTTATAGGGGCAGGAGGCCCTGTTAGACTATGTACAACGGATTCTACAAATAGCGCGGAAAAAGAAAGAAAATCCAGTTGTCACTCACATCCATCCATGGATGGGCGCACGCGACAATACCTCAATCACCCAACCCTTGTCCAAAGGTGGAAGGGGGGGGAAAGGAAAATGAACCAAACCGCCGCGGATGTCCGCGGGCGGTAGTCAACACTCTTCACCCCTTGTCCAAAGGCGGAAGTGGGTGGGTGAGTCCCAGGAAAGGTGAAGGATGAAGCTTGTGAGAGCGCGGATGGGGGGATAGGAGATTGGCTTGAGGCGGTTGAGTAAATACTGACAGGCTTGAGATTCACAACTGATAGATCGAGTGAGACGGGAGATTGACAGGTCCAAGGATTGGAAAAAATGCTTGGATGTGCGGTCAGGATGGATTTGGTAAGTCATGGATGAGTGCCACACGACGGACGGGCAAGAGATTGGGACGTGCGGCGGTCGGATAAGAGATTGGGACGCGCAACAACAAAGATGAGGACGCGCAAAAACAAAGATGAGGACTTGCAATGACAATGGTGCGGATAAGGGACGCGCGATGTGCAAGGATGACGAGCAACGCGCAAAGGCAAGGATGATGATGCCTGGATGAAGGACATGCAACGCGCGAGGATAAGGATGGGCGGCGGACAGGAGATCGGGACGCGTGCGGTTGGATAAGAAAATGAGGACGCGGGACAATGATAGATGAGCGACGTGCAATGATGATGGTGAGCAGCGCGCGATTATGACAATGCGGATGAACCTGAGGATGAGTTGGAATTGTTTTTTTTAGTTGCCGGACAGTACGTTTGCGCAACAGTTTATGGATCAAGGTCTTAAGGTGTCCAGGGTGTCCAGGATGGGGCACCACACTGGACCTACCTAGTACAGGACATGGAAACAGTTAATTACATAATCACCCATAATGTCAAGTTTAATGAATCCACCTTCCCACTATCTACCACCCCTCCCTCCAGAGACCTAGAAATTCCCTCCATGCTTCTCTCCCTTCCCCTTCCCCTTCCCCCTCCCAAGAAACCCCCCCAGACATTTGGAAAAACCACCCCTTCCAAGGATATACCCATCTCTGAACTCATACACCCCCCAGCCCCCGCTCTCACCAACCAAACCGCCCCCTCTGGCCACTCACCCCCCTCTGAAAACCATTCCCCCACTACCCCACCCAATAAACACTACCACCGGACCACCAACCCTCCCTGTGACAAATATTTAAGCACAATTGACCCCAAGAACATCATCCAGGCATCCTGAAAAAAAAACTCTGCCAATTTTTTCTCATACCTTGCCCCCAACCCAAAGACATACAAAGAGGCTGTCTCCTGTCCCTATACCAAATAATGGATCCGGGACATCAACACCAAGCTGTAAAAAATGAAACAAAATAATTTTTGGTCCCCCTACCGGTTCTCCCCCAGCAAAGAAGTCCACCGCCTGAGTACCACCTGGATTTTCAAGAGGAATATGGACACCAACAAGAACCTCACCAAGTACAAAGATTGTATGTGCATGTGAGGTTTCCAACAGTGGGAAGGCTAAACAGAATTTTTCTCCCCTACTGGATGCCTCACCTCTCCCCAATTGCTTGTCTCCCTCTGCGCTTCATGGCACTTTGATATCCACCAAATGGATGTCAGATGTGCATTCCTGAATGGCTCCCCAGATTATAAGCTCATCATCCCCCCCCAAAGGTGATCCTCCCTCAGATAGTCATATCCTAGCTCTCAACAAATCCCTATACAAAAAAAAACAAAGTCCCCATTGCCAGCACACCACCCTCACCACCGCCCTAAAGGAACTTGGTCTTAACCCCTCCAAGACCAACCCGTGTTTCTACTACTCTGCCAACCGGGAAACCTCCTTCTTTCTTTAAGAACACGTGGAAAACCTAATATTTGGGGGATCCTGGCCAGAAACCTTTCAATCCAGGATAAGTTCCAAGTTTGCAATGGAGGACCTTGTACCTGCCAAATATTCCTTGGGCATACACTTCCTTAAACAGGACAGCTGCACTTGACTCCTCAATGATAAATAAATCCACGGAATCCTCCAGGATTTTGGCCATTCCAACCACTGGAACACCCACACCCCCCTTCCAAAAAACTACAAGACCCTAAAGAGCAATGCCTTGGATACCCCCCCCCCTTCAACTACAGACAGGCCCTTGGTCTCCTGCAGTACCTGGCCCAGTGTACTTGCCCCAACCTGGCATTCCCCTGTGCCTTTTTGTCCCAAATCCTGGAAAATAAAACCACCCCCCACTTCCAGGCCATCAAAAACATCCTGTGGTACATCCTTCACACCAAGGCTCTCCATCTCACCATTGGAGAACCCCCTCCTCAATCCTCCCCAAACCAGCTAATTGGCTACTGCAATGTGGACCACAGTGGCACTCCTTCTCTGGCTCTCTGGTCCAATTCAATAGGACCATTGGCTGGAGGAGCCACAAGCAGAAGTTTTTGGCCTTATCTTTGGCCAAGGCCAAATTCACCGCCCTTAAGGAATGTTGCCAGGACCTCCTCTGGGTTTCCAATCTAATGGAGGAGGCCCTGGGGTCCCATCCAATCCCCACCCTCCACACCAACAACCAAAGTGCCTGGGCCATTGCCTCCAATCTTTTCTATCATCATGGCAGTAGGAAAATGAATTTCTGTCTGTATTTTTTCCAATATCTCATCATGTCCAAACAGCTCCTACTCTGGTACCTGCCCACCCACCAACTCCCTGCCTATGCCCTGACTAAGAACCTCACTTGCCCTAAGCTTTTCATCCACATCAATTTCATCTTTAACCCCATCCTCAAGGCTACAGTCTTCTTCAAGTGAGGAGTAATCTTGGAAATAGGAACTATCCCCTACATTTTTGAATACTGCCACCCCTCTCACCTGCCTTTCATGCCTCTTTTCACAACCTGTTCTTTTTCTGCCATTTCCTTCCATATTTCTGTCTGCTTCTTCCATATCCATCTTGAAGTCTCTGTCTTCCAACACACATCCACCCACTTCCACCATGATCCTTTTGTACGCTCCCACTTGCCCTCCTCCCAACCCCCTTCTCCACCATAAATACCAAACTGCCCTCCCCCACCAACACCCCCTTCCTTCTTTCCTCACCTTGTGCTTGTCTCACCTCACTAGGTCTTTTCCGCATGCTGCTCCCCACTTTTCCCCTGGTGCCTAACCCTCTCTTGCATTCTTAAGGTAATTGTCTACTCTATGTCCTGTCCTTAAAAATGTGTTTTATTCTGTCTCCACTTGAACCAAACCTAATTAATACCACCTTGTGCTTGTATCACCTCACCAGATCTTTTCTGTGTGCTGCACCCCAATTTTCCCCTGGTTCCTAAGCCTCTCCAGCATTCTTAAGGTCCGTTCTGTGTGCTGCTCCCCACTTTTTCCTTGGTTCCTAAACCTCTATTGCATTCTTAAGTTAATTGTCTACTCAATTCCCTTTCCTTCCAAATGTGTTTTATTCTGTCTGCACTTGAACCAAAACTAATTAATACCACATTTTGCTTGTCTCACCTCACTAGGTCTGGTCCGCATGCTGCTCCCCACTTTTCCCTTGGTTCCTAACCCTCTCTTGCCTTCTTAAGGTCCTTTCTTTGTGCTGCCCCCCACTTGTTGCCTGGTTCCTAAACCTTCCTTGCCTTCTTAAGGTCTGTTCTGCATGCTGCTCCCCACTTTTCCCCTGGCTCCCAACCCTCTCTTGTGTTCTTAAGTTCTGTTCCCCATGCTTCTCCCCACTTTTCCCCTGTCTCCTAACCCTCTCTTGTGTTCTTAATTTAATTGTCTACTCTATGTCCTGTCCTTCCAAATTTGTTTTCTTCAGTCTCCACTTGAACCAAACCTAATTAATTCCACCTTGTGCTTGTCTCACCTCAATATTTCTGTTCTGCATGCTGCTCCCAACTTGTCCCCTGGTTCCCAACCCTCTCTTGTGTTCTTAAGGTCCATTTGGCATGCTTCTCACCACCGTTCCCCTGGTTTGTAGCCCTCTCTTGTGTTCTTATGATAATTAAACGTTCAAAGGCCTCTAAGTGCAAATTTAACACTCATTTTATTCAGTTTTTAGGTTTCATAGTCTTGCAGCAAGGACTATTTATGGATCCAGCCAAACACAAATGCATATTGGACTGGCCCGCACCTTCTTTGGTCAAATACCTTCAAATCTTCCTTGACTTCAGTAATTTTTACAGGACTTTTATTGACCATTACGCCAAGAAGACTGTGAATCTTACTAACCTTCTTCAAAAAGACACTTATTTTGTTTTTACTGAGCAAGTTTCTTTAGATTTTGAAGCTCTAAAGAAAGCTTTCACTACTTCTCCAATACTTGCGCATTTTAGAAAGCTAGCTTGCACTCTTGTGGAAACAGACACAAGAAACTATGAAATTTCTAGATTGATCTTGCATTTTTCTTCTTCTTCCTCTCTCTTTCATCCTGTAGCCTTCAATTCATGCAAATTTCTCACTGCAGAGCTCAATTACAAGATTCATGAAAAGTAACTTCTTCCAATTTTTTATTGCTTAAAGAAATGGTTTTCATACCTTTTGAGTCTTATCAAACTGTTTGAGGTCTTAAATTATCAAATTCTCTTAAATACTTCATGAGCTCAAAAGTCTTTACACGCAGGCAGGCACGTTGGGACAAATATCTCTCCAAGTTCAACTTTAAAATAAAGTACCACCCCAGGAAACAAGTGGTAGTCCCTGATGCTTTATCACGTTGGGACAGCTTTTAACCATGGGGGGAGAACCTTTACAAATAACAACCCTGAAAACATTCGGACACTCTTCTCCAACCTGTATTCCCAACTCAGTTTGATCATCACCAACCTTTGATACAAGGCTTCCAAACTTTGAAAATTTCAATTCAATGATACCAAGTTTATCAAACTTTGCAAGAGTGCAAAATTATTAGATAGTGACTAAAATATGGATGAAAATGGTTAGTTAGTTTTTTTATTAAGATTTTATAGTAGTAACCAATAATCTTTGCATTAAGCCAGATATCTTTGATTCTTGGCATGAATCACTGCTTGCTGGTAATAATGGGCAGGATAAAACATACACAAGACCTCTATTGGCCTGGTATGACCAAGGAAGTGAAAGAATATTTTAGCGTGTGCTATGATTGCAATTTTAACAAGTCCTCAAAACACCAGAAGTATGGGCTGCTCCAGCAGCTTCCTATCTGGCCTATTCCTTGGCACTTGTTTTTTATGGATTTCATTTTTCAATCACCTATTTATAATTTTCATTATGCTATTCTAGTAGTATTATATTGCTTTTCAAAGATGGCTTGATTTCTCCGCAGTACTGTGACCACCTCTTTGGAAGACCTAGATTATTTATTCATAGAATATTTCTTTTTAAAACATGGCCTCCCTGATAATATAGTTAGTGATTGTGTATCTTTTTTTGGCTCTAGATTCTGAACCTTTCTATGCCAACATTTGAAGATCAATTGCAACCTCTCAACAGCCTACCACCCAGAAACAGATGGGCAGACCAAGCAAGTTAATCAGATACTTAAACAGTATCTTTGAATGTACCCCGCCTATCAACAGGAAAACTGGTTGCAATGGCTCCCATTAGCCAAATTTTCCTACAAAAACTCCACTCATTCCTCCACCAAACAGTTGCCCTTCCAGACTCTTTTTGGTAGAAGCCCAACTTTTGACTCCATTCACATAGCACCTTCTCAACCTGCTACCAATTACCTTACCCACATTAAATATATTCAATTTCAACTCTGATCCAAGCTTGAAGCAGCAAATCAGTACTACAAGGAGCAAGTAGACTAACTTTGCACTAAATAACCAACCTTTGCAGTAGGAGATCAGGAATGGCTTGAAGCTTGAAACATTTGCAGTACTTTCCCAACCCTAAAACTCTAGGAAAGAAAACTTGGCCCCTTACAAGTTGAATCAGTCATCTCTCCCAATGCTTTCAAACTTTCTTTAACTTCAAAATAAAAAGGTATCCACCCAGTCTTTCATGTGTCTCTCCTAGAGCAAATTTGAATGTTATACCCGGGAAAGACTCATCCCCCTCCTGAACCATTCAATTTCCAAGATCATGAGTGGGAAGTAACCCATATTCTGGATTCCAGGTTATGCAAATAAAAACTTCAATAACTTGATAAATGGCCTGGCTTCCAGTCCAGAAAGATTGCACCTTGTGGGAACCAGCCCATCACCTTCCAAACTCTCCCAACTTGATCTGAGACTTTCATGACAACTACCTTTGCAAACCTTGCCAAGTTTAACTCAATCCCATCCAATCCCATTCCACATTTACATCCTATCCAATCTCATCCAATTCCATTGAATTTTTAATTTCATCACACCCTATCCCATTTTTTTTCCTTAAAATTTTTTTCTTTTGCTTTCTTTCATTGAAAACCTTTTTTTTCTATATTTATTTTTAAAAAAATTTTACTTCACAAAAATAATAATAATATTAATAATAATAATAATAATAATAATAATAATAATAATAATAATAATAATAATAATAATAATAATAATAATAATAATAATAATAATAATAATAATAATAATAATAATAATAATAATAATGAAATAATAATAATAATAATAATAATAATAATAATAATAATAATAATAATAATAATAATAATAATAATGATATAATAATAATAATAATAATAATAATAATAATAATAATAATAATAATAATAATAATAATAATAATAATAATAATAATAATAATAATAATAATAATAATAATAATAATAATAATAATAATAATAATAATAATAATAATAATAATAATAATAATAATAATAATAATAATAATAATAATAATAATAATAATAATAATAATAATAATAATAATAATAATAATAATAATAATAATAATAATAATAATAATAATAATAATAATAATAATAATAATAATAATAATAATAATAATAATAATAATAATAATAATAATAATAATAATAATAATAATAATAATAATAATAATAATAATAATAATAATAATAATAATAATAATAATAATAATAATAATAATAATAATAATAATAATAATAATAATAATAATAATAATAATAATAAAAATAATAATAATAATACTAATAATAATAATAATAATAATAATAATAATAATAATAATAATAATAATAATAATAATAAAAATAATAAAAATAATAATACTAATAATAATAATAATAATAATAATAATAATAATAATAATAATAATAAAATATATAATGCGTAGATAACAACATAGAAATAAATTATAAATTTTCTTTTACTTCCTTTTCCACTTCTTCCCAATTCTCAGTTAATTCCCATGCCATAAACTTTAATTTATCAATTTCTTCATCATATAGTAACCCCAAAATCTGTTGCAAAATGAGGACTTTTTTGACTAAAGACTTCTCAAATATCTCCTTGCACTTTGCATTCCAAGCCCTCTTTGGTTTTGAAATCAATTCATCTGCCTCCAAGAGCTCCTTGCAGGCTCTCTTCCTTTGACCTTGCCAAAAAACTTCTCCAAAATCGCCAGTTAGCTGCCTTGCATCAGTTTTGATTGGCACCAAATGTTGCATTTGGTTGCCCTTGCCTTGGTCTTCCATCCCATCCCCTTCCATTCCATCTCTCTCTGTTTCAACTCTTTCATCCTGTCCCGTCTTCCTCCTTTCCTCCTCTCCATTTCCTCAAGTTCCCTCTTCCTGTCATGTTCCATTTCCTCCTTCTGTTTCATTTTTTTCTCCCCTAGTTTCCTTGGGGATTGCCTTAACCCGTTCATTGCCTTGCACTTCACTTTGCACCTTGTTACCCATCTTATTTGTTTTAAATTTGGCCAACAGTCCAAAATATGTTCCTGGTGGTGGTGGTGTATCAGTTTTACACCTAAGAAACCTCTGCAATAATACAAAGGAAAAAAAATTAAATTATATTAGTTTATCTTGTTCATTTAGTCAGTCTCTAGCCTTAGTCACCTGTATTCTGCACTCCTAGAAATTCAATCTCTGGCACTGGCAGAATGTTATAATTCACACCCAGAGAAGACCTTTGACTTTGGCCTTCACTTGTGGAAGCCTCTGGGGTATCAACCAATGGCTTTCCATTTAAAGGAAACATACAACCTGATTTTCAAAAACAAAATTGCTTGCACTTGACTTGGAGGCCATGGGCAGCAGTGCTAGGAACACACCTTCCATTTTAAAAAGGGAGTTTTCACAGCAGCAAGAAGAAGATTAAAACATATTAGTTAATTCTAAAAATTTATTCAAGCTATGGAGTACAGTATTATGTAGGGGTATACAGTAGAGTAGCAACTTTTGAAATCAATGGGAAATCATCTAAAACATTCACAGGAGCTTGCCAATTTATAACCAGGAAACTGTCACAATCAAATTTTAAGAGTCATTGTCTTCCTCACTTTGACATATCCTTTTCATCAGTCCATAATTGTGAAACAAATAAAGCACAACATCAATGGTGCCTTCTGCTGTAAGACTTCAAATGGTGCTAGGCCGTGGCAGTTCTGCGGAGGGGAAAGGTGCTGTTTAGGCTGCCCTCCTGAGTGTTAAAAAAATATTTAAATGTAACCAAGATCAAAGTCCAGAACCTGGTAAACGGGGGACCAAAATGTAAGAGGATAAAGGTTATAGTGGTCAGTAGCTGGGAAACAATGCTATCTGAGGCAAGATGGTGCCAGGGAAAACTTGAATAGAAGAAGTCAAGGTTTGTTCAGAGTTCAACAATCAAAGGCAAGTGTAAGTAACAACGCCCACAAGCTAATAGCTCTGGTCGTCAGCAGAAGCTTAGGAAAGATCAACTCAATCCCAACCAACCTCCAGGTTCTCAATGAACCTGCCCAACTCTCCGCAATCAAGCGCTTGAAGGGTACCAGATAACTGTGGGTGGCTGCACAAGACAAAGATAATTTTTTCAAGAAGCTCTAGAAGCAAAGCAATAACTGATTCAAACAAGAATAACCCAACACTTCTCAAGGGACTCAAGAGTAGTGTGGCGGAATTCAACTTCAAAAGAGATGAAGGGAGGTTTAACACTCCAGGTTTTAAGCTTAATAAAACCTCTTCAGTCAAACGTGACTGGTTCCAGAAAGATAATCAAAGAATGATCAGGACCAGTATGGTCGGATAAAGGGATCAGGAGTGGTGTAACACACTCAAGAATTCAATTAGTCAAATTCTTCTTAAACCAGCAAAGCTATTGGTTGGTCATAAGGATCAAGGATCAAATGTTTGAGTATAGAGTCTCAAGGATCAAGGGGCAATCATAGATATACCCAAATTTTTGTCTCAGATAAAGGGGAATGAAGACCCCACGGATAATGTATTGCAAGGTGAAAATGATGATGATACCCTGGTATGGTAGGATGTGATGAGGATGGTGTGATCTGATCTGATCTGATGATGGGATCTAGGATGATCTCGTGCTCCTCCCCTGGTGGGATGTGATCCAAATGGCAGGGGAGAGCCCCTCCTTATATGGACAGGAGGCCCTGTTAGACTATGTACAAGAGATACTACAAATGGAGCGGGAAGAAGATTTTTTTTTTGATTTTTGATTTTCAGATAAAGGTGATCAGAAAAAATTTGATCAGGCAGGCTGGTGGAAGCCCGGCCTGCCTGACTGGGGTGGGATCATTCATCCCTTCACCTATCCTGCGCCCGTCTGTGGACAGACGCCTGCAACAATACTGGATTTCACCCACCCCTTGCCCAAAGGCGGAAGGGGTGGGAAAAGAAAAATGGGCCAGAACACCCGTGGGTGTCCGCGGGCAGTAGACGTCACTCTCCCACCCCCACCTGAATATGGAAGGGGTTGCAAGCTATGATGGATTGGCTTTGGGGTTGGTTAGAGGATCATGATTGGATGGATGGTGTGTACCGGTTGGATAGGTCATGTTTGTGAGACAAAGAGAGTTTGATGGGCTGGACAGGTTGAGGGGTTCTGAGTCAGGTGAGGATGAGGAGGGTGTGGGCTTGTTGGATCTGTGTTTGCAAACCAGGACCTTTCCGGTATCCCGTTTGATCTTGATCCTCTTAGCCAGGGGTAGATGGCACAGGCCAAAAAGGATCCTGCAGGTAGGTTTGATGGAGAGTGAATTGGATGGCCACATGGTGTTGGCCTTGCGTAGTGTGGGGAGCGGGATACCATAGCTGAGGGAAATTCTGGCCAAGGTCTTGTTCTTGTGGACCATATGGATCAGTATGTCCCAATGACCCTTGATCCAATTCAATTTTTGAGCCAAAGGGATGGGATTGATGGAGATCTGAGGTTGTTGTTTAGGGGGTGACTGGTTTGAGGAGGAGGGAAGATTGGACAATCTGGATGGAGTGAGGAGGGTGATGAGCCTAGATCTCATGATGATGGTTGGCGGTGAGTTGTTTTAGGGTTGGTTGAGTGATATTGATGAGTGGATTGTTGGATGGGATGAGTTGATGGGATGATGGCTTGAAGATGAAGGGAAGTTTGGGCTGAGCGGGTCTTGGCCCGCGCGTTTGGCCAAAAGGAAGGGGAAGAAAGAAGAGAGAAGGGATCAAACATGTTACCTAGGTGTTCAGGCCAAGAGAGGCCTTTCCTAGACAAATGGGACAAAGGGATGTTTGACGGGATGAGGAAATTGGAGAAGTGATACTGAAAAATAAATTCCAATTTTTTTTTTTGAATAAACGTAAATAAAAGAACCATAAAAAAAATTTTGAATTTTTCTGCATCTGGTCCAGGGTGTCCAGATTTGGTCACCACATCTCTTCCCAACTTACAGCCTGTCCCTAGTCTGCATCTGAGCTTGATGTAATAAGAAAAAGAAAGAAAAATGATCAAACACAAGAAATGGCCATTTGATCTTGAGGGTGATTGAAAAGAATATCTTGATCCATCCAAAGAAGATCTTCTAGAGTTGACTGCAATAAAATGAAGAAGGCGTCCCCGGTGCTCACGTATGTGGCATACAGTAGAGTTTCACAACAAAAACGCAGCAGATGACCCTGGCAGTGCACAATTGGGAGGACTTACTTCTGATCCAAGTTGCCTCTACAACAATGAAATTTCTTGACCTGATCAGCAGAGAACCTTCTGGCCATCTGAGTACCATCCAGTTCCTCCAAAAGATATGATCCACATCTGACTTGACAGACCACTCAATAAGGACCATTCCAGCAATTTGAAAAAGCTTTCCCAACTGAGTTTCCAAGGATTGGTTGTAAGCTAAAAATAGATCACCAGGATTCAAGGGGTCCCTGACTTGATTGGAATGCTTATCCTCCCAATACTGGACTGATTTTTTCCTTGTCTCCATCATTTTCTGATAAGCTTTGTCACAAACATCTTCACTTTGCTCCAGTTGCTTAAATATCTCAGCCAATAGATCAGTGGTGGAAGAAACCTTTTCCCAAGAAATACCTAAGAAAGATTCCATTTTCAGATCAAGAGGAAGGACAGCCCTTTGACCAAAGATAATTTTGTAAGGTGAGTAGCCGGTGGTTTGCTTAGTTGAAATTCAATTGGAGAAGAGGACCAGAGAAAGAAATTTGCAACAATTCTTTCCACTTTCACCAGCCAACTTGACAATAGCTGCCTTCAAAGGAGCATGGCCTATTTCCACCATGCCTTGTCCTTCAGGATAATAATTAGTGGTCACCCTATGTTGTCCAGGAAGTGATTGGATCATTTTGGCCAGTTTGCCACCAAACTCAGAGCCACCATTGGTTGAATAGGATTGAGCCAAGCCATAACGCATTGTCCATGTCTTGTAAAGGAAAGCTGCTACTGACTCAGAGCTGAGGTTCTTAAGCAATTTTGCTTCAACCCATCCAGAAAAATCATCTCTAGCCACAATGAGGTACTTAGCTCCACCAGCCTTAATGTGAACCACATCCATAGCAATCCTTCCAAAGACAGTGGACTCGCCAGTGGGATAACAAATTTCAACCGGGGGCCTAAGATCACATTTCTGACATACTTTGCAACTCTTGCACCATTGAGAGACTGTTTTCTTCAAAGATGGCCACCAGAATTGTTTGGATATACGCCAATAGGTCTTGGTTTCCCCATGATGCCCAAGGCCTTCATGGAGACTTTTGAGGATTGAATCTTGCTTGGAGGGGATCGTGACAACAATTAGAGCACAAGGATTGCCTCTTTTCATAAGCCTAGTACCCTGGACAAAGAAATTGGAAGACTTCCTCTTGAGCAATAAAAAATCTTTAGCCAAGAGATCAGGAGGCCTTTGGAGAGTGGAAAGTTATTGCTCTAATTTTAGCCAGAAACCTTGTTGGAAGCCAGAGTGATTTTGAGAGGAAAAGGTGAAGACTGGACAAATTAAAGGCTCCTCCTTGTCAAAGTCCACTCCAACATCCAATTCTTTGTCTCCAAGGGGGCGTTGAGATAAACCATTGGGCATGGTGAAGGATTTGCCAGACCTATGAACAATATCAAACAAGAAAAGCTGGATAAAGGCCACCCAACGGGTCATAGGAGCATTTGGGAAGCTGGGGGCATTGATCATTTCAATTATGGATTGTGTGTCAACTTTTAACTCAAATTGTTGACCCCAGAGGAAAGTTTGGAGATTCTTCAACTTCAACCCACGCCACAGAGTCCCAGTTTTGGTTGGGAGTACCTGGATTCTATATCTGAAAATAACAGGGATTCATAGAGAGCAGGACGGTCCCAACCATTTTCATCTTCCTGGGTGAGGACAGCCCCAACAGATTGATAACTGGAATCAACAGCCAATTTGATCTTGCCAGCTCCCGGTCTGTAAGCAATCTTCCTCAAGACTATGTCCTTGCCAACAACCATTTTAAGCCGCTGAAAAGAATGTTCACACTCTTGGGTCCAGATCCACTCAGCATCCTTTCTGTTCAGGCGACGTAGGGGAGCACATATTTTGGATAAAGATGGGGTGAAAATTTGAACATAAGTGACAACACCTAGAAAACCCCTGACTTCAGTTGGGTTGATGGGAGTAGGCCAAGAGAGGATTTTGTTGATCTTGGATGGAGCCATCCTTCTTCCTTCCTTGCAGACCACATGACCGACAATTTCCAGGGCAGGGACACAGGCAGCCAATTTGGATCCAGAGACAGTGAGGCCAGATTCTTTGATTTGGAACAGGACCCTTTCCAAAGTGGCCGCATACTCCCAGATAAATCAACGGATTCCTGAATGCCAGGGTAAGAGCTCATTGTTATAGTCAGAAGCTGGTCCTTTAATTCCGCCGTTGTCAATGAAAATACCAGCATGATTGGGGATTTCCTCCTGGAGGATCCAAACCATCAGAGCCTGATAGACCGCAACTGAGTTGGTGGAGCCTTGAGGCAGTCGCGTAAGCTGGAAGCAACCAAGAGGAGTATTGAATGTGGTGAGAGGGCAAGAAATTGGATGTAGGGACTGTTTGTCATAGGCACCCGTAATGTCACCTAGACCATAGCAAGCTCTCCCGGAGAAGGATTCAACAAACTCTTCAGTAGCAGGGGGAATACCAGAGTCTTTAATAGTAACCTTATTTAGAGGCTGGAGATCATGAACTATTCTAAGTTTAACATTACTTTTAAGGACACAGAAAACAGTACTGGAATAGCTAGACATTGACTGTTCATATAAACCGGTTTGGACTTGTTCCCAGACCAACTTGATGAACTCATCAACTTGGAAGCAGGGATTGGGATCTTTTTCTTTTGCCAGGGATCATGTTCTACTACAGGAATGATATAAGGCAGACCATAGGACTCCTTCAAGAGACCTCTCTCTTCTTCACAGAAAGAAATAGCTTTTTCCCTAAGAGCCAAGACATTCTTGATCAAATACAACTCATCAGGTAGAAGCCATCCATCTGGTCCAAAGTTGAATACTCTCAGATGTTCTTCAGTGACACGGCCAGAGGGGATGAATGGACCAGCAAGAGATCAAGGTAAACCACAGTAAGGATTTCAGGATAGCGGAGGACGTCTAAGAGGAGGATTTAGATTGAGAGGCATTGGTTGGTTGACTGGTTGGATTTTCCTGGCAACTGGTTTATATTTGGAGGCAAAAGAGAGTGGTTCTTGTTTTTGCCAAGAGTTGACCAGAGAGATCTGACTATGGGGATTGAGACCAAGTTCTAACGCCTTCCAAGTTTGATGTTCCGCAACGTTTTTGACAGGTGCCTTTTCCATAAAAGAGGTCCCGGGGGATAATGCATTGCTCACATGTGTGGCACAATGTAGGGCTTCAAAAATGATAATAGTAGGATACCCCAGTGGTGCATAATTTGGAGGACTTACTTCTACCCCAATTTGCCTCCACTGAAGCCCATATTCTTCCATACAAACGCCACCAAAAATGGGATCAAGATTGGGATCTAGTTTAGACTCATTGCTGAGATTTGAATTGGAACTGAAAGAAGGTTGATTAGGAATAAGAGTAAAAGGAAAAGAAGAAAAAACAGATGAAAAAGAAATATTTGTGAATTTTTCCATTTTTTTTTTGTTTTTGATTTTTGATATTTTTGAGATCAGAGGAAATAGTTGAAAAAAAAAAGAGAAATAGGCCTCGGGAATGAGGGTTGACCCTTGAGTTGTAGTTGGAGGCTGAAAAGAACTACAACTATTAGTAGGATCAACTACTCCCATAAAAAATGAGAAGAACTGGAATTATCCTTCTGTTTAGGAAAATGACCGGGGAAATCTCTTTCCCAGCAACCAGAATCCAAAGAACAAAGAGAAACCTCAATTTTTCTACCATCTGAATCAGGGAGGAGGATTCTCTCCCCAACTTGATTGGAAAACATCAGAGTTGCTCCAAAATCAATTAGGAAAGGTTGACCCAAGATCATAGGTCCATCCAAGCGTGTGATCCAGAAAGGACAAGTTCCCACAATGTTTTGGCCAATCTGTACTGGAACCTCTTCAACAATTCCATCCAATTTGCAAGAATGATTCCATATTCCATAAAATGAAGAGGTGAAACTGACCCTAGGGCTGAGTTTCAGTTTGCAGGCCATAGAATCCAAGATCAAGTTGAGCTGAGAGCCAGAGTTGACAAGGAGCAAGACCGTTTTAGCTGATTCACCAAGATGACAGGGAAGGAAACCAAGAGGACAAGAGTAAAGACTAGACTCAGAAGAGGGATCTGTTCCACCAGAGTCCTCTATCAAAGTTCCAGAGGAGACCTTGAGTTCCACAGGACCAATTTCCACCCGTCAACAAGAAACCCATTTCTTCATTCCTTTAGCAACAGATGGAGAGATAAATAAGAGTTCAGCCACAGATAGATCATGAATTTTAAGATCAGAAATTTTCTTTATTACCCCTTCCACAGCATTGGGGTGATCTCTAGAAATTCCCCTCTCAAACTGAACTTTGGGCTGGGTGGAGGGAGGAAGATTGGGTGAAGCAGGAACGGGATCAGGGGATTGAGGAAGTTTAATAGATGAGGAAGGAGGATCAGGGTGATCTTGAGACCTTTCCATTAGTTGTTCTTTCTCCACCTCCATGTCTTCTACGTCAGAAGAGGGCTCAGGTGAGGATCGTTGTTTGGGAGGTTTTTGGAGGATTGAGGTTGGCAGGGATGGAGCTTTATGAGGTTTGGGCTCCTCATGTTGCTTCCTTGCTGGATCAGATTGGTAAGTACCAACCAGAGAAGACAAGGAAATATCTGGGTGATACCAGGGTTGAAGAGTCCCAAAAGAAGATTGGAAATCCACAGAAGTCAAGGATGCCTTCATAGGAGGGGGTGGCTGGTAAGAGGCCACCACATGAAAAATGGGGCAAGATGAATCAAAGGGGATCAGGGCACCATTAGGAAGAAAAAAATTATTCCCTTTTTGCTCTACTAATTTCTCATCTTTGTCCTTCTGGAGTTCAATACATCAACCGGTACCATGGCCTTCCCTGTGGCAATAATAGCAGACTATGGTATTTTGAGGAACAGCACTAGAATTTTTAGGAACAGCAAGAGAGGAAATCTTTTGATCCATTTTGTTTTCAAAGGCTTTGGGCAGTTTAGTGATCTTGTCCATTGTAGCGGTTTCTCGGTTAGGATGAGGGTTCTTGGGCCTGCAATCAGATTCCATTTTATTCATGATTTTGTTTGACTCTTTGAAAGAGGGGCATGGACTGGTTCAGCGTTTTTAGACTTTTCAAAAGTGAGGGCTGTTTGAACTTTCATGACTTTATCCACCACTCCCCTAAGGATAAGGAAACCAGGGAGCTTGAATTGATTATCTCTGGTAGTGATCATGGATCCAGAATCAACCAGTTTTTCCTTGATTCTTTCCTGCAATCCAAGAGAGAAAGATTGGAAAAATTGGACTCAAATTTTGTCTACTGTGTCAATGTGATTGTTTCAAACAAGGTAGGATTGGATGGGATCCCAAGATTTCCTAAAAGTCTGATAATTGGAAGCTGAAGCCACACCACCAGTGGAGACCCACTGAGAGATAAGGTTATCTAGATCCTGCAAAGTAAATCGTGCTACATCTATTTTTCCCCAATAAGCCAACATTGCTCCCCGCAACAGGGTCCAGTTATGCTGTTCAAAACCTTCAAACCACTCAATTATTTCCATAACTTCATCAGAGGAGATAAAAAATCGCAACTGGTAGGCCATATTGAATTCGCTAGCCCCGTCCACCAAAGCAGCCATCTTGTACAAGTCCAAGAAGCGTTCCACGTTTGTCCCATTGAATCCTAAGTTCTTGTTCTGGGGCTTAATCTTAACCAGCTTAGGACAAGTAGAAGAGTCTCTGGTGGATTCCATTTTGCCAAAGTTTCCTAAAAGATCCAAGGAATGGATTTCCAAAGTGGCTCACAAATGTGGCAAGAGTAGGGTTTCTCAAAAAAAAAGAAACAAGAACAAGTATCTTGCCCAGGCAGTGCACAATTCGGAGGAATTACTTCTAGAAAAAGTAGCCTCCATGGATCTAGATGATGACAGAAAAAAAAGGAGATTGGATTGCAAAGTTAATGATTGATGATGGGACTGTAAATCCAAAGGTTGCTGGTTTGATCCCGGCCCAGGGGACCAAATGTAAGACTCAAAAAGGTGCTAGGCCGTGGCAGTTCTGCGGAGGGGAAAGGTGCTGTTTAGGCTGCCCTCCTGAGTGTTACAAAAATATTTAAATGTAACCAAGATCAAAGTCCAGAAACTGGTAAACGGGGGACCAAAATGTAAGAGTATAAAGGTTATAGTGGTCAGTAGCTGGGAAACAAAGCTATCTGAGGCAAGATGGTGACGGGGAAAACTTGAATAGAAGAAGTCAAGGTTTTTTCAGAGTTCAACAATCCAAGGAAATTGTAAGTAACAATGCCCACAAGCTAATAGCTCTGGTCATCAGCAGAAGCTTAGGAAAGATCAACTCAATCCCAAACAACCTCCAGGTTCTCAATGAACATGCCCAACTCTCCGCAATCAATCGCTTGAAGGTTACCAGATAACTGTGGGTGGCTGCACAAGACAAAGCTAATTTTTTGAAGAAGCTCTAGAAGCAAAGCAATAACTGATTCAAAAAAGAATAACCCAACACTTCTCAAGGGACTCAAGAGTAGCGTGGGGGAATTCAAATTCAAAAGAGATGAAGGGAGGTTTAACACTCCGGGTTATAAGCTTAATAAAACCTCTTCAGTCAAACGTGACTGGTTCCAGAAAGATAATCAAAGAATGATCAGGACCAGTATGGTTGGATAAAGGGATCAGGAGTGGTGTAACACACTCAAGAATTCAATTAGTTGAATTCTTCTTCAACCAGCAAAGGTATTGGTTGGTGATAAGGATCAAGGATCAAAGGTTTGAGTATGGCGGCTCAAGGATCAAGGGGCAATCATAGATATACCCAAATTTTTGTCTCAGATAAAGGGGAATGAAGACCCCATGGATAATGTATTGCAAGGTGAAAATGATGATGATACCCTGGTATGGTAGGATGTGATGAGGATGGTGTGATCTGATCTGATCTGATGATAGGATCTAGGATGATCTTGTGCTCCTCCCCTGGTGGGATGTGATCCAAATGGCAGGGGAGAGCCCCTCCTTATATGGGCAGGAGGCCCTGTTAGACTATGTACAAGAGATACTACAAATGGAGCGGGAAAAAGGATTTTTTTTTTTGATTTTTGATTTTCAGATAAAGGTGATCAGAAAAAATTTGATCAGGCAGGCCGGTGGAAGCCCGGCCTGCCTGACCGGGGTGGGATCATTCATCCCTTCACCTATCCTGCGCCTGTCTGTGGACGGACGCGCGCAACAATACCGGATTGCATCCACCCCTTGCCCAAAGGCGGAAGGAGTTGAAAAAGAAAAATGGGCCAGACCTCCCGCCGGTGTCTGCGACGTCACTCTCCCACCCCCACCCAAAGATGGAAGGGGGTGCAATCTATGATGGATTGGTGTCAGGGTTGGTGAGAGGATCATGATTGGCTGGATGGTGTGTACCGTTTGGATAGGTTAGGTTTGTGAGACAAAAAGAGTTTGATGGGCTGGACAGGTTGAGGGGTTCTGAGTTGGGTGAGGATGAGGAGGGTGTTGGCTTGTTGGATCTGTGTCCCAAACCAGGACCTTTCCGGTATCCACTTTGATGTTGATCCTCTTAGCCAGGGGTAGATGGCACAGGCCAAGGGGGATCCTGAGGGTAGGTTTGATGGAGAGTGAATTGGATGGCCACATGGCGTTGGCCTTGCGTAGTGTGGGCAGCAGGATACCATAGCTGATGGCAATTCCGGCCAAGGTCTCGTTCTTGTGGACCCTATGGATCATTACATCCCAATGACCCTTGATCCAATTTGAGTTTTGAGCCAAAGGGATGGGATTGATGGAGATCTGAGGTTGTTGTTTAGGGGGTGACTGGTTTGAGGAGGAGGGAAGATTGGAGAATCCGGATGGAGTGAGGAGGGTGATGAGAGTAGATCTCATGATGATGTTTGGCAGTGAGTTGTTTGAGGGTCAGTCAAGTGATATCAATGAGTGGATTGTTGGATGGGATGAGTTGATGGGATGATGGCTTGAAGATGAAGGGAATTTTGGGCCAAGCGGGTCTTGGCCGGCGCGTTTGGCCAAAAGGAAGGGGAAGAAAAAAGAGAGAAGGGATCAAACATGCTACCTAGGTGGTCAGGCCAAGAGAGGCCTGTCCTAGACAAATGGGACAAAGGGATGTTTGACACGATGAGGAAATTGGAGAAGTGATACTGAAAAAGAAATTCCAATTTTTTTTTTTTTGAATAAACCTCAATAAAAGAACCGTAAAAAAATTTGGAATTTTTCTGCATCTGGTCCAGGGTGTCCAGATTTGGTCACCACACCGCTTACTAACTTTGGCTTGAAACAAAACCTTCCAATCTTGGGAAATCATTTTAAAATTTCAAATCTTTGCAGTTAACTCTAATCCAAGTCAACCATTCATTCAAGCTTTGCTCTTCCACCATGAATATCACTAACCCTTGGACTTCCATTCTTGTTCATTCAATTGAACTATTTTGCATACATGCCTAGATAGCCACACCAACTGTATAGTTTGAAAATGGGCTAGCTCCTTTCCCTTCCTAAGCTTTATCTTCATGTTTTCATTGTCTTCAACCTTCATTCTTTCATTTTCTCATCCATTAGGTTGATGTATGCTCATATTGTTGTTTCTTTCACTTATGCTACAACCCTGTAAACATTTGTACTGTTATTTCATTTTTCTCATTCATTTCCTGTCATTTGTTGCCTCATTGCTCCCTAGCTGTAAATGGCAATCCATTGGGTTTTATCTTGTCACTTTTGGATTACCTTCTGAAGGCTGTGTTTCCTTCCTGAAGATTGTCTCCTCAGTTAGTTAATTTCATAATTTCTTGCATCTTGCTACATCCGGTAATCACATTGGGCTTGACTTTAGTTCCCTTCCATTGGAACATCTCATCCTTCTCACTGTTTGTTGAGCCATCAAACCACATTTTGAATTTTTCAGTTAGCCTTTCTACCTTGCACTCAGTTCCTTCATTTGCGCTCACCATCATCTAAGATTGCCCTATAGTACTTGGGGTGTTTGTGTGAAATTTTCTCATAACTTTGGCAAAATTTTAGATTCTTTATTAAAACCCCTGATTTTATACACTTGGAAAAGTACTTGGTTTTTGTTTCATTCCAAATACCACAATTCCTAACATTTCCCCAATTTCTGTGCTCACTTCCTCGACCATCAGCACTATGAGGAAAATTACACTCAATAGCCTTGTAGAATAAACTCCATTATAGAAACAAGAAAACTATTTAATCTGAAAAATCATGATGATACCCACCATGAATTTTTCCTCACCCTCCTTAGTCCACCATTCTCATGGATTCAATGAAAATTTCACACATTTTACACAGCCAAACCATAAAATTTCTGCATGAAAGGTTCCCTTTAAGCCCTCCCTTCCCCCTCTTACCACTTTTAAAAACTTTAACTCAATATTGTGGTCTTTTACTCCTTCCTGTGTTGTTCTGAACAGTAAAAAACTTCCTTTCTTCCTCCATGGTTATAATTTAGTGAATCTTGGAACATAAAGAAGAATTCTTTCCAAGATCAACTTCTTTCCCTTAGTTAATAGCTAGGAGAGTTGCTGATTCCTTTTGGCCACCCCTGAGAGATCCTACTCTACCACTCCCCCTAATTTATATATGAAACTACTAAGATTTGCAAACACAATTTCTATTCTTTGCCATTCCAGCCCTTTATTTTTTTCCAATTATTATGTCATCATGTTGAAAATATAACCATCATTTCTCTTCACCAATTCTCAACTGCACATAGCCAATTGGTTGAATTAAAATCTTTAAGAATATATTTCCTTCCCTTTTTTCAATACTTACTTCTGACACCTTTTTTGCATTTAGATCTTCCTTTGATGGAGATTTGTTCCCTGGGGCCAGCATACTGCATTATTACCACAATCATTTTGTTGTTTATTATTTGTAATTTTGCCTCAAATTATTCTAAGGAAAGGCTCACCAGGTTATTTTTACTGCATAACCTCTAAGCCAGTTCTCATGAATTTAACTTGAGACTGCCAACCTGAATTCACCTGGTGCATCCCCACTTTCCTTCTTGCCTGGGACCATATCTTACCCCCATGCATTATTTGACCCTTACTTGCTCATGAAAAATTCTTAAATGTGCAGAAACCTTTGGAGGCTCCCAGTAGTTTTCCTAAATTTCATATATCAACATAAATTTTTCCTCCTTCCTTGATATTTTACCCATGGTTTTTATTAACTGGTCTCTTAGTCAGGGGCTTCCTGTAATTGTTTGTTGAGAATAGAATGAAAGAAGGGAATAAATTAGAAGGGGGCTGTGTAACTAAATGTGCTGCAGAGGAGGGCAAGGAAATTTGGATAGTTTTAGCTGAAGAAGTTTAAATCTCCATTTTTTTTTAATTTTTTGGAGCTTTTAGGTTTTGGCTTGATTATTATGATTATTTTTGAGGATGATGATTTTGGATTATAGTGGAAAGGAGGGTAATTAATGCTTTCAGAACAAGGTTCATTTGAATTTTCATATTTTAACAAAATGGGAAAGCCAGACTGGGAAATTGGGCATTTTAAAGTAGATATATATGGTTTGTAATATTTTCAGGAGAAATTTGAGGGTATTAAGTGTTCCATAAAAATAAGCTTCATTAAATGGATTGTCAAGTTATATTTTTTGGTTAAACTTGAGGAGGATTCATGTAAATGAAATCATGGCAGTGTTTTTTGAGTATTGTGGGAATCAACATGGAAAGTATGCAGGATTTTTGTGACAGGAATTAAAATTATATAAGGGAAGAAGACATGTGGGATGGGAAACAAGGAGTGCAGAAGGATGAAAAACTGTGTGGTGAAACTGGCCTGGGGGAAAGCAGGTTTTTTTTGACCTTTAGCATTTTCAATTGGCAATGTAAAAATGCTGCAATGGGAATAGAAGTTTCTTAGAGGAGGATTATGATTGGTTCTTAATATTCCAGCTGTATTCACTATATAAATAGCCCAAATTTTTATGTAGGACATGGGTAGGATATCAGCTCATGAGGAAGAAAAAAAATTTTCTGGTTTTCTAATTGAGGATTTTATTCTTAGAGGTTTCAAGTATGTGTTTGAACCTTATTCTTTTGAAAGAGAGACTTTGAGTTATTATTGTGAAGAAATTTATTTTTTAGATTGAAAATTTATTTTTAGTTAGGGCCTTGGATTGTAGGAATCTCCTAGAAACTTTTTCAAAAGAAAGAAAAGTTCCAAATTTTTTAGCTCAAATAGAGCAAGGAAATTGTATTTTCATCATAAGATATTCTCATAAATTGGAGTGATTTCTGGCACCAGAATTTTTCACTTCCCAATTTCTTGCACCAAAGAATCCAAAAAAAACTTCTCTCTTTACCATAAAATGGTTCTTCCCTTCAATATTTTGATGAGATCATGATTTTTGACCAGATCCTTGATATCCCCACTGATTTTTTTTTTTTTTTAGATTGACTGACTTAGGAATTTTGTGTCTTTTTCATATATTTTTTTTATTTATATATTTTTTTATATTTATATATTTTTTTATATTTATATATTTTTTTATATTTATATATTTTTTTATATTTATATATTTTTTTATATTTATATATTTTTTTATATTTATATATTTTTTTATATTTATGTATTTTTTTTATATTTATATATTTTTTTATATTTATATATTTTTTTATATTTATATATATTTTTATATTATTCTTTGATTCTTTCACACTTAAAAGTAAAAATAAATCATCAACTTTAGGAAAGTGACATATCACTGTCCAAAATCCTCATTTTACTTTTGGATCTAACTTACCAGTTTTTATCACTTATTTTACATGTAGAATGTTGATAGTTTTTTATTTGAAACCAGCTTTTTATGACCCTCTTAGATTTCAATCAATTAGGCCTAAATTGTGGCCTGATATGTTTGCAAAGCCTTATTTTAATTATTTAAAAAAATTTCTTAATCCATGGGTTTGCTCTTATTATTTGGGTTAATCCAATTAAAGAAAAACAATAATAGTGGTTTATAGATTAATTAATTGAAAAGAGTGAGTGAAGAGAAATTTAAAAAAGATGAAGAAAGTGTGATTATTTAATTAATTAATTATAAAATAGTCCTAATCTGATTTTTTTGGTGATCAAATCAAGTTGAAGTGCTTAATTGGCCTCCTTACCAGTTTTAGAAAATCCCATATTGGAAACATGATTCTGAAATTCTAACATGGTTATTCTGGCAAGCTGAAATGTTAAAACTCATTGAATTTTTCTTTCCCTTGCATTTCCATTTTTTTTCCAGTTCCCGCTTTTATTCCTTTTTTTTCAGTTCATTCCATTTTTTTCACAAGATGGCTAAGCCAGAAATGTTTTTATAAAAAAAGGATTATTTTCAAAAATTTGAAGTACCTCAGTTGAAAGAAAATCACATCAAGCAGAATGTTTTATATCCTCATTTCCAAGGAAGGGAACCCAGTTAGTCTAGAGTTCTCTACATTCTGATCTCCTAATTGAAATAATTTCTCATCATTAAGATTTTTTCTCCTTAATCACAAGGGATACCAAATCCATCTCCTGTTTTATGGTAAATACTTTCCACAGCTCCTCCTTTCAGACTCACCTAACTTCCTCTTGGATCTGTTTGACTTGCCCAATAATATTCCATCTTGGAACTGAATACTTGCCTGCACCTAAAGAACCAACTAAATCTTCTCCACTTTTTAACAAACATGAGAACTGTAGAAAAATGCTACATATACTTATTTGATGAAAATAATTCAATTAGTTAAAAATATTTCAAAAAACAAATCATCAAGTAAACAAATAAATTATAAAAAATATGAAAAGTAAATTTATTTGAAAAAAAATTAAGATTTGTTTTGTAATGTAGATGAATTTGTAAAAAACATAAAAAAATACAAAATTCTACACATATATGCTGCAATATTTCAATAGAACCTTGATCATATGAAAAAAATGAAAATAATTTACATCAAAAATTTATTTCTTTGAATTATAATTGGCATTTCAAGTTGGAAGTAAATACCTTATACCAAACTCAAAATACACAAAAAAATCCTAGGTATGCCTATTTTACGAAATTAATTGAAAATTTTGAAATATTCAAAGAAATAATTGATTTTTCAGCATAATAATAATAACAAAACAAAAGAATTTATCTCTTTTAATAAAGATAATATTTCATATGGAATGTAAATGTCTTTTTTCCAAACATAAATTAATTCCACGTAAACCCAGTTAATGAGAAGAATTCAAATATCATTATTGAATAGAAAAATACCCTCCAAAATTACAAGAACAACTAAAGAAATATTGAAATCATTTCCATGAATATAAATGGACATTTCTAAAGGAAGTTAAATGATACTTTTTATAGAAAAAAAAACACATAGATAAATTATGCACAAAAATTGGAAATTTGAAGAATTCAAATATTTTTAAATTTTTGAATCATAAATCCATAAATTAAAGTAATTCATTTTCTCACGGGTGCAATCCCTTAAATCAAGGTTGTTCTATCTCCATGCACAATTGCTACTACACGGAAAAATAATTTATTTCATGGTTGTTTGGAGAATTTCTTTTTTTTAACTCTGAAGCTGAAGTATGGCAGCTTGTTTTCACAAAGCCTTAAACTAAATCTTTGATAATTTTGGAGGCAGTAGAACCCCTTCAAAAATTTAATAAAAAAAAATACAAAATCAAAATAAAAAAAAAAAAAAAAGAAAGAAAAAAAATTCCAATGGAGTTGTGGATCTTTCATTTTGCCTTATTTATTATGTTTTGTGGTTATTTCAGCTCTCAGAAAGCAGAAACAAAAATCAAAAAGATTTCTAATATTTATTTCATATTTTTGGGATTTATTCTTTTACCTTCAAAAATTTATTCAAAAAATCAAAGAAATCATAAAAACCAAATCTCTCATTGGACTTTTGCATCCTTTCATCTGCCCTTATAATTGATTTTTTTGGTAGCTCAAGCTCGGATAAAGTTAAACCAAAAATCAAAGATATGTTGAATTTTGTTTTGCAGATTTTTTGGATGTATTCATTTACCTCAAAAAGTTCATTAAAAAATTCAAAAATTCAAAATTCTCATTTCACATTTGGACCCTTTTCTTTGCCTTTTAATTGATTTCTTTTGGTGATTCAAGCTCTCAGAGAATTAAAAACCAATAAAATAGCTTCATGAAAATTTTTTCAGATTTCTTGGATGTATCCAGGGCATCTAACAATTGAATTCAACATAAAAATACTTCAAATTAAAACATCCATTGCAATTTGTTTTTACATCTGCCATCAAACTTTCCAAAAATCTTTTTTGAAAGAAATTTAGAATTAAATTGAAAAATCCAAATTCAAATTATATGACTTCTTTTCACATTTTTTACCCCTCAAATTATATAACACAATGAAAACAATTCAAAAGGAAAGGGATGGTCTTTTGTTATTTATCCTTTTTTGATTTTTTTCCTGAGAAGAATAGTTATGATCAGAAGTTTTTGATGCTCAAAATTTTAATTTATTCTTTGAAGCTTTGCAAAAATTATTTTTTGGTAATTTTTGAGGCACTATTTGTGTCTCAAAAAGCACCAAAAAAGCATCACAATGAACCTCTTTTGGGTTCTTGCCCCTTTCTTTGAGCCCTTGGGCATGCATAAATTCAATATGACTTAAAGGCTTTTCCAGGGGCCCCACCCATCTTGGAACAATCCAATAATCTTTTAAATTCCCACCTTGACTGCTTCCACCCACCCATCAACCCCCACCACAGCCCCCATCACCACACCACCTCAGTACCATACCACACCACCCCTACCACCCCACCCCGCACCTCAACTCACCTCACCTCACTACACTACACCAATCAACTCCACTCCATTCCACTCCACTCCACTCCACTCCACTCCACTCCACTCCACTCCACTCCACTCCACTCCACTCCACTCCACTCCACTGCACTCCACTGCACTCCACTCCACTGCACTCCACTCTACTCCACTCCACTCCACTCCACTCCACTCCACTTCAATCCACTCCACTCCACTCCACTCCACTCCACTCCACTCCACTCCACTCACCAGGCCCATCCTCCATTAGCTTGTTGAGATCCTCTATTTCCTATCAGGTCTCTCCCTAGTTTCTTTCTCCACTTTCTTTGTTTCCTATTTCCATTCCCACTTAAATCTGCCCTATTGCCTTTCACCTGCATGCGCAGACTCAAAAAAACTGTCATCTGGCCTGTCACACTTTTCACACATGTGCTTCTCAGAAAACTAGCTTCCATGTCTCCTTACACCAACCTGCGTCTCCTACACCTGACTTATCTGTGTGTGGACCTTCAGATCCTGTCCTTTTGCCTCAAATCCTTTTTAATTCCTCAAGACTCAATCCTCATTCCCTTACATATTAAGTTACCAAAACAATCCAACTCACCACCTGGATCAATATGACCAATAATCAAATCTTATTCTTTCATTGGAATCTCAATTTGTAACCAAGATCACTGCATCATTAAGTTGGTAATGCTACAATTCTACTTAGTCTATTTAGAGTCCATCATCTGTACTGTAGATTCTTGCAGTTCTGCTTTTTCCTTTCTCCTTTATTCTTCCAATTATTTTTTTTGACTTTTTCTTGTGATCTTTGAACTCATTTCCTTCATCATTGCGATCAAGCCTGTTCTAGGTTCCAGGTTTTTTAAGATCTTTCACCCAGTTAAAAGCCAAAATGTATCCCTCAAGTTCAACCAGACCATCTCAAATAAGATCCGCAGAAACACCTAGACCAAGGGTTGAATCCAACTCCAAATCTCTTGCCTTGAAATCTATCATGCAACCCACTCCCATCCCAACCAAATCTAAATACTGGATCTGGAAAAATAAGATTGAAAACCTGTTCAAGATGAGAGGAATACTCCATCTGATGAATTCCTTAAATCTTCATGAAAAAATTCCCAAAAATAACAAAATGGCTGGTTATCTTATGTCAAAGCTTGAAGTGGCTATCCACAACAACATAATCAATGCGGAAAACAAAGGCTCAACCAAATATGGATTGCTTCTAAAAATCAAATTTCCTCAAGTCAAGCTGCAAACAGAGCCATAATGTTTTGATGTTAAACCTGCTAACATGATGTATCACCAAAGTAATGAGTCTGTGCATTTGAACCAAGACAAGTAATACCAAGAAACTCTGGCAGACAAAATCTTTGTAGCTTAGTTGGTAAAGGCAGAACTCTATTATTTGTCTCAGTCTATCTGAGGTTGTGGGTTGGACTCCCACCAGACACATCTTCATTTTCACAGTCTCAACAGAATTTTGGTTAAATTTCTGTGCCTCTCTTTCAAACAGAACAACATTGAATCCTTTGTAAACTCCATAAAACTTCACCTGTGGAAACTAAACAAAGTTGGCATTGACCTCCCTACCAATATCCTCAACTACTTGATACTTTTCAAACTGCCAGAATCAATGAAGGCAATCAGATCTCAAATCATGCACTCTGAAACTGACCTGACTGTACCAATGTTCCTAAGCCACATAATCCAGCACAAGGAAGAAATCCATTCCAAAATCCAGGATCAGTCTGACACCAATTCAGCTCTCTATCACTCAAACTCAAGGAATGACCAATCCAAACCTAGGTGCAAAAAAAAGCATAATATTTCTCTCACCAGTCATGCCCTGCCTTCCTTCTGGGTGGATTCCCCAAGCTTAAGCCCAAACTACCACCCAAAATGACAAAAAAGATTCCCTCCAAAGAGAACCTCCAAATACCACTTTTGCTCATTCCTCTGCGCCTTCAACTAATTTAAGGTTCAAGAAGATGAATGCTACATCCTGGAAAGTTCTTGCTCAATCCACATGATTCAAAACTGTGAAAACCTCTTTTCCCTACAAGAAATGGGGAAGAGTGATCAATTTTTTTGTGAAAAAATGCTGAGGAAGTTCTAAAAGGGCGGAAGTATTCTCATTTCAGAAACCATCCTTACTTCCTGGGAGTTGACATTGACATAGTGGCTTTTTGAAAAACCATGGTACTTCAGATTATGGTTATGGGATGATTTTCCTCTGTGATTTATTTTTTTTATTTCTACTTGGACATGTGTGCATTGGTTGTTTTATTCCTTGGAGAACTCCAGGATCTTTTATTTCACTATTCAGCTTTCCTTAACTTCCTTCTCTAAAATAATCTTCTCTTGCTCTCCCTAGCTGAACTTCCGTATATAATTTACTAATTGTATCATCCATTTCCTATATGCTTCAAGACCTGCCTGCTTTGTGTTCTAATTCGCTTGGGTATTTTGTTCTCTCTTTGTTCAGATCAAAATTCTCTTGTTCTCAACTTCTTTTATCTTTGCTTATTCAATGAATCCAACAATAAAAACATGGGAACAAAACAAGCCAAATGGCAAAGCAAGAAGCTGGGATTCCCATAAAAGGCCTTCAAACCGCTGTCATTGAGTGTGGAACCAATACTATCAGACTCAAAAATGCTGCAAATGCCACTGTGAACTTAGTATTAATGTGGGCCATGCTGAAAAATGGATGTGTCCCTAGAGTAAACCTTCTAGAAGATCTGGTGAAATTCACCCTTTGACTCAAGGAAAAAAGCATCCTCAAAGGACACATTTCAAATAAGCTCTCAATAATCCAGCTGCCCTTCAAACCTTTGGCCTTCTATAAAGCTTTGCTAGATCTGAAGGAACTGCGCCTGAACCTCTGCCACACTGGAATTGAAAGAATGGAGAAATTCCATTGTAGCTAAAGCAACTCTGAAGCCAAGGCCAAATTTGAGGGTGTAGCCTGTAAAAAATGAAAAATTACCAAGTCTCCCTTAAACGATGATCAAAAGCCTGTCAACAGAGCCTTTGACCAATTAAACCTATATCTGATTGGACCCCTGAGTCCAACAAGAAAAAAATTAAATTTCTATTTACTCACAATGGTTGAAAACAAATCTGGCTATATCTCATCCCTAGCAAGGACACAGCCATTGCCACAATAATTTTTTTGATTGAGAACAAGGCCAAAGATCAAAACCAATACCCAATTGAAGTAGGCACCAATGGTGGTGGAAAATTTTTCAATTTGGAACTGGCTGAATTCTTCAAATAAAATCAATCAATCACATAATAAGTGAACTTTATCACCCTCAACACAACTGGAAAGCCAAATGAGCTAATTGCACTATTTTCAAATCATTGATATCAACCCTCAGCTCAAACTCCATTCCCAAGAGCTATTGGCATGTTGCCATCCAAAGCTGCTGCTTTTCTCTAAACCAAATTCTGGTGCAAAAAGGTCAAAAATCACCCTGGGAACTTCTCCAGAAATCAACCATACCCATTGACTATCTGAAGAAAATTTTTAATCTGGTCATCTACCTCCTCAACAAAACTAAAGTTCTTTCCAAAATCAGTGAAAAAGGTGAACATGGTATTCTTGTGGGGTTCAATCCTAGATTTCTCTGCAAAAAGATTATATCCAAACAGGGTAAGTTAATAGAATCAAAGGACATCTCATTTCTCAAGAAAAAATCTCTTACCTCCACTACCATTGACAAAGAACTATATATATCACCAAGTAACTCTGAAATAACTGATTTCCCTGACTTTAACAACTTGCTAGCCCAAGATCTAGTCAATGTCCCTTCTAACTCATCCCCAAATCTGAACTAAGAAAAGAAAAACCAAATATCAAAGTTTCAATAGCTAAGTCAAGGGGGGGAAAGCAAAGTAATCCTGGAAATCAAAAATGTCCTAAAACCACAACTTAGGAACCATGAAATCATCAAACCTCTGGAAAAGTGACAATACTTCCACACCACATTTCCAAAAAAAATTCATGAGGACCCTAAAATGCCCTCATGGCAGGACCCCATTAACAAGGAAATTTTAAAAGCCAAATATCTCTCCTTCTGAGAAGAAGCAGATGAACCCAAGGTTGCAAACCCGCTTGAAACCACTGGGACTTTCAGATGTCAGCAAGATTTTCATTCTAGCCTCATCACCCAGAAGGCTTCAGTTTGTGTACAATGTTTCAACCAAAAATATGCAATTGACTATCTTGAGACCTTTGCACCAACCAGTAAAATTGCTTCTCTCAGAGCTCTCCTGGCGTACAGAATGGACAAGAAAATTCCCATCCTTCAATTTGATGTGAAGGGAGAATTCTTGCATGCACCCCTCAAAGAGAATGTTTAAATCAAGACTCCAGTTGGATCAAAAAGAAAATCCAAATTACTCAAGATGAATAAATCCTTATATTGCGTAAAACAGGCCCCAATCAAGTGGCAAAAAGCCCTTTGAGACTGGATTCAAAGCCAACACTTCTCTGAAATCAATACCAATCCATGTCTTTAAATCCTGAAGGACAGAATCACTGCTCTTTTCTTCCATTTTTACAATCTGGTAGTTGTTGGAAATTTTGAATCATTCAAGACTGCATTCTTGGATCAATTCAACAACTCATTGGCGTACAATGTTGAAACACTCCTAGGAATGAAATTCCACAAGGGAGAAAACTACATCAGACTTTGCTTTCCCCTGAACATCAAGAAAGGCTTGGAAGAAATGAATCTAAAAAAAGCCAAGCCTCTCAATAAACCTTTCTCCTCTGGGATCCCTCTCAAACCTGAAACCAAAGACAAAAAAAATCAAAGAATTAAATGACAATTATTTATCCCCTATTGGTCACCTGAACTTCATAGAAACCTTACTATACCCAACATCAGCTACCCCTTATCAAGTATTTCTCAATTCTCAGAAAAACCTGGAATCAACCATTGGAAATAATTCATCCATATGTGGAAATACCTGCTGAAGACTATTGACTTGAAACTCACTCTCTGCTCCAATTCCTCTGCAAACCACCTGGTCTCCTAAAGAAACACCACCTGGGGGTAAAATCCTGAAACCAGTTTGTTTCAGAACAGATTCATCACCTTCTTCAAGGGAAGCCAAATATTCTGGACCAGCCGGCAACAACAATCCATTGCCCACTCTTCCACTGAATCCAAGTGCAACACTCTCTCCAAAAGCCACAATGAAGGAAGCTGGATCAACCATCTAATTAATGAAATCTGGCAAACCACCTTCCTTCTTTCAATTAATCTCATTGAAAACAAAGTATTGAATTACAAAATAAAAAACAATTGCTTTAAATCACATGCTAAGCACATTGAAGTCAAACTGAAAAGCATCAGAAAAATTTGGTAAAACAAATCAATACAGATCAAGCTGATTTCATCCCACAACATGCTATTCAGCCCTGTGAAAAAGGCCTCCAGAAACCAAACCATAGAAAGTTTGTTAAATTTTTTCAGCTCATGTCTCTCCTGGTACTGAGTTGAGCTGGCTTTTTTGATATCATCTATTGCTGATCATTTCTCTCCCTAGTTTTTTGCTCTACTTGCCTTGTTTCCTATTTACTTTCCTGATTCCATTTGCCCTACTGGCTGTTACCGGCATGTGGGGCACAACTCAACTCTCATCTGACCTGTCACACTTGTCACCTGGGAACTTCTTGGACTACTAGCTCCCATGTCTTGGTCCACCAACATCTGTCTCAAGACATGCAGATCCTTGCCTTTTGCCTTGAATTCTCATTAATTCCTCAAGAATTAATAATCAGTCCCTTAAAGAGTAAGTTACCAAAACCATACAACTCACCACCTTGATCAATCTGACCAATACTCAAATCTTATTCTTTCATTGGCATCTCAATTAGTAACCAAGATCACTGCATCATTAAGTTGTTACTGCTACAATTCTACTTAGTCTCTTTATAGGCCATCATCTGGCATTTAGAATTTTGCAGTTCTGTTGGTTCATTCCTCATTTATGTTTCCAATAATCTTTTTTACTTTTGCTTGTGATTTTTGAACTCATTTCCTTAATCCTTGAAATCAATCCTGTTCTAGGTTTCAGGATCATTCAGATCTTTCACATATCTCATGTAATAAAACCAGTGATTCAAATCCTCTTGATCCTTCTTCATCTAATCAAACTCCTGATTTCAACCCTCTGGCCCCTCCCCCTGAGATATCATATAATCAAAAGGAGGAGCTGTTTTAGGCTATCCAATCATGGTCAAAGTCCCATGTATATGCCATATCTACCAGAGTATAAAATAACACTAAACACACTTACAATCATCAATCTGATAAATATGTGGAATATAACACCAGCAAAGATAACACAAGTTTAAAAAAAATCAAGAAAGACAAATTTTCATTTCAGATTATCAAGCAATTCTTCCAAAGGATTGGGTGTCTGGCTGGTGAATTTTGTATTTCCAGACCACAACCATCCACCTTCTGGTGATCCTTCCACTCATCCCATCCAAAGAAGAATTCAACAGAAGCAAAAGGAGATGGTTGAAAATTTAACCAAAGCTGGAGTCCCCCCCTTAAAATTCTTATATTCTCTTATACAAAACTTCTCATCTCCTTTCCATAAAAATCTTATTACTATTCAAAACAAAAAATTTCAAATTCAAAATAAATCTGTTGGAAGCGAATCAACCTTTAAAGCCCTCATTCTGGAACTCTTAAATTCTTCTTATTTCTACAAAATGAACAATGTGGATGTTCAAATCACTTCTTTATTGATTTCACACCCTGATTCCATGGAACTTTCCAAATGTTTCCCTACTCTTATCATGATGGACTAAATAAAAAAAACAAGTTTGGGATGCCCCTTCTTCATTTTTTTGCGGTAAACAGTTTTTCAAGAACTTTCTCAGTTGCCTTCTTTCAAGAGAAAAAAGAAAAATATCAATGGACTCTCACTCAAATTCTGGATATTTTAGAAGATCAAGAACCCATTTTTATTGTTACAGGCAAATGAAAATAACTCATTAGTTCCATTGAATAATCTTTCCTATACTGTGATCATCTTCTTTATCTCTGGCACATTTTCAAAAATATTCATAACCATTGCAGGAAGCACCCAAAATCTGAAGATGTATGAAGCTTTTCAAGAAACAATGGAATCAGTTGGTCAATTCCAAATCTAAATCAAGCTATCAAGAAAACTTCACCAAAATTTTGCTTGTCTGGAATCCTTGCACTTCTGACTATCTTCTTGAGAACTGGATTCCTCTCAAAAGAAAATTTTTCTCCTATTTTTCCAACAAAATATTTCACTTTTCAAATACAATTAAATCAAGAATATAATTAATACACTTTTTCATTAAACTTTTCATCAATTCATCAATTGGCTCTTTTTCTGATTTAGTTCAAAAATTTAAAATTCTAAAACCATCAAAATCCATGAGAGAGCTATTGAACCCTCTCAGAAACAATTCAAGCATCTCTTTGGTTTAACTCACTGCGTGTATCATCTCTCTTGAAAAATCCGCCAGTTTTCCCTCAAAATCCTTCATTCATTTCATCAATTTTCTGAATCTTCCACCACTTGAACCAAATTTGATTACTTTCCTTATATGGGTATACCATGTATTCAAAAAGTTAAATTAGCTATCAGAAAGGGTGGACTCTTCCAAATTGAAGATTTTCTTCCTCAATGTAAAGTCAAAGCCCCCTTCTCAGTAAGTTTTTTTAATTTCTTTTTGGATTCAAGCTCAACTGAATAATTTCCTGATTGATTCTTCGTTTTCTCTCTCCAGTTAACTCCAAAACCTGATTCAACTGGAGAATCAGAAACCCTGGATGTTCCATCAAACATCAGTAATGAAAAAATATATATCACTTAAATATTCAAAGAGTTCCACAAGTTTCCACCTGGAGAACAGCAATTTTATCTGGGTGAAGCCAAGGAGCTATACAGTGGAAAGTATCATCTTGTTCTCATTGAAGAGCCCAATTCTACTCAAAGATCCAAAGTAAGAGGAAGACCCAAAGGAGCATCCAATAATTTCAAGAAGATCTATCAGTCCTCAAGTAGAAGAGATCCATCTGGTTTTGAATATTTTGGAGGACAAAAAATGAGAGTAATTCCAAAGAAGAAATTCACTGCAAATTCAAAGGTCAGTCACCATTTTCTGTAAAAAAAATATCAACTTTTATAATGAAAATTTTTTGTATGTGTTCAGCTTTCAAGAAAGTGGAAGGCCATAAAAGAAAAGGGGGAGTTAAAAAAGAAGAAGGAATCAGAGGAAGGCGTAATTTTCTATACATACTTATTTTTTCTGCAATGAATTTTTTTTAATGAGTCCTTGTCATTTTTTTAACATATTATTATTTTATGACTGAAGAGGAATATTCAGAAGATAGAAAGATGCCAGATTTGGATGAAGGAGAATATTGATAAGATGAAGAGCTTCCAGATTTGTATTTTATTGAGATGGTGAGTTTTCATTTGCTTTTATTTTTTTATTTTTCCAATATTATTTTTCATTAATTTTTTCATTCAAACTTTTATCAGAGGTCTGGAAGCATTAAGAATACCTGTGTTGCTTCTCCTAAATACAATCCTGGGGCAAGAATCAAGATAAAAGGGAAATCCAGTGAAGACATTGATTCTCCTTACCATCCTCCTGGGAGGATGGTATTATCACAAACAGCAACAACAAAACATGGGAAAGTGAGTACATTTGATAATTTCTCATTTTTTGATTTTTTCTGGTTTTTTTGTGATTTTTTCCTCAGGTTTCCTGTACATTATCTTATTTTTCTTCTGGAATCTTTGAGCAATTCTCAATCTCAGAATTCAGTTTTATCTTTACACTATATCTTTATTATATTTCATAAAGAAAAATTGATTTCCCGTTTTATTTCCAATAGAAGGACTTTCTTTCCCCCAAAACAGCCATCCCACATTTATCACATGTTAAAGATGTTATATTCAATGAAAAATGTAGATTTGGAGCAGCAGCCATTAGATTGGGGGGAACTCAGAAGAATTGAGTGAATTTAGGAAAGAAATGGTGAAAGAGCTGGATTGAAACCCAATCTTCAAGGACCCAAGATTACTGTATGAAATCTGGGGTGAAATTTCAAAGAGGCAAGAAGGAAACTGAACCACCTTTCTGGCCCAGCTGCCATAAATATTTGGATGAAATTTCCATGCTATGTTTTCCTTCTGGCTGAAACATATATTTCTTATTGTTTTTCTGTTTTCTTCTTTAATTTCTTGCATCCTTAATTTTTTGCACTTATCTTCCTCTGAATTCCTCTCCCACTCACAATTCCAAATCTTCTCCTATTTGCTTCAATCTTTTAGAAGATTTTAAACATATATTCTCCTTCAAGTTCAAGTCTGATCATTGGCTGGCTCCCAAATTAGATGCACTTTGGAAAATCTTTGTGACCAAGGATTCAAAATCTTGAAAAGGCATTATTCAGAAGTATTTGAAGCTTGGTAATGAGGTTTCTTTGCCTCCAAGAAAATCAAGAAGAAACATAAAAAAATGATAGTTGCATGTAGTTTAACATTTGGATTCCTATTTGTTCTTTATTTTTTGATTTTTTGAATGAATTCTATAAGGTAAAAAATTAAATACACAAAATCTGTAAAAAATATCAAAAATCTCTTGAATATTTCTATAAACTTCCTAAAATCTTAAGTTTAATTTAAAAGGCAAAGAAAAGGATCCAAAAGTGCAATGAGAATTTTTCTTTTTATTTTTTGATTATTTGAATGAATTTTTTAAATTAAAAGAACACATCCAAAAAATCTGACAAAAAAAATTAAAGTTGTTTGATTTTTTTAAAAAATAAATTTTTAGAGCGTTAATCACCAAAAAAAAAATAGAATTCAAACGGCAAATAAAAAGGCAAATAAATGGATGCAAAAGCCCAATGAGAAATTTGGTTTTTTTTATTTTTTGATTTTTTGAATGAATTTTTTAAGGTAAAGAAATAGATATAAAACATCTTAAATAAATACCAGAAAGCTCTTTGAATGATTCCTCAAATTTCTTGGAGCTGAAAAAACCAAAAAAAATTAAATCAAAAGGCAACAAAAAGAGGCAAAACTCCATTGAAAACTCCATTGAAAATTGAAAAATTGTTTTTTTTTTTTATTTTTATAATTTTTTGATTATATTTTTGAAGGGGTTCCAATGCCTCCAAAATTATGAAAGATGTTAGAATAAACTCCCTTCATTCCTTCTCTCTCACATCATTTCTTTTCCTTTCTTATTACTATCACCTCATACATAAAACAAAGCCTGTTTCCATCTGTTCATCATTGATCTCCCTCCTTATTCCTTCTCATTTTGCCTAACTCCAAGCTTCACCGGGTTTTCATCATCTCAGATCTTCTGTTGACCATTTTTTACGCATGCGTGCCCACTTGTTGCACTCACAAAAATCACACGCGCACGCACACATTTCAAACTCTCTCAAACCAGCTGTACACTACCTGAGGACAGAGCCCGGGCCAGACTGAAAGAATTCTCTCCTCATGCTTCTGTCTGACCCTCATCTCTGCGTATCCTCAGGTAAGTAATATTTCATCTCTTTCCTGAACCCATTATCATCTCAGTATTCATTTCTTTCTCAACCACTCTCATATGAAACTCATCCTTCTGTCTGACCCTCATCTCTGTGTATCCTCAGTGATTCCAACAAAAGATTTAGTTTGATTTTTGATAAAACCCAGCTACCAGAATGAAGTGAAATAATTGAAAAGAAATTCATTCTTGAAGCAAATGTGAAATAAAGTATTTTTCTTTGTAGTAGCAATGGCATGCAAACATAAAGTTCTTTGATATAATGGATTGAAAACATGAGAAAATCAATGCCCTAAATTAAAATAATACTAAAAAAATAAAAATAAAAAATCATTTCTTTGAATAAAATTTTATATTACTGATTGAATGTAGATGACTTTTTACCAAATCTAAAAAATTATTCAAACCTGACACATACACCTTTTTCTAGAGATTAATTTAAACATTGTGAAATATTTCAACAAGGAGCCTTCCAAGGATGATAAAAATAAGAAATTTTTATTTCTCTTGAACAAAGGAATCAGTTGTGTATATGTATTCTTCTTATCTTTGTAATCTATGAAGTTCTTTTTTTAAAAAAGGAATTTTTCATGATATCTGGATTCCTCCTATAAAATATTTTCTTGTGAAATTTCTTCTTGTAATTTTGAGTTTTTGTATAAATATATTTAAATTTCATCGGAAATATCAGCTTCTACTCTGATAAATAATTTTTTTATTTGACTTTTATTATCATGTTACTCAATGAATTCTTTGTTGGAATATTTACCCATATTTCAATTTTCCTCATACAATATCTGTATTTAAACTCTCCCAATTTTGTTTTATCTTTGGTATAAGATGTTTAAATACAAATGGAAATATCAATTCTTATTCAAAGAAATTGTTGAACTCCTGCTGTCTTAATCCTGGAGTTTGGCTCTTATTACTCTTTTTTGAAAAACCAGCAGCTGAGCTGACTAAGCAAAATTAGATCACAACAGATTCAAGATTAACAGGATGGAAAATCTTTAGGGGAAGAGGCTAGCAATGAGCTCCTCTGTCTTCAGTTCAAGGCACAATGGAAATGAAAAGGATCTGTTCTAACTTGGATTGATAAGGTCTTGAGAGGAATTCAGGGTCTGATTTCAGACTGCTCTGTGGTCTATCTGAATATAGTGGACCCTTGTTTGTTAGAGTCTACCCAGTTTGATGTTCAAGTACCATTCTAAGGCTTTTGGCTGGTGTTCTACTTTACTTTCTCCCTTTTTGGCCTGGAGAAAGTATATTGGTTGCTTGCAAGTTTTGAATTGGGTAGGATTAGAAAATTGGCCTGGGTTGATTCCAGTTGTTTGAGGATTGGAAAGCCATCAATCAATTGTTCAAGTTTGGCTCTTGATTTGCTTGCTCAATTGGTGACTGGCGGATGTTTGGTTTCTTGATTTATCATTTTGATATTCTTGAGGGGATATGGTTGGTCTCATTTGGCTGGATGTGATGGTCGGATGGTAGGATCAATGCTTTGGAAAGGGAGGAGCAAAGGATGATTCAGTTTGTAGTTGCACAGGAGCTATGATCTTGTACAACTACAGGGGTTATACCGTTTGGGATAACTCCAGGCTGCCACACTCAGGTCATGGTAACTGCAACAAGTTATCATCATTGGGATAACTGATTTTGATGGTGATTTAGTTGCTAGAGAGTGACTACATCACATTGACTACAATATTTTTTTTTAAAAAAAAAAAACTAAATTTCAACAGAAATCACTTTTTGAAATTTTGTCTTTCTTTTTCTACTTGAAAAAATTTTGGTTGAAATTTTTCAACATACTTGAATTCTCACAATCAAAAAGATCTATTTAGAATTTTTTTTAAGAAAAAATCTTGTTTTTGGAACAAAGGATTGACATTTTTTCTTCAAAAAACAAATTTTATATTTTTTATGATTAATTTTGAACTTGATAGTTTTTTGTCAACATATTTTGGAATATTTGAATTCCCCCAATCAAAAAGATATCTTTAGCACTTTTTCAAGTTTTTCATATTTGTTAAAGATTTATCCATATTCAACCAGAAATATTTCATTTTTTGTAGATAAATTTAATTCTGATAATATTTGTTATTGTTTCATACTGCATGAAGTTTTCTTTTCAAGTCTTACCTCAGATTTGAATTCCTTCCAAAAAATATATATATATATATATATTTATGGCATTTTTACATGTCAAATTAACTGAAGTTGGGTCCATAATTGACTCCTGAAGAAATTCTAACTCAGAGAGACCCCCCAGGGGGTCAAATCTCTTTTGTTAGACCCCAAAGGCTTTTTTTAATATTTAAAGTCCTTTGGGGGCCCAAAAAACCTCAAGAAGTGTGTTCTCCCACCCCAGGGAACCTCTTTAAACCTTCAAAGGTTTTCAAATTAAACCTTCAAAGGTTTTCAAATTCTTGATGTTCCAAAATCATCCCTTTTGTTTTATTGGAATATTTATATCATTAATGGCCTCTTTCTCCTCATCCTCATTTTCATTTTCCTTAAGAAATAAGTTTACTACTCCTTGTTGTTAATACATCCAACCAAATGTCACTCCTGATCATTAATCCCTGCCTTATCAATCACTCTGCTCCTTTCAAAGTCTTTAAATTCAAATTCAAACCAATTTAATTTGAATAAATTACTCCTGTGCCAAGCTCTGCTTGCATATTAGCATTTATTTTGACACATCCTTCATTCAAGGCAGAAAAAACAAGAGTAAATATCTTGATTTATAGATAAATCCTGTTTCCTCTAAACTTAAAAGTGCACATTATCTCAAAGGTTTTCATCTAATTCATTTCTAGGAATGTTTCATTAACCAGAAATCTATTCTAGACTTCTTTAAACACCTTCTTTTGGTCTATAAAGATAATTTAAAAATTTTATCAAACTGAGGAAAGCATTTTGGGGTGGGAAAAAAAACCATCCCTTGGTGGCCTTCATGAATCTCACATTGCTGAACATCTCTGAGCTTCAATTTTGCTAATCTTTCCCCAAATCTAAACCCTCTTGTTAATATCACTCCAAATTCTCTCCCCATAACAACTCCCAAATATAATTTTTGTACCCTTCCCCAAAACTTTTTGATATACCATTATTCCTGTTCACAAATTTTATTGTTTTAAAATTATTTCAAAACACATTCTTTCCAGTAAACTTCTCACCATCCACAAAATCCTCAACTCAAATCCAAGAAACTGCTTAGAATATTCCTCCCGCTGCAAAAAATTGGAGGTTCATCCCACAATCAAATCTCCACCTCCCCCCAAGTTGGACTCCAATGTATTTAATTTTAAGTGATTTGGCTTATTTCTTTTTGGTTTGGGGGCGTAACAGAAGCTTCAGAGTTCTTCTGCATGCTATTTACTCATAAAAAAATTCATTTGAAACACCAACTTAAATCTCAATAACATTCATAAAAAAAATCTGAAGAAAATACACAAACCAGAAAAACTCCAATTGATTTCACTTTCACACCAAAGAAAAAAACCAAAACTTATGATCAGAGTTTTTTGACTAATCTATTAGGGGGGGTTTGGAAATCTAGTGATGATTTATAATATAAGTTTTTTCAAGGAAAGCTTTTCAACCTAACAATCCTGAATCCTCCTTCCACCTCTATAAGCTTGCACACACTCTCAATATAATCCAGTGAACTATTCAAGCTCCCTTCCCTACAGGCCTACTCTCTTGTAGACCTCAATCCACCCACAATTCACAATACCCCATCAATTTCATCAAAATTATCTGAGATTGGTGGGTGATCTAGGCTCCAAAGAATCCAATCCTCTGATACTATTTACACCAAAAAAAACTCCTCAAAAATCAAGAAAAAACTTGACCATCACTCCCTCAGATACACCCTATAAGATTATCTTCACTAATCCATATCCTTCCATCATTACCTCCCCTCTAAACCTTCACACTCTTTTTTCTTTCCTTCCAATCCATCTCACCAGTCAGTCTTGTTGAGTGACTGAATTATTATTCAATTTGTATTGACCAAAGAGGGCTAAGCCAGTTGCATCATCAGTATAGAAACAGCAAAAGGAAGGAAAGACATGAAGAAAGATAAAGATAAAGAAAACAAAAATCAAGCAAAGAACAGCTAGGACGTGCAGTGGTTGAGTAGGCTGGATCAGACACTATGAGAATATTAAGGAAAACAACAAGGATGACTTTGAAGAGGAGAATATCAATAGTTAAATCAGACATGTATAGAGTATTTGGAAATAGATGATTGTCTTACCAGTCAGAGCATAATGAAGATTGAGTTGAAGAGAGTAAAATTTGAGTTGAGAAGGATCAAACAAAAAGAAATAAAAAAGATAAAGAAAGAAAATAAAAGAAGAGAAATAAGACAAGATTTTATCTGATAATGACTAGTTGTGTTGAGAGTTGAGATGTGACTTTAGTTAGGTTGAGGTAGTTGTTTGTTCAGAGATCCTCCAGCATTGCCGGCAGGTATGTGATTGAGAGAGATTGAAAGGAAAGAGAAGAACAGGAAACATAGTTTTGAAAGACAGAGATAGGTTTGTGACAGTGATAGGGTCCGCGCCTATGTGGATGTGAAAGTAAAAGATAGCATGACCGTAAGAGTACAGAGGCAGAATTATTTAACAAGTCTGAACTTCAAAAGATAAATTCTCTCATCACCATTTGGGTTAATTTTCCTGGCCCAAAGTCTCCCAAGCTTTCCCAAGCATTGAATTTCTTGATGATCAACAGATTCCTGTGACTGACCCCACATCTCAATTTTCCATTCAGTCATGGCCTTCCAGCAGGTAAAATGGCTTATTTTTTATCTATTAAATTCTATCCAGAATTACAGAGTGTTGGAGTAGAATTACAGATTTGTAGAGTAGACTTAAAGATTGATAGAGTAGACTCACAGATTGATATAGTAGACTTACAGAGTGCCATTTAACTTGAGACTTATATTGACTCAAATACATCATCATCATCATCATCATCATCATCATCATCATCATCATCATCATCATCATCATCATCATCATCATCATCATCATCATCATCATCATCATCATCATCATATCCTTCCAAGTTCTAAGCAGTGACAGTATTAGGGGTAGTAGAGAAGGTGCTAGAACTAGATCACCACTACTCTAGATGTCAAAATACTAATTTTTTTTTTTTTTGGTAAAAATAATCATGATCATCATAATGAATAGTTAAAAAAATGATGAATGGTTCCCAACAAAAACCAAACCGATTTGACTGGTTTCCATCCCGCCAATCCAAGTAAGACTCTTGTCTCAGCCAACTAGGGGTTTTCTTGGACCACATATGATCACCACCTCACATTTGAGAAGGTATCCAAAGATACTTTGATTGAGATCTGGGTCCCAAGTTTTCTTCTCTCTCTCACTTTTTTTTTTTTTTTTTTTTTAAGGGGAAGGGGGATGGCATGCATATTTTTACATGGGCAAAAAAGAATTTCCATCACCCAAGGAGGCTTCATTTTTGGATCATATCTCTACATAAAGTCTTTTAACAAAACCTGTGGGAGGGACTGATCCAACCTTGAATTTTGGTCATGCTTTTTTGTCTTTTTTTTTTCTCAAGATGTCTTCAATTTTTTTTTATCCTCAATCATAGAAAGGAGGAATATGTATCTATTTATATATATATATATATATATTTTTAAAGAGAGAGAGAGAGAGAGAGAGAGAGAAGAAGACAAAAATGAATCAGTTATCGTACTAGCTCATGATCATCTCAAATTCAAATTCAAGTTTTGAATTCTTATTATTATTTTTTTTTTTTAAAAAAAAAAAAAAAAAGAAATCCTAAATTTGAAAATATATATATATATATATAGGGTAATGTTAAATTCACGGCTCCAGCCATGTAGGAGCCGTGTACAAGCTCCCACTTGGCCTGTGGGAGCCGTGTAGGGCCCCACATGACCTGTGGGAGTTGTGTAGGGCCCCTCAACGCATGGGGGCCCATACACTACTCCATATAACCTATAATTTATTAATTATTATTATTTATTAATTATTGTTATTTATTGCTTATTATTATTTATAAATTATTATTATTTATTAATTATTATTATTTATTATAAAATAAACAAAAGAAATAAAAGAAATAAAAGAAATAAAAGAAATAAAAGAAATAAAAGAAATAAAAGAAATAAAAGAAATAAAAGAAATAAAAGAAATAAAATAAATAAAATAAATAAAAGAAATAAAAGAAATAAAAGAAATAAAAGAAATAAAAGAAATAAAAGAAATAAAAGAAATAAAAGAAATAAAAGAAATAAAATTAAAAAATAAATAAAAAGTTGTTTGGCATGCCACACAACTCAAATGGGCCATTTAGCATGCCACACGGCTCATTTGAGCCGTTTATCTTACCACACGGCCCATTATAGCCGTGTAGCTTGCCACACCGCTCAAATGGGCCTTGCAGCATGCCACACGGCTCAAATGAGCCGTGTAAAGTGCCACACGGCTCATTTTCGCTGTGTAGGGTGCTACACGGCTCATTGAACTGTGTACATGGCTCAAATACCGTGTACAGAGCCAAATACATGGCCAATGAGCCGTGAATTTAACATTTCCCATATATATATATATATATAAATCAAAAAATAAACTTGAAAAAAAAGAAGAGAGGGCTATAATAAAGAAATAAAAAAAAAGAATAAGAAGGAAGAAAAGAAAAATTAAAGTTGAAAGGATTTTTGAGTTTCTAGATCTTAGATCTCAAAAAATTAGAAGGAGAGACTTAAAGGAAGATGAAACCTTGAAGGGAATTAGATTGATCAGAGATGAGAGAGGGAAAGAGAGAAGAGAGGGATAAGAATGATAGATTGGATGGTTGGATGAGAACCATGGTTGGGATCCATGACAGCCTGGTGATGATGATGAAGGATTGAGGTGATGAGAGTCATGAGTTGTTGATGAAGAAAGCCATCCCAGATGACTTGGTGATTGCTTTGAAACCCAGGTGCCCAAGGTTTTGGGTTGATGAAATCCTTTGGAACACTCTTGTGATGATCATCTTTTCCAGATCTTCTTGATTGGATTGAGTTCCTAGGGACCCAGATTTCCAATCAATCTCACTTGATCCTCATATCCATTCAACTCACTCTCTGTTTTTGTCCTTCAACTCATCCACTCAAGGCCCTCCACATTCTATCAAATCCACTCAGGGATCAATTGATATATAAGCTTTGGAATCTAATTACTTGAAACAGACACCTTTGAAAACTAATCTTGACAACATCATGGCCCTTTTTTTTTTTCTTGCTCTCTCTCTCTCTCTCTGTTTTTTTTTTTTCTTAGAGGGTGGGGGGGGAATGAAAAGAAGAGGAGAGGAGAAGTGGTTTGATTGATTAAGAAAATCCTAAGATTGAGATGATGGTGTTCAGATATCCCACTCTTGAACCTGTTGGGATCAACTCCAGCACACTCAAACCCTCCTCATCCTCAGGGATTCTTATTTTTTTTTCCCCCAGGAAACAAAAAAAAAAAACCTTGACTTCCTAGAAAAAACCCTTCTTGATCCCTTTGACCGCTCAATCTCTCCTGGGTCCCAGCCAACCTCCTTTCTTCCACTCATCAAACCTCAACTCCCAATCTTGAAGAAAAAAAAATCTAAGTGTTGAGTCTTTGAATTCTTCTACTCTTGATTCATCAAGCAATTCATGCCATCCAGCCTCAATGTAAAATAAATAAGAAAAAAAAAACCAAGCTGACAAGTGCATCACAGCTTATAATTTACACTGAGGCTTCCTTCAAGTTCAAACCTTCTATCTCAGTGGGGTGGGGGGTTGGGTACTTGAAGGTTTACAGCCTGTTGTAGTTTATACCCAGGCCCCCACACTTTTTGCTTGTTCATCTTGAGGGATGGATCTCTCCCAGATCTTTCTTTTTTTTCTTTTCTTTTTTCTTTTTTTTTTTTTTTTTTTTTGTTGTTCTTTTTCCTGAATTAAGAATGACCTTCGAACCCTTGAATCTCACTTGATTAGCTATCAACCCTTGGTCAACCTTGTTGGAAGTTATTCAGATCAGTTATAAGATGATTCCTAGATCATCCTTCTCTTTATGTACATATCTACAGGTAGGGGGGGGAATTAAGTTTTGAATTCTAAGTCCATAAGCTCTCAACCTATGTTTCCAGACATGTCACAAGATGTCTCCAGAATTGACCCTTATCCCTCTCCAAACTAAACTTCCCCGCGTCCTTTGATTCCAACTCGTGGAACTCCTCCTTCTCATCCACCCAATTTTTCTCATCCAACCAATCCTCTTGATTTTCCACTCTATCTCTCACACCTTCTTGTTGCCTCTCTTTTCCTCCTATACCTTCCCCTTTGGTCAAATTATTCAACCGGTAACATTGCCCAGACCTCACTCAAACACTGCCACCTTCCGCTCAAAGCCGTTTGGGAACTTTACTCTTCACCTCAAATCTATCACCAATTCCTTCAATCAAAGTGTATCTAGTTTGGTATGATTAAAATCCAGTCGCCTTCCTGTCTTTTTATTATTCATCTCTTTTCCATTGTTCTGATGTTGATGGGTTGGTTCCTGCTATGACTTTCTCATGGCTGTTCAAGGGGGATACTGGCTCTCTACTACTGCTGGTCCTTCCTAGTCATCTTGTACTCCTGTTGTTTTGGTATCTTTCATTATCTCCTTATCCTGGGTCTCTTATTCTTTAAAATCCAGCGTCAGTCTTGGTGTTTTTGTCTGAAATTAAAATTTTCAAAATCTCATCACAATTAACAGTCAAAATAACACAGAAGGCCTCCCAGCCAGTTCACTAACACCATGACTGATCTACTCCAACACACCATTTTAAAAACCTCCATCAAATCCATTCCTCTTTTGACCCTCAACAACTTCTCACTATGGAGAACAAGAATAGAAAACATGCTTGAAATTCAAGGACTCCAAGGGGAACTGTTCTCCAATACTGGAACTCTCTCCAAGACCAACAAAATTTACTTGAGATCCATCATCACCTCTAAATTGGACGCCTCCGTACACGCCAACATCATCACGGTTGAAAACAAGAAAGAAGCCAAACTTATCTGGAAATCCATACTGAATTTTTTTGCTTTGTCTGAGGCCTCCAACAGATCACAGGTGTTTGAATGTCTCCAAAACCTGACCTTCAATCCCAAAGATGGTCTTGGCTTTATTACCTCTGCCAAAGTCGCCATCAGGAGACTGCACAAAGTGGGAATTGATCTTCCCCAGGATATCCTTGCCTACATGCTAATTCACAAACTTCCTCCTTTTATGAGCAAAATCAAAGACCAAATTACTCATAACCAAGACTCCATAAATCCGGAAAGAGTCCTTGATCACGTTAGGATCTACCTGAAAAATCAAAAACCAAAGGAAGATCCCAATTTCCTACCATCTGCGCTAATTGCTACTGGCAGGAGCATGGACAGTTCCTCTCTTCCAAAGTGTTCTGGGGGAAAGCACAATCCCAATACTTATCACTCAGCAGCCAATTTCTGGGCTCTCCACCCCAAACTCAAAGAAGAATATTTAAAAAGACGTAATGGGAACTCAACAACTGTCAGTTGCTTCTACCATCATGTCTCATATTCTCCCTCCACATTATTTGTACTCAACACTGAATCCTCTTCTCATATGATCTCCAATCCCAACTCTTTGCCTCCTTGTCAACCAAAGAAATAGGGAATGTAAAAACTGGTTTAGAAAACAAAAGACTCTTGATCAAGGGGGTCGGTACGGCTGTGATCAAACTCAAGAATGGGAATCTAGACCTTTCAAATGTCCTCCTTGTACCCAATCTTTCTATTAATCTCCTATCTGCCAGATGTTTATTACTCAATGGTCTGAGCCTTAAACTTAAAAAGAACAACTTCCAAATTCTGGACAACAATTGAATCTTGTATAATGGCCACTACCCAAACAATCTACCTGTTGTTGAGGCATCTGAAATGGAGAATTTTTCCATCCTAACCTCCTCTGAGTTTCTGCACAAATCTCTAGCGCATGTGAGTTATAGTTGTCTGAGAAACAAGCTGAGCATACCTGTGAAAGCAGACACCCCATGCAAGTCTTGCGCCCTTGGTAAAATCACAAGGGCCAGGTTCAAAAACTCTCACAGCAAAACTGAGAAGCCATTCCAAGAGATCCACTTGGATACAATTGGCCCTATCACAAGCTCTGCATGCGGTCATTTCCTTATCTTAACCGTGGTTGACAGCTGTTCCCAATACTGCTCTGCCATTCCTGTGAAACTGAAAAGCGACATTCCTGAAACTCTTATCCATGTAATAAATATGGAAGCCAAGAAATTTGGTTATTCCCCTAATTTTATTCACTTGGATAGGGGGGCTGAATTTGCTAATCACTTTCTGAAAGAATTCTACAACAATAATCTCATTGCCTTACGCCACTCTGATACCTATACACCCAAGCAAAATGGACTGGCTGAAAGATTTAATTGTACCATCATAGAATCTCTTTGATGCACTCTTCTAGACTTGGGGATCAACACTAATCTGTTGCATGAAGTCATTAAATCAGTCACCCTGGCGCTTAACCAAATCCCTTCCCATAAGAGTAACCCATCACCTTACACAATCTTCAAGAATAAAGAAATTCCACTGAGCTTTTTCAAACCTCTTGGCATAAACCTGGTATTTCTAGCCCCTCCCGGGATCCCTCGCTCTAAGCTGGCTCCAAAAGGGATACCAGGAGTTCTGATTGGATAAAATGAGGAACTGTTATTGTATCAAATCCTACTGGAGAGCGGGAGGATCATTGACACCAAGCATGTTGCCTTTCTCAACTTCAATCCCATGGATAGAAACATCTCTTTTTCTTCAATCCACAATGACCTTCTTGAACCCATCTACCCTACAGTTCTCCCAGAGGACCTTGAAACGGACAAGGCATAATCTGTCAAACCCCCTCTGAACAATCCTGAAGACCAAGTTTGCGTTCATCCTGATCCAGAGAACCCGGTTCAAGATGTCCCCTCTGAACCTCCGCCAGATCAGATCCTAGATCCTATCAATCATCCTCCCTCTTCCAATCTTCCCTACTCTACCCCCTTGGAATAATCCCTCAGACCTAGAACATCAAATATCAGACCAATCAAATACTTGTATCTCACACAAGAAACAAGCCAATACACCAATGCCATTGCAGAGGAGTTTGAAAACATTGAAAAACATGAAGTCTGGGAAGACTGTTCCTATATCCCAACTAAATTCCTAAATAATATCCTTGTTCTGAAAGACAAACCTGCTACAGAAAGTACTTCCGCAAAGAAGAAAGCCAGGTTGTGTATACAGGGGTTCCAACAAGTTTACGGTGTAGATTATTTTGAAACCTTTGCTCCCACTGGACGTTTTTCCTCCCTATTGGCTTTACTCACTCTGTGTGCTGACAAGAATTTAAAAATTAGACAATTTGATGTCAAAGGGGCCTTTCTACATGCACCTTCAAAAGAAGACATATACATCAAGACTCCAAAACATTCTACTAGAAAAACACCTTTCCTAAAATTGAAGAAATCCCTTTACGGCCTTAACCAATCCCCAGCTAACTGGTACAAAACCTTGACCAAGTGGCTCACTGAAATCCACTTCACTCCCTCAGAATCCAACCCTTGTCTCTTCTTAAACAAGGATTCCTATTCTTTTGTTTACTTTCATGTAGACAACCTAATTGTTGTTGGAGAAGTGGATTCATTCAAAAATCAGTTCCTTAGTAGATTCCCCAACTCCTCCGGGCATTTCCATGACACCCTCCTAGGTATGGACATCTCTGTTGGCAAGAACCTTATCAAACTCAACAAAATAAAGCTTATAGACAAGACTCTTGAAGAATTAAATCTGCCTAATGCCCGGACTTTCCTGACACCTCTAACCCCAGGCGTTTGCCTTGTGAAAGCAAGCAAACCTGAAATTGAACAATTCAATGCGCTGGGTGTCAACTACAAAAGATTCACCAGTATTCTCAATTTCTTATCCTGTCGTACCCATCCTGATTTAGCCCCTGCTGTATCCATCCTTTCTTGATTCAACAATAAACCTGGTATCATTCATTGGACAGAAGTCATACATTGTTTCAAATACCTGAAGGGAACCAGAAACCTCAACCTTTCTCTGTCTCCATCCAGAGAAAATCAAAAAAATATTATTTACTTTTCCAATGCCACCTGGGGAGACGACCACGAGTCGCGCAGATCTCAATTGGGTGTGGAAACCAAAGGAGAGTTACGCTCCTAAGTTGTCCGCAAGTCCGGAAGTTATTGATCTAGGCGTCTGTAAGGAGGTTGGATACAATGAGTTCTTAAGTGTAGTGAGATAAAAGAGAGATAATGAGATGTATTCTTCTTCCCCCCCAATCCTTCCTCTTCCTTCCATTTCCTTGGTGGTCTTCTCCAATTATGATAGATCAATGGATAGATTGGTAGATCCGTAGATAGATGGGTAGATCCATAGATGGGTAGATCCGTAGATAGATGGGTAGATCTGTGATCCTCACCCAACCCAGAGTTGAGGGTGAGGACTTGGGTCCCCCCCTTCAACCCTAACCTAAGTACAACCACAAACGCAAAAGAACAATGAAACACAACCCCTAAGCACAGAACCCTAGCCCAACCCTACCCCTCCATCCCTTGCCCCATAATTCGTGCCCCTCAATATCAACGTACGCCCGTTTTTTCCTTCTCATGGCGCGGCCCTCCGCCACGCCCTACTTGGAGCCCCCCGGTTCGCCCGCCCGCGCGCATCCGCAGACCTTGCGGTCCGCAAGTCGGCCTGCGCGGGCCTAACCCCCAATTGCCCCACCCTTGCCTTCCGGACTAGCCACCTGCAAGCTTGGTTGGGCCGGCTCCATCAATTGGTCCGCCTTTCCTGGGCGGGTCGCCGCCCGGCGCCCTTGGAGTAGGCCCAACCCGCACCTGGTGCTGAGCCCGCAGCAGCTGCTGCTGAGCCCTCAGAAGGCACTGCTGAGACCGCGCGCACCCAAATGCTGAGCCCGACCTACCCAACTGCTGAGCGCGCAGCCCGCAACACAGCTCTCAACCCAAGGTTATAAATACAACACCACATCCCCCCCCAAGTTGGGTTCTGTCCCCAGAGGTCTCCCATTGCTGCCTTGCCCCCATCACACTACCAACCCACCTCTCCCCCAACCACCCCAGCTCACCCCAGCCCCTCCTCCCCTTCCGCTCCATCGCCATCATGATCCCCGGCAACTTCTGCGCCTGGAACGGGCTTGCGTGCTCAATTGTTCCTGGTCAACACGCCTGCACTTCTTGCCAATGTGGCCATTGCCACTGCTTGCTTGGCGAGGGAATGCCGCGTCCTCCTCCTCAATCTGGTTCCCGTCCTTGGCCGCGCAAGAGGGCCCGTCCGGACCCGTTCGTGGTTTTGGACGATGAAAAAATCTCTGAGGATTTGTGGACTCTGCCCGGATTGCCTTGTGCCCGCTCTCCCCCAGGACCAATCCGCAACTCCGCCTCCCCATTCCGCCGCGCAGGGCCCCCACGGAAGGAGGACTCCCCAAACTTTGCGGCTTATTGGTCCGCCTTACGGCTCTGGATGGACCGCGTTTGGGTCACGCAAGGCGCGAGGGACCCGCGCATCAATGAAATCCTCCGACGCCGCGCTGGCCCTCCTCCAGTCCCTACCCCAGCCCCGGCTCCTCCTCCAACTCCGGCTACTCCTTACTTGTCAGACTTGGACAAGAGGCCCCCAACCCCGCGGGGCACCCCTCCGCCACCCGCGTTGCCAGTAGTCATCTCCTTGTTGCCTCCCGCTGGACCAAGCCCCCCCAATGGTCCACTGGGGGCCCCTTCTTCACCAGTCCTGCCTCCTCCCAGCCCACCCAAGATTCCGGATATCCCCGTTTTCCCAGCTATTCCGCTTGCAAGGTTTGTTGCAATGGTGGAAGACGCAGACGGCCTCCTTTGGCGGTTCCTGGCAGCCCCTCATGCCCACACCACCGGCAACCAACGGGAACTCTTGGCGGCCTTCCGGACTTTAGCCCCAGCGGCTCACCCGGATGCGGAGGAGGTGATGAGGACTTGTCCAACATAGACGGATCGCCCCCCCCTTTCTTCCTTTTCCATGTTGTATCTTATTCTGCGCCTTCTTGCAAAGAAATAATTTTTTGCCACGCCGTCCTGAGTAGCCTCCGGGCTTGTGAGAACCTTTGCGCACAAGATCCCCATCTTTAAAGCAATCCGCCCAAGTGAGAGCAAGAGTGAGTGAGAAAGAGGTCCGCGCCCGCATCCTGAGTGAGAGTGGGAGTGAGAATAATGGCGGAGTTAAGGGTGAGAATGAGTGAAATTAAAGTCCACGCCCGCGTCCTGAGCCAACAAATTTCCCCAGAAGTTACCTGGACCGCCCCAGCCGAACTGCCACACAGTTGCCCGTACCCAATCCTGCAACAAACGCAACAATCCTACACCAGCATGCGCACAGTCATCCAAGAGAGGCAAAGAAGGAAGTTGAGAAAACAAACATTCTGGGGTGTCTAGCTTTTCTGGCTGTGAAACGGCTAGGACACCCCCTTACCAAATCAGACCTGTCCCGTACGTGTCCCGCGCCAAGAGGAAACAAGGAAAAGAACCAAGCCCAAAAAAAAATGAAACCAAAAACCCAAGAAAAGCAGAAAGAATTTTTTTTTTTTTTTTAGGGCCTCCGCTCCTTGTCCCGCATTGACCAATCCGCGGGGCTTGTCCTTGCATTTATGGACCCGGCTAGCCCCTGGCCCGCATCCCTGTAATCAATTATAACCAAAACCAGTACCAATCCAAGAGGCCAATCAAATATAAAAGAAATAGGATAACGGACATTCTGGGGTGTCTAGTTATTCCGGCTGTGAACCGGCTAGGACACCCCCTCACCAAATCAGACCTTCACCCTACTCGCGTCCCCCCCCCAAGTTGACGGCTGTCCCCAGCAGTTGGTAGCCTTTTGCTCCTCCGAGGTGGCGCATCGGGCGCGGGCTCCTCCTCAGACAAAGGATCCGGCCCGTTCACTGATCCTGAACTCCCGACGCCATCCCCCGCGTTTGGGCCATCCCCGGCCGTCTTGTTGAAGGAGGTAGAGCCGCGCGCAAAGAATTTCTTCATGTGCAAGGCTGTGACCTTCCGTTTGAGCGGCACCCCTTCCAATTCCTCAAGCTGGTAGCTCCCGCCCTTGAACTTGGATGCCACGTGGAAGGGGCCGTTCCATTGGTTGGCAAAAAGATTCCCCCACTGAGATTCCAGACTCTGGTTGTACAACAAAACCAAGTCACCCTTCCGCAGCGGATCCCGGAGGCGGTGGGAGCAGCACTTGTCCCAATAGCGGACCAAAGCCGTCCTTGTCTTCCCCAACCTTTCAGCGGCCTTTGTCAGGGTCTCGTCCCGTTGGAGAAGCTGTTTGGCGCGCGCTTCCACAAGTTCCGCGGTCTTCACCTTCCACCAGTCTATGCCCAAGAAGGTTCTGAGCTTGATGTCCACCGGAAGCACCGGACGTTGTCCGTAGAGAAGTTTGTAAGGCAAGTAGCCCGTCGAGTGTTTGACCAAGATCCTGTCCGCAAAGAGGACCGCCAGAAGGGCCTCCTGCCACCGTTTACCATCCTCCCCACACATCTTTACCAGGGCATCCTTAATGGGCTGATGGCTGTGTTTGATCATCCCAGCACCCTCCAGATAGTATTCCGTGACACGCCCAAACTTAGCTCCGCAACTCTGGACCAGTGCCATCAAGCGCCCCCGGAACTCCGCGCCTCCGTCAACAGTGACCAAGCAAAGCAAACCATACCGGGCAAACCAATCCTCCTCCAAGAACTGAGACACCTTCTCCGCTGACAACTTCACCAGAGGACAAGCCTCAACCCAACCTGACAGATTGTCCCGCACAACCAGCAGGTACGCATACTTCCCTGCCTTTATGTGGACCACGTCAAGGGAGACCCGCCCAAACAACGCCTCCTCCCCCGTAGGGTGACCCACCTCCCTGGGAAACCTAGAACTCTGCCATTGACACGCTTTGCAAGACTTCACCCATTCCCGTACGGCGCGCACCACACCCGGCCACCAGAACCTTGCCTTCACCCACCTCCCCGTTTTGAGCTCACCCCAGTGCCCAAGGTCGTTGTGGAGACACCTCAGAATCATTTTCTGGTCCCTCCTTGATGTCGCAACCACCAAAGGCACCGGGATTCTTTGTTGCCACAGTTTCCCATCCTGCATGTAGAAGTTGGTCTTCCGCCGCTTTTCCCACCAAATTTCTGTTCCTGACGCGTCCTCAGGAAACCAGAGATCCCGCAAGAAGGAGCACAAGATTGCGTAGCGCCCGGACTGCTGAAGCGGAAGGGTGACCTCTGTCTCCATCATACCAACGCAAATAACCGGAGACTCCACGTCCAAGGGCTCCGCCCCCTCAAACGGATCCTCCTGCGGATACCGCAACAGCGCGTCGGGCATTGTGAATGCCTTCCCTGGAACATGAACCATGCCAAAAGTGAAGAGCTGAAGAAATGCCACCCACCTAGTCATAGGAGCGTTTGGCAGTGTTGGAGAATTGATCATCCTTTCCAGGACCTCTGCGTCAACCAGAAGCTTGAAGTGCACCCCCCAGAGCAGGTGCTGAAGCCTCCGCACGATTTTGGTGACTCCGCATAATTCTAACTTTGGCTGCAAGTACCAACTCTCTGTAGCTGTAAAAGTCACGGAATCATAGAGAACCGGCCTATCCTTACCATCCTCCTCCTGCGTCAGGACACCTCCCGTGCCAAGCTTGCTAGAGTCAACGGCCAAGCGGATCCCTCCCAAGTTGTAGTCAAGGTTGCAGAGGACAATTTCGCGGCCCACAATCTCCTTGAGCTTTGCAAAGGAAGTGTCACACTGCGTCGTCCATTCCCATGCCGTGCCTTTCCAGGTCAGTGCCCGCAGCGGACTTGCCACTTCCGCAAACCTTTTGATGAACATGCAAACATAGCTGCACAGTCCCAGGAATTGGAGAATATGCAAGGGCATCGGCGGGGTTGGCCATTTGAGGACTTTGTTTTGTTTCTTTGCCGCAATTCTCCTGCCGTTGAAAGCCACCACATGGCCTAGCACTTCCAACGCCGGAACACAAACTGCCAACTTACCCCCCGATACCGTAAGCCCTGCCTCCTCAATTTGAAACAAGACCCGCTCTAATGTCTGCGCGTACTCCCAGATGAAGCGGAGGATCTTTGGGGCCTCCTCTAGCACTGCACCCCTGTAATCCGTCTTTGGTCCTTTGATGCCGGCGTTGTTGATGAAGATCAGAACCCCGTCCGGTATGTTGTCCCGCAGGATCCACGTCATCTGGGCTTGATAGACCGCCACCAAGTTTGTTTCCCCCTGCGGCAACTGCGTCAGCTGCATCCTTCCCAATCCTGTCTCAAATGCGGTTAGCGGCCACAAGTCGGGATGGAGCTTGCGCTGATCATACCCCCCCATTACATTGACCAAACCGTAACACACGCCCCCCGCCATCAATTCCAGGAACTCTTCCACGCGCGGAGGCAATCCCGCGTCCCGGATAGTGAACAAGTTAAGCGGCTGCAGGTTGTGAACAATCCTAAGCAATTTCCCGTCCTGTTTAACAACCGCAAAAATTGGGCTAGAGTAGCTTGATGTTGACTGCTTGTACAACCCCCTTCTCATGCGCTCCCGGACCAGTTCCAAGAAGGGTTCCCGCACGGTCCGAGTGATCGGAATTGGCTTGATTTTCCAGGGCTTGTGCAGCACCGTGGGGATTTCATAGGGGTCACCAACCTCACCCTTCAGAAATCCGCGCTTGTTGGGCCTGAAGGCGAGGGCCTTCTTGCGGAGCACCAACACCAATGCTAACAAATCCTTCTCCTCCATACTCAACCACCCTGCCGGCCCAAAATTCAGCGCCTTGATTCACTTGTTTGTGATCCGCGCCGACCGCGTTACCCACCCAAACTTCCCCAATGGACTCACCCAGGGTTCCCAAGACCAGGAGATTGGCCTCAGAGGCCTGTTCAGCCCCTGCGGCATGGGCTTGTTCTGGGGCCGGACCTTTTGTGCCACAGGCTTGTATTGCCCCGCGTTGCACCTAACCATCCTTACGCGTCCGCCGTTGTTGTCGTGAATTCTGGCAACAATCAACCCACGGCTCTTGCCTTTGCTCACAAGCGTGGCACTATGGTAGGGTTTTTGAAACACAGTACCTTCCAGTGGTGCATACTGAGGAAGAGGACTTACTTCTGCCGCTTGCGCCCTCCGCTGTGGAAACTTTTGGGAGCAACACCCCAGAAGTCGTCCTCAAGTTCCGGAAGTTATTGATCAAAGCGTCTGTAAGGAGATTGGATGCAGCTGTTCAAGAGAGAGAGAGGGAGAGAGAGAGAGAAATAATAAGATGAATTCCTTCCTTTCCAATCCAATCTAGTCCGATGCCATAAAAAGTGATATCCTAGAGTCCAGTCTGTGAAGTGAAGTGAAGTGCTTCCCCCCTCTACAACCCAGAGTTGAGAGCAAAGTATTTAAGTCCTCCCTCTCAACCCTAACCTAAGTACAACCACAAGTAAGCAAGAATGATGAAATACAACCCCTAAGCACAGAACCCTAGCCCAATCCTACCCCTCCATCCCTTGCCCCATAACCCATGCCCCTCAATATCAACGTACGCCCAGCTTTCCTGCCCGCGCCCGTCCGCCCATAAACCCGTTCCAGGTATCCGCGTACCCGCGTGACCCAATCCGCGCGTCTTGCAATGCGCGGTCCGCCTGGTCTGCGCAAGCCATCCGATCCGCGCAAGCTTTCCGATCCACGCAAGCCTTCCGACCCAAGCAAGCTTTCCAATCCACGCAAGCCTTCTGATCCGCGCAAGCTTTCCAATCCGCGCAAGCCTTCCAATCTGCGCAAGCTTTCCAATCCGCGCAAGCCTTCCGATCCGTGCAAGCTTTCCGATCCGCGCAAGCTTTCTGGTCCGCACGATCCGCCGTCTCCCGTCTCCAGGTGCAGAGCCCAACCCAACTGCTGCTGGGCCTACCTGACTGCTGCTGAGCCCGCAGCGCGGCTAGCTGCGACAAGGCCCTTCCCATTGCTTAGCGCGCCGCCTGCAGCCCTTTCCTGACTCGCGTCCATAAAAGAGCACCACATCCCCCCCCCAACTTGAGTTCTGTCCCCAGAGATCTCCCACCATCTCACCTTCCGTAGTTATCCTTTCTCCTTTGTATTTAGCGCCTATACACAAAAAAAAAAGACATACGTTGTGCGTGATTGAGTAGCCTTTGGGCTTGTGAGTCCCTGAGCAAGAATAAGGAATATCCGCGCCTTGGAGAGAGAAGATCAGCGCCAGTGAGAAGTCGGAAAAGGTGAGAAATCCGCGCCAGTGAGAGTCTGAAGGTGAGAAATCCGCGCCAGTGAGAGTCTGAAGGTGAGAAATCCGCGCCAGTGAGAGTATCCGCAAGAGTACATGGGTAGACAGAAAAGGAAGAATGAATAGATAAGAAGGAACAAGAGATTTTTTTTTTTTTTTTTTTTTTTTTGAGCCCGCGTCCTGCGTCCCAACTCCAACCTTCCACCCCGCGCTAGCTCCCCCCCAACTTTGCCGCTGTCCTCAGCCAACCGCGCCCCACCCATCGCCAGATCCGCGGAGCGTTGCCTCAACCAATCCCGCAGGGACCTTGTTTGCAAATTGTTGTCCCAGACCGCCTAGGTGCACCTCCCGCCGCCAAGACCCTCCTGCATCCTTTGAAATTTGAGCCCATCCGCGCGCAAAACCCAAAAAAAAGCAAACACCCCCAGACATCCTTACAACAACCCGCCGTGGAGGAGGAAAGAGGCTTTGAAACCCTTTCAATCCCAGCTCTCTTCTTCCCCACCCTGTCCACACAAAATCCTTTGCCCTTTGCCCTTCTTGCGGCCTTGTTCTCCCCTCTGGAGATTTCTGACCGCTCCCTTCTCGCCAGACCGTGCGTGACCACTTGACCCTTCCGCTCCGCCCCACCGTCTGTCCATTCCGCGCCCGTCCTTTCCATTGCTGCCACTACCCTTTCCAAATGCGCGCTCCCTGCCACCAAAGAGGTCCAGCTTGGGTCGTGATTCTTCAACGCGTGGTCCGTCTCTTCCGCCGCCGCGTGTACCTTCTTTGCAAGATCCGTCCGCCGCTTGCCAATTCCCAGTCCGCACGGAGCATCCATTTCCCGTTCCGTTGTCCTTGCCCGCTTCCTGTCAGTAGGCCGCACCGGTTCCATTGAGTCCCGCTTCCCCAACACGTTCTTAGCCCCCACTGGGGAAACCGATTCCGCGTTTGAATCCACTTTCTGGTCCCTTTTTCCCGTCCGCCAATGGTCGTTGTCCTCCCCATTTGCGCACATGCGGGGCGCAGATGCGCTGGGAGACTGAATACTCCCCAGATAGGCCTCAAGGCCCCTTGCCACCTCTGCAAGTTCGCTAGCCCAAGAGATGGTTGCCGGTGGTGGGGCCGGAACATACTCTGCCCTGTAGTACTCCAGTTCCGCGTAGTCCACTTCCGCTTGCAACCGGGTCCCGTCGCGCGCGCCTGCCTTGTAGCCCAATTCCGCAGATGGCTTGAGATCGTCCTTCCGAAAGCGAGAACCGCGCCTCCCCCATCTTGCCAGAATGTCCTCCTTCAGTTCCGGCCAATCCAGGTTCAGGTAGCCATCCATCTCCTCCACATCCCAACGCGCTTCCACGTCCTTGATGAACAGGACAACGTGGCGCGCCTTCTCAAAATCCAAAACGCCTTCAGAGTCCGCAATTGTTTCATACCGCAAGATGAATCGCTCCACTTCCGCAATGTTGAGTCGAATATGCGGGTAAATCCATGGGGTAGCGCGGAAGCCGTGGGAGGAGGAAGGAAGAGAAGCGGCTGTTGGTAGCATCCTTGAGTACCTTTGAGAGACTTTGACGAAAGATCTTTCCCGGCCAGACCCCCAGATGTGGAAACTTTTGAGGTTATCCCTCACAAAGTTGCCGCAGGTTCAGGAGTTCTTGGGTCGAAGCGTCTGTAAGGATTAGATACCAAGCGTAAAGAGAAGTTTTTGAGAGCCTGAAGAGGAGGAAAGGAGAGAAGAGGGGAGGGATTCTGTTTTCCTAAGTCCGCTCCCTGCCTCCTGATGATACAATGGTAAGATGCCCCCCTACAACCCGGAGTTGAGGGAAAAGGTATTTGAGCCCTCCCCCTCAACCCTAACCTAAGTACAAGCACATGAACAACCCGACAACAATGAAGAAGGAAACCCTAGGCCCAAAACCCTATCCCATATCCTAACCTGTACCCTGTCCGTATCCTATTCCGCTTGCTCACCTGCCATTACACGCATCCGGTTCGTCCCCCGCGGCGCGGCCCTCCGCCGCGCGCTTCTCGAAGTTCACCGCAATTGCCCGTATCCGCCCGACGCGCCGTTGTGAATTTCCTAGTCCCGTAGCCGGCCCGCGCTTGCGCGCGGCCGTCCACGGGTATAGCCCCGCGATTGCTCCGCCCTTTCCTTCCCTAACTAACCGCCCGAGAACCTGATCGGCCCGGCTCCATCACTGGGTTGGACACCCAAGCGGGTTGCGGCCCGCCTCCCCTAGTCAGACCCGGCCCGCAGCTGCGTGCTTCGCCCTGCTGCGCCTTCTGCTGAGCCCGCAGCCGCCACTGCTGAGAACGCGCGCACCCCAACTTCTGAGCCCGACCTACCAGATGCTGAGCGCGCAGGCCGCAATGCAGTTCCCGATCCAAGGCTATATATTGACACCACACCGGGCACTTCCTTCTGCCTTTTGCTCCTCCCTAGTCAACCGCCCGCAAAAGGCCGGAGCTTGCCCTGCGCGGTACCCACGGTCGACTAGGAAAAACCCTCCGCAGGGCGGCCCTCACGGTTGTCCCCACTGTCGGACTCTGCCTCTTTGCCAACCGCTGCTGATGGCACCCATTTCCCCTTCCCATGGTCGGAGATCGTTGTCTCAAAACTTGCCCCGGACGCATCCTCCACCATCAGCGCCTCCGTCCCTTCCTCTGCGTTGAACATCATTTGGGCCCGGAATCCAAACATGAACGGCCGACCCAAAATCACCTCACCGCACTCAACCGAGAGGAACAACAGCGGATTCCGAACCTTTGCGACCTCCACCTCTTCTTCCTCCACCACCCCATCTACCCAACATTCCCCCCCATTGAGCTCCAGCTCCCGCAAGCCCATAGCGCACTTCCTCCGCACCAGTCCCAACTCATCCACCAGTTTTGAGGGGAGCAGGTTGACCATTGACCTGCTGTCCACCATTGCCCACACTTTCCTTCCCGCGATCTTCAATGAGGCATAGGCAAGCAACACCAACACAACTCCCATTCCGTTTCCTCCGTTGCCGCATTCACGCCCTGCACTGTTGCCGGGATCCTGCTGCCCCTGTGATCCTTCAGCGCCTGGACCATTTCCTCGACAACCACCAGAGAGACCGCAGCCCCTGTAGCGTGAGAGGTATTGGTACCTCACTCCCCATCACTCGCCAAACAATTTCCGCAGCCTTCCTTCTTCCTCCGGAGCTGATTGCCAATGCGTCGCCCCCCGACCCTTGCGCCCCAACCCTTGGAGCTTGATTTAATGGCCGCTCCTTGGCATCCACATCCATCCTTTCCGACACAATCCACTCATTTGCTGCCAACGCCCTAACTTCCGCCTCCACACGCAGTGCCCGCCACGTATTGGGCCCGGTGACAATCCCAAGGGACACCCAAGCAGCCCCTTGCCCTAACCTGCTCCACCGGCGTTGGCTGACCAGCCCCCAGGTCCACCGGTTTGCCCAACCAAAATATGTAGGTCCCCCCGGACGTGCAAACCAACCCCTTGTTCATGTCCTTGGTCAGATCCGCGCAACCAGACTTCCAATGACCTTTATCGCCGCAATATGTGCACAGGTAAACCAAAAACCCCCCCGTTGGTCCGCTACTGGGCTGAAAGCCCCCTCTTGCATGGGGCGGCAGATTGCGCGAAAAAGCGGGAGGCGGAGCCGTTGGCTGGGCCGCCATCCAATTCATAAGTATCCGCAAGTCCCGTAGCATGTCCGTTACCTTGTTCACCGGTACTCCCATTGACTGCAAAGGGGCTACGGGCCGTTCTGTTGCTGGCGGGTCTGCAAGCGGTACCGGCGTTGGGGCCGGGGTGGAAGAGGCCGTCGGCTTCCTTGAACTCGCCAGGATTGACCGGGCCGTATCCTTGATCAGCTCTTCCAAGTTGATCTTGCTCTTGACCGCCTGGTTGATGACGCCCAAGCTTGGGAGGAGCGCAATGCTCCCATCCACTGACCGCCTTACCAACCCACGCTCGAATATGTAACGCTGGACCCGCGTGCAAAGTTGCAGCGCAAGGCCGCCTAGGAACACCCGCTTCATGGCCCCCGTCTGACCTGCCACCACCTGGTTCTTTTCTAGGTAACTATAAATTCGGTCAAACTTGGACTTGTACTCAGACAGATTGCTCCGCGTCCTCACCCCATCTTGGGAAATCGCCTCACCCGCCGCTCGCTCAAAGTCCATCTCCCAAAAGCGGGGCTTGCGCTTCCCCCACCTTGCCATCATCTCTCCCCGGAGCCTTGTACCCTGACATATCCTCCACTTCCCGGAGCGTATTCTCGTCAGCAATGAAGAGAATGACCGTGCAAACCTTGTCCTCACCTGTTGTGTTTTTGGAGTCCGCAATATCCTTGAATCTTGCCAGAAAGCGCCCAATTTCCGCAGTGTTGAATCAGAGATGGGGGAAGTTCTGCGGCCTAAGCCACACCTGTTGCGGAACCTCAGCCGCCTCCAAAGGCTCTGACCGAGGAGGAGCAAAACCGCCAGACCAAGTAGTCGGCGGTGGTGGAGGTGTTGGCCCGCCAGCTCCTGGCTGGAGAGGGGACAAGGGTGGAACATTTGATCCTGGAGTAGTTGTGGGCAGCATTGCACCCGTTAGCTTTGAGAGACCTAGACAAAAGATTACTTCCCAGCCAGACCCCCAGAAGTGGAAACCAAAGGAGAGTTACGCTCCTAAGTTGTCCGCAAGTCCGCAAGTTATTGATCTAGGCGTCTGTAAGGAGGTTGGATGCAATGAGTTCTTAAGTGTAGTGAGATAAAAGAGAGATAATGAGATGTATTCTTCTTCCCCCCCCCCCAATCCTTCCTCTTCCTTCCCTTTCCTTGGTGGTCTTCTCCAATGATGATAGATTGATGGATAGATCGGTAGATCCGTAGCTGGGTAGATCCGTAGATAGATGGGTAGATCCGTGATCCTCACCCAACCCAGAGTTGAGGGTGAGGACTTGGGTCCCCCCCCTTCAACCCTAACCTAAGTACAACCACAAACACAAAAGAACAATGAAACACAACCCCTAAGCACAGAACCCTAGCCCAACCCTACCCCTCCATCCCTTGCCCCATAACTCATGCCCCTTGATATCAACTTACGCCTGTTTTGTCCTTCTCATGGGGCGGCCCTCCGCTGCACCCTACTTGGAGCCCCCCGGTTTGCCTGCCCGCAGGCGTCCGCAGACCTCGCGGTCCGCAAGTCGGCCTGTGCGCGCCTAACCCCTGATTGCCCCGCCCTCACCTTCCGGACTAGCCACCTGCAAGCTTGGTCGGGCCGGCTCCATCACTAGGTCCGCGTTTCCTGGGCAGGTTGCGGCCCGGTGCCCTTGGAGTAGGCCCAACCCGCACCTGGTGCTGAGCCCTGCAATTCCTACTGCTGAGCCTGCAGCGGCTGCTGCTGAGCCCTCAGCAGGCACTGCTGAGACCGCGCGCACCCAAATGCTGAGCCCAACCTACCCAACTGCTGAGCGCGCAGCCTGCAATGCAGCTCTTGACCCAAGGTTATAAATACAACACCACACTGGTCATCTATGTCTCTGTCTATTGTGCCCCCTGTCCTGGAACAGCGGAAAACAATGTAACATTGCAATGTTGCCCACAGAATCCAAACTGAATTCTCTCTCTGATGCATGCCAAGAAAATCTCTGGATGAAACACCTTATTGGCAAACTTTGAAACCTCAATCTTGATCCCACAGTGTTTCATATAGATAACTCATGCCTCCTAGATAAAATCAAAAATTTTGGTTTTCACTCAAAAACAAAACATATCGATATCAAGTACAAATTTATTTGAAAAAGTCTTGAATCCCAAGAGATTAAAGTTGTGCTTGTTCCCTCTGATAACTTGGTTTCAGACTGCCTGTCAAAATCTAGTGAAAGAAAATCCTTAGATTGTTGGTTAAGCACCTGTTTTGACTAATCATACTAAACTCTGGGGGGGTGTTGAATTCTAAGTCCATAAGCTCTCAACCTATGTTTCCAGACATGTCACAAGATGTCTCCAGAATCAACCCTTATCCCTCTCTAAACTAAACTTCCCCGCATCCTTTGATTCCAACTTGTGGAACTCCTCCTTCTCATCCACCCAATTTTTCTCATCCAACCAATCCCCTTGATTGTCCACTCTATCTCTCACACCTTCTTGTTGCCTCTCTTTTCCTCCTATACCTTCCCCTTTGGTCAAATTATTCAACCGGTAACATTGCCCAGACCTCACTCAAACACTGCCACCTTCCGCTCAAAGCCATTTGGGAACTTTACTCTTCAACTCTGATCCATCACCAATTCTGTCAATCAAAGCATATCTAGTTTGGTATGATTAAAATCCAGTTGCCTTCCTGTCTTTTTATTATTCATCTCTTTTCCATTGTTCTGATGTTGATGGGTTGGTTCCTGTTATGACTTTCTCATGGCTTTTCAAGGGGGATACTGGCTCTCTACTACTGCTGGTCCTTCCTAGTCATCTTGTACTCCTGTTGTTTTGGTCTCTTTCATTATCTCCTTATCCTGGGTCTCTTACTCTTTAAAATCCAGCATCAGTCTTGGTGTTTTTGTCTGAAATTAAAATCATTGAAATCTCATCAATAAGTTTTCACACTGATGGATGAAATGAAAAAAAAAAAAAAAAAAAAAAAAAAACATCAGGAAATTTGATTGGTTTTTGAAAGATAATCTGAAGAGGAATCTATTCAATTAAACTTCAAACGTTCTAAATCAAGATTTTTATCATATCAAAAATCATTAAGGATTTCTTAACTTTTTCACCTTCTTGATTATGAATGAACCTCTGCCTGAAAAACCATTAAAACCATTAAATTCAAAAAAAAAAAAAAAAATCAAAAAAAATCAAAAATCAAAATAATAATAATAATAATAATAATAATAAAAGAAAATATTATTCTCCTCAGAAAGGTTTCCAATTTTTTTTTTTTTTTTTTTTTTCTCAGTCATTTTCATCAGCATGTGATCCTTCCTTTGATTTGGATTGATGATGATGATGATGATGATTATCTGTTGAAGGTGTCAAATGATTCATGAGATAAAGCTCTGATGGAATCACTAAAACTGATTTGATTCATCTGAGAGTTTTGATCAGTTTTCAAGCCATTGGATGAGCCACTACTCAAGACCAACAAACCCCAACATATTCACAACGTTCTGGCAGCTCTAATAAAAAAAAAAAAAATGAGGGGGGGGGGGGTGTGTGGGGGTCGGGGGAAACATTCAAATCAAATCACATCGTATAAATCGAATAGCATCAGGAATGTATTCTGTGTGACTGTGATGCGCTCTCAGATACTCCTCATCTTGATTATTCAATCAAAGCATCATCAAACCCACAACAACAAGAAAAAAAAAAAAAAAAAAAAACCCACAGACACCGATCTGATCTTCTTCTCCCAAGAATGAAAAGATCAAACTTCTTCACTCGTCTTGTTCTTAATCATCCTACTCTGATTCCTCCCTAAATTCAACCTTGACCCTAACTTCAAAATTTTCACTCTCATTCATCCCTTTTCTCCTTCTCTTTTACTTCTTCTTTCTGGGATTTTGATCTTTGTGGTATCTTGTATCCACCGATCCGTACGATGCTTTCAAGAAAAAAAATTTAAAAACAAAAAAAAAAAATTTGTTTAGTCAACTTTATCCGACCCTACCATCGAACAATAGACCTCTAAACGATCATTGGATCCGTCAACTCATCTGGCCATCGTCGTCGTCGTCGTCGTCGTCGTCGTTTTTATTCTATTTTATTTATTTATTTGGACCAGGAATGGGGGTTTGCCTGAGAACCAACCGAGTCTCGAAGATGAACCAAGTGATGTCGACGGCCCGTCAGTGGGAAGACTTCTTCCCCCTTCCACCGTACGTACGTACGTAGGTTTCAACACTCTAGGCTTCGATGTCATCGGTTTTCAACCTTTTTTTTTTTTTTTTTTTCTGCTTCTTCTTCTTCTTTACTTCCCTTTTTTTTTTAAAAAAAAAAAAAAAAAAAAAAAAAAAAAACATCATCATCATCATCATCAGTCTTCGTAAATCTAAAGAGAAGAAGACGATCAAAGACCGATGCCGATGAAGGAACGATGAGGAAGACGGTCGAACGAGAGTCCTGATGATGATGATCCATCATCATAATCGATCAGATCAACACGAACCGACTTAGCCCAGCCGCATGGCAAGACCGAATAAGGTGAAGGGGGAGGCAGGAGAGGGGTCCGGAGCGGAGTCGCGTGTCAAAGATGAGCCATCCCTGGTTGAGATATGAGTGGGTGAGTGTGGGCAACCTTAAGGGAATCTTCCCCAGCGTGCCTCTCTGTGTGGCCCAAGACGTGCCAACGACGCCCCCGGCCCTTCCCACCCCCCCCCCCTCTCTCTCCCTGTCAAAAAAAGCACTCCCACCATCACCAAAACCGAGCTCCGACCCAGCCAAGTGACGACCATGAGGATGCTCTGCCCCGACGCTTAGACCCAAGGCGACGATCCAGATCGACAAGTGACACCAAGAAGGAAACTCCCTCCAGACTTATGTTCACTCCTTCCTCCTCTCGCTCCAAGAAAAGAAGAACAAGAACCTTCCAAACACCCAACTCAAGAAACCCCCCCCCCAAAAAAAGGAAAGATTTAAAAGAATTCAACAAACGCCCTACTTGGTCGTTTGACTGATACTCGATGCGACGATCACTACGAAAGAGAATTAAACAAGCAAACTAAGACGAGGATCCTATCACGACGACCAAAGCTGATGCATAGCTCTCTTCTCAACACACATATCCAAACACATATACCAGAGTAAGGAAGGAAATTTGAATGACGAGAGGGATCTCTAAAAAGGTAGATTATATATAGATGGGAAGTGGTATCACTTGGTATAAAAAAAAAAACCTCATCAACATCGATTTATGTACACACGTATATACCTCGCAGCCAAGAGAGAGGATGGGAGGGGGTGGGGAGAAGCAAGGAAAGAAAAAGGAGAAGGAGGATACGATCTATCGGTTGGATTGGCTTCAAGTTAAATAAAAATGAAGAGGAGGCGAAAAGCAAATCACTCATACACACTCACACAAACGAACTATCGAAGGGGAAGGTAATAAGGAGAAGAGGTAGATAACGAAACCAAGTATGGGATACACACGAATGTTGGGTCGATGCCCAAACCAGAAAAAAAAGTGAAGAATAAATCATGAAAACTCATTCAGGAATCCCGTCAAGTGTGAAGAAAAAATAATCATTCATGACGGTTAACGTGAAAAAGGAACACTTTTTTTAAAGAGCTCGTTCGGCCAGAGGGTGGCTACAGCCAGTCGTTATTCGGAGAGCACGAGCAGGGGGTGAGGGAGGAGGGGTGGTGGTCGTAGTGGAACAGATTCGATGGGAGTCCTCAGGTTGAGTAAGATCAGGATGAGGAGCAATTCTAGGTTCGAGGAGGAGGAGGCCTCCTGAAGGTTGATCGATCAGATCGATCTTTTGCATCGGATGCAAGTCTAGGTGACGATCTCGATCGGAAGGATCCTGATCGACGATCGAACGATTTGAATCCAGTTGTGTATCACGTGAGGTTAGCGGTAAGGTTGCTGCTAGTGTTAGCGATGGTAGGGTTGGAGAAGGGCAGGGACTGAAGGGTAATGACGATGAGGAAGAGGTCGATTGGAGGACGGTCGATCGATAGCTGGGCGGCAATAAAGATGTCGACTGGTTTGTATCATCGGCTCCACCCTCACTAGCTTCGAATCTGACATTCGATCCTGGTCGTTTTCGATCAGCTTGGAATAGCATACCGGATTCAGGAGGATGCACATCATCATGCTTGGGCACTTCAACCTTGGGTATCTCGACCAGTTTGGGATCAACTTTCGAGCCGCCTTGATCACTGAGGTCGTGTTCATCGTCCTTGAGGCCTTGATTCATCAAATCTGGATCAATATAATCATCGTGATTAGCTTCTTCTTCACGCGCATCACGGTTATGATGCATCAACCAATCTTGATCTTCTTCACGACGTGATTTGACGATGGTGGGATCGTACTTTCTTCCAACCGCTTGTTCGGTCTCGTTCGAAGGTGAACCAAACCTGGGCCGACAACGACGACGACCGGTGAGTGAATTCCTTGAACTACTGCTACCGCCAGGCGCTCGAGTCACAAAGACCGTGGTGGAGTTCTTCCTCCGAAGCCTAACCAGACCGAGCGGGTGGAGTGGGTGTTGATCGGTCATCCTGAGCTTGGGAGCCTGCCTTGATTTTTTAGAACAACGGCGGAGTGGTTCAGAGCTGGGTGGAGTGGGGGTGGGGGTGTGTTGGAATCTGGTCAGACACAAGAACATCAAGATGGCCAAGATGCTAATGAATTGGATCAATCCAAATCGTTTGATGAACGTAATGGAGGCATCCAATGATTCGATCCGATGATTGAGGAAACTGCGTTCCAAGGAAAACTTGGATCTGATTCTATTGAACTCATTCATCATCTTCCTGGACTTGTTGGCTTGTAGTTTAAACTGTACATTAATCGAATCACACGTGTCACTTGACGTTTGTTGTGATCTAAAGACAAGGAACGATTCAGTAAATTACGTACGATCCGATCCAACTCGACTAATCGTTCGTCCAGGCGATGGAGAGAAGCTTCGAGTACTTTGACTTGATCTTCTACATACTTGAGAGTGAGATCATGATTGGATTCTAGACTGTTGAGACGCTTCATGATTTGTCCAAAGATGGACTCGGAACTTTGACCGGTAGGACTTCCGGTAGGAGGGTATGGTTTCTCTGGGTAGGTTGATTTTAGATTGGTTGAAACCTTGAGGTTTTCGGGATTCACGACCATCTTTTTGCCCTCCCGAGAGGCTGATGTATGATTGGTCGAATTGGAGACTGGGATCGAGTTAATCGAGCTGCTCTGGTTGGAATCAGTAGAAGGATTGCTCTGAGCGGCTCGGTCGATGGGATCGGGTCGAGCTCCGGGCGGTTGCTGTTCGGAGGGAGCACTGGCTGGTTCATCCTGTTGAACCGATTTTGGAGGGTTCGGGGATGAGGAGGGAGGAGAATCGGGATCAGAAGCCTGATGTGGAGCAGATGAATCGGTCGGGTGAGGAGTCAAGGATGACGGTTCTTGAGGCGAGCCCGGTTGAGTAGAGGGTTGATGGCTTGATTCATCCTCGGATGGTGCCTTGCTATCTGAATGAGACGATTGCTTGGCAGGTATGATCGAACCGAATGTCGAAGGAGGGACTGGATCGCTGGAGGGATGACTTGGTTGATCTAAACCTTGACCACTTTTCTCGTTAGTCACATCACTACCGCTCTCAGCGTGGGGAGCGCTTGATGTTGGGGCATTCCCGGGATAAGAAGTTTGGGTAGAGGCTTGATGAGATTCGAGGTTGGATGAATCCGAGGTATGATCGACCTGATCTAGATTAGGTATCATCGGTTCTGAATCGTTTAGTCTCGAGTCTGAAAAGATCAAACGAGGATGGGGATGACGATCGGATGGGGTGGTTGCAAAGAGATTTCGATCGTGATCGAGGTTGAGTTCTTGCTCATCATGATCATCGACTCCATCCTGGACCTGATGACGCCTTTGAAGTTTTTCGTCCCGACGATAAGCGTCGAGTTGAGTGAGACCATAGATGCGAACGAGTGAAAGTGGACAATAGTACTCGGTACCATAATGAGTCAAGAAATCCAACCGGACGTAACGATAAAAGCCTTTGAGATGTTTGATGGCAAAGACCTTTTTTTTTTTTTTTTTTTGGAAAACTAAGGATCAGCTGGACAGGTCCAAGGGTCATGGAGAGAGGCGGGGGTACGGATGATGGGCTGACTGGCTTACTTGTAAACCTCGGGTGTTGTGAGTCTTTAAGAACCCGACGTGAGTCCAATCGGTGCCAGCAGCGCCTTCGAGACCACTATTGCTGACGCTCATCTTGATCAACTTGAACATGGAGCTAAAGAATTCAAAGTTGGCAAGGACGACACTATCGATCTCGATCTCATCACAGAGTTCGAAGACGACAAAGTTATTCGACGGTTTGTTGATACAGGGCGTGAGCATGTACCTATCCTTCTTCTCGTTGAGGATCGCAGAGGCCGACCTTGCATGCTTTGAGGATCTGTGGATCGAGGCGGAGCAGTCGAAGGAGGCATAATTGGTCCGGGTGGACAGGGTGGTGAGAGGATCGAGCGCGGTACGGGATCCGGTGTTGGAGTCGGGATAGTGGATGGGAGGAGAGGAGGGATGAGGGTCGAATGGAGTGGAGGGAGGGAGGTGGAAGGTTTGAGGGTCGGGAACGAAGGCATGGGAGTGAGGGACGGTGGATGGGAGATCGGTGGAGAGATTCTGAAGCGGGTTTGGGGGAGGAGGATCGGGGGCGGAGGCTGGCGAGGCTGGTCGATCGTGGGGAGATGGTGGTGGACAGGTCATGAGGAGAGGGGAAGGCGGATGGGAGGAAGAGAGTCTGATGAGACCGTTGGCGAGTTTGTGGCCCTCGGAGATGGTCTGAAGGAGTGCGTTGGAGACCCTAGACCAGGAGGGATGGATCGACTGAGTGGGGTCGATCGAGGATGGAGTTTGGATGGGAGGATGGGTGGGTGGAGTGGGATGGAGGGTGGGATCGGATGATGGGGTTTGGTTGAGGCTTGAGGACTCGGTGGTCGAGGCAGGGGGTGGGTGTGATGATCCAGGGTGGTGGTGATGATGATGATGGGGGTGTTGGATGGGGGGAGGAGGCTGAGTGGGGTCGAGTCTGTTGGGATGGCTTCGCCTCGAGTTTTGTTGGTTCGATCGATCCTTGGCCATCCACTCCGAGAAGGAGAGTAGTTTGGGTAAGGGTGAGGGTAGGATCTGATGGGAGGGGGGAGGATGGGCATGATGGTCTGGAGGAGTGGAAGAGTGGGATGGGGTAGGAGTGGAGGAAGGGATGGGACAGAACTCGAGGGAGGGAGGTGATCGAAACTGATGGATTGGAGATTGAGGATGGGTTGAAGAGGATGAGGAGATGAGTCGGAAGAGGATGAGGAGGAGGAATGAGTTGAGGGAAGAAGAGGAGGGTGGGATCGATGGAGTCAAGGATCGAATCGGAGTGGAAGAGGATAGAGATGAAGATGAAGATGAAGATGATAGTAGTAGTGATAATCCTGAGCCTAGTGGGTGGAAGCAGTTGAGCATCGAGAAGGGGGTCAGCGTGAGGAAGTCAGAATGGGTAAGATTGACTACTACTGATGATGATGATAGGGTGGATGGGGGGGGGGGGGGGCAGTCGGGCGAGAGGGATTTAGTGCAGTAGGGGTGGGGTGGGATGAATCAGAATTGAGAAGAGTAGTAGTTCATCATGAGTAGCGAGGGTTATTCTAATTCTAATTTAATTCTCTGAACATCCCAAAAACCAATCGATCAGCTCATGAAGAGAGAAACAAGCCCTGAAACAGGTCGAGTGCATTTAGTGCAGAGACCATCGGACTGAGAGTGAGAGAGACTCGAGCCAGCTAGTGATAATATAGTGACGATGACGATGACGATGACCATGACCATGACCATGACGATGACCATGACCAGAGACCCCCAGAGTGAGCTAGCTGCTGACAGGCGCGCGCGCAGGGCACCACCAGTGATCAATCCAACCCCGACCAAGTTCATACCTATCGACATACATACCTAAAACACATAACCCACACTCCTCATTCTCGAGTCTCGGAGCCGAGTTGGTAACCAGTGACGTCATCGACATGCGCCAAAACAGCGTTCGAGCGAGCGTTCGCTGGTAAGTAAATAATAAATATCTAAGAAGCCAGCTGCATCATTCGATCGATCCCTCACTCGCTCCTCTTCCTCGACCTCCTAGGACCTCAATCGCTTCGATGGTTCAAAGTTAAAACTCGACCGATCGACATACTTACATACACTAGAGTATTGCCCCCAGATTCGAATTATCGACTGATGGAGGGAATTCAATGATTTCGATAGGGAATGGATGGTGGGTTGATTGGAAAGAGGCAAAAGAATAAATACATCTTGTTTAACTTTTGATTCCATCAGGCTTGAGTAAATCTCAATCTATTGATAGAGTACTACTCTAACTCAAACAAAACATCTAAACATCCCTTTCAAATCCATCAGTTTCTGGGATGTATAGCATCTCAAACCTCAGCGTATCTACTTACACAATTCTATCCGATTCAAATCAAATTCGGCAGTGAGTTCTATGGGTGACCACTACCCTTCTCGAGTGGCTGGATCCGATGCTCGAAAATCCTACAAATCACCATCCAGATCGGTCAAACACTGAATCTTGGAGACAGAGACATAAGAAAAATTTGAAAATTTCTGACCTTAACCACAAATTGAATAAAACAGAGCCAGTCACCAAGGGTGTTGTGGGGAATGGAAAACTGCCTTCCTATCAAATCACCAGTTGAGATCTTGGAAACTATCACATTCCTTCCCCATCTAATAACAATCTATCAATTTGCACCATCCACTTCCCTCAGATTCATTATAGGCACACCAACTTTCAGATTCAAGCCATGAAGGAGAAGTATGGGAAGGAATCTTGTGTTGAGAAACCATTCTTGGTATAGACTTTGAGCATCACCTTCATAAGAGTCATGGAGGTGATTTGTCTTTATAGTTTGGAAAATAACAGGGTGCTTTAGATAACCATTTTCAAGGTAGCAATGATGCAAGTTGAGAGGAACAGCCTTGATTAATCTATCCAAGGCTTATTCTTCACTATAGCCATAAATCACCAGGTTATTAACAAGCAAAAGTTTTTAAAGACCTCTATAACATTCAGACCATCTCCAACATTGAGTAAGAAATTTGGGTAATCAGGTCAAAAACTTGGAGATCTCTCCAGAAAGAAGCATAAATTAAACTTGCATTGATCATTTGAGGACATGGAATTCTTTGAACCACAGGGGGGATTCTCCTCAAGTATCCACCAAGAACCATATCCTTTCCTCCAAAACCTAGGTTGGAGTCCATGAGATCTTGAAGTAGCCTTCTGACTACATTCATTCATTATCAGATCAAATATTTGATTTTTTTTTTTTCTTTCTGTGATTCAGAAGAGAGATGTTTTGCACATCTGATTGATTTAGAACAGGATTTTGTTCTTCCTCAAGGATCCATTTGATTTACTGCCTCATTTCCTCCACTGATTGATCAAGTCTTGGAAGATCAGGAAAAGCTGCTTCAACACTTTTGCCACAATTTTCCAAAAATTTCAACCTTGATATTTCATTTGTGAGAATACTGTGGTAAACCAAAACCTAACCTATAGTCATCAGACTCACTTTTATCATATAAGCAAAGCTCCAACCCTCAAATTAACCTCAAAAATGGATTCTACATCAAAAATAACCTATAATCACCCAACCAAATTACCCCTCTATCTCTCATGGATTAGAAGATACAGCCCAATCAGGTGGCACAGCTCAGTGAAAGACATATATGGACATAATCTGGAAGACTTCAAGTAAATACCACATACATTAAGCCAATACACCACCCAAAATCCTTACCAGCCTATACAGAATTAATATATGCAAGACACTGCATGCAGCACCAAACAAATCACCTCATCTGTACACAGCAATATATGCAATCAGGCACATGCAGTACAGAAGCAATTAATACAGTACCAAACAAATCACCTCATCTGTATACACAGCAATATATACAATCAGGCTCATGCAGTACAGAAGAAATTTATACACTACCAAACAAATCACCACACCTGTATACACAGAAATACATGCAAGACACTGCATGCAGAGGCTGTACAGCATCTTACAGGACATCAAACAGAAGCAATATATGCAGGGTACTGCATGCAAAACCAGACAAACCACCCACAACCAAAACTCAGCCACCAGGTGGCATCCCCCCCTGATATCTATAAATAGAGGGCTTCTCTCCAGCCATTTACACCACATCCCCCCAGGCAGCCTGCCCTGGGGTGGCCACCCTAATAAAGGGTAGTCAATTGACCCCTTATATAAAATATTAAACTGCTATAAAAGGTATTAAACCCTATAAAAGATATTAAACCCTTATAAAAAATATTAAACCCTCATCATCAACTACCTTGACCATCATCAATCATCACCATCATCATCAACCATCACCAACCATCATTGTCATCATCCACCTACCTCATCCATCAACAGCCATCATCACCACCACCCATCATCATCATCATCCATCATCATCAACATCATCACCCATCATCATCACCATCATCGATCATTATCATCATCCATCATCATCCATCATCATTCATCATCATCGTCAACCATCATCATCCACCTACCTCATCCATCAACAGCCATCATCACCATCACCCATCATCATCATCATCCATCATCATCATCATCAACCATCATCATCATCAACCATCATCATCACCTACCTCAACCATCATCATCATCCATCACCATCATCAACAATCATCATCACCTACCTCATCCATCATCATCATCCATCATCATCATCAACCATCATCAGTATCAAGTATAGGCTCCATAATTTCAACTTTATCAATCATCACATGTAACATCAAAGGAGTATTCATCAGTAACCAATCAAAAAAGATAAAGAATATATAAAGGATAAGACAAGACAAAAGATTCTTCCCTTACTCAGCTTCTATAGCCTCAGTCAACTATCTGTTCCACCATTTCTTCCTTATCAAGCTTGAATACATTGATCCTAGGTCTGATAGAGACTACTATAGTAGCAACTCTATCTGAAAATCAGCCACAAATCTCGTTTCTTTTATTGTTGTGAGACTACTATAGTACTTAGAGGGGCAGGAAATTCAAAACCACCCTTAGTATTCCTCTATCTTATCAATAGTTGTAGTACTAAATTGAAGAGCTGAATAACTTGAATTTCCTGAACCAACAGACTAGAACAAGAGAGTTGATCAGATGAGAGGAAAGAATGAGAGACGAAAGAAGAGATGATAAAAGAATGACAAGTATGAGGAGGAATTCTCACTTGATGCTAGCTGAGAGGAGAAGGTGATGCTAGGAACAAAAAGGAACTAAGAGATATGAGGGAAGATGAGGAGGCAATGGAGGAGACAGAGACTGGTTCTAATTATGATTCTAAAGAAAGAGCGGCATAAGCCGTCAATAGATTCAGATGGCAGTTTGCGGACAACCTCACATTTGAACAACAATGAAAGGAAATCAAATGTTATGGGCAGCCGGAAGGTTTGAGGTTGAGATGATTGGAACGGAGAAGTTGACGTAGTACGTAGGTGAGGTTAAGGTTGAGTTGAGGGAGAGAGTGGGAGAGAGCAGGTCAAGTTGAGGGAAGTGGATGATGGAAGCGATGGTGGTGAGTCGAGGGAAGCATTGGAGGTGATTGCAAGCGGAGGGGGTGATTTGAAGCGGGTGGAGATGAGGAGACAAAGGAGAGGAGGATGATCGATGAGGGATGGAGGAAGCGGATGGTGATGTGGCAGCAATCAGAAATGGAACGGGAGTGGATGGAGGAAGCGGATGGTGATGTGGCAGCTGTCTGTGACACAGTTGTAACAGGTGGAAGCGCGCGAGGTGTTTGAGTGTGTCAGGCTGCGTTGAAGGGGAGGTGGTCAGTGATTTCCTTTCAACACACCACCGTGTTCAGATGAGAGGTTTCAGTATGACGGATTTGAGATTCTTTATGGAGGGTTTTATAGCAGGCTTGGTCAGTGGATTGGCTAAAATAGACTCAGAGGGGACAAGGTTTGTTATGAGATGTTTGGCGTCCTTTTGTTCTTGGAGCCATTTGATTTGAGTGTCCACATGCTTGAGGGAGCTGTGGTGAGATTCTGAGTTTATGAGGTCATTTAGCGCCTTGTTATTGATGTGAGAGCAGTGAGTGAGGGAGATGGAAGGGTTTAATTCTTTTATTAAGTTTGATATCCAGATTTTCTCTTGAGTTGCAAGAACTAGTGATTTGAGTTCTCCTTCCGTCAAAGACAGTGAGAGGGTAGGTTGAAGCTTACTGTGCCAGGAGACAGCACAGCCGTAAAGGAGGACCAGGTAGCCAGTGTGACTTCTACGTGAGACGGGCTCGTTTCCACCGTCGGAGTCACTCCAAGTTTTGAGATCAAAGTTGAAGGAGTCGTTCTTAAGATGTAGAGCTAGATCATGGGTAGTTTTGATGTATTGCCAAGCATGCTTGGCCTCCATCCAGTGCAAGAGTCCAGGTTTGGCGTTGAAGCGGGATAAGGAGGAGACAGTGTAGGAAAGATCTGGTCAGGTTTGGGTTGCAATGAAGTTGAGAAAACCTGTCGAGGAGCAGTAATTGATGTTTAGGTCAGAAAAGGCCGAGGCGTCAACTTTGGTGGCAGACTTGAGAGCAATTCCGGGAGTCATAGGCGTATTGATGGGTTTTGATTCTGAGAGTCCAAGTTCGGACAAAGCTGTGTCAATGTGATTGGGTTGGTGAAGACATGGCCCTTCTGAGGACTCTGCAATATAGTTGCCAAGGATCTTGAATAGGGGACCTTCATGTGAGATGCAAAACTTTATCTTCAGTTGAGTTCAAAGTTCCTGTGAGTTGCCGATAATTACCAGATCATCAACGTAACAGAAAATGAAAGTTTGAGAGAGTTGATTGATGAACAGACAGGGATCAGCCAAGGACTTCATGAAACCCTGATCAAGGATCCAGCATTTCAGCGTATCGAACCAGCTCTTTGGAGCTTATTTCAGACTGTACAATGCCTTGTTCAGTTTGAAGTAGGGAAAGGAGGTATTGTAACCAGAAGGAGTCTTGATGAAAATGTCTTTGTCCAAGGTGGCATGCAAGAATTCAGATTTTATGTCCATTTGAGTGATTTGCAGATTGTGATGAAAAGCGTAGACAAGCAGTGTTCTAAGCGTAGTGATTTGAACGGTTGGTGCGTAGGTTTCTCTGTAATCTATGAATTCCTGCTGTCAAAAACCTTGAACACATAAGCGGGCCTTAAAGATGACTCCGTTGTTGTCAGGATTGGATTTGAGTTGATAGAACCATACAGTTGACAGGGCCTTTTTGCCTTCTGGAAGTGAGTGGCAGCCGGTCCAGACGCCCATGGTTTCTATCCCGTCGAGTTTGGTCTTCATGCCCTTGAGCCAATTTTTGAAATCGGGGGAGCGTTTAGCTTCATCGTAGTTTTGGGGAACGGTTCTGGACAGAAAACCGTACCGCTGGGGACGTTGGATGTTTGAGCGGTCTCTTAGAATCATGTAAGAAGGGGTAGGCTGGTTGATAGTATTTTCATTGTTGGTGGATTCTACGGGAGACTGACTGGAGTTGGAGGATTTGGGAGGTGAGTTTGGAGTAAGGGAGACTTCTGGCGCCTGAGATGGTTCAGTTGGAGTTGTATTAATGGGGAGGTCGGAGGAGCAGTGGTTGGAAGGATCATGGTTAATGGAAGAGAGAGTGTCGATGAGGTCAGAATCGGATTGGATGAGAGTTCCAAAGGGGTTTTTGGAAGGAGGCAGAGATTCAGTTAGTTTTACTTTTTCAAAGACTTTAACGTGTTTTGAACAAATCGTTTTGCCAAGCTCTGGAACGTATATCAGGTAGGAGTTAAATTGCAGGTCGTGACCTACTAGGATTCCCTCCCAACCTTTCTTTTCAAATTTTCCTAGGTGATGGCAAAGGTTCAGAACTACTGCTTTGGATTCCAGGGTTCTGATCAAGCTGAATTTGGGTTTGATGCTGTTCCACAGTTTGGAGGGACTCGCTTTTGATTTTTTAGAGGGTAGGAGGTTGAGGATGTCGCAGCATCCAACAAGGATTTGATCCCAAAGGTCAGCCGGGATTGACATATCAATGATTGAGGTTCTAGCTGACTCGACTATTGTACAATTTCCTCGTTTGGCAATGGGATTATGTTGGGGAGTGTAGGGTTTTGAGGTTGTGTGTACGATACCGGAGTCTGAGAGAAAGCTTGACAGTTTTGAGTTTACAAATTCTCCACCATTGTCAGAATGGAGAGATTTCAGTTGGTATCCGAAATGGTTGGAGTGAATTTTGATGAACTTGATGATTTTGTCGGCTACATCCGACTTCAGTCTAATTGGGAGGCAAGTTTTGAAGCAAGAGAACTCGTTGGTGAGTAGTAGAAAGTAGCAGTTGCCTGTCTTTGAGACCGGATTTATTGGACCACATACGTTGGCATGGAGACGAGAAAAGGGTTTGGAGCAGATAGGGATATGACTTTGGAAAGGTGTGCAATGGATTTTTCCCAGGAAGCAAGATTTGCAGGTAAGGTCCTTCCATTGTATTTTGAGAAATTCTCTTGATAGTAGCTTGGTTTGATCTTGATGAGGATGACCAAATTGCTTATGAAGAGTTGTGAGTGTAACAAAAGCATGCAATGATTTGGATTGCGGAAGTGCAAAATCCTTAATTACCAGGAGGTTGTCTTCAATGACGCCAGTAAGGACGGTGTTGCCTTTGAAGTCAACGGCAAAGCTTTTGGGACCAGAAAGGTGCAACGAGCAGCCTTGATTAAGGAGTTGTCCCAATGACACAAGATTTACGGCTATCTGAGGGACGTATAAGGATTGGCTGAGGTGGATGTTACAGAATTGGGACAAGAGCTTTGTGGTACCAATCCCTTTGGCACTGAGGGAGATGTTATCTTTTCCAGTTTGAATTTTGGTGTGGTCCTCTGAGAGATCTTCTTCAAAGAATTCAAGAGAATTGAACATGGATTGAGACGCTCCGGAGTCCAAGATGATGGAGTGTTTGGTTAGAATTCGAGAGTTGGTCATTGCAAAGTTGTATGAGGTGCAGGTGAAGTTTGCCAAGGCTGATTTTTTCTCATTGTTGTTCTGATTTGGTTGGAGATGAGGGTAGAGCCACCAGAAGGAGTTTTTGGGATGGGATGATTGGGGATTGTGCCATGTAGCCCTGCACTTGATAACTTCTTGTTTCCCACTCTTGTTCATCATGGCCAATGCCAAGCTTCCAGCAGAAATCTCATTTTTTACTTGATTCAGGTGTCAAAGAACAAGATTGCCATTGATTTTGGATTTGCCTAACAAGTGGGTGATGGTGGTCTTGAGATGCTCTAGTTGAGGGGGAAACTTGTAGAGTATCAAGTATGCCACTATATCGTCATCCATTTGAATACCGATTTCAGAGATTTGGATCAAGCATGACTTCAATTCAGTTATAAATTTATCCACATGTTTGGGGAGAATTGCAGGTTGAGGAAGTTGAAGAACACACGTGAACAATTCGCAGTTTGAGAGGAGGCATAAAATTTGTTTATTGATTTCCACAATTTGATTCCTTGGAGAGATGATGATCTTTGACGCAGTTTATTTAGGTTCTGTTGTCCAGTTTGGCTAGGATATATCCGACTAATTCAAGGTGAACTTCCGGAGGACACTTCTTGGGTTTGGGTGACAGGAGCCATTGGCCTATTCCCTTCAGTGCGAATATGGTTGTTAGTTTGGAGCGCCAAAGTGAGAAGTTTGATTCAGTTAGCATGGGGATTGAGTCTGTGAGGGTCTTGAGAAGGGATCCATTGAGTTCTGCTGGTCCAAGAGAAAGTGACATTGTATCACTCGAGCCGTTGTGGGTGATTTGCAATTTTGGCTTTTAACTGTGAAGAGCTGAATAACTTGAATTTCCTGAACCAACAGACTAGAACAAGAGAGTTGATCAGATGAGAGGAAAGAATGAGAGACGAAAGAAGAGATGATAAAAGAATGACAAGTATGAGGAGGAATTCTCACTTGATGCTAGCTGAGAGGAGAAGGTGATGCTAGGAACAAAAAGGAACTAAGAGATATGAGGGAAGATGAGGAGGCAATGGAGGAGACAGAGACTGGGTCTAATTATGATTTTAAAGAAAGAGCGGCATCAGGAGTCAATAGATTCAGATGGCAGTTTGCGGACAACCTCACATTTGAACAACAATGAAAGGAAATCAAATGTTATGGGCAGCCGGAAGGTTTGAGGTTGAGATGATTGGAACGGAGAAGTTGACGTAGTACGTAGGTGAGGTTAAGGTTGAGTTGAGGGAGAGAGTGGGAGAGAGCAAGTCGAGTTGAGGGAAGTGGATGATGGAAGCGATGGTGGTGAGTCGAGGGAAGCGTTGGAGGTGATTGCAAGCGGAGGGGGTGATTTGAAGCGGGTGGAGATGAGGAGACAAAGGAGAGGAGGATGATCGATGAGGGATGGAACGGGAGTGGATGGAGGAAGCGGATGGTGATGTGACAGCAATCAGAAATGGAACGGGAGTGGATGGAGGAAGGGGATGGTGATGTGGCAGCTGTCTGTGACACAGTTGTAACAGGTGGAAGCGCGCAAGGTGGTTGAGTGTGTCAGGCTGCGTTGAAGGGGAGGTGGTCAGTGATTTCCTTTCAACATAAATTATCCCTCAAGTGACTTCCAGAAAGCTATTTGCTAAACTTTACCCAATCCCAAAGGATTCTCCACAACACTTTGATCCTTGATTTCAGATTGAATTGAATTATCAAAAAAAAAATAAAGTTGAAGGAAAAATCACATGGGCAATGTGGTTCTGCAGGCTGAAAAAGTGAAAAAAAAGCATTCTAAATGACTTCCTTTAACTCAGTTGGTTGAATGTATTCCTCAGCTTCTTCAATTTTTGTTCCCAAATGGTGATTGTACTCAAGTAGAACCTTAGCCAAGGAAGCCTATCTGAAAATGTATAATAAATAGAAAAGAGAAGGCCAATGTTAAATTCACAACCTCACAACCCCACTTTTCAACCTAAAAAGGGTTGAATGGCACAGCTTGCAACCCAGCTCTGTCATGAACGGCCACTAACAACACAATTTGGAGTCATGAGTGGCTGTTTGCAACCCATTTGTGGAAAAAAAAATAAAAAAAAAGAAAAATTTAAAAAAGAAAAAGAAATAAAATTGAAAAATAAATAAATAAATAAATAAAAACCAATCTAAATGAATAAATATAAATAAATAAAAATAAAAATAAATCAATATGAATAAAAATAATTAAATACAAATAAAAATAAAAATAAAATAAATATGAATAAAAATAAATAAATCAATATGAATAAAAACAAACATGAATAAAAATAAATAGATATGAATAAATATTTTCATTTATTAAAAAAAACACCAAAAAAGGGGGAAAAAAAATGAAAAAATACAAGTAAGTTCAACTTGACTAGCCCTCAAGTGAAAACACCAAGAATTATAAACAATGAAAGTCTATTGAGAAGCCCCAAAGTCAAAGTTCCCAAAGATAACAGTTTAAATTGACTATCCCTAAAGTAAAAGTGCCAAAAAAGACAAGTTAAACTTGACTAGCCCTAAAGTAAAAAAAAAAACCAAGTTCAACTTGTGTTAAGCTTATCCCATAATAAGAAGTAAAAATATCGCTTATGATGTGGGATCAGTCCAATCCAATTTGTTGAAATGACTCACCCATAACATCTCATTCAAAACACTCATCATCATGATGTTAACTCAAATCACTCAACTTGATCATTTTCAAAATCCAATCAACCTTTAAATTGATAGAATTAGAAGATTAACATCAGAACCCAAACCTGATTGGTGAAATTAATCTAAAAATTAGAATACATACAGCTCAAGTGGATCTTTGAGGTGATCAAGCCAATGAGAGGATTTTTTTTTTAGAAACTAAGTAACAGGGTTTGGAAACTATGGGCCAAATTGGAATCACATCTACCTTCCTTAATGACAAGCTGAACCTAATGGTTATTGTTAAAAAAGCAAATCAACATAGGATCTGATTGTTCTTTAACACCCATTTTCATAGGATTATAAGTACAACATGATTCAATTGAAATGAAAGGTATCAGAGTGGAAACAAGGAGGGTGGAAATTCCCTAGTTTTCCTTGAGTTCCAGAATCAATGGTCCTAGTGCCTGTAAGGATAAATATGCTCCAGTAAAGAGAGAGAGAGAGAGAGAGAGAGAGAGATAAAGATATTAATTTCCTTTCCTTCCCGTATCCTTTTATTCATCCATCTCTCAATCCTTCCTCTTTCCTCTTTCCCTTTCCCTTTCCCTTTCCTTCCCTTGTCCCAAGATCCAATGATAACATAAGATCCTACACCCAGAGCTGGGGTTGAGAGTGCAGACTTTATGCCCACCCTCTCAACCCTAACATAAGTACAAGCGCAATAACAGCCCAACAAAAAATTTAAAAGAAACCCTAATCCAAGAACCCTAACCCATTCCCTGCCCGCTTACCGTTACTTACATCCAGTTCTTCCTTCTCATGACACTGCCCTCTGCTGCCATTGACTCAGATCCCCTTGCTTGTCCTTATCCACTTTGCGCGTTGCATGATTCCCTGCCCTGTGGGTTGGCCCGCACCCATAGCCCCAATTTCCCTGCCCTACTTCCCCAAACTAGTTGCCCCCAAATTACCTGGTTGGGCCGGCTCCATTCTTGGGTCTGTAATGTCCAAAACGGCCGGGGCCTGCCACACCCAATCAAGCCCAACCCATGCCTGGTATGCCAAGCCCCAGGGTGCCAACTGCTGAGCCCGCTGCGGCTGCTTCTGAGCCCCCAGCGGCCACTGCTGGGACCGCTGTGGAAACAAGAAAGGTGGTTCCCCTCAAAGTTGTCCTCAGGTTCTGGAAGTTATTGGTCTAAGCATCTGTAAGGGGATTGGATGCAATGAGTTTTTAGAATAGAGAGGGTGATGATATGATATACAATATATGATCCAACCTGGAGTTGAGAGTGAGGCATTTTTGAGTCCTCCCTCTCAACCCTAGCCTAGGTACAACCACAAGAAACAAGATAGATGAAATATGAACCTAAGTACAGAACCCTAGCTCCACCCTAACCCTACCCCGTACCACCCACCCCATCAATATCACGTACACCCAGTTTGTCCTTCTCATGGCCCAGCCATCCGCTGCGCCCTACTCGGAGCCCCCTGGTTTTTATCTGTCTGCGCTGTGGTGTCAATTTATAGACACGGATTGGGAACCGCTTTGCGGCTGCGCACTCAGCATTGGAGGCAAGCTGGCTCAGCATTAGGGTATGAGGAGTGCTCAGCAGCAGCAGCCGCTGTTTGGCTCTGCACCTAGTGGACGGGTTGGGCTCAGCATTGAATGCGGCGTGGGCAGCAATCCTCCCCGGAGATCGGATTCGGAAGGTAGTGCGCTCGACTAGGTTTGCGGGCGCGCCGGTTTGGATACGTAGGGGCAGAGCAATCCGTGGGCTATAAAGGAACGGATGGAGCGCGCGTGCAAATGCACGGATCATGCCGGATATTACCGGACATCCACGACGGGCACAAACAAACGGATACGGACAGGCGCGGGGGGCTCCGAGTAGGGCGCGGTGCAAGGACTGCATCATGAGAAGGACAAACCGGATGGACGGAACGGCGTAGGGACGTCAGGGGGAGTTTGGTACGGAGGTGGGGAGAGGAGGCTAGGGTTTCTGTTTTGGGATTGTTTTCTGTTTCCTTGTCATACTTTCATTGCTTGTGTACTTAGGTTAGGGTTGAGAGGGAGGACTTATCCTCACTCTCAACTCCGGGTTAGGAGGAGGGGCATGGCATGGAACCAGACCATCACATCATTGGATTGGATCAATCATCTCACCAAGAGATTAAAGGAACTCATACCAGATACACATCCAGGTGGACAGTTCTTAGGATTGAAGGATTGGCAAATTCACTCTCTCTCTACTGTTCTTTATCTCTTTATCTCCTTATTTCTATTTCTCATTTAAGTGCAACTTTGGGCATCCTCATCTCCTTTCAGACGCAGGGAACCGTTAACTTCCAAACCTTGGGACAATTATAGGGGGATAACCCTTATTCTTTCCACAGCGCGCGTCTGTGGATCCCCTGATCCGTGAGTAAGCCCGTGCTTATGCCTGCGCAAACCTTGGATCCTGCAATATGTGAGCCGGCCCACGCGCTTATGCCCGCGAAAACCTCCCCAGGGAGTATAACCCCTGACCGCCCCGCCCTCGCCTTCCTGACTAGCCACCCGCAAGCTTGGTTGGGCCGGCTCCATCACTTGGTCCGCGTTCCCTGGGCAGGTTGCGGCCCGGCGCCCCCCATAGTAGGCCCAACCCGCACCTGGTGCCAAGCCCTGCAATCCCTGCTGCTGAGCGCTCATCTGCTGCTGCTGAGCCCGCAGCAGGCACTTCTGAGACCGCGCACACCCCAAATGCTGAGCCCGAAATACCCAACTGCTGAGCGCACAGCCTGCAACACAGCTCCCAATCTGAGGTTATAAATTCAACACCACATCCCCCCCCAAGTTGAGTTCTGTCCCCAGAGGTCCTTCCATCACTACCTCAACCCTACCGCGCTACCGGACCACCTCCCCTCCCTTCCAAGTCCACCCCAATTACTAGCCCCTCACCTCCTTCCAACTTCCGCTGTCGCTATGATCACCTGTGATTTCTGCGCCCGGAACGGGCACGTGTGTTCAATCATTCCTGGTTGATGCTCCTGCAGCACTTGCCGCCGCGGCCACTGTTGCTGCTTGCTTAGAAAGGGAATTCCCCAGCCTCCCCCTCAATCCGGCTCCCGTTCCTGCCCATGCAAGAGGGCCCGTCCGGACCCATTTGTGGTATTGGACAATGAAACCATCTTGGAGGACTTGTGGACTCCACCTGGATCACCACTTTGCCTCCCCCCCTAAAGCTTGATACACAACTCCTCTTCACCGTTCCACCACGCAGGACCTCCCCGGAAGGAGGATTTCCCCAACTTTGTGGCTTTCCAGGAGACTATGCAATTCTGGGTGGACCGCGTCCAGTTTATGCAAGGCGCAAGGGACCCGCGTATTAATGAAATCCTTCAAAGTCCCTCGGTGTGGTGACCAAATCTGGAAACCCTGGACCAGATGCGGAAAATTCAAAATTTTTTCTACAATTCTTTTATTTAGGTGCCATTTATCCAAAAAAAAAAAATTGGAATTTTTTATGTATTAGTATCACTGCTCCAATTTCCTCATCCTTTCAAGCATTCCTCTGTCCCAGTGGTCTAGGACAGGCCTCTCTTGGTCTCATCACCTAGGCATTGCCTTCAATTCCTTCTCACTTTGTTCCTGCCTTCCTTTTGGCCAAACGCGTGGGCCAAGACCCGCTTGGCCCAAACTTCCTCCGTGCCCCCATGATCCTTTCCCATTCAGCCGCAACCTTACTCTCCCACACCAAGTGTTTATTTCCATTTACCAAGCCCCATCAGTCATTATCATCATCATCTGCCATGCCCATTGGGATCTCCAAACTCAAACCACTTGGCTTCCACTCATGAGCATCACCACCGCCATGATTTGGTTGGTGGTCAGCTTGAGTCAGACCAAGAACTTGACCCCAACAAGGAGCAGGAACTTGTTGGTGAATTGAGTGTCTTTGGATATTTCTGCCTGATGTGTGGTCAGATGATCAATGGCGTGACGTTCCAAGGCAGTGCCTACTGTTCTGAGGAATGCAAATACCATCAACTCATCTTATCCTCAGGTCCACCGTCCTTTGAATCCTTCTTACCATTGGACCTTGGAGAACGGCTACTTGGAGCTAAGGCAGTAGCCCAGAAATATCTAGATCACAACCCAAAAATCAATCAAGGATGATGCCAAGGAGAACAATGGAGAAGCGGGGTATCAAAGACCATCATCCCCCTCTATCCCGCTCTTGACCCACAACCCTGATCTCAGATCTTTGGTCAACCATTGCCCCTTAAACCTGGTGACAACAACCAAGCATGACCCCAGCCCATCAATATCTCCCATCATCCATCCTCATCTCAAATTTTGACCAGCTTTGGCTCAATTGACCAATCTCAATCAACTTAGTGGACTCTCTGAACTATTAGAACTGGATCATTGATTCCCAGGTTGTGGTCATCCTGTCTCCCAACGCTCATCCGCAACCATTGATTCAATTGATGCTAGGCTCAGACTGATTACTAACTCCCTCCAACGTCCCCATGATTGAACGCAAATTATCAAAGCTCATCATCAAGCATCCAATCTGATCATCTGAACCACTAGGCTATCCGTTAAACAAGCTCATCCTCCTATCCTGCCAACTTCCACTCGCACCCCCCTTCCATCTTTGGGTTGGGGTGGGAAAGTGTTGTCTACCGCCCGCAAACATCCGCAGGGGGTCTGGTTCATTTTTTTCCAACCCCTTCCGCCTTTGGGTGAGGGGTGGGTGATCCCAGTGTTGTTGGGTGCGCCCGTCCGCAGACGGACGCAAGAGAGGTGAAGGGATGAGAAAAGATCCCACCCCAGTCAGGGAGGCCAGATTTCCACTGGCCGCGTGATCTATTTTTCTGATCATCTGAAATCAAAAAAAAAAAATTCCGCTCTATTTGTAGAATCACTTGTACATAGTCTAACAGGGCCTCCTGCCCATATAAAGAGGGGCTCTCCCCTGCCTTTTTTGGGGGGGGTATCATATGGTATCTTACCGGAGAGAATTATCATCACAATCATCCTGAAATAATTTATCTGTGGGGTCTCATTCCCCTTTATCTGAGAACTGAATTCTGGGTATATCCATGATTTCCCCTTGATCCTTGGGCCTCCATACTCAAATCCTGATCCTTGATCTTTATCACTAACCAATAGCCTTGCTGGTTGAAGAAGAATTTGACTGATTGAATTCTTGAGTGTGTTAAACCACTCCTGATCCCTTTATCCGACCATACTGGTCCTGATCATCCTTTGATTATCTTGCTGGAACCGGTCACGATTGAATGAAGAGGTTTTTTTAAGCTTAAAAAATGGGGTGTTAAACCTCCCTTTATTTCTTTTGAAGTTGAATCCCGCCACACTACTCTTGAGTCCCTTGAGAAGTGTTGGGTTATTCTTGTTTGAATCAGTTATTTTTTTGCTTCTAGAGCTTCATCAAACAATTAGCTTTGTCTTGTTCAGCCACCCACAGTTATCTGGTACCCTTCAAGCGCTTGATTGCGGAGAGTTGGGCAGGTTCATTGAGAACCTGGAGGTTGTTTGGGATTGAGTTGATCTTTCCAAAGCTTCTTCTGACCACCAGAGCTATTAGCTTGTGGGCGTTGTTACTTACAACTGCCTTGTCTTCTTGAAATCTGAACAATCCTTGACTTCTTCTATTCAAGTTTTCCCTGGCATCATCTTTCCTCAGATAGTGTTGTTTCCCCAGCTACTGACTACTATCATCTTTATCCTCTTACATTTAGTCCCTTGTTTACCAGGTTCTGGACTTCGATCTTGGTTACATTTAAATATTTTTGTAACACTCAGGAGGGCAGCCTAAACAGCACCTTTCCCCTCCACAGAACTTCCACGGCCTAGAACTGTTTGGAGTCCTACATTTGGTCCCCCGGGCCGGGATCAAACCAGCAACCTTGGAATTTACAGTCCCATCAATAATCAACTTCAAAATCCAATCTCTTTCTTTTTTTTTCTTTAGATCTGTGGAGGAAACTTGTTCTAGAAGTAAGTCCTTGCAATTGTGCACCATCTGGGCAATATACTTTTTGTGTTTTTGAGAAACCCTACTCTTGCCACATTTGTGAGCCACTTTGGAAATCTGCTCCTTGGATCTTTTAGGAAACTTTGTCAAAATGGAATCTACCAGCGCCTCTTCTACTCTTCCTAAGATGGTTAAGATCAAGCCCCATAAAAAGAACTTAGGATTCAATGGGAAAAATGTGGAACGCTTCTTGGACTCGTACAAGATGGATGCTTTGATGGATGGGGCTAGAAAATTCAATATGGCCTACCAGTTACAATTTTTTATCTCCTCTGATGAAGTTATGGAAATCATTGAGTCCTTTGAAGGCTTTGAACGGCATAACTGGGCCCTGCTGCGGGAAGCAATGTTGGCCTATTGGGGAAAAATAGATGTAGCAAAATTTACTTTTCAGGATCTAGATAACCTTGTCTCCCAGTGGATCTCCAATGGTGGTGTGGCTTCAGCTTCTGATTATCAGTCCTTTAGGAAATCTTGGGATCCCATCCAATCCTACCTTGTCCAAAACGATCACATTGACACAGTGGACAAAATTCAAGTCCAATTTTTTCAATCTTTTTCTCTTGGAGTGCAGGAAAGGATCAAGGACAAGCTGGTCAAGTCTGGATCCATGATCACTACCAGGGATAATTGATTCAAGCTCCCTGCTTTTCTTATCCTTAGGGGAGCGGTGGATAAAGTTATGAAAGGTCAAGCAGCCCTCACTTTTGAAAAATCTAAAACCACTGAACAAGTCCATGCTCCCTCTTCAAAAGAGTCAAATGAGATTATGAATAAAATGGAATCTGATTGCAGGCCCAAGAACCCTCAGCCTAACCAAGAAACCGCTACAATGGACAAGATCTCTAAAATGCTCAAAGCCTTTGAGAACAAAATGGATCAAATAATTTCCTCCCTTGTTGTTCCTAAAACTTCTAGTGCTTTTCCTAAAAATACTCTTGTCTGCTATTATTGCCACAGGGAAGGCCATGGAACCGGTCAATGTCTCAAACTACAGAAGGACAAAGACAAGAAATTGGTAGAGCAAAAAGGGAATAACTTTTTCCTTCCTAATGGTGCCCTAATCCCCTTTTATTTGTCTTGCCCTATCTGTCATGTGGTGGCCTCTTACCAGCCACCCCCTTCTATGAAGGCATCCTTGGCTCCTGTGGATTTCCAATCTTCTTGTGGTACTCTTCAACCCTGGTATCACCCAGCTATTTCCTCCTCCTCTCTGGTTGGTACTTACCAATCCAATCCAGCTAGGAAGCAACATGAGGAGCCCAAACCTCATAAAGCTCCTTCCTTTCCAACCTCAATCCCTGAAAACCACCCAAACAAAAATCCTAACCTGATCCCTCTTCTGATGTAGAAGACATGGAGGTGGAAAAATAACCACTCATGGAAAGGTCTCAAGATCACCCTGATCCTCATCCCTCATCTATTAAACCTCCTCAATCCCCTGATCCTGTTCCTGCTTCACCCAATCTTCCTCCCTCCACCCAGCCCAAAGTTTGGTTTGAGAGGGGAATTTCCAAAAATCACCCCAATGCTGTGGAAGGGGTATTAAACAAAATTTCTGATCTTAAAATTCCTGATCCATCTGTGGCTGAACTCCTGTCAATATCTCCATCTGTTGCTGAAGGAATGAAGAAATGGGTTTTTTGTTGATGTGTGGAAAATGGTCCTGAAGAACTCAAGGTCTCCTCTGGAACTTTGATGGAGGATTCTGGTGGAACAGATCCCTCTCCTGAGTCTAGTCTTTACTCTTGTCCTCTTGGTTTTCTTCCCTGCTATCTTGGTGAATCAGCAAAAGCGGTCTCACTCCTTGTTGACTCTGGCTCTCAGCTCAACTTGATCTCAGATGCTATGGCCTGCAAACTTAAACTCAGCCCTAGGGTCAGCTTCAACTCTTCAGTGTATGGAATAGGAAACAAGTCTTGCAAACTGGTTGGAATTGTTGAAGATGTTCCAGTCCGGATTGGCCAAAACATCGTTGGGACTTGTCATTTCTTGATCACACGCTTGGATGGACCTATGATCTTGGGTTGACCTTTCTTAATCAATTTTGGAGCAACTCTTATGTTTTCCAATCAATTTGGGGAGAGAATCCTCCTCCCTGATTCTGATGGTAGAAAAATTGAGGTTCCTCTTTGTTCTTTGGATTCTGGTTGTGGGAAAGAGATTTCCCTGGTCATTTTCCTAAGTCATCTCTAAAAGGAAAACAGAAGGATAATTCTAGTTTCTCTCATTTTTTATGGGATTAGTTGATCCTACTAATAGTTGTAGTTCTTTTCAGCCTCAAACTTCAATTCAAGGGTCAACTCTCATCCCAGAGACTTATTTCCCTTTCTTTTCAACGTTTTCTTATGACCTCAAAAATATCAAAAATCAAAAACAAATCAAAATGGAAAAATCCAAAAATATTTCTTCTTCATCTGTTGTTTTTTCTTTTCCTTGTACTCTTAATCCCAATCAATCTTCTCTCAGTTTTGGTTCAAATCTCCGCAATGAGTCTAAACTAGATCCCAATCTTGATCCTATTTTTGGTGGCTTTGGTATGGAAGAATATGGGCTTCAGTGGAGGCAAATTGGGGTAGAAGTAAGTCCTCCCAATTGTGCACCACCAGGGTATCCTACTACTATCATTTTTGAAACCCTACCTTGTGCCACACATGTGAGCAATGTATTATCTCCTGGGACTTCTTTTATGGAAAAGGCACCTTTTGAAAATGTTGCAGAACATCAAACTTGGAAGGTGTTAGAAATTGGTCTCAATCCTTGTAGTCAGATCTCTCTTGTCAACTCTTGGCAAAAACAAGAACTGCTCTCTTTTTCCTCCAAATATAAACCAGTTTCTAGGAAAATCCAACCAGTCAACCAACCAATGCCTCTCAATCTCAACCCTCCTCTTAGGCGTCCTCCTCTATCCCGCAATCCTTACTGTGGTTTACCTCGATCTCTCACTGGTCCATTCATCCCCTCTGGTCGTGTCACTGAAGAACTTCTGGGAGTAGTCAACTTTGGACCAGATGGATGGCTTCTACCTGATGAGTTGTATTTGATCAAAAATGTCTTGGATCTTAGGGAAAAAGCTATTGCTTTCTGTGAAGAAGAGAGAGGTCTCTTGAAAGAATCCTATGGTCTGCCTTATATCATTCCTTTAGTAGAACATGATCCCTGGAAAAAGAAAAAGATCCCAATCCCTGCTGCCAAAGTCAACGAATTCATCAAGTTGGTCTGGGAACAAGTCCAAACCGGTTTATACAAACAGTCAACTTCTAGCTATTCCAGTCCTGTTTTCTGTGTCATTAAAAGTAATGGTAAACTTAAAAAAGTTCATGATCTCCAGCCTCTAAATAAGGTTACTATTAAAGACTCTGGTATCCCCCCTGCTACTGAAGAATTTGTTGAATCCTTCTCTGGGAGAGCTTGCTATGGTCTAGGCAATATTATGGGTGGCTATGACAAACAGTCCTTACATCCAATTTCTTGCCCTCTCACTACATTCAACACTCCCCTTGGTTGTTTCCAACGTACTCAATTGCCTCAAGGTGCCACCAACTCGGTTGCAGTCTATCAGGCTCAGATGGTTTGGATCCTCCAGGATGAAATCCCTGATCATGCTGGTATCTTTATTGACAATGGCAGAATTAAAGGACCAGTTTCTGATTATAACAATGAGATTTTACCCTGGCATTCAGGAATCTGTTGATTTATCTGGGAATATGCAACCACTTTGGAAAGGATCTTGTTCCGAATCAAAGAATCTGGCCTCACTGTCTCTGGATCCAACTTGGCTGCCTGTGTCCCTGCTCTGGAAATTGTTGGTCATGTGGTCTGAAAGGAAGGAAGAAGGATGGCTCCATCCAAAGCCAACAAAATCCTCTCTTGGCCTACTCCCATCAATCCAACTGAAGTCAGGGGTTTTCTAGGTGTTGTTACTTATTTTCAAATCTTTATCCCATCTCTATCCAAAAGCTGTGCTCCTCTACGTTGCCTGAACAGAAAAGATGCTGAGTGGATCTGGACCCAGGATTGTGAACATTCTTTTCAGCTGCTTAAAATGATGGTTGGAAAAGACATAGTCTTGAAAAAGATTGCTTATGGACCTGGAGCTGGCAAGATCAAATTGGCTGTTGATTCTAGTTATCAATCTGTTGGGGCTGTCCTCACTCAGGAAGATGAAAATGGTTGGGACCGTCCTGCTCTCTATGAATCCTTGTTATTTTCAGATGTAGAATCCAGGTAATCCCAACCAAAACTGGAACTCTGTGGTGTGGCTCAAATGTTGAAGAAATTCCAAACTGTCCTCTGGGGTCAACACTTTGAGTTACAAGTCAACGCACAGTCCATCATCAAAATGATCAATGCTCCCAGCCTCCCAAATGCTCTTATGACTTGCTGGGTGGCCTTTATCCAAATTTTCTCTTTTGATATTGTTCATGGGCCTGGAAAATCCTTCACCATGCCTGATGGTTTATCTCAACGCCCCCTTGGAGATGAAGAATTGGATGTTGGAGTGGACTTTGATGAGGAGGAGCCTTTAATTTGTCCAGTCTTCACCTTTTACTTCCAAGATTATTCTGGCTTCCAACAAGGTTTCTGGCTAAAGTTAGAGAAGTACCTTTCCACTATCCAAAGGCCTCCTGATCTCTCTGCTAAAGATTTTCAATCACTCAAAAGGAAGTCCTCCAATTTCTTTGTCCAAGGTACTAGGCTTATAAAAAGAGGCAATCCTTGTGCTCTTATTGTTGTCACTATCCCCTCTAAACAAGATTCAATCCTCAAAATTCTCCATGAAGGCCTTGGGCATTGTGGGGAAACCAAAACCTATCAATGTATATCCAAACAATTCTGGTGGCCATCTTTGAAGAAATCAGTCTCTCAATGGTGCAAGAGTTGTGGAGTATGTCAGAAACATGATTTTAGGCGCCTGGCTGAAATTCCTTATCCCACTGGAGAGTCCACTGTCTTTGGAAGGATTGCCATGGATGTGGTTCACATTAAGGCTGGTGGAGCTAAGTACCTCATTGCGGCTAGAGATGATTTTTCTGGATGGGTTGAAGCAAAATTTCTTAAGAACCTCAGCTCTGAATCAGTAGCAGCCTTCCTTTATGAGACTTGGACAATGCGTTATGGCTTGGGTCAATCTTATTCAACTGATGGTGGCTCTGAGTTTGGTGGCAAAATGGCCAAAATGATCCAATTGCTTCCTGGTCAACATAGGGTGACCACTCCTTATTATCCTGAAGGACAAGGCATGTTGGAGAGAGGCCATGCCCCTTTGAAGGCTTCTCTTGTGAAGTTGGCTGGTGAAAGTGGAAAGAATTGTTGCAAATTTCTTCCTCTGGTCCTCTTCTCTGATTGAATTTCATCTAAACAAACCACTGGCTACTCACCTTACAAAATCCTCTTTGGTCAAAGGGCTGTCCTGCCTCTTGATCTGGAAATGTAATCTTTCCTAGGTATTTCTTGGGAAAAGGTTTCTTCCACCACTGATCTATTTGTTGCCAGATCCAAGCAACTGGAGAAAAGTGAAGATGTTTGTGACAAAGCTTATCAGAAAATAATGGAGTCAAGGGAAAAATCAGTCCAGTATTGGGAGGATAAGCATTCCAGTTGAGTCAGGGATCCCTTGAATCCTGGTGATCTAGTTTTAGCTTATAATTGATCCTTGGAAACTCAGTGGGGAAAGCTTTTTTCCAATCGCTGGAATGGTCCTTATAAAGTGGTCCGTCAAGTCAGAGGTGGATCATATGTTTTGGAGGAACTGGATGGTACTCAGATGGCCAGAAGGTTCTCTGCTGATCAGGTCAAGAAATTTCATTTTTGTGGAGGCAACTTTGATCAGAAGTAAGTCCTCCCAATTGTGCACCACCAGGGTCATCTGCTGCGTTTTGTTGTGAAACTCTACTGTATGCCACATACATGAGCACCTGGGACGCCTTCTTCATCTTATTGCAGTCAACTCTAGGATCTTCTTTGGATGGATCAAGATATTCTTTTCAATCACCCTCAAGATCAAATGGCCATTTTCTTGTGTTCAATCATCTTTCCCTTCTTTTTTTATGACATCAAGCTCAGATGCAGAATAGGGACAGTCTGTAAGTTGGGGAGAGATGTGGTGACCAAATCTGGACACCCTGGACCAGATGCAGAAAATTCAAAATTTTTTCTACGATTCTTTTGTTTAGGTGTCATTTATCCAAAAAAAAAAAATTGGAATTTTTTATGTATCAGTATCATTCCTCCAATTTTCTCATCTTGCCAAGCATTCCTCTGTCCCAGTAGTCTAGGACAGGCCTCTCTTGGTCTCATCACCTAGGCATTGTGTTTGATTCCTTCTCTCTTTGTTCCCCCCTTCCTTTTGGCCAAACGTGCGGGCCAAGACCCGCTCAGCCCAAACTTCCTCCGCGCCCCCATCATCCTTTCCCATCCAGCCACAACCTTAATCTCCCACAACAAGTGTTGATTTTGGTTTACCAAGCTCCATCAGTCATTACCATCATCATCTGCCATGCCCATTGGGATCTCCAAACTTGACCCACTTGGCTTTCACTCAGGAGCATCACCACCGCTGTGATTTGGTTGGTGGTCAGCTTGAGCCAGACCAAGAACTTGACCCCAACAAGGAGCAGGAATGTGTTGGTGAATTGAGTGTCTTTGGAGATTTCTGCCTGATGTGTGGTCAGATGATTGATTCCATGACGTTCCAAGGCAGTGCCTACTGTTCCAAGGAATGTGAATACCATCAACTCATCTTATCCTCAGTCCCACCTTCCTTCAAATCCTTCTTACCATTGGACCTTGGAGAAAGGCTACTTGGAGCTAAGGCGGTAGCCCAGCAATATCTAGATCACTGCGCAAAAATCAATTGAGGATGATGCCAAGGAGAACAATGGAGAAGCGGGGTATCAAAGACCATCATCCCCCTCTATCCTGCTCTTGACCCACAACCCTGATCTCAGATCTTTGGTCAACCATTGCCCCTTAAACCTGGTGACAATGACCAAGCATGACCCCAGCCCATCAATATCTCTCATCATCCATCCTCATCTCAAATCTTGACCAGCTTTGGCTCAATTGACCAATCTCAATCAACTTAGTGGACTCTCTGAACTATTAGAACTGGATCATCGATTCCCAGGTCGTGGTTGTCCTGTCTTCCAACGCTCATTGGCGAAAATTGATTCAATTGATGCTAGGCTCAGCCTCATTACTAACTCCCTCCAACGTCCCCATGATTGAACACAATTTATCAAAGCTCATTGTTGAGCATCCAATCCAATCATCTGACCCACTAGGCTATCTGTTCAACAAGCTCATCTTCCTATCCTGCCAACTTCCACTTGCACCCCCCTTCCATCTTTGGGTGGGGGGGGAAAGTGTTGTCTACCGCCCACAAACTTCTGCAGGCGGTCTGGTTCATGTGTTTCCCACCCCTTCCGCCTTTAGGTGAGGGGTGGGTGATCCCGGTGTTGTCGCGCGCGCCCGTCCGCGGACGGACGCAAGAGAGGTGAAGGGATGAGAAAAGATCCCACCCCAGTCAGGGAGGCCGGATTTCCACTGGCCGCGTGATCTATTTTTCTGATCATCTGAAATCAAAAAAAAAAAATTCCGCTCTATTTGTAGAATCACTTGTACATAGTCTAACAGGGCCTCCTGCCCATATAAGGAGGGGCTCTCCCCTGCCTTTTTTGGGGGGGGTATCATATGGTATCTTACCGGAGAGAATTATCATCACAATCATCCTGAAATAATTTATCTGTGGGGTCTCATTCCCCTTTATCTGAGAACTGAATTCTGGGTATATCCATGATTTCCCCTTGATCCTTGGGCCTCCATACTCAAATCCTGATCCTTGATCTTTATCACTAACCAATAGCCTTGCTGGTTGAAGAAGAATTTGACTGATTGAATTCTTGAGTGTGTTACACCACTCCTGATCCCTTTATCTGACCATACTGGTCCTGATCATTCTTTGATTATCTTTCCGGAACCGGTCACGTTTGACTGAAGAGGTTTTATTAAGCTTAAAACCTGGGGTGTTAAACCTCCCTTTATTTCTTTTGAAGTTGAATCCAGCCACACTACTCTTGAGTCCCTTGAGAAGTGTAGGGTTATTCTTGTTTGAATCAGTTATTGTTTTGCTTCTAGAGCTTCATCAAACAATTAGCTTTGTCTTGTGCAGCCACCCACAGTTATCTGTTACCCTTCAAGCGCTTGATTGCGGAGAGTTGGGCAGGTTCATTGAGAACCTGAAGGTTGTTTGGGATTGATTTGATCTTTCCTAAGCTTCTGCTGATGACCAGAGCTATTAGCTTGTGGGCGTTGTTACTTACAACTGCCTTGTCTTGTTGAACTCTGAACAATCCTTGACTTCTTCTATTCAAGTTTTCCCTGGCATCATCTTGCCTCAGATAGTGTTGTTTCCCCAGCTACTGACTACTATCATCTTTATCCTCTTACATTTGATCCCTCGTTTACCAGGTTCTGGACTTTGATCTTGGTTACATTTAAATATTTTTGTAGCACTCAGGAGGGCAGCCTAAACAGCACCTTTCCCCTCCACAGAACTTCCATGGCCTAGCACTGTTTTGAGTCTTACAGCAGCTCCTCCTCCGGCTCCTACTCCAGTCCCTTCCCCGGCTCCTCCTCTGGTCCCTGCCCCCGCTCCTCCTCCGGCCCCTGCCCCGGCTCCTGCCCCAGCTCCTTCCCCAGCTCCGCAAGGCACCCCTCCACCGCCCGCATCACCCATTGTTGTCTTGTTGTCGCCCCCTGCTGGACCAAGCCCACCAGATGGTCCTCCATAGGCCCCCTCCTCACCAGTACCGCCTCCCCCCAGCCCCCCCAAGATCCTGGAAATCCCTGTTGTCTTGACACTCCCGGCAGCCGGATTTGAGATCTTTGCGGAAAGGTTAACCGCAATGCTCTGCGACTTCCTAGCAACCCCCGGGGCTCAATCCTTGGAATCCTGGCGCAAGCTTTTGGCGTCTTTCTGGGCCTTACTGGCATTGTTGCAGGCGGACATGGAGGAAATGATGAGAATGGCTTAGGCACATTGCCCCCCCTCTCCCCCCTTCCCACTTTCTGCGTTTTTTCTTCATTGTACCGCGCTTCTCCTGATTTAGAGAAATACACGTCTTCTGCGCACGCGTCCTTTCCCCGCGGGTTGTCCTGTGGAAAAAATCCCCACGTCCCAAGTGAGTTTTAAAGAAAGTTCTGCATCCATGCGTCATAAGTGAGAATGAGAGTGAGATTGAGATCCGCGCCCGCGTCCTGGTGAGTATGAGAGTGAGATTGAGATCCAGGCCCGCATCCTGAGCCAAAAAAGTTCCCCAGAAGGTACCTGGACCGCCCCAGCCAAACTGCCATGCAGTTCCCCATACCCATCCTGCAACAAACACAACCACCCTCCACCAGCGCGCGCACACAGTCATCCAAGAGAGGAAAAGAAGTTAAGGAAAAAAACACTCTGGGGTGTCTAGCTGTTCTGGCTGTGAACCGGCTAGGACACCCCCTCACCAAATCAGAACTGTCCCGTACGTATCCCACACATACTCCGCACCCATCACATTTTAGGAGAAGAAAACTGATAAAGAGAAGACAGATTAAAGTCCCAAACCCCAAAAGAGAAACCAAAATCAAAAAGATTTTTTTTTTTTTACTTACACCAGGCCTCTGCTCCTTGTCCTGCATTACCCAACCACGGGGCTTGTCCTTGCGTTTACGGACCCGGCTTGCACCGGGCCCGCCTCCCTGCAACCAATCATAACCAAAACCAGTACCAACTTGCAAAGCAAAGTATTCAAGAAATAAGAAAACGGACATTATGGGGTGCCTAGTTATTCCGGCTGTGAACCGGCTAGAGAACCCCCTCACCAAATCAACCTTTTACCCTACTTGCGTCCCCCCAGCTTGACAGCTGTCCCCAGCGGTTTGTAGCCTCTTGCTCCTTTGAAGCGGCGCGTTGCACACGGGCTCCTCCTCAGCCAAAGAGCCCGTTTTGTCTACCAATCCTGAACCACCAGCACCGTCCCCTGCATCCGTGCCATCGCCAGCCCTCTTGTCAAAAGAGGTGGAGCCGCGTGCAAAGAAGCACTTCACGTGCAAAGCCGCGGCGTTCTGTTTGAGCGGTGCCCCGTCCAATTCCTCAAGCTGATAAATCTTTCCCTTGAACTTGGATGCCAGGCGGAAGGGGCCATTCCATTGGTTGGCAAAAAGCTTACCCCACTGGGACTCCAGACTCCTGTTGTACAGCAAGATCAAGTCCCCCTTCCGCAATGGATCCCGGAGGAGATGGGAACAACGCTTGTCCCAATAGCAGACCAACGCCGTCCTAGTCTTCCACAACCTTTCCGCAGCCTTTGCCAGGGTCTCTTCCCGTTGGAGAAGCTGTTTGGCGCGCGCTTCCACAAGCTCCGCCAAGGTCTTCACCTTCCACCAGTCCAGGCCAAAGAAGGTTTCCAGCTCAATGTCCACCTGAAGCATCAGACGCTGGCCGTAGAGAAGTTCATAAGGCAAGTAGCCCGTCAAGCATTTGACCAAGATCTTGTCTGCAAAGGGGACCACCGGAAGGGCCTCCTGCCACTGCTTGCCGTCCTTGCCGCACATCTTTACCAGGGCGTCCTTGATAGGCTGATGACCATGTTTGATCATCCCGGCACCCTCCCGATAGTACTCCTTGACCCGCCCAAACCTAGCTCCGCAATTCTGGACCAGCGTCATCAAACAACCCCGGAACTCCGCGCCTCCGTCACTTGTGACCAGGCAAAGCAAACCATACCGCGCAAACCAATCTTCCTCTAGAAACTGAGCAACCTTCTCCGCCAACAACTTCACCAGAGGACAAGCCTCAACCCAGCCCAATAGATTGTCCCACGCAACCAGCAGGTACGCAAACCTTCCCGCTTTATGTGGACCACATCAAGGGAGACCTGCCCAAACAGGGCGTCCTCCCCCGTAGGGTGACCCACCTCCCTGGGCAGCCTAGAGCTCCCCTGTTGACACGCTTTGCAAGACTTCACCCATTCACGCACCGCGCGCACCACACCCGGCCACCAGAAGCTTGCTTTCTACCGCCTCCGCGTTTTGATCTTGCCCCGGTGGCCAAGGTTGTTGTCAAGACACCTCAGAATCATTTCCTGGTCCTTCCTTGATGTCACAACCACCAAAGGCACTGGGGTACTCTGTTGCCACAGCTGCCCTTCCTGCAAGTAGAAGTTGGTTGTCCACTGCTGTGGTAGACCAAACCTGTCCTATAGCCATCAGACTCACTTTTGTAGTGTGCCATCAGACTCACTTTTGTAGTGTAACAACAGCTCAAACCCTCAACGTAGCCTCAAAAATGGATTCTACATCACAAATAACCTATAGTCACTCAGCCAAAGTACCCCTCTATCTCTCATGGATTAGAAGATACAGCCCAAGAACCCTTCAACTATGGCAAACTCATACCCAAACAGGTGTCACAGCTCTGTGGAAGGCATAAAGACATACCTTTCAAACCCTCAAGTACATACCAGTAACAGTTTACCCTCAACACCAGAAGCATACACCAACCCTGTCACCTCACTCAGAATACAGCATACAGACACAGGAGGTAGTGCAGCATGCCAGATCCAGTCACCTCATCCAGCATACAGCATACAGACACAGGAGGTATTGCAGCATGCCAGATCCAGTCACCTCATCCAGCATGCCAGATCCAGTCACCTCATCCAGCATGCCAGATCCAGTCACCTCATCCAGCATGCCAGATCCAGTCACCTCATCCAGCATACAGCATACAGATCCAGGAGGCAGTGCAACCAGTCCAGATCCATTCACCTCAGCCAGAATACAGCAATACAGATACAGGAGGCAGTGCAGCATGTCAGATCTGGTCACCTGAACCAAACATGCAGCAAATACACATACAAGAGGCTGTGCAGAAGTATACAGGAGCAATATAGGCAGGAGGAAGTCAAACCAGTATCAAGCAAGAACTAAACAAACATGCAGCAAGTACACATTCAAGAGGCTGTGCAGAAGTATACAGGAGCAATATATGTAGGAGGAAGTGGAACCAGCCATAACCAGAACCAAACAAACCAACAGTATTGCACAGCAATACATGTAGGTAGAATCAAGTAGCACTGAATAAACTACCAGTACAGCACAGCAAAATATCTTATCTGAACTACACAGCAATCTATGCAAGGCTGTTCATGCATGAAACCCCTGTACAAGCTTTTCCAAACCAGCAGAAATGCCTCATGAAACTGTACAAGCTTTTCCCAACCAGCAGAAATGCCTCATGTAACTGTAAAAGATTTTTCCAACCAGCAGAAATGCCTCATGTAACTGTATCTCACTGTTCCTCACCAGCACAGGGAGAACCCTCAGGGGAAGCCTTGAGCACCCCTGGGGGCAGGAATTTTCTATTTAAGGAGGGCCTCTCTGCCCTATCCAAGTTGTATCAGCTATCATCATCCCCCATCACTCATCCCATCTCATGCCATCTGGCACATCCCATCTCATGCCATCTGGCCTAGTTATCACCCATCCCTACTCACCCCATCAACCCATCTATCTGTGGTACCTACCCAGATAAAATATTAGTAGTGAATCAGTTATAAAAGGAAAACAAGAAATCAGAAACCAAGTTATTACCCATCTTTAACCAATTAAACCATCCACCAGGTGCTTGAATAAGGGTTCTTCTCTGACCTAAATATTCAGCACCATATTGAAGAAACCCCACCCATTAGTTAATAAATAACCCTTACAAAGAAAGAGAGCACAACAAAAAGAAACTACCAACCTTCCGTCTGCCCAGCCCCCCATGGGTAAACCCATCCTTGGGTCCTCTCCTTAACCAGCCCTTTGATAAACCCTTGAACCCTTTAATATTGGGGTATTGGTTAAGATCAAACATATCTGATCAATAAATTAACCAATAGTCCAATACATCTGGTCTATTCTTCAACAAATCCTACCAATATCACAAGTTAATAATTAATCTAGGTCTGATCTGAGACCTATATTAAGTCTCAAAGAAACCAGCCATTAATTTAAATAAATTATTGTGCAGACTTACTATAGTACTAGAAGGGAAGGCAATTCAAAACCACTCTTAGTATATACTAATAATCCAAAGGAGTGGAAGTAATACTAAATTCCCCTTCAAGGACTTCCAGCAAGCTATTTGCTACTTTATTTATATAATCCCACAGGAGTCTCTACACCGCTTTGCCCATCAAATTACTTCCCCCAACGTACCCTTGGAAAACCAAAGATCCTGCAAAAAGGAGCACAACATTGTGTAAGGCCCGGACTGCTGCAGCGGAAGGATGGCCTCTGCTTCCACCATACCTACGTGGATAACCGGAAACTCCACGTCCAGGGGTTCTGCCCCCTCAAACGGGTCCTCCCGCGGATACTGCAACAGCGCGTTGGGCATCATGAACACCCTTGCCGGAACATGAACCATGCCAAAAGTGAAGAGCTGAAGAAACGCCACCCACCTAGTAATAGGAGCGTTTGGCAGCGTTGGAGAATTGATCATCCTTGCCAGGGCCTCTGCATCTCTCAAAAGCTCAAAGTGTACCCCCCAAAGCAGGTGCTGAAGCCTCTGCAAAATTTTGGTGAATCCGCATAATTCCAGCTTTGGCTGCAAATACCAACTCTCCTTCACGGTAAACGTCACGGACTTGTAGAGGACCGGCCTGTCCTTACCATCCTCTTCCTGCGTCAGGACGCCGCCCGCGCCAAACTTGCTAGAGTCAACAGCCAGGCGGATCCCTCCCGCATTTTAGTGGAGGTCCCAGAGGACAATGCTGCGGCCCACAGTCTCCTTGAGCTTTGCAAGGGCAGCTTCACACCTTGCCGTCCATTCCCACGCCGGGCCCTTCCGTGTTAGTGCCCGCAGCGGACTTGCAACTTCCGCCAACCGCTCAATGAACATGCAGACGTAACTGCACAGTCCCAGGAATTAGAGGATATGCAAAGGCGTCCGCGGGGTGGGCCATTTGATGACTTTGTTCTGTTTCTTTGACACAATTCCCCTGCCGTCAAAAGCCACCACATGTCCTAGCACTTCCAGCGCTGGAACAAAAACTGCCAACTTACTCCCCAACACTGTAAGCCCTGCCTCCTCAATTTAGAACAATACCCGCTCCAACGTCTGCGCGTACTCCCAGACAAAGTGGCGGATCTTCGGGGCTTCCTCTAACACCGCGCCCCCGTAATACGTCTTTTGTCCCTTGATTCCCGCATTTTCAATGAAAATCAGAATCCCATCTGGAATGTTGTCCCACAGAATCCACGTCATCTGGGCCTGATAAACTGCCACCAAGTTTGTTGCCGCCTGTGGCAACCGCGTTGGCTGCATCCTCCCCAATCCTGTCTCAAACGCGGTCAACGGCCGCAACTTGGGATGGAGCTTGCGCTGATCATACCCCCCCATTACATTGACCACTCCATAACACGCGCGCCCCGCCATTGATTCCGGGAACTTGTCCACACGCGGCGGCAATCCCGCGTCCCGGATGGTGGATGAGTTAAGCCGCTGTAGGTCATGAACAATCCTAAGTGATTTCTGTGCTGTTTAACAACCGCAAAAATTGGGCTAGAGTAGCTTGATGTGGACTGCTTGTACAACCCCGTCCTCACGCGCTCCCGGACCAGTTCCAAAAAGGGTTCATGCATGGTCCAAGGGATCGGAATTGGCTTGATCTTCCAGGGCTTGTGCAGCACCGTGAGGATCACATAGGGATTGCCAACCTTGCTCCTCAGCAATCTGCGCTTGTCCAGCCCAAAGGCAAGGGCTTTTTCGCGGAGCACCAACACCAATGCCAGCAAATCCTTCTCCTCCGTACTCAACCACTCTGTTGGTCCAAAATTAAGCACCTTGATCCGCACCAACCTTGTTACCCACCTGGACTCCTTCAACAGACTTACCCAGGGGTCCCAAGACCAGGAGATTGGCCTCAGAGGCCCGTTCAGTCCCTGCGGCATTGGCTTGTTCCGGGGCCAAACCTTTCGTGCCACAGGCTTGTACCGTCCTGGGTTGCACCTGACCATCCTTATGCGTCCACCGTTGTAAGACTCCAAATGGTGCTAGGCCGTGGAAGTTCTGTGGAGGGGAAAGGTGCTGTTTAGGCTGCCCTCCTGAGTGTTACAAAAATATTAAGATGTAACCAAGATCAAGGTCCAGAACCTGGTAAATGAGGAATCAAGAAGTAGAGGATAAAGATGATAATAGTTCAGTAGCAATGGGACAGCACTATCTGAGACAAGATTATTCAGGGAAAAACTTGAAAAAAAGAAGTTAAAGTCTGCTTAGAGTTCAAAGAACAAAAGCTGTTGTATGTAAACAACGCCCACAAGCTAATAACTCTGGTCGTCAGCAGAAGATTGGGGATGATCAACTCAAACCCAACCAACCTCCAGGTTCTCAATGAACCTGCCCAACTCTCCGCAATCAATTGCTTGAAGGGTACCAGATAACTGAGGAGGGCTGTACAAGACAAAGCACAATGTTTAAGAAGCTCTAAAAGCAAACAGTAGCTTATTTGAAACAAGGATAACCTCAACACTTCTCAAGGGACTCAAGAGTAGGCTGGCAGAAAGCAACTCCAAAGAAAATAAAGGGAGGTATAACACTCCAGGTCTTAAGCTTAATAAGACCTCTTCAATCAATCGTGATTGGCTCCAGAAAGATGATCAGGGATTGGGACCAGTATGGTCAGAGAAAGGGATCAAGGAGTGGTATAACACACTCAAAAATTCCAACAGGCAGAATTTTCTTCAACCAGAAAGGCTATTGGTTGGTGATAAGGATCAGGCAACAGAGGGGCAAAGACTCAGGGTCAAAAATGGATCAGGGGGCAATCAGAGATATACCCAGGATAAGGATTAGGATCAAATTTCACAATAACAGGGGGGGACATAAGCACATACTCCCATGGATCATTTTCTTATCCTCCAGAAAAAGCAGGGGAGAGCCCCTCCTTTTATAGACCAGAGGCCTGTAGACTATTTACAAGAGATGTTTACAAATGGGAGCAATTTTTTTTTAAAAAAGGATGAGCGTGGGCAGGAGATTAGCAAGTGAGAGGCCCGCGGACATACTGATGGGCCCGGGCAACAGAAGAGCTGCGCGGGAGACCGGTGAGCTAAGAGGCGGATGACAGGTTTGACCGGCTGCAACCGCGGTTGGCCGGGGGGATTGTTGAAGGTGGCGCAAGGTCATTGACGGCTGCAAGCAAACGCTTGCGGTCATTGGTTGGTGGCAGCGCAAAGATTGCAACTGCTACCAACAACAATTGTTGGTTTGCAGGCGTCAGAGATGAATTGGGGGGGGGTGATCTGAGATGAACTGATGGCTAGCGAGTATCAACCGGGTCAATCAATTGTCAAGTTCTCTCTGGTGATCCAAGATCCTTTGGGCAATGAGAGGATTGAGTTGGAAGGTATTCTGATTGGTGGTTGTTGGGTTGGCTTCATCCTTGAGTTGGATTGATGGGGTAGGACTGTGGCTCCCATTGGAGAGGGATTTGATAAATATGAGATTGGGTTTGATCTTGTAGGCTGAATAAGCGGATTTCATCCTAAGCTCCTTGGGGCTGAGGATTGGATGAGGGATGATGGAGTGAGAGACTTCTTGCGGTTGGGATCTGGGTGATGATTGGCAAAGAAGATCACCAGTTTGCTAACTTGCTGAGGTTGAGTACAAAGTTGATAGAAGAGTGAACATTGCAATAACAAGCCAAACCTCTGAGGAACATTGGTAGGGATTAACTGCCAATAAGTTACTTCTTCCTCTCCTTCACCATCCTCTTTGTTGCTTTGATCCCAAGAGCTCTCGTCTCCAGTGCGTTGTGGTATGAAGTATGGTTTATTGATCGCATCTCAAGAGAGTTCCTTTGGGTGGTTATTGCTGAATTGTAATTCAAACCAGCAGGTCGCTTCTCTAACTAATCCATGGATTGGTGGAGGGGAATTTTTCAATAAATCCAACTTGGATATTACATCCAAGGGAATCAAAATCTTGAACTTGTTCTGGCAAACCCATTTTTTTAGTAATGGTAAGGCATATTTGAGAATGGAAGTATTGATAACCTTGATAGGTTCAGGGCTTGGAATAGGCTTGGATGATGAGGCAGTCAGTTGAGCATAGGATGAAAGTACTTTTCTGAATTGATTGTTGGTTCTGTCAATCTTCTTAGCGGATTGAATTTGATTGGATGGAGAACAGTGAGGATGGGTTGAATGCTGCTGCTGCTGCTTATGTTGCTACTGATCTTGGGTGGGAGGATGAGAGTTGATGGATGAGTGCGGCCAAGGGGATGATTTGAGCTCAAGATGGATGATGATGATGATGGGATTATAGATTAGTTTGATAATGATGACAAGTGAGTTGGTCTGTGCTGTCCAGCTCCGAGGTTGGGATGGTGGTGTGGTGTGGATGGCGGCGAGCCCGGCGGTTGGCCAGGGTGTCCAGGATGGGGCACCACACCGTTGTCCTTGTTATTCCTGGCAATAATCAACCCGCGGCTCTTGCCTTTGCTCACAAACGTGGCACTATGGTAGGGTTTTTGAAACACAGTACCTTCCAATGACGCATACTGAGGAAGAGGACTTACTTCTTCCGCCTGCGCCCTCCGCGCGCTTCCTTCCCCCTCCTGCTCCTTCCTAGTTTACCACCTGCACAAAACTGGAGCCTGTCCCGCGCAGTACCCGCGGTTGACTAGGCAAAATCCCCCGCAGGGAGACCCTCATGGTTATCCCTCCCGTTGGATTCTGCCTCTTTCCCAGATGCCGCTGGCCGCACCCATTTCCCCTTCCCGTGGTTGCAGATTGCCGTCTCAAACCTTGCCCCGGACGCTTCTTCCACTGTCAGCGCCTCTGTCCATTCCTCCGTGTTAAACAACATCTGGGCCCAGAAACCAAACATATACGGTTGACCCAAAATTACGTTGCCCCACTCAACCAAGAAAAACTACAACAACTTCCAGACCTTTGCAACCTCCACCTCCTCTTCCTCCACCACCCCATCCACCCAAAATTCCCCTCCATTGAGCGCCTGTAATCCCATAGCACACTTCCTTCAAACCAGCCCCAACTCATCCACCAATTTTGATGGGAGCAGATTGACCATTGACCCACTGTCCACCATTTCCCACACCTTCCTACCCGGGATCTTCATTGGGACATAGGCAAGCGGCACTGACACGGCTTTGGATTGGCACAACTTGCGTTCACATTCCTCCCCCACTGTGTTCACGCGCTGCACCGTTGCCGGAACCCTTCTGCCCCCATGCTCCCTCAGGGCCTGGACCATTTCCTCAACAACCACCGGGGAGACCGCGGCCAGCTCCTGTAGCATGAGGGGTATTGGCGCCTCACTCCCCATCACCTGTCGCACAATTTCCACAGCCTTCCTCCTTCCTCTGGAACTAGTCAACAGCGCGTTGCCCACCGGCCTTTGTGTACCAGTTTTTGGGGCCTGGGTCAATGGCCACTCTCTGACATCCATGTCCATCTTCTCCAACACAATCCCCTTGTTTGCCGCCAATGCCCTAACCTCCGCCTCCACACGCAGAGCTTGCCACATATTGGGCCCGGTGACAATCCCAAGTGACACCTGAGCAGCCCCTGCGGGCCGGGCTCTTGCCCTAACCTGCTCCACCAGGGGTGGCTGACCGGCCCCAAGATCCACTGGCTTGCCCGTTGGGAATAAGTAAGTCGCCCCGGACGTGCAGACCAACCCCTTGTCCATGTCCTTGGTCAGTTCCGCGCAACCAGACTTCCAGTGACCTTTATCGCCGCAATAGTTTCACATGCAAACCAAAACCCCGCTTGACGGTCGGCTACTGGGCTGGAAGCCCCCCCCATGTGAGGCGGCACTCCGTGCGGAGGAGGAGGAGGCAGAGTCATTGGCCGGGCCATTATCCAATTCAGAAGTATCCTTAGGTCCCGTAACATATCCATTACCTTGTTCACTGGTACTTCCATTGACTGCGCAGGGGCTGCCAGCTTCTCCGTTGCTGATGAGCCCGCAGGTGGTACCTGCGTTGGAGCCGGGGTGGTAGAGGCCATTGGGAACAACCTGGCCGTATCCTCAATCAGTTCTTCAAAATCAATCTTGCTCTCTACCACCTGGTTGATCACGCTTAGGTTTGGAAGAAGTGTGACACTCCAATCCACTGACCCCAATAACAACCTGTGTTTGAATAGATACTGCTGGACCCGCGCACAAAGTTGTGGCGCAAGCCCGCCTAGAAACGCCCGCTTCATTTCCCCTGTTTGACCCGCTACCACCTGGTTCTTCTCTAGGTAGCTGTAGATGTGGTCAAACGTAGATTTTTATTCGGACAAATCACTCCGTGTCCGCACCCCACCTTGCAAAATCCCCTCCGCCGCCGCCTGCTCAAATTCCATCTCCCAGAAGCGGGGCTCACACTTCCCCCATCTTGCCATCATCTCATTCTGGAGCCTTTCCCAGTCTCAAGCCTTGTAGCCAGACATATCCTCCACATCCCGGAGTTTATTCTTGTCCGTGATAAAGAGAACAACCGTACGGACCTTATCCTTGCCCATCGCGTTTTTGGAGTCCGCAATATCCTCAAAACTTGCCAGAAAGCGCCCAATATCCGCTGTGTCAAACCAGAGATGAGGGAAGTTCTGCGGCCTAAGCCATACCCGTTGCGGAACCTCAGCCGCCTCTGAATGCTCTGACCGAGGAGGAGCAAAACCACCGGAACAAATAGTTGGCGGTGGTGGAGGTGTTGGCCCGCCAGCTTCCAACCAGAGAGGGAACAAAGGTGGAAAAGTTGATCCTGGAGTAGTTGTTGGCAACATTGCACCCGCTAGCTTTGAGAGACCTAGACAAAAGATTTTTTCCCGGCCAGACCCCCAGATGTGGAAACAAGAAAGGTGGTACCCCTCAAAGTTGTCCTCAGGTTCTGGAAGTTATTGGTCTAAGCATCTGTAAGGGGATTGGATGCAATGAGTTTTCAGAAAATAGAGAGGGTGATGATGAAATGATACACAATATCTGATATATCCAACCCGGAGATGAGAGTGAGGTATTTTGAGTCCTCCCTCTCAACCCTAGCCTAGGTAAAACCACAAGCAACAAGATAGATGAAATATGACCCTAAGTACAGAACACTAGCTCCACCCTAACCCTACCCCATACCACCCACCCCATCCAAAGCCCTCCCCATTGATATCATGTACGCCTGGTTTGTCCTTCTCATGGCGCAGCCCTCTGCCGCGCCCTACTTGGAGCCCCCCAGGTTTTATCCATCCGTGCGCGTCCGCGGATCCCGCAATCTGTGAGTCAGCCCGTGCTTATGCCTGCGCAAACCTTGGATCCCGCAATCCGTGAGTGGGCCTGCACAAACCTCCCAAGCGCATATAACCCCTGACCGCCCCGCCCTTGCCTTCCCAACTAGCCACCCAAGAGCTTGGTTGGGCCGGCTCCATCACTTGGTCTCCGCTCCCTGGGTGGATTGTGGCCAGGTGCCCCCCCAGAGTAGGCCCAACCCGCACCTGGTGCCAAGCCCCGCAATCCCTGCTGCTGAGCCCGCAGCAGGCACTTCTGAGACCACGTGCACCCCAAATGCTGAGTCCGGCCTACCCAAATGCTGAGCGTGCAGCCCGCGACGCAGCTCCTGATCTGAGGTTATAAATATGACACCACACCACGTGCATCCAAGTTCTGAGCCTGAAATACCAAATGCTGAGCGTGCCAACAGCAGCGTGGTTTTCAATCCAAGACTATATAACAACACCACATTGGGCTTTCATAAGTATCTTCTATTATTTGAACCATATCTAGCTTTGAGAGCCACTTTGTAGAGGGAATCTTTTCACTGATTTGACAAAAATCAATTATTTTTTCTCTATCTTTTTAACATCTTTATTTCCCCCACGGATATTAGAATAGCACTTCTTATCTTTACTCAATGTTTCAATCAATTCATTTTTGTACATTAAACCAACCATTCTCATCAAAGCCAACAGATTTAGAAAGACTCAAAATCCACAATTTCCATCAACAACTGGATCCCAAAACCTCACCCAAGAACTTATGTAGGTTCCCAGGTATTTGATTTAGGTAATTCAATTCCTAAAATCAAGCACTAGTGAGTCAAAATTCTAATCTCATTAATGGATTCAAAACTCACCAAAGATGAGCTTCTGTTTGACTCCTCCATCTAATCTGCTTCATCCTTCAAAAATGAATCTGATTCGAAGGGAACAGAACCCAATGAACTTTCAGTCTCTTCCACTGAACTAGGAAATTCAGATGAAGAGCCATCCTTGGACTAAAGAAATAATTTTCCCATCAGTTCATTAAACCATACAAATGAAACCTTCTCAAATTAGAAGGCTTACTGTCTTTTGTCTTTTTGGTCCCCCTTTAAACTTCTTTTACCTTTTCATTTCTATTTAAACCTGTTAAAATTTGGAAAGTTCACAACAGGTTGCTTTCAATTTGGGTCAACCGCAGCTTGACCTTAGCACCTTTGTCTCAAGCCTTGGCTTGGAAATCAAAGTGTTGGTATTCTCAACCATCAGCCTCAGAATCTATAACCTTACTTCTATAGGTTTTTACTTATACATGGTATTCCACTCCTTAAAAATTTGAGATTCTTCATCAAGCCCTGGATCTGTTTCAAACTTTTGAAAACCAAAAAAATTATCAATTTTTGCATCCAATAATTCATCTTTTGATCCAATAAGTAATGTGTCAATCCAAGAATTGTTACCCTTCAAAAAATCCCAACTTACTTCATTGGAAGGGTCATAGTATAACTGCCACTGAGGATCAACATCCTTAGGCACAATGGATCCTCTTGATGCTAGTATTTAACCTAAAATGTGGGAAAAAGGTAAGCACATAGTTTTTGAATATGACTTGGAGAAAACCTTGCCATTTTGAATGTGCTTTAACTTCTTGATTTTTTCCCCAATGAGTTCAATGGCTTCAGTTGACAATTTGTAACCCAGATTTATTAGTTCTGTTGGAAGACCTGCTCCCAACTTCATTTGAGAGTTTTCAAGTGCTGCATGGACTGATTTTATTTGAATTTCAATAGTTCCTTCAAGGTGTTTCCACACATCCAAATTATTCCCCAAATATCCCACAAGTAATTGTTTGAAATTAAAATGTGCCCCTTCTACGCAAGAAATTTTTTTATTTACAAAGTCTGGTTTGACACAAGTCCACACCATCACAAAAGTCTCTTTGATAGGGAAAATTTTCTTTTCCATATACTCAAGTACATCCTTGCAGTCTTTCAAGAAACAATGCATACAAGTTTAAAAGTAGGCACTCCCAGCAGAGATCAACAGAAGAAGCAATAAATCAGCATACTCTGAGTTCTGCATCATTTAATTCTGCCTCCCCCTTGGTTTTAGAGGCCCCATACTTGGCCCAAAGAGTCATAAAAATTTTCAATCCTTGATTGTCATTAATGAAGCCCACTTTACAGTTTTCTTGAATGTTTTTAGACCAGTTCCAGGAGCACACCTTTCTGGATGACTCAGGTAAACTGTGTTAAATAGCACTAATCAGAGCTTTTTCATGGTCTGTCACAAACACTTTTGGAAGCATCTTGGATTCATAAGCCAACTCCTTTAATGTGTTCAACACCCAACTGCAGAGCTCATATGTTTCCTTTGTTATAAAAACAAAAGCCTTTTTAAAGTTCTTTTTGTTGGAAGTCATTCCTACAACATGCAATGGAGGGATGTTGTACCTATTTGTTTTATAAGTACAATCCAAGAATGAAATCTGATTGAATTTTTTGCAAAGTTTTATAGACTCAGGATGAGCCAAGAAAAGGGCCTCTAAGTGACCCTCTACACCAAATTTTTACCTATAAAACCACTTGGATTCCTGGAGCATTTCCAATAGAACATCCATAACACCTTTCCTATCAAGTTCTGCAAGCTTTACCTTTTGCTTAATTCTATAGATTGTTCTATTGTCAATTTATTCTCCACCATCAATATTTCTCAATTTAATTTTCATTTGAACCATATCAAACCCATCTTTCATGCCTTCCTGAAGTAGATCCAAGGCTTGCCCAGAGATTCTCCTCAGTTGAGGATGCACTGAAGGGCTTTCAGATGATTGATGATTGTTTAGGCCATTTCTAATGGAGAGATTCCACGTGGGATCTGCTACTGTCTGACTTGCATAGATCATGAATTGACACCTAAAATTCATAGTGCAATTTTGCCTTTGACATTTGGTAAGGCATGGACCTTCGTAAACCCCAAATCTGTCACAAGCTAGATAAACATATCTCTCTTTCCTTGACTTGAAAGTTGTCATTGCATAGCCATGCATGGCTGCCCATTTCTGAAAATAAATCCTGACTTCTTTCCTACTAGCAAAGGCTCTCACAGGAGGAGGGTAAAGTGGTTCTGGCAACCCTTAGTTTCATATTTATATCCCACATGGTTACATTAGTATTGATCCAGCCAAATCCTTCTCAGTCAAATGAAATAGGAAATGTGACCCACCACCTTTAGTCAATTCCAGTTGTGAAAACAAATTTTGTTCCAGTTTTAAAGAAACATTTTGTTCCTCAATTGTAACCCTAGATGAGGATGCAATTGGGGCTTCCAATGTTTTATTTTCCAACTCCCTACCCAAATACCTATATTCCACCAAAGTTTTGTTAACCACACTTTTAATTAAGTCCTTTAAGGTAGCCTTGTTTAATCTTGGAGGGCTTGGGCTTGCCACTGTTCCCATAAACCAAAAGGATTCAATGGCAATTTAGTATTCAATTCAATTTTCAATCCAACAACTCCAAACGTTTGCTCACTTTTGGGTTGAGAAAAATTAATTCATCAAACAGGCATGTGTTGTGTGTGTTTAGGTTGTAGAGACTCCTGTGGGATTATATAAATAATTTAGCAAATAGATTGCTGGCAGTCCTTGAAGGGGAATTTAGTATTACTTCTACTCCTTTAGAGTATTAGTTTAAACTAAGAGTGTTTTTGAATTGCCTGCCCTTCTAGTACTATAGTAATTCTTCACAATAATTTATTTAAATTAATGGCTGGTTTCTTTGAGACTCAATATAGGTCTCAGATCAGACCTAGATTAATTATTAAATTTTATTGGTAGGATTTGTTGAAGAATGGACCAGATGTATTGGATTATTGGTTAGTGGTTTATCAGATATATTTGATCTTAACCAATATCCCAAATATTGAAGGGTTCAAGGGTTTTATCAAAGGGGTGGTTCAGGAGAGGACCCAAGGATGGGTTTACCCACAGGGGTCTGGCTAGAGGAAAAAAAGGTTGGCAGTCCCTTTTTGTTGTGCTCTCTTTCTTTGTAAGGGTAATTATTGAGTGATGGGTGGTTTCCTTTAATTTGGTGCTGAATAGTTCAGGTCACAGAAGAACCCTTATTCCTAAAAACCTAATGTGGTGGTTTCAATGGTTGAATGAGGTTATAAAGTTGGTTTTTGATTTCCTTTTTTTTATTGGTACACTGACAGTCTCCTTTTTTTTATATCTGGGTAGGACCACAGATGGTTGGATAGTAATTGGATGATGAGATTGTGATGAGTGGTGTGGGATATTGTGTGTGTTGGTGGTGGATGATGGGAGAGTGGGGGATAAAACCTGGATAGGGCAGAGAGGCCCTCCTTAAATAGAAAAAATCCCGCCCCCAGGGGGGCTCAAGGCTGCCCCTGAGGTTCTCCCTGTCCTGGTGGGGAACAGTGGGATACAGGTACATGAGGCATTTCTGCTGTTTGGGAAAATCTAATACAGTTACATGAGGCATTTCTGCTGGTTGGAAAAAGGTTGTAAAGAGGTTTCATGCATGCACAGTCCTGCATAAACTGCTGTGAGGTGCAGATAAAATATACTCCTGTGCAGTACTGGTGATTTGTTTGGTGCTAAGTGGTCTTGACTTCATTCATGTACTGCTGGGTAGTCTTTAGTGGGATTTTACTGTTTGGGCTGTATGGTGTCACATGCTTCTGACTGCATAAATTGCTGTGTGGTTTTTTTATGTACTACATGATCTTGGCTGCCTGCATAAATTGCTGTGCATAGGTGGGGTTGTTTGGGCTACAAGATCCTGGCTGCCTGCATAAATTGCTGTGTGGTGGCTGGGGTTGTTTGGTACTACAAGATCCTGGCTGCCTGCATAAATTGCTGTGTGTTGGCTGGGGTTGTTTGGTACTACAAGGTCCTAGCTGCATAAATTGCTGTGTGGTGCTGGGGGGTTGTTTGGTACTGCATGGTTCTGGCTGCTTGCATATATTGCTGGGTAGGCCTGTGGTACTTATACTGGTGGTCTTTTTGGTATCACATCCTTCTGACTACATGAATTGCTGTTTTCTGCTGGGGGTTGTTGGTACTGCATGGTTTGTTTGGTGTCTGGTTGAGCCTGGTTCCACTTTCTCCTGCCCATACTGCTCCTGTATACTTCTGCACAGCTTCCTGTATGTATATTTGCCTGTTTTTTTTTTTTTTTTTTTTTTGGTTCTGGTTGAGACTAGTGTCACTTCCTCCTACCTGCACTGTTCCTGTATAATTCTACACAGTCTTCTGTATGTATATTTGCTTGTATTCTGGGTGAGGTGACAGGAGCTGAACTAGTTGCACTGCCTCCTGTATCTGTATTGCTATCTTCTGGCTGAGGTGACAGGGTTGGTGTATGTTCCTGATGTTGAGGGTAAGCTGTTACTGGTATGTATTTGAGGTTTTACAAGGTATGTCTTTATGCCTTCCACAGAGCTGTGACACCTGGTTGGGTATGAGGTTGCCACAGTTGGAGGTTTGTTGGGCTTTATCTTCTAATCCATGAGAGGTAGAGGGGTACTTTGGCTGAGTGACTATAGGTTATTTGTGATGTAGAATTCATTTCTGAGGTTACTTCGAGGGTTTGAGCTGTTTTTACACTAAAAAATTGAGTCTGATGGCTATAGGACAGGTTTGGACTACCACAACGTGGTTTGTGTCAAGAGTTTTTTCCAATAGGAAGAATGATTGATTTCCAAGTTTCTTTTTGTGGTCCAATAGTCCCACATGGTATGCCAGATACCTAAATTTGGGCTAAAATCACTCAAATGTGGTCCAGGGGTGCCTGGGTACCCTAAATCCCACCTCAAATGGCCCATTTAAAGCTATTTTTCCACAAATGGGCCTTGAAAACACACACCACCCCAAACAGAACATGGGCAACCCAAAACAAAACTCACAAAACCCCCAATTGGGACCTATGCTAGGTTGAAATTCCCCAATCTTTACTCAAAATGGGTTGAAAACGGGGGTTTTCAACCCCCTGGGGGTTGCGCAAGTGGAAGTGACTGGGCTTGTGCATTGGTGGGGCGTGATTTGCTGTTTGCAACCCATTTTGTTTGTGAACCACAATTCACAACTATTTGCAACCCTGAGGTTCCAAATTTAAAATTGGCAAAAAGAAAATAAACTTGCCAGACACATCTCAAAAACAGTGTTTATGGAATTCAAAAAACCAAAAAACTTCCTAACCCTTAGATTATTTTCATCATAAAAATATAGGATAATCTTTATATCTTAATTTTTAGGTATTGTTCAAAAAAAATTTGTTGGAACAGAAAACCACCCCAGTGCAAAATTGAATAACCATGATGAAAAAATGATGTAAAATTTGAATAATAACTCATGGAAGTGAGCCTATTATTTCCTGGTTGTTCTTTTGATTCTGGAAACCAACTTGATTCACCTTAAGGATGAAAAAAATAGCACAGAGGGTCATACAATTTTGTCAGTTCACTACTAATCCTCAAGGAGCCATCTGAGTGCCCAATTGGGAAATTTCTATGGGCCAATTGATGAGGATCATTACCTGTGTGTAATTAAAATCCATCAGAAAAACTTTATTTTCATAATCAGAAGACCAACAGAAAATGCAATACCTTCCAGCCATATTTCAGCTATTTGGTATCCTGTTGGTAGGCTGCTCACTCTCTGATCCATATTTTGTGAATATGGATGAGCAATCCTGATAGATTGATCTGGAAAAATCTTAGCAGGAACTTTTCCCCTGTGATGGTTATGGGTATCATAGAGGAGGGCATTGGAATGTGTGTGGTGTAGAAAATTTGGAACCACAAAGTAAGGGGAGGACAACCTTCTTCTATTTGATGAAACTGGAAAGTGACTCATTTTGTTACATGTAGTAAAACACTTATAAAAATCATCAGTGAAAAAAAAACTGACGTGAGTTAATTTATAGGTTAAGGCAGAAGTAGATTAAATCAAAGGGGGATGAAGGGGGGTTCATATCAATGTTCAGTGTTCAAAAAAAGCTTGAACCAAGCAAGCAAGTAGTGTTCATTACATTTTTTGTGAATACCATCTTTCACAGTACTTGTTACATGTTTTGTCCTTGTGACATGTGTTGTCCTTGTTACATGTGTTGTCCTTGGTACATGTGTTGTCCTTGTTACATGTGTTGTCTTTGTTACATGTGTTTTACTTGTTGCATGTGTTGTCCTTGTTACACTTGTTTTCCTTTTTACATATGTTATCCTTGTTACATGTGTTATCCTTGTTACATGTGTTATCCTTGTTACATTTATTTAAATGTTCAATGTTCAATGTTCAAAAAAAAAAGCTTGAACTAAGTGAGGAATTAGAGTTCATTACATGTGTTTTCAGTTCCCTCTGTTACAGTCCTGGTGTACTTGTTACATTTGTTGGAACTGTTACATGCATTGGCCCTGTATTTGTGTGATATTGCAAAAGAAAACCAATATATACATACAAAGAAGTAGTTGGAAAGTATTAGAAAGAAATAAAAACAATCTTTAAATATGTACATATATCACTCAAACCTAAAAACATACAAAGAGGTAGCTTAAAATTAATGAAAATAAATAAAAACAAACCTTACATTTCTACATACATCACTCAAACCTGATATATGCATACAGAGATGTTGAAAAGTATGAAACCTTAAAATATATGTACCCACATTAGTTTGTGTGTTATTTCTTTTTAAAAAAATTAGACTGGAAAAAAAAGCAGACACAGAAAAACAGGCCAGACAGAGAAAAAGAAATCTGACTCAAAAAAAAAAACTGGCTGATAAAAGAGCAGACCAAAAAAAGTGGAGTTAACTGGATGAAAGAGGTGCATAAACAAAGACATTTATGAATGAATACAAACACAAGGACCTTGACAATGGTTGAGGTGTGGGATGTTTTTCAATCTTTTTATATTTATAGACTAGAACTATTGCACCATATTAAGGGAGGGGCATTTTCCTGGTGAAAAAACCTAGGGATGCAAGGGGTGCATCATCAAGGTTGGGAAATGAACAGAGTATGCAGGACCAAGGAAACAAAAACCAGCATTTTCTAAGGGTGCAGGACCCAATATTTTTTGTATGTAGTAGATACATACTTATAAGTATACAAATGTGTGTATGTATTCAACCTCTTTAAATCAAACAGCTACAAGGTTGAAAACCAGAAAACCACCCAAGAACCTCAGAATATGATGCCTCAGAGGAGTACATACATAAAATCAAAAGTTTGAATATCAGAGTTAAGAACTTGGAGGATATTTAAAAGGTTGAGATGAGAGAATTTTCTTTGACCATCTATCAACAGAAAAGCCAATAAAAAAAATTCCAAAATGATACTTGTATGCACAAGGAAAATTCAATCCACTATGAATAACACTAAATTTTCTATTTATTATTATTATTATTATTATTATTATTATTATTATTATTATTATTATTATTATTATTATTATTATTATTATTATTATTATTATTATTATTATTATTATTATTATTATTATTATTATTATTATTATTATTATTATTATTATTATTATTATTATTATTATTATTATTATTATTATTATTATTATTATTATTATTATTATTATTATTATTATTATTATTATTATTATTATTATTATTATTATTATTATTATTATTATTATTATTATTATTATTATTATTATTATTATTATTATTATTATTATTATTATTATTATTATTATTATTATTATTATTATTATTATTATTATTATTATTATTATTATTATTATTATTATTATTATTATTATGTTTTTTTTAAAAAAAAAATCACAACCAGTTAAAGCTCATCTTTCATGTTGAGGAAAAGGGCTTATACAATCAAGGAATGGTGTGTGTGATGGATATAGTGTGACAATGAATAATATCAGCAGAATAAGTTAGAGAGATTTTGAGTGAAAAATGAGCAGATGAGAGTATAAAAAGTGATCAGAGTTCTCATGATCAAGATAATCAATGGATTGTGTGAGGTGAATCAAAATCAGTGAAAAAAAACTGAAATGATTGTGAGGAGTCTAGGCATGATCAAAGCGTTGGATTGATAAAAATCAATCATAAAAAGGTTTAGATAAGTTTCCAAAACCTGAGAACTGATGATTTAAAGGCCACAAGAAAACTAATAATAATCCAGAAATCAAAATGCATCAAGATGATCATGGTAGATCTAATAGCTAGCAAGTTTTCTTGGTAACTGATTAAAAACAAACAGATTGGTTTAAATACCCTATCAAAGTATTCATCTCAGTCAAAAATAATGATCCCTAAATCTTAGAGATTCAGGTTGATAGATACTTTGCTTTAACTGTTTAGAATAATTTGGATTAAATCTCATGATCTCAAGGTTGAAATGTGCAAGAACTAAGTTCACCAAGATGGAGTTTGAGGTGAGAGAAATGAAGAGTCACTAACAATTCTCAAACTGTGATCAAACTGCAAGGTCTTCAAAGCTTCAAGGAGGAATTTATCCCATAACTCAACAAAAAAACCAATTTTTATAGATAAATATAATGTTAAATATCCAGTGTTTTTTTAAAGACTTCTTTGATAATAAAATTGCTTGATGAGTATGAAAAAATCAATTGAAAAATCTTAATCTTGCCTAGTAATAGTTATAATTTTGAAGATTATATCAATCATAGAAAAAAAAACTTTAAACTCACCACTTTGGAGTTTGAGAATTCAATCTAATTAAAAAGCCTGTCAAGTTTTTTAAGGTCACTTGATCCTATCCTACAGGTTCTTGAACTTAAAACAACTAATATTCCTACTCCATCTTTGAGTTTTTCAGTCTTCTCAGAAGCAAAGATCATCACTTCTTACGGTTAAGAGGTGGAAATCTTAAACTTCCTTCTAAGTGGGCTTTTATAATTGGTGAAATATTATGATAAAGTTTTTGAGTCATGAAAAATTGAACTCAATTCAACAAAAAACCATATGTTTTAATTTTTTTATCTCTCTCCATCTCTCTGTGTTTTTTTCTAGAAGTTTTTATAAGGTTTGTAAGTTATCTGTATTTTTATCCAGCTCAAGATCTACCTTTCCAAAAAAAAGGTAGATTAAATAGTATTAGTTTTCAGGTGATTTGTGCCAATGGAAAGATATTTTTTATACTGGAAATTGGGAAATTACAAGTAATTTTTGATGAAAAATCATTCCTCTGGTTACTCAAATTCAGAAATATAGGATTTGGAAGAATTTCAATAATTTATTTTTGAAAAAGAAAAAAGAAAAAAGAAAAAAGAAAAACACACACACACATAATTGTGAAAGTTTAGAAAAATGTAAAGGAGGTTCAAGAGACTTTATTCATTGTGGGTTTTAAGAAAGCTTTCATTTTTCTTTCACATTTACATCCAGAAAAAATTTCAAAAAAACCACAGAAGTCATACCAGAAACTTGGATGAGTAAGGGAAAGATTGACTGCAAGAATAACTGTTTGACGGGTCAAGGGTATCAGGTTCCTTGTCTGGGTTTTTCCCAAACCAGAAAGGAAACTGTACCCCTAATCTACAAATTTTCCTTAATGAGTTTTTTTATTCTTAATAAATTTGAAATTAATAAAATGCCTTGGCTCTAACCCTAGATCATCTGAAAAGATAAAAGCTCTAAAATGGGCCTGAGCTGATGGAAGGTAAAGTACCTCAGTGGGATATAGTAGAGATAAATTAGAGAAAGGTAATAGTGTTTGATCTCAATGGAGAGAAGTTTATTTTCAATTAGGAATTTTCTGAAATGAATGATACGAATTTGAATTTTAATCATTCATTTTGAAATATATGATTCATCTTTTAAGTTGAGAAAATTTTGAAATAATCAAGCCAGAATTCATATCTTACTTAAAATTTATGGGGAATATTTTCAAGTTTTCTGGCTTATTTTACATTACACTGGTCAGAATATTTGTGAATTGCTCATAGCCAATATTGAAGGTATTTAATTATGATCATTTGGTCCATTTGAGGCTTCAATTCTCTAAAGGGATGGATTCAAAATTTCCTCTAATTTTATCAAAGATTTTGACAAGGTGGGTTTTTCATTAAAAAATAGTTGTAAACTTCTTATTAAAATTTGATTAATTTTATCTGCTTAATCCATTTTGAATCTTGGAAATTTACTCAAATTACAAGGTAATGTTTAAACGTTTGATCAATTTATCCAATTTGGCCTTTCCCCCCTTTTTTTATTCATGATTATTATTATTTGGAAGGGGGGAGGGGGGGGGGCTGATGAGAACTCCATAAATTTTGGTTAGTCTTCAATTTTTGGAAAACTGATTTCCAGAAGAATTTTTTTTAAAAAAAATCAACCACACTTTATGAAAATATTTCTTCAAGAAGAAATGAAAAATAAAATTCATAAATAATTAATGGGGATGGGAAGAAAGTATCAAAATTGACTAAGGAAGCCCCTGATTCCAGTGATTTCATAAATTCTTGCAATTGAAACAATAGAAATAATTAAGATAAAATTTGAATTCCTTCCTCATATCACAAAAAAAAAAAAGTTACGGTCCCATAAAATGGGAATTTACATCCTTCTCAAAATGGTAAAATGAAATATATTAATTTTTAGATTTGAAGATACCTAAACTTATGAAAGACTAATTGGGAAGCAATAATCTTTTTCCATATATATGTATATATATATTTTCAATAGAGTAGTTCTTTAAATCAGAGATCAAAATATTTGTTTTTTTTTTTTAAAAAAAAAAGATGAATAATTTAATTGAACCTATCAAATTCCAGTAAAAATGTTTTGAAGGTATCTGGGTGCCAAATTTGAACCAACACAATGGCTTTCTAAGGTTTTTCTAGCTTTTATATTGGAAAAATTGATTAACCACCCCTTTAATTGATTTCCTCCCAATGTGATGGAGAATCAGGGAAAATAAATGATTTGCAAGTTCAGTAACTAATCAAAAGTGTGATTTCCAGGATTTATTCCAAAAAAATTCCTGCCTTAAAGTAAGGAATTGTTTTCTTATAAAATCCTTGGGAGGGGTTTATGTTTTGTTAAAAATTCAGAAATAAAAAAAAAATACAATTTTGGAGTCAGAAAAATGCATGAGGAGAGAATCCTTCAGTCTGGGCCAAGCTCTATCCTCAGGCAGTGGTCTGACAGTTCACAGATGACATGACATGTATTTGTGTATGTACAACCTTGGTGGAAAATACTGGAAACAGGGTGATGCCATGACATGTGATAGAGACCATAAATGAAATGAAGCATATTAAAAGAGTAGATAGAATGTGAAAAAGAGATAGAGAGAGGAAAATACATGAGATGAAGAAACTGAGTGGGGATTTCTTTCAGGTAAGAAAAACTAGGGATGATTTATCCCAACACCCTCCCTTGCTAGCCACATCCAAGAAGTCCAAAAATGCGCTGGTGGGATTCCAGAAGGACACAGGACAGAGGGTTGGTGATCATATCTGCTAGCATGTCTTTGGTACGCACATGATGGATGGTAAAGACATGTTGGTTGATGCACTCATGGATGTAGTGGTGACAAACGTCAATGTGCTTTGTCCAAGAGTGATGTTCCAGATTTCTGGCAAGAGCCTTGGCTTCCTTGTTAAAAAAAAGGGGGACTGGAGATGAGCCGCAAAGATGAAGCTTGCAGAGGACGTTCTGCAACAAGAGACCCACCTTGCAAGAGTCCATTAAGGCCTTGTACTTGGACTTGGTGCTAGAGAGAGAGAGATCATGCGTTGTTTCTTGGAATTCCATGATACAGACCCACATCCAAGCTGGAAAGTATACCTGGAGGTGGAGCAGCAATCTTCTGTGTCTTTTGCCCAATCCAAGTTGGAGAAACCCAACAGCCGGAGGCTGGGACCAACAAGGGTGAGGCAGAGGTTGCAGGTAGTGTGGAGGGCAGTGTTCCAGTGGAGGAGGGAGGGGTCTTGCAAGAATTGGGACAGCTTGTTGACTGAAAAAGAAATTTACGGGCAAGTGCACTGCAAAAACCAGAGAAGGGAGTAAATAAGCTGGCTTTATTGCATAGGAGATTTAGGGGAGCTGGGTGTGCGCTTGCAAAGATCCTTGAAGTGGTTATTGGTGAGGGAGAAAATGGTGGAGATGTTTTTGGGAAGAAAGGAGTTGGAAATGGAGGAAATGAAGTGCTGTTGCCCAATGGAAACGGTGAGATCTTGAGAGATTTGTTTTATGGAGATTTAAAGGAATAGGGAAAGATCCTCATCAGAGCCTACCTTGAATTTTTTTCCCATGGGATGGGTGAAAGATTTGACAAAGTGTTTTGTGCTAACCACTGCAAGATCATCCACGTGCGCAGTGATAGCACCAACAAGGGATCTGTTGGAAAGCTTGAAATAGAGTGAGGGATTGAAGGCGGAGCAGGAGATCCCAAGGGACAGCAGAGTGGATTTCAGCTTGATTTTCCACTCACAAGGGGACTGCTTGAGGCCATAGATGGCCCTGGTGACCTTGCAGACCCAGTGAGGGTGGCAGGGATCTTCAAAGCCAGGGGTTTGGGACATGAAGACAGGTTTTTCAAGATTACCATTAAGGAAGGCTGTTTTGAAATCGATCTGGCAGCCAACCTAGCCCTTGTGATCCAGGAAGCTAAGGAGGAGGCAAAGAGTCTCAAGCCGTAGCATGGGGGCAAAAACTTCCAAAAAATTGAGACCACAGACTTTGGAGAAACCCGTAGTGACAATTCTGGCCTTCAGCTTGAAAATGGAGCCCTCCACACTTTTCTTGAATTTTAAAACCCACTTGCAGCAGATAATCTTCCGGAATTTGGGAGGAGGGACCAAAGTCCAGAGCAACTTTGGAAGGTTTGAGGAAAAAAGAAAGCAGCAAATGAGGTTGGAGATGGTGCAGTTGGACCTTTTGGCCACTCTGTTCAGTTGGGGAAAGTGAGGGGGGCCAGGCTTGTGAGTGATTCCTTTTGATGAGAGGCAGTTTTTCATGGATTTTTTCACCTATTCATCCCTGAGGTCTGACCTGAGAGAAACAATACTTAAGTTATAGCAGTTTTTGAAAAAGAAAATAGAGAGTTTGGTTCATTTGAAGACATTGGATCTGGAATGCATTGGGTAGGCAAAAAGAGCCTTTGGGCAGTAATTGATGAAGGTGAAAAAATATTTTTAGCCTTCTCTTGAGGCATTTTCAAAACTGCAGAGGTCCAAGTGAATGATTTGACCAGGCTTGGTCCATTGATAACTTAGCCTGGAGTGAAATGGCAGCGTTGTCATCTTTGATTGGATGCAGGTGGTTCATTGATAAAATTCTCTTTTGTTTTCAGGATTTGCAACTATTTCCTGTGATTTGAGGTATTTATGGAGAGATTTTAGATTTAATTGAGACAACCTACAGTTCCAAAGATACTATTATCAGGAGTTTGCATGATGGTTGATTAGTTTGAATCTTTTTTTCTTAATTTCTCCTGAGGAAAGTAGTAGAGGTTCCCCTTTCTGTAGCCAGTCTGTGGCAGATTTTGATTCAAATTGGAGATGGATCCATTGTAGATTTTAAAGTGGTCTTTAGAGAAGAAAACAAGAATTCCTGAGTTGCAGAGAATTGAGAAGGATAGAAGGGGTTCATGGAGTTTTGGTACAATTAGAGATTGAACTGGGAGAAAGGGAAAGAAATTGACCCTTTATTGTTGGAAGTTATGGTGGATCCATCCACCAGTCAAATTGATGTAAAATTGGGAATATTATTTTAAACTTGATGGTCATAGGGAGTCATCAAGATGGAACATCCGCAATCAAGATTGAAATATTTCTGTTTTTCACAGTCAAAGGTGGCCAGATTGCAAACCGCTGAGCCTGCATGAACAATGATTTGTGAGTCAGAAAAATAATCCAATTCAGATTTTTTGTTGTTTGAGACAGTTTTTCTCTGGTTTTCATTGGCTGGTTTTGAGGGGTTAGTTGCTGATCTTCCTTTTGATTTTTGGCTGTTTTTCTTTGCATGGATTAGAGCTTCAAGAAAATTGGGACATCTGGAGAAAGAGTGTCCTTTGGTGTTGCAGTAGGCACAGTATTATTTCCTCAACAAGGCTTGGGTTTCTATGTTTTGATGGCCTCCTAAGAATGTGTTTTGCTGTGGGTTTGATTTGGCAGAGTTTGCAGATATGTCGTTGCTTCTTGTTTGGCCTCAAATATGTTCCTGTTTCAGAGCTGTGATCAATTTTTACAAGGGTACCAACTCTTTGTTAATCATACTTGATACACACCCAAGCCAGTCTTCCGACAGGGAGAGAAGTATATCAGTGGACTGGAGGTTGGTGGCTGTGAGAGGGTTTTGTGGAGTGATGAGAGAAGATAGTTTTTCTCCATAACATATGATCTCTGAGAGGTGAGCTGCAATATACTTATCTTTAAGGTTAGTGAGAAGGAGCTTTCAGAGCCAATACATCCTTCCTCTGGAGGAGATGTCTTGATGAGAGTCTTGAAGAGCGTTCCACATGCCTATTGTTTCCTCTTTGTGCTTTATTATGAACTGGAAGTTTGATGAGGTGATTGAAATCAATATCATCAAGAAGATGGCAAGGTTATCTTGGTACCAGGTTTCCTGGTCTGGTTAACATGATTTTTTTATTGATGAGGTATCCAATGCCTGAGGCTTGGAAATGGATTCTGAGTATCATGGCCCAGTTGAGATAATTTGAATTGGATCCAGGTGAGCTAAGAGCTATGATTGATGGGTTTTTAAGAAACTGATGCGTTTTGTTTGCCTCTTCCGTGATGGGTGATGGTGATTTTGAAAAAAAATGAGGTTCCAGATCCTTCCAAGTAATTATTGTTAGATTCAGTCTTTAGTGGCAATCTCTGGGCTCATAAACTGATGCCTGTACTGAGGGCGCAGAGTTTGGAGTCAGAATAAAGGATTTATTTCATAATAGAATGTTTCAGAATAGGAAATAGATATGAAAAAGTAATTACCTGAGGACACAGAGTTTGGAGTCAGAAAGAAGCATGAGGAGAGAATACTACAGTCTGGGCCAAGCTCTGTCCTCAGTTAGTGGTCTGAAAGTTCACAGATGAGGTGAAATGTATCTGTGTATGTACAACTTGGGTGGACAAGACTGGAAACAGGGCAATGCCTTGAAATGTGCTTGAGACCATGAATGAAATGAAGTGTAGATAAAATTTTAGATAGAATTTGAAAAAGAGATGGAGAGAGGCAAAGACATGAGACTGGGAGAATAGACATGAGATGAAGAAACTGAGTGGCAATTTATTTAAGGTAAGCAAAAAATCCCAACATGAATTACTGGCAAATGGCTAATATTAGAGCATACCAGAGTGGAAAATTTGGAAGTTTTTAATGTCTTACATGGGGAGCAAAATTTATTTTGACAAAATATTTTTGGGGAAAAATGGAAATAAAAAAAATCTCTCAAACTCTGTATTCTGCACTAGTTTTCCCAAAGAAAAATATAAATAGTTCTACTTACTCAATCACAAATACAAAGGAACAGGATACAGGCATGCTTTAAGAATTACTAAATCAATGCTTTTTTTCTAAAAAAAAGGAGGGCAAGGAATGAATATTCATATTTTCTTGACTGAATTGAAACATTTTAGAATGTTTTCAAACCCATGATGGCATGTAAAAATTGATTCTGAAAGGACTACCTGGGGTGGGAAAACACCCCTTTTGAGGAAATGTGCATTCCTTTTTAAGATTTAAAGGACTGAATGGGGTGTGAAAAAATGCCTTGGAGGGAACTTATTAGAAATTTTAAGGTTCAAATTAATTCCTTGAGTGAGAAAATTTAATTTTAGAGGCATTTGAATGCATTTTAAGGCTCAAAGTTTTTCCTGGGGTGGTAAAAATCACCTTTTGAGGGTTCCATTGGCTTGTGAAGGCCTTTAGAAATTTATTCAGGCCTCCAGACCGCCTGTGGGTACTTTCTGGGTGATCTGTTCCTTGATGCTCTTTAGGGATTCAGGTAGCTTGTCCAGAATCATATAGGTGAGTATGTTGGATGGCAGATTGATGCCAATTTCATGAAGCCTATTGCTGCTGGTTTTAATCTCAGTGATGAAAGATTGAATTTTGGCTTTGTTGAAGATAATAGATGAGAAGTTTCTGTAAACCCTACCTCAATTTGCTGGTTGGTAAGATAGGAAATGCTTTAGGATCCATTTCCAGATTAGGTTAGCGTCCTCCTCATTGGTAGAATTGATTATGTTGGATTTTATGGAGGGAGATAGCTTGGAGATCAGTAATGAGGTCAGGATAGTGTTGTCAGAGTCTGTCAGTTTTGAATTGGAGTTAATTGCTTCCTTTAGATTGGTTAGATTTAGCAGAGATAGTATTCATGTTTGCCATATGGTAAAGTTGTCTTCCGTCAGTAGAGGGATAGCCTTGATAGTAGTCTTAAGAATAGCTGGATTGATGCAATCAATCTTGATGATTCTTTGAGTTGATTGATCTCTTGTTGAGAAATTTGAGTATTTTCAAACTCTTCTAATTGAACATGTTGATTGAAATTTTCCATTTTTTTTTTTTTGATTTATGTTTGTAACAAAATAATCTATATATTTCCATGAGTCATTTCAAGATCTATTATGGAAATTGAGTCTTGAAATTTATTTGATGATTCTGACATTTGATGAAGTTTTGTTTGTAATTTTTCATTTAATTCAAATCTGTCTCATTCAGTATACTGGTGTATATTTTTTTTTCTTCATTTATTTTATTCTTGTCTGAGAGATATTTACATTCCATCAGGAAAATTCATCTTCATTCATAGAAACAAATTTTTCATCCTATCACAATTTTTATTAAACTCAATGAATTATTGGCTTCAAAATTTTTCAATTCTATTCATAAAATAGATATTTGTAGAAATTTTGTGAGTCTTGTTATTTCTGATATTATTTATGTACATCCCACTAGAAATATCAGTTTGTATTAAAATAAGTCATGTTTTTTTTTTATTTGATGTTATGTTCTTTACTTGACAAGAATTTTGTTGGAATCATTGAAACAATTTAAATTTGATGCATGAAATAGAAACATGTAGCATTTTTCTAATTTTCTCATGTTTGGCACAAGTTTATTCAAATTCCCTTGGAAATCTGGAATCTTCTTCAAATCAATATCTTATTGGTATGTTTTGTAATGATTTTTGCACTTGATGATTCTTTTGTTTAAATGTTTCAAAAATTTCAATCCTTTGGTGGATGACAAAGATTTGGAAGAATTTAGATGTTTGAAGAATTTAGATATGGAAATCAATTGCATCAATTTAATATAAGAAAGGTATGTGATAAATTTTCAACCCTACACAACCTGTACACAACCAACAGAGTTTTGAACAGCTATTAATGATTGAGATTGGCTTTAAGCCATGTCACACAACCCATTTTGAGTGGTGGTGTGCCATTCACACATTCATAACTCCAGGGTTGTGAGGCAAAAAAAATTGAAATAAATCAAGATAAATAAAAAATTAAACAAAGAAAAATAAAACAAAAACATCAGAAAATGAAATGAAAAGAAAAATAAATAAATAAAAATAAAAAAAATAAAAAAAGAAAAAAAGAAAAAAAAAGAAAAAAAGAAAAAAAGGAAAAAAGGAAAAAAAGGAAAAAAAAAAGAAAAAAGAGGAAAAAAAAGAAAAAAGAAAAAAAAAGAAAAAAGAAAAAAGAAAAAAAGAAAAAAAGAAAAAAGAAAAGAGAGAAAAAAAAGAAAAGAGAAAAAAGAGAGAAAAAAGAAAACAAAAGAATAAAAAGAAGAAAGGAAAAAAACAGAAACAACAAAGAAAGAAAAAAGAAAGGAGAAAGAAATAAGAAAGAAAGAAGAAAGAAAAGAAAAAGAAAAGAAAAGAAAAGAAAAGAAAAAGAAAATAAAATAAAAGAAAAGAAAAGAAAAGAAAAGAAAAGAAAAGAAAAGAAAAGAAAAGAAAAGAAAAGAAAAGAAAAGAAAAGAAAAGAAAAGAAAAGAAAAGAAAAGAAAAGAAAAGAAAAGAAAAGAAAAGAAAAGAAAAGAAAAGAAAAGAAAAGAAAAGAAAAGAAAAGAAAAGAAAAGAAAAGAAAAGAAAAGAAAAGAAAAGAAAAGAAAAGAAAAGAAAAGAAAAGAAAAGAAAAGAAAAGAAAAGAAAAGAAAAGAAAAGAAAAGAAAAGAAAAGAAAAGAAAAGAAAAGAAAAGAAAAGAAAAGAAAAGAAAAGAAAAAAAGAAAAAAGAGAAAAAAGAGAAAAAAGAGAAAAAAAAAGAAAAAAAAAGAAAAAAAAGAAAAAAAAAAGAAAAAAAAGGGAAAAAAAGAAAAAAGAAAGAAAAACAAAACAAAAAACCAAGAAAAAAGGAGAAAAGGTTGGGCAAGTCCTAAACAGTTTTGTTTGCAACTCTTTGAGTTGTGAACCTCTTTTCATGAATCAAATGGCTTGTTAAAGATGTTTCATTTAAGTTCACAACCTGGGGTTTCTAATTTATCACTTCCCTATAAAAATACAATAGTTATCATTTCTTTTTTCATGGAATACAAATTTGAGCTCTTATCTAAAAAAAACTTTATTCAATGTAAGAAGATTAATAGAAAGAATACAAAATTGATGTCTCTCAAATAAATGGATTATCTCAAGTGTGATGTAAATCAACTTGTTGAAAAAATGCTCCCTAAAATTATTTTTGGAGATGAGTCAAATCATGCTATGGGGTGTGAGAAATGAAACTCATAAAATACATCAATGTTAATCAAAGATTTTCAAAAATATCTCCTTTCAAAAAAATGAAATATCTCAAGTGAAATATAAATTAATTTTTAGAAAATTAAAAAAAGAAAAGAAAAAGTCCCGGCTAAAATCAAAACTTAAAAATTCCTAACTCCACATATTTCATTTTTGGAGGGGGTTTGATTTTAGAATTCATTTCTCTAAAATCACCCATTTTTTTCAAAGAAAGCAGGAAATAGTAATTTTTTTACTCAAAAAACTTTGGCATTTTTTCCTGCTCCAGGAGGGTGTGCAGACCTTAAAACTTAAAAAAAATCTGAGGAAACCTGCTAGCAAATCCCATAAAGAAATATATATCTGATTCTCTCTCCAATCTATAGTCAAAGCTACCCCCATTCTCCAACAAATCTTTTGGTGCACAGTGACTGTGCAGTCAATCTTTGTTAAAGATTGACCCAAGCTTGGTTGGATCTTGGACTGATCTTGGTAATGGATTTGGCATAACATCTTTGATGGCACTTTCTATTAAGTTCCATAAAATTTTTTGTGGTTTAAATAGCTTTAAGAATTGTAAAACATGTGAATATAGACTGTTCAATTTTGGAATACTTTTCAAGGCTAAAATTATTTCATGGGCTGGTAAAAGATAGAATTTGAGGACACGGGGAAACCTTTTAAGTTTCCACGGACTGTCTGAGGTTGTGAAAAAATCCTTTCTGAGGACACTTTGGGATTTTGGAGGCCTTGATGGCTAAAATAAGGCCTCCAGAGCCCCTGTGGGATCTTTTTGTGGTCAGAGTTTTTGGAAAATACAAAAATGGAAACCAATTGAATGAATAAAACATAAAAGAATTACTATTAATATCACTTTTTTTTTGAAAGGAAGCAAACATGAGCTCAGATTAAAATAAATAAATGAATGAATAATTCTTACTATACACAAAAAATAAAAAAAATAATTCAAAGTAAATTTCTTTAAAAATCATCAGGTATTTCTGTTGGGATTTAAATAAAGCTTGAAAAAAAATAAAAATGCAACATGAAAATATCTTATAAGTTGACTCCAAAGTTTTTTTCAGATCTAAGGAAAAAAAATATTGAGAAAAAAAATAAAAAATGATGTTTTTGAAAAAAATTTGACATGTATTTCAATGTGTTGATACCTCCCCCCCAAAAAAATTATATATTTCTATTTTCTGAAATAAATAGGGATTATCAGAGTTAACAAACCTGCAATTTATTTTGAACAAACGCAACATTTTAATGGTGTGTTTTCAAAATACACTTACCCCCTAACTGTTGTATTTCAGAATGGTGTGTTTCATGGAAATGGAATGTTTCAAAAACCAAACCCACCATTGATGCATAAACATCCACCCATCATCCCTGGCATGCAAAAAACCAATCCACATCTCCAAAAGATCAAATCCATACACATACCATCACTCACTATGCCTTTCACATGAATCACCAAATCCCTCACTCCATTCCACCAGATCATCATCCCATCTCTTTGCATCAAGTTTCCATCAATTTCAAAATTTCCAAAAAAACTGCCCAATATCATGTTCAAAAATAAATCAAGCGGACTGAAATTTTGTTACTATTTGGATCTGATTCAGACCCTGAATTGGAATCCAATTGGGTATTGCTGAATACTCTGTTGGAAAAGAAATCCATGGTTCCTAGAAGACATAAACTCAATCATCCCATTTATGAAAGGCAAAATATCCCTCCAATCCCTGAATTGAGCTTCCAACTACTTTTCCAGACCTCTTTGGTGTCATTCATAAAACTTTAATAGAAGATCACTGCATATTTCAGGATAACTCTTGGAATCCAAAAAAATTATCCAGCTATCCAACTGGTGGTTTTTCTCTGTAGATTTGGATCAACTTGAAATGGAGAAGCTATTAATTTTTTAGAAAATATCTTCTCAGTTGGATATTGAAACATTGACTCATACACCAAAAGGGCTATGATTGATATTCTAGCATTCTGTCACTAATTCCTTTTCTGGCCAACTAAGCAAGAGAGCAAGGATATATCTCAGGTCATGGATACTGAAGGGGTTCCTGTTTTTATTGGATTTGTTGATTGCACAACCATCCCCTTGAGCCAAAAAACCAAGATTTATGGAAAAAAACATTTCAATCAGAAGAAAAGGAAATTTCATCCTTTCATTCTCAAGGTGTTTTGTGGGACACTGACTAAAAATCCTTCCTCTATTCAATTAGATACCCTGTTTCTGTTCAAATAGTTTGTGATAAAAATAATTAGTTTTTCTTGGTCTATGCTGGCCTTCCAGGCTCTTTTAATGATTCATATTTTTTCAATTGGATGTGTCTTATCATGATTCATATGCCTTCAATTGGATTTGTCTTATCATGATTCATATGTTTTCAATTGGATGTGTCTTGTCATGATTCATATTTTTTCAATTGGATTTTTCTGTTCATGATTCATGTGTTTTCAATTCAATGTGTATTGCACAAGGAACACATAATTACTTTGATGAAGATCAATACCTTCTGGCCAATTCAGCTTATGCTAGTAGAAAATATGTTGTACCAGAATAGTGGAATTTTTCTTCCAATGATAAAGGAAAAAATAATTTCAACTATCCTGTTGCTCAATCACAAGTTTGGATTGAGAATTCCATAGGAGTGCTGAAGGGAAGATGGAACAGCTTAGATTAAATGCAGAACCAGCTCCAAAATTCCAAAGACATAAAGACAAATCATCAACTAGATTGTCTCTTGTGTTATTTTCCATAATGTATTGGCCAACATCAAAGATGGATGGGATGAAATATTTGAAGATTACATCCCCAATCCTCCTCAAGGCATTCCAGCTTCATCTCATAATTCATCTTTTGGAATGAGAGCATATTATACCTCTCACTCTTGCTCAGTTTGAATCATGATTTTTTTTTCTAAGTTCAAACCTCAATCCTGCACCAACCACCACCACCACCTCCACATCATCACCAATTACTGTAACCACCTCCTCACTACCAATTTCTGCCTCATGGCCATTCAATCAATTGTTGATCTATTTTTTTTAGAAAAACTGATCAATAAATTGATTGTGGAAAAATTGAAAATTGATTGATCAATCAATTCAAAAAATAAAACAATTAATCAAAGTTGTTTGATCATTTTTAAAAAAATTGTTTGATTTTTTGGAGTTGATTAATTGATTTATTGATCAGGATAATTGAGATTTTCTTTTCCTTCATGTTAGGGGGAGAACCACATTTGGGTTGTGAAAGATTGAAATTGTGGTCCTTCCCCACTAGATTGAAGCCATCACTGGAATAAATTTGGGTGTTGCCAACTCAAATTTATGGTCCTCCCCTACTATAGAATAGTGCACACTTGGAAACTCAATTGATGCTGATCTGCCTTAATTTTTTTATTAGGTTTTTTAAAGTTTTTATCTTCTTCTGTTCATGAAATGGTCATCATAACCATACTGAATGTATTATTTTTAATATTTTCCATCCTGATGGGCCTTGGTTCTGGTCAATGTGTGTTTGAATTGTTGCAATTAATACACACATCTTTGTCATTCCATTATTCATGCAGAAACTCAAAGATTATGGAGCCTTAGTTTACAATGGAATTTAATCAGGTAAAAATTAATAAGAAAAATCAAAAACATGCAAACCAGAAGAGGAAGAGGGAAAAAAATAGGCTCTCACAAGTTTCCCTTGAAATAAATATTGATGGCTTTCAATATTCTAAAGCTATCAAGTGGTAAACCTAGAATCTAAAGACAGTTCAACTATACCCAGCTATCCATGGGAAAACCAGAAATGTCCTTGGATTCCAACCAATGTTGAAATCCAGAATGATCAAGCTCTCATAAAGAATTTTTACTTCTTCCACAAGGGAAAAGTTGTTTTTCTTGATGGGTTGGACCAGGATTTGATTGTGGCCATCATAAATTTTTTTTCCATTGGATCAAATTGCCAAGCAAGACAAGCAAGAAATCAAATTTTTAACCACTTGCCTTCACCAATCAAAGAAGTTTCTCAATCCTATTGGACCTTATAAAACATGGGGTGGAAAAATTTGGGAAACTGTATGGCAGAAGTCAAAGCACTCTTCTGAATTTTTTGAAGAATATTTTAAACAAGGGGCTGTCCAATCTTGTCTTTGATAATTCAAGTACTTCACTTTGAGATCAGATCAGGTGGCCCAGACATTGGGTAAAAAGTTTTGAGCTTTTGCCAAGATAACCTTTCAATAAAATCAAAAAATAGTGAAGTAAACAAAAAATGCCCTCCTTTGCCTCCTAGGAATTTGGAAGTAAACCAAATCCTTTCAATTTATCAAATCATATTAATTTTACATCTAGTGGCTTCTACAATGCTCCCCATATTGATAATGGGGATATTTCTTTGCACTAGTTTCTCCTGGGGGTTCCAAAAAAGAAGGACAATGGAATAATCATTAACAATGTGGATGAATATGAGGTTTCTGAAGTTCAATTTGTCTTTCCTGACTTGGGTTTTGGCATAAATTTCAAGCAAAAAGGTATTGTCAAATTGCTTTGGGCATCCAAAAATATAGGAGTTTCACACTTCCTTCTTGATAATCTGCCACACATACTAAAACTGCTATGTGCATGAAAATCAATTGGAAGACTGGTAACACCAGAAGGGACTTGGCTAGTGGGGAGATCTACTCTAGGAGAAAAATGTTAATCAAAATAAAAATGATATGTTTTTTGGTGGTTTTAAAAATTCTATTGAACATTTTTATAAAAAGAAATGAAATTTTATTCAATAGATAATCAATTTTTCAAATTAATTTGATCAAAATCCAAGTATTGGAGCTATTTATTCCATTTGATCAACAGGTCTACCACTCCCCATAAATGCAAAAGCTAAGGAAACCTTTTCCCCTTTTCTAAGCTGAAATTAAATTCTTCTCCTCCTGCTATCTTTAAAAATCCAGCTCAGTTTGTCTCAAATTTAACTGAGAATCAATCTTTTTGTCTTTGTTTGTGCACCACTTTGATTTTCTTTATCTATTCCAGCTTGAAAGGACCACCTTTCCTTTTCAAATCAAATATTTCTATTTTCCACTTCAAGTTTATCACTTTTTATCTGGGAATTAACTTGTTGAAAAGAAATTAAAGTGAATTAGTATGTATAAATGTGTTGATAATGGTTTAATTTTTTCACCTAAATATTGCTTCTGGAAGATCTCTTCAAAACCTCCAAAGCTGGAATTGTTAATCCATCTTTGATTTCTTTTGGGGTTTATTTTGCTTTATTTTGATGCCTTTCTCTTTCCTTTTACTGATTATCACTGCAGCTGGTCCTGGTAACTGCCATTGGATGGAAAGTTTGGAGGACCCATTGGCTTAAGCTTGTGGTTAACTAAAAAAGGTTGGGGCTATTCACAGGTCATCAGCTATTGATCACTATCAGGGATAATATAACATATAATTAATATTCAAAAAAGGTAGTTTTGGCTGGTTGGATAGGAGGTGATTTCCCAAAGTCATTTTGATCAAGTTTCATTCCATCAAAAATGACTTGGTTCAAGCTAAGAAGCAACCAATCCAAAGAGTCAAGTGTTGGGTCCAGGTTTGAATTGGAATGGATCATTTATACCAATGTGGATGGAATTAGACATGTTCTTGGTGGAATATCATCCTCAGCACCATGTTCTGGCCAATCCAATGGTTATTCAATCAATTTTTCCTTGTTAAACTATTTGCTTGGTTGAATATTGGCTACAATCTACTCAGCATTGATGGAGTTGGATCTTTGAGCTTAAAAATCACCCAGAGGGGTTATGTTGGCCTTATCTCCAAATATTTCATCCATTTGAAAATAGAAAGGACAGATTGAGTCCAGTTTATCAGACACTAGGTTCATCCCATTGGCGTTATCAGAATCAGTGAGACAAAATCCATTTCATATTCACATTGATTGGCCTTTTTTATACTTAGAAAAATAGTTCTTGAAACACTACCCCATTTTTTTGGTAATAGATCAAGCCTACCTTTGGTTTTCTTCTTGAGCTCATTGGCCATCAGGAGATAACCATTGGCTTGTGTAGATAGATTTTGGCCAACACAGGTTTTTTTTCAGCCCCAAAACAGGCATCATAGTTGGCAGGAATCTTCAGCAAGTTTACTAAGATAAGATGATTGGCTTTCTTTGGTTGAATAGAACATTTGGAAGCAGATGGAGGAAAAGGGTTGAGAGTTGTTGAACTGTTGGTGGTTGATTTCCTTGGAAAGGTTGCTTGGAATATTTGCAAGGAGGGGCTGTCTGAGGGGCGATTTGGAAAGTGAATGAGAGATTAAGTGATGATTTTGATAAATCAATGAGTTAAATAAATCAATGAGTTAAATAAATCAATGAGTTTTTTAGATTGATGATAAATCAATGACTGAAATAAATTGATGAGTGGGATAAATCAATGAGTGGAATAAATTGATGAATGCAACAAAGTGATGGGTGCAATTAAGAAATGAGTGCAATAAATCAATGAGTTCAATAAATTAATGATTTTGATAAATAGATGAGCCCAAGGAGATTGGTTGTGGGAATTTTCAATTTCAAGATGTAGAATGATTTATATATTGATGATTTTGGAAGTAGGAAGTAGAAATGGAAAGATGAAGAACAGAGGGATGGAATATCCAATGAGGGTGGAGATGGAAGGAAGTGGGAAGCAAAGGAGCGGATGGGTTGTTTGGACATGTGTTGGATGTTGCATGAAGCTTTATATAATTTATTTCACAAAACCCATTTATTAGGGCATATAAAAGTTAGGAAAACCATAATTAGAAAACCACCATTTTTTTGACCAAACATGCCATTTTTAATGGTGAGTTTCTGAAATGGGTAATGTTAAATTCACGGCTCATTGAGCCATGCACACGGTTTAAAAAGGGCTGTGTGGCACCCCACATGGTCCAATCCAAGCCGTGCATAACCCCCCACGGCTCAAGGAGTTGTGCAGCCCACCCAGCCTGGTCCTCCGCTGTGTGGAATTCCACACGGCACCAAACCACAGTGAGTAAAAAAAAAAAAGGAGAAGTAATTAAAGGGTACTGAAACAACCCATAAACTAAATAAAACTTTGAAACAAATAGAAATCAACCAAAAAATCAAAGAATGTTCATTTTTTGGTTAAAAAAAACAAATAAACAAATAAATAAATCAAAATAAAAAAACTGGTACTATCAAATGGACTATCCCTAAAGTAAAAAGACCCAAAAAAACACAAGTAACTGGACTAGCCCTAAAGTAAAAACAAAAAAAAGACAAGTAACTTGACAAGCCCTAAAGTAAAAACACCAAAAAAAATCTAACTAACTTGACAAGCCCTAAAGTAATTTCAACTTGACTAGCCCTAAATTAAAAGGGCCCAAAAATCAAAGAAATCTTTTGACCAGCCCTAAAGTAAAAGTGCCCAAAAAAATACAAGTTTTTTGACCATCCCTAAAGTAAAAGTGCCCAAAAAAATACAAGTCTTTTGACCAGCTCTAAAGTAAAAACACCAAACAAAAACAAGTTCAACTTGTGTTAAGCTGATCCCATCCCAAGCTTAACATAAGTTAAGCTTGTGATGGAATCAGCCCAACACAAGTTGAACTGAATTACCATTAAACTCTCATTCAAAACACTCAATATAATGATTGCAACTCAAAACAATCAACATAATGATGTTCAAAATGTGATAACCCTTTATATTAATAGAACTTGTTAGCTGCATTAGAATTACAATTTATATTAAACCCAATGATGAAATGAAGTCAAAGTCTATAATCTATATAATCTAGAATACTTTTGCAGTCAATCTTTTAGATGATCAAGCCAACCCAAGGCTTTTTTAGAAATGAAGGAACATGGTTTTGCTACAATGAGGGGGATTGGAATCATTTCTCCCTCAAGTACTAATGGAACCCAGTGGTTATTGTTTACAAAGAAAATGAACATTGGATCTGATTGATCAGTAAAACCATTTTTCATTGGAGTATAAGTATCACATGACTCCAATGAAATGAAACATATAGGTTTGGTATATGTGTCTGCTATGATTTGACCCATGTCTAATTTAGCCAGCCATTTTGAGGAGGGAATCTTTTCATTGATTTCTTCAAAATCAAGTATTTTTTTAATCTTTTCAACCTCCTTTGCATCACCAAGCATCTTACTTTAGAATGCTTTATATTTCCCTAATTTTTCAATCATTTCCTTCCTAACTTTAAACCAACCATGTTCTTAATAACCAAGAGATTTAGAAATGACTCTAAATCTGCAATTCCCATCTCCAATCAGATCCCAAAAGTCACCCAAGAACTTATGGAATTTCTTTGATATTTGATTGAGTTATTTCACGCTTGCTTCCTATCATGAAAACTAACTAAGTATTCATTTCTTTAATCAGATAAATTAAATGAATACTCACCAAAGATGAGCTTCTGGTTGAGCTTTGCTGCACGTTCTCTTCCTCTGAAGAGGATTCTGATTCCAAATTAATTTATCCTGATTCACTTTCAGTCTCTTCCTCTGAACTATGAAATTCAGATTCAGATTCTGCCAAATTTGACTAACAATTAATCATTAGTTATTAACTAAGCTCATTAAACCAAAAAAATGAACATATCTTTTATCTTTTCTTTTTTGGAGCCCTTCTAGTCTATTTTTCCCCCTTGATTTGTTTTTCAACAAGCTCAAACCAAGATGGTTCTTTCCATGTATCTGCCAATTTTGGCCTGCCCCTACTTGATTGTAAGACTTTAGGTTCAATTCTTGGCTTCAATCAATATTTTGTAATGTTTTAAATGATATACTTCAATAGTCCCCATTGCTCATGATCTGGAGATTCCCAGATCATTTCATCCACTTTTCACGTAACTGAGGAATGCTTAGCATTTCATTTACATTGCACTTGAAAAATTCAAAATCACAATCAAATTTAAGCCAACTTACAGAACTAGAACTGCAAGGGTCATAGTCCAACATCCACTGAGGATGAACCTCTTTGGGTACCACAGATCCTCTGAATGCTAGAAAGTCACCCATTTGGTGGGAACAGGGAAAGCCCATAGTCTTGGAGTATGACTTGGTGCACACTTCTCCATCATGATCACGTTTGAACTTCTCAAATTGTTCCCTAATAAGATGAATTGCCTCTAAAGACAATTTTTAAACCAGTGTTAACAGTTCAGGAGAGAGAACTTTCCCTTACTTAATTTGAGAGTTATAAAGTGATGCATGAACTGATTTAATTTGATTCCCACTTTTCCGTCAAGTCTTTTCCAAAAAGCCAACAAGTTTCCCAAAGAGTTTGCAAGGAATAGTTTGAGAGTTGCATCGGACCCTTCAACCCAAGATGTTGTTTTGTTTTGAAAATCTGGGTTTATACAATTCCACACTGTTACAAACTTCTCTTTGATAGGGAAAATGTTATTTTCCATATACTTGAGTACATCCTCATAGTCTTTCAAGAAACACAATACAAGTCAAAGGGTCAGAACCCAAAACTAGGAAGAATAAGAAGCAGTGATTTGGACCTACTCTGAGTTCCGCATCATTGAACTCTTCCTCCTCCTTGGTATTTGAGGCCCCAAACTTTGCCTACAGAGTCATAAAGCTTTTCCATCCTTCAAAGTCATTAAAAAAGCGCACTTTACAGTTTGATTGTATGCTTTTAGACAAGTGCCAAGTGCAACATTGTCTTGATGACTCATGGAAACTAGATTCAATAGCACAAATCAGAGCTTTTTCAAAGTAAGTCACAAAAAATTTTGGAAGTCTCTCAGGATCATAAGCCAACTCCTTTAATGCATTTACAGACCAACTGTAGAACTCAAACATTTTTTTGTTATAAAAACAAGAGCTTTTGTGAAAGTTTTGCAATTGGCTGTCATTCCTACAACATGCAATAGTGGGGTTTTGTACTTATTTGTCTTATAAGTACAATCCAACATAGCAATATGATGGAATTGTTTTGAAAGCTTTACTGCCTCTGGATGTGCTAAGTAAAGGGCCTCCAAGTGACCATCTCCACTGAGCTTTGAGCGGTGAATCCAAATTTTTTCTAAAAGCTGTTCATAGAGTACCTCCATAAAACTTTTTCCCTTTAGTTCTGCAAGGGTTAACTTCTGCTTAGTGTTATAGATTGTTTGGTCATCAACATAATCCCCCCCTCAATTTTTCTCAATTTTCTCTTTAGTTGTAACGTATTGAGCCCATCATTCATGCCTTCTACTAGATTGTCTAAGGTCACCCCCAAGACTCTCCTCAGTTGAGGATGCACAGAGGGATGTTCAGATTGTTGATGGTTATGTTGATTTTCTTTGTAGGAGAGTCGCCACAAGGGGTCTGCCTTTGTGCAACTTGCATGGATTAAAAACTTTCACCCAACCTTCCTTGTTTGATTTTGTCTAGACCATTTGGTAAGAATACTTCCTGAATAGGAACCATGTCTATCACAGGCTAAATCCACATATTAGTCACGCTTTGAGTTAAAAACTGTTAAAGCGTAACCATGCTTCATTGCCCATGTTTTACAATAGTTTTGTGCCTCTTAACTCGTAGGAAAAGCTCTCAAGGGAGGTGGGTCAAGTGGATCTGCCATAGTTACATAGTTATATTGATGGCATGAACTCCATCAGTTTCAATCAAATTAAATAAGGCAAAGATGAAGTAACATAAAATGTCACTCACAACAAGAGGACAAATCCCTCTTTGAAACATTTTGTTCCTCAATTGTCACCCTTGATGAGGATGCAATTGGGGCTTCCAATTTTCATTAACCAAATCCTTTTTTTCTTTTTCCAAAGCTTTGTTGATGGCACTATCAATGTAGACCTTCATGCAGCCATGTCACAAGAAGGAGGGCTTGCCACTGTTCCCATGCAAAAGAATGCAATTTTATAATTCAGTATTCAATCCAACTTTCAATTGAACAAACAAAGTTTGCTCACTTTCAAGCTGAGAAAGAATTGTTTTCAGAATTTTATATGATTCATGATTTCAGTTTTCAATTTAATTTCACTTCAGGTTCAATTTGATGTCTCTTTGGGATTGCTAGGTGTGGAACAACAGTCCCACAAAGTATGCGTTAATCCCATATTTGGGTTGCTGGAACCCAAGTGTGGTCCAGGGGGTGCCCAAAATTCTTGCACAACTTCCGGGGGGTTGTGCACCCCCAAACACAGCTCCTACACAACCCCCCAGGGGTTGCGCGTGTTTGAAACAGCCCTTTGTAGTTGACTTTGGGCCCCCATGGCTCATTCGAGCCATGTAGGGCCCTACAAAACTACCACACGGTTGGAGACGTGAATTTAACATCACCCTTCTGAAATACACATACCCCCTAACTGGTGTATTTCAAAATGGCAGGTTTCATGAAAATAGCATATTTCAAATATCAAACCAGCCATTATCATCCATTCACTATCCATTGCATGCATAACACCCATCCACACCTCTACCTCAGAAAATCCATACCAATCCCATCTCCATCTCATCTCCATTGCTTCACATCTCTATCACATCACACCCATCCCATTGCATGCAAAAAACCCATCCACAACTCCACCTCAGAAAATCCATACCGGCCCCATCTCCATTTCATCACACAAGTCTCATATCCATCACTGAACACATCTCCATTGATTCACACAAATCCCATCATCATCTTTCTTAACATGTCCAATCAAACTTCCCAGAAGCAAGCTGAAAACTCCAAAAGCTGACTGTAATTTGTTTATTATTTGACTCTGATTCAGACTCTGATTTGGAATCAACTTGGTTAGCTTTGAATGCTCTATTTGAAAAGCAATAAATAGTTCCACAAAGACACACTCTCCAATACCCTATGTATTAAAGGCAAAATCTTTATCTACTCCCAAAATTAAGCTTCCAGTAACTGTTCCAAACTTTATTGCCTTCATTCATGAAAATTCTGGAGATGACTGAAGACCACCACATCTTCCAGAAAAATTCTCAGAATCCTCAACACAATCCAGCTATCCAACTGGCTGTTTATCTTTGTAGATTGGGATCAAATGGAAATGGTGCAGCAATTCATCAATTAGAAATTCTATTATCAGTTGGTTATGGAACCATTGACTTATACACCAAGAGAGTAATGATTGCTATCCTATCTTTCTTTTTTTAAGTTCCTGTGAAATTTTAGACCTGGTGCTCGAGATGAAGGTATCAAAGGATGATGAGCTCCGGATGGAAGGGTCAGAGAGATGATAGGGAGATGTCTTGTGTCGCCAAGAGGAGGGCGGATCCAAGGAGTTAAGAGGGGAGCACTCCGGTTCAATGTAAGGTAAAAATGGATGAGTGTTCATTCACTTGAGGTTCAGCTGGCTTAAGTAGAGTAAGTACAAAAGAGGCTGACAAGTGGTTGAACAAATAACTGGAAATGAATAAGAAATATTCAATACTGGGCCATCAGAGACCGCACAAGGTGAAGGACTACAAGACAGGTTGCACTCAAGATTCAGGCAACACTAAAATTAGACAAAAAATTCTAACAGTTCCTTGTTGGAAAACCAAAGAAGAACGCAAGGAGATATCTGAAGTAATGGAGACCAAAGAATTTCCCGGTTGCATTGGTTTTGTTTATGGAACCACTATCCCCTTGAGTCAAAAACCCATACCAGATGGCAACCACTATATTGATCAGAAAAAAAATGCAATTGATTAATTTCTTTTCCAAAGCCATTGATAAAACCTTTGATAAAACACTGAAAAAATATGTTTTATTGGTTTGTATAGATAATCTGTTTCACTTCAACTTTCTTGTGATAACATCATGAAGTTCATATCCCTCCATGCTGGCCTTCCAGGTTCTTTTCATAATTCATATGTTTTCAATTGGATGTGGATTGGCCAACAACCAGATAACTACTTTGAGAAAGATCAATAACTTTTGGCCAATTCAGCTTATTCTAGTGGGAAATATGTGGTTCCAGAATACCACAACATTTCAACCAATGATAAAGCCAAAAACAATTTCAACTATTATCTTGCCCAATCACCCGTTTGGATTGAGAATTCCATAGGAATCCTGAAAGGAAGATAGGCCAGTTTATGGGAGATGACAAAACAGCTACAAAATTCCAAGGACATGAAGATCCTCATCAACTGGATTATCATTTGTGTAATTGTTTAAATATTACTTAATTATAAATCTGATAACTATTGATTCCTTTTGTTTTCTTTTATCTCTATCTTTTATTTCCCTGAAATTTCTCTGCATCATGGGTAATTCCCATTCAAGCCCCTCACGCGCTCAATCTAACTGAGCGCTTGATCCATTTAACCTCCCTCACAATCTTAATCCAATTACTGCATATTCATTACATTTAAATGTTCTCAACCTCTTTAAATATCCTTGTATCATAAAGATTGAATCCTCTTTTCTCTTTCCGTAATTTCTTCTTTTACATTTCTTGAATTAGGTCATTCAATCTAAAACATCAAATAGGATTGAGAAATGAGAAATTGTTGGAAATTGTTGAGGACTCAAGATAATTTGGTGCAACCACCATCCTTACCTCCTTCATGACAAGGAATTTCAAATTTTTCTCTGTAGTCTTTTTTTTGTCAAGTAACTTCTCAACTTTGGCATGGTGTGTGGTGGTGGCTGTTTTCATAGTATAAATCTGATCTCCTCTCCCAAATTGTGTCTGAGTTCATTTCATTTCTGTCAGCTTGGGTATGGTATTTATTTCATATTATTCTTCAATTGTTACTTCACACATTTGTGTTTTTTTTTCAACTCCTGTTATCAGTTTTCTGGTTTTAAAATTATTATTTCTTAAGACTTGGAAATATTATTGCATCATGATTAACAGTCAAATTTGAACATATAAAGAACTGCCAATCTCTATCAACCAGAAAATACAACAATGATCAACTCTCTTACTGCCACAATTCTCAAAAAGGCTATAGAGGCCATTCCCTTACTCACATAGGACAATTTCTCAATATGGCGGAATCAAGTAGTTAACATGATGGACCTACAAGAGGATTTATACACCAAACTCAAAAAAGAAAGAATGGATTCCAATGGGAATCCAATAGGACTTAATCACATCAAAGATGTACGGATTTGGACCATTCTAACCTCCAAAAAAGACAAAACAGTAAAAGAAAACATCATTACGTCAGACAACAAGAAAGACGCAAATCAGATCTGGTTGGAAATAAAAAAATACTTAGCATCCAATCACACAACCAACTTTGCCAGAATTTTCAAGGAATTTTTACAAACTCCTTTCTCCCACTCAAACATTCCCAGTTTCATTATAGACACTAAAACCACCATCTCCAGGTTACACAAAGTTGGAATTGATCTACCCACAGACATTATTGCCTATCTGATTCTGGAGAAGGTACCCTTGAAAATGGACACGGTCATTGAGCAAATCACTCATTCAGACAAAAAAATCATGCCAGATCAATTTCTGGATCACCTTTGAATGTTCAACAATAACAATTTTCTGAGAAAAGCAGCTGTTCCAGACAAACAAGAAGAAAGCTCCATTTCTTTTGCCTTTCTTACCATCAACATCAAACCCTGTGACAACAAATAGCATACTTGGAGGCCTGCTCATCCTGAAGGAAGGTTCTGGAAGTTGTACCCGCACCTCAGACATTTGTTTACAAGGTAAAAGAAAACAGGAGTGGATTCTGTTACGGATGGAACCTCAGTTAGCTCCTTTCACACAAGCTTTCTTTTCTCTTCTGAATTATTTTTGGTGGATTCTAGATTTTCAAGACACATTTTATCTAATATTAAATTATTCTCACACTTATACCAATCAATGACAAGATACATCTCAACAACATTTGGAAGAAACTCTCTTGGATATGACAGAGTTGGTTTGATAAATCTGATGGAAAATCAGAATTGGGAAATTATTCTCTCTGAAATCCTTTTTTCTTCTAATTCTATGGCTAGTTTTCTGTCTATGGGAAGAATTTTTCTTGATTGGTTTGATTTTGATTTTAGAAGAAATGATCTTGTAATCCAGAAAGATAAATGGAGAAATGTAGGTTCTTATGAATGCAATATACCCATACTTCAATTTTCCGAACCCAATCATGGTCAAGTTTCACTTTTGACTTGGGATGAATTAATCCATAAATCACTTGGTCACTCTAGCTATGGCAGAATTTGAAAAAAACTGGACTTACAAATCAAAAAATCAATGATTTGTGAAGCCTGTGCCATCAGAAAGATAAGTTGAGCACCATTTGAAAACAAGCATCCACGTGATGAAAGACCATTTCAAGAATTGCACTGCAACTTGGTGGGACCCATTCATCCTTTGAGTATTAATGGCAATTTGTATTTCTTAAACGTAGTGGACAGCTGTACCAGATATGTAACCATCATTCCCATAAAAAACAAAAGCAATGTGGTAAGTATCTTACAATTTCTCATTGACGTTGAATCAAAGAGATTCAATTATGTTCGAATTATTATTCACTCAGATTGTGGAACCAAGTTCTGGAACCACACCCTCTCTAACTACTGTAAGGAAAACAATATCAGACAGACCTTCTCTGATGCCTATTCATCACAACAGAACAGAATAGCAGAACAATTTAATTGACTCATACTAGAATCACTTAGGAAGGTTCTTTTTGACTCACAACTTAATAAGTGACTTTGGAAATTTATTATCAAGTTGTGTGCCTTGGCACTCAATCAAGTTCTGTCTCACAAATCAAAGAAATCTCCATATGAGCCTTTTAAAGGAAAGGTATTAGACATCAATTACTTTCATCCTCTTGGTAATCCAGTCAGCTACATTCTCAAAGAAAAGCCATCCTTCTCCAAACTGGATCCACATGGGCTCTTTGGTTTTCTGATTGGTTACAACAAAAACTTACTGTCTTACAAGATTCTGACAACCGACAATAAATTAGTCAACACTAAACACATAACTCTACTGGATTTTGATGCCAATCCAAAAAAAAAATTGAGAATTATGTGGTTATAGGGGATTGGTGAGATGAATCTCTCTTGACCAACTCTGAAGGATCTAATGAAGTTGACATCATAGAGTTGGATGCTCCTCTTCCCATGCCTCCTCCAGCTGAAGAAACAACCTCCATCATCCAAACTGAACCCATTCCACCTTTCAAAACTGTTGGTTGAAGGGAAGACACTTCAGAAGAAATTACTCTCCAGTACAACTTACATGAATGGGTTCTATCCATCAAACCTCAAAAGTATTCATATGGCTCTGTTGTTACTAGCACTCCTCCTGATTACCACGCTGAAAGAAAAATTGAGCTAGATGAAATCAAATCTCAATGTGTGTGGGAAGATTTTGACATTGAAACCAATTGCTACCTCAGAACTATGTGGATGGAAAAGGTTAAACCAGCCACAAGTCTTTCTCCACAAAAAAGGGAATCTCAACTCTGTATCATGGGTAATCAAGAGGCGCCTGGAGTGTATTTTGGTGATACTTATGCGCCAACTGGAAAATTCACAATACTATTACTCCTTCTGTTAAGTGGTTTAGACCTAAATATAGAAATTTGGCAATTTTAAGTTAAGGCAGCCTGCTTGTTTGCTCCTCTTGAAGAAGAAATTTACATTCTCAAACCAAACAAAAGCAAGCGTTTTTTGAGGCTTCTGAGATTAAAAAAATTGCTCTATTGTCTGCGTCAATCTCCATCCAATTGATAAAAGACGCTCACAGGATGGTTGGTAGACATTGTTTTTGATCAATCCAACGCAGACCTGTGTCTTTACACTCATAAAAATAGATTCTCATCTGTATTCTTTCACATAGATGATCTCATTTTTAGTGGGGAAGTAAGTTGGTTTGAAGAAGAGTTCTTACAAAAATTTCCACATTCATCAGCACACAAAACCAATACAATCCTTGGAATGGAATTCAGCAAGGTTGAGAATACAATCACTCTGACTCAGAAGAAACTCATTGAAAAGACATTGGACAATCTGAATCTGTCTAACTGCAGACCAGTCCTGACTCCTCTCACTCCTGGTGTTCATTTAGTTCCAGCCTCTCACAGCAAACAGACAGAGTTCAATGACCTTGGTATAAAATTTAGGAAGTATACTGGGATCTTGAACTATCTCTCACGTAGAACAAAACCAGAAATATTGGCAGCAGCTTCTATTCTCTCTTGATTCAAACAAACTCCCGGGATCTTTCACTGGAAATAACTGCTACACGTCTGGAAAAACTTGGCTGGGACTTCATCTCTTGCTCTTGCTCTTCATCCTGAATTAAGCAGAAGAGAATCTCTGACAGTATTCACAGACTCAACATGGGCAGATGATCCACACAGTTGTAGGTCTCAAATGGGTTAAATTATATTTTGGAAATATTCTCCAATTGTGTGGAAAAGCAGAAAACAGATCAACATCACTCTTTCTTCCATGAAGGCAGAACTTAATTCTCTGACCAATGGAGCACAGGAATTTCTCTGGATTTAATCAATCATATGTGACCTGTGGAGAAAAAATCAAGTTCAACCCTCCAAATTCCTAGTCAACAACAAAGGACTTATAGATAAAATTCATCACTTTGGCTCTAATTAAAAAACAAAGTACATTAACATGATAATGAAATGGCTGCGCAACAAATCATCTTTGGACAAAATTTATGTTGATCTCATCACAACAGACTGTATAGTTTCAAATGCGCTCACTAAGGCCTCCAGCAGACAAGCACTAGAGCTAATCACGTCAAGGTGTTTTAAGCCTAGGTTGCACTGAATTATGGGGGGTGTTGAAATATTGCTTAATTATACATCCAATAACTATTGATTCCTTTTGTTTTATTTTATCTCTATCCTTTATTTCCCTGAAATTTCTCTGCATCATGGGTCATTCCCATTCAAGCCCCTCACCCGCTTGATCTAACTGGGCACTTGATCCATTTAACCACCCTCACAAGCTTGATCCAGTTACTGCATATTCATTATGGTTACATGTTATCAGCCTCTTTAAATATCCTAGTCTCATTGAGATTCAATCCTCTTTTTGCTTGATAGACTTTCTTCTTTTAAATTTCTCAAATTAGGTCATTCAATAAAAATTATCAAATAGGATTGAGAAATCAGAAAGTCCCTGACATTGTTGAGGACTCAAGATAATTCAGTGAAACCACCATCCTTACCTCCTTCATGACAAGGAATTCTAACTTTTGCTCTGTAGTCTTTTTTTTTGTCAATTCCCTTCTCAACTTTTGTGTGGTGTGTGGTGGCAGCTGTTTTCATAGTATCAATATGATCTCCTATCCCGTAATGTGTCTGAGTTAATGTCATTTCTGTCAGCTTGGGTATGGTATTTATTTCATATTATTCTTCAATTGTTACTCCACATATGTCTCTTTTTTAAAAAACTAAATTCAAAACCACCTCACCCCACCAAACCACCAGTCCACTTCCTCCTCCTCACCCACCACCTCCACCTCATCAATTCCACCTCACCATCAGCCGCCGGCCTCCCCCTCTTGCTTGGTTGCCTTTGGCCCCCTGGCCGGCCCCCCCTCTTGCTTGGTTGCCGCCAGCCTCCCCCTCTTGCTTGCTCCCTGGCCCACCCCCCCTCTTGCTTGGTTGCCGCTGGCCTCCCCCTCTTGCTTGGTTGCTTCCGGCGTCCTCCTCTTGCTCAGTCAATGCTGGCCTCCCCCTCTTGCTTGGTCACCACTGGAACCCCCTCTTACTTGGCCTCTGTGGAAACAAGAGAGAGGAACTTCCCTAGTTGTCCCTAAGTTCTGGAATCAATGGTCCTAGCATCTGTAAGGATAAGGATTTGCCCGTTTGGAGAGAGAGAGAGAGAGATGAATTTCCTTCCTTTACTTTCCTTTCCATACCATAAGCTTTTATCCATTATATATCATATATACATATGAGAAGTCCAAGCTGGGGTTGAGAGCGCGGACTTTATGCCCACACTCTCAACCCTAACCCAAGTACAAGCACAATGGCAGCCAAACAACCAATAGAAAAGAAACCTTACAAACCAGAACCCTAGCCTAACCCTAACCCTTTCCCATGCCGCAACCACCCTCAAGAGGCCTACCATTACACAAACCCGGTTCATCCTTCTCATGACGCCCCCTCCACCAGGCCCTGCTTGGAGCCCCCTGCATTGTCTGTATCCGCCCGGCGACCTGCATGATTTCCTGCCCCGCGGGTCAGCCTGCACTTGCACACTCCCTCCCCACTCCTATAGCCCCAATTGACCCGCTCAACCTTCCCAAACTAGCTGCCCACAAACCTGGTTGGGACGGCTCCATTCTTGGGTCTCCAATGTCTAAGCGGGCCGCAACCCGCCACACCCAGTTAAGCCCAACCCGCTCCTGGTATGCTGAGCCCCGCGGCACCTACTGCTGAGCCTGCAGCGGCCACCATTGAGACCATGCCCATCCCAAACGCTGAGCCTGACCTACCAAATGCTGAGCGCAGTGACCATGGAATGGTTCCAAACCAAGAGCATATAACAACACCACACCGCCGCCCGCCTCCTCCTCTTGCTTTCTCCCTGGCCCGCCTCCCCCTCTTGCTTGGTTGCCCCCAGCCCTGCCCTCTTGTTTGGTCACCCCCGGGCCCGCCCTCTTGCTTGGTTGCCAACCAAGCCCCCCCCCCCACCTCCAGCCCGCCTGACCTCTTTTTTTTTTTTTTTTTTTTTTTTTTTTGGTTTCAGCTTGGACCGGTATAGTTTTTTTTTTTTATTTCAGCTTGGAATGGTATAGTTTTTTTTGTGTGTTTTTTGATCATCTACCTTGATTATATAATACTAATCAAGGTTTTTTTTTTGTTTCAGCTTGGACTGGTATACTTTTTTTTTGTGTTTGTTGATCATCTAACTTGATTATATCATACTAATCATTTTTTTATTTTTTTGGATGCCATGCAATGAAAATCCCTTTTGACCCCTTGTTCTGTAAACTCCTGCCCCCTTTCTAGAATGCCCATGCTTCTCCCACCCCACTCAAAATGTCATACAACCTGATATTTTCCTTCTTGATCCTCAACCCAAGCGCAGCAGGTGAATGGGAGGGATCAAGATGGAAGGAGATGGATTGAAAAACATAAAGAGGGGTGGCAAGCAGAGGGCTCTTTGGCAAAAGAGGGCTCAAATGAGAGATTCTGAAATCTCTTTGGAAGTAAATGAAGATGGGTTTAAAGAAAAGGTGGTTTGGTCTTGAAAAAAACTACAACCATCGGATTTTTACCCTGCTATTGCTGCCAAAAAGAAAACTCAAAAACCGACCCCTGAAGAGTTTGGAAAAGCCAAACAGAAGATTGAAAATTCCATTTCTTCAGCTCTGGAAAAGTTGCTGTTCTTGATTGTTCTAATTTCCTCTCTCTTGTTGCAATAATCCAATTTTTCCCATTGAATAAACTCTCCCAGAAAGAAAAACAGCACATCAACTTGGTCACAACATTCCTTTACCAATCCAAAAATTTTGTTAACACAGTTGGTCCCTCAAGATCCTGGGGTGGGAAAATGTGGGCAATTGGATGGAAAAAATTGATGCACCCTTCTGAAATTTTTGGATGCTATTTGAAGAAATCAGCTATTCAATCTTCTCCCAAGTAGTTTAAATTTTTGAACCTTAGGTCTGACAAGGTATCACAAATTTTAGGCCAAATGTTCAGAAAATTACTCAGACTGGCACACAATTCCAACTGAGAAACCATGCTGGACAACAATATCCCCTCTTTCTCTTCATTGGAATTTGGATCTGGCCTCACTAATTTTGACTGTTCCCCTCACATTGCCTTCACCTTAGACCCCTTCTACAACTCTCCCCACATTGACAAAGGTGAGTTCTGCTCCTATGGTCCCAACCAAAAAATTGAATAGACAAATTATTTACAACAAGGATAAATATCAAGTATCTGATGCTCAATTGCTCTTCCCTGACTTGGGATTTGGAATTTATTTTAAAGAAAAAGGCATTTTCAAAATGTTTTGGGCAGCAAACCAGTACAAGCACTGCACTTTTCCTGCAGTGGATACTGCCACGCATACTAGGATGGCTATGTCTTTGCAAATTAACAAGACAACCCTTAACAATTGCAAAGACTTGAAAAGTGGTCAAAGATATTCTAGAACAACAAATATAAATCAAAATAAAAAATATTTTTTGATTGGTGGGGTTAAAAATAGGCTCAAATATTGTTGTAAATATTTTTTTTCATTTATAAAATTTTTATCAAAGAAAATATTTTAAAAGCCAAGCAATCAAGTAATTTACTTTATTTCATCAACAGTTCTACTGCTACCAATACATGCCATGGCTACAGATAACCTATCTTTTTTTTCAGTGGCTAGCCTTTCCCTCTCCTTTTGGAGTTGGTCTTCCTCTCAATCCTTCTCCTTTTCCTCTTTTTGAAACTCCAGCTCAGCCTGTTTCATTTGCCACTCAGCATCCAACTTTTGTTGATGAGCCAAACTCTCAGCTTTTTGCTTTCAAAAATCCATAGCCAGTTGAAAATCCCACTTCTCCTTTTCAAATTGAAGTTTTTAAGATTCAATTTGTGATTTCAATATTTTTTGGAGGGGAATAGGATTGAGCTCAATATTGAAAGAAAGGAGAATAAAATGCGCTTACTTGAATCTTGTGGGTAATCATCATCTTGCTCATGAGTTTTCTTGTCTATTGACCTCGTTATATTGTGCTAGGTAGTCACAGTTCTATTGGGTTCTCTATCTTGAACCCTTGATTCTATTCCCTGTCTCAATCCAGCCTGAAGTGTTCCTCCAATTTGGGCGGACTCTAGTGGTTTGGTATTGAATAATTTCTATTCAATTTTGTCTCTTCCTTTTTACCACTTGTCAGCCTTGCTGTACTTATTCTATTTATAGTGCTGCCTGAACAATTGAAATTCATTATCTTTTCTTCCTCACACTGGACCGGAGTGCCCTCCTTGACTGCAAGATCCGCTCCTCTTGGCAACATGAGATTCCCTTCCTCATCTCTTCCTTCAAACTTCAACCAGAGTGTCTCACTCTAATTTAACAATATTATATAAATTTAACTCTCTTTATTTTTCCTATACCAGATGAAATTGATCCCTTTCAAACTCCAGACCCACCCACCCCCATCATAATCATCATCAAATCATGCACTTTCCTCATTCTCATCCTTTTCCTCATCCAAGGTCTCTACAAAATCAAATCAACTAAACCAATTAACTGTGAAACACTCAATCATCCCTTTTTCAAAATTAACTGACCATGGAACTAAGCATACAGCTTTTATCTTATCCAGAGAACTAAAAATCAGCATGCAAAAGGGCTCAAAAGAACCCCTAGTTGTGGTACAGATCTGCATCCTGGTGAGAACTATCTTTTCTCCAAAGATAAAAGCACTGAGCTGATCCAGTCTATTTTCCAGGACAACCTTCAAACTCAGCTGTGCCAATGAAAACACTGGAGGAAAAGAATCAAACCTCAAAAGCTAAGTCCCAATTACTCTTGCCTTATGATAAGCAAAAAGTCTATAAATAACAGGGATGATTATTTTACTATTGCCTCAAAACTTCTTTTTCCAAAAAAATCTAATTTTACAATTGCTTCTGTAATATTTTTCAATCTCAAGCAAACACCAGTTCAAACTACAAACATCCTGAGGATCAATAGGAGAATAGTCATCTTGTCCACCATCTTGCTTCCTAAAAACATTCCAAAACCTGAAGGACCAATCTAGAATCTCCAACCAACTTCTTTTCCTCCAATTTCTTCCATCTTCTTCTCTCCACTGCCATGGAAGCTTTCAATGCTCTTCTCTCTCATCCTATCCTATTTGCTTCTAATCTTCTTTCTTGACTTTTTAATCCATTATCTTGATTCATCTTTCCATACTATCTCCTCACCTCATTCCTGTTGCCATAAGATCCTCAACATTCAATTTCTATTTGATCTTGGTTGTTTGGACATTCAAAATTCTCACAAATTTTCAAATCAAAATTTGTACAAAATTGTTTATTTATCCCCTCTCCCACCCATGTCTCAGGCTTAAAATGGCCCCATGAACAGGTTCCTCTAGAATCCCACTAAATAGTCCCATCCTCCAAGAGACTTGCACTAGCAATGGGATCATGACTGCTGGCAAAATCATGGTAAACCCAGATACCAAGCTTTCCCATTGGCTTGGATTCAAACTATCTCTTTCAGTCCCTCATCTTCTTAAACAATCTAAAATAATGTTGGCTCTGGAGTGCCTGCCACCTGTGTGAGAAATTTCAGCCCCAAGTTGGTCATGTTGCTGATTTGATGGTGAATATGGAGCATGATATGGTCCATTTTGACTATTAGGTTGAGGGTGCTTACCACTTGTACAACTCAGTCCAAATTAAGCACTGAGTTGATTCCTGGTACTTTGTAAGAATTCCTCATCTGAAAACTTGGGATGACTTCCTGCACAAGAGCATACTCCATTCAACTCAGGCACTAAATAGTCTGTGTGTCAATGTTCATGATTTATGGGGTCTGTATGGCTATTGGCATAGGATCTTCTTCCACCATCTCTTTCACTTTTTTCTGCTGTGCTTTCAAGAAAAGGGGAAATTAACTCATTTTGAACTGCTGAGTTCATAAATAGTATCCAATACTCCAGTTTTCTTTTGAATTGAATATCAAGGCCTTTGGCCATCAAGTTAAAAAACTGATTGTTGGATGAGAATTCTTGATTTTGTTTGAACAGGAATATAGCCACTCTTCAAAATTTCAACTCCTCTAGATACAGGGCAAGAGATTGAATCACAATTGCAAATGTGGCTACTTGCTCTTTATGATTGGCAAGGAAAAAACTTGAAGATGAATATCATGATTAATTTCTTAAGTGGCTCTGAAATTTTCAATTCAGAGGTTAATATTTCAAAAATATTGGTAAGATTACAAGCAATAACCAGCTATCTAATGAACCATCTTGTCATTGGTTTGATTCAAATCTTGAAATTGAGCATGGTTTTCATGATAAATAAAAGAACAGAATACAATTTCAAAAGCAAGGTTTGTTGATCATGGTGGATTTTATCTTCTTTTGTTCAATTCAGGATCCATCTGCAGCTTGACTATGCCTGAGTAAATTTATTGAATAAAACAAGTTGATGAACCTTTTCCAACTCCAATCCCCACTCTTCCCAGTATGATCTGAACCAATAAAATGGTGTTTAATGTTCAGAAACCATCACACACATTTCAAATGGAGGATATAAAGAAAGCACAAAATTTAGGTAAAAGGTATCCCCACTCAAGAAAGGGCAAGTCAATCTTTGATTATAGACAGGCTTACATTTTAGAGGACTTTGATAAACTCATTTTTTGAGTGCAAATGAAAAATTGGCTCTTCTTTCTGATATTGAATTCAAGATGGGGTAGATTTAGTAATTGTGATCTGATGGATATCTTGTGAATATTTTTTTTTTGAAGGAGCCATGGGTTGAATCACTTGTTATTCAATGGCAAGCTTGGGAGGAGATAAAGTGTGTGTTGAGATGGTTGGAGTTTGATTCAATTAAAAGCTTGTCAGGAGACTAAGAATATGTTGAGATTGGAATTCATTGATTGCATACTCAGGATCCCTCCCCAGATCTTCTGGCTCCAATAATTTAATATTTTATCTGACTCTCTCATCAGATAAGCTTGGATATCCTCTAAACTTAGATGACTCTTTCTACCCCATATCCCATGTTTAGTTAATCCCCCTTTTGAGATCCTTTCTTAGATCTCTTGATGGTATCTCTCATACCATCTTCCACCTTAATACATAGTCTCTTGATTCACATGGGCACTGTGTAAATTAAAAGATTAGATATCTCCTGAACCAAGAGCTTTCTAAAATCTAGTTGAACTTAGATTAGAACACTTTATTCTTGTCTAAACAGCAAGTGAAATACTTCCCTCACTTATTTCCTTTGGATTTAAGTTTACCTGGCACCTTTCTCCACCAGTATCTTTCCTACACTGAACTCCCTCCCCCTTGTATATACATACTGGCCTCTATCTCCTGTTACTTATCTTCCTTTTCCTCAAGGAAAAAGTTTAAAATTTCTTGTTGGCAATCCATCCAATCAAACATCATCCCAGGAAATCAATCCTTACCTTCTCAATCACTCTTCTCCCTTCAGATTCTCTCCATTAAATTCTAATCAAGCTAGTGTGAGTAGAGTACCCCCCTTCCAATCCTAGATTTCACACCATCAGCTCCTGTGAGAGAGAGATTGTTGTTGGTAATGTGTGGATGGATTGATCTAAGTAGAAAGAGATTGAGGAGACTAGAGGGATTGAAGCTCACTGGTTGGAGCAGGACTGAGTCCATGAGTCTGGAAAATCTCTGGGATCCTGGCGGTCATCCATCATCCATTGAACTCATCAGACCTCAAGGGGGAGAGATCTCACACACACCAACCATGCTTGAGGAGCAACCATGAGAGCTCAAGGATCCCAGCTTTTCCATTGGTCTCTTGATCTCACCCCAAAATTCTCAAGCTTCTAATCATCCACCATAGTTGCTCCCAAATCCCACCAATCCATAAAGCTTATCCAATGGATCTCAACAATAATCATCATCTTGATCATCAGTCATACATACTTCTTAAAAGCTTCTGGAGATTTTTTTTTTAAAAAAAAAAAAACATTGATGAGAACTTCAACCTTGTCAAAGAGGTAAGTATGGTCTGTAAAGCCTGTTTGGGCGCTGAGCCAAGTTATTCCAAAATTCACTAAAGCGCATGTGGCCCTTGGCAAAGTCAACTTGGCGCCTGGAAAAGCCTTCTTGGCGCCTTGCCAAGGTCAACTTGGAACCAGGCCAAATTGGTCTGGCGCCTTGCCAAGTTTGTCTTGGCGCCAATCAAAGTCAGTTGCATTGAATTTTTTGTTTTGTTCATTTTTGAAAAAAAAAATCAAATAAAAATAAATAAATAATAAACTTCATTGTGTAATTTGATTTTTTGTTTGTTTCTTGTGTATTCACATGCCTATTTTAATACATATTTGGAATGAAAGGATTTAAAAAAAAAATTAAAAAAAAATGAAAAAAGGAGGAGAAAGCTGAAAAAACTTTTCTTAGCTTTGAGTACTTGCTCAGATTGGCAGTTGCAACAATTCAATTCTTCAAGTTGCCTTGCAAGTCCTCTTGCTTCTGCCTGATTTGCTTCAAGCGCATGGATTTCAGGGTTGGCATTGACATTGGTAGGTTCCTTGACAATTGTAGGTTCCTCAAAAATTGTAGGTTCCTTGATGTTGGTAGGTTCCTTGACAATTGTAGGTTCCTCAACATTGGTCATAGATTCCTTGGCCATCTAACCACCCCCCCCCTCCCACAAAATAATAATAATAATAATAATAATAATAATAATAATAATAATAATAATAATAATAATAATAATAATAATAATAATAATAATAATAATAATAATAATAATAATAATAATAATAATAATAATAATAATAATAATAATAATAATAATAATAATAATAATAATAATAATAATAATAATAATAATAATAATAATAATAATAATAATAATAATAATAATAATAATAATAATAATAATAATAATAATAATAATAATAATAATAATAATAATAATAATAATAATAATAATAATAATAATAATAATAATAATAATAATAATAATAATAATAATAATAATAATAATAATAATAATAATAATAATAATAATAATAATAATAATAATAATAATAATAATAATAATAATAATAATAATAATAATAATAATAATAATAATAATAATAATAATAATAATAATAATAATAATAATAATAATAATAATAATAATAATAATAATAATAATAATAATAATAATAATAATAATAATAATAATAATAATAATAATAATAATAATAATAATAATAATAATAATAATAATAATAATAATAATAATAATAATAATAATAATAATAATAATAATAATAATAATAATAATAATAATAATAATAATAATAATAATAATAATAATAATAATAATAATAATAATAATAATAATAATAATAATAATAATAATAATAATAATAATAATAATAATAATAATAATAATAATAATAATAATAATAATAATAATAATAATAATAATAATAATAATAATAATAATAATAATAATAATAATAATAATAATAATAATATGAGTATGAATATGTATGTACCAGAATAAGAAAAAAAGAGAAAAAAACTTACGTTGTGAAGTGATCAAAATGCAAATGTGATCTGAATGGGATCATTGAATCAAAGAGTTGGAGGAGAGCAGCTGGTTGGTCAAGCGCAACCAGCTTTGATTGGTACCAAGTTTTTACCCCCACAAGCCCAACCCCATCAAGCCCTCTGGGCGCCTACCCAAGTCCCACTGGGCACATGACAAGTCAAACTTGGACAGGCACCCAGATGTGCTTTACACACCATAAGCTGCACTTTGAGGCTTAGGTCCTAGCTAGTCCATCTGGTCCAGGCCACCATCTCATCCAACAGACTCTTGATCACTCCTATGGACCTGGACAATCTCTTTCTGAACTTTAGACCTGATTGATTCCATCATCCTCTCACATATCCTTCTCCTCTGGTTATCACAACTTCCCCCCCCCCCCTCCCTTTGGAGTTTAAAACAACATCAATCAAATGGATGATTTGAGATCCCAAAACTTTGCTTGGATTCTTGGATGGTCAGCCCGAAATGTTTGGATGTCTAAAAAGATCTATTGATCCTATTCACATGTTTAATTCATTCAGTTGATCATCTGGTTTGAGTGTAAGCTAAGCTAAGCTAAGCTGTTATTTGATTGATTTTCTAGATTCTATCTATCTGTATATACACAGACCTTCACTTAAACCTCTTCTTCTTGTTCCTCCTCCTCCTTCTCTCTTTTTTTTTTTTACAAAAATAATCATCATCAAAACCAACTTGATTTTTTTTTTTTTTTTTTTTTTTTTTAAAAAAAAAAAAGAAAAAGTATTGGTGTGTAGTTAGTGGTAGTAGTAGTAGTAGTATTAGTAGTAGTACTTAGTAGTGCAATGGGAAGGCAAGAACAGAACGAGTGTACCAGAATGAAATCACCAAGAAGAAATTGTAACTCCGACCAGTGCAATCCAAGATGGAGGAACCCAAGTATAAGTACGTACATAACTAAGGTGGCAGAGACACATGAGTCGATTGACAAAGGTAAGAAGATCAGCCATCTCACTCAATCCTTCTTCCCCTCCTCTTCACCTAAACTTTTGATCCGAGGCTCAGCCTTCAAGTCCTTCTAAGACTTTCAAAATTTTCCAAAAAAGAAGGAGAAGCAAATTAACTTACATGAAGAGCGCTCATGAGTCAATTTGAAAAGATCATCATATATACATAAGAAAGATGTTGTCTTTGTTCTTTGATCAGGGAGTTTTTTTTTATGGATCCATGGGTTCATTATCCCAGTCATCCGGACGGTTGATCGATGAGTCTGGTCAAGATTAGCCTTGAGAATGAGGCTAAGATTAAATTTCTTCTGATCTTCTTTTTGTCAAGTCAGTTGCTCATTTTTTTTTTGTTGAGGGGCAGCGGGGAGTGATACTGAGGCCATGAATGGTGCCTGAGGGGTTGGGGGCTATGGAGGGTAAGAAAAAACAAACAAACGGACAGATGAAGCAGGAAAGCGCGGACGAGGGAGTCCCATAATTTCTAGTACACCACAAGATCAAAACGTAAATGGAATCACTAAACCAATACAAAAAAAAAAATAAGATAGAGAGAGAGCTGTAAAAATGAAAAAAATAAAATAACAAAAAAACTCGACATCACGAAAAAAAAAATAGAGCAGAGTGAGAGAAAAGTTGTTAATCTGAAAGATATCAAAGCAAAATAAAAGATGATCTCTGTTCATGATCCAACCGAGCGGGGAACCAGAGATTCTCGACTTCGAAGAGAAAGAGAAATTAAAGTCGGATAGGATGACTCAAGCCTGTTTCAAGTCGATTTAACAGATGAGAAAACTGAGCGAGAGAGGAGTCAAAGCACGGTAAAATGGACTTTGAGCAGGCAAAGATTGATAAACTTTCCTCCCAGGGGGTGGTAAACTCTTATCGACCAGAGCTCGGTCAACTCAACTGTCCTCTTGATCGTATCCGATCCCCTTGAATTCAGCCTCGAGGATCCTCATACCCTCCTCGGTCAACCTTGGCTTCGAAAACTTCAAATAACCATCTTGGGTTGGATACGCACGAGGGTCTTTATTCTGATCTTCATCATCCTCGCCATCGATCCGAAAGATGATCGGTTTAAAGTTTTGATTCAGTGATTTTCGTTGATTAGAAAGATCTCGTTGGTTTTGTTCGATAGATTGTTTGACTTTCGTCGCTTGACCATAGTTCTTAGATTTAATCAGTCCGGTCAATTCGTTCCAGAACCTCCTACTCTCCATTTCGTCTTGCTTGGACTCTGGTTTGACGGTCTTGGAGAGTGGGATTAGGTTCGAGAGATCGATCAAATCCCGGAGCCCAGCAGCTTGATTTTTATCGATCGATGGTTGGTCATCCTCCGCTTCAGCAGTAGTACTTCTCCTCGAGTTATTTTGGGTCAATTTGTAAGTCACCAGACCTCGCCAGGATCCCGAAAATTTGCACCAAATTCGATCGTTAGGAACTTGTTTGATCTTGGACCATTCTTCCGGATCCTCGTCATCCCTGACTTCATAAATGACTCCCTCCAAGGCAAATTTGGCTTTACCTACCCAACTCTTTCAGGATGGTATTCACTGCTTCGCATGAGATCACTCCGAGACTTGTTACTATTGATCAGCTCAAGATTGACTCACTTCATCAACATAATTGATAATCGTCCGAAACCGACGATCGTGAGAAGACCGACAAGTGATGTACGTATGATCTGTGATCACAACGTAAGGACTGGCACGAATGAGACCGGTTATCGTAGCGGTTGGATGGGTGATCTGGCAAAGCGAGATTGAAATCCGAGGACGATGGGAGCGCCGATGAATAAAAACGAATCGATCGGCGTTTGTATGATCTAGGGGGTGAGTAGGATCGATGGTATGATACTCACTTCATACTCTTCGCTTCGATTAGGGAGCTTGACGAAGATTCCTTTGTTCATCGATCCAGGGAAGACTTTGACACTGGTTCCAGTAAACTTGGCGCTGATTTGATCTACGCCATGAGCAATCACGCAGGGTTTGACTGAGGAGTTGGCTGGACTTTCTGATCTAGGCCTAGCTTCGTACCAAAAGCAAGAGATCGGAGGGTGATGGGAGACTTGTTCGTTAAGAAATACGACCCTTGCCGACTTGCCGGGTTTATTGGCCGTCGAAACGAGACTAGAATGAGATTGATTGCGGTTCGGGAGTCGAGCTAGATGTTCTGAATCCAGGAGTGTACTACTGGAATTAGTTTGGAAACTTGCGGATCGTCGAAGAGCTGAATCGTTCGGATCGGGTGTACTTTGAGATCGGGAGGGCGTTTCGTAGACGTGTAGAGCACCGCTTTCTGAGTCCACCTTGGAGGGGATGATATCAAAGATACACCGAAACTGTTCACCTAGACTGAATCCCGAGACATCATTTTTGTTTTCCAGAAAAAAAAAAAGAAGAAGAAGAAGAAGAGGGGGGGCGGGGGGGATTTAAAAATGCAAATGACGCACAAACGAATGGGTGGGGTAGGATTGAATTTTGATTTTGGAAAATAGTTCGACTCACACGCTGTTGTAGGGCTTACAGACTGGGCCATGTACAAACTTGCAGTCTTTGGTTACTGGATGGAAAAGGGGAGAAGAAGCGGTGTGGAGACGCATCAAGCTTTGAGAAGATCGGTCGTGCCAGGTTTGAGATGGGATCGATTGGAGGCTTACACGTCCAACGTAAGACTGCCAACATCCTTTCGAAATCATCATCCGAGTCGTCGATTGCCGCAAAGACATCAGGTCGATCGAGGTAGCACCTGGGATGATGTATGAGGGATTGAGGACGAAGAGAGTTTTGAAGCAAGTTTGAATGATAGGAGGGAAACAAGTGGGGTCAGAAGGGCAGGGGAGCGGCTGGATTGATGAGGGGGCGAGTATTCAAGATGGATAAGAGCGTACCAATACTCGAGGTTACCGATCGGGGTGATCAGGTTAGCGGGTAAGCTCAACCTCATGTTGCCGATATCCTTGACCCCGATGGCTTTCTTGAGGACGGTGAGGAGTTGTTTGAACTTGGTATCATCGGATGAATCGGTGGGGGGATCGATGGAGGTCGTTGGAGGCTCGGAGGGATCGATGAAAGTACTCGAGGGAGTGTTGTTGAGGATTGAAGGATCGATTGGATTGACTCTTGGGCTGGAGGATGACGAACCGGAACTAACCATCGAGGGCATCCTTCGCTCGAGGACTGGTTCGAGTGATCCGACTGGAGTGGGTGGGAAATCGAGAGTGAAGGGAGGGATACTGGACCTGAGAGGGTTGAGGAGGCTGGATGGAGAGTTGGAGGAAGGAGAGAAAAAGCTGGATGGAGAGTTGGAGGAAGGAAGAAAAAGCTGGAGGGAGAGACGGAGGCAGCCCAGGAAGGCAGTCGGGTCATCGTCGGGCAGTCGGGTCATCGTCGGGCAGTCGGGTCGGGGTGGCCATTGGCCGGGGAGCGGGGAGCGGGGAGCGGGGAGCGGGAGGCGAGGCATGGCGAGGGGGATTTCTTGACCACTCTGAGTACACACAAAAGTGGATGGGAACCGGCTGGCTTACTCAACCCACAAGATCTCGGTGCAGGCTTGGCTTGTTGTTGGATCAACCAGGCAACTAAATCACAATGACTACTAGCTCTTCACCGGTTTGGACAAGCTTGCAAGCCTGGTGGAGTTCTTATCGTTGGTGACTCGTATGTCTGTACAGGGCAGGGGGGACAGAACCACCGATTGGTTTTGTTTGTACTGTTTTTGGGTCTTGGCTTTTAAAACAAAAGAAAGAAAACAGATAGAAGATCGAGTGATAATGTTATGTTGTATCTGTTTTTTTAAATAGCGATGAAATTCTTGATTCGAAACCAAAAATTAATCCAAGATTGGATCACAGGTTTTCTGTGTATGGATTCAAAAAAAAAAAGAAAAAGAAAAAGAAAAAAAAAAATCGAATGATCACAATTCTTTGATGCTTAGTAAGGATCGATAGGGGATAATGAAATAAGATGAAATTGAAATTAAACCTGAAAAAAGAAAGTTCTACCATTGATTGGAACTGCCATGAGATTTAACAACTGCCTTCAATTGTTGAGGCATGCTTTCAATCACATGGATGAGTTGCTACTTTGGAAAATCATCCCAGGCAATCTGGAGGGCCTTCTCCATCTCATCCAGGGACTTTGGTTAGTAAAATCTCTGTATATTGATCTTCACGGTATGCCAAACATCCTTGGTATGGTTGAAGTCTGTCAATTGAGCTGGCCATTCTAGGTTTTTTGAGGCCTTTCTCCTTTTGCCACAGTTTGCAAATTATGGCCTTGTGAACTGCTGCACCATCTTCCACCAAGACTGGATCTTGAGGTTTGATGGTTGAAAGCCATGAACCTAGAGAACCATCATAAACAATTTCAATCAAATCTTTTTCAAAACTTCTTTTTGGAGGCATGAGAACCATTGGAGAGGTTCTTTCACCCATGAAGGCAACCCATATCATCATTATGGTTTGATCACTCTTGAATTTGGGGTCAAGGAAGCTTGATTCATCCTTCTCATGGGGGAGTTTACACACATTGACTTGCTGGGTATTCTTACCAACTTCAATGGAGGGTTCATTGTTCCACATGAACTTCATCCAATCATCAATCATCCAATGGAGATGTTCCCAAGCAAAATCAAGTTGCCAAGTCTTGTGGGAGCCATTCAAGGATGTTTTTCTCTCAGTAAGTCAGAAGTGATAGTCCAGTTGATTGGCATATTGGCAGATTGTCCTGGTTGAGACTTTGGTCACATTTGAATTGGACAGATCATTAAAGTTGGACCTTCTTTTGCCTCTCAAGACACAACCAAGCTGTTGAAAATCTCAATTCATCAATTTTGATGGCCAAACCCATTTCTTTTGTTTTTAGATGGTTTCTTTTATGTTATTTTGCTTTAGAAGGCTATAGATTGTGTATTGGTTGAGGATCTTGTTACCCAACATTGCACCCTTGTACATCCCCACAATCCATTCCTTGACTTCATTTGATATTTCTTTCTTTCTTTCTTTCTTTCTTTTGACTTTTTTAAAATGAATCTATAATATTTAGGAGACAGAAGATAAATAAATAAGTTTCTGGGTTAAAATTGAAGAACAAACAAGATTTTTTTTTTGAAACAAAAAAAGAGTTTTAAATGAGAGGAAAATGAAACTTACCTGATCAAATAGACAAAATAAAAAAAAGTCATGAAGCTGAAGATTGAGAAAAGATCAAGTTTGGGTGCTGAGAAAGGTTGCCCAGACCACACTCCAAATTTGAGAGTTATGGCACTTGGGCCCATTTCAGAACAGTGGCATGAGTTTTGTCCCCCCCCCCCCCCATGTACATACTCACTCCATCAACCTGAATAGTTTGGGTTGTTTGATGATTTACTGATTGTTTGAGAGACCAACACATAAAATTTGCATCCAGAAGTTTAAGAGTTCTGATTCCAATTTTCCAAAAATCTTCATTTGATTGATTAATTTTGACCAATGATACAAAAGAAAAGCTGTAAAAGGGCTGAAATGGTTTGTTTGAGACAGGCAAGCAGGGGGGTAGAAGAGGGGGGATGGACATAGTTAGAGGTTCAAGGGTTGTTGGGTGCTTGGTTAATTTCAATAAGTGAAAAATTGGATAGGTTGCAAAGAAATGGAGACTAGATGATTATTTTTTGAGGAAGAACTTAAAAGGGGGGGACTTGTTAGTTGTAATGGGGCAAAGACTGTGGAGGAGCTGAGGATGGTGGTGGCTAAAATTTCAAAGGGGTTCAGTGGTGGTTTTGGAGTCAATCAAAGTGATTAAACTGAGAATGAGTTTTTTTAGGTGGAATGAAGTGTGATGGAATAATTTTAGGAGGTCTTGGGAGCTCTTCATCAAAGGTTTTATGGGTCACAACTTTTGAGCTCTGGATGGGTGTTGTTCATAATACTGGTGTAGTTGAAAATTCCAGATGTGATTGAGGGCCTGTTTGGGACCACACAAAGCATCATGAAGATCCAGGATCTTAATGATGCTTTATGAGTCTTTTGAAGCGTTGTGTGGTTGGCTTTTGTGGTCCACCCATCCACATTTCCCAAAATGACGCTTTAAAACTCTTGCTAAGCTTTCAGGTCTCCCATAGGCCAAAAACACATATGACTGCACATTTTGGTTGAGACCAAAATTTACCATCATAACCATCTGCCCTGTGACTCCTCCCCCTTTGGTCTGTATCTGCCTTTAATTCCATACCCCCTCAACTTTACCTCTGCCATCCCATATGTTGCTTGTGGATTCCAAAAGCTTCAGGACCTGAAATAAGGTGGCTTTTTAATTGATTTTGCACAAAATAAATTATGACGCTAACCTTATTTACCAAATGATGGTTTAAAACACTTGGTGTGTGCCCAAACAGGGCCTGAGGTATCTGCCAGATCCAGTTCTTGTAACAGTTAACTGCTGATGGGACTACTATATCTCCAAGAGAGTTCCTACAAGCAATGCTTTCCTTAGAAATTCCGCAGTGTCATCCCAACTCATGTCACCATACAAAGCCATAATAATTTGAGGATGCACACTAAAGAGTAATTAAAAAATGAAGAAAGGCTTGAGGAAGCTACTAGTTGCTGCACAGCAGCTTGAGGAAGCTTGAGGAATGCTTTGAGGAATGCTCAGGTGGTCAGTCTGAGACTAGGCTCAATCAATTCAATTCAAAAAAAGGGGGGATCAGGAGTGTGGAATTTTGAAGATTAGTACTCAAGGTGAGAATAATTTCAAATGATCAGAATAAAAATTATCAATTTCTAAGGAAAAAACAGTGGAAAGTGAAAGTGGGATCTTAAATATTCAAACAAAAGGAAGATCAAAGAAAAACAGAGCTGCATATGAAAATTTGATATCCAAGGAATGCACCTGACCATGGGGATGTTCACTACACATATACAATAGGCTAGTAAAAAAATGCCTGAGGGAGCAGTATACCAACTAGAAAATATGCTCAATTTGTACAGGGGGGGCACAAAATTTTTCCCACTGTTTCAAAATTAGCCCAAGTGACAAAACTCACAAATTAGGAGTGGGTTCTGGGAAAAATTTCTCAGAACACAAGGTAAATCCTTTTTCAATCTTCAGCTTCATGAAATTTTTTTATTTGGTCTATCAAATCAGGTAAGTTGAAATTTACTCTCGTTTGATTTTTTTTTTTATTTTACAAAAAAAAATTCCTTGTTCTTTCATTTTATCCAATAAAAAACTCCCAACTAATAAATTATGATAGATTGATGTTATAAAAAAAATAAAAAAAAAAAAAAAAAAAAAAAAGAAGAAGAAGAAGAAGAAGAAGAAGAAGAAGAAGAAGAAGAAGAAGAAGAAGAAGAAGAAGAAGAAGAAGAAGAAGAAGAAGAAGAAGAAGAAGAAGAAGAGCTATTGGATGAAGGCAAGTCGGAGGTTTTGGGGATGTTCAAAGGTGGAATGTTGGGTAACAAGATCAGAAATAAATTGGAAATCAACCAATACAAAATCTATAGCCTTCTAAAACAATATAACATACAAGGTAACATTGAAATCCAAAAGCAATTTGTTGGCCATCAAAAGTGATGAATTGGGATTTTTCACAGCTTGGTTGTCTCTTGAGAGGAAGAAGAAGGTCCAAATTTAATTATCTGGCCAATTTCATTGGGACCAAAGTCCCAACCAGGAAAAAAATTCAATACGCCCATCAACTGGACTGTCAATTCAAATTTTATGCACAAGAATAATTCTTGAATGACTCTTACAAGACTCAGAAACTTTCTTTTTCTTGGGAATATCTCCATTGGACAATTTATGATTGGATGAAGGTCATCTGGACCAATGAATCCTCCTTTGAAGTTGGTAGGAATATCCAGAAGGTCAATGTGTGGCAACTAGCCCATGAGAAATATGGATCAATCTGAGTTTACCACACATTCAAGAGTGGACAAGAAAAAATGATGATATGGGGTGTTTAATGGGTGAAAGCGGCTCTCCAATGGTTTTCATGCCTCAAAAAAAAGTGTGAAAAAGATTTCATGAAAATTATTTATGATGGTGTTTCAGGGCCATGGCCTTCAGCCATCAAACATCAAGATCCAGTCCTGATGGAAGATGGTGCAGCAGTTCACAAGGCCATAATTTTCAAAGAGTGGCAAAAGGAGAAAGGCCTCAAAAAAACTTAGAATGGCCAGCTGGATCAGTAGAACTCAACCCAAGTAAGAATTTTTGGCATACCATGAAGATTAATTTACAGAAATTATAACAACCAAAGTTTATGGAGGCAATGGAGAAGGCCCTCAAGAGTGCCTGGGATAATTTTCAAAAGCAGAAACTCATCCATCTGATTGAAATCATGCCTCAAAAAATGAAATAAGTTTTTATATCTCATGGAAGTTCCAATTAATGGTAGAACTGTCTTTTTTAAGTTTTGATTTCATTTGTTTTCCAGTGATTATCACCTATCAATTCTTACCAAGAATCAAAGAATTGTGATCATTCATTTTTTTTCTTTTTTTTTTGTGAATCCATACACAGAAAAAACTTGATCCAAGGTTTCCTTTTTTTTAAAAAAAAAAAAAAAAAAAAAAAACAATGTTAGGTTTCAGATCAAATAATTTATTGCAATTGAAATAACAGATAAAAAATAAATTACTCCATGTTGTATTTTTTTTTGCATTTTTTTTTTGAGAATCACTTTTCTCACAGGCACAAACCTTTATATCATGGGAGTTTTATGTATGGAAAACATAACTCCCACATGAAAAAAATACTTTATTTCATGGAGGTTTCAAGAATAATTATTTTACATTTTTGATTTGGCAGCCATGCAGATGGGCCTTTCAAACCCTCAAAAAAAAGAATTTGGTAATTTTGGGGGAATTAGAACACCCTCAAAAACTAATTCAAAAAATGAAAGAAATGCCAAAATCAAAATTCTCATTGAATTTTTTGATCTCTTTATTTGCCTTTTTAACTAAGTTTTTTTGGTTATTGAAGCTATCAGGATTTTTTTTATTTAAAAAATCAAATAGCTTTGTAATATTATTTTTTTATTTTTTTGGATTTATTCTTGCACCTTTAAAACTTCATTCAAAGAGTCAAAAAAATTCAAATTTCTCATTGCACTTTGGGATCCTTTAATTTGAATTTTAGATTATTGTTTTAAATTATTTAAGCTCTTAGAAATTTATGAAAAAAACCAAAGAAACTTTTGATATTTGTTTACAGACATTTTGAATATCTTCTTACACCTTAAAAAGTTCACTCAAAAAATCAAAAAGCTCAAAAAAAAACAATTTATCATCCCAATTTTTGATCCTTTCCTTTGAATTTTAAATTAATTTCTTTTAATAATTTAAGCTCTTAGAAATTTAATCAAAAATTAAAAGAGATTTCCAATATTTTTTTGGGATTTTTTGGATGCACTCTTGGCCCCAAAAAATTGAATCCAATGTAAAAGCCCTTCTAAATAACACATCTGTTTCAATGATTTGTTTCCCACATCTGGAATCAAAACTTCCCTCAATTTGTTTTTCAAGAAATTAGAAAAGTGTAAAAATATGAAGCCAAGAATTTTACTGACTGCTTGTCACATGTTTTACCCCTCAAAATATGTATCAAAATGAAAATTTTTCACAAGAAAAGTGGTGGTCCACATTTTTCATTTTACTTTTTGTCATATCTTAATACATACAAAGAACAAATTTTGTTACAAATATTAAATATTATTCAAATATTATTGTTTTTATTCTTCTTCTGGATGTACTCCGAGGGACAAACCCTCATTACCAAGCTCTAAAAAATTCTAAAGTATTGTTTTGGAATATTTTGAATTCTTGGTCACAAAACCTTTCCAAAGTGGATCTAATTTGGGAGCTGGCCAAGGATCAGAATTGAACTTGAAGGAGAATATATGTTTGAAATACTATCAAAGAATGAAGCAAACAGCGGAAGATTTGAAATTTGGAGTGGGGATGAATTCAGAGGAAGATAAGTGCAAGGAATTAAAGGAGAAAGCAGAACCACTGGACACCAATAAATTTTATCCAAAAGGAAACCATGGAATTGAAATTTCATCTAATTAGTTATGGGAGCTGGGACAGAAAGGTGGTTCATTTGCCTTCTAGCTTCTTGGTAAGTGTCACCTCAGATTTCAAGCATTAATCTTGGGTCCTTGAAAATTGGGTTTGAATCCAGCTCTTTCATCATTTATTTTTTTAATTCAATCCAGTATTCTGAGTTGCTCCCCAAACAAATGGCTGCTTCCCTAAATACACAATTACTAGCCCCGACAAAATTTTGAACATGTGATATATGTGGAATTGCTGTTTTGGGAGAAATGAAGTCATTGCATTGGAAATAAAAGCAAAAATCAGAATTGTTTACAAAATAAATTGTGTTTTGATGATACCAATCACTTTTTCAATTGAGACTGGGTCAAAAATTGCAGAAGAAGAATCCCATAATGTAAAGGCAACCTAGAAAAAAAATCCCAAAACAATCACAAAAACTGAAAAAATGAGTAATTATCAAATGTACTCACTTTCTCACTTATTGTTGTTGATGTTGGTGCTAATTAATTCCTTCCAGGAGGAAATTAAGGAGAATCACCATCTCCAATTTATTTATTTCTCTTCATTATTTCACCAGGATTGTATTCAGGAGAAGAAAACTGCTTTTTAAAAATGGCTCCAGACCTCTGAGAAGAGTTTAAATGAAAACCTTCATGAAAAACAATATCAAAAAAATTAACAAAAATACAAGAAAATTTAATCTCCCAGTCATAATAACATCCAAATCTGGCTGGTTCAGTACCTGAATCTTCATCGAAATCCAAACTATCTGAAAGCTCTTCAGCTTCTTGATATTCCCCTTCAGTCATAAAATCACCTTTGTTAAATAAATTAAAAGGAATTATTAAAAAAATCATTCCATATTTGGGAAAAAAGACTATATAAAATGAACTATTCCTCTGATTCCTCCTTCTTCTTCATCTTCCTATTTTCCCTTGGGCCTTCCAATTTTGTGAAACCTGAATAAATACATAATAAATATCAATTATGAAATTTGGTGCTTTTTTTTTTTCAAAAAATGATGAATAAAATTTGAATTTACCTTGAATTTTTTTGGTTGAATTTCTATCCTCTGGTTTTTCTCCAAGTATTAAAAAAAATATGGATCTGTTTCAATTGATGAATGAGAGATATTCTTGAAATTATTGGCTTCCCCTTTGGTTCTTCTTCTTACTTTTGATCTTTGAATGGAATTGGGCTCTTGAATCATAACTAGCTGATATTTTTACTGTATATTTTCTTGATTTAACCCATATAATATTGCTTTTCTCCAGGTGGAAACTTATGGAATGCTTAAAATAATTAATTGAGAAAAAGTTTTTTATTACTGGTTTTGTATGGAACATCAAAGGTTGGTGAAACTTCAGTGGAATCAGGGTTCAGTGTTAACTGGAGAAAGAAGAAAAGAAATCAATAATCAAACTGCTCACCTTGGTTTGAATGAAAAAATATAAATAAAAAAATTTATTAAGAAGAGTGCTTTGAAATGCCATTAGGGCATATCAGAGTTAAGAAAACACTCCATTCTTTAATGGTGTGTTTCAAACCAAATCCAACATTTCAAAACCCCCATTAAAAATCAAAAAACCCACTTATTTCACATCAGAAGTGTCAGAGTTAACCTGAAATAAGTGTTTTTTTTTCAAATAAAGTATTTAAAGGCTTCCACCACCTGTCCACATCATCCACCCCTGGCTTCCCACCTCCTTCTAACTCCCCTCATTGCAAAAAAATTTGATTCATTTCTCTTCATCTATTCATCACTATCCTTATCACTTCATCACTCTCATCAATTTATGGCTTTCATCACATCCATCTAACTCTCATTCAATCACTATCCTGATCAGTTCGTCACTCTCATCCTTTTATTACTTTCATCAAATCCAGCTAACTCTCATTGGATAACTTTCCTCATCACTTCATCACTCTCATCACTTTAATGCTTTCATCACATCCTAACTCTCATTGCTTTATCCCTCTTGTCACTTCATCACTCTCATCTCTTCCTATTCTCTTTGGTTCATCACTCTCATCCTCTCATCAAATCATCACTCTCACCACTTGAAAACTCTCATAGCCCTTCATCACTTCATCCCTCTTACTATATTTAAATGGCCGCTCAGCAATCCTCCACCCGCAATTCCACTAAACAATACAATGGACCAAAGCAAACATCCCCCAGGAAATTAAAATCCAACAATCCTCCCCCATCAGCTTCCAAAGGCTAAAGTCAGTTCAAGAGAGCTGATCACATCATCTGGGTAAACTGGCTCAAAATTCCATCCAACTACAATGCTTGATTTGGATTGGGCAATGAAACACACATTGGCCAACCCCCATCCTCTAAGGTCAATGGTTATCTCCTGATAGCCAATGAACTCAAGAACAAAAAAAAGGTAGTCTGGATCTGTCATCCAAACAGATGAGGGAGAAATTGAAGAATTATCAAGCCAAGTAAAAAAAGGCCCACTCCATTTCACTCTCCACCGGCTTTGGTATCACTGACTCTGACAAAGCCAAGGGAATCAACTCAGTGGTTGATAAGTTGGACTCCATTTGTCCTTTTTATATTCAAATGGATGAAATCTTTGGAAAGAAGGCCAAAATCACCCCTCTAGCTTCTTTTGATGCCCAACAATACGATTCAGTTGACTCTGAGGAATTGGCTGGGGATGCTCAGCCTAGCAATGGTGATCCCAAAGAAACCTATGAGTGGCCCCCATTCAATGCCAAGGAGGATATTCAAAAAAAATCAGGTCCAATCACATCTACTTCTCTGTTGATTGGGGAGTCAAAAACAACCTTGGACACCTTCCCTCCTTCTTTAAATTGCTCTCTTCCTGGGGTGGAAGAACTGGAGAACTTGGCCAATGAGGAGGATGTCATTCCTGTATCACCATTGCCATCAACATCTGCTTGAGTAAGGAAAAAAGTTCTTTTCTCTTCTGTCCATTTAATCCTGACTGATTTAGATACAAAAGAAACCGGCTCATCCATTCCTGAATGGCCTAAAACTCAAGCCAATGGGGCCTCCAACATCTCCTTCAAATGAGAGCAATGATGTTCCCACACAAACCCCCTCTGCAAAGGGAAAGCAAAAGGCCTTCAATTCAATCAACATCAACCCCAATAACATTCAAAAGAGTAGAAACAATTCAAATTTTTTGGGCTTTGAGGAGATCATGGAGAAGCAGGATTCAAGTAAGCCCATTGGATTCTCCTTGCTGTCAAAATCTAGCTCATTCCTATTCCCCTCTGAAAAACAGTGAAATTGCAAATTGAATCTGAAAAACTTCAGTTTGAAAAGGAGAAGTGGGATTTTCAACTGGATATTTATTTTAAAAAGCAGAAAGCCAAGAGTTTGGCTCATCAGCAAAAATGGGATGCTGAGTGGAAGTTGAAACAGGCTGAGCTAGAATTTCAAAAAGAGGAAAAGGAAAAGGATTTACAGCAAGCACAACTGCAAATGGAGAGGGAACAACTTTCAACAGAAAAAAAGGATAAGTGGTCAATGGCTGTAGCATAAATTAGTAGCAGTAGAACAGTAGATGAATTCAAGAAGATTACTTAAATGCTGGGCTTTTAAATATTTTTGCTTTGATGAAAAACTTGAACAGAAAAAAAAAAACTTTTTTTGATTACAACAATGCTTAAGACTATTTTTAACCCCACCAATAAAAAAATATTTTTTCTTTTTATTTATGTTTTTTTTCCTGGAGTATATTTTCCAACTCTTTAAGTCCCTGCAAGTGTTTCTATTTGTTTGGTTAATTTGCATTGACATTGCCATTCTTGTATGAGTGGCAGTCTCCACAGCAGGAAAATTACAGTGCTTGTATTTATTTGCTGCCCAAACCATTTTCCCTACACCTTTTTTCTTGAAATCAATTCCAAACCCCAGGTCAGGAAAAACAAAATGGCCGTCTGAAACTCCATATTCATCTGTAGCTTCAATAAGTTGTCCATTAGAGTTCTTGGTTGGAGCTGCAAGTAAAAAGGAATACTCAGAGATGTCACCTTTGTAAATGTGAGATGAGTTGTAAAAAGAGTTGGATGTAAAGGTGACATGCAGAGAGCAGTCAAAGGGAGTAGGCCAAGAACCAAATTCAAGTGATGAGAAGGAGGGGATTGAATTGTACTTCATTATTTTTCAGTTTGATTCAAAGGGAAGTCTGGCAAAATTGCAAAACGTTTGCCCTAAAATTTTAGAGAATTTTTCTGCCTTAAGATTGAGAAAAGCATACGCTTGAGGGGAAGATTGAATAGATGATTTCTTCAAATAGCTTCCAAATAACTCAAAGGGGTCCATCAATTTTCTCCATCCAATTGCCAACATTTTTCCATCCTAAGATCTTGAGGGACCAACATTGTTGACAAATCTTTTTGAATGGTGAAGGAAAGTGGTCACAAAGTTTATGTCCTTCTTGTCTTGATCAGAAAGTTTATCCAATGGGACAAATTCAATTATTGCCACAAGACTTTTCTGATCAGACTTATTGAGAACAATTAATTTTCCATGGTAGACGAAATTTAATTGCTTTATTGTCTGCTTGGCAAGTTCAAACTCAGCCGGTGAGGGCTTTAAATTATTATTTTTGTTTTTCAGTGGTAATTGCGGGATAAAGATCCAAAGGCCGTAGTTTCCATTCAGATCATAAAACATTTTCATTGATGCTCCCCTCTTCAAGTTCCAAAGAGATTTTGGAGGCCCTCATTTGATCCCTCTTTTGCTTCAAAGCCATCTGCTTGCAACCTCTCTTTATGTTTGTCACCTCATCTCTTTCCATCTTGTTCCCTCCCAGGCAAATGCTCCACTTGGGGTGAAGATCAGAAAGGGATTCAATTTTGAGTATAACATTGTGAGTGGGGTGGGAGAAGGGATGGCATTGAAGGAAAAGGGGTCAAAGAAGGGTTACAAAAAAAAAATTCATTCATGTGATCACCAAAAAACAACCAAAAACCAATAAAAAAAATTACTGGGCGTGGGTGTGGACTAATTGGGCAGGGCTTATCAAAAAAAAATAAATTAGTTACATCATCAAAAAAAAAAAAAAAAAAAGAAAAGAAAAATAATTGGGGGCAAACCAATTGGGTTGGGCTGAGTCAGCAAGGGGTGGCAGGTGCCTGGTGGCAAGGCAAGGGATGGAGGAGGGCTTGTTGGCGGCAGAGCCAATGAGCAAGGGGGGGGGGGCAGCGGCTGGCTGGGTGTTTGTTGGCGGCCAAGTGAGGGAGGGGGGGGGCAGCTGCCAACTGAGAAAGGGGGGGGGCGCTGGGTGTCGGTTGGTGGCCAAGCAAACAAGGGGGGGGGGCAGCGGCCCACTGAGCAAGGGGGGGGGCCGGGCGTCGGTTGGCGGCCAAGCAAGCGAGGGGGGGGGCGGCTGGGTGTGGGTTGGCGGCCAAGCAAGCAAGGGGGGGGGCAGGTGTCAGTTGGAAGCCAAGCAAGCAAGGGGGGGGCAGGCGGCCAACTGAGCAAGGGGGGGCCGCTGGGTGTTGGTCGGCCGCCAAGCAAGCAAGGGGGGGGGGGACAGCGGCCAACTGAGTGAGGGGGGGCGCTGGGTGTTGGTTGGCAGCCAAGAAAGCAAGGAGGGGGATGGGTGTTGGTTGGCGGCCAAGCAAGCAAGAGCTGGGTGTTGGTTGGCGGCCAAGCAAGCAAGGGGGGGCCGGATGGGTGTCGGTTGGCAGCCAAGCAAGTGAGGGGGGGGGGGGCAGTGGCCAAGCAAGCAAGAGGGGGGCCAGCTGGGTCAGCCACGCGAGTGAGGGGGGGGGGTGGCAGGGTTGGCCGAGCAAGCAAGGGGGGGTGGGGTTGGCATGCCAAGTGAGATGGGAGGGGGGAGAGGGGGGGTGTTGGTGAGTGAGTGGGAGGGAGTGAGAGGGGGTGAAAGGGAGGGAAAAGCAGAATGAGGAGGAGGGAGGGGGGAGCTTACCTGGGGAATCAACCAAGGGGGTGGGGGGGCCTGAAAGGGGATGGAGGTGGATGAATCAACCTATGAGCATTGGATGATGGGGAGGATGAGGAGGAGGGGGGGAAGCTTACCAGGGGAGCCGACCAAAGGAGGAGGGGAGGTGGTGGGTGAGGTGGAGGTGATGGGTGAGGAGGAGGTGGTTGGTGAGGAGGAGGAAGGAGTGGACTGACCCTGACCGGTGGTTTGGTGGGGTGAGGTGGGTGGTTTATCCAGTGGTTTGGTGTGGTGAGGTGGGGGGTTTTGAAGTTTTGAGTCTGTTTTTTCTAAGAAAACCCCACCAAATGAGAAAAAAAATACCAACTCAGCCTATGAATCTTGGGTGAACAACCAACACCATTTGTCTAAGTCCACCCAACCAAATGAGAAAAAAAAACAAGTCAGTCAGCCAATGAATCTTGGGTGAACAACCAAAACCAAAAAAATTTGGTGAAGGGATTTTTTACCTTATTCATAATTAAACATTACTCATCAAAGCAAGCAAGGGTAAGAGGAAGAATCTGTTCTCTCATAGAAGAAGAGAGGAACACGATGAGACAGGGATGAATTGAGGCGGATCTGGAATATCATCTTCAAATATTTTGTCCCATTCATCTTTGATGTTGGCAAAAAGATTGTGAAGGATTACACAAGTGATAATCCAGTTGATGAGGAACTTCATGTCTTTGGGATTTTGAAGCTGGTTTCACATTTCCCTTAAGCTGGCCCATATTCCTTTCAGGACTCCTATGGCATGCTCAATCCAAACTTGTGATTGGGCAAGATGATAGTTGAAATTGGTTTTTCCTTGATTGTTGGAAAAAAAATTCCGGTATGCTGGAACCACATATTTCCCACTAGCATAAGCTGAATTTTCCAGAAGGTATTGATTGTGCTCAAATTAGTTCTCTGGTTGTTGGGTAATCCGCATCCAATTGAACACGTATGAATCATGACAAGAACCTGGAAGGCCAGCATGGAGGGATATGAACTTCTTGTTGTTATTTGAAACAAGTTGTAGTGCCACAGAGTATCTAAAAAAACAGAAAGAACATATTTGGCCAGTGTGTGATCAAAGGTGTTATCAAAGCAATTGGGAAAGATATGAATCAATTGCCTTTTTTCAAATAAAAAAAGTGGTTGCCATCTAGCTTGGGTTTTTGAAACAAGGGGATGGTGGTTCCATCAACAAAACCAATGCAACCAGGAAATCCTTTGGTTTCCATTACTTGAGATATCTCCTTGCGTTCTTCTTTTTTTGGCCAAGAAAGGACAAAAAAAAAGAAAGATAGGATAGCAACCATGAATCTTTTGGTGTACGAGTCAATGGTTCCATATCTGACTGAGAATAGATTTTCTAATTGATGAATTGCTGCTCCATTTCCATTTTATTTCAATCTACAAAGAGAAACAGCCAGTTGGATAGGTGGATTGCGTTGAGGATTCCAAGTAGTGTTCTGGAAGATGTGGTGGTCTTCAATCATCTCCAAAAGTTTTATGAATGAAGGCAATAGAGTTTGGAACAGTTGCTGGAAGCTTAGGTTGGGGAGGAGATGAAGCTTTTGCCTTTCATACATAGGGTTGTGGAGAGTTTGTCTCCTTGGAACCATGTATTGCTTTTGTAATAGAGCATTCAAAGCCAACCAAGTTGATTCCAAATCAGAGTCTGAATTGGGGTCTGAATGGAAGTCAAATAATAACAAAATTTCAGTCAGCTTTTTTGCATTTTCAACTTGCTGCTGAGAAGTTTGATGGGAAATGTTGAGAAAGATGGTGATTTGATGTGGGTTGATGAGATGATGATGGGATTTATGTGAAGATGGAGATGTGAAGCAATAGAGATGTGAAGCAATAGAGATGTGAAGTGATGGAGATGTGAAGCAAAGGAGATGAGATGTGTGTGATGTGATGGAGAAGGGACCAAAATGGATTTTCTGATGCGGATGGGTGTTTTAGATGTGATGGATGGTGGATGGATGATGATGCATAAATGGCGGGTTTAATGGCGGTTTTGATTTCTGAAATACACCATTTTCATGAAACCCGTCATTTTGAAATACACCAGTTAGGGGGTATGTGTATTTCAGAAACCCGCCATTGAAAATGGCAGGTTTGGTAAAAAGAAATGGCCGGTTTCTAATGGTGGGTTTTCTAACTCTGATATGCCCTATTGAGGATGAAAAACTTCAAGTTGAAAGAGGTCACTTTCTGATAGCTCATTCTTTCAAGTTGGATTAAATTTTTGGCGGCCAAGCATGCATCCAAAAATCCCAAAAAAATCAAAAGGATCCATGGTTTTTTTATTAAATTTATAAGAGCTTGAACCACCAAAAAAAAAAAAAATCAATCAAAAGATCAAGGAAAAGTATTCAAAAGTGCAATGGGATTTTGTTGTTGAATTTTTTGAGTTTTTGGATGAATTTTTTGAGGTGTAAGATTACATCCAAAAAATTCATAAACAATACTAAGAAGCTCTTTAGTTGTTTTCATAAATTTATAAGCGCTGGAATAAACAAAAAATAATAATTTAAAATGCAAAAAGAAGGATCCAAAGCAATCCAAAAGTGCAAAAAATAAATTTGAATTTTTGAGTTTTTGAATGAATTTTTCAAGGTCTAAGAATACATCCAAATAATCTAAAAATAATATCAGAAGTATTTTTTATTATTTTTTAAAAATTCCGAGAGCTCAAATCACCAAAATAATCAAATTAAAAAGACAAGGAAAAGGATCCAAAAATTCAATTGAAATTTTGGTTTTGTTGAGTTTTTTTTTCATGTTTTGAATGGATTTTTGAAGGTTTTCTATTGCCCCCAAAATACCAAAGATTTTCTATGAGTTTTTGAAACACCCAGAAAAAAATATTTTACATCAAAGTTTAAAACAAACTAAATTCTTGAACCCTCTGTGAATTAAATGTTTTGTTCATGTGGGTGTTACATTGCACAGATGTAAAACCCCTGTGGTTTGAAGGTTTGCAACTGTGAGTAAATTAATGGCTTTTTTTGTATTATTTTTTTATTAGTTATTTTTTTTTTAAAAAAAGCAAAGATACAAAAAAAGTCAAAAATGGGCAAAATCAATCAGGGGGAAATTTCTTTTCCCCCCTCTGTACAAAAGCTTGTGATTTGAATAAGATGGAATATCTACAAGAGAGTAGTACAGAGTGGATTATGGATTTAATGGAGATTCCATAGTAGAATAGTGAATAAAATTGAATAAAATATTACTGAGGCAAAAGGGAAAGCTGGTGTGGGAAGAGGAAGTAGCAGAGGGAGATTTCAATGAGTAGATGGAGTGATTATCCTTTGAAGAAAATCACAAAGAGTAGCAGAGGAATTTGGGGATGATAATAAAGAATGAGGATTTTGGTGTAAATTTGGATGGAAAAATGGTTATTTTTTGTCTTGATGAAGAAGGAATCTGGATTAATAAGTTTTACTGGTCACAACTGGTATACATACTCAGGATTGAGAAATAGGAGTTAAAATGTTAATTGTGATAATGGTTACACTACTAGTTTGCAATAAATTAAAGGTTGATGATGGGAAAGGGAATGTCAGGCTTCAAGCTTAAGGATTATTGTATCCCTCACTTTGACATATCCTTTCCTCAGTACAATCTACCTCAGTCCATATGTGTGACAAATAGAAGCATAAAATCAATGGTGCCTTCCGCTTATCAACTCTGGCTTGCATAAAAAACTTCCATTCTTGGCAACTGACTCAGCACCTACTTGCAAACATTGCAGTTAACTCTAATCCAGTCAACCATCCATTCAAGCTCCGCTCTTCCACCCTGGGTATCAATAGCCCTTGGGTTCCCGTTCCTGGTCAGGCACTCTTGCTAGCTTGCACCCATGCTATTCAGCCACACCAGCTGTATAGTTTGCAATTGGACTAGTCCCTTACCCTGCATAAATTACATCCTCATATTTGCATTTTCTCTCACATCACTCCTTCCTATCTCATCCTTTACGCCCTTGTACGCTCAGACTCTATTGCCTTGCATCTACATTATGAACTTGGAAACATCTATAATTTTATTTCATTTCCCAATCTGTTCATGTAACTCATTGCCTCATTGCCTCTTAACTGTAGTTGGCCGTCCATCAGGTTGTATCTAGTCACTTTGGATTACCTTATAAAGGCTATGTTGCTTGACTGAAGATTTTCTGCTCAGTTAGTTAATTTCATACGTTCTTCCATTTTGCTAAATCCAGTCATCACATCAGGCTTGGCTTTAGTTTCCTTTCCATTGGAAAAATTCATCCCTCTCACTTTGTGTCAAGTTACCCAACCATAAGTTTGCACTTTGCAGTTAGCTTTGCTACCTTGCACTCAGTATCTTCCTTTGCCCTCACAATCATCTAAGATTGTGCTATAGTATGTGGGGTGGTTGTGTGACAGGGAAGGAATTTTCAGGAGCTTGTTCAATCTTTCTACAAAAGAATCTTTTACTGATAAAACCCAGAAATCAATCTACTTCCCTCATCAAAAAAAAAAATAACTGTTGGTCCATCCAAATACATGCTAAAATCCTCAGTTGTGCTTTTAACCCACAAAGTATTTTCCAATCTTTGTGCTTTTCCTCAAATAAGAATCAATCAATATAATCATCAAAATCTACCTTTGATACTCCCTCTTCCCACAGAATACTTCTGCTTTCTTCCTGAGTAATATTTGATGAAATTTTCTTCTCTAGTCTACCATGGTATCTCCAGTAAGTCCATACCCCACTTTTCAGCCAGCCACTACAGCAGGGCCAGCTGAAAAAAGTGCCATGAAAAAATTAAAATAATGATAAAACAATTAATAATTGAAAAAAGGAGTGGGAAATCCTGCATTATGATGAAATAGATTAAATCCCCACCCAATATTAGGTAGTTTCACTCACTGGAACTACCCTTAAAATCATAGTGCTTAAAAATTTTATTGGATGTGCCAAAGGTACCAAAAAAACAACCTGGCACTTTTTGGCTCATTTTAACAATTTAGGAAAAACATCAAATGTCTGTTGACTGAATAAAACGCATCCAGAAAGTAATTTCTCTGTACATTCTAGGAGTTATGGATATTATTGTTATTTTAATAAACTCCTGCACACAGCCCTGTAAAATACTAACAGCCCTGAGACATGCAAACATCCCCTGTCTGTAGAATTACCCCAGAAAGCAATTTCAAAGAAAGGCCCAAGGTAAACACACAGTATGAAAACTGCAAACCAAGATTACAGAGCCATAATTTCCACAAAAAGCTATGAAAGAAAGTTTACAACCAACATGGGAAAGGCGTACCAATGTAACATGCATTCCAATCCATTAGAAATGCCACTAAAAACCTGAAAAAACTTGAAAGTGAAAATGAAGACACATAACAATCTGTCCAAATTCAATTTGAAAATTTAGACCAAATTCCACTTTGACAGACTTCTCAAGCATGAAAAATAGAAACCTGCACAGGCTAAATAACATTGGAATTTACAGAAAATATGTTACATTAATAAAAAATGTCTAAACCTTAAAAAATACAGATAAATCCACCAATGAGATGTATACACCCATTCTAGGCTCATTTCCGCCACCATTATCACACAAAAACTGCCATAAATCTTGTATTTCTTAAAATTTGACAAGGAAATCCAGCCAACAACAACATAAGGAGCCTGTGCAACATGTATGCCTGCATTTCTGGTACCAGAAAACGGTTTCTTCCCCTCTATTCACCCTGATGAACCTCATGAGGAACCCCAACAAACTTACAAGGGATAAATAAAAGCCTCTTTTGAGCTTTATATTTCACAGCTAATCATTGTTATACATTAAGACACTGTGTCATGTGGGAATCAAATACTTATTAGGATAATTAATTGATTAATGGCTAGGATAATTAGGTGATTAATGGCTTTAGTCTTAAATTTTTATTGAACATTCCACACTTATAACTCAACTTTTGCGCTGTGGTAGGCCCCTAAAAAATACAACTAGGTAAAAAATCACACTTTGGTAAATTTATTACAGGTACCCTTGTATTTTTTAGAATTTGAGTTTCATATATTTGACTTTCACTGGAGTTTAAATTAAAATTCATTGGATTTATTTGATCTTACTATTGTCAGCCTCAAATTATTAAAACAATAGTGAAAAAATAACAGGACTGTTTTATAGGATTGTGATTACCAGACTGTTAAGTCATAGCTATCAGAATTTTTAGTCATAGCATTTCACCTTCCATTTCACTTAAATTGCTAATGTTGATTTTAACTTATTCATTTTTTTTCAACCACTTTTCAGCCTGTTTTGTATGTAGTCTATATAAACATCACTGCCCTCAAGTGGAATTAAGTAACTGTTCAGAAAATCTTATCAACTGGAGTGCCATTTTCCTCTTCATCTCAGGTCTGTTATGCTTGACTTCACAAGCTCCTTTCACTCATTTATCATCCTCTTATCATGATTCAAGAATTAGCTCTTTTCATCCCTTACATGGTTAAAAGCCTATGCTTAATCTGAGCCAACTGTTTCCCATTCAATTGGTTTTCCTTCAAAAGCCTCATCCACAAATTAGTCTTTGACTCTTTTGGAAAGGGGTTGAGATGGGGATGAGCCTTTTCATTGAAAATCAAGCTCATCCAGTTCATCCACTTTGAGGCTTGGCATCAGCAATGTCAACTTTTTCTGCTCCTCCAATCAAAGCTCCCTCAAGCCTAGGATTGGTGAACAGTGCTGACGGCTGATGTCCTCTCCAAACTTGAAATTAAGCAATAGCATCTTTTTTGGTTCAAAGGAAGAAATATGTATTTTTCTTCAAATCAGTGGGTCCGCTGTGGTGACCAATTTGGGACACCTCAGAAAAAAAAGGGCAATTTTTAGAGTTTTTTTTATTTTCTTTTACCCAAAGTACATCTTCAAAAAAAATAAAAAATAAAAATAAAAATTGACACTTGAAGCTTGCCCTTCCATCCATCAGTTGGAATCAAACTCCCCTTTGAGCATCTCCAATTGGCACTTCTGATCTTTCAAACCAGCATTGCTGTTGGAATTTTCCCCTCACCCATTGTCATGAGCACTCTGTCCATTCTGCCATCCGGTCCATCCATTCATTGTGTGCCGCCTTTGAGCCAGAACTCTCCAATAAGAGCTCATTTTTCCATACCATCCACCAATAATTCATCACCCTTGTGCCTCATCCCGCTCATTATCCTGCGCAGCTCATCATTTCGTGGTCATCACTAGTTACAGCTCTCATCATTATCCTCCGTGTGGTTATCCCCCTCATCCGGTTTCCACATTCATCATCCTCTCACGCTGGTTGACTGTGTGGTTTGTTTGGTTCTTGCATGCAGTTTTCCGCTGTCTCTTGTTGTTGTCCACTGTTGCGCGTGATTTGGTGTCCTTATATAGCCTTGGTCAGAAAACCTACAGCAGTTGGCATGCTCAGCATTTGGGATGCGCACGGTCTCAGCATTGGCTGCTGCAGGCTCAGCAGTAGGCACCGCTGGGCTCAGCGTACTGGGAGCAGGTTGGGCTTAACTGGGTGTGGCGGGTTGTGGCCCACTTGGACATTGGAGACCTAAGAATGGAGCCGGCCCTACCAGGTTTTTGGCAGCTAGTTTGTGAAGGTGGAGAGGGGCAATTGGGGCTACAGGAGTGGGCAGGAACGTTCAAGCATGGGGGGACCTGGGGGGAAGGAAATCACATGGCGCGCCAGGCGGATACAGACAATGTGGGGTGCTCCAAGTAGGTTGCGGAAGAGGGCCGCGTCATGAGAAGGACAAACTGGGTGTGTGTAATGGTAGGCGGGCATGAGGGTGGTTGGGGCATGGGAAAGGGTTAGGGTTAGGTTAGGGTTCTGGTTTTCAGGGTTTATTTTCAATTTGTTGTTGGGCTTTCATTGTGCTTGTAATTAGGTTAGGGTTCAGAGTGCGGGAATAAAGTCTGCGCTCTCAACCCCAGCTTGGAGGTCTGATATGTATATATATATAGAGGAGTTCATGGCTTATGGTACAGAAAGGAAAGAAAAGGAAGGAAATTCATCTCTCTCTCTCTCTCTCTCTCTCTCTAAACAGGCGCATCCTTATCCTTACAGATCCTAGGACCATTGATTCCAGAACTTAGGGACAACTTGGGGAGTCTCTCTCTCTTGTTTCCACATTTGGGGGTGTTTCTGGGAAACTTCTTTTGTCTCAAGTCTCTCAAAGTTACTCAGGATGCTACCAGAAGTCACTTCTACTTTTTCTTCTTCCTCTCACCCTTTCTGCATTGAGCCAAAGGATTAACCTCACATTGGATTCAAAATAGCAAATTGGAGCAATTCATCTCACAACATGAAATTATTGCAGAATTCAAAGGCACATTGGATTCAGACAAGGCACACAATGTTGTCCTGTTCATCATGGACAAGGAAGAGATTTGGGACATGGAAGAGGTGAAAGGCTACTGAAAACTTGATTGGCCAAAACTGAAGGGGGAAATGCTTGCAAGGTGGGGGAAGCCCAAGCCTTGTTTCCAGGAAGTCAATTTCAAACAAGCTGCAGCAGAGGCAAGCTTGCATGGCAGGGTCCGGTTGCAAGCAGGATTGGATCATTTGGAATTGGATTACATGGCAGCATGTGCTCCAGAACCACCACTGGCAACCATCCCTTGGGCTAGTGAACTTGCAGAGTTGGAAAGGGACCTCAAGATCTATATGAGCCACATGTTTCAGCACTGGGGTGGTTTGCCACCTTGCGGGGCAGAGAGTTTTCAGCTCCCTAGTGCACCTGCGCCTTGGGTATGCACATATGGTGAAAATAACGGCTGTTGGCAGTTGGAACGCGAGAATTGGAAAATGGATTCAAACGCAGGATTGGTTTCCCAAGCAGAGACAGGATACATGTTGGGAAAGCGGGTCTTGGCGGAGTTGGATCAGCCCGCTGCTATGAAGCAAGCAAGGAAAAGGGGACAGGAAGTGGAACTAATGGCAGCGGAAGGAAGGGGAGCTGCAGGGGATGGGATTGGAGTGGATGTTGAGGAGCAACCACGGCTGGCTGCTCCAAAGCCCATTGCGCACAATTTGGGAACCAATGGGTGGCAACAAGTTTTGCGGAGAAGAAGAGAGCAGAAGATATTGCGCACATCTTGGGAACCAATGAACGGCGGATGGGTCTTGCGGAGAAGAAGAAAGCAGCCAATATTGCGCGCGGCTCAGGAACTAATGAATGGTGGATGGTTCTTGCAGAAAGGTGGGGAGCCGTGGCAGAAGGAACAGAACAGGCGTTGAAGGATTTCAAAAAAAGTCAGACCCCTTTGATGGCGTGGAGAATGCAGGTGGCATGGAAAGATTTGGAGTGCAGGGAGTGCAGAATGGATGGGTCAATGGCCCTGTCACCATCACAGGTAGCGGAGATTTTAGAATTGGTGGGACAGACACGGGCGGTGTGGAATTCAGAAGAGGACTTCTCCTTTCATGGCTCCCAAGTTTGGATTTATTGATCCCTTGTGTCTGTAAAACCTGAGTGCAACTGTTCAACCTTTGACTGAGAGATAGAGAATTGAGAGTAAAAGATCCTTCCAAAACCTATGATGATCCAATGTGATCCTCTGTGATCTGATGTCTGATGCAATGCTCCACCCAGGTTGAGGGTGCAGTTTAAGTAACCTCCCCCTCAACTCTAACGTAAGTACAACCATAAACAAGCAAGAATAATGAAATACAACCCCTAAGCACAGAACCCTAGCCCCAACCCTATCATTCCCATCCCATACCCCATATCCATCTGTATTGCCCGCCTGCCATTACATCCACCCGGTTTGTCCTTTGCATGAAGCCGCCCTTGTGCTGCGCCCAACTCCGAGCCCCCCGCGCATGTCCGCACCTGCCTGACATGCCTTTCCAGATATCCAAGATATATCCCCGTCTTGCAATGTGCAACCACAGGCAATCCAATCTGCATCTTGCAACATGCAATTGCACGCGATCCATCCTATGTGATCCAATCCATCCCGCGTCTCCAGATGCTGAGCCCGGTTCAACCTCTGCTGAGCCTACAGCGCGGCTTGCTGCGGCAAAGCTGCACCCATTGCTGAGCACGCTACCCCTGCTGAGCCCGCCGCTACTGCTGAGAACGCAGCCAATTCCAACTTGCCTCTATAAAAGACCACCAAATTCCCCCCAACTTGAGTTCTGTCCCCAGAGATCCACCAATATCTCACCTACCCCCAACAATACTGTAGTCATCCCACCTTCACCTCTGCACTTCTTCATCACACCAAAGAAAGAAAACACCCCATCCGCCCCTCTTTTCTAGCGATGTCCTGCATGTATTGCAGCTGGAACGGCCTCGCTTGCCATATCCTTCTGGGTCAGCATGCCTGTGTCCTGTGCCAAGCCGGACACCTCCGCTGCTCCCTATAGGAGGGCATGCCACACGACAACCCTCAAGGTTTCCCGCACAAGAGGAACCGGTGTGAATCCTTTGTGGTCTTGAGTGACAAGGAGGCTTTGAAAAACGAGTGGACCCCACCTGGCTCACCTTGCAACCGTCCAAAACGCGCCGCCCAGAATCCTTCATTGCACAAGATTCACAACTTGGGCTCACCATTCCGCTGGGCTGGACCTCCAAGGCGCTAGGACTTCCCGGACTTTGCGGCCTTTTGGAACGCTGCACAGGTATGCATGAACGTACCAGAAATGGACCCAAGAGTCCCCAACCATCTGGCCGTGCCTCCCCCCCCACCGCCAAGACCTGCTCTTCCTCCTCCGCCACCGCCTCCCTCCACTCCTCCAAGACCAGCTCCTCTGGTTCCATCTCCTCCACCGCCATCACCATCACCTGTTCCCAGGTCATTGCCGGAGCCTGCGTGCGCCATCTCCCATGATGATGGAGTTGTCACCAGAACCCGCGGCCGCTGCAACCCTTCCGGCCACCACTAACAAGATTCCAGAGATCCCGCTAGTTCTGGCCCTTCCCTTGGCAAGGTTCAACGCAATGGTGAAGGAGGCAGAAAAACTACTCCGGAAATTTCTAGCAGTCCCCTACGCACACACTTCCAATGTGTGACGCAAGGTCTTGGTGGCTTTCCAATCCCTACCCATGGCCCCTCACTTGGACATGGAGGAAGTGATGAGGATTCCGCCGATGTAGGAAGATTTCCCCCCCTTTTGTTCCTTTCTTCCATCTTGTTTCCATCCCCGCGCCTATTTGCAAAGGAAAGGACTTTTGCTGCGCCAACCTGAGTAGCGTTTAGGCATTGTGAGAACCTTGAGAGAAATAAGAGCTGCGCCCAAGATCTGCGCTTTGTGAGTGACCCCCAAGAGTGAGAAGAATTGGCGCCACTGAGAGTATCTGGTGAGAGTGAGAAAATCTGCACAACAAAGAGTATCTGCTAAAGGTACCTGGACCACCCCGGAAAAACTGCCACACAGTTCCCTGCACCCATCTAAAGAACAGAGAGATTAAAAAGAAAACCAGCCACGCGCGCACATCCTTGAAAGAGAGAAAGAAAAAGTATCTGCCCAAAGCCATCCACACCTTCCATCTATAAGATAACCAAAGAAAACTTAAAAAGATTTTTTTTCTAAGCACCAACCCATTACTGAGCTGGCGCCTTTGCTCTTTAACCCACATCCGTTCCATGCCATGCGTTTTCCTAGTTCCCTGAATCATCTGTTGGAGATCCTTTGTGCGTTTGCTTCCGGAATGTGGGGCTTGTCCTTGCATCTGCAGACCAAGATTTGCGCCATGCCCATACCTAAAAGAAACCATCCATAGCCAGCAATAATCCAAAAGCCAATCCAGAGAGAAGAAAATAAGAAAAAAAACATTCTGGGGTGTCTAGTTATTCCAGCTGTGGACCGGCTAGAGCGCCCCCTCACCAAATCCAGCTATATCCCCTATTCATCCATTGTTCCCCTCAACTTGGCTGCTGTCCCCAGCGGTCTGCAGTCTTTTACTCCGCTGAAAGCAAAGCGCGCGCACAGGCTTGTCCTTCAAGGAAGGATCCGCGTTGTTGTCCCCATTGCTATCCAAACCAGCAGTCTTGTCAAATGAAGTTGAGCCCTGCACAAAGAACAATTTCACGTGCAAAGCTGCAGCATTCTGTTTGAGCGGAGTTCCATCCAATTCCTCCAACTGGTAGCTACCTCTGGTGAACTTGGACTTCACGCAGAAAGACCCGTTCCATCAATTAGCAAACAGCTTCCCCCGTTGATTTTCCAGGCCCCGGTTGTAAAGCAGAACCAAGTCCCCCTTCCGCAACGGATCCCGGAGTTTATGCGTGCAGCGCTGGTTCCAGTAGCGGACAGACTTTGTGTGTCAGCTTGCTAGTATTGCAGAGCAAGCTGCAAAAGTAACAAAAATAACATAAAAGTAATAATATTAAGATTAACCTAAGAAGGAGTAGGAAACCCATTGATATTAGTGCAGAAATGGAACTTCCACCCAAAATCAGGTAGGGTCACTCACTGATCCCACCCTTGAAATCCAACTCCTTATATTTTCAAATAATTAAGGAAAGAAAGACCAAAATTCCACGGCACCATTATGGTACCTTTTTGGCCAATTAAATATTTCACATGTATTGTCACATATAGGTTTCACACCTAAAATTCATTCAGAATTGAGGTATTGTTTATATTTTAGGAGTTACAGACGGAAATGTGTTCTGTCACAATGCCCGCACGTAGCCCTGGCAGCCAATACAAATGCGCGCGGCTGAGATGCAGCACTGTCACCCTGTCAATCCGTGTATGCATCCCTGGGCCCCTGACAACTACGCAGCCGCAGGACTACAAGTTGACAAAGTGACAGGCAGCCTGAAAAACCTAGGTACCGCCTAAACATGCTACAACCTACACGGGAATATTCTAAATATGTAATAAATGTTCCTGTGGATAGTAGATAGTCTAAAAATACATAAAAATATATAAAAATACCTAAATAACATTTATACGTATTTTTAATTAAATATAATTTAAAATACCAAGAATGTCAAAAATAAGATAATGGCTATTTCTAAAAATATATTGAAGTACTTTAATATACAATTATGAGAACTACAAGAAATCAGTGTTTTTGTGACATAACAAGGAAACTAATGATGTTAAAATGTTACATGAATACTCATGAATTATATTTTTAAGTAATTATTTCCCATGCCTGTATTCATAGAAACTTACGCAGAAAGAAAGTTATCCTCCTGACATATTCTCTAGACTTGGCCGTATTAGAGCTTGTTCAGGAACTTGCAAAGCGTGGCATCCAATTGCTCATTGCACTCCCTAATTTGAGCAAAGATCCAATCAATATACCATTGATTCTGCTTCTTTGTCAACCTGAAAAAAATTCAATCTTCTTAGACAACTTTTCACTCAAATTGGCGGATGATACCCTACAATTTGCCCTTCAATGGCCATCAGTTCATCTCAGATCACCCCCCACAATGACTACCAACAACCAACAACTTTTCCTCTGCCGTCAACCCATCTGGCCCATCTTACCCTCCTCCTTCTCCAACAAACAGCCTGATTCAGACGCCCTATCAATTGATTGCGATTGTTTCCATGAAATCATTGATCCCATCCCCCTCCTTGTTGGAATCTTTGCGGCCAAACCATTGCCTCAACCCACCTCCAGCACACCGGTTCCCCCCGTGGCTTGTCTGTTGCCCGCGCGGGTCTGGACTGTCACCTGGGCCCATCAGCATGTCCGTGGGCATCTCACTAGCTACTCTCTTTCCCGTGCCCATCATTGGCACGGGCTGGGTTTTGATTCAGTTCATTTTTTTTTAAGTGTTTGTTGTTTCCTTTTTTCCCTTTTGTTTTCTCATGAAAATCCAAAAAAAAAGAAAAAAAAAGTTTTTTTTCTGCTCTATTTTTAAATCTCTCTTGTAAATAGTCTACAGAACTCTTTTCTATAAAAGGAGGGGCTCTCCCCTGCCTTTTTCCAACAATCCATGGGAGTGTATGTGTATGTCCCCTCCGTAATCATATTAATTTAATCCTAATCCTCATCCTGGGTATATCCATGATTGCCCCTTGATCTTTTGAGCCTCCATGCTTGAATTTTTGATCCGTCTATCTTTGACCCTGATCCTTATCATTAACCATAGCCTTGCTGGTTGAAGAGAATTCTGTTTTTTGGAATTCTTGAGTTTGTTATACCACTCCTTGATCCCTTTTTCAAACCATACTGGTCTTGATCCTTCCTGATCATCTTTCTGGAGCCAATCACAATTGATTGAAGAGGTCTTATTAAGCTTAAAACCTGGAGTGTTATATCTCCCTTTATTCTTTAAAGTAATTCCACCACAATACTCTTGAGTGCCTTGAGAAGTGTTGGGTTATTCTTGTTTGAATCTGTTATTGCTTTGCTTCTAGAGCTTCACAAACAAATTGCTTTTGTTTTTTTCAGCCACCCACAGTTATCTGGTACCCTTCAAGCGCTTGATTGCTGAGAGTTGGGTAGGTTCATTGAGAACCTGGAGGTTGTTTGGGATTGATTTGATCTTTCCTAATCTTCTTCTGACTACCAGAGTTATTAGCTTGTGGGCGTTGTTACTTGCAAATGCCTTGTTGCATTGAACTCTGAACAGAACTTTGACTTATTTTTTTCAAGTCTTTCCCTCCACCATCTTGCCTCAGATAGTGTTGATTCCTTTGCTACAGAATATTCCCAAACTCATCCCTTGTATTGATTCCTTATTTACAAGTTCCTGGACCTTGATTCAGGTTAAATTTAAATATTATTGTAACTCTTAGGAGAGAAGCCTAAACAGAACCTTTCCCCTCCGCAGAACTGCCTATGGCGTAGCACTGTTTGGAGTCTTACAGCGGAGATTTCCAAGGGTCCTGCAACCAAGGGATTGGTCGGAGTGGTCCATTCAGATCCTGCGGCATTGCTTTGTTCCGGGGATGGACCTTTTGCGCGAACAGCTTATACTTCCCAAAATTGCACTGCGCCATCTGCACGCATCTGTTACCATAGGTACTAGTCAAAACCAAACTGCAGCTCTTTCCTTTGCACACAAGCATGGCACAACGATAGTGTTTTTGCAAAGTACCTCCCAGAAATGCACACTTAGGAAAGGGACTTACTTCCTGTTCTTGCGCGTCCCAGGATTCCTTCCTACTTGTCACTTGCTCCTCACTGGTCAACCGCTGGCACAAAGACAGAGCTTGCTCCGTGCAGTAACCTTGCCTGAATAATTGAAATTGGCCTCCAGACCACACTTGCAAACCAACTCTGTGCCCGGGTCCTCCTCCTCCTCTGCTGCCAAATTCCGCATCCACTTCCCCAAACCTTGATTGCAGATTGCAGTTTCAAATTGCCCGCCAAACAAATCTTTCACCCTCAATGCTTCCATCCCCACCTCTTGATAAAATGTGATTTGCACTCAGAACCCAAACATGAATGGACATCTTAAAATAAACTCCCCCCAATCAACCAATAGAAAAGAAAGTGGTTTACAGACCCTTGTGACCTCAACCTCTTCCTCCTCCACAACCCCGTCCACGCGACACGCCCCGCCATTAAGCGCGCAAATCCCCATTGCGCATTTCCGCCAAACCAATCCCATTTCATCAACCAATCTAGACGGAAGGAGGTTCACCATAGAGCCGCTATCCACCAGCGCCCACACCTTCCTTCCAGCAATCTTCATCAAAACATAAGCCAGTGGAGTTGAGACCAATTTTGTCCCCACTAGCTTGCACTCCGCATCATCCCAAGCGAAGTTCAGCTGTTGCACTGTTGGAGGCATCCTATTGTTTCCGCAATCCTTCAGCGCTTGAACCATCTCATCTACTACAACCACTGACACTGCCGCCAACTCCTTCAAGGTCAAGGGAATAGTCGTTTCATTCCCCATCACCCTGCGCCCAATTTCCACCGCCTTCTTCTTCCCTGCCAGATTCACCGGCTGTCCATCAGTTTCTGGAACACACACAATTGACTTAGGAGCTGCCCGCGGTACAAATTCCTTGCAATCCACATTCATCCTTTCCACCGCCGCCGGTTCCTCTGTTTCCAGTAACCTTAATTCTGCTTCCATACGCGGTGGTCTCCATACCCCAGGACCGGTGACAATCCCCCAAAAAGCTTGAGCAGTTACCACCGGTTCCTTTCCTTTCCCGCGCACTTGCTCCATGACAGTCAGATTCCCAGGTCCGGTGGAGATCCGCTTGCCCATTGGGAACATGAATCCCATTCCCACTGGTCAAACCAATCCTGCCTTGAGGTCCTTTGTCATGTTATTGCACCCCAACCACCAATGTCCCTTGTCCCTGCAGTAATTGCATAACCCCAACGCAGGCAGATTCAACAGCGGAAGCGGTCCCCCAATGTGAGGAGGCGGATTGCCCGGACCTGAAAACATTTGAATCAGGAAGATCCATAAATCCTTCATCAATTCTGTCATCTTGCTAACCTCTGGGCTAGTTGTCAGTGGTGTTGCTGGAGTGCGTTCTGTTATTGAGGGGCCTGCAACCAGAGCTTGCCTTAGTGCTGCCAGAGTGTGGGAAGCGGAATTTATTGGCCCCGTTGGGAACAAGCTTGCCGTGTTCTCCATCAGTTCCTCAAAGTCCAACTTGATTTCCACCGTGCAACAAATGAAAAGGATTTCCGGAAGAAGCGCAATACTCCCATCTGTTGAAATTGTCTCTGCTCTTCTTGTGCAGGCACCCTCACAGGTGTCATCTGATTGTCACACCTGCTCTCATTTCCTTTCATCACACTCAGTCACCTCAAGCTCTCTCTCTTTCTTATCCCTTGTTGATCAAAACCTCTTCCCATCACCCCTTTTCCACTCTACTGACACCACTCAACTCCTCCACTTTCTCTCTTAACTTCAACTCCTTGATCACTTCAAATTATTCGATTCTCAGAAAGTCTGACGACCAAATCCTCAACTTACATCCGTCACTTGGTTATTTGGTATGACTTTGACAACCCCAATTTTCCTTTTCTATCTCTCCTTCTTTATTTTCCTTTTTCTTCCTCTTCCTTTGCCGTTTCAAAGTTTCTTCATCCTTCTTTCCTGACCGACAGATATTGATTGATCCTTCTCCTTTTAGAGGAGATAACCTCTGACGCGTCAATCACAGGCGTCTACTTAAAAAATTTAAATCAATCCTTTTTGGACCCTTCAACTTAACTCTTCAGACCTAGTGGTCCTCCGTGGTATGATTTCATTCAAGTTCTCATGTCTAGCGCTCATGTTTTCACAGTCATCCTTCCATTTCTAATTCTCTTTCCTCCCTCACCCAATCTTTTCATTTTTCTGATTGTCCTTCTTCTGGTTCCTCAGTCTTGGCTCTTTGTCCTTTTCTATTTTGTGGAATTCAATTCTCCAAACTTATCACAATTAACAGTCAAAATTCCAACGGCAATCAACCTGAAACCGTCAACTTTGCACTTCACCATGAGCCAAGGCACCTCACTCAACTCGAACAACCCCTTACTCCAAACCATCCTTAAAAACGCCATCAAAGCCATCCCGACTCTCACCATGGATAACTTCTTGCTCTGGCGAAACAGGGTAGAGAACATGCTGGAAATTCAAGGAACCTGTTTGGCTCTTCTCTCGGAGGACACTCTTCTCACATTCAAAGATGAAATTTACATTAGATCAATTCTAATCTCCAAACTCAATCCTACTGTCCATGCCAATATCATTACCGTTGATAATGAGAAGGACGCCAAACTGATCTGGAAGGCCATAATCAGATACTTCGCCTTGTCCGAATCTTCCAATCAAGCTCACGTGTTCGACGACCTCCAGAACCTACCCTTCAATGTCAATGACATACCCTCCTTTATCACCTCCGCAAAAATCTGCATCTGTTGTCTCTATGAAGTAGGTATCAATCTACCTCCCAATATTGTCGCCTACATGCTTCTTCATAAGCTTCCTCCAAGTTTCAGGGTGGTCAAGGAACAGATAACCCATTCCTCAGTCATCTATCCCAATCTGGTACTCAATCATCTCCAAATTTCCGCCAACGAACGGAGAATCAAGGAAGAAGGAAAAGTTCAGCTCACGGCACTTTGTACCAACCAAGAACTCCTTCCCAGATGCACAGGAGGAAAACACAACAACCTAGCTCCTCACTCACCCGCAAATTGTTGGGCTCTTCATCCTGAACTCAGGGATGCCTATCTCAAGAAGAAGAACAAAGACAAGTCTTCCATCTCAGTTAGTTGCTTCTTATCAAAAAACCCTTCTCCTCTCACCAGTCACATTGTACTCAATTCCGGGTGCTTGTCTCACATGTTCTCTGACCCTGACTTATTTGTGGCTGTCTCATACAAAGAGGTTGGACAAGTGAAAACAGGATCCAACTCGGAATCCCTTCCAATCAAAGGAATTGGGTCGATTCAAATCATGGGGAATCTCAGACCTGTCCTCATCAATAATGTATACCTTGTCCCTGAACTCTCCACCAATCTCCTGTCCGTACGATGCTTAGTGCTAGATGGATATCAGTGTTCATTTGAGAAAAATCAATTCTTTGTCTCAAGAAACGACCAGCTTGTTTTCTCCGGATATTATCACAACAACATCCCCACTCTCCTCATCAATGACAAATCCATCTCTTCCACCTGTCTACTCTCTCAATCTGAAATGATCCACAAGGCACTTGGTCATGCAAGTTATAGCCAAATAAGGAATAAGTTGAGCATTCCCATCAGTCCAGACTCAGAGTGTAAGAGCTGTGCCCTGGGAAAAATCACTCAAGGGTCCTTTAAGAGCAAACACTCTCAAGATGACAAACCATTTCAAGAGCTCCATCTAGACCTAATTGGCCCCATTCATCCTCCCTCCTATAACGGACATCGTTATATTCTCACAGTCGTCAACAGCTCTACAAGATTCTGCTTGGCCATTCCTATCAAGTCCAAAGACACTGTCTCCACCGTTCTACAAAATGCCATCAAAATTGAACAAAAACGCTTCGCTATTACCCCTCAGTCCTACACTCAGACAGAGAGACGGAATTTGTGAATAAAAATATGAAAGAGTTCTGTGAAAAAAATTTCATAAGGGCTCGCTTCTCCAATCCATACACTCCTGAACAAAATTGACTCGCCAAGAGATACAACAGAACTATTATTGAAAGTCTACGTACCTTCCTTATTGACTCAGGTCTGAAAACTCAGCACTGGGAAAAAGTTCTCAAAGCTTGTGTTCTCACAATCAACCAATTCCCTTCTCATAAAAGTAAAAAATGTCCTTTTGAACTATTCAAAAACAGATCCATCCCTCTTGACTTCTTCCATCCTATAGGATCTGAGGTGGTGATCCTAAAATTGTCTGCCCAACACCGCTCCAAACTTGATCCAAAAGGAATTGTAGCCACTCTTATTGGCTATGATGACAAACTTTGGTCATACAAACTACTTACAGACTCGGGCCAAATTGTTTCCTCAAGACACATCAAGGTCCTTGGATTCAAAAGCCGTACTGAGAATGCATCCAACAGTCCACTATATTGGGACAATCGTATTGAAACACCTCCCTCTCCACTTGATAATCACTCAGATCACATTGAGACCGTGCTTCAATACCCAAATGCGCCCTCAAACAACGTGTTGGACAAAGAACAATCCAACTCTGATTACTTCATATCCTGTGACTCCCATGATGAAGACACCATCCTCAAAATCTCGGAGGAATCCAACCCCCCGGTTCCTGACTCCACTCCCAGATACCACCTAGGCGATCAATCAGAGAAAGTCAACCCCGTAAAATACTCCTATCACACCAAAGAAATCACAGAGTAAAAGGATGCAATTGATGAAGAATTTGACTCCATAGAGTCCAAAGATGTCTGGTAGGACCATCACAAGACGCCCGATAACTTCCTGGACACCACTCTAATTCTAAGAACCAAACCCCAGACGGCCTCTTCCAAAGAAAGGAAGAAATCACAACTCTGTATCCGTGGATTTCAACAAGTTCCAGGTGTCAACTTCTTTTAGACTTATGCTCCGACGGGAAAATTCCCCTCTCTTCTTGCCCTTCTCTCTCTTAGCCTAGACAAATCTCTCCCCTTAAGACAGTTTGACATCAAGGCCGCTTTCCTTTATGCCCCTCTACAAGAGGAAATTTTCATAAAAACTCCTAAATACTCGAAACAGTCTGCCCCCTTCCTAAAACTAAAAAAATCACTGTACGGCCAGAAACAGGCCCCAGCCAACTGGTACAACACTCTAACTGACTGGCTCAAAAGCATCAACTTTCTTGCCTCCGACTCTGACCCTTGTCTCTTCATTCATTGGGACAGACACTCCTTCCTGTTGTTTCATGTTGATGATCTCATAGTTTCCGGCAAGATTGATGAGTTTGAAAAACTATTTCTCACTTGATTCCCTGAGTCCTCAGCTCACAACCCGGACCTTCTCCTCGGAATGGAAATGAAAATCAAAAACAACCAAATCACACTCAACCAACGTAACTTAGTAAAAAAGGGACTCCAACTTTTGAACTTGGAAGGCTGCAGACCTGTATCGACTCCCCTCACACCCAGCATACAACTATTCCCAGCCAGTGAAGAAGAAAGAGATAAGTTCAAAGCCCTGAATATAAACTACCGGACATTCACAGAAATTCTAAACTTCCTGGCCTGCCGCACCAGACCCGAACTCTCTCCCGCGGTATTGATCCTCTCTCAATCCAACAATGAACCCGGTATCAATCACTGGAAAGAGGTGATTGATGTCTTCAAATATCTGGCCAGTGTAGAGACTCCTGTGGGATTATATAAATAAAGTAGCAAATAGCTTGCTGGCAGTCCTTGAAGGGGAATTTAGTATTGCTTCTACTCCTTTGGAGTAATAGTATATACTAAGAGTGGTTTTGAATTGCCTGCCCTTCTAGTACTATAGTAAGTCTGCACAATAATTTATTTAAATTAATGGCTGGTTTCTTTGAGACTTAAAATAGGTCTCAGATCAGACCTAGGTTAGTTATTAATTGTTATTGGTAGGGTTTGTTGAAGAATAGACCAGATGTATTGGATTATTGGTTAATTATTGATCAGATATATGTGATCTTAACCAGTATCCCAATATCAAAGGGGTTCAAGGGTTTTATCAAAGGGATGGTTCAGGAGAGGACCCTAGGATGGGTTTACCCACAGGGGGCTGGGTAGAGGAAAGGTTGGTAGTTTCTTTTTGTTGTGCTCTCTTTCTTTGGAAGGGTTATTTATTAATTAATGGGTGGGTTTTCTTTAATCTGGTGCTGAATATTTAGGTCACAGAAGAACCCTTATTCAAGCACCTGTTGGGTGGTTTAACTGGTTAAATATGGTTAATAAATTGGTTTCTGATTTCCTGTTTCTTTATAATTGGTTCACTACTAATATGTATCTGGGTAGGTACCACAGATGGATGGGTTGATGGGGTGGATGGATAGATGATGAGATGGGTTGTAATGATTAGGTGAGTAGGTATACAACTTGGATAGGGCAGAGAGGCCCTCCTTAAATAGACAAATCCTGCCCCCAGGGGTGCTCAAGGCTGCCCCTGAGGGTTCTCCCTGTTCTGGTGAGGAACAGTGAGATACAGTTACATGAGGCATTTCTGCTGGTTGGGAAAAGTTTGTACAGTTACATGAGGCATTTCTGCTGGTTGGGAAAAGCTTGTACAGGGGTTTCATGCATGCACAGCCTTGCATAGATTGCTGTGTAGTTCAGATAAGGTATATTGCTGTGCTGTACTGGTAGTTTATTCAGTGATTCTTGCTTCTACCTACATGTATTGCTGTGCAATACTGTTGGTTTGTTTGGTTCTGGTTAAGGCTGGTTCCACTTTCTCCTGCATATATTGCTCCTGTATACTTCTGCACAGCCTCTTGTATGTGTATTTGCTGCATGTTTGTTGGGTTCAGGTGACCAGATCTGACATCCTGCACTGCCTCCTGTATCTGTATTGCTGTATTCTGGCTGTGGTGACTGGATCTGGACTGGTTGCACTGCCTCCTGGATCTGTATACTGTACGCTGGATGAGGTGACTGGATCTGGCATGCTGCACTGCCTCCTGTATCTGGATGCTGTATTCTGGATGAGGTGACTGGATCTGGCATGCTGCACTGCCCCCTGTATCTGTATGCTGTATTCTGGATGAGGTGACTGGATCTGGCATGCTGCACTGCCTCCTGTATCTGTATGCTGTATTCTGGATGAGGTGACTGGATCTGGCATGCTGCACTGCCTCCTGTATCTGTATGCTGTATTCTGGATGAGGTGACTGGATCTGGCATGCTGCACTGCCTCCTGTATCTGTATGCTGTATTCTGGATGGAGTGGTTGTTGTGTGGTCCTGGTCTTGAGGATAAGCTGCCACTGGTATGTACTTGAGGGTTTACTAGGTATGCCTTATGTCTTCCACAGAGATGTGACACCTGGGTGGGTATGAGTTTGCCACAGTTGAAGGTTTCTTGGGCTGTATCTTCTAATCCATGAGAGATAGAGGGGTATGTTGGCTGAGTGACTATGGGTTATTTTCAATGTAGAATCCATTTCTGAGGTTAATTTGAGGGTTTGAGCTGTTGTTACACTAGAAAAGTTAGTCTGATGGCTATAGGACAGGTTTGGACTACCACACCGGCTACATCAAAGTCTCTCTAAAAATCAAACCAAGTCAAGACGAAAATCACTGCATTCAATACTATAGCAACTCAACCTGGGGGGATAATCACAACTCAAAAAGGTCCAGAAGTGGATACCTATGCATATGGAAAAACTCCTCATCTCGTGGTGTAGCTCTAGTCAGAAAAACATCACTCTCTCCTCCACCAAGGCTGAACTGTGCGCTCTTTCTGATGATTGTCAAGAGAATCTCTGGACCTCCCACCTTGTCAAAGAACTCTGGGGAATCAATCTCAAACCTTCCAATTGCAAAATTGACAATAAGGGACTGCTCGACAAGGTCAAGCACTTTGGACACAACTCAAAAACCAAACATCTTGACATCAAGGCAAAGAAACTCAGAGAAGATCTCAACAACAACCTCATCTTGCTCACACTCATCAAATCCGAAGACATGATAGCCAACTGCCTCACCAAGGCATGCACCAGAGCCTCCCTTGAAACCTTCATCTCGTCCTTCCTTCTGTCTCCTCATACCAAATAATGGGGGGTGTTGTAATTGTCTCTGCTCTTCTTGTTCACGCACCCTCACAGGTGTCATCTGAGTGTCACACCTGCTCTCATTTCCTTTCATCACCCTCAGTCACCTTGAGCTCTCTCTCTCTTATCCCTTGTTGATTAATCTCTTATCCCTTGTTGATCAAAACCTTTTCCCATCACCCCTTTTCCACTCTCCCGACGCCACTCAACTCCTCCACTTATCTCTCTTAACTTCAACTCCTCTATCACTTCAACTTATTTGATTCTCAGAAAGTCTGATGACCAAATCCTCAACTTACATCCGTCACTTGGTTATTTTGTATGACTTTGAAGACCCCAATTTTCCTTTTCTATCTCTCCTTCTTTGTTTTCCTTTTTCTTCCTCTTCCTTTGCCGTTTCAACGTTTCTTCATCCATCTTTCCTGACCAACAGATATTGATTGATCCTTCTCCTTTTAGAGGAGATAACCTCTGACGCGTCAATCACAGGCGTCTACTTAAAAAATTTAAATCAATCCTTTTTGGACCCTTCAACTTACCTCTTCAGACCTAGTGGTCCTCCGTGTTACGATTTCATTCAAGTTCTCATGTCTAGCGCTCATGTTTTCACAGTCATCCTTCCATTTCAAATGCTCTTTCCTCTCTCACCGGATCTTTTCATTGTTCTGATTGTAATTCTTCTGTTCCTCAGTCTTGGATCTTTGTCATTTTCTATTTTGTGGAATTCTATTCTCCAAACTTATCACCATCCAACAACCTCTTTACCAGGTTGTTGTTGTACAAGTGCCGCTGCACCTGCCTGCGGAGTTGGGGACTGAGTCCTCCCAAAAACGCCCTCTTCATTTCGCCGGTCTTCCCCAATATCACCTTGTTCTTTTCCAGGTAGCAATAGATCCAATCAAACATTGCTACATAATCCCCCAATTGCGCTCGTGTCCAGACTCCGCCATTTGCGCTTGCTTCTGCCACAACTTGCTCAAATTTTCTTTCCCAAAACAGAGGTTCCCCCCTTCCCCACCGCGCCAACATTTCCTCCAATCAAGTTCCTCATACCCTTCCATCTCCTCCACATCCCAAAGCCTCTCTTTTTACGTGATGAAGAGGACAACAAGCCAAGCCTTATCCAAACCCGTTGCACCTTCCGCGTTGGAAATTCCTTTGTATTGCACAAGGAATTGCTCAAAATCCTCAGTTTTAAACCAGATATGAGGATAGTCCCGTCGCCTGATGCAAATGGGCTTGTGATTGGTGCCATTGTTGGAACAAGGGACACTGTATCCCGCCCCTCATGAGGGTTGCATCCAAGAAGCCAGAGGAGGAGGAGGAGGAAGAGGTGCAGGGGTAAAGTTAGATGACCCTGCAACGGTTGATGGGTGGTACTGGGACATTGTGCTTGTTAGTTTCAAGAGACAAGGAAAAAAAGATTACCTCCCGGCCAGACCCCCAGATGTGGAATTAGGAAGAGGACTTCTCCTTTAATGGTTCCCAATTTTGGAAGTTATTGATCCCTTGCGTCTGTAAACCTGAGTGCAACTGTTCACCCTTTGACTGAGAGATAGAGAATTGAGAGTAAAAGATCTTTCCAAAACCTATGACAATCAAATGTGATACTCTGTGATCTGATGTCTGATGCAATGCTCCATCCGGGTTGAGGGTGCAGTTTAAGTAACCTCCCCCTCAACCATAAACTAAGCACAACCAGAAACAAGCAAGAATAATTAAATACAACCCCTAAGGACAGAACCCTAGCCCCAACCCTATCCTTCCCATACCATAATCCACATCCCATACCCCATATCCATCTGTATTGCCGCCTGCCATTATATCCACCCTTTTTGTCCTTCTCATGACACGGCCCTTGCGCCGCACGCAACTCAGAGCCCCCCACACATGTCTGCTTCTGCCCAAAGCACCTTTCAATATATCCAAGATATATCCGCACAATCCAATCCACATTGTGCAACTTGCAATTGCACGCAATCCGTCCAATCCAATCCAATCCATCCTGCGTCTCCAGATGCTGAGCCTGGTTTGACTGCTGCTGAGCCCGCAGCACGGCTTGCTGCAGAAAACCAGCACTCATTGCTGAGCGCGCTACCCCTGCTGATCCCACCGCTACTGCTGAGCGCGCAGCACGCAGCAAATTCCAACTGGCATCTATAATAGACCACCACAGCGGCGGGGATTTGGGTGCGGAATGGGAAGGGATTGGGCATCAACTGTATGGCTGGGGAGAAGGAGTTTGGCGTTGCAAGGGCTTTGAGAACAGAAGGCACGCCTGGAAGGAAGTTTGGGACAAAAGCCTGGTGACACAACCAATGTGGGATTGGATGAGGCCGTGCAAATATCTCCCAGCGTAGAAGAAGGTTGCAAACCACTGGGGAAAGCGGCTAGGTGGGGGGGTGACAAACGGAAGGGATAGTATTGCAGGAACGCGGGGGCGGTGCAATGAAGGGTCCGTAAAGGAAAGGAAAAGCCCCATGGAAAACAGAAGGCAGAGCAGAAAGCGGGACAAGGAGTGCTGCAAAAAAAAACTTCTCTTCTCTTTTTTTCTCTGGTCTGGGTCTGCTTCTCTTTATTATCTGTTTCCTTCTCTATGGACAGGTGTAATAGATGCGGATGGGTATGGTTTGAGTATGAACAGGACAGGCTTGCTTTGGTAAGGGGGTTCTCTAGCCAGAATGACTAGGCACCCCAGAATGTTTGTCTTCCTTATTGTCTTTCTCTCTCTGATGGTTGTGTGTGGGCAATGGGGGCTTATTGTCTTTTTTATTTTTTAGGAAGGCTTTGGGGAACTGTGTGGCAGTTCTTCTGGGGAGGTCCTTGTACCTTCCCAAAAACTTTGGGCACTAAGGGTTTGTGAGAAGATGCAGACCTCCTTCTTTCTCAATTACTCATGGTGCGCAGCCACGGACCAGAACCTGGATCTCTGGCTCAAGGTTTCTTCTGCATTCCTCACTCTCACTTTTGCCCCTAGACTCAGGGTTGGCGTGCAGATGCAGATTTATTCCTCTCTTGCTTACTTTTTGTGTGGGTGGCTCTCATGGAGTTACTCAAAACATGTGCAAACATGTATTGCTCAGGTTTTTGGGAGGAGTGGGGATGCAATAGGTTCAAGAACAAATAAGGAAAAGGTAAGAAATAGGGGGAGTGGGGCAATGCGCCTAGATAAGATAAATCAACTCCACCATTTCCAACTGCGCCCCTTACAACAGGCCACAGAAAGCTGCCAGGAGTCTGCGTTGGGATTCCAATCAATGGGAACCCGGAGCCAACAGGAATAAATGGAGAAGCTTGTAAAAAATAGCCTCAAAGTACTCAAAGTGCACCTTGCAAAGCGCCAGCCCAGTAGGGATGTCAGGGATCTTGGGGGAAGCCCTGTTTCAAGGAGGAGGGGCTGAAGGGGAGGAAGAGATTGCAACCTCCTCTGCAGATGCTGGGGTTGTGGCTTGCCTTGGGGGTTCAGGAGACAACTGCAGAGAGGGAGATAGTGATGCCGGAGGAGGAGGAGGTAGTGTGGAAGTGGGTCTAGGGGCCCAAGAAGGAGCCGGGCGCCGTCCAAAGAATTCCTCAAAGCGCAGGTCCATCACTCCTTGGTTGATGTGGACTTGATTGGTCCAGTGCTGAAGGAAAGCTTGGTAGGTTGTGAAACTTTCAAAGTCAACCTGACAAGGTGGTCTGGTGCGGCGGAGGGGAGAGGCTGAGTCTTGGATTTTGGATGATGACAGAGGCGGCATGCTGAAGGCAAAACCAGCAGGGTTCAAGAGTTGTCCAAGATGGTGTTGTTGTCCAACAAAACAAACTGGTCTTGACAGGACCTCTTGCAAGGGCAAGGACTGGATTGGGGAAGGGCTCAAGACATACTCTTGCTGAGAGAGCAGCAGCAATGGCTCTGGAAGCATTGGGTGCACAAATGGTGACTGGGGATAGTTGAGCACTCATACCCCTTTTGGGCGCAGAAATTGCACGTGGCCATAGCAATGGAGGAAGCGGGGGAAGGTGGGAGTAAAAGGAAGGGGTGGTGGTGTGGGAAGTGCGGGTATGGTCAAGGTAACGGTGGGAAGACCTCTGGGGACAGAACTCAAGTTGGGGGGGATGTGGTGTTGTTATATGGCCTCAGTCTGGAACTGTGCCACAGTTGGTGCACTCAGCATTTGGTAGGTCAGGCTCAGCATTTGGGATGCGCACGGTCTCAGCAGTAGGCCCTGAAGGGCTCAGCATACCCGGAGTGGGTTGGGCTTAACTGGGTGTGGCAGGTTGCGGCCCGCTTGGACATTGGAGACCCAAGAATGGAGCCGCCCGGACCAGGTTTGGGGGAAGCTAGTTTGGGAAGGTGAAGTGAGGCAATTGGGGCTTTAGGAGCAGGGAAGGAAATCATGTGGACCGCTGGGCAGATACGGAAAATGTGGGGGGATCCAAGTAGGGTGCGACAGAGGGCTGCATCATGAGAAGGAAAAATGGTTGTGTGTAACGGTAGGCGGGCTTGAGGGTGGTTGCGGCACGGGAAAGGGTTAGGGTTAGGCTAGGGTTCTGGTTTTTAGGGTTTCTTTTCAATTTGTTATTGGGATTTCATTGCGCTTGTACTTAGTTTAGGGTTCAGAGTATGGGCATAAAGTCCAAGCTCTCAACCCCAGCTTGGAGGTATGATATGTATATATATATATAGAGGCACTCATGGCTTACGGTATGGAAAGGAAAGAAAAGGAAAAAAATTCATCTCTCTCTATCTCTCTCTCTCTCTCTAAACAGGGGCATCCTTATCCTTACAGATGCTAGGTCCATCAATTCCAGAAATTAGGGACAACTTGGGGAGTCTCTCTTTCTTTTTTTTCACAGCCAGTGTCCAAGGGCAGATGCAAGCAACGGATGGGGGTGAGATCTTCTCACCCCAGTCGCAGAAAGATTGTCAGGGAGGACCGGAATTCCCTGATACCTTCATCAAAAAAAAAAACTCCTGTCATTTGTAGTTATCTCTTGTAAGTAGTCTACAGGGTCTCTTGCCCATAAAAGGAGGGACTCTACCCAGCATGTTTGTCCTATCATCCTATCATAGCATCAAGATACCAACCAAAATCCTCATCATCATCATCTAAGCCAATAAAGTCTGATACATCATCTGGAGAAATTTAACCATCATCTTTATCCTGGGTATATCTTGGCTTTCCCCTTGTTCCTTGAGCCTCCATACTCAAATCTTTGAGCTGTCCTTTGTTAACTTATCTGTTATTGCCAAAAAATAGCCTTTTGGTTGAAGAAGAATCCATTTGATGACTTCTTGAGTTTGTTATACCACTCAATCCCTTTGTTGACCATAATGGTCTTGATAATCCTTGATTTCCTTTCTGGAACCAGTCACATTTGACCAAGAGCTTCTTGGAGCTTGAAACCTGCAGTGTTAAATCTCCCTTTATTTATTTCAAGTTGAAATCTGCCATGCTATTCTTGAGTCCATTGGGAAGTGTTGGGTTATTCTTTTTTGAACTTGTTAATGCATTTCTTCTAGAGCTTCATACAGCAAATTGCTTTGTTTTGCACAGCCACTCACAGTTATCTGGCACACTTCAAGCACTTGATTACATTCAGTTGGGTAGGTTCACCAAGAACCTGGAGGTTGATTGGGATTGAGTTGATCTTTCCTAATCTTCTGCTGAAAACCAGAGTTATTAGCCTCGTGGGAATTTTTAATTGAAGCTTCCTTGTTCTATTGAAATCTGAAAAAACTTTGAATTATTTTGTTCAAGTCTTTTCCCACACCATCTTTACTCAGATTGTGTTGTTCCATTGCTACCAATTACCATCAAACTTATCCCTTTCCATTGATTACTTATTCACAAAGTTCTGGACCTTCATTCCAGTTACATTTAAATATTTTTGTAATGCTCAGGAGGGCAGCCTAAAAAGCACCTTTCCCCCCCAAAGAACTGCCTGCAGCTCAGCACCTTTTGGAGTCTTAAATTTGGGCCCCAGGCCGGGATTGAACCAGAAACCTTTGGATTTACAGTCCCAAAAAGTTTGGAGTCAAATTGGAAATCCAATCCTTTTTATTTTATTTCTCTGTTTCTCTTTTATTAGATATGATCCGTGGAGGCAACGTATCCTAGAAGTAAGTCCTCCCAATTTTGCACCGCTTGACCAGGATTCTTTTCATTTTTTGTGAAACCCTACTCTTGCCACACTTGTGAGCCACTTTGGAATTCTGCTCTTTTGATCCTCTAGGAAATTCCGTTATTTAAAATGGCATCTACTGGTACTCCCACCAACTCTGTTTGACCAAGGATTATCAAGATCAAATCTCAGAAAAAGAACTTAGGGTTCAACGGGGTAAATGTTGAATGGTTCTTGAGCTCTTAAAAAATGGCTGCTGAAGTGGATGAGGAAAGTGAACACACTATGGCGTATCAGTTAAAATTATTTATTTTCTCTGATGAATTCATGGAATTAATTCAGTTGTTTGATGGATTCAAATCCCACAACTGGAAGCTTCTAAGGGAAACACTGTTGGCATATTGGGGTAAAATAGATGTAGCTTGATCTACTTTGCACAACTTGGATTCTCTTGTCTCTCAATGGATATCAAATGGTGGTGTCTCTTCAGCCTCTGAATATCAGTCTTTTAGAAAGTCTTTGGACCAAATCCAAAACTATCTTATCCAAAACAATCACATTGATACAGTGGACAAAGTTTGAGTGCAATTTTTCCAATCTTTTTTGCTAGCAGTGAAGGAAAGGATTAGGGATGAATTAGTCAAGTCTGGATCAATGATCACCACCAGGGATAATTCATTCAAGCTCCCTGTTTTCCTTGTCCTTGGGGGTACTGTGTATGAAGTTATGAAAGGTCCAGCTGATTTAACTTTTGAAAAGCCTAGAACCACTGTACCAGTCCATGCTCCTTCTTTCAAAGAATCTAAATAAATTATGAATAAGATGGAGGCTTATTTCAGGCCTAAATCAAATCCCCAATCCAATCAGGAATCTCCTACTATAGATGAAATCACCAAAATACAACAAGATTTTGAGAGCAAAATTGATCAAAAGATTTCTTCTCTTGGTACTCCTAAACCCTCTTGCTCTGTTAATAAATGCACTCTGTGCTGCTACTACTGTCATAGGGAAGGTCATGGAAATGGTCAATCTCTTGAAATCCAGAGGTATAAATAGGAAAATTTGGTGGAACAGAAGGGGAAAAATTTTCTTCTTCCTAATGTTGCTCTGATACCTTTTGATTCATCTTTCCCTATTTGTCATGTGGTGGCCTATTATCAGCCACCACCTCCTATGAAGGAATCTTTGGCTTATTTTGATTTATTATCTTCATGTGGTACCCTTTAACCTTGGTATCCTCCAGCCATCTCCTCCTCTAGTCTTTCTGGGGCTTATTAATTCAATCCAGCTAGGAAAGAACATGAGGAACCCAAACCTCATAAGTCTACTTCTTTTCCAACTTCAATATTTTGAAAACCAGTCAAACATTGATGCTCACCTGAGCCTCCTTTCTCTGATGTGGAAGACACAAAGGTGGAAATTCACTCATGGAAAGGTTCCATGATTACTCTGATTCTCCTCCTTCATCTAAATCACCTAAACCTTCTGATCCTTTTCCTGCTTCACCTGAACTCCCTCCCTCCGCCCACCCCAAAGTTTGGTTTGAGAGGAGAATTTCAAAGGACCACCCCAATGCTGTGGACGGGGTATTAAAGAAAATTTCAGATCTTCAAATTATGGATCTATCTGTGGCTGAACTACTGTAAATCTCTCCATCTGTTGCTGAAGGAATGAATAAATGGGTCTTTTTTCAACATGTGGAGATTGGTCCTGAAAAATTAAAATTCTCCTCTGGAACTTTGATGGAGGACTCTGGTGGAACAAGTCCTTCCTAAGATTACAAAATTTACTCCTGTCCTATTATTTTTATTCATTTTTGTGTTAGTGATCCAGCTAAAACTGTTTCTCCCCTTGTGGATTCTGGTTCTCAGCAAAACTTAATTTTGGATGCTATGGCCTGCAAACTAAAGCTTAGTCCTAGGGTCAGCTTCAATTCTGAGGTTTATGGGATAGGGAATCAATCTTGTGAATTGGTTGGTATTGCTGAAGATTTCCCAGTTAGAATTGGTAAAATATTGTAGGAACATGTCATTCTTGGATCACTTTTTTGGAAGGTACTATGATCTTGGGCCAACCGTTCTTAATGGATTTTGGTGCTAAGCTGATGTTTTCTGATCAAGTTGGGGAGAGAATTTTTCTCCCTGATGCTGATGGTAGGAAAATTGAAGTTTCTCTTTGTTCTTAGGATTCTGGTTTTTTGGAAAGAGATTTTCCTGGTAATACTCCTAAATCAATTTTTAAGGGGAAGCAGAAGAATAATTGCAATTCCTCTTATTTTTTATGGGAAAAGTTGATCCTACTGATAGTTGTAGTTCTTCTCATCCTTGGATTTCAACTAAAGGGTCAACTCTCATTCCTGAGGCTTATTTTTTATTTTTATCATCATTTTCTTTTGATCTGGAAAGCATTAAAAAGCAAAAACATGTCAAAAGATAAAATTCCAAAAATATTTCTTCTCTCTCTTTAACTGTTGTGTCTTCTTTTCCTTTTAATATTAGGCCTGATAAATCTCCTCTAAGTTCAAGTTCAAATATCCGCAATGAGTATAAACTAGATCTCAATCTGAATTCTATTCTTGTTGGTTTTGGTATGGAGGAATATGGGCTTCAGTGGAGGCAATTTGGAGTAGAAGTAAGTCCTCCCAATTATGCACCACCAGGAAAGTCTTCTACCATTGTTTTTGAAACTCTACCTAGTTCCACACCTGTGAGCAAAGTATTATCCCCTGGTTCTCCCTTTATGGAAAAGGCACCCTTCAAGGAAGTTGTGGAACATTGGAAATGGAAGATGATGGAACTTGGCCTCAGTTTTCAAAGTCAAGCCTCACTGGTCAACTCTTGGAGGAAAAAAGAACTTCTCTCTTTTGCTACCAAGTATAAACTGAAGAGTTGAAGAATGACTATATTGCCATGAGGGATGAAACGGTAATGGTAGGCTATGAAGGAGCCTGATGAGGAGGAATAATAAGGCTACAAAGAGCCAATAGAGAGGGGATATGTCTTGTATAGTCAAGAGGAACTGATCTGATGAGGAGGAAGGGGCACTCAAGTATTGTTGACTGGTAATCAGATGAGTTTCATTCCTGGTTCAAGGGGAGGACCAGTATTTAAGCACAACTAGAGAACCCCCAAAAGGGGCCTAAGACAGAAGGTTAGTGACAACTAGAGAGCACCAGAAGGGGCCTGAGACATGAGTAGTTATTTAATGGAAAAGGTAAGTTGGAGATAAAGGTAACTAAATTTGTTAGTTACAGAATAAGAACAGAAAAAGACAACATAAACCAGTTGCAAAAAAGTTCGAACCAGTCAACCAGCCTTTTCCTCTCAACCTCAATCCTACTCTCATGCATCCTCCTTTATCCCACAATTTTTAATGTGGTTTATCTTGATCTCTTACTGGTTCCTTTTTTCCTAATGGTTGTGTCACTGAGGAACTTCTGAAAGGGGTTAATCTTGGTCCAGATGGATGGCTTCTCCCTGAGGAGTTAAATTTGATTAAAAATTTCCTATCTCTAAGTGAAAAATCTATTGCTTTCTGTGAAGAAGAGAGTGTTCTCTTGACAGAATCCTATGGCCTACCTTATATCATTGCTGTAGTTAGACATGATCCTTGGCAAAAGAAAAAGATCCCAATCCCTGCTGCTAAATTTGACAAATTTTTCAAGTTGGTCTGCAAACAAGTTTGTACTGCTCTATATGAAAAGTCAAATTTTATTTATTCCAGCCCTGTATTCTATGTCCTCAAGAGTAATGGTAAACTTAGAATAGTTCATGATCTTCAACCTCTTAACAAAGTTACTATTAAAGACTCTGATATTCCTCCTTCCACTGAATAATTTTTTGAATCTTTCTCTGGGAGAGCTTGCTATGGTCTAGGGGACATTATGGGTGGTTATGAAAAACAATCCTTACATCCTATCTCTTGCCCTCTTAATACTTTTGATACAAATCTTGGTCAATTTCAACTTACTTGATTGCTTCAAGGTGCCACTAATTCAGTTTCAGTCTATCAGGCTCAGATGATGTGGATCCTCCAGGATGAAATCCCTGATCATGCTGGTATCTTTATTGAAGATGGCGGAATTAAAGTTCCAGTTTTTGACTATGATCATGAGCTTGTATCTTGGCATTCAGGAATTTGTCTATTAATCTGGGAATATGCTATCACTTTGAAAAGGATTCTGTTTTGAATTGAGGATTCTGGCCTTACTTTCTCTGGGTCCAAATTGGCTTATTGTGTCCCTACTCTGAAAATGTTTTGTCATGTGGTCTGCAAGGAAGGAAGAAGCATGACACCAGCCAAAGTCAACAAGATCATCTCTTGGCATACTCCAATCAATCCCACTGAAGTTAGAGGTTTCCTAGGTGTTGTGACTTATTTTTGAGAATCTTTATCCCATCTTTATCAAAAATCTGTGCACCCTTGCGTTGTCTTACCAGGAAAGATACTGAATGGATTTGGACCCAAGACCCAAGATTGTGAACACTTGTTTCAGTCGCTCAAAATGATTTTTTTTAAAGACATATTTTTGAAAAACATCTCCTATGGACCTGGAGATGGCAACATAAAGCTTTCTGTTGATTCCAGTTATCAATCTGTTGGGGCTGTTCTTACTCAGGAAGATGAAAATGGTTGGGACTGTCCTGCTCTCTATGAATCTTTTTTATTTTAAGATAAAGAATCCAGATACTCTCATCCAAAAATTGGCACTCTGTGGTGTGTCTTGAATGATGAACAAGCTCCAAACTGTCCTCTGGGGTCAAAATTTTGAATTAAAAGTCAATTCTTGATCCATAATTGAAATCAATAATGCTCCAAGCCTCCCTAATGCTCCTATGAGTTGTTGGGTGGCCTTTATCCAGCTTTTTTCTTTTGATATTGCTCACAGTCCTTGAAAAACTTTTACCATGCCTGATGGTTTCTCCCGACATCCTCTTGGTGATGAGGAATCTGATGTTGGAATTGATTTTGATGAAGAAGAAACTTTAATCCAACCCATCTCTTTCTTCTCCTGTCAGGATTATTCTGGCATTAAGCAAGTTTTCTGGCTTAAACTAGAGAAGTACTCTTTAAATTTTTCAAGACCTCCTGACCTCTCTGCTAGAGAATTTTCATCCCTCAAAATAAATTCCTCTCATTTCTTTTTACAAGGCTCTAGGCTTATGAAAACGGCAAATCCTTGAGCTCTTATTGTTGTTACTATTCTTCCTAAACAAGAATCTATCCTGGAAAGTCTCCATGAAGGTCTTGGTCATTGTGGGGAAACAAAAACTTTTAAACAATCATCCAAACAATTGTGGTGGCCATCTCTGAAGAAATCCGTCTCTCAATGGTGCAAGAGTTGTGAAGTTTGTCAAAAACGTGATTTTAGGAAACCACCTGAAATTTTTTATCCTACTGGGGAGTCCACTGTCTTTGAGAGGATTGCTATGGATTTGTTTCATATTAAGGCAGGTGGTGATAAGTACCTCTACCCCATTGTGGTTTAAGATGATTTTTCTGGATGCGTTGAAGCAAAATTTCCTAAGAATCTTAGCTCTGAATCAGCGGCAGCCTTCCTCTACAAGACTTGGATAATGTGTTACAGCTTGGCTCAATCTTACTCTACTGATGGTGGCTATGAGTTTGGTGGCAAGCTTGCTGAAATTCTCCAATCTCTTCCTATAAAACATAGAGTGACTACTCATTATTATCCTGAAGGCCAAGGCATGGCAGAACAAGGCCATGCTCCTTTGAAGGAAGCACTTGTTAAGCTGGCTGGTGAAAGTGGAAAGAATTTTTTCAAATTCCTTCCTGTGGTTCTCTTCTCTGATAAAATCTCAACCAAACAGACCAGTGGCTACTCACCTTATGAAACCTTCTTTGTTCAAAGAGCAGTTCTTCCTTTATATATGGGAAATGGAATCCTTCTTGGGAATCTCATGGGAAGAGGTGTTCTCAACCACTGATCTATAAGTTTCTAGATCCAGGAAACTGGAGCAAAGTGAAGATGTTCATGATGAGGCCTATAAGATGATTATGGAATCAAGAGAAAAATTGGTTCATCATTGGGAAGATAAGCAATTAAATCAAATCAGGGATCCCTTAAATCCCGGTGATCTGGTTTTAGCTTATAATCAATCTTTGGAAACCCAGTGGGGAAAGCTTTTTGAAAATTGCTGGAATGGTCCTTATTGGGTGGTTTGCCAAGTTTGATGTGGATCTTATGTTTTGGAAGAGCTGCATGGTACTCAGTTGGCCAGAAGGTTCTCTGCTTATCAAGTCAAGAAGTTCCATTGTTGTGGAGGCAAATTGTCTCAGAAGTAATTCCTTGTAAAACTCTACTTTATGCCACATACGTGAGCACCAGGGCACCCTCTTTGTTTCATCTCTGCCGCTTCTAGGGCTCTTTTGAATGGATCAAGATATTTTTCAACTCTTAAATCACTCTCATGATCAAGAAATTGCCATTATTCTGTCTCAATTTCTTTGTATTCCTCCTTTTCTCAATATCTTCAAATTTGGGATGCAGACTAGGGACATTCTGTAAGTTGGGGAAAGATGTGGTGACCAATTTGGAACAGCTCAGAAAAAAAAGGAGAAATTTTTAAAGTTTTTTTCTGCTCTCTAAATCAACTTCCATCTTCAAAAAAAAATTGAAGCTTCAAGCTTGCCCTTCAATCCTTTGGTTGGAATCAAACTCCCCTTTGAGCATCTCCAATTGGCACTTCTGATCTTTAAAACCAGCATTGCTGTTGGACTTCTTCCATCACCCATTTTCATGAGCACTCCTTTGGCTTTGCAATCCGGTCCATCCGTTCATTGCATGTCCGCCTTGGATCCAGAACTCTCCAATAAGAGCTCATTTTTCCATAACATCCACCAATCATTCATCACCCTTGCGCGTCATCCCACTCATTATCCTCCACAGTTCATGCTTTTATGCATGGCTCATCATTGCATGGTTATCACTAGTTATGACTCTCATCATTATCCTCCGCGTGGTCATCCCGCTCATCCAGTTGTCACCTTCCTCATCCTCTCAGGCCAGTCAACCGTTTGGTTTGTTTGGTTGTTGCACACAGTTTTCTGCTTTTTGGCTTTTGCGCGCAGTTGTCCCCTGTTTTTCCGCTTTCGCGCCCGGTTGTCCACTGTTGTTCCGCTGTTGCGCGCGGTTGCCTGCTGTTTTCCACTGTTGCGTGCAATCTTCCGCTGAGGTTCCACTGTTGCGCGCGGTTTCCCGCTGTTGTTTGCAAGCGTCCACAGGCAGAAGCAAGCAACAGATGGGTGCATGTGAGAAGATCTCACCCCAGTTGCAGAAATATTTTCAGGGAGGAATGGACTTCCTCAATACCTGAATGAAAAAAAACGCTTTCATTTGTAGTTTTTCTCTTGTAAGTAGTCTACAGGTTCTTTTGCCCATAAAAGGAGGGGCTATCCCCAGCCTGTTTGTCCTAGAATTCTATGATAGAATCAATATACAAACCACAATCATCATCATCATCATCATCTAATTCAATAAAGTCTGATCCATCATCTGGAGAAATTTAACCATCATCTTTATCCTGGGTATATCTTTTGATTTACCCTTGATCCTTGAGCCTCCATACTCATGACCCGTCCATTGTGAGCTCATCCTTTAACACCAAAAAATAGCGTTGCTGGTTGAAGAAGAATCCATTTGACTGAATTCTTGAGTGTGTTATACCACTCCTTGATCCCTTTTTTGACCATACTGGTCTTGATCATCCTTGATCACCTTTCTGGAACCAGTAATGTTTGACCAAGAGGTTTCTTTGATATTGAAAACTGGAGTTTTAAACCTCCCTTTATTACTTTAAATTTGAAATCCGCCACACTATTCTTGATTCCATTGAGAATTGTTGGGTTATTCTTGTTCAAAATTGTTACTGCCTTGCTTCAACAGCCTCATAAAACAAATTGTTTTTTTGCACAGCCACTCTCAGTTATCTGGTACCCTTCAAGTGCTTGATTGCGGAGATTTGGGCAGGTTCATTGAGAACCTGGAGGTTGGTTTGGATTGAGTTGATCTTTCCTAATCTCCTACTGAAAATCAGAGTAGTTAGCTCATGGAAATTGTTACTTACAACTGCCTTGTTCTATTGAACTCTGAACCAACTTGAACTTATTTTCTTCAAGTCTTTTCCCACATCATCTTGCCTCCAATGGTGTTGTTCCATTTCTACCAATTACCATCAAAATTATCCCTTTCCATCAATTCCTTATTTGCAAGGTTCTGGACCTTCATTCCGGTTACATTTGAAAATGTTTGTAACACTCAGGAGGGAAGCCTAAAGATCAACTTTTCCCTACACAGAACCGCCTGCGGCTCAGAACCATTTGGAGTCTTACAAAATCAACCATAGATCCCTTGAGTTGCTTGGACCTGATGGCCAATCATTCTATCTTAAATCAGCCATCTACATCCCCATCCACCAAATTCAAGTATTAAATTGTCATCTCAATCATCTGCACCTGTAGATTCCCAGTTTTCAAATTGCAGCCATGGATGGGAAAGGTTTGGTGTGTGCATTCTAAGCAGAGATCTTGGAGGCTTCAGGTTGTAGGGTTGGTCAATTTTTGAGTCCATTCCTGATAAATCCATTGGATTCAATCAAACTCAATGAAAACAATGTTGCCAAAGAGATTTTTGAAGAGTCACTATCACATTGTGGAATTCAAAAAAGGAATTCTACTTCAATGGTTCCCAAGTTAGAAGTTATTGATCCCTTTTGTCTGTAAACCCTGAGCGCAACTGTTCACCCTTTGACTGAGAGATAGAGAGATGAGTGTAAAGAGTCCTTCTAACCCCCTGTGATCTGATCTCTCCCTCCTACATCTGGGTTGAGGGTGCTGTTCAAGTAGCCTTCCCCTCAACCCTAACCTAGGTACAACCACAAGCAAACAAGAATAATGAAATACAACCCCTAAGTACAGAACCTTAGCCAAACTCTATCCTTCCAACCCCATCCCATGATCCATATCCCATACCCCATATCCCATCTGTATTGCCTGCCTGCAATTACATCCACCCGGTTTGTCCTTCTCATGACGCTTCCCTTGCGCCGTGACCAACTTGGAGACCCCTGCGCATGTCCGCATCTGCCCAACGCGCCATTCCAGATATCCAAGGTCCATCTGCCCAATCCAATCCATGCATCTTGCGATGCGCAATTGCACGCAATACGTCCAATCCAATCCAATCTGCCCCGCATCTCCAGATTCTGAGCCCAATTTGACTGCTTCTGAGCGCGCAGCGCGCAGCCCATTCCAACTCGCGTCCATAAAAGACCACCACAACATTTGCAAGTTGGTTGAAAGGCACAACCTTGACATCAGCTCCTTTGAAATCTTGACCACTTTTGCATTTGATCTATTCTCCAGGCCTGAATTAAATTCAGATTTTGCTGTTGTTGAAGTTGGTCTTGAAAGTGAGATGGATGCAAAGATCAAACCCATCTCAATCAATCATCAACGGGCATCTGCAATTGGCCTTCCAATCAAGTCAACTCAAGAATGACTCAAACCACTACTGCTTATGCCTTCCTCAGGATCAGTCCCAGCTTCATAAGATCAGATTTACTGTCCAAATAACTAAAACCAGTCAAACCTTTATTAAGGGCCATGGAAAATATCAATTGGCAGTCCCCAAACCATTCAATACGGATCACCTACTTCTGAACTCCCCTTGTCATCTTCAGCATTTGCAAACTTGACATGATAACCAGCTCTTTTGATATATTGCTTTTGAATTGTCTTGGGAGGATTGATCTCACAACCTGATCACCATTGATCTCACCATCTTGCTATCAGCTTTTCCTGGGAGGATTGGTCTGTAGTTTGCCAGCTACCTTCATATTCTACCTACAACAGCACTTTATTTCTTCATCAATCATCCATCAATCTTTCACTCATTTCATCTCTCAACTCTGAAAATCAACAAACTAAATCATGTTTATGAATTCTAAACGATCAAATCCAACGTTGAACAAATTTAACACATCTGACAAAGTCATTCAAATTTGAACTGAAGATTTTTACAGAAAATAGTAGAACTTATACTCTGAAGATAAAATTTGTATTCAAATATGCCCCAGGAAGTTTAAAATTCATTCAGATCATCTTATTAATCAGTCACTAACCTGTATGTGAAATTATTCCAACAGTTAGAAAAAAATTATGTTAATTGAAGAAAAAGAGTTTGATTCCTTTTTAGGAAAGTATTTTCCTCCAGTGCAAGTCAAGCAGGTGTGTTAGAATTTGAGTTTCATATATTTTAGTTTCACTGGAGTTTAAAGAACAATTGATTGGATTGATTTGATCCTACTATTTTCAGCCTTAAATTAATAAAAAATAGGTAAAATATAACTGGGCTGTGTTATAGTATTGTGATTACCAGACTGTTCAATCCTAGATATCAGAATGGTTAGTCATAGCATTTCACCTGCCATTTCACTTAAATTTCTTATGTTGATTTTACCTTATTCATTTTTTTCTCAAACACTTTTTGGCCTGTTTTGTATGTAGTCTATATAAAAATAACTGCTCTCAATCTGAATTAAGTATCTGTTCAGATAATCATATCAACTGGAGTGCCCTTTTACTCCTCATCTCAGGTCCGTTATGCTTGACTTCACAAGCTCCTTTCACTCATTTATCATCCTCTTATCATGATTTGAGAGTTAGCTCTTTTCACCTCTTACATCATTAAAATCTAAAAAACTAAGTTATCCATCTCTTCTCTGGTTGTTTTGCTACCAAAGCAAAGCCATACCACATATTTTATGTATGATATTTCCCTTATTCCAAGATACCAAAATTGCAACGGCAAAGCTTACAATTTGAATCACCTGAAGATAGGTGTCATGGATCCCCAGTATTTACTGTGGACCCTCTTTTTAATTATTTAATAATTTATTCATGAGTTAATTCATGTTTCTACCATACCACCTCCTTGCACATTCTTTATTAATATAATTGAGGAGAATTTATACAATAACTTGAATAATTTATTTATTCCAAATCTATCACCTCTACTAGCTAAAGGATTGTAAGGGTCCTTGCATCTAGTGGGCTGGCACCACTCCAGAACACTCTGATGAAGATACTCCAGTCTCTTCAAATCAAAAGCTTGTGTACACATTGAGTATATTGGACTAGTTACTACACTTCAAACTCAGGAATTTGTTTGCTGAAGAATGCAAAATGTAGCCAATAACTTTTGTAATAGTGGAATGTAACATCCTTGTCAAATCACATTTAGATAGTAAATTTATATTGTACAAATAGAGTGACTATTCACATGGTCACATTAATTCCTTGTATAATATGAAACTCTGCTTTTTTGATCTGAAATTTTTTTAACTATTTAAGAGACTAATTTGCTTTCTGTTTTTCATTCCTTGGAAATTGATTATCACATATTCTGATATTTTGAAATTCAGCCTACTCTGAAAATTGTTTAAAATTCCACATTCCAATTCCCTTTTGTGTTTGATTAATTGATACCAGGCCCATCCTAATCACCTGAGAATTTCTCAAAGCATTCTACAGCCTCATGAGTTTTCTAAATGCAACCTTTAGCTTCATAAATACTTACTTTATTTGATGTGATATTTAGTGTTGGCATCCTTGAATTAATGCAGATTTTTTCAGTGAAAATGTTAAATTTTCTTTATTTGAGATACCCAGGATAATTGAAAGCTTCATTAAAACCCAGAATTACCTGAAAACATGTGGAGAATGCCCACATCAATGATTAATACATGAATAATAAACTGCAAACCAAGGCCCAGCATAAAAGTGCAAGTGCTTCTGGTGGCTTTTTTCTTTAAGTGATGTGGTTCATAGGCTTTTGATAATAGCCTGTTTTAATCCCAAGGAGAATGACATCTTCAAAGATGAGATTGATGAGATATTGGAAAAGGTGGAGGGCCAAATTATTTTCAATTTTAAGGAAAAATAAAAAAAAAGTGTTTGAAGAATGGGAAAGAAATTTGAGGTAATTGAAAGGTTTTGATAGTATTCTAGGAAACAAAATTTGTGACCCTGTTTGAAGATGAATTGGAAAGTAATTGTTATGATTTTGAGTAAAAATTTCAAGCCATAATTTCTGAGAGTGTTGAAGCAGCATCAGGTTTTTGAGAGTACCAAGCCAACCTCAAGTGGTGCATATGTGATAGCCTATAATAAAGATAAAAAAATGAAATTAAATATAAAAAGAGGAGAAAGAAGTATAAGAGGAGTAGGAAGCAAGTAAAATAGAATAGTAGGAGGTTTTTGAGCTCAAGAATTCAGGAAAAACAGATAATTCAGGAAAACTGTTTGATACACAGCTTAAAGAAATGAATTTCCAGGATGTGGAATTGTCTAAAAGGGAGGAATAAATGTGGGAATGGAAGAAGATATTGAATTCCAAGGGGGAAAAAATGAAGGTGTTGAATGAAGAAAGAAAAACTTTGTGGTCAAGGAAGGATTGGTGGTGTTGAAATTCAAAGAATATTAAAGGATTTTAAAATTTTCTGATGCTTTTTTGGGTCCTCTGTGGATCACTATGAGGGATTAGTTCAATGGTTGGCTCCAGGTGGATAAAAAAATGGATGGAGAGATGAAAAGATTGAAGAATATTAATAAAGCAGAGGAATTATTAGAGGAAATGGATGATGGATTAAAAGTTAAGTTGGTAGTAATTTCTGGGATGTTCAAGGAAGAAAAAATAATAGAAATGATTATAAAAATCTTTAATATGAAATATATTTCCAATGAAGAGAATCCAGAAGTTTTGATTTATTTTTTAATTTTTTCATATATACAAATATATAGATATATAGGTTTTAATACTTTTTTATATTGGGTAAAATTGTATATAGGGGTTTCAATAAAATAAAAAGTTCAAACAAATAAAAATGAAAAATAAATAAAAAAATAAACTTAAAGAAAGAAAGATTTATTTCAAGAGAGAGAAATTGAGAGTTCATATTCAAGGTTTGTCAGTATATCTTTTATCAAATTCCCTGAATATCTTGAGGCAGTGGAAATTTTTTGAAAGGTTCCCACAGGTTAAAATCAGGTTTTTTTTGAAAGCCTGAAAATTTGAAAGGATAGTAATTTTTTCTCCTGTGTACCCTTGATGTAACAATTTAGCTTACTTCTCACTCAAGGTTTCATCAAGAAGAGAAATGCTCAGGAGGTGGGTGAGATTTTCCTGGGTATAAATACATGACTCATTTAAGAAGTGAAACATGGAGGGTGGGATGAATGCCTTTCCATTGGTGTGGAAGATTGAGTTGAAATGCATTCTGCATACTTTCTCAAGCATAGTGAATAATTGAGAATTTTATTCAGAAATTTATGTGAAGGGTTGATTTGTTTGAATTTAATTAAAATCTTTCCATCCTTCATTCCAGGATTTCAAATAAGGAAAGGAAATTTGATTATTATAAAATTGAGCTTTTTACTTCTCTATGGATTTTCAAAGTTTATCTGCAAGGTAACTTTGAAGTTCCCTTAAGGTTTTGAGGTAGCTGGCAGATGAGTTCTTGATGTAGATGGAAGATGGGTTCTGGGCATTGGTATGAACAAATCCAAATAAAGGGTTCCATCCATAGATGATTTGAAGCAGAGTTTGAAGTGTAGAATATTGAAAGTAATTTTTTTTTTGGTGAATTTGAAAAAAGGTAGCCAATTTTCCAAAATACCCTGTTGGTATTTGAGTTACATACCTTCAAAGATATTGCTCATGGATTTTGCTGAATTTTTTGGTTTTGAAATCTGATTTGGGATGATAATCTGTTGGGAGGCTCTTTTCAATGTTGAGGAGTTTACAAAGGGAGCTCCAGAAACTTAATTCAAAGACAGAGCCTCCATTGATGAAAATATCAGTAGGAAGACCATGATTACTAAATAAATATTCAAGAAGTTTTTTTGAAAAAGCCCCAAGCTTAAATAAAATCATCAAAATTACTATAATGAGGCCTTTTTTTGAAAAAAGGAATCATTTTGGCATTTTGATTTTTCTAAATTGAAGAATCTGGTTTAATTTTGGTAATTATTTTAAATGAGATATTTGCCTTCTGGCATGCTTTCCAACCCTAGGAAGGTGTGGAAAACTCAAAAATTAGTTCCAATAAAAAAAGCCATCAATATAGAAAATTAAGTTTTTTAATGCCCTTTTGAGGTTTAAGAGAGCTCCTGGGGTGGGAGAAAAAATCTTTTGGGGACTTTTGGCCCCCCCCCAAGGACTGTGAAAATCAATTGGGGAAACTGGGGGTTAATATAAGTACTCCAAAACCTCTCTGGGGTGTACTTGGGGTAGAGAAAATTTGAGAATCCATATATAATTATAAAAATACAAAAAAAATATCAGGGTGTATCAGAGTTAAGAAGCCCACCATTTTTTGAATGGTGTGTTTCTGGAAAATACCACTAAAAAACATTTATTTCACATCAGATTTTTCAGATTTGAAACAGACTAAATATTTTTTTCAAATAAAGTACATTAAAGTTAATGCAACATCCATTACATGCTGGACCAAACCATGCACCCCTTTATTCCCACTTCCTTCCATCTCAAACCTCATTGGAGATAACATTCATTGGATATGCCATCTCTCTTCTCTTGATCTTGCCATCACCACTTCCAACTTCCAGCCTCATCAACTTATAAATAATTCTTCATCTTTTCATTGAGATTTTCAACCTCCAACCTCATCAAAATCATCACTTTATTGCACCCATCAATTTATATCTCACACTTTCCAAAGGGATCCTCAGAAAAGGTCCCCTCAAATATTCTAATAGAAAATTGCAAGTAAATCAACCAGAAGAATTTTAAAACCACTCTAACATCCTCCCCTATCTGCTTCTAAATATTCTAGTAAACTAAAGAAAAAAAAACTCATCCTTTTCAACTTGCTGAAGATTCCAGCCAATTAAAATGCCTGTTTTGGTTCTCAAAACAAAGAATTTGTTGGAAAAAATCCATCTTTTTAGGTCAATTGCTATCTACTGATGGCCAATGAGCTGAAGAAAAAAATAGAAGATTGGCTTTACCCTCAAAAAAAACAAATGAGGGAGTAGTTCAAGAAATATTGGTGAAGTTATAGAAAAGCCCCCTCAATGTAACTATTGACTGGATTTGGTATCAATGATACTGATAAAGCCAAAGGGATCAACTTGGTGGTTGATAAACTGGAATTAATATGCAATTTTTATTTTCAAATTGAAAAAATATTTGGAAAGAAGGCAAAAATTCCCTCTCTAGCTTATTTTGATTCTCAAAGATTTGACCCCATTGATTCTGAGTAGATGGTGGCCCATCTTGAGCCAAGTGACCAGGATAAAAGAGAGCCCTTGATAACAGAACCAAGATTTGTTGATGAACCCTTGGATTGGCCAGAATCTTTTGACAACGAATACGTTCAATCAAGAAAATTTCTAATGGGCTCCACAGTTGCATCAATGATCCATTCCAATTTATCCTTGGATCAAACACTTGACTCTTTTTATTGGTCAATTCCAAGCTTGGGCCTAGTGATTTCCAATCAAATTAACCTTGAGGAGGATTAATTTGAAATTTTACCTCCTCCCCGACCAGGAACACTTATCTTATTATCAAAAGTGAGTATATGTTATATTAAAACTGCTAGTGAATAATTGCTAATTTTTTCAAAAACAGCCCTGGAATTTTTTAGAAAACCATAAGCTCAAGCCAATGGGGCCTCAAATTTCATCATGCAATGAAAGTGATTATTTTCAGCTTCAGTAATCCTCAGTAAATGGAAAGAGAAATTTATCAAAATAAAGAAACATCAACCACAAAATAAATTAAAGTTAGAGGAACCATCACAAATTTGGAGGTTTTGAAAAGATCCTGGAGAAGCAAGGTTTATTTGAGAAAATTGAAACACTATAAAATCAGGTATACATACTAATTCACTGGTAATACTTTCAAAAAAGTTTATTCCCAGATAAAAAGTGACAGGCTGGAAGTGGAAAATGAAACACTTCAGGTTTAAAAGGAAAAATGGGTGCCCCAACTCAAAATAGAGAAATAAAATGGAAGAGGTGCCTAAAGGGCTGAAAAAATAATCTTGATACTAAGTTGAATTTGAGACAAAATGATCAGCAGTTTGAAAGAGGCCAGAAGCAGGAGGATCAAATGGCAGCCAAAAAAAGGGAAAATTTTTCCTTGCTTTGAATTGGCGGGAAGCAGTAGACCTGTTGAGGAAATGGAAAAATTAACTCAAATAATTGGATTTTAAATAAATTCCTTTGAAAAATTGAGTCAATTTAGAAAAAAAAAACATTTTTTTTACAATAATTTTTAATTTTAGTTTTGCAACCTCCAATAAACATATTTTTCTATTTTGATAAAATTATGTTTTCATAGATTAGATCTACCCACTAGCTCAGTAAATTTTGGTGTTACTTGTCCTTTTATTTATTTTCATGAAAACAGTCATTTTGGTATTAGTGGAAGACTCAATGGCAGGAAGTGTAAAATTATTTAACTTAGTGGCAACCAGAAACAATTTGAAGATACCTTTTTCATTCAAATATGGTCTTAAAAGCCAATCTGGGCGCAACCCAAAGCTATTCAAAAATTTTCTAGAGCATATTTGGTGCCTAGAAAAGCTATTTTTGCACCCGGCCAAGGTTGAATTGATGCCTGGAAAAATAGGTCTGGAGCAAGGCCAAGTTTATCTTGGCGCCAATCAAACCTGGTCATTTTGAACAATCAAATATTTTTATTTTTTTTACCAAAATCAAAGGTTGAAAATTGTTGGTAGGGTGGATGGTAATTTTGATGCAAGAAGCGTTTATTGGCATCAAGGAGAGCTTGTTTGCGCACCAAGTATTTATCCCTGCAAGCCCAACCAAATCAAGACCTCTGGGCACCTATCCAAGTCATACTGGGCGCAAACCAAGTCAAACTTAGAAAGGTGACCAGAAGCGCTTTAAACACTATAAATGCCAAAATACAAGCCAAAAAAGACCAACTGAAATCCAGAGATGTCATATTCAAACATATTGTTAATAACTTGTCTGTTGGCCTTGTTGAAACCACCAGGAGAAATGAGTTTGAATAGTTATTGCCATGGCCACCATGCTGGCAAAAAAGATTGGATTTGAAATTTAATCATGTAATTTACATTTTATACCCCATCTGAATCAAGCAAGAAAATGAAAAAAAAACTTTCTTGTGCAAAATGAAATTCTAGAAATGTTCAAACTTTTTGAAAACCAAATAGGGTATCCTGGAATGATGGAAAAAGCAGTGGAGCAATAATCAAGGGAGATAAAGAGAGGGTGAGAGGAGATATGAATGGCTTAGAGAAAAGGAAGGACTCAGAGGATATTGATCATCCACAAGTAAATAAGGTTTTGAGGTAGCTGGCAGATGAGTTCTTGATGTAGATGGAAGATGGGTTCTGGGCATTGGTATGAACAAATCCAAATAAAGGGTTCCATCCATAGATGATTTGAAGCAGAGTTTGAAGTGTAGAATATTGAAAGTAATTTTTTTTTTGGTGAATTTGAAAAAAGGTAGCCAATTTTCCAAAATACCCTGTTGGTATTTGAGTTACATACCTTCAAAGATATTGCTCATGGATTTTGCTGAATTTTTTGGTTTTGAAATCTGATTTGGGATGATAATCTGTTGGGAGGCTCTTTTCAATGTTGAGGAGTTTACAAAGGGAGCTCCAGAAACTTAATTCAAAGACAGAGCCTCCATTGATGAAAATATCAGTAGGAAGACCATGATTACTAAATAAATATTCAAGAAGTTTTTTTGAAAAAGCCCCAAGCTTAAATAAAATCATCAAAATTACTATAATGAGGCCTTTTTTTGAAAAAAGGAATCATTTTGGCATTTTGATTTTTCTAAATTGAAGAATCTGGTTTAATTTTGGTAATTATTTTAAATGAGATATTTGCCTTCTGGCATGCTTTCCAACCCTAGGAAGGTGTGGAAAACTCAAAAATTAGTTCCAATAAAAAAAGCCATCAATATAGAAAATTAAGTTTTTTAATGCCCTTTTGAGGTTTAAGAGAGCTCCTGGGGTGGGAGAAAAAATCTTTTGGGGACTTTTGGCCCCCCCCCAAGGACTGTGAAAATCAATTGGGGAAACTGGGGGTTAATATAAGTACTCCAAAACCTCTCTGGGGTGTACTTGGGGTAGAGAAAATTTGAGAATCCATATATAATTATAAAAATACAAAAAAAATATCAGGGTGTATCAGAGTTAAGAAGCCCACCATTTTTTGAATGGTGTGTTTCTGGAAAATACCACTAAAAAACATTTATTTCACATCAGATTTTTCAGATTTGAAACAGACTAAATATTTTTTTCAAATAAAGTACATTAAAGTTAATGCAACATCCATTACATGCTGGACCAAACCATGCACCCCTTTATTCCCACTTCCTTCCATCTCAAACCTCATTGGAGATAACATTCATTGGATATGCCATCTCTCTTCTCTTGATCTTGCCATCACCACTTCCAACTTCCAGCCTCATCAACTTATAAATAATTCTTCATCTTTTCATTGAGATTTTCAACCTCCAACCTCATCAAAATCATCACTTTATTGCACCCATCAATTTATATCTCACACTTTCCAAAGGGATCCTCAGAAAAGGTCCCCTCAAATATTCTAATAGAAAATTGCAAGTAAATCAACCAGAAGAATTTTAAAACCACTCTAACATCCTCCCCTATCTGCTTCTAAATATTCTAGTAAACTAAAGAAAAAAAAACTCATCCTTTTCAACTTGCTGAAGATTCCAGCCAATTAAAATGCCTGTTTTGGTTCTCAAAACAAAGAATTTGTTGGAAAAAATCCATCTTTTTAGGTCAATTGCTATCTACTGATGGCCAATGAGCTGAAGAAAAAAATAGAAGATTGGCTTTACCCTCAAAAAAAACAAATGAGGGAGTAGTTCAAGAAATATTGGTGAAGTTATAGAAAAGCCCCCTCAATGTAACTATTGACTGGATTTGGTATCAATGATACTGATAAAGCCAAAGGGATCAACTTGGTGGTTGATAAACTGGAATTAATATGCAATTTTTATTTTCAAATTGAAAAAATATTTGGAAAGAAGGCAAAAATTCCCTCTCTAGCTTATTTTGATTCTCAAAGATTTGACCCCATTGATTCTGAGTAGATGGTGGCCCATCTTGAGCCAAGTGACCAGGATAAAAGAGAGCCCTTGATAACAGAACCAAGATTTGTTGATGAACCCTTGGATTGGCCAGAATCTTTTGACAACGAATACGTTCAATCAAGAAAATTTCTAATGGGCTCCACAGTTGCATCAATGATCCATTCCAATTTATCCTTGGATCAAACACTTGACTCTTTTTATTGGTCAATTCCAAGCTTGGGCCTAGTGATTTCCAATCAAATTAACCTTGAGGAGGATTAATTTGAAATTTTACCTCCTCCCCGACCAGGAACACTTATCTTATTATCAAAAGTGAGTATATGTTATATTAAAACTGCTAGTGAATAATTGCTAATTTTTTCAAAAACAGCCCTGGAATTTTTTAGAAAACCATAAGCTCAAGCCAATGGGGCCTCAAATTTCATCATGCAATGAAAGTGATTATTTTCAGCTTCAGTAATCCTCAGTAAATGGAAAGAGAAATTTATCAAAATAAAGAAACATCAACCACAAAATAAATTAAAGTTAGAGGAACCATCACAAATTTGGAGGTTTTGAAAAGATCCTGGAGAAGCAAGGTTTATTTGAGAAAATTGAAACACTATAAAATCAGGTATACATACTAATTCACTGGTAATACTTTCAAAAAAGTTTATTCCCAGATAAAAAGTGACAGGCTGGAAGTGGAAAATGAAACACTTCAGGTTTAAAAGGAAAAATGGGTGCCCCAACTCAAAATAGAGAAATAAAATGGAAGAGGTGCCTAAAGGGCTGAAAAAATAATCTTGATACTAAGTTGAATTTGAGACAAAATGATCAGCAGTTTGAAAGAGGCCAGAAGCAGGAGGATCAAATGGCAGCCAAAAAAAGGGAAAATTTTTCCTTGCTTTGAATTGGCGGGAAGCAGTAGACCTGTTGAGGAAATGGAAAAATTAACTCAAATAATTGGATTTTAAATAAATTCCTTTGAAAAATTGAGTCAATTTAGAAAAAAAAAACATTTTTTTTACAATAATTTTTAATTTTAGTTTTGCAACCTCCAATAAACATATTTTTCTATTTTGATAAAATTATGTTTTCATAGATTAGATCTACCCACTAGCTCAGTAAATTTTGGTGTTACTTGTCCTTTTATTTATTTTCATGAAAACAGTCATTTTGGTATTAGTGGAAGACTCAATGGCAGGAAGTGTAAAATTATTTAACTTAGTGGCAACCAGAAACAATTTGAAGATACCTTTTTCATTCAAATATGGTCTTAAAAGCCAATCTGGGCGCAACCCAAAGCTATTCAAAAATTTTCTAGAGCATATTTGGTGCCTAGAAAAGCTATTTTTGCACCCGGCCAAGGTTGAATTGATGCCTGGAAAAATAGGTCTGGAGCAAGGCCAAGTTTATCTTGGCGCCAATCAAACCTGGTCATTTTGAACAATCAAATATTTTTATTTTTTTTACCAAAATCAAAGGTTGAAAATTGTTGGTAGGGTGGATGGTAATTTTGATGCAAGAAGCGTTTATTGGCATCAAGGAGAGCTTGTTTGCGCACCAAGTATTTATCCCTGCAAGCCCAACCAAATCAAGACCTCTGGGCACCTATCCAAGTCATACTGGGCGCAAACCAAGTCAAACTTAGAAAGGTGACCAGAAGCGCTTTAAACACTATAAATGCCAAAATACAAGCCAAAAAAGACCAACTGAAATCCAGAGATGTCATATTCAAACATATTGTTAATAACTTGTCTGTTGGCCTTGTTGAAACCACCAGGAGAAATGAGTTTGAATAGTTATTGCCATGGCCACCATGCTGGCAAAAAAGATTGGATTTGAAATTTAATCATGTAATTTACATTTTATACCCCATCTGAATCAAGCAAGAAAATGAAAAAAAAACTTTCTTGTGCAAAATGAAATTCTAGAAATGTTCAAACTTTTTGAAAACCAAATAGGGTATCCTGGAATGATGGAAAAAGCAGTGGAGCAATAATCAAGGGAGATAAAGAGAGGGTGAGAGGAGATATGAATGGCTTAGAGAAAAGGAAGGACTCAGAGGATATTGATCATCCACAAGTAAATAAGGTTTTGAGGTAGCTGGCAGATGAGTTCTTGATGTAGATGGAAGATGGGTTCTGGGCATTGGTATGAACAAATCCAAATAAAGGGTTCCATCCATAGATGATTTGAAGCAGAGTTTGAAGTGTAGAATATTGAAAGTAATTTTTTTTTTGGTGAATTTGAAAAAAGGTAGCCAATTTTCCAAAATACCCTGTTGGTATTTGAGTTACATACCTTCAAAGATATTGCTCATGGATTTTGCTGAATTTTTTGGTTTTGAAATCTGATTTGGGATGATAATCTGTTGGGAGGCTCTTTTCAATGTTGAGGAGTTTACAAAGGGAGCTCCAGAAACTTAATTCAAAGACAGAGCCTCCATTGATGAAAATATCAGTAGGAAGACCATGATTACTAAATAAATATTCAAGAAGTTTTTTTGAAAAAGCCCCAAGCTTAAATAAAATCATCAAAATTACTATAATGAGGCCTTTTTTTGAAAAAAGGAATCATTTTGGCATTTTGATTTTTCTAAATTGAAGAATCTGGTTTAATTTTGGTAATTATTTTAAATGAGATATTTGCCTTCTGGCATGCTTTCCAACCCTAGGAAGGTGTGGAAAACTCAAAAATTAGTTCCAATAAAAAAAGCCATCAATATAGAAAATTAAGTTTTTTAATGCCCTTTTGAGGTTTAAGAGAGCTCCTGGGGTGGGAGAAAAAATCTTTTGGGGACTTTTGGCCCCCCCCCAAGGACTGTGAAAATCAATTGGGGAAACTGGGGGTTAATATAAGTACTCCAAAACCTCTCTGGGGTGTACTTGGGGTAGAGAAAATTTGAGAATCCATATATAATTATAAAAATACAAAAAAAATATCAGGGTGTATCAGAGTTAAGAAGCCCACCATTTTTTGAATGGTGTGTTTCTGGAAAATACCACTAAAAAACATTTATTTCACATCAGATTTTTCAGATTTGAAACAGACTAAATATTTTTTTCAAATAAAGTACATTAAAGTTAATGCAACATCCATTACATGCTGGACCAAACCATGCACCCCTTTATTCCCACTTCCTTCCATCTCAAACCTCATTGGAGATAACATTCATTGGATATGCCATCTCTCTTCTCTTGATCTTGCCATCACCACTTCCAACTTCCAGCCTCATCAACTTATAAATAATTCTTCATCTTTTCATTGAGATTTTCAACCTCCAACCTCATCAAAATCATCACTTTATTGCACCCATCAATTTATATCTCACACTTTCCAAAGGGATCCTCAGAAAAGGTCCCCTCAAATATTCTAATAGAAAATTGCAAGTAAATCAACCAGAAGAATTTTAAAACCACTCTAACATCCTCCCCTATCTGCTTCTAAATATTCTAGTAAACTAAAGAAAAAAAAACTCATCCTTTTCAACTTGCTGAAGATTCCAGCCAATTAAAATGCCTGTTTTGGTTCTCAAAACAAAGAATTTGTTGGAAAAAATCCATCTTTTTAGGTCAATTGCTATCTACTGATGGCCAATGAGCTGAAGAAAAAAATAGAAGATTGGCTTTACCCTCAAAAAAAACAAATGAGGGAGTAGTTCAAGAAATATTGGTGAAGTTATAGAAAAGCCCCCTCAATGTAACTATTGACTGGATTTGGTATCAATGATACTGATAAAGCCAAAGGGATCAACTTGGTGGTTGATAAACTGGAATTAATATGCAATTTTTATTTTCAAATTGAAAAAATATTTGGAAAGAAGGCAAAAATTCCCTCTCTAGCTTATTTTGATTCTCAAAGATTTGACCCCATTGATTCTGAGTAGATGGTGGCCCATCTTGAGCCAAGTGACCAGGATAAAAGAGAGCCCTTGATAACAGAACCAAGATTTGTTGATGAACCCTTGGATTGGCCAGAATCTTTTGACAACGAATACGTTCAATCAAGAAAATTTCTAATGGGCTCCACAGTTGCATCAATGATCCATTCCAATTTATCCTTGGATCAAACACTTGACTCTTTTTATTGGTCAATTCCAAGCTTGGGCCTAGTGATTTCCAATCAAATTAACCTTGAGGAGGATTAATTTGAAATTTTACCTCCTCCCCGACCAGGAACACTTATCTTATTATCAAAAGTGAGTATATGTTATATTAAAACTGCTAGTGAATAATTGCTAATTTTTTCAAAAACAGCCCTGGAATTTTTTAGAAAACCATAAGCTCAAGCCAATGGGGCCTCAAATTTCATCATGCAATGAAAGTGATTATTTTCAGCTTCAGTAATCCTCAGTAAATGGAAAGAGAAATTTATCAAAATAAAGAAACATCAACCACAAAATAAATTAAAGTTAGAGGAACCATCACAAATTTGGAGGTTTTGAAAAGATCCTGGAGAAGCAAGGTTTATTTGAGAAAATTGAAACACTATAAAATCAGGTATACATACTAATTCACTGGTAATACTTTCAAAAAAGTTTATTCCCAGATAAAAAGTGACAGGCTGGAAGTGGAAAATGAAACACTTCAGGTTTAAAAGGAAAAATGGGTGCCCCAACTCAAAATAGAGAAATAAAATGGAAGAGGTGCCTAAAGGGCTGAAAAAATAATCTTGATACTAAGTTGAATTTGAGACAAAATGATCAGCAGTTTGAAAGAGGCCAGAAGCAGGAGGATCAAATGGCAGCCAAAAAAAGGGAAAATTTTTCCTTGCTTTGAATTGGCGGGAAGCAGTAGACCTGTTGAGGAAATGGAAAAATTAACTCAAATAATTGGATTTTAAATAAATTCCTTTGAAAAATTGAGTCAATTTAGAAAAAAAAAACATTTTTTTTACAATAATTTTTAATTTTAGTTTTGCAACCTCCAATAAACATATTTTTCTATTTTGATAAAATTATGTTTTCATAGATTAGATCTACCCACTAGCTCAGTAAATTTTGGTGTTACTTGTCCTTTTATTTATTTTCATGAAAACAGTCATTTTGGTATTAGTGGAAGACTCAATGGCAGGAAGTGTAAAATTATTTAACTTAGTGGCAACCAGAAACAATTTGAAGATACCTTTTTCATTCAAATATGGTCTTAAAAGCCAATCTGGGCGCAACCCAAAGCTATTCAAAAATTTTCTAGAGCATATTTGGTGCCTAGAAAAGCTATTTTTGCACCCGGCCAAGGTTGAATTGATGCCTGGAAAAATAGGTCTGGAGCAAGGCCAAGTTTATCTTGGCGCCAATCAAACCTGGTCATTTTGAACAATCAAATATTTTTATTTTTTTTACCAAAATCAAAGGTTGAAAATTGTTGGTAGGGTGGATGGTAATTTTGATGCAAGAAGCGTTTATTGGCATCAAGGAGAGCTTGTTTGCGCACCAAGTATTTATCCCTGCAAGCCCAACCAAATCAAGACCTCTGGGCACCTATCCAAGTCATACTGGGCGCAAACCAAGTCAAACTTAGAAAGGTGACCAGAAGCGCTTTAAACACTATAAATGCCAAAATACAAGCCAAAAAAGACCAACTGAAATCCAGAGATGTCATATTCAAACATATTGTTAATAACTTGTCTGTTGGCCTTGTTGAAACCACCAGGAGAAATGAGTTTGAATAGTTATTGCCATGGCCACCATGCTGGCAAAAAAGATTGGATTTGAAATTTAATCATGTAATTTACATTTTATACCCCATCTGAATCAAGCAAGAAAATGAAAAAAAAACTTTCTTGTGCAAAATGAAATTCTAGAAATGTTCAAACTTTTTGAAAACCAAATAGGGTATCCTGGAATGATGGAAAAAGCAGTGGAGCAATAATCAAGGGAGATAAAGAGAGGGTGAGAGGAGATATGAATGGCTTAGAGAAAAGGAAGGACTCAGAGGATATTGATCATCCACAAGTAAAATATCACCAGTAGGGGAATATCTTTATAACCAGTAGCTTTTAAACCTCCTTTTTCCTGATAGAATACAAACTTCTTCTCCTTAAATTAAACCTTGAGTGGTAACCAATGATTCAAGTTTGAGAAGAGCTGTGGATATGATTTTTTAATTGCCTTCCTCAGTCATGAAGCTTTTAAATCTGGTTAGATCCTGTTCATCTGATTTTTTTCATATTTATTAAATTTTTTGGATCCAGATGAAAATGAGGAGGGGTAACAGAATTACTGCTAATAGATCCTGATTTTTCTTGATTGGTGACAGGCTAAATCAATTTACAGGAATTCAATTTGAGATCCTCATTAGAACTTATAAAAAGTGGAGTGGGGTTGCATGGGAATGACAGCTTCTAAACTTGAAATACCTGTAACTGATCACTCCAGAGCCAGTCTAAATTACCTCTAGTCATATTTTGTAAGCCAACCAGGGGAATTAGATCCATGATTCTGAGTTTCTAAATTAATGAAGTACATTGCTTGAGATTTTCTACTAACAAAAATTTCTTCATGGGAACTAGATACATCCATTTACCTCAATTAATACAATCTAAATACTTGATGATGGCAACCACTTTAGCTTTTGCCTTGGGATCCTCACAAAATATTACCAAACCATGTGAGAGAAAAAAGCACTCACATTTGATGGATGGGTGTGTATTGGTGATCTTGAGAATATGTAATAACAAAATTTGAGATCAAAGGTCCTGTGGATATGAGTGAGTGATGGTCATTCTCATAGAATTTTTGAGCTTTTTGGGATAATTTAGATGATTCTGGATTGGAGTTAGAAGGGTTCTTCAGAGGTTAATTGGAGTGTAATCAAGGTCACAACAAGGATAAATTCTGCCAAGCCATGGTATGGATGAATAAAAGGTGGATGGGGTTAGAAGAATATTTGGAAAGAGAGGACATTGAGGACAATGGGTTGTGAATGATATTCAAGACATAAAAAGATGATAATTAATGCCAAGGCCACTAGGGGTGAATTAAAACAATTATAGGAGGAAGGGATTGTGAGTCTAGATCTGATTAATTGGATACATGAGGGAAGTAAGCTTGTATAGTTGGATCAGCTTATCAAAATCATCTGGAAATAATCATCCACATCCATAAAAAGTTGAACTGAATAATTAAAATAACCATTGATTTTATATTAGGAGAAAAGGCTTGATTGTTTAAAATGATTATCATTACTTTAATTAATTACTTAGATATCTCAACATTCAACTCAATTTTCACCCACAAAGACAGATTTGATGGATAAATTTAATTCAATTGGGGGTGAGTTTATGAATCAGGGTGATTAATGATGATGGGTAATTGAAAAAATAGGCCATCAATTATCAAACTCAACCTTGATATTCTTATGTATAAGATTTATGGATGAATATCTCATTATCATCAGTGAGGAAGAAAAAAAAATCAATCAACCTTTTCTTTGATCTGGGTCTTTCTAAACCTCTTTTAGTTAAAATCCATCAGACCACAGCCAGTGAGTGGTCAAGAAAATTGAGACAAAAGTTTTCATTGATATCAAAATGAGATGGAGAGAGGTTATGCATAATCAAAAAATGAATCTTGGGACCTTGGGTTAGTTTTACCCAATGGAGACTGTAAAATATTGAAAAGATTTTATGAGGGTTTGGTTTGATATGCTTGTGATATTTCTTGAGGAGAAAAAACAGAAATTTTTTGTCTGAAAAATGGATGATCTGAATGATGAATCTTTAATCTTTACCAAGGTAGGAGAATTAATCTGATTTGCCTGGGGAACCCAATTTGGATAGGATGTACTTTGCGGTGAGAGGTACTAGATATTCTGAAGGATTGAGATTAAATTATGAGCTGAGTTCTCAGAATACCCATGGAGAATAACCATTAAACTTGAAATTGTATTTATCCAATGGTGTTAATTGATTACCAACCCTTCAAGAAGCTGAAGAACAATTCAAGAAAACAGGACGGGAGGGGAATGAAGGAAGGAAGGAAGGAAGGAAGGAAGGGAGAATGTATTAATAAGTTGAGGAGATGGGGTTAAATTTCAAAGTTGAATTTGTGACAGGAATTATAGTTTGCATAGGTCAAGGGTATCTCAAACTAAGGTTTAAATTGAGTGACCTAAGATTGGAGGGAGGTGATGATGGCTCAAGAAACAGTGAGTAATGGGATTCATTTAGATCTGAAAATGTGGAGGTGTGCATGGTTTTTTTCAATGCTAGGGATGATTCATGAATATTCATTCATAAAGGGCCAATTTTATTTTTGAAAAATTACATTTAAATGAAGCACACAGGTTGGGAAAACACCAGTTAGGGTGAATGTGTATTTTGGAAAAATACAATTTTAGTGGTGATTTAGTTCAAACAAATTCTGGTTTTCTAATGGTTTGTTCCATAAAAATACCCAAATTTGAAAAATTCCACTAAAAATAAAAATAGAAACACTTATTTTGAGGGGGGGAATCTGACCAACCCCCCATCAATTTTAGTTGCTGCTGCCGCCGCAACCAATGTGATTGGGGCGGCAAAAGCGGTACCAGACTGCGATGGGGGGGGGATTTCATCACCTTCCCCCCTCAAATTTGAGATTCAAGGGGGGGCACGCATGTCCATTGGAATTCCAGCCCCCTGGTGTGTGAGTAGCACCAAGCCACCCTCCCTGGAGGGGTGGCTTTTCCAATTAGTGTAAGTTACACACTCAACCGCCCAGGAGGGGCTTGTGGGATAGGATGGGTTTCACGGAAACCACCCCAACCATAACTAACCAATGAATGGTAGTTAGTAGAGAGGAAAAGGGCGAAGAGACGCCAGTTGGACCATATGGGTCCAAACAGGGGTGTTTTCATCAGCCGCAGGGGCTGGTTTGGGCCAACTGGGCCCCTGCCTTTGTATGTTACCATGCAAGACTCATAAAGGGACAATTTTATTTTTGAAAAATTACATGTAAATGAAACAAACAGCTTTGGAAAACACCAGTTAGGGTGAATGTGTATTTTGGAAAAAGACCATTTTAATGGTGGTTTAGTTCAAAAAAATTCTGGCTTTCTAATGGTTTGTTCCAGAAAAATACCCAAATTTGAAAAATTTCATTAAAAATAAAAAAACTTATTTCACATCAAATGTTTCAGATTTACCTCAAAATAAATGGTTTTTTTGAAATAAAGTATATAAAGGTACATGAAAAATCCAAAATACATTGTAACACACTGTCCACCCCTTGGTTTCCACTTCCATCTCCAAAATCATGAAATACACCATCAATCTGCTCTACATCATGCCATTTCTACTTCCCACTTGAAACCTCATGAATAGGGTGTATCAGAGTTAGCAAACCCACCATTAGAAACCTGCCATTTTTTTTGACCAAAACCGCCATTAAAAATGGCTGGTTTCTGAAATAAACATACCCCCTAACTGGTGTATTTCAAAATGGCAGTTTTCATGAAAATGGTAGATTTCAAACATCAAACCCTCCATTTATGCACCATCATTGATTGAAAATCCAGTCCATGAAAAACACCCATCCACAACTCCACCTCAGCAAATCCATAGCAATCCCATCTCCATTGCTTCACACACATCCCATTATCATCTCATCACCCCGCATCACATCATCATCTTTCTCAACATTCCAATCAAACGTCCCAGAAGCAATTTAAAAAGACAAAAAATCTGATTGAGCTTTTATCATTATTTGAAGCCGATTCAGAATCCAAATTGGGATCAGCACGGTTAGCCTTGAATTCTCTATTGGAAAAGCAATACATGTTTTTGAGAACACAGACTCTCCACAACCCTATGTATGAAAGGCAAAAGCTTCATCTCCTCCCCAACTTAAGCTTCCAGAAACTGTTCCAAACTTTATTGCCTTCATTCATGAAAAATTTGGAGATGATTGAAGAACACCACATCTTCCAGAAAAATTCTCAGAATCCTCAACACAATCCAGCTATCCAAGTGTCCATTTCTCTTTGTAGATTGGGGTGACATGGATATGGAGCAGAAATTCATCAATCAGGAAATCTATTCTCAGTTGGGTATGGAACCATTGACTTATAAAACAAAATATTCATGATTTCTATCCCATTTTTCTGTTTCTCATTCCTTTGTTGGCCCACCAAAGAAGAATGCAAGGATATATCTCAATTAATGCATACCAAAGGATTTCCAGGTTGCATTGGTTTTGTTGATGGAACCACTATCCTCTTGAGTCAAAACCCACAGCTAGATGGCAACCACTATTTTGATTGGAAAAAAAGTTAATTGATTCATTTCTTTTCCAAAGACTTTGATGAAACCTTTGATCACACACTGATAAAATATGTTTTGGGTGTTTGTATAGATACTCTGTGGCACTAAAACTTGTTTGTGATAACAAAAAGAAGTTCATATCCCTCCATGCTGGCATTCCAGTTTCTTTTCATTATTCATGTGTTTTCAATCGGATGCGGATTTCTCAAAAAACATACAACTATTTTGGGCAAGATCAATCCCTTCTGGCCAATTCAGGTTACGCTAGCAGAAAATATGTGTTTCCAGCATACCAAAATTTTTCATCCAATTATAAAGTTACCACCAATCCACTCCTTCCTCCTCCTCACCAAATCAACCCACTCAAATCCTCCACCTAATCATCCACCACCACCTCAAAGTCCCCCTGGTAATCCTCCTTCTTCTTCAGCTCCCAATTTCCCTTGTTCTTTGCTTGTCACCCCAGGTAAGCTCCTAACTCCTCCTCCATGACCTCATCAATAGCTGACTTCCTCCCTCCTCCTCTTCCTTTCAGAACCTAAGACCCATCCTTGCTCATTATTTTCTTGGCACCCAGGTAAGCACCACCCTCCTCATCCTCCTCATCCCTCAAACAGACTGTTTTATTGATTTATTGATAAATCAAACCGCAAGCCATTGATTGATAAATGGGTGAAAATAAATTCACAGCCCCAAAGAGCCATATACACAATTCATTTGGGCCCTGTGGCACTCTAAAAGTCTCAAAGGTAGTTGTGTAGCCACTGTAAAACTCAAAAGTAGTTGTGCAGCCCCCACACATCGGCCTAGCCTGTGTGGCACAACACCCAACTACATTCAAGCCATGTGGGTTTGTATACGGCTCAAATTTAGTTGTGTGCCATCCCACACCATTAAAAGTGTTGTGGACCAATAAAATCAAATAAATTAAAGTAAAATAAAATAAAGTGAAATAAAATAAAATAAAATAAAATAAAATAAAATAACATAAAATAAAATAAAATAAAATAAAATAAAATAAAATAAAATAAATAAAATGAAATAAAATAAAATAAAATAAAATAAAATAAAATAAAATAAAATTAAATAAAATAAAATAAAATAAAATAAAATAAAATAAAATAAAATAAAATAAAATAAAATAAAATAAAATAAAATAAAATAAAATAAAATAAAATAAAATAAAATAAAATAAAATAAAATAAAATAAAATAAAATAAAATAAAATAAAATAAAATAAAATAAAATAAAATAAAATAAAATAAAATAAAATAAAATAAAATAAAATAAAATAAAATAAAATAAAATAAAATAAAATAAAATAAAATAAAATAAAATAAAATAAAATAAAATAAAATAAAATAAAATAAAATAAAATAAAATAAAATAAAATAAAATAAAATAAAATAAAATAAAATAAAATAAAATAAAATAAAATAAAATAAGATAAAATAAAATAAAATAAAATAAAATAAAATAAAATAAAATAAAATGAAATAAAATAAAATAAAATAAAATAAAATAAAATAAAATAAAATAAAATAAAATAAAATAAAATAAAATAAAATAAAATAAAATAAAATAAAATAAAATAAAATAAAATAAAATAAAATAAAATAAAATAAACTAAAATAAATAAAAATTCAAAAAAAAACAAAAATCAATCAAAATATCAAACAATTTAAAAAAAAAACAAAAAAAATGAAAAATAAAATAAAAATAAGTAAAAAAAATTGAAGACAAAAAAAACTGGAGAAAAAAAAACATCAAAAATTAAATCAACAATGAGAGAGTCTCTGGAGCAGGCATAAAGTATGAGTGCCAAAAAATAAAATTTCAACTTGCTAGCCCTAAAGTAAAAACACCAAAAAAATACAAGCCACTTGACAAGCCCTAAGGTAAAAACATCAAAAAAAAGGCAAGTAACTTGACCAGCCCTAAAGTAAAAAAACCAAAAAAAGACAATTAAATTGACTATCCCTAAAGTAAAAGCACCCAAAAAAAATAAGTTCAACTTGTGTTAAGCTGATCTCATCACAAGAAGTAAAAATACTCCTTATGATGGGATCAGCCCAAGACAAGTTGAAATGAATCACCAATAAAATCTCATTTAAAACACTAATCATAATGATTTTAACTCAAAACACTCAACATAATGATATTTGAAATTTGATAACTCTTTTTATTCATAGAATTACATGTTGGCTGCATCAGAAACAAAATTCATATGGAAAACCAATCATGAAATTATCTCTATAATTGAAGTCTATAATCTAAAATTAACATGCAGTTGATCTTTGAGATGATCAACCCAACCGGAAGCTTTCTTTGAAATGAAATCAGAGGGCTTTTCTAAAATGGCCTTCTGGAATCATTTCTCCCTCCAGTACTAATATAAACCAGTTGTAATTGTTGCAAAAGGAAATTTAAATAGGCTCTGATTGATCTGTAACAAATTTTTTCATTGGAGTATAAGAACACCATAACACCAATGAAATGAAATATATAGGTCTGGCATATGTGTATGCTATTATTTGACCAATATCTAACTTAGAAAGCCATTTTGGAGAGGGAATCTTTGCATTGATTTCTCCAACCTCAAGTCTTTTTTTAATATTTTTTACCTGTTTTGCACCACCAAGCATGTCAATGTAGCATGCTTTGTGTTTCTCCAATGTTTCAAGCAGCTCCTTCCTCACCCTAAACCAATCATTTTCATCATACAAAAGCTATTTATAAATGACTCTAAATCCACAATTCCCATCACCAATTGGATCCCAAAACTCACCCAAGAACTTACCTAATTTCTGAGGAATTTGATTGAGGTACTTCACATTGGGTTCCTATAATCAAAACCAACTCATCCTAAATTCCAATGAAATTAATTAATCACTTCAATACTCACCAAAGATGAGCTTCTGGTTGATTCTTCCTGCAATTCTTCTTCCTCCGAAGAGGAATCAGATTCCAAATTGAGTGAAGCTAATTAAATTTCAGTCCCTTTCTCTAACCAATGACATTAAGATTCTGATCCTGCCAATTTTGACTAACAATTATCATCATATCATTATTTTCAGCCTCTTGGATGCCAAGACCCATGCTATCCTTTAGCTACCAGAGTTGATAGAATAAATAATAAATATATTATTTAATAGATGCAGCAAAAATCGGTAAAATATTTAGATTAAGCTTATTGTAAGGTTAATTGGTTTGGTTATGGTTTATTGTTATAAATCAATGTAGATAAATTGATTATTGAATATTTTTATAGAGGGGCCACAATTATATTGGGGATCTTTAACACCTCTCTTCAGGGATTTCAGTATGAAAACACGTAGTCCTGGTTACTTTGGGCTCTTTAGTTTAAAGGATATTTTACTCAAAGATAATATGTATATAAAATACAAGGTGGAGTGTCAGGGCTTTGTAACCAATCTTCCACGACAGAGAAAGGATAATAAAACTCACTGGTATATTATTAGATCCTTTGGGTATCTGTTTGGGACGTGCACTGATGTGTTAAACCTGTATACTTGGGTTATAGGGTTTTTCAGCAGTTTAAATTGATATAAAGAGGTTGAGGACAGATATTATTAATCAGACTAAGCCATAAATCACTTACTTATCTCTTATAAGTACATGATTACCTTGGCACAGTGTCGGGATATAAATATAACTGGGTCTCTTCCCATCAATCTCCTCAAAAGAGCTCTTTATTTATAGCTTTTGGAGTCCCAATATTATCCTTCTGGGGGTACAGGGGCTCAAAGGGACGGACACTAAGGATAGCAGGGTAACCAGTTGTAGCCTATCACGTGTTCTTGGTGCTGTAGCACTGGTAGCATCTAATTCCTCAAGGTATGGGAATTATTCTACTTTATAATTGATATTAGGATGTATGAATAACACTAATCTGTCCTATATATGTATTATTTAATTAATTATCCTTAGTAAATGTTCCCAGTAAGTTAATAATTATTTTAATAGAAATTTCTACGGACATTCTGATGTCAGGTGATTTCTCATTATGTATTAAATAATTGGAGTAAAGTCATGATATTGATTTTACTCCTTATTTTCGAGTTTCAGTTGATTTACTAAAATAATTACTTAAAAATGAAATTAATGTAATATTTTTACATCATTAGGTTTCTTAGTATTTCACAAAAATATTGATGTCTAGAAATTCTCATAATAGTATATTAAAGTATTTTAATATATTTTGAGAAGTTTTCATTGTCTTATTTTCGACATTCTTGGTACTTTGAATTATATTTAATAAAAATACGTATAAGGGTTATTTAAGCATTTTTAAATAATATTATTTACTTTAAGACTATCTACTATCCACGGGACCATTTATTACATATGTAGAATGTTCCTGTGTGGGTTGTAGCATGTTTACGCGGTACCTAAGTTTCTCAGGCTGTGGTCACTTTGTCAACCCATAGTCCTGTGGCTGCCTACTTGTCAGAGGCCTGGGGCTGCGTAAACAACCTTGACGGAGTGACAGGGCTGTATCTCAGCTGCGCGCGGGTGCATTGGCTGCTGCAGCTGCGTGCAGGAATTGTGACAAACCACATTTCCGTCTGTAACTCCTAAAATATACACAAAACATCAATTCTGACCGAATTTTAGGTGTGAAACCTATACGTGACAATATATGTGAAATAGTTAATTGGCCAAAAAGTTCAATAGTGGTGCTGTGGCATTTTGGTTTTTCTTTCCTTAATAATTTAAAAATACAAGGAGTTGGATTTCAAGGGTGGGGTCATTGAGCAAACCTACCTAATTTTGGGTGGAGAATCCATTTCTGTAATAATATGTATGGTTTTCCTACTTCTTCTTAGGTTAATTTTATTATTATTATTTTTATGTTAATTCTGTTCCTTTTGCAGCTTTCTCTGCAATGTTAGAAAGCTGAAAATCATCAGTTCACTAAAACCAAAAAATGAAAGTTTCACTAAATAAAAGACTTAAAATCTTTTTTCTTTTCTTATTTGGTGCCCCTATAAATATCTTTTCCCGCTGAAGCTGCTTTTCAAACTTCTTGAATCAAGAAGGATCCCTACAGGTACCTGTCAATTTTGGATTTCCTCTGCATGATGCAAAGACTTTAGGTTGAAGTCTTGGCTTTAATTGATAATTTGCGGTCTCCTGAATCAATTGTTTCAACAGTCTGCAATGTTCTTCTTCAGGGTATCCCACAATCATTGCATTGAGCTTCTCATTGAAATTAGCATTGCTGAGAATTTTTTCCACATCAACCTTTCAAAAATCAAAAGGATCAAATATTAGTAAATTAGGAATCATCATTCAAAAAGAATTTATTGAAAAGCATTTACCAACAAAAATTAATCGCAAAGTGATTTGAACAATCCAAAAATCCAAATTAAATCAACTTATAGAACTAGAACTGCAAGGGTCATAATCTAAAATCAACCAAGGATGAACATCCTCAGGCACAACAGATCCTTGGAATGCTGGTAGATCACCTATTTTGAGGGAACAGGGCAAACCCATAGTCTTGCAGTATTAATTGATGCTAACTTCCCAAGCATGGCTCTGCTTTCATTTCTCAAATGGTTCCATAAAAAGTTTAATTGCCTCTAAAGACAACTTGTATCCCAAAGGTAAAAGTTCAGGAGGAAGAAATATTCCCATCTTAATTAGAGAGTTTTAAAGCACAGCCTGAGCCAATTTCATTTGATTGGAAACTGTTCCCTCTAGGTTCTGCCAAAAACCCAACATTTTTCCCAACAAATTTTCAAGGAATTGGTTCAGAGTAGCATGGGCACCTTCAACCCAAGACATTGTTTTATTTGAAAATTCAGGTTTTTTGCAATTTAAAGCCATTCAAAGCACCACTTTGATATGGAATATGTTATGATCCATATACTCAATTAAATTCTCACAGTCTTCCAAGAAACAATTCATACAAGTATAATGCACAAGCAATCAAAAACTAGGCAGATTAAAAGTAGAGGAAGTGATTTTGCACTTACTCTAAGTTCAGAATCATTGACCTCTGCCTCCTCCTTGGTTTTTGAAGGCCCATACTTAGCCTGCAGAGAAATAAAGCTTTGCCACCTTTCAATGTCATTATTAAAGTGCACTTTACAGTTTGCTTTCATGTTTTTAGACAAGTTCCATTGACAAAACTGTCATTTTTCATCAGGGAAACTTTGTTCTATAGCACAAATCAAAGCCTTTTCAGGGTCCATCACAAATAGGTTGGGAAGTCTCTCAGGATCATAAGCCAGATTTTTTTTTCATTTACAGACCAACCAAAGAGATCAAACATTTCTCTTGTTATAAAAACAAGAGATTTTGTGAAAGTTTTCCGGTTGGCTGTAACTCCTACAACATGAAATAGGGGTATGTTTTACTCATTTGTTTTATAAGTACAATTAAACATAAGAATATCATGGAATTGCTTGAAAAGCTTCAATGAATTCGGGTGGGCCAAGGATAGGGCCTCCAAGTGACAATCTCCACTGAATTCTTCTCAATGAAACCAACCTGAATCACCAAGTTGTTCAAAGAGGACATGCATAACACTTTTTTCCTTGAGTTCTTCCAGTGTTACCTTTTGCTTAGTGTTAAATACAAGATTGTTTGGTCATCAAAATATTTGCCGCCATTGATCTTGCTCAATTTTATTTTCAGTTGAATAGTATTGAGGCCATTTTTCATGCCTTCTTTTAATTTCACTGAGGCCATCCCATAGATCGTCCTCAGTTGAGGATGCACTGAGGGCTTTGGAGATGGTTGATGGTTATGTTGATCATTTCTGTATTATCTACACCACAAGCGTTCTTTCTTGATTAAACTTACAAAGATTGAAAATTGAACCCAAACTTCCTTGTGTTAGTTTGCCTTGATCATTTGGTGAGCAATTGCCAAGAGTACAAACCATGTCTATACAAAGGCTATATCAACATATTTATCATGCTCTGAGTTGAAAACTGTTAAAGCATAACCATGCTTCATTTCCCGTGTTTGACAATATTTTTGCGCCTCTTCCCTATTAGGAAACTCCCTAACAGGAGGTAGATGAAGTGGATCTGTCATAGTTTCATAGTCATAGTTCAGTTCCCATAAAATTAAAGAAGGAAAAGACCAGAGTAACATAAAATTCTAGCACCACCAGAGGTCATGTCCATTTGTGAAAGATTTTGTTCCTGAATTGTCACCCTAAATGAGGGTTCAATTGGGGCTTCCAATGATTCATTACCCAAACCCTTCTTGTAACCAGCTTTGTTCATGGCACTATCAATTTAGTCCTTCAATGCAGCCATTGTAAAAAAAAGGGGGGCTTGCCACTGTTCCCATAATGCCAAAAAAATGCAATGGTATTTCAGTATTCAATCTCAATTTCAATTGAAAAACTATCAAGTTTGCTCAATTTTGAGTTGAAAACAATGAAGTCTAGTGGGAGGTTTTCACTTTAGTTTCACTTGAATTTCAATTTGTTTCACTTTATTTCACTTGAAATTGGCTTTAGTGTCACTTGGGGATTGCTACGTGTGGTCCAACATTTCCACATAGTATGCCTTGATCCCAAATTTGGGTTGATGGAACCCAAATGTGGTCCTGTGGGTCCCAAAAATTTTGGAATGACCCCCGGGGGCCGTTTACCCCCGGACACACCTCAAAAACGCTGTGTATGGGGGTACACAACCTAACAGCGCTGTGTACAGGGGGTATACCGCCCCCTGGGGGTTGCGCGTGTTTGAAACAACCCTGTCAACGCGTGTAGACGCGTTTTTTGGCCCAAATGTGCTATTTGGAAGCGGGTATGGGCCCCCACGCGTCCATTTAGCCGTGTATGGCCTCACACGACTCCCACACGACTGGGAGTTGTGAATTTATCATCTCCCTTGATCAATTGTTTGCCATTTGGTTGATAAACCAAACTGCAAGCAATTGATTAATTTTTTGTGTTTAGTTAAATTGATCAATGTAACTGGAAGAATTTATTGATTGCTTGCCAGTCAATCAATTGATCAGAAAGTAGGAAATCAATCAATTTTTTGCTGTTTGTGAAGAGTGTCCCCCCCTTCCTCTCCTCCTCCTCCTCCTCCCCAATAATTATCAATTTGTGTCTATTTATTTATTTATTTATTTATTTATTTATTTATGTATTTATTTATTTATTTATTTATTTATTTATTTATTTATTTATTTATTTATTTATTTATTTATTTATTTATTTATTTATTTATTTATTTATTTATTTATTTATTTATTTATTTATTTATTTATTTATTTATTTATTTATTTATTTATTTATTTATTTATTTATTTATTTATTTATTTATTTATTTATTTATTTATTTATTTATTTATTTATTTATTTATTTATTTATTTTTTTATTTATTTATTTATTTATTTATTTATTTATTTATTTATTTATTTATTTATTTATTTATTTATTTATTTATTTATTTATTTATTTATTTATTTATTTATTTATTTATTTATTTATTTATTTATTTATTTATTTATTTATTTATTTATTTATTTATTTATTTATTTATTTATTTATTTATTTATTTATTTATTTATTTATTTATTTATTTATTTATTTATTGATTTATTTATTGATTTATTTATTGATTTATTGATATTTATTTATTTATTTATTTATTTATTTATTTATTTATTTATTTATTTATTTATTTATTTATTTATTTATTTATTTATTTATTTATTTATTTATTTATTTATTTATTTATTTATTTATTTATTTATTTATTTATTTATTTATTTATTTATTTATCTATTTATTTATTTATTTATTTATTTATTTATTTATTTATTTATTTATTTATTTATTTATTGAGGTAGGATACTTTCACTGGATTTTTTTATTTTCTATGTTTTTTGATCATTTATATTATTATAACTGACTAATGAATGTTTTTTTTTTGGGATTCCATGCAATGCAATAAATTTTTCCACCCCTTGCTTGTTCTTTCCTTCTAATTGTTCTCCCAACAAACTCGAAATGTTAAGCACAAAATTGAATCCCATCTTGATACTCACCCTGATCAAAGCATATGGTTGGGAGGGAACAAGATTGAAAGAGATGGTTTAAAAAGGGCCTACCAGCAAATGAGGGCTCAAATGAGGGATTCTTAAATCTCATTTGAAGTAGCACAGGAAAGGATTAACAAAAAGTTTGTGTTGCCTTTGAAAAAACTGCATCCTTTGGATCTGTATCCTTCCATTGTTAAGAAAAGTCAAAAAACTTCCCCTGAATAGTTTGAAAAGGCCAAACAGAAGATCAAAAAGTTCCATTTCTTCAGCTCTTGAAAAGTATATTTTCAAGATTGATCTAATTTTGAGGCTATGGTTACAATAATAAAATTGGTCCCTTTGAATAAACTCTGTGAGCAAGAGAAGAGGAACATCAACTCATTCACAAAATTCCTTCACCAATTCAAAGGTTTTGTCAACACTGTTGGTCCCTCAAGATGTTGTTGTGGGAAAATGTTGCCAATTTTATGGCAAAAATCAATGCACCCTTCTGAAATATTTGGAAAATATTTGAAGAAAGGTGATTTCAAATCTTCCCCTCAAGAGTTTTATTTTTTTAAACTTAAGTCCAACAAGGTCTCTCAAATCTTAAACCAAATTTTTGTAAAATTAGCCAGAATTGCATTTTAATCCAAATTTTAAACACTGATTGACAAAAATATTGCCTCCCTCTCTTAATTTTAATTAGCATCCAGCCTAACTCCTTTTTACTTTGCCCCCCACATCACCTTCACTTCTGAATCCTTCTACAACTCTCGTCATATTGACAAAGGTGGAATATCTTCCTATTCCTTTTTACTTGTGGTTCCTACCAAAATTTTTAATGCACAAATAATCAAAGAAAAGAAGGAATATGAAGTATCTGATGGCCAATTTGTTTTTCCTGAATTGCTCTTGGCATTGATTTCAAAGAAAATGGAGTTTTTAAAATGATTTGGGCAGCAAACAAGTACAAGCACTATAATTTTCCTGCTTTGGAGACTGAAACTCATAAAAGGATGGCCATGAATATTCAAATAAACAGAACAAATCTGAACACTTGCAAGGACTTATAAATTGGAAAAATATATGCTAGAAAAAAAATTTGAATAAAAATACAATATATTTCTTTATGGGTGGAGTTAAAAATAGTCTCAAACTTTGTTGTTACCAAAGATATATGTTTTTTATTTTTGGAATTTTTATCAAAGTAAATATAATCAGAAGCCCAGCAATCAAGTAATCTGCTGTATTTCATCATCTGTTTTAATGCTACCAATACATGCCATGGCTACCAAGAAGCTATCTTTTTTTCCATTGCTAGTTTTACTCTCTCCTTTTCCAGTTGCACTTCCACTCATTCCTTCTTCTTCTCATTTTTTTGAAACTCCAGCTCTGCCTGTTTTACACTCCACCCAGCATCAAATTTCTTTTGATAAGCCAAAATCTCTGATTTCAGCTTTTTATAATCAAAATCCAATTGATGGTCCCACTTCTCCTTTTCAAATTGAATTTTTAGATTCAATTTGTGATTTCATTGTTTTTTGGAGGGGAATAGGAATTAGATTGATTTTGAAAGAAAGGAGATTAAATCAATGCACTTAATTTTACCTTGATTCTCTATGATATATTCAAAGCCCAAAAAATTCAAATTAAGTGTTTCTCCTCTGTTGACAGTTATTGGGGTTGATTTTGATGGAATTGGAGGCCTTTTTCTTTCCCTTTTCTTCGGAGTTTTTTGTTGGAATGTTTTCACTTTTATTTGAAGGTGATGTGGGAGGCCCCATTGTCTTGATTGTTTGGGCACTCAGGAAAGGATGAGGCTGTTTTTTTACATTACAAATTGGTCAGAATTATCCAGAAAAGACAAGAAATTGATTCCTTACTTGAAAAAATTTTGGTTGCAGTGGTGATACTGGAGTATCTGGCTCTCCATTGGCCAAGTTTTCCAGTTCTTCCACCCCAGGAATAGAACCATCAGAAGATGTAAGTTAGGGGTGCAAGGAAGGGTTTGTGGGGTTGATAAACTGAAATGTGGAAATTATTGGAGGTGGTTGAGCTGGAACATCCTCCTCAACATACAATTGGGGCCACTCCAAGGTTTCATCAGGTTCATAGTTTCTTGTCTGAGGATCTACAGCCAAGTCCTCAGCATCAATGAAATTGGATTGTTGGGAATCAAAATCAACTAAGGGGTTTTTTTGGCCTCTTTTCCAAAGATTTAATTCATATGAATATAAAAAGAACAAACAGAACCTCAATTATCAACCATCCAGTTGATTCCATTGGCTTAATTTGAGTTGGTGAAACCAAAGCCAGTGGAGATTGACATTAAGTAGACTTTTTTATAATTGGGTCAATAGTTCTTGAATTGCTCCCACATCTGTTTGGATGAAAGATCTACCCTACCTTTTTTTATTCTTCAGTTCATTGTCCATCAGGAGATAACCATTAGCCTTAGAGGATGGAGGTTGGCCAACTTGTGTTTCATTGTTGGATCCAAATCAAGCACCATAATTAAAGGGAATTTGGAGCCAGTTTACCAGGATGATGTGATCAGCTCTATTGAGCTGACTTGAGCCTTTGGAAGCTGATGGGGCAGGATTGTTTCATCTAGAGTTCCTTGGTGATTTTTGCTTTGGTGCATTGGATTTGTGAGTGGAATTTCAGCTGGAGGTTTGCTGAGGGGCCATTTGAAAAGAGTAAGAGGGATGGAGGGATGAAGCAATGTAAGGAATAAAGCAATGAGAGTTAGGAATTGATGAGAGTGATAAAGTGATTAGAGTGATGAATTGATGAGAGAATTGAAGTAATGAGAGTGATGAAGTGAAAAGAGCAATAAAGTCATGAGATTGATGAAGTGAAAAGATCAATAGGGTGTATCAAAGTTGACCAAACCTGCCATTAGAAACCCCTCATTATCTTTTGCAAAACCCACCATTTTTAATGGCTGGTTTCTGAAATACACATACCCACTAACTTTTTTATTTCAAGATGGCCATTCTCAAACATCAAACCTTCCATTATCATCCATCCACCATCCATCACATGAAAAATACCCATCCACACCTCCACCTCAGCAAATCCATACCAATTCCATCTCAATTGCATCACACAAATCTCATCTCCATTGCTTCACATCTCCTTTTTTCACTCACATGACACCCATCCAATCATAATATTTTAAAAGATGGGCCAGCTTAAGGGAAATGCGAAACCAGCTTCAAAATTCCAAAGAAATGAAGAGCCTAATCAACTTGATTATCAGTTGTGTAATCCTTCACAACCTTCTTGCCAACATCAAAGATTAAGGGGATGAAATCTTTCAAGAGGATATTCCCAATCCTCCTCAAGTCATTCCAGTCTCATCTTCTACCTCATCTTTTGCCATGAGAGAGTGGATTCTACCTCTCACACTTGTGAAATTTAGGTAAGATTGTCAGAAAAGAACAACTGAAGAGGAAAGCTTATCTTGCAAAGGAGGGCGGATCCAAGGAGTCGGGTGAAGGATCACTCTGGTTTCAAAGTAAGGAAAATGGATTATGTTCATTCACTTGATGTTCAGATGAGTTAAATAAACTGAGTAAAAAGTAGGCTTAAAAGTGGTTGAACAAGGAATGGAAATTAATAAGAAATATTCAATACTGGGCCATCAGAGACCGCGCAGTGTGATGGATAGAAAGTCAGGTTGCACTCAAGATTCAGGAAACACTATCAGTAGGCAGAAATTGGCAATAATTCTAACACACCCCCCTGACTGAATCTTGAGGGAGGTTAGACAAGATAATTGTTGGAATCCCAGCCTTGGACCAACGCGGACCTGCATTTTTCTCTATTTGTGAAGTGTAATGCCAGCTACAGTGTCAATACTTCAAATGTGAAGTCTCACTCCAAGCCAGACCATCTTCTTATGTTCAGGGAGTACTCTCCCGCCTTTAGATGGATGTTTATTCATCACAACTTCTTGTCTTCACTTCTATCATTTATTATCTCTCAACATTTTCTTTTCATTATACATCTCACTTGCACAATTCCGACTACCTCTCCTACCCCACCAAGACATCACACAGTTGGTAAATGTAATTCAAGACTCCTCAAGCTTCGCAACACTAATTTGATCATTTAACAGAATCACAACTTGCAGAATCTCAATCCATACAGCAGATCAAAGACTGTCTCAACCATCATTCAAGACCAACCCTATTTGAATGCAGTCTATGTTTGAGTGCTAAGCTAATTAATCAAATGCTTCAGTTCTGATTGTCTCCATTAGTCCTCATGTTATCCAGTTCAACTGATTGTCTTCTGAACTGATTGCGGGCTGATTGATTCAAATCAGACATTTCCTTTGTTGGTCTCTTTTCTTTGATTCACCTTTTGTTTACTTCATCTAAACAGTCTAACCAACTTTGCTCTCTCTTTTCTCATTCATGAAATCAAGTGGTCCTGGTTTTGTACCCTAAATTCTTTCACGGTTAAAAGTCAAAGATCTTAACAATTACCAAAAGACCAACACCAGGACCAGGAGGCGACAATGCAATGAGGACCATTACGCTTAAAACTTTGGTCTAATACACCCCTTTGCTCAATGAAGACAATTATTCAATCTGGAAAAGCAAAATGGAAAGCCTCTTTGACATTCAAGGAGTTCTTCAAATCATGGAGGATCCGGATACAAGCAAACAACTTGATCCAGAGATCAACAAAGACATTGCCCCATTCCTCCTGGCAAAACTCAAACCCTCAACGCACACAAACATCATCAAGCCAGGAAACGTTTAAAACTCCAAAGAAATCTGGATGGCCACTAAGAACTATTTTGCTTCATTGCAATCAGCCAATAGAGCCAGGGTATTCAATGGATTTCTCTATCTTCCCTTCAGTGAAGAGAACATCAAAAGATTTGTTACGACTGCCAGGCTTCATCTCAACAAGCTCTCCAAAGTGGGCATAGAACTTCCTTCTGATATCTGGGCGTATCTCATTCTGTTCAAATTTCCAACTAATCTCAAGAACATGGCCTCTCAAATCATGCACGGAGACAAAGAAATCTCTGTTGAAAGGGTTCTGGATCACTTGACACAATACAAGAAAAAGAATGATTCCAAGATTAAAGAAATCTCTCCTAGCTCAAAAGTTGACATCAACCTGTATTCTAACTATGCTCAATGCAAAAATGGTGTTCACAATCCAGAAGTGAAAAATCACCCCCTAGACAAATGTTGGATTGAGTTTCCTGAGCTGAAGCCTAAAAACTTCAGGCCTCGCAAATCAGAAAAGAAAAAACCAGATTATAGTGCCAACTTCTTCTCCTTTCTGCATTGGTTCTCACTTATTTCTCAACAAGCTCCTTCTAAATTCATTCTTGACTTGGGATGCTCCATTCATATGATTTGTGACAGGCATGTTTTCAACACTATTACCCCTGAAGATGGATAAAATGTCATCAAAACCGGAAAACCAGGAGCTTTGCTGTCTATCACTGGTAGAGGAACAGCTCGTCTCACCTTGCCTGTTGGAACCATTCTCCTCCAAGACGCAGCCTGGACCCCGGATGTGTGCATCAACCTTCTATCAATGGGAGTATTTCTGAGCAAGGAAGCAAAAATTGTAATCAACCACTCAAGCTAGCCACCCTCATTCAAAATGTGTCTCAAAGAAAAACCCTTTTTAAAAGGACAGATTTTCAATAACCTGCTTTATGCTATCATCCCTGACAATCAAAGTTTCAGCGCGACCTTGGAAAACGTAAACAATCTTCATCTCAAAGTATGTCACGCCAGTCTATCAAGGATCAAAAATTATCTCAAAAATTCTGTCCCAAACTCCATAAAATGGTCATTCAACTGCAAAAACTGTGACAGAAGTAAAATCACCAAGAGCCAATTTAAAGAAGCCTCTACCAAAGCTAACAAGATAATTCAAAGGATCCATGCCAATCTTATTGGCCCAATCTCTCCAATGGCTAAAGGCGGATATTGCTACTCTCTTACACTAGTCAACAGCCACAGTGGTTATATCAGTTGCATCCCTATGAAAAACAAAAGGGACGCTCCTGACATTATTAATTTTATTTTTCTCAACAAATTCAATCGCCTCCATTATTTTCCTACAGAATTCTGCAGCAACAGAGGAGGCGAATTCATTAATGAAGATTTGACCAAGTTCTTCAAGGAGAAAGGCATTTGAAGAATAGTTTCCAAGCCATACCATCCAGAACACAACGGAAAGTCAGAGCAAGCCAACAGAACTATTGCTGAATCAGTCATAGCAACACACTTGTCCTCAAAGATCCCCAAGGATTACTGGCACAAGACAATTTGAAGCTGTGCACTTGCTCTCAATCAAATTCCAAATGCTGAAAGTTTAGTTCCTTGGGAAACTATGCACAGGACTCACTTGCACAATTGGATATCTCCAACCTGTCAGCTTGCTACTATTGCAGAGCAAGATGCAAAAGTAACAAAAATAACATAAAAATAATAATAATACAATTAACCTGAGAAGGAGTAGTAAAACCATAAATATCATTACAGAAATGGATTCTCCACCCAAAATTAGGTAGGGTCACTCACTGACCCCACCCTTTAAATCCAACTCCTTATATTTTTAAATAATTAAGGAAAGAAAAACCAAAATACTACGGCTCCAATATTGAGTTTTTGGTCAATTAAATAATTCACACACATTGTCACGTATAGGTTTCACACCTAAAATTCAGTCAGAATTGAGGTGTTGTGTATATTTTAGGAGTTACAGGCGGAAATGTGTTTTGTCACAATTCCCGCACGCAGCCGCGGCAGCCAATGCACCCGCGCGCGGCTGAGATAAAGCCCTGTTACTCCGTCGAGGTTGTTTACGCAGCCCCGGGCCTCTGAAAAGTACGCAGCCGTGGGACTACAGGTTGAAAGAGTGACAGGCGGCCTGAGAGGCTCAGGTACCGCGTAAAAATGCTAAAACCTACACGGGAACATTCTACATATGTGATAAATGTTCCCGTGGATAGTAGACGGTCTAAAAATACATAATATTATATAAAAATACTTAAAGAATCCTTATACGTATTTTTTATTTAATATAATTCAAAGTACCAAGAATGTCGAAAATAAGACAATGACAACTTCTAAAAATATATTAAAATACTACAATATACTTTTATGAGAATTGCTAGACATCAATACCTTTGTGACATACTAAGACAACTAATGATGTAAAAATATTACATGCATTCCCATGACTTATATTTTTAAGTAATTATCTTAGTAAATCAACTGGAACTCAAAAATAAGGAGTAAAACCAATTTCATGAATTTTACTCCAGATATATAATACATAATGAGAACTTACCTGACATCAATATGTCCGTAGAAATTTCTATTTATATAATTATTAAATTACTGGGAACATTTACTAAGGATAATTAATTAAATAATACATCAATAGGACAGGTTAGTGTTATTCACACGTCCTAACGTCTATTATAAAGTAGAATAATTGCCATACCCTGAGGAATTAGATGCTACCCGTGCTATAGCACCACAAAAACATGACAGGCTACCCCTGGTTACCCTGCTAGCCTTAGTGTCCGTCCCTTTGAGCACCTAAAACCCTCAGAAGGACAATTTGGGACTCCAAAAGCTATAAATAAAGAACTCTTTTGAGGATATTGATGGGCAGAGACCCAGTTATATTTATATCCAGACACCATGCCAAGGGAAGCAAGTACTTATAAGAGATAGGTAAGTGATTTATGGCTAAGTCTGATGAATAGTATCCGTCCTCAACCTCTTTTATATCAATTAAAACTGCTGAACCACCTTATAACCCCAGTGTACAGGTTTAACCCATCAGTACACGTCTCAAACAGATACCCAAAGGATCTAATAATATACCAGTGAGTTTTATTATCCTTTCTCTGTTGTGGTAGCTTTGCTACAAGGCCCTGCCACTCCACTGTGTATTTTATATACATATTATCTTTGGGTAAAATATCCTTTAAACTAAATAACCCAAAGTAACCAGGACTACGTGTTTTCATACTGAAATCCCTGAAGAGAGGTGTTAAAGATCCCCAATATAATTGTGGCCCCTCTATAAAAATATTTAATAATCAATCTATTCATATTGATTCAAAACAATAAACCATAACCAAACCACTTAACCTTGCAATAAGCTTAATCCAAATATTTTACAGATTTTTGCTGCATTTATTAAATAATATATTTATTATTTATTCTATCACCTCTGGTAGCTAAAGGATAGCAAGGGTCTTGGCATCCAGGAGGCTGAAAATTGGGGGGAAATATTCCATTTTATTATAATTAATAACTTGGACCAGACATTTCACAAAAAAATCAAATCAAAGATAAATTTATCTGACTTTATAACTGTGATTTATCATTAAATTCTTTTGCAGTGGATGTAAAAACTAATGCAGAATTAATAATCTATTATTTAAATCTTTTAAAGATAAGAAAAGAAGAATATATTAAGAATTTAAAACCTACTGGTTGGAAAGCTTTAACTCAAGTTGAGCAACTTAATATCTCTTCTGCACGTAAAAACTTAGATAAACTCCTTGAAAAGGAAGATGTTGAAAGGCGTATCAACTTTAAGGCTCTATTAATGAAACATAAAGCTTGGAAGAAATACCGTATAGATTCCTTTTTGAAATATAAAAGTAAGTTTACAACTTGTATTACCATATTATTTTTTAAAAAAAAATAATATTGATATATTTTACTAACCAATAAAATACAATTTTTTATCAGTGAAACCTCCTGTACCAGAAACCACCACCACTGAAGTTGATCTTTTGGATCAGGAAATCCCAGATATCTCTGGACGCCCTAAAAATATTGATTGGGCAGGTGAAGACCTCATTGGAACACACCAAGACCCCTTAGGATTACCTACTAAGGATCAATTTAACCCCAATAAGGTCTTGGGACCTTTGAACATTAATTTAAGTGAGTTTTGAATAAAACTTATTTTTACAGATTTTTTCTGTAAAATAATTATAAACATATTATTCTAAAAATGAATAGACGTAACACAAGAGACTCAGGGAGAATTCCCTCCTATGGATCTTTTCCAACAGCTCTCAGTAACCATAAGACCACCAATAAGGACAACCATGAAGGGAATAGAACCCATGAATCAAATGTTGATGGACAAGGAGCAGCACCAATCACTTCTGCCCTCTCCCAACCTAGAGCCAGAGAAGGTAGTAGAATCAAGCCACCCTCCTTTACAAAAAGATTCCCTGCAGCCACCCAAGAAGAATCTGGCCAAGAAAGCCAGGATCAAAGACTTAGTCAAAGAGCACATGAAATATTGGGAAGAATTCAAAGAAGCCCAAGCCAAGGAGGACATGCTATCTATGAAAAAGAGATTTTTTCTGTAAAATACTTATAAGCATATTATTCTAAAAATGAATAGATGTAACACAAGAGCCTCAGGAAGAATTCCCTCCTATGGATCTTTTCCAACAGCTCTCAGTAACCGTAAGACCACCAATAAGGACAACCATGAAGGGACTAGAACCCGTGAATCAAATTTTGATGGACAAGGAGCAGCACCAATAAATTCTGCCCTCTCCCAACCTAGAGCCGGAGAAGGTAGTAGAATCAAGCCACCCTCCTTTACAAAAAGATTCCCTGCAGCCACCCCAGCAGAATCTGGCCAAGGAAGCCAGGATCAAAAACTTAGTCAAAGAGCACATGAAATATTGGGAAGAATTCAAAGAAGCCCAAGCCAAGGAGGACATGGTATCTATGAAAAAGATAATCTCCCAGGCAAAAGCCACCCAGATAGCTCTTCAGAAAATGATTCCAAGGAAAGATTTAGAATCCTACATAGAAAAGTGGAATCCTTGGGATCAATTAGCCCAACTGAAAGGCAAAGGATCAGGAAAGAAGAGATCCTCTTCCCATCCCAAGCCAAACGGAAAGAAAGACTGGGATAAGATAATATCCCTAGCTCAAAAGTGTAAAAAGGTTTACAAAAATTAGCTTCTAATTCTGAGCCCAAACAAACCTCTGATGTAATTACTTCCTTTTCTAATGATATGAGTCATAATTTCAAAATTGTTTGTGAAAATTTGGACGGGTTTATACCCAAATGGATAAATTAACCTCAGTGGTAGCCAAATTGATTAATAACCAAACAAAGATGGTAGGAATGGAAGAAATCAAAGAACACACAGAAAAGTTATTGGAGACAATTAATCAAGCTAGGATTAAACAGACTCAAACAATTGAGAATATGTTATCAGGAATCCAAGAAGATTTTATTATGTCTTTCCACCCCTTAAAAGAAGAATTGTCAACCACCACTAACAGCTCTATTCGATCCCTTAGTGAAAAATTGGATGTGCGTAATAAAAAAGTGGACCTGCAACTTAATCTGATCAAAAATGATCTTAGAGAATTGAAAGTCCGTCTGACCAACCCCTTGGGGAGTACCTCAGAGGAACCAAAATATCCCAGAAAAACCTCTACTCCTTATGCATCACCCTTTTTAGGAATCCATAGGAGTGAAACCTTTAGGCCTAGTCCTACCCCTGAGATGGAGCAAGCACTTAAACTTTTACCCCCTATTTCTGAATTGCCCTAGTTTTCCGGTGAAGGAGAATAAAATCATATAAATTTTATTAAATTTATTGACTACACCATTAACTCTTATGACCTATCAGAAGCTATAGCTGTAGTCAGGCTACCCAGGCTATTTGAAGGAGTAGCATTGGACTGGTTTATCAGTAAAAGAGAAGAAGTAGGATCTTTACCATGGAATGCTTGGAAAATTCTGATTAAATGACAATTTGGTTCTAGAATGTGGAAAAGGAAAATGATGAAAAATTTTGAAAATTCCTCATTTGACCCCTCCAAGGATAAACCTCACAAATGGTGCTTGGAACAGAAGAAAAGGTTGCATTGCTTCTATCCAGAAGCTGATAAAGAGAAATTAAATGAAAGACTCCTCAACCTGTGTCCTGGGCATCTTAACCATAGTGTAACATGTAGGATGAGTATGGATGCGGAATTGCCCACTCTAATCAATGTGCTAGAAGAAGTAATAGATATGAATGGGTTGGAAAAGAAAGCCCCTTCCAGACTCAAAGAGAACTATAACATCAACAAAAAAAGAGAACAACCTCCTCTGACAAATTCCTCTGATAATAAGAAACCTAATGAGAATAGGGATAAAGAGAGGATGCCAGCAACTTGTTGGAATTGTAACAAGATTGGGCATATTAGACAAGACTGCCCATTACCTAAAAGAAAGATAGAAGTCCTAGAAGGAGAGCAGGAGGTTGAAGGGAATCAGAACTATAAAGATATAGCTGATACTGAAGGATCTCTTTCTGAATGTGAATTGATCCTGACCACCCCTGTTAATTTTATAGAAGGAGATATAGGCACTTCTCCAGAAATCAATAACATCCATGGGGATTCTATCTTGCCCCAACAATGGGATCCTACCATAATTCCTAGGCATATTATGGATTTCAAACCATTAACAGTTAAACCTATGAGTGGGAAAAGTTATACCACTGGTCAAACTTGTGATGCAACAGGATTGTATAAAAACAGACCTATAAGGTTATTACTGGATAGTGGAGCCTTTTGCTCATGTTTCTGTGCTGAATTCTTAAACAAATGGGACCCCAATTGGAAAGAACACCTTTTTCCCATCCCAAAAGCCAGGTTCAGCTCTTGCAACTCTACCATGAATTCTATTGGAGTATGGAATGCCCCTATAATACTACCTCACACTAAAGGATCTTTGAGAATACAAGTGGAATTTGTAGTATTGCTCAATGGACTATGTGACTACCTGATACTGGGTAATGATGCCTTATGGCTATATGGTATAGACGTGTTCCAGAGTAGAGGAAGATACTTCACAGTAGGAGGTAATTGGGATAAGAAGTTTAAGATATGCACCATTCAGTCTAACTTCCCCTCCTCTACTTATCAAAAGCATTTAGAAGACTTTGACCAAGAATATTTCTCTCAAGCAGCTCTGAATATGAAACTTTCTGAGGAACAGAAGAAAGATATATTGAAGTCTGCTTTGAGAACCAGAACTCTTTTTGTACTAAAGATCATCCCATTGGTGATATTAAAGGACATGATATGGTATTGAAATTGACCATTAAGCCTCCTTATCCTCCTAACTTAAGAAGGCCAGCCTATCCTTCTAGTCCTCAGTCTAGAAAAGCTCTTGAGGAAAATATCCAAGAACTGATAGACTTACAAGTATTAAGGAAAGTAGGGCATAATGCACAGGTAGATGTGACCACACCTGTAATCATAGCTTGGCATAATGACAAGTCAAGAATGGTAGGAGACTTCATAATGCTCAACAATTACACTCAAGCAGATTATTATCCTATACCCCAGATTGATCATTCTCTGCATAACTTTTCCAAGGCTAAGTACATCACTACTATGGATATGCTTAAAGGTTTCCACCAGATACCAATAAGCCCTGAAAGAAGGATGTTTATGAGAATAATCTGCCATTTGGGAATATATGAATATCTCAGGATGCCCTTTGGTATAAAGAATGCTCCATCACACTTCCAGAGAACAATGGATACAGTTCTAGGTACTTACATCAGACAAGGATTGATGATGGTATATATAGATGATTTTATCATATACTCTGATGATTGGGATACTTATATTAACCAAGTAAGATTGGTACTCCAGACTATCTCCAGAGCAGGATTGGAGGTGTCCATGAAAAAATACAACTTTGGCTATGGATAATTGAAAGCCTTAGGACATATAGTCTCTGGTCTAACTCTAGCTGCTGATCAAAATAAGATAGCAGCTGTCATGAATAGACCTATGCCACAAAACAAAACAGAATTACTGTCTTTGATTAGTTTTTGCAGTTATTACAGACAATAAATACCAAAGTTTGCTATGCTAACTAAAAGTCTGTATGAAGTATGCAACAACAACACCCTATTTGAAATGACTCATGAGAGACTAAAGAACTATGAGGAATTAAAAATAGCTATGACCTCTACTCCTCTACTTATCCAACCAGATTACTCCAAGTCCTTCAAACTGTACATTGACGCCTGCATGGAAGGGCTAGGAGCTGCTCTACATCAGCAAAGGATAGAAGAAGACAGACCATTAGAGAAACCAGTACTCTTCATATCTAGACAGATCAAAGATACAGAGAAGAGATATGAGGCTAGTCAGTTGGAATTTTTGGCACTAGTATGGGCTTTAGAGAAGCTACACTATTACTTAGAAGGCACCACTTTTCAAGTAATCACGGACTGCAATGCTGTAAGAACTCTTATGAACATGAAAACTCCCAGCAGACATATGCTCAGGTGGCAAATTGCTATACAACAGTATAGAGGAAAGATGACTATAGTGCAAAGCTGGAGCTAAACATCAGAATGCTGATATTCAAAGTAGGAATGATTTGCCTAATGACTCTAACAATCCAGCATATGACCCTGAAGATCAAGACATTTTTCCTATCCTGAACATCAATCTTTTTGCATTGAGTGCTCCAATAATGGGGATCCACTTATGTGAATTAGATACTGCTTTCTTCAACCTAGTAAGGGATAGCTACTCTCCTGAAATCAAGCTGCTGATTACCATTATGGAATGTGAATCCCCAGAAGCAGCTTTGATTAATAGCCTGCCTGCTTCATTACTTAAACCCTATAAATCAGGAAGGTTTAACTTTTGGGATGGTCTCCTTTACTATAGACACCAACATTCCAGCGTATTAGTACTAAGCAACAAAGAACATATACAACATTTACTCCAGGAATGCCCTGAAAACTGTTAATCAGGGCATCTATCCACAGAAAGAACTTTAGAAAAAGTAAAACAAACTGCTTGGTGGATAGAATGGAAAGAAATCACTACTGAATATGTCACTAGCCGTGAAACCTGTCAGAAATGTAAAAAAAATACTGGAAAAAGGTTTGGACTCTTACAGAAGATATCTGAACCTACAACCAGATGGCAAATCATCAATATGGATTTTGTCACCAGCCTCCCCCCTGGAGGTACTCATTCACATAACTCTGTCCTAGTTATAGTTGACAGATATTCTAAAAAGACAAAATTCTTACCTAACCACAAAGAATATAGTGCTATGGATGTAGCTTTACTATTCTGGAATAGGATCATAGCTGATGTGGGTATACCCAAGATTATAATCAGTGACAGAGACCCCAAATTCACCTCTGAGTTTTGGAGGAATCTACATGATATACTAGGTACTACTCTAGCCTTTTCTACAGCATACCATCCCCAAACAGACGGATTAACTGAAAGAATGATACAGACCCTAGAAGATATGCTAAGGAGATTCTGTAGCTTTGGTCTAGAATACAAAAATTCAGATGGTTATTTCCATGATTGGGTAAGCCTACTCCCAGCCCTAGAAATGTTTTATAACAGCAGTAAACATTCTACTACCATTGAAGCTCCTTACATACTAGAAAGAGGATGGATTCCAAAACTCCCTAGGAATAACTTAAACTATAACTTAGCCACTATTCATCCAACATCTCTTGAATTTAAAAAAATGATAGATCTGGCAAATAATCATCCAAGAAATGTGCAGAAGAAGCAGTAGAATACAAAAAACAAAGATGGGAAAAATCACATAAAGAATCTGATTTTAAAATAGGAGATCAGATCTTGATATCTACAAACAATTTCAACAAACTAGCAGGCAACAGAAAACTGAAACCAGCCTTTTTTGGACCATTTGTTATCAAGAAGATGCATGGCAAAAATGCTGTCAAAGTAGTCTTGAGTGAAGAACTATCAAGGAAACGTCCAGTATTTCCTGTTAGCCTAGTCAAACACTTTCAACCAAGAGAAGGGAGAAACCTCCCTCCAGCAATAATCCCAATAGAACCTGACCCTGTGAAAGAAAAAGGGAAAGTCAGCAGGATATTGAGAGATAAGGAAGAGAGAGTACAAGGAAAAGATGTTGGATTATACTTAGTAAGATACAAAGGAGAATCTGCAGAAAAAGATGAATGGTTACCAGAAAATAACATACCTGATGGACCAATACATCTCAGAAACTACAGAGCCAGCAAAAGGAACTGAAACACACATGAAGTCAATTTTCTCCCAACATCCTCCAGATTTTTTTTCAGATATGGCCATATCTTGCAGTGGGGAAATGTCAGCTTGCTAGTATTGCAGAGCAAGCTACAAAAGTAAGAAAAATAAGATAAAAAAATAATAATACAATTCAAATGAGAAGGAGTAGTAAAACCATAAATATCATTACAGAAATGGATTCTCCACCCAAAATTAGGTAGGGTCACTCACTGACCCCACCCTTGAAATCCAACTCCTTATATTTTTAAATAATTAAGGAAAGAAAAACCAAAATACTGCGGCTCCACTATTGAGTTTTTGGTCAATTAAATAACTCACACACATTGTCACGTATAGGTTCCACACCTAAAATTCAGTCAGAATTGAGGTGTTGTGTATATTTTAGGAGTTACAGGCGGAAATGTGTTTTGTCACAATTCCCGCACGCAGTCGCGGCAGCCAATGCACCCGCGCGCGGCTGAGATACAGCCCTGTCACTCCGTCGAGGTTGTGTACGCAGCCCCAGGCCTCTGACAAGTACGCAGCCGCGGGACTACAGTTGGGCAGAGTGACAGGCGGCCTGAGAGGGTCAGGTACCGCGTAAACATGCTAAAAACGACATGGGAACATTCTACGTATGTAATAAATGTTCCTGTGGATAGTAGACAGTCTAAAAATACATAATATTATATAAAAATACTTAAATAATCCTTATACCTATTTTTTATTTAATATAATTCAAAGTACCAAGAATGTCGAAAATAAGACAATGACAACTTCTAAAAATATATTAAAATATTTTAATATACTTTTATGAGCATTTCTAGACATCAATACTTTCGTGACATACTAAGACAACTAATGATGTAAAAATATTACATGCATTCCCATGACTTATATTTTTAAGTAATTATCTTAGTAAATCAACTGGAACTCGAAAATAAGGAGTAAAACCAATATCATGACTTTTACTCCAGATATATAATACATAATGAGAACTTACCTGACATCAAGATGTCCAAAGAAATTTCTATTTATATAATTATTAAATTACTGGGAACATTTACTAAGGATAATAAATTAAATAATACATAAATAGGACAGATTAGTGTTATTCACACGTCCTAATGTCTATTATAAAGTAGAATAATTCCCATAACCTGAGGAATTAGAGCCTACCCATGCTATAGCACCAAGAACACATGGCAGGCGACCCCTGGTTACCCTGCTAGCCTTAGTGTCCGTCCCTTTGAGCACATAAAACCCTCAGAAGGACAACATTGGGACTCCAAAAGCTATAAATAAAGAACTCTTTTGAGGATTTTGATGGGCAGAGACCCAGTTATTTTTTTATCCAGACACCATGCCAAGGTAATAAAGTACTTATAAGAGATAAGTAAGTGATTTATGGCTAAGTCTGATGAATAGTATCCGTCCTCAACCTCTTTTATATCAATTAAAACTGCTGGACAACCTTATAACCCCAGTATACAGGTTTAACCCATCAGTACACGTCTCAAACAGATACCCAAAGGATTTAATAATATACCAGTAAGTTTTATTATCCTTTCTCTGTTGTGGTAGCTTGGCTACAAGGCCCTGCCACTCCACTTTGTATTTTATATACATATTATCTTTGGGTAAAATATCCTTCAAACTAAAGAACCCAAAGTAACCAGGACTACGTGTGTTCATACTGAAATCCCTGAAGAGAGGTGTTAAAGATCCCCAGTATAATTGTGGCCCCTCTATAAAAATATTTAATAATCAATCTATTCATATTGATTCAAAACAATAAACCATAAACAAACCACTTAACCTTGCAATAAGCTTAATCCAAATATTTTGGGGATTTTTGCTGCATTTATTAAATAATATATTTATTATTTATTCTATCACCTCTGGTAGCTAAAGGATATCAAGGGTCTTGGAATCCAGGAGGCTGAAAAAACCCATTGGTACCAAACTCACCTATCTTGATCTTGGTAATTACTTGTGACAAAAATTCAACAAGAAGGGAATCCCTGGTAAGCTTGAGGGTATTCACACAAACTCCTCTCTTATTGAGTACTCACTCCTAGTGGTAAAGTGGTAGAAGCAAAGAATTTCAAGTTTTTGCCCTCAATAAATTTGATTGTGGATTATTCTCCAGATCAATCTTAAACCATACAATATGAACACCAACCGTCGATGAATCCTACAAGTCCTGAGTCTTTGCCCACTGCCAATGAGCCTGATACCACAAGGATGATCAAAACAGAAAGCTCCTTGGATGAATCAGATGTCAACAGCAACAAAGATGACCTCATTCAAGCCAAACTCAATCCAGGAAGAACTCTGAGAGATCAATCTGCTATCCGGCCTCCTGATTGGTATGGGTATCATTGAAACTACACTCCATCATCACCTGAGGAGGCGCTCAAGGATTGGATATGGTCAAAATTGCTAGACAAAGAGTTAACTACCTGTGAAGATTTTGAAGTTTGGGAGGACTACAAAGGACCCAAACCAAAGAACGTCCTCAATGTAACGTATGCCTTCAGGATTAAACAACACACACATGGAGGCAAAACGGTTCATAAATTGAAAGTGTGTGTTCAGGGTTTCAGTCAGAGGTATGGAATTGATTACTTCAACCCATACACCCCAACTGGTAAAGCCGCATCACTCCAAGCCGTCCTTCTTCTAGCTGTTGAAAAAGATCTTCCTATGCTGCAATTTGATGTCAAGGGTGCATTTTTACATGCTCCACTTGATGAGGAAGTTTTCATCCGTCGTCCCGTTTTTCCAATAATGAAACCACCTATCCTCCAGTTAAATAAGTCACTCTACGGACTAAAACAAGCACCAAAAAACTGGTACAAGATGCTCCAAAATTGGATCCAACTCCAAGGGTTTACCCTTTCCGACGCGGACCCATGTCTTTACATTGGTAAAGATGGTTAATCAGCACTTTTTGTGCATGTTGACAATCTTCTGGTGGTGGGAGATGTGAATAAATTCAAGGAAGCTTTTCTCAGCAAGTTCAAGAACTCCTCATGTCACAAACCTAACATGCTACTCGGAATGAAAGTTAAAAAAACAAAAAAAGCAGTGAGACTATCCCTTCCTCTTCATTTCAAAAAAGGGCTGACGGAATTGAATCTCCTGGAGTCTAAATCATCTCTAGTACACCTTGCACTCCGGGAATTAATCTCTTATCAGCAACCAAAGCAGAACAAGAAGAATTCAAGAAACTGAATTTCAACTACTGATCTCTGATTGGTAGACTCAATTTCATTGCCGGACTAGCTCGGTCGGACATCAGCTTTGCCGTATCCTCACTTGCTTGGTTCTCAGAGAATCCTGGTATCAATCACTGGCAGGAAGTACTCAAGGTTTGGGGATATCTTGCAAAAACAAAGGATCAATCTCTTCTCATCTCCAAGAAAAATGACTCACCCAACTTGGTATGCTATAGTGACTCCACCTGGGAAGACAATCCAATCACAAGAAGATAACAATCTGGATTCATTTGTTTCTTTCAAGGTTCACCGCTGTATTGGACAAGTCAAAGACAACGTAATGTTACTTATTTGTCAACTGAAGCCAAATGTAATGCTCTAAATGACGGACAACTTGAATGTAGATGGATTAATCACCTGATCAAAGAACTCTGGAAAAAACCAATTAATCCCAGCATCCATCTCATCAATAACAAGGTTCTCAACGATAAAATTAAAAATTTTGGATGCAACTCTAAGACAAAATTCATCAATCTAAAAACCAAGGTTCTGAGAAAGATGTTGAAGCGGCAGCAATTAAAATTAAACTCATCCAATCAGAAGATATGGTTTCTGACTGCTTAACAAAAGCCACTAATAAAAACTTGGTGATTAGACTGGTATATCATGTTAGTGAATAGTCATTGGAGCATTGAATTAAGGGAGGATTTTGGAATCCCAGCCTTGGACCAATGCGGACCTGCATTTTTCTCTATATGTGAAGTGTAATGCCAGCTACAGTGTCAATACTTCAAATGTTAAGTCTCACTCCAAGCCAGCCCATCTTCTTATGTTACAGGAGGACTATCCCGCCTTTAGCTGGATGATTATTCATCACAACTTCTTGTCTTCACTTCTATCATTTATTATCTCTCAACATTTTCTTTTCATTATACATCTCACTTGCACAATTCCGACTACCTCTCCTACCGCACCAAGACATCACACAGCTGGTAAATGTAATTCAACACTCCTCAAGCTTTGCGACACTAATTCAATCATTTTAAAGAATCACAACTCGCAGAATCTCAATCCATCCAGCAGGTCAAAGACTGTCTCAACCATCATTCAAGACCAACCCTATTTGTATGCAGTCTATTTTTGAGTGCTCAGCTAATTAATCAAATGCTTCAGTTCTGATTGTCTCCATTAGTCCTCATGTTATCCAGTTTGACTGATTGTCTTCTGAACTGATCACGGGATGATTGATTCAAATCAGCCATTGCCTTTGTTGGTCTCTTTTCTTTGATTCACATTTTGTTTACTTCATCTAAACAGTCTAACCAACTTTGCTCTCTCTTGTCTCATTCATGAAATCAAGTGGTCCTGGTTTCATACCTTAAATTCTCCCAATAATAAGCTGAAAACTTCAGGACTCATGCATGTTCATTCTATCCAAAATTACAACGTAGAATGAGGAGGTTTTAAACAATGCAAAAAGTGAATATTAAATTAAAGAACAAGGAATGGAAATTAATAAGAAATATTCAATACTGGGCCATCAGAGACCGCGCAGTGTGATGGATAAAAAGTCAGGTTGCACTCAAGATTCAGGCAACACTATCAGTAGGCAGAAATTGGCAATAATTCTAACACACCCCCTTGACTGAAGCTTGTGGGAGGTTTGACAAGATAATAAGATGAAAACTTCAGGACTCATGCATGTTCATTCTATCCAAAATTACAATGTAGAATGAGGAGGTTTTAAACAATTCAAAAAGGGCATATTAAATTAAAGAGGAAGGAAGAATTTCAATCTTTGAACAACAGTTGAACTAAAATTGAGTTTATTACGTCAAAAAGTAACACTAAAATTCCAATCTTACCTTTTGAGCCCCGTTCTTGAAGAGAAATCAATTAAACATTCAAAAAGAATTTGCCCACAAGGGAGCGGGACTAGTGGAGGACAAATGAGGTGACCAAAAAACCAAAAGTGCAACTTGGGGTAGTGCATAACCGGGTGACTTCAAGTAGCATCCTGACTTGAAAAACCTAGGTGGCCATTGAACCAAAGAAGAGTTAAGAGATGATCAAAGTAAATGGGCTATCAGGTGAGTAACTGAAGGACTGGGAAATTGGGAGGTTGGAGCTTGGAGATATGGGACAAATGAAATAGAGCAGGAATGAAGAGAGACGCAAGGTTAGAATGTGACATTTGCACAAAATAGGCAAAGAGGGAGTAGACAAGATATTGACCCCAGCAATTGCGGGATCAAATATTTGAGATAGCCCAGAGAGAGCAAATGGTATCAATGATGATTTGGCCTCACCAAAAAGGTCAATTGATCAATCAAAAAGAGATGTTCATACAGGGTTCTAGAGAGATAGAACGCTACTTTGGTGCATGAGGAGTTGACCAAGCAACCAAGGATGAATTGTGAGTTCTGAAAATCATAGAAGAAAACCTTGCCCATCTTTTTTGAATTGGAGCGCATGATTGATTTGGGAGCTTTCTCAGGTTATTTCAACCAACAATTCTTGGCAGCGTGACCAGGCTTGTTACAGTGGGGGAATTTGATACATTTTGAACAAAAGGCATGTTTTATGTCACCTGGAGTGTTATCAATGGGGTTTCTCTTAGCTTGGGCCTCATCTTTCTCTAGATCCCAAAGGGCAATGCCATTGTGCTTTTCAGATGAGGGGAAGGAGCCCGCCAAATAGGACAGATTATCTTCATTGAGGTGATCAAGGATGAGGTTGTAGGCCTTCCAATTGAGTCTATCAAACAACATGGCGCTATTCTTATCAGTGTTTTCAGAGGGTCGTACTACTTCTTCAAGTCCTAGTTCAAGAGCATCAATACAGTCAAGTTTGCTTTCCATGGCTATTGACCAAGTATAATAGTTGTCAACTTTCAGTAGCAGTTTTTAATTGATGAAAGGGGACATGATCAGATGGGAGTCTTTTGGCTTTAAACCATGTTGAAATTCAGGTAATATGGTTGGAAATTAACAACTGAAGAGGGAGGCTTATGTTGCAACGCAGGGGGGAGCCAAGGAGTTAGGGGAAGGAGCACTCTGGTTTCAAAGTAAGGAAAATGTATGATTTTCATTCACTTGAGGTTCAGCTGAATTAAAAAAACAAAGTACAAAGGAGGCTGAAAAGTGGTTGAACAAGGAAATGGAAATGAATAAGAAAAATTCAATACTTGGCCATCAGAGACTGCACAGTGTGATAGATAACAAGCCAGGTTGCACTCAAGATTCAGGCAACACTATCAGTAGGCAGAAATTGGCAATAATTCTAACAACACTTTCTCACTTTGATGAGTAGCATTTTTTTAAAAAATAGGTGAAATATCACATCTGTTTTTGGTTGTTCAACCAAGAATCCAAGGCTGACTCCCTTTTTTTTTTTTTGGTTGACTTAAACAGAAACCAAAACTTCCAATCCACCCACCTCACCCCACCAAACCACCAGTTCACATTCACTGGTCCAATCCTTCCTCCTCCTCACCAAAAATCCTCACCAACCTCCAACTAACCCACCACCTTGACCTCATCCATCACCTCCACCCCACCAACCATCACCACCTCACCATCACCACCACCTCAACCACCACCACCACCTCACATCACATCACTCATGGCCTCCCCTCCTCCTTTTTTTTGGAAACCCTGGTAAGCCCACTCCCCCCTCTTCCTCTTCCTGCCCCTCACTGGTTGCTGATCCTTTTATTATCCAATCTTTAGGTTCCCCCTGACCACCCTTCTCATCCACCCTGGTAAGGCCTCCCCTCCTCTTCCTCCTCTTCCTCCTCTTCCTCCTCTTCCTCCTCTACCTTCCCCTGCAATTGATTGCAATCAATTTCTCAATCAATTGAAAATTGATTGCTGGATCAATTTGCATTTGATTTCTTGATTTCTCAATTGATCAGAAATAAATTTCTCTATTGGGAAATTGCTTAGCAAGTTCCCCCCTTTCTCCTCCTTCTCCTTCCTCCTTCTCCTTGTCATTGACATCTGATGGAGCTGACTTTTTTTTGGGGTTTCAGCTTTGACCAGTATTATTTTTTTGGGTATCATCTACCTTGATTTTAACTGACTAATGATTTTTTTTCTTTTTTTTTTCGATCCAATGCAATGAAACAATGTTTTGAACCCTTGTTCTCTAAATCCCTTCCCCTTTTCCTGACTCCTCATGCTTCTTCCACCACACTAAAAATTTTATACTACCAAAAAATTACGTCTTGATCCTCACCCCAAGCGCAGCAGGTGCATGGGAGGGATAAAGATGGAAGGAGATGGTTTGAAAACCATAAAGAGAGGTGGTAAGCAGAGGGATCTTTGGCAAAAGCAGGATTGAGTGAGAGATTCTGAAATCTCTTTGGAATTAAATGAAGATTGTTTTAATGAAAGAGTGGCTTCGTCTCAAAGAAAACTGCAACCTTTGGATCTGTACCCTTCTATTGCTGCCAACAATAAAAATCAAAAACCCTCCGCCAAATAGTTTGCACAAACCCAACAGAAGATCAAATGATTACATTTCTTCAGCTCTGGAAAAGTAGTTGTTCTTCATTTTTCCAATTGCCACTCTCTTGTTTCCATAATCAAATTTTTCCCATTGAATAAACTCTCTGAGAAAGAAAAGAATGAGATCAGCTCAGTCACAAATTTCCTTTACCACTCCAAAAACTTTTTCAACAGGGTTTGTCCCTCAATATCTTGGGGTGGGGAAATGTGGGAAATTCAATGGCAAAAATTGATGCACCCTTCTGAGCTTTTTGGAAAGTATTTTAAGCTAGAAACTATTCAATCTTCCCCCAGGAGTTTAAAGTTTTGAACCTTAGGTCTGACAAGGTATCACAAATTTTAGGCCAAATGTTTCAAATATTAGCCAGACTGGCACACAATCCTAACAGAGAAAACAGTCTGGAAAACAGCATCCCCTCTTTCTCTTCATTGGAATATGTATCCCGGCTCACTCCTTTTAACTGTGCCCCTCACATCACCTGCACCTCTGACTTGTTCTACAACTCTCCCCATATTGACAAAGGGGATGTATCATGCTATTCTTTTTTACTTGTTGTTCAAACCAAAAAATCCAATGGAAAAATTCTCAAAAACAAGGACAAATATCAAGTATCTGATGGAAAATTTTCTTTCCTGAATTGGGATTTGGAATTAATTTCAAAGAAAAAGGTATTTTAAAAATGGTTTGGGCATCAAACAAGTAAAAGCACCGTATTTTTCCTGCTGTTGACACTTCCACCCATACTAGGATGGCCATGTCTTTGCACATTAACAAGACCACTCTTAACACTTGAAAAGACTTGAAAAGACTTGAAAAGTGGTCAGATATATTCCAGAACAAAAAATGTGATAAAAATAAAAAACATTTTTTTATTTGAGGGGTTGAAAATAGGCTCAAAAACTCTTGTATTTGAATTTTTTTTTGATTTTTGAAATTTTTATCAAAGAAAACATTTTACAAGCCAAGCAATTGATTAATTTCTTTTATTTCATCCACAGTTCTACTGCTGCCAATACATGCCATGGTGACAGATAACCTATCTTTTGTTTCTGTAGCTAGCCTTTCCATCTCCATTCCCTCTCCTTTTCCAGTTGCTCTTGCTGTCAATCCTTCTCCTTTCCCTCTTTTTGAGACTCCAGCAAAGCCTGTTTCATTTGTCACTCAGAATCCAAACCTTTTTTTTGGTAAAAACTCTCAGCATTCTCCTTTTTCAAATCTATAGCCATTTGAAAATCCCAATTCTCCTTTTCAAATTGAAGTTTTTTGGATTAAATTTGTGATTTCATTGTTTTTTGGAGGAGGGGAATAGGAATGAGCTTGATTTTGAAAGCAAGGAGAATCAATAAATGCACTTACTTGAATATTGCTTCTCCATGATATACTCAAAGCCAGAAAAACTTGAAGTGTTTCTCCTCTTTTGAAAACTATTGAGGTTGATGTTGATTGAATTGGGGGCCTTTTGCTATCCCTTTGACAAGGATGTTTGTGTGGGAATGGTGTCACTCTTATTTGAAGGGGATGTGGAAGGACCCATTGGCTAGAGATTTTGGTCATTCAGGAACGGATAAGCCTGTTTTTTTAAACTCTAAATCAGTCAGGATTAACCAGAAAGAAGAGAAAAGAACTTCGTTCCTTACTTGAGAAGATGATAATGTCAATGGTGATACAGGAATAACATCCTCCCCATTGGCCAAGGTGTTGAGGTCTTCCACCCAAGGAAGAGAGAAATCCATGGAAGGAAGTGAGGGATCCAAGGAAGGGTGTGTCAATACTGATGTAGACATGATTGGAGCTGACTGTGTTGGAATATCCTCCTCCACATCTGATTGGGACCACTCATAGTTTTTGGTGCAATCATCAATGCTAGGCTGAGCATCCACATCAAAGTCTTCAGCGTCAAATGAATTGGATTTTTTTGCATCAAAAGCGGCTAAAGGGGTGATATTGACCTTCTTTCCAAAGATTTCATCCATTTGAACATAAAAAGGATGAATTCAGTCCAACTAATCAACCACCAAGGTGATTTCTTTGGCTTTATTTGAGTTGGTGATGCCAAAGCCAGTGGATATTGACATTTAGTGGGACTTTTTTTACTTGGCTTGATAGATCTTGAATTGCTCCTGCATCTGTTTGGATGAAAGATCCAGCCCAACATTGGTTTTATTTTTGATTTCATTGGCCATCAGGAGATAACCATTTACCATAGAGGATGGAGGTAGGCCAAATTGTGTTTCATTTTCCAATCAAAAGCAAGCATCATAGTTGGATTGAATTCTGAGCCAGTTTACCCGGATGATGTGATTGGTTCTCTTGAGCTGACTGGAACCTTTGGAAGCTGATGGGGGGGGGATTGTTGGTTGTTGATTTCCTGGGGGATGTTTGCTTTTTTTGAGTGGACTTTCAGGGGGTGGTTTGCTGAGGGGCCATTTAAAAATAGTTAGAGGGATGAAGGGATGAAGAAATCAAGTGATGAAGCAATTTGATGGAGCAAAAAATGAGAGTTAAGATGTGATGAAAGTGGGGATGAAGTGATGAAGCAATGAAGTGATGAATTGGTGAAGTGATGAAGCAATGAGAGTGATGAAGTGATGAAGTGATGAAGCCATGAGAGTAATGAAGCAATGAGACGATGGATGTGATGAAAGCAAGAGTGTGATGAGAGTAATGAAGCAAGGTGAGAGCAGTGAAGTAATGGCGGGATGAAAGTGATGAAGCAAAGAGGATATAAATTGATGAGACTGACGAAGTGATGAGGCAATGAAAATCAAATTTTTCTGATGGGGTTGGAGGCACAATTATTCCAATGAGGTTGGAGGTTAAACCAGGGGTTTTGTGGAATGACGTGTGGTTGAGGTGGTGAAAGCCTTTAAATACTTTATTTTAAAAACCCCATTTATTTTGAGGTAACTTTGACACATCTGATGTGAAATAAGTGGGCTTTTGTGTTTTTTTATTGGTGGGTTTGAAATTGCAGATTTGGGTTGAAACCCACCACTGAAAAATGGCAGCTTTGCTTAACTTTGATAAGCCCTACAGATTTTTTTGAACAAAAATAAAGATTTCCAATGCAATTTAAATACCTTTGTACCAAAAATAAGACAAAAAAGAAAAAAGCTACATACATCTATTTCTTAAGGGGAATTTAGGTATCTTTTCACTTCAAAACATAAGCTCCATCAACTAAAAAAATAAAAAATTAAAAAATTAAATATCCGTTTCTTTGAATGAGAATTGGAATTTCTGATGTGATCATAATAAAATATACCAAAAATGAAAATACATAAAATAATGATATATATTCATATTAGGGTTTTTCAGAGTTAGCAAAACCACCATTTATTTTTTACCAAACCCACCATTTTGATGGTGGGTTTCTGAAATACATATACCACATAACTGGTTTATTAAAAAATGGTGTGTTTTATGGGAATGACAAATTTCAAAAATAAACTACAGCATTTGTGCATCATCATCCTTCCACAATCCATTTCTTGCAAAAACCTATCCACACCTCAATCCCATCATCATTTCCCTGCCCAAATTCACCAAAACACCTCAATTACCACCACCTCCTTCCAAACCTGACCTAATCACCCAAAAACTCCAGCTTACCAACCTCACCAACTCACCATCCACCACCAACTCACCATCCACCACCAACTCACCATCCACCACTAACTCACCATCCACCACCAACTCACCATCCACTGCCACCTCACCAATCACACCCACCCACCTGCTCATCCTCACCCACCCACCCTCAACCACCCAACCACCCTCAAACACCCCCCCATCCTCACCCACCCGCACCCACTGGCCTCCATCTTCCCACCCTCAACCACACCCCCCCATCCTCATCCACCCTTACCCACCAGCCTCCACCTCCCCTCTCTGGAGCTTCAAGTAAGACCCTCCCCCTCCCTCCCAATTTATTAAGAAATTGATTTCCAACTGATTTCCAATAAATCCCTCAATCAATTTGCAATTGATTGCAAATCAATCAAGTTTGAAAAAAATTCCTTGATTGAGCAATCAATTTTCCCCACCTTTGACATCCCCTTCCCACTACACAGTTTTTTTGCTTTTTTCTTTAGGGGTTGCTTTGGATTTCAAGTAATTTTTTTTCTTTTTTTTGTTTTTTATAATTATTTGATTTTTTTGGTATGTATCTATGTGTGGGTGACCCATCAATTTTTTTTGGTTTTTTTTTCTCATTTTTTTAGGATAGACACAAGTTATGTTTTTTTTTCATTCCATCAAGTGTCAAAAATGATACATGCATGACTGACCTTTTTTTCTTTTTAGGATCATAAACCAGTATAATTGTTTTTCAATGTTTTTCAATCATTCACCTAGACCATAAGATGACTACTGATTTTTTTTACAATTTTTTTAAATTTGTTTTTTTATAATAGTTTTTCTGTAAATCATTGTCACTATTTTCTTTTTATTTTATCTTGCAATTAAACATTCTCTTTTAACCCTTTTTCCTTCTACACCCACAATTTTTCTGGAATTCAAATTTTTCTCCCACAATCCTCAAAATTTTACACAATGAATTTAATTGTTTCTTGATCCTCACCCTAATTGAAGTATGTGGATGGGAGCAAAAAATATGGGATTAGACAATTTAACAAGCCTACAGAGAGGTGGGAAGAATAGGGCTTGTTGGAAAACTTTTTTTCTGGACTGCCAATTCTTCTCCCACAAACCTTAAAATTTTAAGCAATGATTTGAATATCTTCTCAATTCTCACCCAAATTGAAGTATGTGGATGGGAGCAAACAAGATTTGAGGAGATAATTAAACAAAAATACAGAGAGGTGGCAAGATTAGGGCGTGTAGGAAAACATTTTCTGGACTTCCAATTCTTCTCTGTCAACCCTCAAAGTTTTAAAAAATGAATTGAATCCCTTCTTTATCCTCACCACAATCAAATTATGTGGTTCAGAGGAGATTGTTTGAAAAAAATACAAAGAGGTGGAAAGAATAGGGCTTTTCAGAAAAAGAGGGCTCAAAAGAGAGATTCTGAAATCTCTTTGGAGGTAGATGAGGAGGGGATTGAAGAAAAATTTTTGTTTTCTGGAAAAAAATATGGACTTTGGATCTCTATCCTTCCATTGTTTCCCAAAATAAGAATACCAATCAAAAGCCCTTCCCCAAAGAGGTATTGATTTCAAACAAGAAGTTATTGTTAAAATGATTTGGGAATCAAAAAATTACAAGTAGTTTAATCTTCATGCTATGGAAACTGCCACTCATACAAGAATGGAAATATCTATGAAATCTAAAAAACCACTCCAAACAATAGCAGTGACTTAAAAAGTGGAAAAATCTACTCTAGGGAAAAAATATAAATAAATAAAAAAAATCATTTGTTTTTGGTGGGTTAAAAATAATCTTGAAAATGTTTGTAATTGGAAATAATTTTTTTGTTTTTATTTTTAAAATTCTTATTGAATTAAATATATTTACAAGCCCATAAGTTGAGTAATTTTCTGTATTTCTTCCACTTTTCTACTGCTAACAATACATGCTGTGTCTACTGATAAACCATATTTTTTTTTAATGGCAATTTGATCCCTCTCCTTTTCCAGTTAATCTTCCTGTTGATCCCTCTCCTTTTCCAGTCAATCTTCCTATTGATCCCTCTTCTTTTAATCTTTCGGAAACTCCAACTGAACCTGTTTCAATCTCCACTCTGCATTCAATTCTTTTTTGATGAGCCATACTCTCAGCTTCCTACTTTTGACCTGAAATAGTCAGTTGATGATCCCATCTTTGATTTTCAAATTGAAATTTTCCCAATTCAATTTTTAATTTCAATGGTTTTTTTAGGAGAATATCAATGAGCTGTATTCCAATTTCAAGGGTATTCAATCAATGCAATTACTTAAATCTTGCTTCTCCATGATATCTTCTAAGGCAGGAAAATTAGAAGTGTTTTTGCTCTTTTGAAGGCTATTGGGGTTGATGATGATGGAATTGGAGGCCTTTTTATTTCCCTTTGCAGAGGATGCTTGTATGTGAAATTTGTCACTTTTATTTGAAGTTGATATGGGAGGCTCCATTGGCTTGAGTGTTTTGCAGGCCATTCACAAAACGATGAGGCTGTTTTTTACATTTAAAAATCAGTCAGGATTAACCAGAAAAGGAAAAAAATTGATTCCTCACTTGAACAAATGTTAAATTTAATGGAAATAATGGAATATCTTGCTGCCCATTGGCAAATTTTTCAAGTTCTTCAACACCAGGAAGGAAAAAATTGAAAAAATTAAGTGAGGGATCCAAGAAAGAGTTAGAATGATTGATCAATGCCAATGTTGAAATTAATGGAGCTGGTTGTGTTGGAAAATTCACCGCCACATTGCATTGGGGAAACACCCAGTTTTTATCAGGAGCATTGGTGCTTTGCTGAGAATCTACATCCAATTCCTCAGAATTAATGGAATTGGTATCTTTGAAAGTGGAAATGTTGGCCTTCTTTCCAAATATTTCATCCATTTGAAGATAAAAAGTACAAATTGAGTCTAACTTATCAACCACTGTTTTAATTCCCTTGGCTTTATTGGAGTTTTTCATACGAAGGCCAGTGGAGATTGGCATTGAATGAGCAGTTTTGTACTTGTCTCAATGGTTCTTGAATTGCTCCCTCATCTTTTTGGATGAAAGATAAAGCATAAATTTTATTTTATTCTTCAGTTCATTGGCCATCAGGAGATAATCAGAAACCTTAGAGGATGGAGGTCGGCCAACTCTTTTTTCATCTTCCAATCCAAATAAAGCATTGTAGTTGAAGGGAATTTTGAGCCATTTTAACAAGATGATTTGATCAGATTTCTTGAGCTGACTTGAACCTTTGGAAGCTTGTGGGGGAGGATTGTTTGTTTTAGAGTTACTTGTGGATGTTTGATTTTTTGCATTGGTTTTTTGTGTGGACTTGTGGGGGGAGGTTTGCTAAGGGGCCATTTGAAAAGAGTAAGAGGGATAAAGGGAAAAAGTGATGACAGGAATAAAGCAATGAGATTTAGGAAGTGATGAGAGCAATAAGTGATGAGAGCATTAAATTGAGGAGAGTGAGGAAGTGATAAGAGAAATCAGTGATTAGATTGAGGAAGTGATGAGAGTGAGGAAGTGATGAGAGAAATAAATTGATGAGAGTGAGTAAGAGATGAGAGTGATTAATCAGATATTTCCAATGAGGTTGGAGGTAGAAGGAGATGGGAAACCAGGGGTGTATGATGTGGAATAATACATGAACAAAAGTGTGGCTGAGGTTTCAAAAAACTTTAAATAATTTATCTGAAAACACCCATTTATTTTCAGGTAACTCTGACACATCTGATGTGAAGCAACTGGATTTTTTTGATTTTTAATGGTTTGTTAGAAATTGGGTTATTTTTTGGAAACCCTTCATTAAAAAAATGGCAGGTGTGCTAACTCCAATACACCCTATTTAATGAGGAGAGTGAAACTATTCTGGAATAATCCAACAAAAAATTCATTGAGTAACATGATGAGTGGGATAAAATCAAAAAGGAATTTTTTTGACAAAAAATGAAATATTATTCAATCTCAATCTATTTTTAAAAAAGATAAAAAAATGGAAACATAAAATATAGACTCATTTAATGATGGGAGTTCAAATATTACTCAACATTACCAAATTAACTGCATTGAGTACAAAACTAATTGAATAAAAATGAAATTTTATATATCTTCCATTGTTTTTTCATGTGATGGAGTTTCTTTAGAAACATTTAAAAATTCTGGAGCTCCTCTGATTAAATTGTTTCATCTTGCATTTTTTATGTTTTTGTTTTTGTTTATGATAAAAATATATTTAAATTCCATCATAAATATTCTTTATTTCCAAAAAAATAAATATTTGATGATTGATGTTTTTATCTTGTACTTGATTGAGCTTATTTTTTGATTTTTCAAAGGATCTGAATTCACTTCATGAAATGGATATATGTAGCATTTCTATCCGTATTCTTTTTTGTTCTTTCTTTTTTTGGTAAAAAGGTATTTAAATTCCATTATGAATCTTAATTTTTCTTCAAAAAATCTTTTTTTCTTATTTTGTATAATGACTTATGCAGTTGATGATATTTTTTTCATATTTATAAATATTTGAATTACCCGTATTAAACTGGAGTACATATCATTTTCTTGATTTTCTTTTTATTTTGGGTAAAAATTGATTTAAATTCCAATGGAAATATTCTTTTTTTGAAAAAGAAAATGAAATCTTACCAATATTCTCATTTTTCTTACATTGGATTAATAAATTTTGCAAATTTGAGGTTATGGTTAGATTCCTTGCAAAAATTTATGCTTATTGAATTTTCAAATATTAGATTTACTCAGTTGGTGTTCATATTTAAATTCTAAAAACAATTCTTGTCCAGGAAGACCCCCCTGGGGGTTCGGAGGCCTTAATTGAGCCGCCCAGGACCCAAATTCATGTCCACAGGCCTTTGGAGTCACAAAAAAATCAAATTATGTTCTCTCCAACTTTAGGAACTTGTTCAAACGTTCAAAATCCTGAAAACCCTCCTGGGTTCAAAACCACGCAAATGACACCCTTTAGAGGCTGTAAGCCTTCCTGGGGTGGGAAACAAGTCCAATCGGCATGATTATAGCGACCTTTCTAATATAATAATTCCAATGGTGCCTTTTGGTGTCATTTTAGTAACCTTCCTACTATTATAATGCCAATGATGCCTTTGGTGTCATATTAGAAAAAAATGGCCAAATGCACTCCAATTTTAAAAATTGGTGTTATTTTAGTAATCTCTTTGGCATGAATTTAGCCTTGGGCAAAACAAAATAAAGAAAGATTTTATTTCTGGTAAATCATCTGTCCAATAATTTCTGACTCCAATGAGTACCTCATCTGAAAACTGGAAAAATAAATTCATGAACTCATCAGATAGAACTTTGGAATCCTTGTTTTCCCCTCAACCTTCATCAGTATTTTTGGCTAGAAAATTCCACTATGTTTGCAGAATTGATTGGGCATACAAGAAAAACTTCAATAGATTTCCCTTGTTGAAATTTTTTGGAATGGCTTCAATAGGTCAAATTCTTTGGTTGCATTTGAACTGATGAGCCATGCAATCCAATAACTCTATTCTTGGGCCTTTTCAAAGCTCATCTTCATTTTTTCTGAAGATGATATTGTGATATTGTTTTTAGCAGACAGAGATTTTGCTCTTATGAATGCAATTGAGGAAAAATGTGGTAGTGTGTCCCAGGAAAAAATCAATCTGATTCCAACTCTAATTAAAGTTTGAAAAATTGAATTTAAAAAATTCATAATCAAATTTTTGCACTTGTAATATAAACAGAAAAATATTGGCCAGATGCAAAGGAGGTTCTAGATATGGGTAACTTTGGTATGAATTTATTTCCTGTTGTAACACATTTTTTCATCAGAAAAAATGAAGGATTATGAATCCAATCTTTCACAAGTAGAGTCCCTCACAGAATAAGACCTGGAATTTTCACGGTAAATCAGGAAGTTCTGGATCAAGCATGAGAAAATTTTTGAATCCCTGTGGACTTCCAACCACCTGAGTGTTGGAAATATAAATAGTTCAAGTTTTGAATTTTCCCATCCTTCCATAAAATAATAATTAATTTATTCCGCAGGGTATATTGTTAAATTTCATGGGATTATCACAAAGGAAATAGTTAATCATATAAAGAGACACTCATAACAATACCTATCAATATTTGAAAAGTTTGATCCAATTCCCTGGTTAATTTGATAGCATTCACAGGTAAATTTCTCATTATCATTGGGAAAATGCCAAAAAATTATTTCAATATCACAGAAGCAATCAAAAAATCATGCACAATAAATTTCTTCAGGTCTATGGGAATCTTTTGAAGTCTTATTTTAGATGTCATCAGGCACTCTGGAAGCTACTCTAGCCCAATGAACTTCATGCACATTGGCATCTTCATGTGACTACTGAATATTATATTTCACAATATTAATTTTTTCTGTAAAATTTTGAAGAAAAGCACAAATTTATTATCGGTAGTGTCAGAAAACTTCCTACAGATAGGAAAATTGAGATGTTGGAACAACTGAGATTATTTTTTCTTGAAGCTAAAAGTTAAAAATAGTTGAAATTCATGTGCCTGTGAAATTCCCCAGGGGAATTACCTCAGCACCAGCTCAAAGTAATATTCAATCTTCAACAAGAAAGGAGCCTAAATTGTTTAAAATTGATGATCACAAATTTGAACAAAAAATAAGGCAAAAAAGATTTTAGGCAAAAGATTCTGCAGGAACAAGAAATGGAATGAAAAAGGGAGTTTTAGATTTAAAGTACAAAGAAAGAACAGCAAACAAAATCAGGAGGGAAGCTTCCAGGAAGATCATAGAAAGCAGGAATATCATAGCAAACTATGAAAGAGTAAAAATGAAAGCAGATTTGGATGAATCCCAAATAGAAGGAATATCAGCAGCTTGTGAAGCTAATTAGAAGGAATCCAAAGAGAATATTAAAAAAAGGCAATTTTTGAAAGAGAAAGGAAATATGCTGAAGATAAGAGGTCCAGACAAGATTTCATTGAAAAAATCCTAAAGACCTAAAGGAAAGGTATGATTTAAATCAAAAATTTGCTGAAGATCAGAAGGCCAGACAAAATCTAAATCAAAAACATACTGAATATCTGAGGGCAAGGCAATTTTTAAAGCAAAAAAAAAAATCAAAAAATAAAAGAATAAATCAGAACCCAGGAGAACCAAAAAAATATGGGAAAAAAATGAAGCTAAATTAAAAAAATATGAGAGAATAAAATCTGAACCAGAAAAAAAGAAAAATTCTTGCCTTTAGAGCTCAATATGAGAGCTCTCATTATCCTGCAAAGAACCTTTAGCCTTGCCTTAATCATGCCATGAAACCAGTTCAGTTATCTTCAAGTTCTTCTATTCCAGATAAATTATCTTCAAACCATTCTATCCCAGTCCAATATTTGCTTCAACTGGAACTTTTCCTGTGAGTCAAAAGAGGGTTGGATTTATTATGTTAAATCTTTATATGGTCTCCCAAGGGATGGTGATTGTGGTAAATATTCTTAGGCTCATCAGGTTGCAGGAAACTTCTAATAAATCTGAAGTAAATTAAAATTGGAATTTTAAATAAAGAAGGAATTTTATGGATTTCTTTGAAGGGAATTTGTTTATCCCTTGGCCTTTGATAAATTAATAGAAAGAATTATTTCTGATGGTTTGAATCTTTTTCAAAAATAATTGGGTGAGGTTGCCAAATTTATTGTTTTTTCATCAAAATTTTTCTGAATTCCCAATATCCTTCATCTCTGAGGAGAAATTTCCAAAACATGTCCATTTTGATTTTGATTTTAATTCAAATTCAAATCTGCCTTGTTTTCATTTCTTTTGTTGATATATGAAATTTCATAGCCTTTAAAATGATTAAAGAGGGAATTGGCCTTGAGAACAATTCTCATATTCCACCTATTAATACAATTTAAAAAAAACATGTGTCTGGGAAATATAATAACAGAAGTGCTTGAATTTGTGGGAAAAATCACATGCACAATTAAAGCATTATTTTATTCAATTAAATTAGAAGCATTGTTTTTTGTATTATTTTTTTGGTCAATGTTAAATTTTAAACCCTGCAGTTTCAAACTGCTGCAGAACGCTGTTTGCAACCTTTCTGAGTTGAAAATGGCCACTTGCAACTCATCTGAGTTGTGGATGGCTGTTTTCAACGTTTTTTTATATTATTTATATATTATTTTTTTTTTATTTTTTTTATTTTTTTTATTTTTTACTTTTTTTATCCATTATTTATTTTTTTTACATTAATATAAAAGTAAAAGAATAAATTAATCAATTAAATGAAAAATAAATATATATGGGTAATGTTAAATTCATGGCTCATTGAGCCGTGTACACAACGCTTTACACGGCTCTTTGAGTCGTTTACACGGCTCAATGGGCCGTGTGGAACCCTACACAACTCAAATGAGCCGTGTGGAATGTTACAAAGCTTGAAAGGGCCGTGTGGCATGCTACATGACTCAAATGGGCTGTGTGGCATGATGCAAGTCCCATTTGAGTTGTATGGCAGGCTAAACAACTTAAATTGAGTTGTGTAGCCTCCACTAATTAAAAAATAATAAATAATAAAAATAAATAATAAATAATAAATAATAAATAATAAATAATAAATAATAAATAATAAATAATAAATAATAAATAATAAATAATAAATAATAAATAATAAATAATAAATAATAAATAATAAATAATAAATAATAAATAATAAATAATAAATAATAAATAATAAATAATAAATAATAAATAATAAATAATAAATAATAAATAATAAATAATAAATAATAAATAATAAATAATAAATAATAAATAATAAATAATAAATAATAAATAATAAATAATAAATAATAAATAATAAATAATAAATAATAAATAATAAATAATAAATAATAAATAATAAATAATAAATAATAAATAATAAATAATAAATAATAAATAATAAATAATAAATAATAAATAATAAATAATAAATAATAAATAATAAATAATAAATAATAAATAATAAATAATAAATAATAAATAATAAATAATAAATAATAAATAATAAATAATAAATAATAAATAATAAATAATAAATAATAAATAATAAATAATAAATAATAAATAATAAATAATAAATAATAAATAATAAATAATAAATAATAAATAATAAATAATAAATAATAAATAATAAATAATAAATAATAAATAATAAATAATAAATAATAAATAATAAATAATAAATAATAAATAATAAATAATAAATAATAAATAATAAATAATAAATAATAAATAATAAATAATAAATAATAAATAATAAATAATAAATAATAAATAATAAATAATAAATAATAAATAATAAATAATAAATAATAAATAATAAATAATAAATAATAAATAATAAATAATAAATAATAAATAATAAATAATAAATAATAAATAATAAATAATAAATAATAAATAATAAATAATAAATAATAAATAATAAATAATAAATAATAAATAATAAATAATAAATAATAAATAATAAATAATAAATAATAAATAATAAATAATAAATAATAAATAATAAATAATAAATAATAAATAATAAATAATAAATAATAAATAATAAATAATAAATAATAAATAATAAATAATAAATAATAAATAATAAATAATAAATAATAAATAATAAATAATAAATAATAAATAATAAATAATAAATAATAAATAATAAATAATAAATAATAAATAATAAATAATAAATAATAAATAATAAATAATAAATAATAAATAATAAATAATAAATAATAAATAATAAATAATAAATAATAAATAATAAATAATAAATAATAAATAATAAATAATAAATAATAAATAATAAATAATAAATAATAAATAATAAATAATAAATAATAAATAATAAATAATAAATAATAAATAATAAATAATAAATAATAAATAATAAATAATAAATAATAAATAATAAATAATAAATAATAAATAATAAATAATAAATAATAAATAATAAATAATAAATAATAAATAATAAATAATAAATAATAAATAATAAATAATAAATAATAAATAATAAATAATAAATAATAAATAATAAATAATAAATAATAAATAATAAATAATAAATAATAAATAATAAATAATAAATAATAAATAATAAATAATAAATAATAAATAATAAATAATAAATAATAAATAATAAATAATAAATAATAAATAATAAATATCAAATAATAAATAATAAATATCAAATAATAAATAATAAATAATAAATAATAAATAATAAATAATAAATAATAAATAATAAATAATAAATAATAAATAATAAATAATAAATAATAAATAATAAATAATAAATAATAAATAATAAATAATAAATAATAAATAATAAATAATAAATAATAAATAATAAATAATAAATAATAAATAATAAATAAATAAATAATAAATAATAAATAATAAATAATAAATAATAAATAATAAATAATAAATAATAAATAATAAATAATAAATAATAAATAATAAATAATAAATAATAAATAATAAATAATAATAAATTATAAATTATAAATTATAAATTATATGGAGTAGTGTATGGGACCCCAGCATTGAGGGGCCCTAAACGACTTTTACAGGCCTTCTGGGGCCCTACACCGCTCCAACACGCCTCGAGCCGTGTACACGTCTCCCACACGACTGGATTGGTGAATACAACATCAACCAATATATATATATATATATGTATATAACATGAAATAAATAAAAAAAATCAAACAAATAAAAAAATGAAATCAATAAATAAATAAGTAAATAAATAAAAATAATTAATTAAATAAAAAATGAAAATACAAATATAAATAAAAAAATTAAATAAATAAAATCTACAAATTGTTCTTTGATTTTTATTCTGTTTGCCACCCAAAAAGGGTTGCATGGAGTGGTTTACAACTCAAAATGGGTTGCATGGAGCGGTTGGCAACCTAAAATGGGTTAAAAACTGCCAGTCACAACCCACCTGAGCTGCAAATGGCTTTTTTCCACCCAAATGGTCCGCAAATGGCTGTAAACAACTGAAATGGGTTTCACACCAAGCCACACAACCCATTTGGGGTTGTGAAGGGGTCGCAGGGGATTGAAAATTTTAAATTGCTCTACTTTTTTTGCTTTTGAAGAATTCTTTCATTTTTCTTTGAATTTTTTTCCTATATAAATAATGAAATAAAGGGTAATTAATCCCATGGGAAAAAAATTGTTTAAATATGTCAAGAGTTCCTATTTTATGCATTATATTTTTGTTTATCTAAAATAATGTATGTTTCAATGGAATTACCTTGAAAGGAATTTTACACATTTTTCATATTGGGATTGAAAATGTGTGTATTTACGCACTTGCAATATCAGTTCTTCTTGGAAGAGATCAATTCTTTATATTTGATGTTTCTATTTTTTTGAAAATGTATGAAGTTTTTTTTGAAATATCAAAACATACTGGAATTCCCTTCATGAAATAGATAAACTTATCATTTTTATATTTTATATATTTTTTGGTACAAAGGGAGTTACATTCTATCCAAAATCTTGATTTTCTCCAAAGAAGTATATTTTGCATATTTTTTTTATTCATTTATATCCTTGAAAATTTTCCCCTTTTCATATCTCAAAGTATTTGAATTGAAAAGATCAGATTGGTATATGTAGCATTTTTTTATGTTTTTTTTATGTTTGGCACAAAGGTATTAACTTTTGGCTGGAAATATTATATTTCTTGTAAAGAAAATTAATTTCCTTTTTTTCATTATTTTTCCCATATTAGATGATCATTTTTTTCAAATCCAAGCTCAGATTTGAATTCCTTGCAAAAAATGATATTTATTGCATTTCTGAATAATATATTAACTTAATTTTTGTCCATACTTGGATTTTCCCAAAATCCCCACCCAGATGGACTCCACAGGCATTCTGGATGCCTTACTTTACCCCCCAAGGGCCTCAATTACTGTTTATATGCCTTGAGGGGTGGGGAAGCAACATGCCCTCAAAATGTGTGTACTCCCACCCTCTGAATCCCTGTAAACCTTGAAAGTTGTAGAAAACCATAATTGTCTATAATGATGCCTTTATTGTATTGGCATCACTTCTTAAGATTTAAACGCCTTCCTTGGGTGGGAAAGCATGCCAGAAGGTGTAATTTTAGTAAAAAATTACTATAATAACCTCTCTCTTTGAAAGGGGCATTGTTTCACAAATCAAAAAAAAGCTAAAAAAATCATTTTTTTTTGAAAAAACTTGTATTGTGTCTTCAGAAAAGCTTGGAAAAGGCATTTTTTACCATTTCTGCCATTTCTGCCATTTCTGCCAATTTTGCTTTGGTTTAGGACCAATATTTTTCAGACTACCCTCCCAATGTTTGGACCACAATATTGGGTTTTTTTTCCACCCTCAAATTGGATCAAGATTTGCAACCCAATTGGACCCATACTAGCAACTCATCAGACCCATAATAGCAACCAAATTGGACCCATACTAGCAACCCAATCAGACCCATATTTACTAGCAACCCAATTGGACCCATACTAGCAACCCAATCAGACCCATATTTACTAGCAACCCAATCAGACCCATAGTAGCACACGTCAATCAAACAACAATTCCTTTGATTTCATTTCAAATTCATGACTGACAACATCCACCAATCTCATCAATTTTATTTCCAATCATATCTCCAATCATCTTACAGAGCTCATCCAACCACAAATTGAAACATTGAATCATACAAGAAAACAACAAAAACAAATGAAGGAAGCCCTCTCATCATTATGAATGTTTGTGATTTTATTTTCATCATTGAAATATTCAACACTGAATTTTGGGTTTATCCTACCTTTTAGGCTGATCCTGAGAGTCCCTCCATTTTTTTTTCACCAAGTATTGATTCCAATTCCCAAAAATTATGTTTTGGTCATGTCAAACTCCGGTACTTTATAGTCAATTTCATGTTTTTAACCTGTTTGGTCCTTAATCTCCAATTGCAATCAATCTTGATTAGAGTTTTTTTGAAATTCAAATAAACTTCACCCTTTAATGTTCCAAAAACACCAAAGAACCAAAAAACCAAAAAACAAAATTGGAAGCAGTTTTGGCCATCAAAAGGTTCCCAGCTTTTAGCCAAATCAATCCAAACCTGATCAAATTTCAAATTTTTCAAGAAGTTGTTGCCTCTTCTTGCAATCAAGAATACAGAAACATCTTGAATATTATCTCAAAGGCTGGAAAGGCAGAAATAAAACCAATAAACTGGCTGGTACATATACCCAAGTGCCGGGATTACATGAATTCTCAAGAAATAACACTAAAAAATGAAGACAATTACTTGAAAATTATATAAAAATTGCATCGCTTGATGCTACTCATGTTGGTGTTCTGCCATCTCAAAACAATCTAAAGGCTAATTTTATTTGAGCTCAAAATGAGAAGCTCATGGAAAAAAATAATATGCAGGTGGTATTTCAAGAATCCCACCAACAGATAAATGATTTTTATTTGGAATCCAGATCTGATTCTGAATCTGATATTGACAATCTTGAAATTCAGATGGAAAAAATTCTTCAAGAATTATATTATCAACATCAAATATGACTTATTCCACCCAGAATTTCCACCTCAAACTGAACATGAAAAGTATATACTGTTTACTGCAGGAAATTTTCACATCTGGGCTGATGCTCTTGTGTGTTTTACCCATTTCTACTAGCTGTGTTGATATTTCACACAAATTATATTGTTTTTTTCAAAAATTTGATTCTCAGGTTGCTTACAAGCCCGGTGTTTCACTTGATTCCCCACCAAGCGAGTTAAAATTCTTAAAGTTGAAGAAAAAGAATAAAGGAAACAAAGAGCCTCAGCTCAATGCCAATAAAATTGGATTGGTAATATCTAAATTTCTGAGTTCCAATAATCAGAATACAAACAACCCATCACCACCCTCATCTTTGTTTTGATCTGCTTTATATAATTGTTATTGCATTTTTCATTATGTACAGTGGATAGAAATAAGAGATAACTCTGAAGAGATAATTCAATGCTTCTAATCAAACAATATCAATTCCTATAAATTATTCAAATCTCAAAAAATATCTAATAGTGATATCAAGTCTATAGGATTGACAATAGGCTTTATTTCCCGCCTTTTCAATAATGTGAATTGCTATGAAAATTTTTTACAAAGCAGTCAAGATTGGTTATATTGAGGAAATATTGTCTTTGTTCTAGCTAGTTCATATTATTAAAACAATTTGATAGCTAATTCATATTATTAAAATTATCATGATATGCAAAACCATGTGTGCCAAATTGGGAGGAAAATGGATAAGATATAGTGAGTGTCTGGTTTTGAAAAATCCAGTTCCTTACAAAAGCTTCTAATTGGTAATATTAGCCTCTTACATGGTTTTGGGAGTCATCCTACTGATTCTGCTTGCCTCATTTCAATTTATCTCTCTCAAAATTCAATAATAATCATTCATGGTGCACATCAGAAATACACATTTCACAATTTGATAGCTAATTCATATTATTAAAATTATCATGATATGCAAAACCATGTGTGCCAAATTGGGAGGAAAATGGATAAGATATAGTGAGTGTCTTGTTTTGAAAAATTCAGTTCCTTACAAAAGCTTCTAATTGGTAATATTAGCCTCTTACATGGTTTTGGGAGTCATCCTACTGATTCTGCTTGCCTCATTTCAATTTATCTCTCTCAAAATTCAATAATAATCATTCATGGTGCACATCAGAAATACACATTTCATTCAGGAGTTACAGTAAAATATAGATACAATCATCAACAGATGAATCATATGGATGATCATTACAGATTAACCAGCATGGTGATAAAGCTGGTCACATAGGTGGGAGTAATAAGTTTATCAGTCACCTTAAAAATTGATAAAATCTCATCAGGTGAAGTTAAAAGGACCTGGATTTGGCGTAAGTATGATTTTATGACCAAAAACAAACCTGGATGTGGTTCAATTCAGGGCAGTAAGGAGGAAGATAAATTACCTTGATCCCAGATTCTTGAAAAATATTCTTTATCTTCTTACCTTTGTGAATTTTAGCGTTATCTCAGAATAGAATTCTGTTGATTGCTGGATAGTGATTCATCCTAGGGAGCTGAAAATACAGAAGAATCATCAATAATGAACTTCAAACAATATGATATGAGAAACTCACCAGATGCCACTTTAGAAAATGATTAAAGTCCTATCTCCAAAGACCTTGACAGCAATCAAAACATAGACTGATATTGCTGGTAGCAAGCTGTATCTGATGGGATTGTTTCAATATTGATAATTGTGAGCAGGTTGGCCCTTTGGTGATCAAGCATATCTGCAGAGAAGTTCCCTTCTGCATATAGAACTTTCATCTGTTTGTGTCAAAAAATTAAGCTGGATTAAGAGACCAAATAGTTCACAAGGTTGAGGCTAATGACACATTACCTGTAAAGACCAAAAAATCAGCTGGAACCAAGGAAATTATCTCAATGAATTCATACTTCTCCACCAGATCTTTGCAAATTTAGACACTGCTAGCTTCCTTCAGAGTGATTCTAATTTTATTTTGAAAGACATTTTTAATTGTTTTGGTGCATATCATTGCACCACTGTGATCATACACCTTTTCTTGTATTTCATCTAGAAATAAACCAGGTTTACTCTGAACCAAAGGATACATGAATTTTTTTTCTTCATGGGTAAGTTCCTCATGTCTTCCTTGTTGCTCATACTCTTCAGGATCCCTTATAACCCAAAAAGTGAGATGTTATAGTTCAATCCAACAATTGAAAGATTGGTGTGAAATTGCTTCACCCAATGCAAACCGAATGATGTCAAAAGTATAATCTTGAACAGCCATTCAGAAAGTCAATATCATGATGCCTGGCTTATATTTTTGAAATACCATCATGGCTTTAGTAACTTACAGAAAAAGAATGGATTAGAATTGTGAAATCTCCATGTTGAGCCATAAAATGGATTGACTTACTAATGATGGAAAACTGGAAACAAAGAAATGAGAAAGAGTTGATTGCAAATGATGGGCTGAGGTGTGCTAGTATGGGTCCAATTTGGTTTATAGTATGGGTCCGAGGGGTTGCTATTATGGTTTCAGGGTGTTCATGGGCTGGGTTGGAGGATAAAATGAGTGACCATACCCACCCCGCCAGCGGGCAGGTCTTGGTGGGTTGGGTTGGCTGTCCTCAAAGCAATACCCAAGCCTGTGATGGGCTGCCTGAGGCAGGTCTTGTTGGGTCTTTTTGGGTCTTGGAGGGCCTCCAGCAGGTCATGGGGCCACAGGTCTTTTTTTTAATTTTGAAAATTGTTGGCATGCATTTCCGCTCCATAAGCCTTAAAAAATGAAGAAGAAAAGTAAAAGTAAGGAAAAAATATATACAAAGAAAAATATAGACCAAGAAGAATATAGAAAAATAAAAATATAGAAAAATAAAAATATAGGCAAAGAAAAATATAGACAAAGAAAAATATAGACAAAGAAAAATATAGAAAACGAAAAATATAGACAAAGAAAAATATAGAAAAAGAAAAATATAGACAAAGAAAAATATAGACAAAGAAAAATATAGACAAAGAAAAATATAGACAAAGAAAAAAATCAGAAAAAGAAAAATATGAAGAAAAAAAATAAGTTCAAAGGAATTCATGTGGAATAGTAATCATAAAAATTGATTTCCTGGAGGTTAAACCATTTTTTTGAGCCAATCCTTTACACATATAATCCCTTCAATGGTTTCAGGTTCCAAAATTCTGCGGCATTGATCCAGAACACATCCACCATTGGAGAAGGCCTTTAAAAATCAAAATTAAGTTGAAAAAACAATATTAAAGAGCCCTTAGAATGAAAATGAGAACACTAAAAGATTCAGATGCAGCTGATTTCAGAGGAAAAAGCAAGATTGTCTTGACTAATTTAGAAAGGTTGGGAAATCTTCAACTGTTTACTTCCCACAATTCAAGAATGTTAAATTTATCACCCCCTCAATCATCTGGGTCATCATATTCAATGAGTGGCTCTTGAAGGTATAGGTCCAGTTCATCTGCTGGAATTTGAAGATTGACTGTGGAAGTGGAGGAGGCAACAAACTTGTGGAAGTTTGTTAGAAGGCTCTGGCTGGATTGAGTTTTAGAACCTGATGTGCTTGAAGTTATATTCTTTGAAGCTTCTTATGTTACTCTTGGCATGTTATTTGAAATATAATTATTGTAGAGGTTGTATATTGAATCATGAATGGATGATGTTTCAGCTTGAGGTTAAAGCATGGGTGGATCTTGTTTAAGGCTGAAATATAAGTAAGTCATCTTGTAACAAGGATAAAATACTAAAGCAATTGCAAGGAATTGAGACATCCCATCCCAATACTTTCTGAATTGTTGAAATGATTTTGAAAATGTTATTTTTGTGTTCATTTCCAAATATATTACCAGCTTTGGTCTTGATGTGTAATTCAATTTCCTTCATAAAAATATAAAATAAGTTGGAGGTTGGTTACTTTGTACCACATAGCTTAGTTGTGTCAATGTCAAATTTTTTCAAGAAATCCTTCATTATATCAAGTTCCATCCAGTCTGCTTCAGTTGGGCAGTTGGAATAGTCTGAATCAATCATTGGAAGATGTTGAAATTCTTACTTGAATGACAATGAAGATTCAATCATATTATAGCAGGAGCTCCAGCATTTTGGAACATCAGGGGAGGGTCTCTTCTTGCCAGGAATATTGAATAATTCTACCGCTTCCTCAAATTTTTGTTTACATGATTGGCTTGCATTGATGTACTTTATGTTAATCTTTCACTCCTAATACGCTTGAGGGGATGTGGGAAACTCAGAGAATGAGTAAACTCCAGTTCTTGAGTGTCTGGATTGGCTTTTCCAAGGAGGAAGGAGCCGGTAAAACACTGGCAACAAGAAGACACCAACTGGACCTGACAGCCTCAATCCTCAAAAACTCTCCAGAATTCCCTTGCCTTACCTCATCCCCTCTTTCTTTCTTTCTTTCATTTTCATTCTATATCAGTTCTCACCTTGTGCTCAAACCAACGCTGAATTGTATACTCAGATTCCTGAAGATTGACACTGCTCCAAAAGACCTATCTGCTTGCCCAGTGAGATATCTGCTTGAACCTTGTCTAATCATTCTTCAGTGTCTCTGACTTGTCTCCTCAGCTGATGCACTTCATCTCATCTCTTTCTCCTCAGTCTTGATTTTTCTAACCACATTGTCCAATCTCACCATGATCCTCAAGGCCTGATTTTGGTATTTATCCCTATCTCTTTTGTCCTCAAATCTCTTGTTAATTGTGCTTGTTATGTTCAGTTCCCAGTTTATAGTAATACAAATCTCAAATTCTTTATCATGGTTAAAAGCCAAAGGGACTCACCTGACCTATTGGCTCAAATCACAACCAAACTGGAAAATGGCAGCAAACTTGGTTTCTGGAGGATTCAGGAAAGCAATGCTGAAGACCTCTCTGGAAACTATTTCAAGGCTCAGTGAGGAAAACTATGGAGTTTGGAAAGACAAGATGGAAGCTATATTAGACGTCTGTGCGTTTTCTGTGGCCATTAACAACAATACAGCTATGCTCAATAATGATGTGAATGAAAAGATCAAATTACTGATCATATCAAGACTATATATTTTGACAAAGACAACATTGTGACCCCGCACAATAAAAACTCCGCAAAATTTCTCTGGAAGGTCGTTATCATAAAGTATGCTTCATCTCAAGCCTCAAAAAGGGCATGGGTATTTAACAGATTCTTGTATTTTTGTTTCAAATTGGAAAAGATCAAAGAATTTATCACAAGATCCAAGGCCTCCTTGAATAAAATGCTCTAAGTCGGAATCTTCCTACCTAACAACATCTTGGCCTACCTCTTTCTGTTCAAGTTTCCTGAAACGGTGAAGGAATCAAAATGGAAAATCATTCACACTGATGGGGAACTCACCATCAAATACGTTCTCAACCATCTGACTAAACTAAAAAATGAATCCAAGGAACAAGGCTCCCTGGACAATCAGAATACTCAAACTGAAGTAGCCTTGACAAACCCAAAGATGGCGGCTGCTTCAAACTCACATGGCAATACTTTTGAGCAGCAAAGATTTTATGAAGGTTGGCACACTCCTAAACAAGACAGATTACACTCAGCAGAAAATTTTTGGCATCTGCATCCAGAGTTGGAACCTGATTGGGGGAGGGAAGATCAAGCAAAGTGGAAAGCTTGCAAAAACAAAAAAATAGTTCTGTGGCTCACTACTTGGCACTACTCTCAATGTGGATTAATAACGGCAATCCTAAATCCAAATTTATCCTGGAAAGTGGAGCCTTGATTCGCATGATCAATGACAGTAGTTACTTCAAAGAGATGTCACCTTGTGAAGAAAAGAATATCCAAACCAGGAATGAGAGAGCCAAACTTCCAATGAGAGGAAAGGGACTTCCGTGCTGGTTTGGAACAACTTCACCTTGGAATTGTCAAATGTGTTTTATGTACCTAGGTTGACCATCAAATTACTGAGTGCAGGGGAGTTAAACCAGGATGGATGCAATCTATGGGTGGCAAAGGACAGCTTCAAAATCTCAAAGAAGGTTGTAAAATTTTTAGCAGAACAATTCTAAAAAATCTCTATACTATGGAAACTCCCAGGTTCAATTGTCCTTTTCAAATGGCCACTCTGCAAATCTAGCCTACTCCCCCAAGGAGGACCTCATGGAAATTCACCACAACAATGGACACGCCTTGATCACGCGCCTAGAAAAATTCACAAATCACATTCCCCCATTGGTGAAGAGAGACTTTGAGTGCATTCACTGCGTCAGAAGAAAAATAACTAAATCTCCATTCAAGGAAACCTCAACGCGGGCTAAGAAAGTCTTTGAAAAAATTCATCTAGACCTCATGGGACCCCTCAAACCTCAATAACAGTGGGGTCACCGTTTCATTTTAAGCCTGGTAGACAGCGCATCAGGGTACATGGGGGCCTTTCAAATGAGCTCAAAAGACAAAAATCCAGATATAATGATTGAAGTAATTGAGAAGGAGAAAAGAAACCAAGGATATTTTCCCATGGAAGTGTGCTCTGACGGGGGTGCTGAATTTTTCAATCAGAAACTGCAGTCCTTCTATGATGAACCCCACATTTTCCAAGTGATTGCCAAGCCATATCACCCAGAAAGCAACAGGAAGGCAGAGCGGGAAAACATAACAATCATTGAATTGACTAGGAAGATTTTAAAAGATGCTCAAATCCCAGAAAATCTTTGGCACAAAGTTATCAAAGCAAGCTCACTCATTCCCAATCAAATCTGTAGAGGCGAAAATTTGGAATCTCCATGGGTCAAGGTACACGGGTATGCCTTACCGGAAACTTATCTGAGACCCATGGGGGACCCATGCATATACCTCATTGCTCAAAGTCAGAAGGGAAAGAAGTTTAAGGAAAAGGGTTATGAAGAGAAAATATTAGGCTTCAATCCTTTGCTTTTTTTCTTATTGTTTTCTAACCAAAGATAGTTCTATTTTGCATACAAATAACATGAAATTCCTGAAAATGTCACCTCATCCAAATTTAAATTCAACCTTCCTGACCAATGATTTGTGGGAGGATGGCCGTGATTCAGATCCAAACCCTCAAGAAAACCTTCCAAAAAAATCTTCTAATACCACTAATGTTCCACCCTTCAGGGAATACAGGGAAACATCCAAAAACCTGATGTTCTCAGATTCTGATGAGAGCTCAGCCTCAGATCCTGTTTTTTCCAAAGAGGAGAGTCCAGACACCCAGAAACATTCAAAACTTCAGGCGCCTTTGACTCAAGCACCATCCCCTGCAACTGCAACTGCAAGAATTCTCCAAGACCAATCAACAATCAAACCGCCTCAGAGATATGGCTTTTATCATTATTACAAACCCAAAAAGCTATGAAGATGCGCTGCAGTGCAAGGAATATGTAAAAAGATAGCTGCCATGGATGAAGAACTGTCATCTATTTGGGATCTAGACTTTTGGGAAGATTACAATGGAAAAGAACCACTCAATCCTCTTTTGATGGTCTGGATCTACAAGCTGAAGGATAACTGTCATGGTGACCCAGTCAAATATAAGGCATGCCTCTGTGCGCAAGGATTTAGTCAAATCAAGGGACTTGACTATTTTGAAACATTTGCTCCCACCATAAAACCGTCTACTCTTTGACTGCTGCTACTGTATTCTCTTAAAACATCCCAAAAGGTGCAAAAATTTGACGTAAAAAGTGCTTTCCTTCAATCACCAATAGAAGAGAAGGTTATTATTTGAACACCAAAGGGCTCTAAAAGTGGATCAAAGTTCCTCAAGCTGAACAAATCACTGTACGTATTAAAACAGTGCCCCAAAAATTGGTACAAAAACCTCACAGTGTGGTTCAAGGAGATAGGATTCCAAGAATCTGCGTGCAATCTCTGTTTGTACCTGTCTGTCAACGGAAATTCTTTTCTTTTCTTCCATGTTGATGATTTGATTTTGGTTTGCAACAGAGAAGACTTCAAACAAAACTTTCTTGTCAAATTCAGAGGTTCTACATTTCAGGATCCAAACACTATCCTTGGGATGAAAATTGAAGTAAGTCCTGGAGAGATACTTCTGAGCCAGCCAAATCATATCCAGCATGATATAGAGGAACTAGGCCTAACAAAATATAAAGGGTCAATCACTCCTCTCACTCACAACCTTCAGCTCAGACCTGCCTCCAATGACAAACATGAGGCCTTCAAAACTATCAAAATCAATTAATGATTGGTGATAGGAATGCTAAATCACATAGACTGCTGCACCAGGCCCAAGATCAGCTTTGTTTTGTCCAGTTTTGCTTGGTTTCCCTCAAACCTGGAATCACTCACTGGAATGAACTGAAGAAAACCTGGAAGTATCTGAAGCTCACACAACAATATTGCCTCAAAATCACATGTAGTTCAGGAACAGAACCCTTGCAAGTATTTTTGGATGCTTCTTGGGCCAATGATCCAAATAATTGCAAGTAGCAAACTGGCTACGTGTGCATAGTTTTTGGGATCCTGGCATCCCTGAACAGTTGCAAACAGCGCAAAATCACATGGTCCTTCATGGATGCTGAATTGAAAGCCCTGGTGTATTCTTACCATGAGGCCACCTGGATTAATTTGCCAATGAATGGGATATTCTCATTGAAAATAGAATTCATTCCACTGAACATTATAAATAGTGGTTTAGAAGACAAAATTTGACGTTTTGGTTCCAACTCCAAGACAAGGCATTTAGATTTAAAAACTAAAGGGATGATGGACAAGCTTAATTCTAACAGAATTTGAATAACTCTTGTAAAATAATCTCACATGTTAGCTGATTCTTTGACCAAAGCTGCCTCTACTCAAATTATCTCTCTCCTGTCTTCCTTCTTTTTCCCTTCCTGCAATATCTCATTGGGCATGGATTGGTGTTAAGATTTCACCGCTCATACGCTTGTTGGGATGTGGGACACTCATAGAATGAGGAAACTCCAGTTCTGGAGTGTCTGGATTGGCTTTTCCAAGGAGGAAGGAGCGGGTAAAACACTGGCAACAAGAAGAAACTAACTGGAACTTCCAGCCTCAATCCTCAATCACTCCCCAGAATTCCCTTTCCTCACATCATCTCCTCTTTCCTTTTCTTTCTTTCTCAGTTCTCACCTTGTGCTAAAACCAACCCCGCATCTCATACTAAGATTCCTCAAGATTGACACTGCTTCAAAAGCCCTGTTTGCTTTCCTGGTGAGATATCTGCTTGAAGTTCATCTACTCATTCTTCAGTGTCTCTGACTTGTATCCTCACCTGGTGCTCCTTGTCTCATCTCATTCTCCTCAGTCTTGATTGTTGTACCCATGTTGTTCACTCTCACCATGATCCTCAAGGCCTGATGTTGGTATTGATCCCGATCCCTTGTGTCCTCAAATCTCTTGTTAATTGTGCTTTTTTATGTTCAGTTCCCATTTTATAGTAATAGCAATATCAAATTGTTTATGACTTTATACTAATTCTAAGCTGGTTGATTCCATCTGCAGATATCTTCATTACATACTTTACCACCAAATTTATAACATGGCCTGCACATCTGATATGAAAATATTTTCCTTGATTGAGAAGGGAATGATTTGGTTGTTTCAAAAACATTTTCTTGAGGCAAGAATTAGTAACATCATTTGAACTGGCATTATCCAATGTAATGAAAGATACCTGGAAAAAGAAAAATCCAAACAATAGTCAGCTAAATATCATTGAGGTAATAAGTAATTAAAATAATTATAAAATTGAAATGATCTAACATTATCAATAATTTTCCATTCTTGCATTGTTTAAACAAGTCTTTTACAAATTGCTGACCCAGTAGGGGGGGAAGGAAGTTTCCTGAATCCAATTATATTTTTGACAAGATTCCACTCTTCATCAATGTAATGGCAAGTGAAAACCATGTAACCAATATTTTGATCTGATGTCCAAAGATCAGTAGTCAAAGCCAAAGTTGAAACATTGTTGATTTTTTGTTGAATCTCTAGTTTGAGGTTTTTGTAAACTTCCATGAAATTTCTTTGCAATGTGGTTCTACCAGGAAGTCTCATGAGAGGCTGAATAGTATGAATAAATTTGATGAATTGACTGTGTTCAACCATACGGAATGGGTATTCAAAGATGATTATTAAATTGGCCAGATCAACCTCTGCTAGATCATCATTAAATTTCAAATTTTCGAGTTTTTTTGTAAATATTGATTGAGTTATAAGTGTTTTTTTAAGTACATTTCCTTCAGATCTGGTTAAAAATCTAGAAAATTGGTCAATATGACACCACAGATGTTTTTTACCTGACTTGCTTTTTCCTGAGAGAGAAAACTGGCCATATTTTTAAGTTGCTTTAACATCTTCATCTAGAATAAGAAAAATGATTCAATCCAGTAAATCAAAATAGAAGAAAAAAGAAATGGTTTTGATTGACCAGTTCCATCTCAACAAAAATTTTCCCACAAATTGCTTGTTAACTTGTGTTTTTTTGACAAAAGTAATGGGGGTGGCAATTCCAATTAGGAGTCAGGGTTCTTTTTGAGTTGGGCCCACCCCTTTTTGGTGAGACCAAAACCGGCCCGTGGATAAGCAGGCTTTGACAGGCCAGGTAAAATTAAGGTTTTGTCAAGCCCAAACCCAACCCAAGCCTGAGCTGTTGGGCTTTTTGCTGGTTTGGGCTGGTTAGTGGGCCCCTGTTTTTTTTTAAATGAAAGCTTTTTGATGCGCTTTCAAATAGCTCAATGCAATTTTGGAAAGAGGTGATGCACTTTAAAATCATGAAAACATGCAGGTGTGAGGGAAAAAAAAAAGAATTTTGATTGATAAAGAATAGAGCTAAAGAAATAATGTTCAATTTTTCATCCAATCTTGACTACAAATCAGGGCTTCAGGGGCCTCTGGAGCCAGTTTTGTTCTGAAGTCATCCAAAAAACAACCACTGGTAGAAAAGGCCTAAAAGAGTAAAAATAAAGAGGAATTTATTATCAAAAAAAATTCAATAAAAAATGGAGATGAGTCTTACTGAGTCTGAGGCAATAGAAGTCATTGGAACCATCAACATTGTCTCTGCTAAACAAGCTAATTTTGGGAATCAACAAGAATTTTCTTTCCACCAGTTGAGTAAGCTTAATTCAGAATTACTTTCCAGTATTTCAATCAAAGGTTCTTAAAGGTATAAATACAATTCAGCCAAAGGAGTTCTTGATTGAGATTGTGTGTTTCTTTGTAAAAACTTGCAAAAACCATCTGATTTGAAATTTATATAGGTTTTTTCAACAATTCCATTTGAAGTAAAATTTCCTTTTTCCACTGATGGTTTGGGAGAATGAGATTCATGCAATAGATATATTGTTTTTCTGAGGTCTTGTATTTAATTATGAACTGATTCAATATTCATAGTCCTTGACATGGTGTATTGTATGTATTTGAACTTGTAGCCGGGATCAAAAGCAATTGCAAGAGCTAGAAATTCATTCATGTTGGACAAGTACTTGCAAAATTTATTAATCATTGGCTAAACAATTGAGGTCATATGATAATTTCCAACTTCTTGGGATGAAACTTCCAGATGATATTCTATGTCCTTCAGATTAAGGAAATATAGTTTGGAAGTTGGATATTTTGCACCAGAAAGTTCATTTGTTGCTTGTTGAAAAATTTTAAAGAAGTCCTTCATTACTCCAAGTTCAAGCCATCCAGCCTCAGAGGTGCAGTCTAAAAACCGTGAGTTTAAAATCTGATGATTCTGGAATGCTGATTTGTATGGAAATGCAGAAGAAATCATTTCATAGGTTGAGTTCCATTGTGTTGGAACATCAAGAGTAGGTTCTTTCAGTTTCTTTTGTGAGATGCCAACAATATCCATGGAACATTCAAAGTGCTGTTTTCTTGATTGGAAACCCCTTAAAAACTTAATGCTGGGTTTGAGTTTGTTGATAGCATCAAAAGAAAAATTCAAGCCATCTTTGACAATAAGGTTGAGGACATGAGCTGCAATTTGAACATGAAGAAACTTCCCATCCAACTCCAATGCATTGTTTGGGCGTTCAAGAAGTAAATTGCGTAGTCTTTTGATTGCACTATCATTAGAGCTGGCATTATCAGTAGTAATGAATGAACATTTATCCATCAAGTTCCAATCATGAAGGCTCTGGGCTTGTTTTTCACTGATTGAAATTCCAGTATGGGGATCTGGAAGTGGTTTGAATGATAAAACTTTCTTTTTGCATTGCCAGTTATTATCTATAAAGTGACCACTAAGAACCATGTAGCCATCATTTTGAGGGGATGTCCATAAATCAGTTGTAAGTGCAATCTTTTCTAATTTTTCCAACATGGTATGGATTGAGTCCTTGAGGCTATTATATAACTCCATCACATCACTTCTAACAGTATGTCAACTAATTGGTTGAAATAATGGTTGTGTTTGCTTTAAAAATTTCCTAAATTATTCATGCTCAGCAATCATGAATGGATACTCATGCTTAACAATCATCTTCACCATTTCCAATCTTGCAGTCTTCTGGTCAAACTTTCAAGTCAAAACTTTCCCCTTTTCAGGATTCAATAGGGTTTGTATCAGTGGTCCAGATGAGTCCCCTGACTGTGTGCATCATTCAGCATGACAACAAAGGTGAGTTGTCCCACAATGCCCTGTCCCGGAAAGAGAAGCCTTGCAAGATTTGCAGATTGCCCAGACAGAATTACCTCATATATGAAAGATTATTTGATTAGAAATCAAAAAGCAGACATGCCCCAAGCAAAACCATACTTACCTGCTTATTTCCGCTCAAAGAAGTCCCACACATTGCTTGTTTGATGGTTTTTCAACAACTAGCACAGCGCCATCCCCTTTGTTGGTCACCAAAGGCATTGATGTTGATTGATGTGGCAATTGGAGAGTTGCAATGGAGGACACAGACAGGTTGAATGAGGAGAAAGATGGGGGATCAGTAGCTTGGAGCACCCCACACCTCTTCAAATCCCTGGTCCTAAGGCTCATCCTGGCAACATCACCCTGACACCGATCCCCCATTCTCCAACTTTGGCTCCTTGGTTTCACCCATTTGGAGGCAGCCGCGCCACCAATCTCTTCCCACACACTCATAAAAAACCATACACGCCACTTGCCTCCCTTGATTTGTTGAAGCCTAGCTTCAAACCCTTCCTCCTTCTCTAATTGGGTGCCCGCAAAGCAGTCCAAATACACAATCCCTGACCAATCTGACCATCAAAGTCTGCTGGGCTTCCCCAAAATTTGGTTTTCTTCCAAGGGGTAAGCCCAAACCTGACCTCCAACCCGTTGGGTACAGGCCAGCCCGTGGGCTGCCCGGCCTGATAAGCACCCTGAATTAGGAGGACTTGGATGGCAATGTAGATGCTTGCTTTTGGGACAAGGGTGCATCCAATAAGAATTGTAATTCATCTTCACTATGATTTTCCATGTTTGTTCAAAATGATTTGATTACGATCCAGAATAGATGGATGATTTTGCTAGAGTGAGTGCTGAAGTTGTGACAGAAGTTGAGTAAGTGAAGCGAGTTGGAGAGACCCCTAGATTCCCACCTCTATTTCAAATTCATCATTGACACCAACCAGTGACCACCATGGGTCACATCATATGGCACTGCCTCCTCCCACTCCTTGCCGTAATCAAAATTCTCAATCCCCACCCGATGCTGGTGCAAGGGTTCCAAAAATCTCAAACCCTTGGGGCTCTTGGCCATAGTTGTGCCAAGGGTTCGCTAGGATTTGCACACCCTGAAAGTATCAACCAGACACATCCCGCTGGTTATGCCAGCATCGGTGTAAGGGCCTTGCTGACCCAAGTGTCCTCTCCCGGTGTTGCCTGATGCCATTGAAGTAGGTATTTGCGGTAGCCACCCTAAATCCTAGCATCCAAGACAGTACCAAGTTTGGACCAATCAACCACCTGGTGTGGTAGTGGCCCTTAATACCTTCATTCAAGGAAGGCCAACCAAACTGCCCCGGATGACGTATACTTGGTCTGGTTTGTTACAAATTACAATCGGGCACCCCCTCACACATCTCAACCAGGGTCCCAAGACTGATGCCAATAGCAACAGCAGTCCCTAACCAGCATGCAAGCCGCCCCGGGTTGCAGTTATAGAACTGAAACAACCCCAGAAAAGAAAAAGGGGATACCTGTGGGTCTACCCACCATCTAAGGGAACCGACCAAACCCGTACCCGCACCCACGGCAGCTTGAGGCGGGTCGGGTCGACAAAAGATTTTTTGGAAACCCCCACTACCCAAACCCGGATAGATACCCACCGGGTCCGGGTATTCCGCGGGTCGGCCCGACCTTTGAACACCCTGAGTATGGGTGCGATCGGGTTGCCAATCTTGATTCGATCGGAGGGTGGAAAAAAAAACCGGATATTGTGGTCCAAAAAGTGGGAGGGTAGTCTGGAAAAAATTGGTGCGAAACCAAAAAAAAAATTGGGCAGAAATGGTAAAAAAAATCGCTTTGTCCAAGCTTTTCTGCAAACACAGTAATTTTAGTAATTTTGAAGGTGTGATTTTAGCCTGGGCCCAGAAAAAATTAATTTCAGGACAAAAAGTAGAAATAAGAAACAGGGCAAACAAAATACAAAATAGGACAGCAATTCTGAAACCATGGACAAGGATATCAAACAAGAGGGCAGTATTCTCCAAACTGATAACACACAATAGAGATGATTCTAGGTTTTAGTCCACTTTCAATGAAAAAGTGTCGATGTAATTGTGAAATTTGAATAAAACGGTGATGTCATAGGCCAACGGAAACGGAAATCCTGACACAATTACTAATACCCTAGTTGAGTCATGCGCATTGGATAACTCGATTTGATTCCAGTTGACCGTGATGACTGCAACTAGTCCAACAAATCGTTGCATCAGTTCCACTTCTTCATTCTATTTAAGGTCGGACCACTCACAACGTTCCTTTGTTCGGCTGATTCTGCAGATCAGCTTGATGGTTGAAACCCTGGAATTGCAATCAGACGCTTCGACGTCGCAATGACTCTAAGGTTCCGACAAGAAATAGACGTTCAGGCAAGGTTACAGCTGGCTAGGTCTACTACATGCATAAAGGTTTCGATCACTTCATCTTTACAGTGGACATGTTTAAGATATTCATTTTCCCGTTCCAAGCAATGACACCACTGGACCACGGGCGGAGGTTCCCCTAGATGGGTCAGATATCAAGTTGAGTCTCCTGGTTTCTACCCAGTGCTTCTCATGAATCTGGATTGTGGATTTGCAAAGTGTATGGTCAGAAAACTCGGCCCGGGCGGGGAGGTTAGGTGGTTAGCTTGTTGGGTAATGGCCCAAGCGGCGATCGCATCTCCTTATCCAAGATGATCTTTCCGGGATGATCGGCCAAGACAATAGGGGAAAGTGAGAAAAGGACTGACCATGCGGTGAATCCCAACGAAAAATCCCAACTTTATTCTGAACTGACTCCCAAAAACATCTTTACAAAGGCAACATCCGAAGTCAATGCAAGGTATTACCCATTTCCAGTAGTACCATCACTGATCCTGCTGTGCAACAGGCATTGAAAACGTTCTTCACACTGATATGTACGTCATGCAGGTTTTGTCAATGTTTCTTCTTAAACGAGAGTCGAATATCGACTGCAGAAACAGTGGCCCGATTCTTCGGCCAGCGACAATTTGGTAGAAAGCCCCTGTATGATCGATTTTTGGAACATTGCGTATCAGCTTCGTACTCAACAGGCCAAGATTCCCGACATGAGAAAAGGAGACTCGAAGTACACGTGCATGGCTTACAGGTACTTGACGAGCAATTCATCAGCAAAACAGGCGATACCTTGATTGCATCCCACCAGAAGATTGCTGCTCTTTTACTCGCTCAAATTCACATATCCCCATTCTTTGAGGAGTTGATCGGCTTATAAATTACTGCATGACGGTTCGACAGTTGCCTAATCCACAACCGGCAATTCGCTTCATCTGCTCTACCGGAGCTGAGACTTGACTTGTAATCATTTGGGACATCATCAGGCATTGTCAGTGGGTCTGAAAATATATGACTTCCGGCAGGCACACACCAATCTCTCTCCATTTCATAAAACGCGTTCGAAGAAGTAGACTGGCGTTGGTTTAAAGTAAGATGGCCCACAACATCTCGGAAACAGACCCTTTGCTTTTGCAATGCGAAACTCGGGAGGCTAGCCTCGAGTCATTCGCGGGTGCAACTCATGAATACCGCCAACGGAGAATGGGGTGCCCCTGCCCAGCAATATCTGCCATGATCAATCATTCTTACTTGTAAGTTGACGCTTTCGTAAGTTTTTCTCAAGATGCTTTCATGCAGATACTAAGTTTTAAAAAAAATCAAATCGTAGGAATCCTCGAGACGATGACGATCTTTTGCCTTTCTTGACGCTCGTCAAGGCTTTGCGTCACTGTTACAATCTAAGTTTTCCTTTCGCATTTTGCTTTGTCCTGCTGGCGAACCTTCGCCTAGGTACTTTACGTTCCGGAGGGTTTTCCCTCAAACATCTCAAGAAGCACGGACTGATAGAGCACGATGCCAGTATTAGTAGATTTGATGCCAAGTACGCACTATTTTTTCCGTCTCTCTCTCTCTCTCTCTCTCTCTCTCTCTCTCTCTACCTTTTCCAGGAAGTGACATTTTAAAGCGTCCCACTACGCCCTTTGATTTTTCTTTTTGTTTATGGTGAAACTATTAGTGAAGGTGATTACCTGAATCCGCAAAGCGAATTAATAGCGGAATTTCTCGACGGCATTAACTATCCACCGGGATTAAGCGATTGCGAAAAAATGGTAACGCTGGAAGATTATGCTAGAAAAAGGACTGAACTAGAAAACAAAATTACTTCCTATCTACCACAACAGCCCAAGTATCGCATTCATCTGGCAAGTTTCCCGAAATACTGTCGATTAGACGAGCTCTGACGGTTGAATTTGCTTCAGTACAGCTAGGTATAGGCGAGGCAGCTTTAGCTCTCCATGCTTTTGCGGATAAAGACTCGCCTGTTTATTTGAAAGGTATTTGCGCAAGATCTCAATGGTTAAAGATATGGTTTGTTCTGCGTATTTGAATATTTTACATGCTTTAGATGATACAAGAAATTTTTTTGACCTCATACTGCTCTGGTGTGTTTCTCCCAGGTATAATGAGGAAAGGTTTCCCTTGGAACTTGGTTGGAAAAACAAAAGACCAGGGTACAAGATTACATTATTTAGCTTCTTCAGAACAGCAAGGAAGCTATTTAGAACAATGAAATTACATGAAATTACATCCTCATGAATAAGATGCAAATTTCCATAGTTTTCCAAGAATTAAAATGAATACTAAATGAAAAGCTTGTAATCATTAAAAGGCCTAGGGGAACATTGAATGAAAATGAAATAGATCAAAATAATATTGAAACTTTCCTGTAATTTTGTTTTCAAATCTTCAAAATAGGTTCAACTTTAAAAAGAAAAACCAATATATCTCAATTATACATACATACATAAACATATTCATATATATATATATATTTCACAAATAAACCAGAAGCAATCTAAATAATAAACATTCAATTATGTAGAAATATGACTTCTTAGAACATTGTTAAAACCTATTGTTCTTTCATTCCAAAAGGAGCCAATTTTCCAATTATTTGTTAAAGGATGCAAATTTTAAATCCCATAAATTCTGTCAAAATTTTAAACAGAGGATCCCATTAATTCTGTCCAACATTTACACAGAGGACTGATTACCAAAGAAATTTTCCTCAATAGCTAAATTTGAGGGTGATGTAAAAACTTCCTTATAGATTTTAAATAATGTTTTTATTGATTTGGTTAGCTGGTATGATTGATTTACAGAGCCCAAAATTGCATGACCTTGCACCTGTAGATTTTCAAAAACTTTGAACCCTGAGACATGACCAAGCAAGGAACAAATGAAATCAGAACAATGAACAAGCACCTCATAAAATACTCAAACCAAAACATGCCTATTTCACTGATTATGTTTATCAAAGATTCTGCAGCTTCTGATATTTAGAATTAGCCATGTTGTACCACCAATTTATCTTCTCTCACAGGTTTTTGTTTGTCTCATCTTCAATTCACTACCTTACCCCACAAAAAACGTTATTTCACTTTCTAGCAAGTGCCATCAAGGAAGCTCTGGTTGAAGCTCTCTCCAATCTCTAGTTGAAGGTATGTTAATGCTCAAACAATTTTTTGGTTCAAATTTAATTTGCACAATTCACAGTTACTGTTCATTGGAGCTTGGATAAATCTTGACCGCAGCTTGGCCAGAGCTTGAATTTAGCTTGGTTATACATTGGGCATGAGCTCCTTTATGGTACTTGCTAGCAAGTGACATACAAATTTCTGGGGTGTTAGGGACTTTTTTTCCCTAAACATTTTGTCTGCCTCTGATGGTCCCATGAGCTGTGCCCTTCCTCAACCCAACTTACTGGTAAATATTTTCAGGTTATTACTCCAGATAATCAACAGTTGCATGGTCAAAATGACAGAGAAATAACCCAGGTGCAAGAAGAAATCCAATTCCTCTATTATGGCAGTAAATACCTCTCCCAATCAATTCATTTGGAATCATCATTAATCCCCCAAATCTCTTGCCAGAATCTCAAGAATCATTTTAATTGAATTTTTGATCCAGGTTTATCAACTTCAGAAAAATTCCAGCACTTAATCCTAGTGGAAACCTCCACACTTCATGTCAAATCATGCATTCCTTTTATGGTTGAATACATGGATTGAAAAGGCATGCAGTGCAAAAAACATTTTGTAGCCAAAAACTTTATCATCTTCAAAAACAAAATCATCACTTCCCTTTGTTCAAGCAATCTAGACTCCCCAATTCTTGAGGTCCCCAACAAAGTAACCCAAGAAATAAAAATCAACAAAAAGATAGAAACCACCTTCATTTTGCTCCATTTTTATTAGGAGAACTTCACTTTATTTATAAAGAATATCAAATTCTACAAACCTAAGAAACTATGGGACTCCATATAAAATAATTACACAAAAAGGTACCCAGAAATATTTTCAAGTTTATTTAAAAACTCTATGAAATAATTTTTACAAAAATTAACCTCCAAGAATCAATAAATCACTTCCAAGAAACCTTCAAAGTTCTGCTTGAGGTATCTTTTGGCAAAATTTATCCCACCACCGTTGAAGCCCTTTGAAATATAATCATCCTGAAAAAATTTACTTCCTTTTCTTCAGTCATGAAAACACTAAAAATTGTACAATAAAAAATAAAACAGGCCAAAGTCCATATGGACATCTTACTCAAGAATGTTGAACTTGAAATTCCAAACCAATCTGAATGAAACACAAAACATTAGGCCTCTGCTTTCAATGTCTCCAAGAACCCTAAATCAAGCTTCTACTATCCCAAAATGGCACAAATTGTGCAAAAATCTGAAAAAATGGTTCAAATCACATCAATCAAATAAAATAACCTAAAAAGTCTCATAAATTGAACTCTGAGACTTATATTTATTACTATCCTTTAGTGATAAACAGACTTAAAATAAAACCTCAACCCAGTAAATATTTGGTAAGCCTTGAAAGTATGAATCCCAACATCATCATTCTGGAAAAAACTTAATCAGAAAAATTTCTAAAAAAATGTGATTATTTTATTGCTTTCAAAAAACACCCTTCTAGACTGTATGCTGAAAATGGCTCTCTCATTTCAGTTGAAGTTTTGGGTAAAGACATTCTTCCCATGTGAACTGGTGTCATTCAAATCAACATGCTCAGCTGGTACCCAGACCCTCCAACACTTCCATATCTCCTACAGGACCATTCAATCACCATAAAAAAAGGCTGAAACTTCTGGAAGGTGTAGCATTTGTCACTTGAGTTCAAGTTGTGGTGGACTTTCTACAGCTCTTTGGCTAATCAATTGTGGCACAAATTTCAAAATTTAATGATTAGTTTGATTCTGAAACATTCCAATAAAATGGTTTATTTAATAGTATATGTGTCAGCTTGCAACTATTTACAGGGCAACCTTTAAAAGTAACCAAAATAAAAAAAATTGAAATATGAAACAAAGAAGGAGTAGGAAATACATAAATATTATTGCAGATTTGGTTTGCCTATCCAAAATCAGAATCCTGCATGAAATGCGCGGAAATTCCTGCAGAACCCACGCGCAGAATTCCTGTAACAAAGCGTGCAAATTGCCACAGAATTACCACTGTGGTGACCAAATCTGGACACCCTGGACCAGCTGCGGAAAATTCAAAATTTTTTCTACAATTCTTTTATTTAGGTGTCATTTATCAAAAAAAAAAAATTGGAATTTTTTTTTGTATTGGTATCACTCCTCCAATTTCCTCATCCTGCCAAGCATTCCTCTGTCCCAGTGTTCTAGTACAGGCCCACCTTGGTCTCATCACCTAGGCATTGCGTTTGATTCCTTCTGTCTTTGTTCCCCCCTTCCTTTTGGCCAAATGGGCGGGCCAAGACCCGCTCAGCCTGATCTTCCTCCGCTCGGATCCTCATCCCCACCCAATCCTCTTCCTCTTCCTCTTCCGCTTCCTTGACCAACATAATCAACCCTATACAACTCCCATGGGCCTTGTTCCATCAATCCAGCCATCAATTGGAGTGGCTCAGGACTAGAATCAAAGATTGAAGCCTGCTCAACGTCCTTGGAGTCAACTCAAAGAGATTCTTACTTGGCTTGATCACCCACAACCTTGAGCCTAGCCCCGGCTCAATCCCCACCGTGCTCCTCAGCCCATCCGGTTGGATTTGATTTGATGGCCTCATCCATCCCAGGCTCGATTCAATCAATCCTTGATCACTCAAAGGCTGCACTCAACGACCCATGCTGTGATCATTGGTTGGGTTAAAGGATCCTGGGAAACCCCTCAGATCATCCAGAACTAGAACCGCCATGCCAATTGACCCAAGCTTCCTTGGCCGCCTGCACCTCCTCCCATATCACCCTCCCACGATAACAACCAACAACCAAAAACTTGTCCTCTACCGTTGGCCATCAACCTTGTCCTCCTCACCCAATCTCACCATCATCCATCTGGTCACCCATGCAAGATTGGTCGCGGGAACAACCTTCATCCCCTGACCCAATCGGTTGTTCCCACAATCAATCCTGCACCCTCATCTTCCCTCCCCTTTCAGTGTCAACCAACAACCTGCCACCTCAACCATCTCCTCCGGCTGTCCCAATGAATCCACCCATCACTCACCTTCTCTGCTCTTGCGCAATCATCCACGGGCCAGCATTTGCCCGTGCCCATGAGCCTGTCCGTGCCGCTCCTCACCTGCAACTCTCCTGCCTGTGCCCATCATTGGCCCGGGCTGGTGTCTCTCCATCCCCAGTCATCCATGATTCTGTCCATTATTTCAATTTTGTTTGATTTTTTGTTTTCTCATCAGTTTCTCTTTTGTTTTTTCTCATGTCCATTGAAAAAATTTTTTTTTTCCACTCTATCTGTAGTATCACTTGTACATAGTCTAAAAAGTCTTCCTGCCAATATAAGGAGGGGCTCTTCCCTGCCTTTTGGCATGGGGGGGTTATCTTATGGTATCCTGCAAGAGAAATTATCATCATTATCATCCTGAAGTAAATCATCTGTGGGATCTCATTCCCCTTTATCTGAGACTGAATTCTGGGTATATCCATGATTTCCCCTTGATCTTTGAGCCTCCATACTCAAATCCTGATCCTTGATCTTTATCACCAACCAATAGCCTTGCTGGTTGAAGAAGAATTTGACTGATTGAATTCTTGAGTGTGTTACACCACTCCTGATCCCTTTATCCAACCATACTGGTCCTGATCACCCTTTGATTATCTTTCCTGAACCAGTCATGTTTGACTGAAGAGGTTTTATTAAGCTTAAAACCTGGAGTTTTAAACCTCCCTTCATTTATTTTGAAGTTGAATTCTGCCACACTACTCTTGAGTCCTTTGAGAAGTGTTGGGTTATTCTTGTTTGAATCAGTTATTGTTTTGCTTCTAGAGCTTCATCAAACAATTAGCTTTGTCTTGTGCAGCCACCCACAGTTATCCGGTACCCTTCAAGCGCTTGATTTTGGAGAGTTGGGCAGGTTCATTGAGAACCTGGAGGTTGTTTGGGATTGAGTTGATCTTTCCTAAGCTTCTGCTGACCACTAGAGCTATTAGCTTGTGGGCATTGTTACTTGCAATTGCCTTGTCCTGTTGAACTTTGAACAATCCTTGAATTCTTCTATTCAAGTTTTCCCCAGAATCATCTTGCCTCAGATAGTGTTGTTTCCCAGCTACCAACTACTATCATCTTTATCCTTTACTCTTTGGACCCCCATTTACCAGGTTCTGGGCTTTGATTTTGGTTAAATTTAAATATTTTTTGTAACATTCAGGAGGGCAGCCTAAACAGAACCTTTCCCCTCCACAGAACTGCCACAGCCTAGCACCATTTGGAGTCTTACACCGCACAAAGTTTTGAAAATTCCCGCTCAAGAGCGCAGAAATTCCAGCTCAAAGGCCCGCAACTTTCCGCTAAAAAGCATGCAAATTCCAACTCAAAAGCATGCAAATTTCCACTCAAAGTTGCGCGAATTTCTACTCAAAAGAGCGCCAATTCCCGCTCAAAAGCGCACAAATTCCTTCTCAAAAGCATGTGAATACCAGCACACCTACTGTGGTGGTTCTTTATAGACACTGAGGCAATTAGGCTCAGCAGTGGAAGTTAAACCAAAAGAGGCTCAGCAGTGGGTGGAAGTCTGCAGCACAATAGGCTTGGAAAAGGGTGTTGCAGCACTGCCTAATCCAGAGAAGAAAATTCAAGCCTCAGCATTGGTGCGGCATATGTTTCCCCAGAGCAATAGCCAGGATGGGCCAGAGTTTTGCCTTTTGCAGACAACAAACATGGTCAAACATAACTTCCTCTCTGCCGATTTATATTTACAAGTGCAGAAGAAAGTGATTGAATCTATGTAGTAGAAGACCAAGGCCTGACTACGGGCTATGCACTGAGGTTGCAGGATTGTGGGACAATCAACACTAAAGATGAGGAGGAAGAATGCGGATTGCTGGGGATCCATTAGATTGCATGCGGGATTGGGAGAGATATGCTAAGGAAAATTAACAGGGATCTGTTGTTAGTAATGCATCCCCGCAACTCAACTGATAGGTAGATCAGGGAACATAATAACCAAATCTATTGTAAAAAAACGGATCAGCTAGGGGATCAGACTAAGGGTGAGAAGGATCATTGCGGAATGCACCAAGGTGGTTAGAATGAAAAGTTGTTCTTTTGTTTTTTTTCTATTTTTGGAGTAGTGTTTTGGGTTGTATATAAAAGGTGAAAAATTCCTGGACTGTGAATGGGGGTAGTGAGGGGAATTAATAAATCAAATTAATGTTTTAAGAGGCGTATAGTATCATTCTGCTTTTGAGAGTATTAGCTTGCTTAAGTAACTTGGAGAATTTAATAGGAAAATTTCAAGTGCAGAGCTTGTTGGGGACTCCATCTTGTTTATAATTCATCATGTGTTAGCTGAAGAAGTTTCTGGCTTAGTGTGGAGTAGTTTTGTGGATAGTGGAGAAGGAAGTCAGGTGTGATTCTCAACTGCTGCAGGCCAGAGAACCTTTCCTTGCAGAGCAGATTTGATTCAATTTGTGGAGGTACAGGATTGTAACTCAAGGGCTAGTGGGCTTTCTGGAACTTGGTGTGGGATTTGTGGGAACTTTTAAGGAACACACAATCTCTTTTCACAAATTGGGGGTCTGGCCAGGAAATTCTTTCCTCTGTTAAAAACCTGGTACTTTCTTCAGAGTTTTATCTTTTTTTATTTACCCTCAATATGTCAATGATGATTGTAGATTACAAGGATGGGATGGGAGAATCCCTCCCAACTCATTGGAGGCAGCAGCTGGAAGCAAATTGACCTATCAAGGCACTCTGCATCAAACCATGAGTCAGGCTGGGCCGCCACCAAGGGCACTGTTGAATTCAGAAGAGGACTTCCCCTTTGATGGTTCCAAGTTTGGAAGTTATTGGTCCCTAGAGTCTGTAAACCCTGAGTGCAACTGTTCACCCCACAACTGATAAATAGAGAGATGAGATTAAAGAGTCCTTCCAACCTGATGTGATCCCCCCTGATCTGCCATCCAGGTTGAGGGTGCTGTTTAAGTAGCGTTCCCCTCAACCCTAACCTAGGTACAACCGCAAGTAAATAAGAATAATGAAATACAACCCTTAAGTACAGAACCCTAGCCCAACTCTATCCTTCCATCCCCATCCCATGATCCATATCCCATCTGTATTGTCCGCCTGCCATTACATCCACCAGGTTCTTCCTTCTCATGATGCAGCCCTTGCGCTGCGTCAAACTTGGAGCCTTCCGTGCATGTCCATATCCGCCCAACGCATCATTAAAGATATCCAAGGTACATCCAGGCAATCTAATCCTCCCCACATCTCCAGATGCCAAGCCCAATTTGACTTCTGCTGAGCCCGCAGAACGGCTTGCTGCGGCAAAGCCACACCCATTTCTGAGCGCGCTGCCACTGCTGAGCCCACCGCTACTGTTGAGCACGCAGCACATAGCACATTCAAACTCTCATCTATAAAAGACCACCACATCCCTCCCAACTTGAGTTCTGTCCCCAGAGATCCACCGCTATCTCAACTACCCCCAGTCATCCCATCCCCTCACCGTGCCACTACACCACACCAACAGAATACCCTCCACATCCTTTTCTTCAACATGGCCTGCACATTCTGCAGTCAGAATGGCCTCACCTGCCGCATCCTTCCGGTTTGGTGCACCTGCGTTCCATGCCAAGCTGGCCACCGTTGTTTCTCCCTATCCAATGGTATGCCTTGCAACTTTCCTCAAGGTTGTCTGCGCAAGAGCACCAAATGCAACTCATTTGTGGCCTTGAGCAACAAGGAAATCCACACCAATGAATAGACCCCGCCTGGCTCACCTTGCAACCAACCGCAAGGTTCTGCTCCTCACCCTCCTTTGCGCAAAAGCCATTACTTGGGCTGGAAGACTGCGGCGCCAGGACTGCCCCAATTTTGCAACTTATTGGAACACCGCTCTTGAGTGGGCCACACAGATATGGATAAACAAAACGGAAACGGACCCGTGGATCTTTAACTGACCAACCACGCCTCCTCCACTGCCACTGCGTCCTACCACTCCCCCACAACCTGCTCCTCCAAGGCCTACTCCTCCGCTTCCATCTCCATCCCTGGTTCCCAGGTTGTCACTGGAACCCCCGCACTCACAATCTCCTGTGGTCATGGAGTTGTTGCGGGAACCTGCAGCCGCTCCTACTCCCAAGATTCCAAAAATACAACTTATTCCGGCACTTCCACTTGCAAGGTTTGATGCAATGGTGAACAATGCGGACAAACTACTCCAAGGCTTCCTTGTGGTTCCCCACACTTCTACCAATGGCCGCCCTAAAATAGCCTCCCCACAATCAACCAATTGAAAAGAAAGTGGTTTACAGACCCTTCCAACATCAACCTCTTCCTCCTCCACAACCCCATCCATGCAAAATTCCCCGCCATTAAGCATGCAAAGCCCCATTGGGCATTTTTGCCAAACCAATCCCAATTTACCAATCAATCTAGACAGAAATAGGTTCACCCTGGAAATGCTATCCACCAGCGCCCATAGCTTTCTTCCAGAAATCTTCATCAAAATGTAAGTCAGCAGAGTTGAAATCAATTTTATCCCTGCTAGTTTGCACTCCGCGTAATCCCAAGCCATGTTCACCCGCTGCACCGTTGGAGGAATTCTATTGTCTCCACAATCCTTCAATGCTTGAACCTTCTTGTCAACTGCCACTTTCAGCACCACTGCCAACTCCTGCAAGTTAAATTGAATAGTTGTTTAATTCCCCATCAATCTGCGCACTATCTCAACCACCTTCTTCTTCCCTACCGGATTCACCCGCCACCCATCCATTTCCAGAACATGGGCGACTGGCTTAGGAGCTACCGGCGGTACCTGCTCTTTAGCATCCACATTCATCCTTTGCACCACCGCCGGCTCCTCTGTTGCTAGTACCCTCACTTCCACTTCCATGTGCAGTGGTTGCCATACCCCGGCACCAGTTACAATCCCAAGAAATGCTTGAGCAGTTACCCCCAATTCCTGACCTTGTGCCCGCACTTGCTCCATGACGGTTGGATTCCCAGGTTCAGTGGAGATCCATTCACCCATCAGAAACATGAATCCCATTCCCCCCAGTTGGACCAATCCGGCCTTGAGGTCCCTTGTCATATCATTGCACCCCAACCGCCAATGCCCCTTGTCCCCGCAGTAATTGCATAACCACGGCCTGGGCAGATTTGATGGCGGAAGTGGTCCCCCAATGTGAGGAGGCGGATTGCGCAGCGCCGACAAAATTCAACTCAGGAAGATATGTAAATCCTTCATCAATTCCATCATCTTGCTAATCTCTGGGCTTGTCATCAGTGGTGTTGCCAGAGCGCCTTCTGTTTTTGAGGGGCCTACAACTAGAGCTTGCGTTGGCGCTGCAGGAGTGTGGGAAGTGGACTTCTTTGACCCCATTGGGAAAAAACTTGCCATGTCCTCCATCAGTTCCTCCAAGTCCAACCTGCTTTCCACTGCCCAAAAGATGATAAGGATGTCCAGAAGAAGCACAATAATTCTATCCAACAACCTCTTTACCAAGTTGTTGTTGTACAAGTGCTGCTGCACCTGCGCGTGTAGTTGGGGACCAAGTCCTCCCAGAAACGCCCTCTTCATTGCGCCCGTCTTCCTTGATATCACCTTGTTCTTTGCAAGGTAGCAATAGATCCAATTGAACATTGCTACATACTCCCCCAATTGCCCCCAAGTCCGGACTCCACCATTTGCACTCACTTCCTCTGCGGCTTGCTCAAATTTTCTCTCCCAAAACCAAGGTTTGCACCTTCCCCACTGCCCCAAGATTTCCACCTTCAGTTTTGGCCAATCAAGTTCCTTGTATCCTTCCATCTCTTCCACATCCCAAAGCTTCTCTTTGTCCTTAATGAAAAGGACAACAAGATGAGCCTTATCCAAACCGGTTGTGCCTTCTGCGTTGGTGATTCCTTTGTATTGAGCAAGGAATTGCTAAATGTCCTCAGTGTTGAACCAAATGTGTGTATAGTCCCTGGGCCTGATGCAAACAGGCTTGTGATTAGAGCCGTTGTTGGATCAAGGGAAACCGTAATCTTCCCCTGATGAAGGTTGCTTCCAAGAAGCTGGAGAAGGAGTAGGGGTAACATTAGACAACCCCAAAACGGTAAATGGGTGGTACTGGGACATGGCGCTTTTTAGTTTCAAGAGACAAGGAACAAAAGGTTACTTCTTTTCCAGACCCCAAGATGTGGAATTCAGAAGAGGAATTCCCATTTAATGGTTCCCAACTTTATAATTCATTGGTTTCTAGAGTCTGTAAACCCTGGGTGAAACTGTTCACCCCACAAACAAGAGATAGAGAGATGAGAGTAAAGAATCCTTCCAACCTGATGTGATCCAATGATCTGATGATGTGATACACCCTCATCTTCCATCCAGGTTGAGGTTGCTGTTTAAGTAGCCTTCCCCTCAAACCTAACCTAGGTACAACTGCAAGTAAAAAAGAATAATGATATACAACCCCTAAGTACAGAACCCTAGCCCAACTCTATCCTTCCATCCCCATCCCATGGTCCATATCCCATCTGTATTTTCCACCTGCAATTATGTCCACCAGGTTCTTCCTTCTCATGACGCAGCCCTTGCGCCGAGCCCAACTCAGAGCCCCCAACGCACGTCCGTATCTGCCCAAAGCGCCATTACAGATATCCAAGGTACATCCGCGCAATCTGATCCTCCCTGCATCTCCAGATGCCGAGTTCAATTGTACTTCTGCTGAGCCTGCAGCACGGCTTGCTGCAGCCAAGCCACACCCATTGCTGAGCGTGCTGCCACTTCTGAGCGCGCAGCGCGCATCCCATTCCAACTTTCATCTTTTAAAGACCATCACAGAGTCCACAGGTAGGAAGTTGGCATATGAAGCACCGGAGTTAACAGAGGAGCAGCAGGGAAGTGGGGAAAAGATTAGCCCAAGGAATGAACCCATGGTCACGTTCCTCCCAGAGGATGTCCACAAGTTCCTGGAACCGTCTGAGAACCCGGCCAACAGCAAGGGCGCTAACAAAATTGAATGGGTTTGGCAGATAGTCAACTTAATTCCTGACAAAGAAGACCTTTTGGATGTAGAGGATATGGAGGGTTATAGGGGGAAAGCTTGGTACAAATTGCGGCGGGAAATAGTGGAGAAATGGGAAGAACAGGAGCAGAGGTTCCAAGAGGTGGATCTTGAGGGTCTTGCATTGGAAATGGAAAAGGAAGGAGTTATTTCCCCAAAGATGTTGTTAGGTGTGTACTGTTTCTCATTCAATCAAATTTTAAAGTACCTACTCCACAACAAGATTCTGGCAGAGCATGCAGGTTCAGTCAAGAGGACCTTCTAGCGGGGGATAAGCACGGATTTGCGCAGAAGTGTTGATAGGAAGCTCTATGACACAGGATTAATTTGTATGTTGCAGGATGGAGGAGTATTGCTACTCTGGGACATGAAGGAGATCCAAGCAATGGTTGTGCACAAATTGGAACTCTTGGAACTCATGTAGGAGGACCCAAAGGGTCCTGCAAAGGAGGAGGTATAGGTGAAGAGGGTGAAGGGTCCATTAATGGCAAAATAAGCTGTGGAAATGGCGGAGATGTTTAAGAAGATGTGTCTTTTCTGGAAGAAAGCTACGTAAAAGCCATTCGCCTCAGCCCCAGAGACACCAAAGGCGTCAACAATGCATTCCCTGACTCAGGCACTAGTGAGGGAATCACAAGAATCAATGTCAAGTCTTGCATTTTCAACTTTTATTAATGTTGGGAGGATGGCCATCTCAAAAGATTGTTTAAGTACCTGAGTGCGGACATTAAAGATGAGATTGTTAAGACAGAAGGAAGAGATTGTTTCTACCCTTCCAGAGAAGCTATTCTGGATCTACCAGATAAACCTTTTCCAAGAGATTTTGCCCAAGCAGCAGCAGAGGAGAAAACAGAGGCAAGAAACTTGGTGGGTTACACGTTTCTCTTGACTTGGAAAATCCCAGAAGTTTTGGCGGAGGTAAGGGAAGTATGCTCCAACAAGAGGAGGATGGACTTTGATGGTCTTACCCCTGAAAAATCTCCAGAGAAGCTGGTGGTAGTTAAAGCTGGGGAATCCTGCAGGATGGCTGGAGAAGTAGCAAGTAGGATTTGGGGAAAGGATCATCTGGTTTACCTAACCTTGAAGGAGCTTGCAGAAATCTCACTGGTAATGGCAGAGGAGATTGTTTTGGCATTTAAGCAGTATGGAGGAAATAAAGAGGACAACCCTAAAACCAAGGATGAGGCAAAGGTGTGTTCTCTCAATGCGGGGCAGACTTTCTGGGAGCAAATGGAGCAATGATGTGCCCCTGGGGGTAACTTGAAATGCAGATTGGAGGCAAACAGTGTTGGGAAATGGTCAAAAGCAGCTCAATGGTGAATTTACTTTTTTTGAAGTTGGCAAAGGATTCAAGGTTTGTCCAAAACAAGCTGGATATTGGGTTTCAGACTCTTGGAAGTTTTAAATGCATGGTTGAGGGGGTAGTGGAGAAGGAGATGACAAAGGTGGCTAGGGTGTTGGCTCCGCTGTTGTATTTGGTAGTAAGCAGCTTGGAGGTCATACTTGGTAGGCCATTCCTTTTTATAACTTTTGGGAGATTTGAGATGAATTACGACCAACAGACTGAGGCAATTGAATCAGAAACACGTTTGAGAAAACAAAAATACAACAGAAAGAAGAGAGGACAATAGAATTGAAAGAGATGAAAGATGACCACGGGACTGGCAGAGGCGCTTTGAGAGTCGGCAGACGTTGGTTCACTTGGCAGGGTGATCATGGAGAGGCTGAGAGTATTTAGATTGAGAAGCTGAAAGAGGAGTCAGGCAGAGGTCGCAATGATGATGGAGGAGAAACTCTCACCATTCACAAGTTGAGATTGAGGAGTTGAATGATTGAGTCAATTGAAGTTGAGCAGTCAGTTGTTGTGGTCTGAGGAGCGTGAAATTGATGGAGATCAAAGTTGAGAGGCCTGAGAAGATTTAGGGGGATAGGGACAATAGGAAGAAGAGAAAATAGGAAATGAGAAACAGAAGAGAAAGATGAAACAGAAGTGATGGTGGAATTATTGATAACAATAATGAAAAAAGAAGTAAGAGGTCCAAATTCCCCCCAAGTTTTGGGTTCCAGGACATGAGGTCCTCAGGTGAGCGCGGTTCTTTCTGGGGTGCCGCCGATTACGTAATCTGGAGGTTGGGAGCAACGAGAGAGCTGGGTGACACTTCAACACTCCCCATGACTGGAGAGAGTTTGATTAGGGTGATTTGTTGATTTTGAACTCAGGGTTGAGGATCCGCAAGAAGGCCTGGATGTCCAGTTTGGCTACTGCTTTGGTCAGTGGATCAGCCAACATGCAGTTGGTGATTATGAGTTTGACCTTCAGGTTGCCCAGTGCAAGTTCTTCCCGCAAGCCTTTGGTCTTGAGGTCCATGTGTCTAGTTTTAGCATTGGAACCAAATTGCTTGAGCTTGTCCTCCAGGCCCTTATTGTTGATGAGGTGAGTCGTGAGGGGGATGGAGATTTGAACACCTTGCCCAGGAGGTGTTTGAGCCATCTTCACTCCAGGAAGGAGTTCAGGAGGGGGTTGAGTTTGCCTTCTGTCAAGGAGTAGGTGATGTTGCGTTGTTTCAAACTCTCCCAAGAGATGATTGAGCCAAATGAGAATCCCAGGTAACCACATTGGGATTTCCTTGATGTTGGATCCTCACCCCAGGATGAGTCACTGTAGAAAATCAGAGGTTTGGCAGAGCCGTTGTATCTCAGGTTGAGTTTTACATCCTTGGTGGCCTTCAGGTATTTCCAGGTTCTCTTGAGTTCTTTCCAGTGAGTCAGGCTGGGTTTGTTCTGAAACCTGGCAAGGCTTTAGACCAAAAAGCTGAGGTCCGGGCGGGTCCAAGATGCAATGTAATTCAGGAGACCCACCCCTGAGCAGTAGTTGATATTGAGGCGTTTGAAATCTTTGAAATCCTCATCCAATGCTTCTTTGAGTTGAAGATGAAGAGTTAGAGGAGTTTGAACTCCTTTTGCGTCCGTCAGTCCAATTTCTTCCAAACCATGAGCTATGTGCTTTGGTTGGCTAAGCAGGATGGAGTTGCTGGTCCAATCAAACTTCATTCCCAAGATGGTGTCAGGGGCGTGGAACTGTGAGTCTTTGAATTTGTCATTGAATTTCCCTTTGAAATCAAAGCCATCGCCTACAAGGATGAGATCATCTACGTGGAAAAATATGAAGTACTTTATGTCCATTGATTTGTAGAGACAGGGGTTGCTGTTGGATTCCACAAAGCCCGTTGACTTGATCCAGCTAGTGATAGTGTGGTACCAGTTCTTTGGGGCTTGTTTCAGTCCATAGAGACTCTTCTTGAGTCTCAGGTATTTTAACTGTTGACCAGAACTGTTGGGTTTTTTGATGATCACTTCATTCTCAATGGGAGCATGGAGGAAGGCAGCCTTGACGTCAAATTGTTTGATTTCAAGATTGTCCCTTAGGGCGAGTTGAAGGATGGCTTTGAGAGATGAGATTTTTCCCATGGGGGCAAATGTTTCTTCAAAGTTGAGCCCGTGGATTTGATTTTAGCCCTTCATGCACACTCTCGCCTTGAAAATGAGAGCTTCATCATGGCAGTTGTCTTTGATTTTGAAGACCCAAGTGGTCTCAAGCGGATTGATTGGTTCAGGCCCATCATAATCTTCCCACACCTCCAGACCCTTGCATTGATCCATTTCTTTTCTTATTGACTGTTTCCATCTTTCTGCCTCTTCACAGGTGATTGCTTTGAGGTATGTTTTGGGCTCAAAATAGTGGTGAAACCCATAGTGTTGTGGAGGTTTGAGATTTGCGCAATTTTGCAGGAGTCAAGGAGGAGCAGGTTGAGTTGGAGGTTCTGGGACAAGACAAGGCTGTGGGGAGTGATTTTCCAGGGATGGATGATTTGAGACCTCTGAGTTGCTATTTTCTGGGGAGTTTGAGTTGGATGAGTCCAATTGGGTTTCCAGCGTCTCTCTGTACTGGATGAAGTTCCTGTCAAGAGGAGGCGCCAAGGCGGTGGATTCTTCTTCTGCTACTGATGGGAGGCCGTTCAGGAAATCTGGATTGTTTCTAATTTCAATTCCATCAATTGAGAAGTCTAGATCCGGACTTGACTCCCCTCAATTTGTTGAAGATTTGTTGAATTGGATGTGTTTGCTTGAGATGATGGATCCGTTGGGACAGAGAATTTGGTAGGAGCAGAATTCTGGGTTTTATCCAATTAGCCTTCCCTCTAGACCCTTTGGATGAAACTTCTTTCCCTTGGTCCTGAGATGGTTGAGGTAGATGACTGAGGTTCTGAGAGGTTTGAAGTAAGAGAGTGGAAGAGAACTACCATGCATGATTTCCCAAGGCAATTGGCGGCAGCCCTTGGGGGGAATCTGATTCAGAGAAAGACAAAATGCTTTGAGTATCTCCAACCAGTACCTCTTGGGCAGGTTGGAGGAGCTGAGGGATGTATGCGCACTTTTCACAATTGTCCTATTGGCTCTTTCAGCCCTACCATTGTGCTCAGGATGATAGGGTTTGGAGATGAGCTGCTTGCATGAAATCTCTTTGAGAAAGGTGGAAAGTCTGTTGTTAATGAACTTGGATCCTCCATTGTAGCAGACTTTGCAGGGGTAGTATCCCAGTTTGAATTTCTGTTTTTTGATAATCTCTATGAGGGTATTAGGGGTGTCTTATTTGCTGAAGAGGGGAATCCCACTTAAGTAGCCCAAAAAGTTTTCCACAACAGTTAGAATGTACTTCTTGCATTGGTGTGACTTGGGTTTTATTGGTCCAAAAAGGTTGAGATGTATTCGTTCAAAGGGCTTTGTGGCAAGAGTGGCCTGTGTCTTGAACGGAGACTTGGTGATTTTGCAGAGTGCGCAGTCCTTGCAAAAGGAATTGTCATTGTTGAGCTTGAGGTCTGGTATCTCTTTAAGTCTGCTGATGGAAGTGTTGCCAAGGGCAAGGTGAAGGTGGCGAGTGGATCTGGTGAAGTTTTTAGGGTTGGACAGATAGCAGTTGTTCTGTCCAATGCTCTTGGGATTGTTGAATACAAACAGATTCTTGAGAATTCCGCCTTCCATGAGGAAGTGATTGTTGCAGATGGGTTGGAACTTTCCTTTGGAGGATTTCAGGGAGCAGCCCTTGGAAATCAGATCGCCAGGGCTTATCAAATTAACCACTATGTCGGGAACAAAGAGAAAGTTGCTGAGAACAATGGTTTGATGCTTCCAGACTAATTTGACTGTACCCGTGCCTTTGATAGGAAGGTTAGCGCCCTCTTTCCCGGTTGATATGTGTTCCCTATCATTGGATTTGATCAACTTGGAGAAGAATCTCTTTTCATTGAAGAGATGCGCTGACGCGCCACTATCCATCAGTATGTTCTGGCTTGACGCTGCTCTTGATTTGATTCACTTAGTGACGAAAGCGTGGTAGTTGGCTGACTCGGATTTTGCTTTTTGCTTCTCTCTCCATTGGCCTTGGTTTTCCCTTGACCATTTGGGGGCCTTCTCCAGGTGAAGATGGAAGCATTTGCTTTCCTGGTGATTCTTGTCTTTTCTGGGGTTGTGGTAGCCTTCTATTCACCGGTTGCTTGATTGGGATTTAAATTTATTCTTGCTTGACACAAGAGCGGTCTTGGGTACAGAGATGGTTTTGTCAGAGGACTCTGCCTTTACTTCACCTTCATTGTTGTATTGAATGAGATGATTTCATAAAAGGTAGACTCCTATGGTCTTGTCAGAATGCATCAGTTGGCCCTTGAGGTCATGAAGTGTGACGGGAAATTTGAAGAGGATGAGGTAAGCCAGGATGTCTTGAGGAAAATCAATGCCAATATTGTTCATTTTCTTAATTGAGGTTTTGATCTTTGTGACAAAGTGGGTGATTTATTCCTCTTTGAAGGAGATGTGGAGAAAGTTGTTGAAGATCCAGGCTCAATTGGAGGCTTCAGATGAGGAGTACCATTCCTTGATTGCCTGCCAAATGGCTTTAGCTGAGTTGACGTTGGTGGCAATGATGATGTTGTTGTGTGTCACCAAGTTGACCTTAGAGATGAGGAGGAGTTGGATTTCATCATTATCAATTGAGGAAAGTTGATTGGATATAGATTTGAGGGTTTCCAGTACTCCTCTTAGTCTGAGAAGTCCGTTCATCTTGTCACGCCAGATGCCATAGTTATCCTGTGAGAGTAGGGGAATGTTTTCCAGAGCAGTTTTGAGCATTGCCTGTCTGAATCCATCTCCAGAGAATTTTCTGGAGGATTCCGCCATTGTGTGTGCCTCCATTGGCTGTTGTGGTGAACCTTTTGGCTTTTAACCGTATAAATTTTGGGATATTTGAGATGAATTACAACTAACAGACTGAGGCAATTGAATCAGACACACGTTTGAGAAAAGGAAAACACAACAGGAAGAAGAGAGGACAATACAATTGAAAGAGATGAAAGATGACCAACAGGACTGGCAGAGGCGCTTTGAGAGTTGGCAGACGTTGGTTCACTTGGAAGGGTGATCATGGATAGGCTGAGAGTATTGAGATCAAGAAGCTGAAAGAGGAGTCAGACAGAGTTCGCAATGACGATGGAGGAGCAACTCTCACCAGTCACAAGTTGAGATTGAGGAGTCAAATGATTTAGTCAATTGAAGTTTAGCAGTCAGTGGTTGTGGTCTGAGGAGCGTGAAGTTGATGGAGATCAAAGTTGAGAGGTCTGAGAAGCTTGAGGCAGATAGGGAAAATAGTGTAGAATAATTGACTGTTCCTCCGCTTCTTCTATCTATTTCCCTTTCATGTCACATTCTTGTCACTGCGCCCATCCGCGCACTTGCCTTACTCTGCTCAACCGGTAACTCAATCTCAGAGCCAACTGGAAGAACAAACTTCTGAAGATCAACTTCCTAATCAACACATCTTCAAATCAACTAACCGAATCAACCGAATACAACTAGTGATCTTTATCGTCATCTACCTTCTTACTTCTCTTTTTCTTTTATCCTTATTCTTTTCTCTTCTACTCACTCATCTCTTCATCTCAAACAATTAACCAAATCAATTAAATACGACTCGCTTTCATTATCTTCTTCTTTCTTATAACTTCTTTGTTTTCTATTTCTTTATTCTTATCTTTTCATTCTTTTTATCTTCTGCTATCATTCCTAAAACGTCTTTGTCTCAATTGATTCCAACTCTGTCTGGTAAGACTCCTTCAAATACTTCTTTTTATTTGTCCTCAAATGATGTCGCTTATCTTCTGCTTATTCGACTGCTTGTAAAAGCTCTCTTCCTATGTCTCCTCTTGTCGTCCTCTTATCAGCTCTTTCTCATTATTGATTGATTATGCTTCACGCTTGATGTTGTTCTTTTCTTTTCTTCTTCTTTTTCTTCTTTTCTTTTCTTGAATATTTCTACTGATACTTTTCTGTCTTATCTTAGCCCTCTTAATCCAGAAATTCAATTCAATTATCTTAAACGGTTAAAAGCCGAAGACTCAACAAGCTAACCGCGATGGAGGGATTGAGCTCAATTTTGAACGATGGATTTACCCAAATCATGCTCAAAGCGGCACTCGAAGCGGTCCCGATACTTACAGAAGAAAATTACTCAATGTGGAAAGACAAAATATCCATATTATTGGAGTTAAAGAACGTCAAAACGGCGCTGGAGGACGAGACGAAACAACTGAATAAAATGGAAGATATCAAAGTTAGGGTTATAATTCTGTCAAAAATTGATTCAATAACGCATACAAATGTGGTAACTCCGGAAAACATCAATTCGGCAAAACTTCTTTGGAAAAGCATCAAGGAACGTTTTGCTTTGTCTCAAACTGAAAACCAAGCTCAAATTTTTAACAAATTTTTATATCAAGAGTTTCAAACGGAGGATATTATTGCTTTTATAAACCAAACAAAAATATCAATTAAGAAAATGGCAGATGTTGGAATTGATTTACCTGTCAACATAGTGGCGTACCTCCTTCTTTTCAAATTTCCGCCTCAATTACATTCGCTACAACAACAGATTATGCACTCAGATAAAGAAATTACGGTGGATCTAGTGCTTAATCATCTTACTCAACTAAACAACGAAAAGAAATCAAAAATCAGCAAATCTAAAGCTCACAAAACAGCCCTTTTAACCTCTGAGAGGCAAAAACCGAGCGTGCCGAAGGACCAGCAATGCAGGAAAGGCTTCCGCAATCCCAAATCAAAAGACCATCCGGAGGAGCAATGCTGGAACAAGTACAAAAATCTGGCTCCAGATTGGTGGAAAGAAGCTCAAGCCAAATGGAGGGCCCAATTCAATCACAAGGACAGGGAGGTTACTCATTATCACGCCTTAGTAACCACGTGGATTGAAAATATCAGCACCAACTATAGAATAATCCTTGACTTGGGTGCCTCTTGTCATATGTTCAATTCAAAAGCTTATTTCACGGAACTGAACAAAGAAATTGGCGACTCAATTAGCACAGGAAAAGAAGGAGCGAATTTGCCTATTTTGGGAAAAGGGACGGTCAAACTCTCGTGGAGGTCCTCCCACATAACCCTTTCAAATTTTTTCTATGTTCCCGAGCTGGTAATCAACTTAATTAGTCCAGGAGAACTAATTGCCAAGAAAAATTGCCAATTAGAATCTTGTGGCCAGCAATTCAAATTATTAAGCAAGGACAAGTTGGTGTTCTCAGGATATATAAAAGAGAATTTGTTTGCGTTGAATATGCCAAAATCCATAGGAAACGGAGGGAAGACGTCGTATCTCACTCGCAAAATCTTTACTCCCAAGAAACTAATGCATCTTCACCTCTCTCTAAGTCACGCTAGTCCTCATTGATTGAAATTACTATTTCCTGAAATCAATGACAGTCAAATCGCCTCATTTGTCTGTGAAGATTGTTCATTCTCAAAAATAACAAAAACTTTGTTCAAAAACACTTCTTCGCTAGCTTCTAAACCTCGTCAAAAGATCCACGTAGATTTAATGGGACCAATCACTCCTATGTCAAGAAACAATATGAAATATATAATGACAATTGTTGAAAACTTTTCTGGCTATCTGTCAGCTATTCCCCTAAACAACAAACATGACGCTAGCAAACAACTAATCTCAATATTGAATTTTGAAAACAAATCTAGAGGATATTACCCTGCAACAATCTGCACTGATGGAGGTGGCGAATTCACTTCGAACACCTTTTCTGAATTTCTCAAATTTCACTCTATTCAACATCTTATTTCAGAGCCGTATCATCACAAACATAACGGTCGAGTAGAACGAGCTAATCGAACAATAGCTGAAGCCATTAGAACCACTCTAAGATCTTCAAAACTTGCTCTTTCAATGTGGGCGGAAATCGCAAAATCCGTCTGTACTTCACTCAATCAAATACCTAGAAAGAAAGGCCTAAAATCTCCTTACAAATTGTTCACTGGCAAAACCTTACCTATCGAATATTTTCATCCCATGGGATCAAGAGTTGTGTATCTTGAAATGAACATCTCAAGAGGGGAAAAATTTCGCGATAGAGGGAAAGAAGGGATCCTTGTGGGCTATAATCCTCCATTTTTATCTTACCGCATAATAACCTCTAATAATAACATCATCTGTTCCAAGCACGTAAAAATTCTAACCTCTCCGACCAACCTACCGAAGACTGATCAAGTATTTGAAATTGAAACTGGAGAAAACTCGAGTTCTTCTCTCGATGACATTCCATTATGCACTCCAATCAACAACTCTCAAGTAACTTCGCCGCAAGAAGAAGAAATAAATTCTGATTCTGTTTATGAATCTAATTCCGATGAAGACGTAGAAGAATCTCTCATTCCTGGCAACAACGAAACTATCGTCAGAACTCTTAGGGATTGTTCTAAGTTAAATCAGCCACAACGATATGGTTTTCACCACTATTTCGTTCCCAAATCTTACGAACAGGCTAAACGGTGTCCCAACGCTAAATTCTGGGATGATTCAATGACCTTAGAACTGGATGGCATCAAAAATATGGATGTATGGGAAGATTATCTGGGACCTGAACCAGTCAATCCCCTAAACACAACCTGGGTTTACAGACTCAAAGAAAACTGTCACGGCGATCCGCTGATTTACAAGAGTCGCTTATGTGTCCAAGGCTTTGATCAAATCTATGGTCTTGACTATCAAGACACCTTCTCTCCTACTGGTAAAGCGGCGTCTTTACGTATCGCTCTCATTTTTGGTCTTTATCATTCTCTCCCTATCGCTCAATTTGATGTCAAAAGTGCTTTTCTACACGCTGACCTTAAAGAAAAAGTTATAATTAAAACTCCTAAGGGATCTAAAAGAACTGCCAAGTATCTCATCTTAAAAAAATCTCTCTATGGTTTAAAACAGGCTCCGGCCAATTGGTACAACACTCTAACTGCCTGGATCTCTAGTCAAGGCTTTCACAAATCTTCTTCAGATCCTTGCTTGTATCTCAATCCTCAAAATAAATCCATTCTTTTCTTTCATGTAGACGACCTAATATTAGTCGGAACCAGAAACAACTTCGCCAAGGAATTCCTAAAAAGATTCCCTAATTCATCTCATCATGATCCAAACACCATCCTTGGAATGAAATACGTTCGCAAAAATAACAAAATTTTTCTTTCTCAACCTAAGCATATCAATCACCGATTAGAAGAATTAAAACTTATCGACTGCAAGCCTTCTTCCATTCCTTTAACTCCGAATATCAATCTGAAACCCGCTACTGATGAAGAACATGAAGAGTTTTTATCCCTCGGTATTAATTATCGTTCAGCTGTTTTTCTCATGAATTACATTGCCTGTCTCACTCGTCCCGACCTAAGCTTCCCTGTTTCAAATCTTGCAAGATTCTGTGAACGGCCTGGAATTCTTCATTGGAAAGTAGTAAAGAGGTGTTGGAAATATCTTAAATCTACTCGGAACCTGGCTTTAACTCTACAAGTAAAGGAATCAACTACGCAACTACAATGCTACAGCAATGCTACTTGGAATGACGACGTAGTAACTCGCCATTCTCAATCCGGTCACCTTACTCTTTTATGCAGATCGCTTATTGCCTGGAGTAGCTACAGACAACAAAACTTAACTCATTCAACTACTGAGGCTGAACTCAATCCCCTAGTCGATTCCTTTCTGGAAGCTATCTGGATGAGAACTCTTGTGGCAGAAATGTGGGATATTAAGGTGGAACCAAGTATTCATTACATAGACAATAAAGGTTTAGACAACAAATTGAAGAAATTTGGGTGCAACTCGAAGACAAGACACATAGAAATCAAAACTAAAGCTCTCAGAGAAGAGTTAAAATTGAAAAATTTAACAATTAAATTAGTTCCCAACTCATCTATGCTAGCAGATGGCTTAACAAAAGCTCTACCTAAATTTTCCCTTTCCTCTTTAATTAACATTATAAACTCTGATTCATCAGTCTTACCAGACACGGGGGATGTAGAATAATTGACTGTTCCTCCGCTTCTTCTATCTATTTCCCTTTCATGTCACATTCATGTCACTGCGCCCATCTGGGCACTTTCCTTACTCTGCTCAACCGGTAACTCAATCTCAGAGCCAACTGGAAGAACGAACTTCTGAAGATCAACTTCCTAATCAACACATCTTCAAATCAACTAACCGAATCAACCAAATACAACTAGTGATCTTTATTGTCATCTACCTTCTTACTTATCTTTTTCTTTTATCCTTATTCTTTTCTCTTCTACTCACTCATCTCTTCATCTCAAACAATTAACCAAATCAATTAAATACGACTCGCTTTCATTATCTTCTTCTTTCTTATAACTTCTTTGTTTTCTATTTCTTTATTCTTGTCTTTTCATTCTTTTCATCTTCTGCTATCGTTCCTAAAACGTCTTTGTCTCAATTGATTCCAAATCTGTCTGGTAAGACTCCTTCAACTACTTCTTTTTCTTCTTTTCTTTTCTTGAATATTTCTACTGATACTTTTCTGTCTTATCTTAGCCCTCTTAATCCAGAAATTCAATTCAATTATCTTAAAAATAGGAAGAAGAGAAATTAGGAAACAAGAAACAGAAGAGAAAAATGAAACAGAAGTGATAGAGGAATCATTGATATCAATAATGAAGAAGGAAGTAACAGGTCTGAATTCCCCCCAAGTTTTGAGTTCCAGGACATGAGGTCCTCAGGTGAACACGGTTCTCTCTGGGGTGCCGCAGATTAAGTAATCTGGAGGTTGGGAGCAACAAGAGAGCTGGGTGACACTTCGAAAATTTTTGCCTTGCAAGCATCTCTTGGCTTCTGTTTGGATACTAGGGAGTAAATCCTTACTGTTTCAGACGCCTTGGAGAAACAGTAAGAAAAAAAATTCTTTTGGCCCAAGAAAATCAGGTGGGAACAATGGATTGGGTGCCTGCTTGTGGATGGCGGCCACAAAAATCTACTGGCCAAGGATTTTTAGATGTTGGACGTGTTACCTGTGCGGAGTAGGCTCCGTCTTCACACAGACAGTTGACAGATGAAGAGCAAGGAGGAACCCCCATGGCACAGTGCAGTGTGCATGAACGGAATGGAGAAGAGCGTGCATTGGTGTAAAAATAAAAGGGGAGGGGATAGGATTTAAAGCAAGTCCTTCCTTGTATGCATATCCAATGGGTGTTAGCACAAGCAGCTAACCTTGTGCCACAATTATGAGCAACCCAGATTTTGCTACAGGCTGATGATTAAAAGTATAGGATACATCCAAAGGATCACATTTTATCAAATTTCAGTCTTACATGGGCAAGTACAAACCAGTTTACAAGAAATTGCAGCCCCAGAACAAGTCAATGCTGCACGATCTCAAGTAACCAATGGGGCCAATCTGTTGGTTGCAGGACCTGTATAAGTTTCCACTAACACCTGCAAATTGGGAGGAATATTTGATGGGCGTAACGGAGGAGAAGATGGCGGAACTCAAATTTGGGCTGGAGGGGTTGTTGCGGGGGGAGGAGGTAAAACTGCTGAAAGCGGTTATTTTCATGTGGAGGAAGGTGCTATCATTTTGTCTGGAGGAGCGGGGTTTGCTCAAATGAAAAATTGCAGACCCCTACCAAATACCAAAGGTGCCTCAAAATCCTTGGAAAATCAAACCCATTCCTATTTGGGCAGTGGTTAGGGATCATTTTAAAGAGTTAGTGCAGGAACAATTTCAGACAGGTCTGTACAAGCCTTCTTGTTCTAGCTACTCTGCCCAAACTTTTGCAGTTCTGAAACACAATGGGAAGAGTCTGCAGATCATCCATAACCTGCAAAAGTTGAACTCAGTCACAATCAGACAAGCTGGGTTTCCTCTGCAGGTGGAGGAATTTGTAGAGAACATGATGGGGAGAGTCTGCTAAGTGTTGGTGGATGTAATCGGGGGGTACAACCAATGGGAGCTACATCTGGAGTCTGGCCCAATGACTGCGTTTGAGACGCAATTGGGGCAACTTCAGTTGAGGGGGCTTCTGCAGGGAGCAACAAATTTGGTAGCGGTTTACCAGGCAAAAATGACATAAATTTTGAAGGATGATGTCCCAGAAACGGTGCAGATATTCATCAACAACGCGGGTATAAAGGGGCCCCAGAGCAACCACGGCAGGGAGAGCATTGCGGGCAATTCAGGGATCAGGTGGTTTATTTGGGAATATGTGCAGACTTTGGAGAGGATACTGTTCCGAATTGAGGAAGCAGGATTTACCGTCTTGGGTAAAAAGTTTGTGGTATGAATTCCAGCCTTGGAGTTCCTGGGTCACAAAGTTTCTGCAAAAGGGAGGAAGATCACTAACACCAAATTCAATACGTTTCTGTAGTGGCCTACTCTGTGGAATTCTACTCACATTTCCCAGTTTCTAGGTCTATCTCAATGGGTGCAGATCTTCATTGAGTTATTTTCAGAGATAGAAAGCCTGCTGGGGAGGCTGATTAGGAATGGTTCTGAGTTGAGTTGGATGGAAGAATGCAATTGCGCATTCTGGGAGCTGAAGAAGATTGTTCATCAGTGGATACTGTTGAAGGACTTGGATTACAAGAAGGGGGGAATCCACCTTGCAGTAGTTTCTAGCAAGTTTGGTGAGGGTGGTGTTCTAAACAAAGAAGATGAAGGGAAATACAGGACCATGCTCTACAAATTGGTGGCCTTTTTGGAGGTTCAAACTTGGTACTCACAGCCCAAGTTGGAGTTTTGCAGGGTCACAAGGATTGTGTGGAGGTTACAGAATGTGATGTGGGGGGTGATGGTTGAGCTCCTGGTAGATTCAGAGGCACTACATAGGATGATTACTTCCCCAACATTGCCTAATGCTCCTATGACATGGTGTATTACATACTTACAATTGTTCAATTTCACGGTCAGGTACATTCCATGGAAGGTGTTTACAATGCCAGATGCTTTATCACCGTATGCAGAGGTTCAGGGTGCAGCAAAAGAGAATTTGGATTTGGAAAGAAGGCTCTTGATGATGGGAAAAATGGTCGCAGAAGTTGGCAAACGTCCCCTGAAGCATTTTGGTAGGTTTTAGGCTTTAGGGGAGTATCTTCAGATGCTTCATTTTCTGGAAGTTTTTCTGCCGGGAGATGTGAGGTGGGTTTGGCATAAGTTCCCAAATTTCTTTTTTCAGGAAAGACAGTTGTGGAAGAAGGCACTTCCATTACCCCTGGTTGTGGTCACAAGGAGGGAGGATCAGGAGGACTTGTTGAGGAGCCTCCATGATGACTTGGGGCACCAGGGGGAAGCAGAGGCCCGGAGAAGAGTTAAGACCAGGTTCTGGTGGCAAGTTCTGGGGCAGAAAGTGTGAGATTGGGTGCAGAGTTGAAAGGCTTGTCAGCGCCGGAGTACCAGGTTTCCTTGGGAGGCGGGTATTCCAACGGGGTAGAACACTTTTTTTGGATGGTTCTCATTGGACGTAGTGCACATCAAGGCAGGGAAGTTTCTGTATCTACTTGTGGCTCCTGAAAACTTGTTGGGATGGGTGGAGGCGCGTCTTTTGGTCAAATTGTCTGCAGAAAAAGTTGGGCAGTTTCTGGAGGAGGATTGGTTTTCCTGTTTTGGGCGCTTGTGGCTCATCATGGTGGACGCTGGAGCGGATTTTTGGGGAAATATTTGGAAGCTGATAAAATCTTGCAGTGAAAAGTTTGGGCAAGTTACATATTATTATCCGTAGGGAGCTGGGGCCTTGGAGAGTGGGTATCAGCAAATCAAGGACAAAAGGGTCAAGATCTGCTGAAAAAGTGGTAAGAAGTGGAAGGAAATCTTTCCAAAGGTGTTTTTTGCAGATTGCATATTGGTCAAGTGGGGTATGGGGCACTCAACTTACAAGCTGTTTTGGGGCCCGCAGCCAGTACTTCTGGTGGATATCAAAACACTCACCAATCTTTCCATTGACTGGTGGAAGTTTAAAACCATGGAGGATTTGGTTGTGGCGCCAGAGGAGCAAATTTCGCAGATGAAGGAAATGGTGGAAGAGGAAACAAAGAGGCTGCAGGACAGTTGCCCTAAGTTGGTTTGGTACTGGGAAAAAGGGTGTTCCAATTGCTTGCATGACCCATTGGGGAAGGGAAATCTTGTTCTACTTTATAATTCAAGTTTGGAGATGCAGTGGGGTAAGCTATTCATGGATTGCTGGAATGACCCTTATTGGATTGTGAGCCATTTTCCTGGCATAATTTATCAGGTGGAGGAATTGGACAGTACTCCGCTTAAGCAGAAGGAGGATGCGGCTCACATAAATAAGTTTCATGTTTGGGACACCACGGATTTCAACAAAAACGCTGGTTTGGGAAACAAAGACCAGGAGATGGCCAACATGGAGGAACCAGCTGAGGAGGAAAAGGGGTTTTTGGGGGAGGAGTCCTTGGAGAAATGAATGGTTGAGGTAAACATTCAAGTTGTGGGGAGTATAATGGGACGGGGAATCTCAGATCTTTGGAGCAGCAAGGAAGGTCTAGTTTCTAGAGGCAATTATCTGGGGTGGTCCAGGTCCCTTAGGTGTTGTGTTATTTGCGGAGTTCTGGAGTCTGTTTTCTTAGCTTAGTTTGGGGAGTCTGTTTAGCATGATTATCTTAGTTTTTAGTTTTACAGATTCTTTGTTCCAGAGTTCTGTCTCAGTTTTTATCTTACTCTCAGATATGGAGGGGTTCTCACTATAGGTTCAGAGTATTTTATTTTTTGTGTGTGTGTGTGCATCTCCTTTTTGTAGGATGGTGCGGGGAATCAAGCAGATTGCTTTTTGGGGCGGGCCAGGCATCATATTCATTTCAAGAACTATATACAAGATACAAGGATTATGGCAAAAAATTTAAACGTTTTTTAGGTGAAGTCTTTGTGTTTTAGTTTTCTATTTATATATATATGTTATTTTTTATGTAGATTAGTCAGGGGATGTCTAAGGAAGGAAGATTTCTCAGTTTATCCTGCAGGGGAGGTTGCCACCAGCACAATGATGCTCACCTAGGAGCTTGCGGCGCTTTGTTGCTGGCATCCCAACCAATTGTTGGAAGATTGCCAGTATTTGCTCATCCAATTTACAGAGGTAAAAGTCAAGTTTGGCTTCCTCAATTCCTTGGCTGCATTCTTTGTTTTTGCTTTGAATGTCTGCATGGTATGGAGAGACCAGGTGGAATTGGGTTGACCAAGTTAGGGGAGTTTTTGGGGATCAGAGAAAAGGTTGAGGTGACAAAGTGCAGATCGGTGAAAAACAACACAGAGATCTTTGGAATGGTGAAAGGGAGACAGTTACTCTGCCGTAGGGGCTGGAGCTGTCAGGAGTTATTTGGATTTAGTAAAAAAAAAACTTACGTAGTACTGCAAGCCAATTGGAGCTAATCACAATTGCTAAGTGGGGGGACTCAGCCTCTGCAGGCAGAGTTGTAGTTGGAGGGGAAGTGGTTGAAGTATTAGGAGATGGAGGCCAGAAAACAGGGAAACTGGGCACAGCTGGAGGAGGTATTGAAGGCATAGCCACACAAAAAAAGATGGAGGCTGTGTCAGATCCAGGCGGTACTTGGCCAATTCCAACATTCAAGTTATTTCAATGGCCCCAGACTTGCCTGGCATCTCCCCAGGCGTCAGAGGTAGCATAATCTGCGCATCCAGGTGGGGGAGAAAGATGGTCCATGGCTTCTGCAACAGGTGAAAGAGAAGCAGAGAGATCCTGCTTTGGTGTCCATATTTCCGTCTCAATTGGTTCATCATCATCAACAACAAAGTCAGCCATTGGGCCACAACAAAAATGCTTGCAGCGGGGACAAGGCGGAGGACAATTCCCCAATGATCCAGGGGTTAGGGAAACAAACAAACACCTGGAGTGGCCTAGAAAGCAGGGATTGAAGGCCGGACAACCTGCAGTATAAGACTACAAACATTGCTGAGACGCAGGAAGTTCTGTGGAGCGGAAAAGGTGCTGCTTAGGCTTCCCTCCTGAGTGTTAAAAAATATTTAAATTTAACCGGAATAAAGATCCAGAACCTAGTAAATAAGAAATCAATGGAAAGGATGAATTTTTATAGTAGTTGGTAGCAATGGAAGAACACTATATGAGTAAAGATGGTGCGGGAAAAGACATGAAAAAAATAATTTAAATTTTGGTTTAGAGTTCAGTAGAACAAGAAAGTTGTAAGTAACAACACTCACAAGAAAATAATCATGGTTTTCAGAAGAAGATTAGGAAAGATTAACTCAATCCCAACCAAACTCCAGGTTCTCAATGAACCTGCCCAAATCTCCACAACAGGCGCTTGAAGGGTACCAGATAACTGTGGTTGGCTGTAAAAAAAAAAGAAATTTTTTTATGAAGCTCTAGAAGCAAAGAATTAACACATTCAAACAAGAATAACCCAGCACTTCTCAAGGGACTCAAGAATATCATGGAAGAATTTAACTTCAAAGAAATAAAGGGAGGTTTAACACTCCAGGTTTCAAGCTTAAATGAAACTCTCATTCAAGATTGACTGGTTCTGGAAAGACAATCAAAAGAATGATCAATACAAAAGCGGTTGGAGAAAGGGATCAAAGGAGTGGCTTAACACACTCAATAATTCAACCAAATTAATTCTTCTTCAACCAGAAAGGCTATTGGTTGGTGAAAGGATCACTTCACAGAGGAAGGATCAAAGTATTTGAGTATGGAGGCTCAAAAGATCAAGGGGAAATCAAAAGATATTCCCAGGATAAGGATGCTCAGATGAAGAGGGAAAAGGCCACACAGATCTATCACTTGGATGATGATGATAGCTGATGATAAGATTCCATGATGGGGAAAAAAGGCAGGGGAGATACCCTCCTTTTATGGGCAAGAGACCCTATTGAATATTTAAAAGTGATACTACAAATGAGAGCAGAATTTCTTTTTTTTTCAGATAATGAAATGATGTGGAAAAATAGAAATGAAAATCAAACAATAAGAAAAAACATGATTAAGAAATGTGAAAAAAAGATGAAAGGAAGGAGACTGGCCCGCCTCACAGATGATGGCCAGCAGCAGATGGAAATCTACCAGTTGGCAGATGAGCAGTAGGGGGGATGAACATCCACAGCAGTGGTCGCGGATGATGGATGGCGACAGAGTATGTGGCAGATTTGAAGGCAAAGGTTGCATGGTTGCACAGAGGAGGATGAAATGGCAGAAAACCTTCAACAAAGGTTGCAGCAATTGGGCAAAAGTGGTTGAGATGATTTTTCTAGGAGGGGTTAGGATGGATAGATGAAATATTGAAGGGCGGTGGATTGGTTGATGAGGATGAGATCTTGGGGATTGCCGTCAGAGCTTGAGGGGGATTTGGAATAATGACGGAGGGAATGGAGGTTAGAAGCAATCAAAAATTGAGTTGTTTGAGGTAGGAAGAGATTGATAGGATTGAGAAGATTGATGAGGATGAAGGAAGCAGAAGATTATCCAAAACTAAGGGCAGTCTTTGATCCAGTTGTTGGTCTGAGGTGTTGGTCTGAGGGAGATGAGGATCTGGTGGGAGTAGGATGATGGTGGTGGTGATGGTGATTATTGCTCAGACTCCTTGATATTCTTGTTGGAAGACTGTACTTGGTCATAATTGAATGTTTTACTTGGTATGCTCTTCTCTCTCTCTCTCTCTCTCTCTCTCTCTCTAGTCATCTGTTGGTCAACATTGTAGTTGAAACTTGAAGCTGAGTCTGACTGGTGGGATGGATGATCTTCCATGTGCACACCTGGCCAAAAATTTGGGCCACAAGCACAACAAGGATGCATTGAACAGAGGACCTGGGAATTGGAGCGCCTGGAGAGGCCTTCCTAGACCGCTAGGACAGGGAAAAGTTGGGAGTTACAATAAAGACAGAGAAGCCATAGCAACAGAATTTTTTTCTTTGATGAGATAAAAAACTAAGAAAAATTCAAATTTGGCCCCTTTTCTTGAGGTTTACCAAATGAGTAATCACATCTCTCCCCAACTTACAGACTGTCCCTAGTCTGCATCTCAAATTTGAAGATATTAAGAAAAGGAGGAATACAAAGAAATTGAGACAGAAGGCTGGCCATTTCTTGGTCTTGAGAGTGATTGAAAACTTGAAAAAATCTCAATCCATCCAAGAGAGCCCTAGAAGCAGCAGAGATAAAAAAAAAGGATTCCAAGGTTCTCACCTATGTGGCATACAGAAGGGTTTCACAAAAAAAAACGCAGTAGATGACCCTGGTGGTGCACAATTGGGAGGACTTAAGTTGACCCCAAATTGCCCCCACTACAATGAAACCTCTTGAATTGATCAGCAGAGAACCTTCTAGCCAACTGAGTGCCATCCAATTCTCCAAAACATAGGATCCACCTCCTACTTAACAAAACAACCAATAAGGAAAAATCCAAAAATTTGAAAAGAGCTTTCCCAACTGAGTTTCCAGGGATTGATTACAAGCAAAACCAGATCACCAGGATTTAAGGGAGCCCTGATTTGATTTGCATGCTTATCTTCCAAATACTGAACTGATTTTTCTCTTGATTCCATCATCTTATGATAAGCTTTGTCAAAAATGTCCTCACTTTTCTCCAGTTGCTTGGATCTGACCACTAATAGATTGGTGGTTGAGGAAAACTGCTCCAATGAGATACCCAGGAAAGATTCCATTTCAAGATCAAGAGGAAGGACAGCCTTTTGGCCAAAATGATTTTTTAAGGTGAGTAGCCAGTGGTCCTTTTATTTGAGATTCAATCAGAGAAGAGCACCAGAGGAATAAATTTGTCACAATTCTTTTGACCAAAACCAGCCAGTTTGACAAGAGCAGCCTTCAAAAGAGCATGGCCTTGTTCCACCACGCCGTAGCCTTCCAGATAATTAGGAGTAGTAAGCCAATGTTGTACACGAAGTGATTGGATCATTTAAGTGAGTTTGAAATCAAATTCAGAGCTACCATCAGTAGAATAAGATCAAGCCAAGCCATGATGCATTGTCCGGTTCCCATAAAGGAAAGCTTCCACTGATTCAGAGCTGAGATTCTTAAGGAATTTAGCTTCAACTCATCCACAAAACTAATCTCAAGCCACAAGAAGATACTTAGCACCACCTGCCTTAATATGAAACACATCCATAGTTATCCTTCCAAAGACAGTGGACTCCCCAGTAGGATAACAAATTTCAGCAGACTGCTTAAGATCACGTTTCTGACAAACTTCATAACTCCGGAACCATTGAGAGATGGATTTCTTCAGTGATGGCCACCAGAATTGTTTGGATATGGGTCAATAAGTTTTGGTTTCCCCACAATGAACAAGACCCTCATGGAGATTTTCAAGGATTGAATCTTGCTTAGAAGGGATAGTAACAACAATGAGAGCGCAAGGATTTCCTCTTTTCATAACCCTCGAGTCTTGGAAAATGAAACTAGAGGATTTTCTTTAAAGGGATCAGAATTCTTTGCCAGAAAGATCAGGGGGCTTTGGAGAGTTAAAATTTACAGCTCTAATTTCAGCCAGAACCCCTGCTGAAAGCTAGAATGATATTGAGAGGAGAAAGAGAAGAAAATTAAAATTATAGGTTCCTCCTTGTCAAAATCCACTCCAACATCCAATTCATCATCTCCCCAAGGACGTCAAGATAAATCATCAGGCATGGTGAAACATTTTCCAGGCCTGTGAACAATATCAAAAGAGAAGAACTGAATAAAAGCCACCCAACAAGTTGTAGGAGCATTTGGAAGGCTGGGAGCATTGATAATTTCAACAATAGATCAAGCATCTACTTGTAATTTGAAATGTTGACCCCAGAGGAATGTTTGAAGTTTCTTCAACATTTGAGCCACACCAAAGAGTTCCAGTTTTGGTTGAGAGTACCTGGATTCTAAATCTGAAAATAACAAGGATTCATAAAGAGCAGGATGGTCCCAATAATTTTCATCTTCCTGAGTAAGAACAGCCCCAACAGATTGATAACTAGAATGAACAGACAGCTTGATCTTGCCAGCTCTAGGTCCATAAGAGATCTTCTTCAACCCTATGTCTTTCAAAACAATCATTTTGAGCTTCTGAAAAGAATGTTCAAAAATACATTCAGCTTTTTTCCTGGTTAGAAAAAGCAAAGGGGCAAGGATTTTGTAAAAAGATGGAATGAAGTTTTGAAAATAAGTGACAACACCTAGAAATTCTCTAACTTCAGTGGTATTGATTTGAGTGTGCCCAAGAGATGATCTTGTTGAATTTTGATGTTTTAATCCTTCTTCCTTCCTTGCAGACCACATCATCAAAAATTTCTAGAGCAGGGACACAAGCAGCCAATTTGGATCCAGAGACAGTCAGGCCCAATTCCTTGATTCAAAACAGAATACTTTCCAATGTAGTAGTGTATTCCCAAATGAATCAAAAATCCCTGAATGCCATGATAACAGCTCATTATCATAACCAGACACTGGACCTTTAATTCTTCCATTTTCAATAAAGATCCCAGAATAATCAGGAATTTCATCCTGGAGGATCCATATCATCTGCGCTTGATAGAATGAAACCAAATGGGTGGCACCTTGAGGCATTTGGGTAAGCTGGAATTGACCAAGAGGAGAATCAAAAGTAGTGAGAGGACAAAAGATAGGATTTAGACATTTTTTGTCATAGCCACCCATAATGTCCCCCAGACCATAGAAATCCCTCCCAGAAAATTATTCCACAAATTCTCCAGTAGCAGGAGGAAGGCCAGAGTATTTAATTGTAACTTTGTTGAGAGGTTGGATGATAAGATTTGAATGAAATTCCTCTGAACAGAAAACCAGCAGACTGTGGACAAAAAGTTAGACTCTTAATAGATCAAATAGGAATTAAGAGAAAGAAAGGAAAAAGTGAGACGACCAAAAGCTTTGAGTTATTTAGTAAATAAGAGAAAGATTAGACAGCATGAATTTTGGCAGAATGTAAGTTGGAAGAGTTTAGACGTAGAAGATGGAAGACTGCGAATCAAGTTAGATTGTCAGAGAGATCACGTTAGGTGTAAGAAAGTTCTTGAGGATTGGACTCTTACCAGGCAGAGGTTAGTTCACAAAGAGACAAGTAGAATAGGAGAGTTGGATTGAGATGGATTTGAGTAGAGAAGAGTTCATCGAGCGAGTAGATGAGATTTCATCAAGCAGGGAGACACAAGCGAGAAAAGATATGAAAGAATAAAAAGAGTAAATAGAGAAAAAAAGATAATAAGAAAAAGAAATGACCGTTGAGAGACAGAAGAGATCTCCCGGAGGAGAGGAGTGAAATCCGCGGTTCTTGGCCAAGTTGTCAGTTCACCCGGGTCACCTGTAAGGTAGGAAGACCCGGGTGGTACAGACATGTCACGCGGACTTGTCTCAGAGTTCATAGCGCAGAGAGCGCGGGGTAAGATACCTCTACAATCTCAACATTGGAGATTGTGAACTACTCTAAGTTTACAATCACTTTTAAGGATGCAGAAAACAGGGCTGGAATAACTGGAAGTTGACTGTTTATATAAACCAGTACGGACTTGTCAGTGGATCAACTTTATAAATTTGTCAACTTTAGCAGAAGGGATTGGAATCTTTTTCTTTTGCCAAGGATTGTGCTCAACTATGGGGATGATCTAAGGGAGACCATTGGATTCTTTCAAGAGAACTCTCTCTTCTTCACAGAAGGCAATGGAATTTTCCCCCAGAGATGAGAAATTTTTGATCAAATTCAACTCATCAGGAAGAAGCCATCCATCTGCACCAAATTTGAACACTTTCATATTTTCTTCACTTAAATGAAGACAAGGCAAAAAGGGACCAGAAAGAGATTGCAATAAACCACAGTAAGGATCATGGGATAAGGGAGGCTGCACTGGAGGAGGCTTAAGTTTGAGGGGCATGGGCTGGTTGATAGGTTTGAATTTTTTTGGAACTGGTTTATACTTGGTGGAAAAAGAGAGAAGTTCCTCTTTCCTCCAAGCGTTGAACAGCAAGACCTGACTGCAAAAACTGAGAAGAATTCCCAAAATTTTCCACATCCTATGTTCTGAAAAGTCCTCAAAGGGTGCCTTTTCCATAAAAGAAGAACCAAGGGATAATATGTTGCTCACAGTTGTGGCACAAGGTAGAGTTTTAAAAATGATGGTAGAAGAATTCCCTAACGGTGCATAATTGGGAGGACTTACTTTGACCCCCAAGTGCCTCCACTGAAGTCCATATTCCTCCATACCGAATCAATTAATAAGAGAATCAAGATAAAGATCTAGTTTATAATAATTGTGGAGATTAACACCAGAATTGAAAGAATATTGAACAGGATTAAGAGAACAAGGAAAAGAAGAAAACACAGATCCAGAGAGAAAGGGAATATTTTTGGGATTTTTTATTTTGAAATGTTTTTGATTTTTAATAATTTCCAGATCAGAAGAAAATGATGAGAAAAACAAAAAATTAGTCTCTGGGATGAGATTTGATCCTTGAGTTGAAGTTTGAGGCTGCAAAGGACTAGAACTATCAGTAGAATCAATTTCTCCGCTAAAAAATGAGAGGAATTGGCAGTTTCCTTCTGCTTCCCCTTTAGGACTGATTTAGGAGGATGACCAGGGAAATCTCTTTTTGAATAACCAGAATCCAAAGAAAAGAGAGGGACTTCAATCTTCCTTCCATCAGCATCAGGGAGAAGGATCCTCTCCCCAAATTGATCAGAAAACATCAAGGTAGAACCAAAGTCCATTAAAAATGGTCAACCCAAGATCATAGGTCCTTTCAAACAAGTAATCTGAAAATGGCAGGTTCAAACAATATTTTGACCAATTTGAACTGGAAAATCTTCAGCAATACCAACCAACTCACAAGAATGATTCCCTATTCCATAAACTGCAGAGTTGAAGCTAACTCTAGGACTGAGCTTGAGTTTTCAGACCATAGAATTAAAAATCAGGTTAAGTTGACAACCAGAATAAACCAGGAGAGAAACCATTATATCAAATTTGCCAAGACAACAAGGAAGGAAAACAAGTGTACAAGAGTACAGGTTGGAATCTGAGGAAGGATCAGTTCCGCCAGAGTCCTCAAACAAACTTCCAGAGGCAACCTTCAATTCATCAGAGCCAATTTCCACATGTCAACAAGAGACCCATTTCTTCATTCCTTCAGCAATAGAGGGAAAAATTGACAGGAGCTCAGCAATATATAAATCAGGAATTTTCAGATCAGAGATTCTTTTTAATACCCATTCCACAGCATTGGGGTGGTCCTTAGAGATTCCCCTCTCAAACAAAACTTTGGGCTGGGCGGAGGGAGGATGATCAGGTGAAGCAGGGATTATGACAGGATCAGCAGGTTGAGGTGTTGCAACAGGAGAAGGATCAGTAAGATTTTGAAACATTTCCATCAGGGGTTCCATTTCTATGTCCATGTCTTACACCAAAGAGGAAGGAGGTTCAGGGGAGGATCAATGTTTTACCGGTTTAAAAAGGATAGCAGATGGCATAGGAGGGGATTTGTGAGGTTTGGGTTACTCATGTTGTTTCCTAGCTGGATCAAATTGATAAGCTTCATTGAAGCTAGAGGAGGAGATAAAGGAGGATAGCATGGTTGAAGAGTACCACAGGAATATCAAAAATACCAAGAGGCCAAAGACACTTTCTTAGGAGGAGATGGCTGATAGAGGCCACCACATGATGGATAGGGCATGATGAATTAAAAGGGATCAGAGGGGATTAGGAAGAAAAAAATTATTTCCCTTCTGTTCCACCAATGTTTCCTCCTTATCCTTCTGAAGTTCTGGGAATTTTTTGGCTCCATGACCTTCCCTATGACAATAGTAGGAGACCAGAGTGGATCTAGGAATGTAATAAGAAGGTTTGGGAGCAGCAAGAGCAGAAATATTTTGATTGATTTTATTCTCAAAAGCTTGGAGAAGTTTTGTGATTTTATCAATAGTTGCTGTTTCTTTGCTGGCCTAAGGATTTGATTTGGGATGACTGCTGGCCTCCATTTTCCTCATAATTTTGTTGGACTCAGAAAATGGGGGAGCAGGAAAAGGTTCAGTGGTGCAGGGTTTCTCAAGAGTTAGGGCAGTTTGACCTTTCATGGCTTTATCCACTGCACTCCTAAGGACAAGAAAAACAGGAAGCTTAAAACAATTATCCCTAGTTTTGATCATAGTTCCAGAATTAACTGATTTTTCCCTTATTTTCTCCTGGAATAATAGAAAAAAGATTGTAAAAATTGGACTCAAATTTATTCCAAGGTGTCAATGTGATCATTTCTAAGGAGATAAGATTGGATATGATCCAAAAATTTCCTAAAAGATTGATAATTGGAAGCTGAAGAAATACAATCCTTTGAGATCCACTGAGAAACAAGATTGTCCAATTCCTGTATTGTAAAACAAGCTATGTCTATCTTTCCCCAATAAGCTAGCATGGATTCCTTTTGAAGCTTTCAGTTATGAGACTTAAATCCATAAAAAGACTCAATTACTTCCATAAACTCATCAGAGCAAATAAAGAATTGTAATTGATAGGCCATATTGTATTTGCTAGCTCCATCCGCTTCTGCAGCCATTTTGTAAGAATCCAAGAATTTTTTGACATTTGTCCCATTGAAAGACAAGTTCTTGTCCTGAGGTTTGATCTTGAACGTATTAGCACAAACAAAGGAGGAGGTACCATTAGATTCCATTTTGAATAAAAGAGTTCCTAGAGGATCCAAAGAGCAGATTTCCAATGTTCCTCAAAAGTGTGGCAAGAGTAGGGTTTCACAAAAATCAACAAGAATCATGCCCAAGCATTGAAAAATTGGGAGGACTTACATCTGAGATAAGTTCCCTCCCCGCATAAGATCTGAGAAAAAAAAGGGACATAGAAAAAAAGAAAAAAGATTGGATTTTTTAGTTGATTCCAAACATATTGGGACTGTGAATACCAATGTTTCTGGTTTGATCCCTGCCCCGGGGACAAAATGTAAGACTCCAAACAGTGCTGAGCCACAGGAAGTTTTGTGGAGGGGAAAAGGTGCTGCTTAGGCTTCCCTCCTGAATGTTACAAAAATCTTCAAATGTAACTGGAATCAAGATCCAGAACCTTGTAAATAAGGAATCAATGGAAACAATTAATTTTGATAGTAGTTTTTAGAAATGGAGCAACACTATATGAGGCATGATGGTGCGGGAAAAGATGTGAACAAACCATGTTATAGTTGGTTTTAGAGTTCAGTAGAACAAGGCAGTTGCAAGTAACAACACCCACAAGCTAATAACTCTGTTTTTTAGCAAAAGATTAGGAAAGATTAACTCAATCCCAACCAACCTCCAGGTTCTCAATGAACCAGCCCAACTCTCCACAATCAAGCACTTGAAGGGTACCAGATAACTTTGGGTGGCTTTAAAAATATGCAATTTTTTTATGAAGCTCTAGAAGCAAAGCAGTAACAAATCCAAACAAGAATAACCCAGCACTTCTCAAGGGACTCAAGAATAGCATGGCGGAATTTAAATTAAAAGAAATAAAGGGAGGTTAAACACTCCAGGTTTCAAGCTTAAACAAAACTCTCAGTCAAAGCTGACTGGTTCCAGAAATGAAATCAAACAAATGATCAATACCAAAGCCGTTGGAGGAAGGGATATGTTAAAATACATATGCACTTATGCGTGTTATATGCATAAGTGCAATCTAAATGGGATGCACATAGGGGCCTCTCCCGCCCATTGGAAACTCACACGGACCATACGGGCCTGTGTGGATGTCACAGATTTGGGAAAACTGGCCTCAAAACGCATGAAATAGGCCAATTGGTAAAGGGGCCCTAATGGGCCCGGTGAGGTATATGAGAAAATACAGCCTAATGGGCTTGTATGGGCATAATTGGGCCCAAGGTTTATTTTGGACATACTTGGCCAGACGGGATGGCCCCCCAAAGAATGGTTTACTTAGTTTTTGGGCTTGGGCAGCCCATTGGGGCCGCCGCCTGTGTCGCAGCGCGGTTGGGGCTGCCGCCCGTGTTGCAGCCCGGTTGGGGCTGCCACCCGTGTTGAAGCCCAGTTGGGGCTGCCGCCCGTTTTGAAGCCCGGTTGGGGCTGCTGCCCGTGTTGCAGCCCGGTTGGGGCTGCAGCCCATGTTGAAGCCCGCTTGGGGCCGCTGTTTTTGCTTTTGGCCCGTTTATGGGGCCCAACAGCCTGTGCGGGGCTGTCGTCGCGGCTGTTGAGCCAATTGCGACCGCCGTGCTGGGTGGCGGCTGGCTTTTGGTGCCACAAGGGCCCGGGCCAACGGCCCCGGCTCCCTCGCATTGCCTTGCCCGCCATCGCAAGGGGGAGGTGGGGGCAGCTGGTAGCAACCAGCTTGCCACCCAGGCCAGTTGCATTGAGGCAACTGGCTGTGGGGGGGAATTGATCACCCCCCACCAGCCCTAGGTGGTTAAGGCGTTGACAAGGTAGCTGGTTGCAACAAAGCAACCAGCAGTGAGGGGGACTTGAACACCCCTCCACCATCAAAGCAAAGGGGCACTCTCCCCCCCCCCCCTTTACCCAGGTGAGGAGCAACTGGGCTGAGGGAATCTGGCCACCCCCCAGCCCACCATTCTATGACAATGCCCTGGGGGTATTGACCCCCAGGGCCCCTGGTAGGGGGATTTGACTTCCCTTACCAGGGATCTTTGAGAAAGAGGGGGGGATAGCATGTCCGCTGGTCACCCCCCCCCCCCATGTGGGTCTGAGACCGGACCCAGGTTTGTCCTGGGTCCCACCTTGCCATTTGTATGGCCAGGGGCTGGTTTCATGTGGAAACCAGCCAGTATGTGAAGTCAGGGATTGAACAACACAGCGGCTGGTTCAGTCCCATAATGGTGGAAACACCAGAAAGGACCAGAATAGGCTTGTTGTAAGGGTACAGGGACTGATGCCATGCGCGCTGATGTAGTCCAAACCAAGTAACAAGGCCTGTAGATCCTTTAGAGCTCTTTTGGAGCGGAAAATTAGCCTTTTGGCTTGTTGTATCTTGGGCTCACAAGAGGCCAATCTTTTGTACTTAAGGAGCTCTTCTCCCTGCTTTTTTCATCATATATTCATTATCCAATCAAATTCATCACCAATATAATCTAACATATTGCCCTATTTTGAGAGCCCATCAACAATTATTGACACAAGGTGTCCAGAATTTCTTTTGATTTAAATACTGCTCATTTGTCTAAGCTAATTGCTGGCCATAATTATAACACATTATCAGTACCATCATCATCATTACTTCCAAGCCTTCTAGACCCTTGTACCTTATTCTGGAGAACCTCAAAGACCTCAAGTTTTCCAAGAAGATGTCCTCTATCCCTGATGTTAGCTTCACCAAGATAGTTCTGAACAGTCAGAATTATAATTCTTGGGCTGTCTTTATGGATAGTGAGCTGGATAACATCTGTTGTGGGGAGATAATGGATGCAGATGATACTTTGATCAGTTCAGAAGTGGAGAAAAAGTCTTATCATCTCATCCTTACGCATCTTGATGAGAATCATTTTGCCAATACTCTTAGGGAAGATGAGAGAAGGAGGGGAAGCATCCTTTGGAAGTTGCTTAAGTCCAAGTATGCTGGTGATTCTGTTCACCAGAAGGGTATAGCTTTAAATAAACTATTCAAATTACAATTTTAAAATTGTAAAAAGTTTGTTGCAGAGGCTAGTTGTAGCATAGACAAGTTTAAGTCATCAGGACTTAACATGGATCCTGAGTGTTTGTCACTCTTAAACCTTCAGAAGCTACCAAACAAGTTTGATTCTTTAGTCAGAATTATTTCTCAATTGGATCCTCTTCCTGGGGAGGAGGATGTGCTTGAAAGGATTGAAAAGTATGATCTTCAGTTCAAGATGAAGGGGGGTTCTGGAACAGCCCTTGTTGGAAAGGCTGGAAAATATCGCAAGAAGGCAAAAAACAATTTGTCCAAGGTCTTATGCTATAATTTTCAAAATAAGGGGCATTATGCTAAGGATTTAAAGGAGGCCAACAAGAGGAAGAAGTCTAAAGAGAATGACAAGGAGGTAAATCTCACTACTGAGAACATTGAAATGGTGGCGTTCAATGGTCCAATGGAAATGATTGTTGGGGAAGAAGGTCCCAAAAAAAAGGCCAAAGTTGATGAGGATCAAGAAATGGACTTGATTGATTATGAAGTGAGTAATTTTAACCTCAAATATGAGAACTTATCAGTGACTGATAAAGCTTCTTTCCTATTAGGAGGATTGAAGGAGGATGCTCTTGTTTTGATTGATTCTGGCTGTACAGATCACATGTTCTTTGAACCAAATTTATTTTCAAATCTTAGTGATTATGATGGAGTTGTAAATATTGGTCAGAAAGGCAGAAAAATTCAGATTAAAGGTATGGAAAAGTTATTCTTAAAAATCACTTGGGTTTCAAAATTTCTTTTGAGAAAGTGTTCTATGTACCAGAGTTGCCTTATAACCTTGTATCCCTTGGAGTGTTGTGGAAAAAAGGTTTCCAGATTTGTTATCTTAAAGAAGATGGGTTTGTTATTGATATGAATGGGAGAACTGTTCTTATTGGACAGGTTTGGAACAAGATTTTGTGTGAAAGCTTGTTCAAAACTCAACTTTGAGGACTGTTGCTCACAATAGAAGTGGCCATAAGGTAAAGGACAGCAACTGTGAGAGTTGTACCTTGGGGGCTAAGACTAGAAATGTGTTCTCAAAGAGTAGAGATTTCACTGATGTTCCTAGAGAGGAATTTTCAATTGATTTGGAAGGGCCATTTACACTGGAGTCCCTTGGTGTGGCAAGATACTTCATCAATTTAGTTGATACTGCAACTAATTATGTTTGGGTTTTTCAGCCTCCTGGATGCCAAGACCCTTGCTATCCTTTAGCTACCAGAGGTGATAGAATAAATAATAGATATATTATTTAATAAATGCAGCAAAAATCTGTAAAATATTTGGATTAAGCTTGTTGTAAGGTTAAGTGGTTTGGTTATGGTTTAATGTTTCAAATCAATATGAATAAATTGATTATTAAATATTTTTATAGAGGGGCCACAATTATATTGGGGATCTTTAACACCTCTCTTCAGGGATTTCATTATGAAAACATGTAGTCCTGGTTACTTTGGGCTCTTTAGTCTAAAGGATATTTTACCCAAAGATAATATGTATATAAAATACAGGGTGGAGAGGCAGGGCCTTGTAACCAAGCTTCCACAACAGAGAAAGGATCATAAAACTCACTGGTATATTTTTCAATCCTTTGGGTATCTGTTTGGGATGTGCAATGATGGGTTAAACCTGTATACTGGGGTTATTATGTTGTTCAGCAGCTTTAATTGATAAAAAAAGAGGTTGAGGATGGATATTATTGATCAGAATTAGCCATAAATCACTTCCTTACCTCTTATAAGTACTTGATAACCTTGGCAAGGTGTCTGGATATAAATATAATGGGGTCTCCGCCCATCAATATCCTCAAAAGAGCTCTTTATTTATAGCTTTTGGAGTCCCAATACTATCCTTCTGAGGGGTACAGGGGCTCAAAGGGACAGACACTAAGGCTAGCAGGGTAACCAGTGGTAGCCTGTCACGTGTCTTTGGTGCTATAGCACGGTAGCATCTAATACCTCAGGGTATGGGAATTATTCTACTTTATAATAGATATTAGGACGTGTGAATAACACTAATCTTTCCACTAATCTGTCCCATTTATGTATTATTTAATTAATTATCCTTAGTAAATGTTCACAGTAATTTAATAATTATTTGAATAGAAATTTCTACAGACATCCTGAGGTCATGTGAGTTCTCCTTATGAATTAGATAACTGGATTAAAGTCATGATATTGATTTTACTACTTATTTTCGAGTTCCAGTTGATTTACCAAAAAAATTACTTAAAAATATAAGTCATTGGAATTCATTTAATATTGTTACATCATTAGTTTTCTTAGTTTTTCACAAAAGTATTGATGTCTAGAAATTCTCATAAAAGTATATAAAGTATTTTAATATACTTTTAGAAGTTGTCATTGTCTTATTTTTGACATTCTTGGTACTTTGAATTATATTTAATGAAAAATACGTATAAGGGTTATTTAAGTATTTTTATATAATATTATGTACTTTTAGACTATCTAATATCCACAGGCACATTTATTACATATGTAGAATGTTCCCATGTTGATTATAGCATGTTTACGCGGTACCTGAGCCTCTCAGGCCGCCTGTCACTCTGTCAACCCATAGTCCCGTGGCTGCATACTTGTCAGAGGCCCGGGGCTGCATACACAACCTTGACGGAGTGACAGGGCTTTATCTCAGCCACGCGCGGGTGCATTGGCTGCCGTGGCTGCGTGCGGAAATTGTGACAAAACACATTTCCGTCCTTAACTCCTAAAATATACACAACACCTCAATTCTGACTGAATTTCAGGTGTGAAACCTATATGTGACAATACGTGTGAAATACTTAATTGACCAAAAGATCAATAGTGGAGCCGTGGTATTTTGGTCTGTCTTTCCTTAATTATTTAAAAATATAAGGAGTTTGATTTCAAGGGTGGGGTCAGTGAGTGACCCTACCTAATTTTGAGTTTAAAATCCATTTCTGCAATAATATCCATGGGTTTCCTACTCATTCTTAGGTTAATTAGATTATTGTTATTTTTGTTACTTTTGCAGCTTGCTTTGTAATAGTAGCAAGCTGACAGGGTTAAACCCATTTTATCTAAGGATCATACCACAGAGGAGGTTTCTTTAATCTTCAAAGTCTGGAAACAGAATGGTCTAATGAAGGAGATGAAGAGGGTATCACCAATGAATTTAATGAATTTTTGGGTAAACATTTTGAGAGGTTATTGAAAGATTATGGCATCATTCATACAGTCACTACTGCAAGTACTCCACAAAATAATGGAATAGTTGAGAGAATGAATAGGAATTTACTGGACAAGATCAGAACTATTATATCCCAATCTGGTCTACCAAAGTTCTTATGGGCTGAGTTTATGTGTAAAGTCTGTCTGTTGCACAACATTGTAAGTGGTAATGGGAAGAGTCCTCATTATAAAATTTGGAAGTTGTACCCCAAAACATCACACCTAAGAACAATTGGTTGCTTGGTGTATTATAGTGTCCACCATAACAAGATATTCCAAAACTTAGACCCTAGATCCAGAACAGGGGCACTTGTAGGCTATGATTTAATAAGTAAATTGTATCGGATCTATTGTCAAGGGAATAGAAAGGTTATCCATAGTAGGGATGTAAAATTTGATGAAAGTACCTTTCCACTCAAAAGGAGTGAAGATGTTGTTGTGAATAAGTCACAGCAAGAAATAGAACTAGCACCTATTTCACCAGCACAGGCTGCGGGACATCCGGTTCCAGAAGATGAAGAGATTGCAGACGTGCCACCAGAGGGTTCAGTGCCCGCTTCAGGGGAGTCTGTTAATTTGGAACCTGATGATCCTCCACCTCCAGTTAGAAGGAGTGGTAGGTTTAGAGTAACAGTTGATAGGTACGGGGAATGGATGTCCCATTATGCTGCAGCAGGATATGAGGAAGATAAATTTTAGGAACAGTGTATTCTCAATGAAGTCCTGGAGTTGAGTTCAGAAATGAGTAACAGGGTTAACCAAAATAGCTTTGGCCAAGCTACAAATCCTGATGAGAGAGCCAACTTGAAGAGTGCTATTTTTGAGGAATTCAATTCTCTAGAAAATAATAGTGTCTTTGAAGTGGTTAAGATGGATTCTGTTCCAAAAGGAAAGACCATTGAGGGGTCTAGATTGGTGTTAAACAAGAAATTTGACACAAATGGAGTTTTAAAAAGATTCAAAGCTAGATGCATTGCACAGGGCTTCAAGCAGAGAAAGGGTAAATATTACCAACAAAATTTCTCACAAACTGAAAGGCTGTCCACCTTCAGGTACACCATTGCTCTGGAAGTGGAGTTGGGTGAAGAAATCAGACAAGCTGATTTTGTAACAGCATACTTGAATGCAAAACTTGGAGAGGAGGAGACTGTTTATATGTCAATACCTGATGGTTTTTGTGAATGGCTAGTAGAGACTAAACCAGAAACCATTAAGAAAATCTGTGTTAGAAGTTTTCTTTCAGCAGATAAAGGGGAATATTTCCTCAAGTTTTGTAGATCCCTTTATGGATTGAAGCAAGCAGCTAGGTTGTGGTATAATAAAATGAGTGAGAAACTGATACAGATTGGTTTCAAGAAGTCTGAGGCCAACCCTTGTCTTTTCGTAGACTGTTTATATGTCAATCCCTGATGGTTTTTGTGAATGGTTAGTAGAGACTAAACCAGAAACCATGAAGAAAATCTGTGTTAGAACTTTTCTTTCAGCAGATAAACGGGAATATGTCCCCAAGCTGTGTAGATCCCTTTATGAATTGAAGCAAGCAGCTAGGTTGTGGTATAATACCATGAGTGAGAAACTGATACAGCTTGGTTTCAAGACGTCTGAGGCCAACCCTGGTCTTTTTGTAAGAAAGGATGCAATTTTGTTTTTATGGTTCAATGACATTATCATTATTGGAAATGGTAAAGAGAGAGTCATGGAGACACTCAAAAAGGAATTCAAGGTAAAAGATCTTGGTCTGGCAGAACAGGTGCTAGGAAGGAAATTCAGTAAGAGAAAGAATGCTTTTAAGTGAGACCAGAGTCATTAAGTGGCAGCTGTTCTCAATCCATATGGCTTAGAGGATGCAAAGGAGTTTGGTACTCCCATGCAGTCAAAAATTTGTTTAGAGAAGTCTAAAGATGAGGAGTATCTGGAGTTTCTTCAATCTGCAAATGACTACAGGTCAGCTTTTGAATCACTTAATTATTTGGGGCAGTGTAAAAGGCCCAATATTGCTGTTGCAGTTGGTGTCTTATCTCAACACTTAGAGAAGCCAAGCATGAGGCATTGGTCAGAGTTTAAGAGAGTTATGAGGTATCTTAAAGGAACACACAGTCTGGGACTGTTGTTTAAAAAGTCAGATTTGGTTGGTTATTCCAATGCAAGTTGGGAACATGGTAACACTAGGGAATCAACAAGTGGTTTTGTATTCTTCTTAGGTAATAATCTGGTGTCATGGATGTCCAAGAAGGTATTGGAAATAAGTCTTTCATAAACAGAGGCTGATTATACAGCTTACTTAGCAGCTTCACAGGAAGCAAAATGGTTAAGAAAAGTCTTAGAGGATACACATAACCCACCAGGGTTTGCATTGTTGTGTTCTGATAACCAGAGTGCCATTGCATTGGCCCAAAACCAAGTTTTCCATTCAAGAACAAAACATATCAATGTTCACTATAACTATATTTGCAATGCAGTTAACTGCAAGGAGATTGTGTTGAGGTACATGCCCACTAAAGCAATGATTGCGGAATTCATGACTAAGGCTTTAGATAGGAACAAGCATCAAGGCTCTGTGACTAACATGCGGATGTCACCCCTTTTGGATTAAGGGGGTGTGTTAAAATATGCATGCACTTACGCGTGTGCTATGTATAAGTTTAATCCAAATGGGATGCACATATGGGCCTCTCAGGCCCGTTGGAAACTCACACAGACCATACGGGCCTGTTTGGATGTCACGTATTTGGGGTAACTGGCCTCAAAACGCGTGAAACAGGCCTATTGGTACACGGGCCCTAACGGGCCCTTGTGGGGTATATGTGAAAATACAGACAGATGGGCTTCTATGGGCATAATTGGGCCCAAGGTTTATTTTGGACATACTTGGCCAGACGGGCTGGCCTGCCAAAGTATAGTTTACTTAGTTTTTGTGCTTGGGGCGGCCCATTAGGGCTGCTGCCCGTGTTGTAGCCCGGTTGGGGCTGTTTCCCATGTTGCAGCCCACTTGGGGCCGCTGTTTTTGCCTTTGGCCCATTTATGGGCCCCAACGGCCCGCGCGGGGCTGTTGTCTTGGCTGTTGAGCCAATTGGGGCCGCCCTCCTGGGTGGCGGCCGGCTGTTGGTGCCCCAAGGACCTGGGCCAAAAGCCCTGGCTCCATCGCCTCCCCTTGCCTGCCATTGCGAGGGGGAGATGGGGGCAGCTGGTAGTGACAAGCTTTCCACCCAGGCCAGTTGCATTGAGGTGACCAGTGGTGGGGGGGAATTGACCACCCCCCCACCAGCCCTAGGTTGTTAGGGCGTTGACAAGGTATCTGGTTGCAACAAAGCCAACTGCGGTGGGGGGGGAATTGACCATCCCTCCACCATCAAAGCAAAGGGGCGCTCTCCCCCCCTTTACCAAGGGGGAGGAGCAACTGCGCTGAGGGGATCTGACAACCCCCCAGCCCACCATTCTATGACAACTCCCTGGGGGTATTGACCCCCAGGGCCCCTGGTAGGGGGATTTTACCACCCCCTCCAGGGATCTGTGATAAAGAGGGGGGGGGATAGCATGTCCGCTGGTCACACCCCCCCATGTGGGTCTCAGCCTGGACCCAGGTTTGTCCTGGGTCCCACCTGGCTGTTTGTATGGCCAGGGGCTGGTTTCATGTGGCAACCAGCCAGTATGTGAGGTCAGGGATTGAACAGCACAGGGGCTGGTTCAGTCCCATAATGGTGGAAACACCAGAAGTGACCATAATAGGCTGGTTTTAAGGGTACAGGGACTGATTCCATGCGGGCTGATGTAGTCCAAACCAAGTAACAAGGCCTGTACAGCCAGTAGAGCTCTTTTGGAGCGGAAAATTTGCCTTTTGGCTTGTTGGATGATGGGCTCACAAGAGGCCAATCTTTTGTACTTAAGGAGCTATTCTCCCTGCTGTTTTGATCATCTATTCATCATCCAATCAATTCATCACCAATATCATCCAACGTATTGCCCAATTGTGAGAGCCCATCAGCAATTATTGTTACAAGGTGTCCAGCATTTCTTTTGCTTTAAATACTGCTCATTTGCTAAGCTAATTGATTGCCAAAACTATAACAGGATCAAAGCAGTGGCTTAACACACTGAAGAATTCAACCAAATGAATTCTTATTCAACCAGAAAGGCTATTGGTTGGTGAAAAGGATCAGTTCACAGAGGATGGATCAAAGGATTTGAGTATGGATTCTCAAAAAATCCAGGGGTAATCAAAAGATACACCCAGGATAAGGATGCTCAGATAAAAGGGGAAAGAGCCCCATGTATTTATTACTTAGATGATGATTATAGCTGATTATAATATTCCATGATGGGGAAAAAAGGAAGGGGAGAGCCCCTCCTTTTATGGGCAAGAGAACCTGATGACTATTTACAAGTGATACTACAAATTAGAGCGGAATTTCTTTTTTTCATTTTCAGATAATAAAATGATGCAGGAAAATAGAAATGAAACTCAAACAATAACAACAAACATGATTGGGAAATGTGAAAAAAAGATGAAAGGAAGGAGACCAGCCCGCGTCACAGATGAAAGCAGGCAGTAGATGGACATCCGCAGGTTGGAAGATGAGTGTTAGGGGGGGTGAAAATCAGAAACAGCAGTTATGGGGCTGCAATGGCGGTTGTGGATGATGGATGGAGACAGCAGTTGCAGCAGATTAGAAGGCAAAAGTTGCACTATTAGGAGGAGGAGGATGAACTTGCAGACAACCATCAAAAAATGTAGCAGCGATTGGGCGGAGGTGCTTAAGATGATTGTTGTGGGAGGTCTTAAGATGGATGGATGGATCAAAGAGAATTGTATTGGTTGATGAGGATGAGATCTCAGGGATTGCTTTTAGAGCTTAAGCCTGGTTTGGCCAAACATGGAGGGAATGGGGGGTAGGAGCAATTGAAAATTGAGTTTTTTTACGTAGGAGAAGATCAATAGGATCAAGAAGAGTGATGAGGATGAAGGAAGCAGATGATTATCTGAAGCTAAGGGCAGTCTTTGATCCATTTGTTGGTCCAAGGGAGATGAGTATCTGGTGGGAGTAGGATGATGGTGGTGGTGATGGTGATGATTTCTCAGGATCCTCAATCTGCTTTTTGGCAGACTGTTCTTGGTCATTGTAAAAGTTTTTACTTGGGATGCTCTTCTCTCTCTCTCTCTCTTTAGTCATCCATTGATCAATGTTCTAGTTGAAACTTGAAGGTGAGTCTGGCTGGGGGGTGAATGGTCTTCCATGCGCGCACCTGGCCAACGATTTGGGCCACAAGGGCAAAAAGGAGGGATTGAAAAGATGACCTGGGAATTGGAGCGCTTGGAGAGGCTTTCCTAGACTGCTTTTACAGGGAAGAGTTGGGAGGAACAAAAAAGAAAGAGTACCCATAGCAACAGAATTTTTTTTGATCAACAAAAAAAAACTAGGAAAAATTTGAATTTGTTGGTCACCACAGAGGTGGGGGTGCAAGCCCTCCGCGTTTTTTTACAGTAATTGCAAAATTCCATGGTGAAGAATTTCTTTTTGGGCTGTTCTCAGTTGTATTTTTAGGAGTTTTGGGAAGTGGATTATTTGGGAAGGATGGATGTCTAGCGTTGTGGAGCATGGGAATCCTGGGGACAGAATTCAAGGTGTGGGGGGATGTGGTGGTTATTTATAGACAGGGGGGCAAGTAGGCTCAGCAGTGGAAATTCAACTAAAAGCGGCTCATAAGTGGGTGGAATTCTGCAGCACATTAGGCTTGGAAAAGAACATTGCTGGTGTGGAAACTAGAGAGGTGGACTCCCCAAGCTGTCCCTAAGTTCCAGAATTGATGGTTTTAGCATCTGTAAGGATAAGGATGGGCCAATTTAAAGAGAGAGAGAGATTGAGTGATTAAAGAGACAAAATTCCTTCTGTTTCCCAAGAGATGTGATATATATGATATGATAGATCCAAGCTGGGGTTGAGTGCGCCAACATTATGCCCACAATCTCAACCCTAACCTAAGTAAAAGCAAAATGAAAGACCAACAACAAATAGAAAAGAAACCCCAAAAATCAGAACCCTAGCCCAACCCTAACCCTTTCCCATGCCGCAACCACCCTCATGCCCGCCTACCATGACACACACCAAGTTTGTTCTTCTCATGACATGGCCCTCTGCGGAACCCTGCTTGGAGCCCCCCGCATTCTCCATATCTGCCCGGTGTGCCGCATGATTTCCTGCCCCAGGCTAAACCTTTCCCATACCTCAACCACCCTCAAGCCTGCCTACCATTACACACACCTGGTTTGTTGTTCTCATGACCCGGCCCTCTTCCACACCCTACTTGGAGACCCCCTTGTTGTCTGTATACACCCTGTGCACCAGGTGATTTCCTGACCCACTTCTTTAGCCCCAATTGCACCAATCTGCCTTCCTGAACTAGCTGCCCCAAAACCTGGTTGGGCCCACTCCATTCTTGGGTCTCCAATGTCCAAGCGGGGTGCAACCCGCCACACCCAGTTAAGCCTGACCCACACCCGGTATTCTGAGCCCTGCAGCGCCTACTCCTGAGCCCGCTGCTCCTGCTTCTGAGCCCGCAGCAGCCACTGCCGTGGTGCCCAATCTGGGAAACCTCTGGACCAGTATGGAAAAAGTAAAATTTTTATGAAATTTTCTATAGCCTCCATTTAGATCCAAAAAAAAAAAACTTTTTGATCTGGAATGATTCACATATCCAGTTCTCAAACTTCCAACTCCCACTCTCCTAGTTGTCTAGGATCATCTCTTGGGTTCCTAGCGCCCGGTCCTATGTTCAATTTGCCCTTGCTTTGCGCTGCTATCCACCCTTTTTTGGCGAACGCGCAGATGAAGAGCAGCTTGGCTTGCAGGCTTATATCCGGCACCAGCACCCTCAATTGGCATGCACATGACCTCCATCTAGCCCACAAGCGCAAAAATATCCTACCAAAGAAACTCCAACAAGTCTTCCAACTCCCCAAGGATGAAGACCTCTTGGCCAAATATTCCTCCTGGTTCTTCCAATCTGTCCCCCTCAAAGGCTATGTCTACCTGACCATCGCTCACATCTGTTTCTTTGCCTTCCTGAGAAAAAATCTTGTCAGCAATCATCCCAACAGAGCTCTTGATGAGAATGGTGAAAAAGCAAAATCTGGCTTCCTCTCCAGGCATCATCCTTGTAAACTGCACAAACGTAGGATTTTCAAGAGTTGGTTCATCCTTAAGAACTCAATCCTATCCTAGTATCCTTCCAGCCATCAGCCCTACTTTCCTACCAGTCAGATCAACCTTCACATCTGTACCATAATCAACCATCCCAAGCTCATTGATTGAGATTTTCATTGATCCCTTCATTGTATCAAGACTTGGACCACACCCAACAACAAACCATCACACCCACTGCAACAACCAACTTGGCTGTCTCAAGCGCCCGTTTACCTCATTCTTCCTACCTCCACCAGTCATCTGACCACCTGCCATCCATCTTGGACCGTGCTCATCTTGCTGAAACCCCCAAACTTGCTCCGCTTGCACATCTTGTGGTTGTCCCTGTGGCTTTCTGTTGTCCCCGCGGGGCCCGCTGTTGCTCATCCATTGGCTGGGCCTGTCAGACATCTGTATGCGCGGGCCTCCCTTGCAATCCGTCACCTGCTGTGCCCATAATTGGAACGGGCCGGGTCTTCCCATTCCTGTCATTCTTGATTCAACTCTTCTATTTTCTTTCTGAGTGTTTGTTTGTTTCTTTTTTTCTTTTGTTTTCTCATGACAATCATCCTCAAAAAAAAAACAAAAAATTTTTTTTGGCTCTATTTGTAAATATCTCTTGTAAATATTCTACAGACCTCTTGTCTTGAAAAGGAGGGGCTCTCCCCTGCCTTTTTCCAAATCATCAATGGGAGTGTGTGCATATGTCCCCCCCTTTATCATTGAAATTGAATCCTCATCCTCATCCTGGGTATATCTATGATTGCCCCCAATCCATTTGATCCTGAGTCTTAGCCCCTCTGTGGCCTGATCCTTATCACCAACCAATAGCTTTGCTGGTTGAAGAGAATTCTGTCTGTTGGAATTCTTGAGTGTGTTATAACACTCCTTAATCCCTTTCTATGACCATACTGGTCTTGCTCCATCCTTCATCATCTTTCTGGAGCCAATCACAATTCATTCAAGAGGTCTTATTAAGCTTAAGACCTGGAGTGTTATACCTCCCTTATTTTTTTTGGAGTTGCATTCTGCCAGCCCACTCTTGAGTTCCTTGAGAAGTGTTGAGGTTATCCTTGCTTCAAATCAGTTAATTTTTGCGTTTAGAGCTTCTTAAACATAGTGCTTTGTCTTGTACAGCCACCCTCAGTTATTTGGTACCATTCAAGCGCTTGATTGCGGAGAGTTGGGCAGGTTAATTGAGAACCTGGATGTTGGTTGAGTTTGAGTTGATCATCCCCAATCTTCTGCTGACAACAACAGTTATTAACCTGTGGGCGTTGTTTACATGCAACAACTTTGTTCTTTTATCTTTAAAAAAACTTTAGATTCTTTTGTCCCAGTTTTTCCCACATAATCTTGGCTTAGATAGTGCTTTTCTATTGCTACCAAACTACTATTGTCTTTATACTTTACTACTTGATTCCTCATTTACCAGGTTCTGGACCTTGATCTTGGTTACATTTAAAACATTTTTATAACACCAGGAGGGCAGCCTAAACAGCACCTTTCCCCTCCAAAAAACTGCCACAGCCTAGCACTGTTTGGAGTCTTATATTTGGTCCCCCGGGCGGGGATTGAACCAGAAAACTTGGGATTTACAGTCTTAACTTGAAGAATAAACTCTTAAATTCAATCCAATCCTTTCATTTTTTTCTTTTTTTCTGTCATCATCCAGATCTGATCCATGGAGGCAACTTGTTCCAGAAGTAAGTCCTCCCAATTGTGCATCATCTGAGCATGATTTTTGTTTTTTTTGTGAAACTCTACCCTTGACAAGCTTGTGAGCAACCTTGGAACTCTGCTTTTTGTATCTCCTTAGGAGCTCTGTCTTCAAAATGAAATCTGTTCCCTCCACCACTGTTTGGGACAAGATGGTCAAGATCAAACCTCAGAACAAGAACCTAGGCTTCAATGGAAAAAACGTGGAACAATTTTTGGACTCCTATGAAATGACTGCTGAAGTGTATGGTGCAAGTGAACATGATATGGCCTATCAATTACAATTTTTTATCTTCTCTGATGAAGTTATGGAAGTTATTGAATTGTTTGATGGATTCAAAACTAATAACTGGAGGCTCTTGAATGAGTCTATGTTGGCTTATTGGGGGAAAATAGATGTGGCTAGGTTTCCCTTAAAGGACTTGGATGCTCTGGTTTCTCAATGGATCTCCAATGGCGGTGTTTCTTCAGCCTCTGATAATCAGTCTTTCAGAAATTCTTGGGATCCTATTCAGTCTTATCTTATCAGGAACAATCACATTGACACTGTGGAAAAAATTTGAGTTTGATTTTTCCAATCTTTTTTTCCAGGGGTGCAGGAAAGAAATAGGGATGAGTTGGTCAAGTCTGGATCCATGATCACTACTAGGGATAATTGATTCAAAATCCCTGTCTTTCTGTTCCTTTGGAATGTGGTGAAAAAGTCATGAAAGGTCAAACTGCTTTAACTTTTGAAAAGCCCAGGATCACTGAACCAGTCCATGCTCCTTCCTTCCAAAAATCCCACAAAATCATGAACAAGATGGAAGCAAATCGCAGATCTAAATCAAGCCCTCAGGACAATAAGGATAATGCTACCATAGATGAGATTACTAAGCTACTTCAGGCCTTTGAGAATAAAATAGATCAGAAAATATCCTCTTTAGCTACCCCTAAACCTTCTAATTCTGTTCCTAAATCCACCTTAGTCTGCTATTACTGTCATAGAGAAGGCCATGGTACTGGTAGATGTCCTGAACTCCAGAAGGACAAGGAGGAGAAATTAGTAGAGCAGAAGGGAAATAATTTCTTTCTTCCTAATGGTGCTTTGATCCCTTTTGACTCATCTTGTCCAAGCCTTCATGTGGTGGCTTCTTACCAACCACCAACTCCCAAGAAGGCATCTCTGGTCTCCTTGGATTTTTGATCATCCTGTGGCACTCTTCAACCTTGGTATCCTCCAGCTATCACTTTTTCTAGCTTCTCTGGTTCTTATCAATCTGATCCAGCTAGGAAAGGCCATGAAGAATCCAAACCTCACAAGTCTCCTCCTGTTCCTTCTTCAATCCTTTGAAAACCTGTCAAGCGTTGATCTTTTCCTGAGCCTCCTTCCTCTGATGTGGAAGACATGGAAGTAGAAAGGGAGTCACTCATGGAAAGGTTCCAGGACAACTCTGATCCTTCTCCTCCTCTTCAATCTGGTCATCCCCCTCAATCCTCTGATCCTTTTCCAGTGCCTGTCTCACCTGATCTTCCTGCATCCACACATCCCAAAGTTTGGTTTGAGAGGGGCATTTGCAAGGACTACCCTAATGCTGTGGAAGGAGTATTAAAGAAAATTTCTGATCTCAAAATCCCTGATCTGTCTGTGGCTGAACTGCTGTCTATCTCTCCATCTGTGGCTGAAGGCATGAATAAATGGGTTTCTTGTTGACGTATGGAAAATGGTCTGGACAAATTGAAGGTCTCTTCTGGCACTTTGATGGAGGACTGTGGTGGAATAGATCCCCTTCAGATGCCAATATGTTTTCCTGCCGTCTTGAATTTCTTCCCTGCTATCTTGGTGAATTGTCTAAAACAGTTTCTCTTCTTGTGGATTTGGGTTTGCAGCTCAACTTAATCTCAGATGCTATCGCCTGAAAACTCAAGCTTAGCCCAAGGTTCATCTTTAATTCTGTGGTTTATGGTATAAGGAATCATTCATGTGAACTGGTTGGTATTGCTGAGCATTTTCCTGTTTGAATTAATCAAAATATTGTTGTCACTTTTCACCCCTGGGTCACTCGTTTGGAAGGTCCTATGATCTTGGGCCAACTGTTCTTAATGGATTTTGGTGCTATCCTGACTTTTTCTGATCAAGTTGGGGAGAGAATCCTTCTCCCTGATGCTGATGGCAGAAAAATTGAAGTTCCGCTTTGTTCCTTGGATTCTGGTTGTTGGGAACAAGATTTTCCTGGTTTTTCTCCCAAAACAGTTCTACAGGGAAAGCCAAAGGACAACCCTCATTCCTCTCAGTCTCATTTTTTATTGGATTAGTTGATCCTACTGATGGTTGTAGTTCCTCTCAGCCTCAGAATTCAACTTATGGATTGACTTCAACCTTAGAGGCATATTTTTTGTTTTCCTCATCATCTCTTCCTCATCCAAATGAGATCAAAATTAAAAAACATAAAACATCCAAAAATTCCAAAAATATTTCTTCTCTCTCTGGGTCTGTTGTTTCTTCTTTTCCTTTTTCCCTTCAGCCTGATCAATTATCCTCTACTCCGGTTTTGAATCTCCGCAATGAGTCTAAAATAGATCCTGATCTCAATTATTTTCTTGGTGGTTTTGGTATGAAGGAGTATGGTCTTAAGTGGAGGCAATGTGGGGTAGAAGTAAGTCCTCCCAATTGTGCAAAATCAGGGTCCTCTACTAATTTCATTTTCAAAACTCAAACCTGTGCCACACATGTGAGCAATGCATTATCTTTTGGATCCTCTTTTATGGAAAAGGCACCCTTCAAGGACGAGGCGGAACATCAAACTTGGAAGATCTTAGAACTTTGATCAATCTGTTGGGGCTGTCCTTACTCAGGAAGATGAAAATGGTTTGGATTGTCCTGCTCTGTATGAATCTCTTCTTTTTTCAGAGTTGGAATCCAGGTACTCCCAGCCAAAACTGGAACCTTGTTGTGTGGCCAAAATGTTGAAGAAGCTCCAAACTGTTTTCTGGGGTCAACACTTTGAGTTACAAGTCAATGCACAATCCATTATCAAAATGATCAATGCCCCCAGTCTTCCAAACAGTCCAATGACTCCTTGGGTGGCTTTAATCCAGTTGTTCTCTTTTGATATTGTTAATAGGCCTGGAAAATCTTTCACCATGCCTGATGGTTTATCTCAAAGCCCTCTTGGAGATGAAGAATTGGATGTTGGAGTGGTTTTTGACAAGGAGGAACCCTTAATTTGTCCTGTCTTCACCTTTTCCTCTCAAAATTTTTCTGCCTTCCAACAAGGCTTCTGGCTTAAATTAGAGCAGTATCTCTCCACTCTCCAAAGGCCTCCTGATCTCTCTGCTAAATATTTTCAATCACTCAAAAGGAAGTCCTCCAATAACTTTGTCCAAGGTACTAGGCTTATGAAAAGGCGCAACCCTTGTGTCCCTATTGTTGTCACCATCCCTTCTAAACAAGATTTGATCCATGAAAGTCTCCATGAAGTCCTTGGTCATTGTGGGGAAACCAAAACTTATTGTCAAATATCTGAACGCTTCTGGTGGCCATCCTTGAAGAAATCAGTCTCTAAATGGTGCAAGAGTTGTGAAGTATGTCAGAAATGTGATCTTAAGAACCCAGAGGAAGTTTGTTATCCCACTTGAGAATCCACTGTCTTTGGAAGGATTGCTATGGATGTGGTTCATATTAAGGCTGAAGGAGCTAAGTACCTCATAGTGGCTAGAGATGATTTTTCTGGATGGGTTGAAGCAAAATTCCTTAACAACCTCAGCTCTGAATCAGTAGCAGCCTTCCTCTATGAGACTTGGACAATGCATTATGGCTTGGCTCAATCTTATTCAACTGATGGTGGCTCTGAGTTTGGCGGAAAACTGGCTGAAATGATCCAATTGCTTCCTGGTCAACTTTGGGTGACCACTACTTATTATCCTGAAGGTCAAGGCATGGTGGAAAGAGGTCATGCTCCTTTGAAGGCTGCCCTTGTCAAGCTGGCTGGTGAAAGTGGAAAGAATTGTTGCAAATTCCTTCCTCTGGTCCTCTTCTCCAATCAAATTTCAACTAAACAAACCAATGGATACTCAACTTATGAAACTATCTTTGGACAAATGGCTGTCCTTCCTATCAATCCGGAAATTGAATCTTTCTTAGGTATTTCTTGGGAAAAGGTTTCTTCCACCACTGATTTATTAGTTGCCAGATCCAAGCAACTGGATCAAAGTGAAGATGTTTGTGACAGAGCTTATCAGAAGATGATGGATTCAAGAGAAAAATCTGTCCAGTATTGGGAGGATAAGCACTCCAATCAAATCAAGGATCCCTTGAATCCTGGGGATCTAGTCTTAGTTTTTAATTGATCCTTGGAAAATCAGTGGGGAAAGCTATTCTCTAACCGCTGGAATGGTCCTTATCAAGTGGTCCATCAATTCAGAGGTGGATCATATTTTATGGAGGAGCTGGATGGTACTCAGATGGGCAGAAGGTTCTCTGCTGATCAAGTCAAGAAATTTCATTTTTGTGGAGGCAACTTGTTCCAGAAGTAAGTCCTCCCAATTGTGCACCACCAGGGGTCATGTGCTGCATTTTGTTGTGAAACTCTTATTTATGATAAATATGCGAGCCCCTGGGACGCCTTCTTCATTCTTTTATCTCAGTCACTTCCAGGAACTTTTCTTTGCATGGATCAAGCTCCCTTTTTAATCACCCTCAAGATCAAACATGCATTTTTTTCTGTTTCAATTCCTCAGTTTCTTATTTTATATATATCATCAAAGATACTCAGTGTCATAACCGTAGTTCTGACACTCCTTCAACTAAACCAATCCAATCTCTTCATCAAACTCACCCTCATATCAAATCCAACTTCAATACTCCTGTACCTTCCACCAGATAGTACTACCTGTGCATCTCTTGCAGTATCCATCCTCTTCCACCAGCTTCACCCTCTCCCTGTATGGTGTAAGCTCTATGTCCATGTACACCTCACCTGTCATGTGATTCAGCCAACCTTCTCAGGACCTCTCACTCTCTCCATGGCTTGGTACAACCTTCATCACTCCTCAACCCAATTGGTAAATGAGTTAGTACATACTACACTTAGTATATACATAGTACATACTCTCCACTGTCTGTTCAGCCCATACTCCCAGGACTCCAGATCAGTACATTTAAAACCTTCCTGGATAGGCCCATCACCCAATTAGTAAACTGCAGCCTCCAGCCCAATCAGTCAACATGTAATACCATGGGAACTCCGACCTGCAACACCAGACACTCATCCCTCAAGGCCTCCTTCTCAGCTCTCACATATACTGGCCTCTCCTTCCCTCCTGGACTAATTCCCCCCAAGTAATTAGTATACTACTTCTTACTGGTTAGTCCCTCTGCCAGTAGATGTCATCTCAGCACAAGACAACCTTCACCTAGCCTGCTTAACTCATATCACCTTGCCCCTTCCTGGTGTTACTCTTATAGGATTCAACAACCCTCTCTTCAACAACTTCCTGGACTGGTCTTCCCATCCTTCCTCTTCTCATCACTTGTAATCCTCCTTACATCTCCTTCATTGCAATCCAATCAAAGATCCTTGAGTTCTATGAGTAGTAGTGCCTGTGCCTTCAGCCCCTTGCACGCCAGGGGCAGTTGTGACACTCAGATGCAGACTAGGAAAAGTCTGTGAGCTGGGGAGAGATGTGGTGCCCAATCTGGGACACCTTTGGACCAGTATGGAAAAAGTAAAATTTTTATGAACTTTCCAATAGCCTCCATTTAGATCCAAAAAACAAAATCTTTGCTCTGGAATGATTTCCACATCCAGTTCCCAAACTTCCAGCTCCCACTCTCCTGGTTGTCTAGGATCATCTCTTGGGTGCCTAGCGCCTGGTCCTATGTTAAATTTGCCCTTGCTTTGCGCTGCTATACACCATTTTTTGGAAAATGCGCAGAGGAAGACAGGCTTGGCTCACGGGCTTCTATCTGGCACTGGAACCCTCAATTGGAATCCACATGACCTCCATCTAGGCCACAAGCGCAAAAATATCCTACAAAAGAAACTCCAACAATTCTTCCAACTCCCCAAGGATGAAGACCTCTTGGCCAAATATTCCTCCTGGTTGTTCCCATCTGTCCCCCTCAAAAGCTACGTCTACCTGACCACCGCTCACGTCTTGTTCTTTGCCTTCCTCAGCAACAATCTCATCAGCAATCATCCCAACAGAGATCTTGATGAGGATGGCCAACAAGCCAAATCTGGCTTCCTCTCCAGGCGTCATCCTTGTAAACTGCACCAACGTAGGATTTTCAAGAGTTGGTTCATCCTTAAGGACTCAATCCTATCCTGGTATCCTTCCAGCCATCAGCCCTACTTTCCTACCCGTCAGATCAACCTTCACTTCTTCATTTATGAGCTTGAGATGGTTGAGTTTGGTACAGAAGTGAAGGTTGATCTGACAGGTAGGAAAGACGAAGCAACAGCGGGCCCCGGGCAGACAACAGCAAGCCTCACAGACAACCGTGAGATGTGCAAGCGGAGCTAGGTTGGGGGTTGCAGCAAGATGAGCGCGGTCCAAGATGGATGGCAGGTGTTTGGATTACCGGTGGAGGTGGGAAGGATGAGATACATGGGCGCTTGCAACAGCTGAGTTGGTTTTCACAGTGGGGGGGGTGATGGTTGGTTGTTGGGTGTGGTCCAAGTCTTGATAAGATTGAGGGATGGATGAACATCTTGATTTATGAGCTTGGGATGGTTGAGTTTGGTACAGATGTTCATCCATCCCTCAATCTTATCAAGACTTGGACCACACCCAACAACCAACCATCACCCCCCCCACTGCAACAACCAACTCAGCTGTTGCAAGCGCCCATGTATCTCATCCTTCCCACCTCCACCGGTAATCCAAACACCTGCCATCCATCTTGGACCGCGCTCATCTTGCTGCAACCCCCAACCTAGCTCGGCTTGCACATCTCACGGTTGTCCGCGCGGCTTGCTGTTGTCCGCCTGGGGCCCGCTGTTGCTTCATCCATTGGCTAGGCCCGTCAGACATCTGTCTGCGCGGGCCTCCCTTGTAATCCATCAACTGCTGTGCCCATAATTGGCACAGGCCGGGTCTTCCCATTCCTTTCATTATTGATTCAACTCTTCTGTTTTTTTTCTGAGTGTTTGTTTGTTTCTTTTTTTTCTTTTGTTTTCTCATGACAATCATCCTCAAAAAAAAAAAAGAAAAGAAAAAAGAACTTTTTTTTTGGCTCTATTTGTAAATCTCTCTTGTAAATAGTCTACAGAACTCTTGTATATAAAAGTAGGGGCTCTCCCCTGCCTTTTTCCAAATCATCAATGGGAGTGCGTGCATATGTCCCCCCCTTTATCATTGAAATTGAATCCTCATCCTTGTCCTGGGTATATCTATGATTGCCCCCTGATCCATTTGATCCTGAGTCTTTGCCCCTCTGTGGCCTGATCCTTATCACCAACCAATAGCCTTGCTGGTTGAAGAGAATTCTGTCTGTTGGAATTCTTGAGTGTGTTATAACACTCCTTAATCCCTTTCTATGACCATACTGGTCTTGCTCCATCCTTCATCATCTTTCTGGAGCCAATCAAAATTCATTCAAGAGGTCTTATTAAGCTTAAGACCTGGAGTGTTATAACTCCCTTATTTTTTTTGGAGTTGCATTCTGCCAGCCTACTCTTGAGTTCCTTGAGAAGTGTTGAGGTTATCCTTGCTTCAAATCAGTTAATTTTTGCGTTTAGAGCTTCTTAAACATAGTGCTTTGTCTTGTACAGCCACCCTCAGTTATTTGGTACCATTCAAGCGCTTGATTGCGGAGAGTTGGGCAGGTTAATTGAGAACCTGGAGGTTGGTTGGGTTTGAGTTGATCATCCCCAATCTTCTGCTGACAACAACAGTTATTAACCTGTGGGCGTTGTTTACGTGCAACAGCTTTGTTCTTTTATCTTTAAACAAACTTTAGCTTCTTTTGTCCAAGTTTTTCCCACATAATCTTGGCTTAGATAGTGCTTTTCTATTGCTACCAAACTACTATTTTCTTTATACTTTACTACTTGATTCCTCATTTACCAGGTTCTGGAACTTGATCTTGGTTACATTTAAAACATTTTTATAACACCAGGAGGGCAGCCTAAACAGCACCTTTCCCCTCCAACAAACTGCCACAGCCTAGCACTGTTTGGAGTCTTATATTTGGTCCCCCGGGCGGGGATTGAACCAGAAAACTTGGGATTTACAGTCTTAACTTGAATAATAAACTCTTAAATTCAATCCAATCCTTTCATTTTTTTCTTTTTTTCTGTCATCATCCAGATCTGATCCATGGAGGCAACTTGTTCCAGAAGTAAGTCCTCCCAATTGTGCATCATCTGAGCATGATTTTTGTTTTTTTTGTGAAACTCTACCCTTGACAAGCTTGTGAGCAACCTTGGAACTCTGCTTTTTGTATCTCCTTAGGAGCTCTGTCTTCAAAATGAAATCTGTTCCCTCCACCACTGTTTGGGACAAGATGGTCAAGATCAAACCTCAGAACAAGAACCTAGGCTTCAATGGAAGAAACGTGGAACAATTTTTGGACTCCTATGAAATGACTGCTGAAGTGTATGGTGCAAGTGAACATGATATGGCCTATCAATTACAATTTTTTATCTTCTCTGATGAAGTTATGGAAGTTATTGAATTGTTTGATGGATTCAAAACTAATAACTGGAGGCTCTTGAATGAGTCTATGTTGGCTTATTGGGGGAAAATAGATGTGGCTAGGTTTCCCTTAAAGGACTTGGATGCTCTGGTTTCTCAATGGATCTCCAATGGCGGTGTTTCTTCAGCCTCTGATAATCAGTCTTTCGGAAATTCTTGGGATCCTATTCAGTCTTATCTTATCAGGAACAATCACATTGACACTGTGGAAAAAATTTGAGTTTGATTTTTCCAATCTTTTTTTCCAGGGGTGCAGGAAAGAATTAGGGATGAGTTGGTCAAGTCTGGATCCATGATCACTACTAGGGATAATTGATTCGAAATCCCTGTCTTTCTGTTCCTTAGGAATGTGGTGAAAAAGTCATGAAAGGTCAAACTGCTTTAACTTTTGAAAAGCCCAGGATCACTGAACCAGTCCATGCTCCTTCCTTCCAAAAATCCCACAAAATCATGAACAAGATGGAAGCAAATCGCAGATCTAAATCAAGCCCTCAGGACAATAAGGATAATGCTACCATTGATGAGATTACTAAGCTACTTCAGGCCTTTGAGAATAAAATAGATCAGAAAATATCCTCTTTAGCTACCCCTAAACCTTCTAATTCTGTTCCTAAATCCACCTTAGTCTGCTATTACTGTCATAGAGAAGGCCATGGTACTGGTAGATGTCCTGAACTCCAGAAGGACAAGGAGGAGAAATTAGTACAGCAGAAGGGAAATAATTTCTTTCTTCCTAATGGTGCTTTGATCCCTTTTGACTCATCTTGTCCAAGCCTTCATGTGGTGGCTTCTTACCAACCACCAACTCCCAAGAAGGCATCTCTGGTCTCCTTGGATTTTTGATCATCCTGTGGCACTCTTCAACCTTGGTATCCTCCAGCTATCACTTTTTCTAGCTTCTCTGGTTCTTATCAATCTGATCCAGCTAGGAAAGGCCATGAAGAATCCAAACCTCACAAGTCTCCTGCTGTTCCTTCTTCAATCCTTTGAAAACCTTTCAAGCGTTGATCTTTTCCTGAGCCTCCTTCCTCTGATGTGGAAGACATGGAAGTAGAAAGGGAGTCACTCATGGAAAGATTCCAGGACAACTCTGATCCTTCTCCTCCTCTTCAATCTGGTCATCCCCCTCAATCCTCTGATCCTTTTCCAGTACCTGTCTCACCTGATCTTCCTGCATCCACACATCCCAAAGTTTGGTTTGAGAGGGGCATTTGCAAGGACTACCCTAATGCTGTGGAAGGAGTATTAAAGAAAATTTCTGATCTCAAAATCCCTGATCTGTCTGTGGCTGAACTGCTTTCTATCTCTCCATCTGTGGCTGAAGGCATGAATAAATGGGTTTCTTGTTGACGTATGGAAAATGGTCTGGACAAATTGAAGGTCTCTTCTGGCACTTTGATGGAGGACTGTGGTGGAATAGATCCCCTTCAGATGCCAATCTGTTTTCCTGCCGTCTTGAATTTCTTCCCTGCTATCTTGGTGAATTGTCTAAAACAGTTTCTCTTCTTGTGGATTTGGGTTTGCAGCTCAACTTAATCTCAGATGCTATTGCCTGAAAACTCAAGCTTAGCCCAAGGTTCATCTTTAATTCTGTGGTTTATGGTATAAGGAATCATTCATGTGAACTGGTTGGTATTTCTGAGCATTTTCCTGTTTGAATTAATCAAAATATTGTTGTAACTTTTCACCCCTGGGTCACTCGTTTGGAAGGTCCTATGATCTTGGGCCAACTGTTCTTAATGGATTTTGGTGCTATCCTGACTTTTTCTGATCAAGTTGGGGAGAGAATCCTTCTCCCTGATGCTGATGGCAGAAAAATTGAAGTTCCGCTTTGTTCCTTGGATTCTGGTTGTTGGGAACAAGATTTTCCTGGTTTTTCTCCCAAAACAGTTCTATAGATGGGCGCTTGCAACAGCTGAGTTGGTTGTCACAGTGGGGGGGGGGGTGATGGTTGGTTGTTGGGTGTGGTCCAATTCTTGATAAGATTGAGGGATGGATGAACATCTTGATTTATGAGCTTGGGATGGTTGAGTTTGGTACAGATGTTCATCCATCCCTCAATCTTATCAAGACTTGGACCACACCCAACAACCAACCATCACCCTCCCCACTGCAACAACCAACTCAGCTGTTGCAAGCGCCCATGTATCTCATCCTTCCCACCTCCACCGGTAATCCAAACACCTGCCATCCATCTTGGACCGCGCTCATCTTGCTGCAACCCCCAACCTAGCTCCGCTTGCACATCTCACGGTTGTCCGCGCGGCTTGCTGTTGTCCGCCTGGGGCCCGCTGTTGCTTCATCCATTGGCTAGGCCCTTCAGACATCTGTCTGCGCGGGCCTCCCTTGTAATCCATCAACTGCTGTGCCCATAATTGGCACAGGCCGGGTCTTCCCATTCCTTTCATTATTGATTCAACTCTTCTGTTTTTTTTCTGAGTGTTTGTTTGTTTCTTTTTTTTCTTTTGTTTTCTCATGACAATCATCCTCAAAAAAAAAAAAGAAAAGAAAAAAGAACTTTTTTTTTGGCTCTATTTGTAAATCTCTCTTGTAAATAGTCTACAGAACTCTTGTATATAAAAGTAGGGGCTCTCCCCTGCCTTTTTCCAAATCATCAATGGGAGTGCATGCATATGTCCCCCCCTTTATCATTGAAATTGAATCCTCATCCTTGTCCTGGGTATATCTATGATTGCCCCCTGATCCATTTGATCCTGAGTCTTTGCCCCTCTGTGGCCTGATCCTTATCACCAACCAATAGCCTTGCTGGTTGAAGAGAATTCTGTCTGTTGGAATTCATGAGTGTGTTATACCACTCCTTGATCCCTTTCTCTGACCATAATTGTCTTGATCCCTCCTTGATCATCTTTCTGGAGCCAATCACGATTGATTGAAGAGGTCTTACTAAGCTTACGACCTGCAGTGTTATACCGCCCTTATTATTTTTTGGGGGTTGCATTCTGCCAGCCTACTCTTGAGTTCCTTGAAAAGTGTTGAGGTAATCCTTGCTTCAAATCAGTCACTGTTTGCTTTTAGATCTTCTTAAATATAGTGCTTTGTCTTGTATGGCCACCCTCAGTTATCTGGTACCCTTCAAGCGCTTGATTGTGGAGAGTCGGGCAGGTTCATTGAGAACCTGGAGGTTGGTTGGGTTTGAGTTGATCATACCCAATCTTCTGCTGAAAACCAGAGTTATTAGCTTGCGGGTGTTATTTTAGCTTCTTTTGTCAAAGTTTTCCCCACATATTCTTGGCTCAGGTAGTGCTGTTCCATTGCTACCAAACTACTATCATCTTTTTCCTCTACTACTTGATTACTCATTTACCAGGTTCTGGACCTTGATCTTGGTTACATTTGAATATTGCTGTAACACTCAGGAGGGCAGCGTTAACAGCACCTTTACCCTCCACAGAACTGCCACGGCCTAGCACCAATTTGAGTCTTACACTGCTGAGAATGCACACATCCCAAATGCTGAGCCTGACCTACCAAACGCTGCGTGCGCCAAACATGGCACAGTTAACAATCCAATGCTATATGACAACACCACACCGGACTGTCTAATCCAGAGCAGAAAATTCAAGGATCAGCATTGGTGTGGCGCCTGTTTCCACAGCACAATAGCAAGATAGGCCATAGTTTTTCCTTTTGTGGAAAACAAACTTGGTCAAACATAACTTCCCCTCTGCAACTATGGATTTACAAGTACAGAAGAAAGTGATCAAAGCTATGTAGTATATGACCAAGGCCTGAATATGGGGTATGCACTGAGGTTGCGGGATTGTTGGACAATCAAAACTAAAGCTGAGGAGGCCGTATGCGGATTTCTGGGGATCTGTTAGGTTGCATGGGGATTGGGAGAGATCTGCTAACAAAGATTCATGGGGATCTTTTTTTAGAAATGAATTGGCCCAACTCAACTGAAAGGGAGATTGGGGAACATAATCACCAAATATATTTAAGAGATAGTGACAATCTTTATTGCAGAACAGCTTCAAAAGTAGTAAAAATAAAATTTATCCATAGATCAGAGAAAGGTTTGGACCAGCAGTCTAGATAGCTCAAACAGAGTGGGGGCAAATGCAAGCTAGGACCTCCTCCTGAGTTGCTTTGGGCTCCTCCTGAGCTTCAGGATTTCTGCTGGGGTCTTTGAGGGAAAAATTGCAAGCTTGCACAGATGGAGAGACAAGATATAAGAAGGATAGAAAAAATAAAGATATAGAGAGAGAAGAAAGAGAAGAGAAAGATATATAGAGGGAAGAGACAGATTGGGCTACTGGATTTTGGAATTGTAGTTGAATTTCAGACAATTTAGTCAGACTTGAAGTTGTAGACAACCAAAAGGTCAAGTCCGCAGATGCAAATGCTCAACTGTGGAGGGCACCTATAAAAAATTATCAAATTGGTGACTGAGGTTAGAGTCTTCAGCCAACACTCCTCCTGGCTTTGGCCTTGATCAGACTTAGTTGTTTGCAGGCTGGGAGTACTTTTTTACTCCTAGGGTTTTGGTGAGAATGTCAGCAATTGTCTCTGAGGAAGGAACTTGTTCAAAACATATCAGGGACTTGGACACCAGATTGCGCAAATACTGATACCTCACTTTTATATGCTTGGAGTTAGAGTTGAGTTGAGCCGCTTTACTCAGGAAGTTGGCCCCTGAGTTGTCATTATAGATTTTTGGGGTAGGTATATGTATTCCCAGGTTGGAGACAAGAGAAGACATCCACCTTACCTGTTTTGCGCAATGGTTCATGGCAATAAACTCTGCCTCTGTGGTTGATTGAGCTATGAATGACTGTTTTTTGGATTTCCAGTGCACTGGGTTCCCATAAAGAGTCACCACAAAGCCTGAGGTGGACTTTTACATTTCCATGCAGTTAGCGTAATTGGCATCTGCCCAACCTTTCAGGTGATTGGTACTTGAGTTATACTTCCAATATAGCATCCCAAAATTGGTGGTGCCTTAAAGATATCTCAGGAGATTTTTTGCAAGATTCCAGTTCCTAAACGTGGGTTTTGTTGTGTATTGGGCAAGGACGTTGACCATGTGGAGGATGTCTGGTTGTGTGTGTAGGGCCAGGTGGTTGAGCATACCTATGGCCTTCTCCATTACCTTTCTGTTGAATGGTTGAGCATCTTTGGCAGCCTGCTTGACAAGTTTAATTGGGGCTGGAATTTTGACTGGATTTGCCTTGGACATGGAGATATAATATAGTACCTTTTTGCATTAGTTGCTGTGGTGATCAATATGGATTATGGAAATTTTTGAATTTTTTTACATTCCCTTATACATCAATACAACTTCAAAAAAAAATTGCCAGAATGATTTCCTATTTCACTTTCCAGTTCTCAGCCTTCCCTCCTCCTACTTTTCTATCCTCATATTTTTCTTTTTCCAAACGCGCAGTGATGGCCATCCACCCCAATCATCATCATGATCATCATCATCAACCCTCTCCTATTGATTGTTGCCATCCTTACCCTTGATCATTAAATTTTGACTCTTCTGCTTGAATAACTCACTGGTGATCATGGAAGATCCCCCACGGCCACCAATATCATCAAGAGGTCATGAGCCACAACTCATGGCTGGGTAGTGTGGTAATTAGTTGGTGGGCTAGTAGTTGATCTCTTCTCAACTTTCCGATCCCCTCATGGATCTTTCCAGAAGTCTCTCTCCATTCTGCCAGCCCAGGCCTTGTTGTGGCGCATTGATCCTCACCATCAGACTTTTCACTCTTGATCACCCATCAATCTTGAAAAGGCATCTGCAATTGAAAATCTACTGATCTATTCAATTGGTTCAACAAATCAACTTGACTACCCAATCATATATTCAGGTGAAGGCTCAAACTCATTGGCCTATGGTTCATCTTGGCCATCATCTCCAACCTCCTACTTTTAATCATCCTCTCATCCTCCCAATCCATCAAACAATGACCGCAAGGGTTGCTTGTGGTTTTTGGAACCTTTGCACCGCCCTCATTGACCACTCCTCAATCCACCTTCAAGCTCACTGCTCTCCCGCAAGGGTCTCAGCAGTTGCCTGGGCCCCTCAGCATTTCTGCGGGCCTCTCACTTGCTACTCTCCTTCCTGCGCCCATCATTGGCAGGGGCCAGGGTCTTCCCATTCCTCTCATTCATAAAAAAAAATCCTCAAAAAAAAAATTTTTTTTCTGCTCTATCTGTAAATATCTCTTGTAAATAGTCTACTGACCTCTTTTCTATAAAAGGAGGGGCTCTCCCCTGCCTTTTTCCAATCATCCATGGGAGCGTGTGTGTATTTCCCCCCCGTTATCATAGTAATTTGATCCTAATCCTCATCCTGGGTATATCAATGATTTCCCCTTTGTCACACGACCACACCACGTACTATAGGGCAATTCTTAGATGATTGTGAGCGCGGAGGAATGCTGAGTGCAAGGGCAAGTGCAAATAGCAAGGCTCAGTTGCAAAGTGCAAACTTAGTGATGCCACTCGACAAACGGCAAGGGAATGGAGTGTGTTCCAAAGAGGGAAACTCAACCTGAGTCTGATGTGATAACCAGGTTGTAGCAAAATGAAAGAAAATATGAAATTAACTAACTGAGGAGACAATCATCAGGCAAGGGGGTAGCCCTTATAAGGTAATCCAAAGTGACTAGATACAACCTGGTGGTGACATAACTACAGTTGAAGGCGGTGAGCCAATGAGTGACAGGAACAGGATAGGAAATAGAGCAATAGTACAATCATATCCAAGGCCATGGCGTAAGTGCAAGACAATCAAATCTGAGCGTACAAATGTATGATGAATTGGGACAGGAGCAAATGACATTGAAGGTAATGCAATTGAGAAGTAAGAGTGTATGCAGGGTAAGGACTAGTCCAATTGAAAAATTTAAAATAATGATGGCTTAGTTAGACGTAGATGCAAACTAGCAAACAGTGCGTGACTGAAGATGGAAGTCTGAGGCTGTTGATGGGCCAGGGAAGGAGGTTGGATCTTGTAATGGATGGCCAACCAGTATGGAGTTTACCACAAAGTTTGCAAGTATATACTGAGTTGGTTGCCACAATTGGAAGGTCAACGCAAGCCAGAGGAAGTAGCGGATTGCACAATTGATGTTGTGCTTTATTTGTGTCACGCTTATAGACTGAGGTAGATGGTACTGATGAGAGGAAATATTGAAGTGATGAAGAAAATAATTCCTAAGTGCAAGACGTGACAGTTTCCCGGGTATAAAGATGCGAGATTCTGCAAGTGTTTAGATTAATTTTCCCATCAATTTTAAGTCGTTAATAATAACTGTATACCCTTTACTTATTATTTAATTCATTACTCGTTAGACTTATAAGTTACATAAAATTTCATCATCTTCATCCCGCCGTTGCAAAAATTGTATTTGTCAAAACAAGCGGTGTATCCCCAGTACTGCTTTCAGAGGTCTTCAAGGCAAGTGCAAGCAATGTTGTCTTTGCAAGGTAGCCTGTAATTTCCCTATAAATATCAAGTCAACTGATGATGGTCCCACGGAGTCATCAAGGGAGATGTGGAGTTTTAGGTCGCCCAGGTTTAATTACAAGATACCACCGTTTCCGGAGATCAAATTCTTGGGTACTCAAGTTCCTGGTGAGTACTAATTGGGACTGACTAGTGATAATAAAGAGAGTAAATGAATCTTACTCGTCTTGCTAGTTTTGCCTTGTTTCCGGAGATATACCACCAACACACCACCGCCACCACCACCCTACTGGGGTCTGTTGACTGAACTTTGGGGGGCCCAGATGAATGCCAAGGTGCAAGATGAAGTGCCCGGTGCGGAACCAGTTGGGGTCATAGCTGAGGAAGCAAGGGAAGAAGGAAGGAACAAAGCGGAAAGAGAATCGGGAGATGGAGAAGATGGAGACAGAAATGGAGGAAGAGAGGGACCAGAGCAAGAAGAGGAGGCTGTCACGGAAGAATTGGGAGAAGGGAATGGAGGAGATGGAAGGGAGGGAATTGATGGAACGGAAGGAATGGAGGGCCAAGGCAAAGCAAATCCGTTGTGAGTTGTAGGGCCAATCAAAACTGATGCAAGGCGACTGACGGGCAATATTGGGGAAGGTTTGTTGGGAGGCCAAAGGAAAAGAGCATACAAAGAAATCTTGGAGGAAGGTGGATGGAATGCTTGGCCGAAGCAAGCTCAAATTGCAAGGTGCAAGGAGATATTTGAGAGGCACATTGTAACAGAGGTGCTGGTTCTTCAAAGGATGTCCGCACTGATAAATGATGAAGACCTGGATACCCTTCGATCCATGGTTGCAGAGTTGACTGCTAATTGGGAGATGCAGAGTAAGAAGTGAAGGAAACTTTGTAACTTATTATTATAAATATATATATATATATATTAATTATAAATAAATTTTTCTCTTTCTTTTCTTTTCTTTTTTTTTTTTGTATAAGGAATGGAATGTTATTTGGTAGGAATTAGAGGGGGATTAGAAGAAGGAATAACACAGTGAGATGAAGGGGTTGACTGATGGAATGATGATGTGGAATGGAATGGGATTGGATGGGATGGAATGTGGAATGGAATGGGATTGGATGAGATGGAATGTGGAATGGAATGGGATTGGATGGGATGGAATGTGGAATGAAACGGGATTGGATGGGATGGAATCATGTTTTCCAGGTTCTTGAGGGTAGCTTGCATGGAAATCTTGAATCAGATTGGGAGAGTTGCAAAGGTGATGGGCTGGTTCCCACGAGGTGCAATCTTTGTTGGACTGGAAGCCAGACCATTTGACAAGGTATTGAAGTTTTCCTTTGTGTAACCTGGAATCCAGAATACAGCTTACTTCCCACTCTTGATGATCAAGGACAGTGACTGGTTTGGGAGGGGGATGAGTCTTGCCTGGGTATAGGACTCAAGCTGGCTCTAGGAGAGACACATGAAAGACAGGGTGGATACCTTTCCTTTCCCAGGTAAGGTAAGTTTAAAGGCATTAGGGGATATGACTGATTCTACTTTAAAGGGGCCAAGCTTTCTTTTGCAGAGTTTGCGAGTTGGGAAATTACTGCAAATATTGCAATCATTGAACCACACTTGATCTCCTACTGCAAAGGTTGGGGCTGTAGTTCAAAATTGGTCTTCTTTCTCCTTATAGCGCTGGTTTGCTTCTTTGAGGTTGGTTTGAAGTTGCAATTGAAGGGATTGAATTTGTTAAAGGTAATCAGTAGCAGGTTGAGAAGGTGCTACATGAAGGGAAGAGAAAGTTGGGTTTCTACCATAAAGAGTTTGGAAGGGAAACTGTTTGGTGGAGAAATGAGTGGAGTTGTTGTAGGCAAACTCCGCTAGTGGGAGTCATTGCCACCAGTCTTCTTTTTGATAGGCAAAATACATGCAAAGATATTGTTTGAGAATTTGATTGACTTGCTTGGTTTGCCCGTCCGTTTCCGGGTGGTACACCATTGATAAATTGCAAGTGATCTTCAAATTTTGGCATAGCAAGGTCCAGAAGCTTGAGACAAACAGAGATCCACGATCACTAACTAAATTATCAGGGAGACCATGTTTTGAAATTACATATTCTATGAACAAGTTAGCTAAGTCTTCTGAAGAGGCCATCACATTACTGCGCAGAAATAAAGCCATCTTTGAGAAGCAATCTACTACTACTAGAATAGCATCATATCCACTAGAAGAAGGTAATTGAGAGATGAAATCCATACAAAGCGAGTGCCAAGGACAAGGTGGAATTGGAAGTGGCTGGAGCAGCCCGTACTTCCGTTGTTTTGAGGACTTGTTACCATTGCAATCATAGCACGTGCTAACATAGTATTTTGCTTCTTTGGTCATACCAGGCCAGTAGAAGTCTTGTGCAATCAATTGGTAGGTTATATCCTGCCCATTATGAACAGAAAGCAGAGAATTGTGCCGTGACTTGAAGATATCTAACTTAATGCAAGAATTATCTGGTACTACTATACAATTATCATAGACTAATAAGTCATTATCATCAATACTGTAACTACTATCTAATAAGTTTGCACTCTTGCAAAGTTTGATGCACTTGGGATTGTTGTGTTGAGCTTGTCGGAGTTTGGAAGCCAAATCTTGTAATTGAGCAATGATTGAATTGAGTTGGGCAGATTGGGTTGAGAAGAGTGTCCTAACGTTTTCAGGGTTGTTTTTGGCAAAGGTGCTCCCCCCCCCTGGGTAAACGTTGTCCCAAAGTGATAAAGCATCAGGGACTACTGCTTGTTTCCCAGGGTGGTACGTGAACATAAAGTGGAACTTGGAGAGGTATTTGGCCCATTGTGCCTGTCTACGTGTGAGTACTTTTGAGCTCATGAAATACTTTCAAGAATTATGATCAGTTAAAACCTCAAAGGATTCCCTAAGGCTCAAAAGGTATGAATGCCATTTCTTTAAGCAATAAACAATTGCAAGAAGTTTCTTGTCATGAATCTCATAGTTAAGCTCTGCAGCCAGAAACTTGCAAGACTTGAAAGCTATGGGGTGAAAGAGAGAAGTGGAGGAAGAGAATTGCGAGATTACTCCTGCAATCGCATAGTTGCTTGCATCTGTTTTGACAATAGTGCGAGCCAGTTTGTTGAAGTGAGCAAGTATTGGAGCAGTGGTGAACGCTTTCTTCAGAGCTTCAAACTCCGAAGCAGCTTGTTTGGTAAAAACAAAAGGAGTGTCTTTATGAAGAAGGTTAGTGAGATTCACGGTTTTCTCGGCGTAACGCTCAATGAACCTCCTATAAAAATTACTGAAACCAAGGAAAACTTGAAGGGATTTAACGGAAAAAGGTGGGGGCCAGTCCAATATGCCTTTGCTCTTGGCTGGGTCCATTGATAGTCCTTGCTAAAAGAGTACAACACCTAAAAAACAAAGGGAAGATGAATGGAATTTGCACTTAGAGGCTTTTGCAAACAGCTCATTCTTTCAAAGTTGCTGCGGCACCTCTCGCACATGTGCAATTTGTTCTTTGAGGTTCCTTGAGTAGACTAGTATATCATCTAGATATACCACAAGGTATTTACCTACAAGATCGGAGAAAATGTCATTGACAAAATGTTGAAAAGTGGAAGGAGCATTACAGAGGCCAAAGGGCATGACGGTATACTCACAACTGCTGAACCGGGTTCTTATTGCAGTCAAATGCTCATGGCCTTTCATAATGAGAATTAGGTTATAGGCACCTCAAAGGTGTAACTTTGAGAAATAAGCAGCTCCATGGAAGAGGGTGAGGAGATGTGACATAGGTAGTACTGGATAGGCATTCTTCCGGGTTATCTGGTTCAGTTTCCTGTAGTCAACACAAAGGAAAAGTCCACCAGCCTTTTTTGGAACAAATATGACAGTTGAACCGGTATTTGAATTGCTTGGTCGAAGAAATCCTTTTGCTACATTTTCCGCAATGTAGTCTTGAAGCGCAATTGATTCTTGCGTCGAGAGAGAGTAGACTGGTCCTGGTGCCGGAGGTGGGCCAGTAAGTTTGATCTTGTGATTGTAAGAACAGGATGGAGGCATTTTATCTGCTCTTGCAGCTGAGAAGACATCAGCAAATTCATGATAACCTGAAGGTAAAGAATCTTGAATGATTTCTAAATCTTCAATCTTGTCATCTTTGAGCACCGGATTTGAGGTGCTTGCATGGTGCAAGAGGATTAGGGAGCTCAAGATACACCGTTTGGTTGGTGTCTTTTTCTCTTCAAAGGAACAGGAAAGAGGTGAGCTGGATAGGTGAACAATGACTCCTAAATCTGAAAAGGGAATTCGGGAATGGAGGTCAGGATATTGCCAATCTCCTGGCAGAAAATTGTCATCCAACTCAATGACAGTGTCAGGTAGGCTGTTTAATTCCTGTTTGATGGAAAGATTAGCATTCTGGGGGTGCAAGGTTCAAAGGTTAATTACTCCTTCTTGCCAATTCACATCCGGATTCCAGTAAACTAGGAAATCATGGCCTAGAATGGTATCATCCATTCCAGGTATAGCCAAGAAAAATAAATCCCATTCAAAGCTGGGGAAATTGGAGAATGTGAAGGTCCATTTTGCCTTTTGGGAGACCCAATAAGATGGTTCAGTCGCACTACTTACTAAATAGATAGGAAATTTATCTATCTTGGAACGCGTAAGATTTTTGGAAGTGGTGAAAGATTCACTGATGAAAGAAACATTAGCGCCGGAGTCAAGTAAGACTCAATAAGGAGTGTTGTTGGAATGGAATAGGATAAATCTCGAACTAGGAGCACCTAGTGACTTGAAAGTGCAAAGATTTTATCGCGGTGATTTAGATAATGTGTAGCTTTCCTTGCAAGTACCAGAAAAACTACAAGCTAATTTTTTGACTGCTTAGCCGCTTCATGCTCTAACCGCTTTGCACAAATTTTGACATCATGTTTTCCTCCACAATACATACACATTCCATTCTTCTCCCTCCGCACCCGTTCCTTGTTCCTTAGCATCCAGGTTTCTTTGTCCAAGAACTTTGGAGTTTTGGTGACAGTTTTCCCTTTTGAGTTGGATTTCAAAGTCGGGGTTGGTTTGGATGGTTATGGGTTCCTTGCGTTTTGCTTCAAGGAGTCGTCCACCCTTGGAGCCAAGGTGGACGGTCCATGGTGGTTTTGCCAAGAGCAATTCTTGTTGTGATAGCCATTATCAAGCTCAATCACTCAATTGATTAGCTGCTGGAGCAAGGTTGTCTTATGCCCCCGAACTGCGAGCTTTTTGATTGAGCGTGCCGGTAGACCCTTTCAGAAATGGAATAGAAGAGTGGCCTCTTTCCACTGGATGCAAGACTGAAAGGTTTGAAAGTGAGAAATATAAATGGAAGCTCTACTATTTTCCTTCATAACTAGACTATTAAGTTTGTATTTGGCATTTTGAACTTCAATGGGGTTGCAAAACAGGGTGAACAGTTGTTGCTTGAAACTATCCCAGTTGTTTAGAATACATGTGGGACTGTCGCTGGAAAAAAGTTTGAGGTACGGTTTAAACCACTGCGAGGCTCTACCTCCTAAGAAGGATGAAGCATACATAACTTTATGCCTATTGGAAGGGAAATTGTTGGAGTTGTTTGAAGAGATGATTTTACAAGACTGTAGGTGGGATCTAAGCTTATGAGGGTGTTCTCACGTAAAGTTATTGGGTTGCTTCATGCCCGCGGTGCGAAGGCTAGGAGTACTTGGACTAGATTGGGGGGCACCATGAGTGAGGGCCTGGATCAATATTGAAAGCAGGGTTGAAGCATTGGGCTTGGGTGCAGTAGTGCGAACCCCTGGTCTACCACAAGTTGAGGTTTCATTGGAAGAATGGTTGGAATCTGCAAATTCCGCGAGAGGGTTTGTCGGAACATCCCGTGGAGGAGTCCAAGGATCATCAAGGGGTTCAAAAGATGGCAATTTAGATGAAGGAACGGGATCTAAGGGTTTTTGGGCCAGAGAAACGCTGGTTCTCCCTACCCGATGGATATCATCATTGTAAGGGGAAAGGGAAGCATTCCTGGTTGAGCAAGTATGTGAAATTGAGAAGAAAAAGTCTACTATATGTTGGCAAGCTACAATAAATGAGTTGAGTTAGTTAATTTACTGTAACACAACCACCCCACGTACTATAGGGCAATTTTTAGATTATTGTGAGCGCGGAGGAATGCTGAGTGCAAGGGCAAGTGCAAATAGCAAGGCTCAGTTGCGAAGTGCAAACTTAGTGATGCCACTCGAAAAATGGCGAGGGGATGGAGTGTGTTCCAAAGAGGGAAACTCAACCTGAGTCCAATGTGATAAATTGGTTGTAGCAAAATGCGAGAACGTATGAAATTAACTAACTGAGGAGACAATCATCAGGCAAGGGGGTAGCCCTTATAAGGTAATCCAAAGTGACTAGATACAACCTGGTGGTGAGCTAACTACAGTTGAAGGCGGTGAGGCAATGAGTGACAGGAACGGGATAGGAAATAGAGAAATAGTACAATCATATACAAGGCCATGGCATAAGTGCAAGAAAATAGAATCTGAGCGTACAAATGTATGATGAATTGGGACAGGAGTGAATGAAATTGAAGGTAATGCAAGTGAGAAGTAATAGTGTATGCAGGGTAAGGACTAGTCCAATTGCAAACTGTACAGTAATGATGGCTTAGTTAGACGTAGATGCAAACTAACAAACAGTGCGTGACTGAAGATGGAAGTCCAAGGCTGTTGATGGGCCAGGGAAGGAGGTTGGATCTTTTAATGGATGGCCGACCAGTATGGAGTTAACTGCAAAGTTTGCAAGTATATACTGGGTTGGTTGCCAAGATTGGAAGGTCAAAGCAATCCAGAGGAAGTAGCTGATTGCACCATTGATTTTGCGCTTTAGTTGTGTCACGCTTATAGACTGAGGTAGATGGTACTGAGGAGAGGACATGTCAAAGTGTTGAAGACAATAATTCCTAAGTGCAAGGCGTGAAACCCTTGATCCTTTGAGCTTCCATACTCAAATCTTTGATCTTTCAATCTGTGACCCTGTTCCTTATCACCAACCATAGCCTTGCTGGTTGAAGAGAATTCTGTCTGCTGGAATTCTTGAGTGTATTATACCACTCCTTGATCCCTTTTTCCAACCATACTGGTCTTGATCCTTCCTGATCAACTTTCTGGAGCCAACCATGATTGATTGCACAGTTCTTATTAAGCTTAAAAACTGGATTTTTATACCTCCCTTTATTCTTTAAAGTTGAATTCCGCCACACTAATCTTGAGTCCCTTGAGAAGTGTTGGGTTATTCTTGTTCAAAACTGTTATTTCTTTTCTTCTATAGCTTCAAAAACAAATTTCTTTTGTTTTGTACAGCCACCCACAGTTATCTGGTATCCTTCAAGTCCTTGATTGCAGAGAGTTGGGCAGGTTCATTGAGAACCTGGAGGTTGGTTGGGATTGAGGTGATCATTCCTAATCTTCTGCTGACAACCAGAGTTATTATCTGGTAGGCGTTGTTACTTAAAACTGCCTTTTTCCATTGAACTCTGACTAAAATTTTGACTTATTTTGTTCAAGTCTTTCCCTGGACCATCTTGCCTCAGATAGCGTTGATTCCATTGCTAGGAACTATCCCCAAACTCATCCCTTACATTGATTCCTTCTTTACAAGTTCCTGGAGCTTGATTCCGGTTCCATTTAAATATTATTGTAACTCTCTGGAGGGCAGCCTAAAGAGAACCTTTCCCCTCCACAGAACTTCCTGCGGCTTAGCACCATTTGGAGTCTTAAATTTTTTCCCCCAGGCTGGGATCAAACCAGCAACCTTGGGATTTACAGTCCCAACATCATCATTTTTTGGAATCAAACTTCAAAATACAATTTTTTTTCCTTTCTTCTCTGTTTCTCTCTCTTCTCAGATCAGATACGTGGAGGCAACATATCCTAGAAGTAAGTCCTTCTAATTTGTGAACCAACCCGGCAAGGTACTTTTTGTTTTTTTTTGAAACCTTACTCTTGCCACACTTGTGAGCTACTTTGGAAATCTGCTCTTTGGATCCTCTAGGAATTCTTTTATTCAAAATGGCATTCCCCGGTACCCCAACCACCTTTGCTTGACCACAGATGGTCAAAATAAAAACTCAGAGCAAGAACTTAGGGCTCAATGGGTTAAATGTCAAACGTTTCTTGGAATCTTACAAAATGGCTGCTGAAGTGGATGGAGCAAGCAAATACAATATGGCCTACCAGTTATGATTCTTTATCTCCTCTGATGAAATTATGAAAGGAATGGAGTTGTTTGTGAAGAATCTGTATCTTCCAGCTATCACTATATGTTCAAATCATTTCTTTTCATTTCTTTCTTTTCTATATGTTTTCCTTTTCCTCTTATCTTTCATCTTATTGTTCATTCTTGCCACTCCTCTACTATTCATGTCCGTCACTCCTCACCTTACTTGCAGACTTAATTGTCACTACTCACTCAAGTCCCGCGACCCGCTGCAAGTACTCACTCCAGTCCCACGACCCACTGCAAGTTTCAGCTTGCTACTATTGCAGAGCAAGCTGCAAAAGTAACAAAAATAAAATAAAAATAACAATAATACAATTAACCTAAGAAGGAGTAGGAAACCCATAAATATTATTACAGAAATGGGTCCTCCACCCAAAATTAGGTAGGGTCACTCACTGACCCCACCCTTGAAATCCAACTCCTTATATTTTTAAATAATTAAGGAAAGAAAAACCAAAATACTACAGATCCATTATTGAGCTTTTTGGCCAATTAAATATTTCACACAAATTGTAAAATATAGGTTTCACACCTAAAATTCAGTCAGAATTGAGGTGTTGTGTATATTTTAGGAGTTACGGGCCGAAAGGTGTTTTGTCACAATTCCCCCACTCAGCCGCGGCAGCCAATGCACCCACGCGCGGCTGAGATATAGCCCTGTCACTCCGTCGAGGTCATGTACGCAGCACTGGGCCTCCAACAAGTACGCAGCCGCGGGAATACGGGTTGACAGAGTGACAGGCAGCCTGAGAGGCTCAGGTACCGCGTAAACATGCTACAACCTACACGTGAACATTCTACATATGTAATAAATGTTCCTGTGGATAGTAGACAGTCTAAAAATACATAATATTATATAAAAATACTTAAATAACCCTTATACGTATTTTTTATTAAATATAATTCAAAGTACCAAGAATGTCAAAATAAGACAATGAAAACTTCTAAAAGTATATTGAAATACTTTATATACTTTTATGAGAATTCCTAGACATCAATACTTTTGTGAAAAACTAAGAAAACTAATGATATAACAATATTAAATGAATTCCAATGACTTATATTTTTAATTAATTATCTTATTTAATCAACTGGAACTTGAAAATAAGGAGTAAAATCAATATTATGACTTTTACTCCAGTTATATAATACATAATGAGAACTTACCTGACATCAAGATGTCCTTAGAAATGTCTAGTTATATAATTATTAAATTACTGGGAACATTTACTAAGGATAATTTATTAAATAATACATAAATAGGAAAGATTAGTGTTATTCACACGTCCTAATGACTACTATAAAGTGGAATAATTCCCATACCGTGAGGAATTAGATGCTACCCGTGCTATAGCACCAAGAACACATGACAGGCTACCCCTAGCTACCCTGCTAGCCTTAGTGCCCGTCCCTTTGAGCACCTAAAACCCTCAGAAGGACAATATTGGGACTCCAAAAGCTATAAATAAAGAGCTCTTTTGAGGATATTTATGGGCAGAGACCCATTTATATTCATATCCAGACACTGTGCCAAGGGAAACAAGTACTTATAAGAGATAAGTAAGTGATTTATGGCTAAGTCTGATGAATAGTATCCATCCTCAACCTCTTTTATATCAATTAAAACTGCTGAACCACCTTATAACCCCAGTATACAGGTTTAACCCATCAGTACACATCTCAAACAGATACCCAAAGGATTTAATAATATACCAGTAAGTTTTATTATCCTTTCTCTGTTGTGGTAGCTTGGCTACAAGGCCCTGCCACTCCACTGGGTATTTTATATACATATTATCTTTGGGTAAAATATTCTTTAAACTAAAGAGCCCAAAGTAACCAGGACTACCTGTTTTCATACTGAAATCCCTGAAGAGAGGTGTTAAAGATCCCCAATATAATTTTGGCCCCTCTATAAAAATATTTAATAATCAATCTATTCATATTGATTTAAAACAATAAACAATAACCTAACCACTTAACCTTGCAATAAGCTTAATCCAAATATTTTATGGATTTTTGCTGCATAATAAAATTATTATTTACTCTATCACCTCTGGTAGCTAAAGGATTTCAAGGGTCTTGGCATCCAGGAGGCTGACAGCAAGTACTCCAAATCTGAACCGCTCAAATATAAAGCTGTCCTCCTGGCTCGGATCCTGGGGAAGTCATTTCCTCATGCAACCACAAGATTGCACCTCTGACCCCAGGCTTCTGAGTCAGGTAAGTACTACAGTTGACTAAATCAACTACCAAATCTTCTTCAAACTAATCTTGATTTTTCACTCATCACAATCACCATTCAAATTAATCTGGATTGTTCACTCATCAGAATCACTGCTATGCTCAACCTACGTTGACCACATTCATCTGTCACTGCCGCTGTTACTGTTTCTTCTATCTTTATCTTCCTTTCTCCTCAAGATCTCTGTACCAGAGTCTGTATGGTTCTTTTTAGCCTCTCAATCCTTCAGTTTGAAGGATTTGAATCCCATTACTGGATGCTTCTGAGGGATGCAACGTTGGCATATTGGGGTAAAATAGATCTAGCTCAGTTTACTTTGCAGGATTTGGATGCACTTTTCTCTCAATGGATCTCCAATGCTGGTGTCTCTTCAGCCTCTGATTATCAGTCTTTTAGAAAATCTTGGGATCCTATTCAGTCTTTACTCATCAGAAACAATCACATTGACACAGTGGAAAAAATTTGAGTTCAATTTTTTCCATTCTTTTTCTCCAGGAGTTCAGGAAAGGATTAGAGATGAATTATTTCAATCTGGATCCATGATTAATACTAGAGAAAATTGATTCAAGCTCCCTGTTTTTCTGGTTCTAAGGAGTTAAGTGAATAAAGTAATGAAAGGTCAAACAGCTCTCACTTTTTAACAAACCAGAGTTCCTGAAGCATTAAATGCTCCTTCCTTTAAAGAGTCCACTGAAATCATGAACAAGATGGAAGAAAATTGTAGACCTAAATCAAATCCACAGGCTAATAAGGAAACTGCTACTATAGATGAGATCACCAAATTGCTTGAGGCCTTTGAAAACAAGACAGATCAGAAAATTTCTTCTTTAGCTACCCCTAAACCTTCTAACACTATTCCTAAATCTACTCTATCCTTCTATTACTGTCATATGGAAGTCCCTGGTACTGGGAAATGTCCTGAACTCCAGAAGGAAAAGGAGGAAAAATTGGTGGAGCAGAAGGGAAAAAATTTCTTTCTTCCTAATGGTACTTTAATCCCTTTTGATTCATCTCCCCCTATTCAACATGTGGTGGCCTCTTATCAACCACCAACTCCCAAGGAAGGCATCCCTGGTCTCCTTGGATTTTTTATCATCCTGTGGTAATCTTCAACCCTGGTATCCTGCATCTATCTCTTCTTCCAGTCTTTCTGGGACTACTTATCAGTCTGATCCAGCTAGAAAATGACATGAGGAGCCTAAAACTCACAAAGCCCCCTCCTTGCCAACTTCCATTCTTCAAAAACCAGTAAAACGTCAATCCTCACCTGAGCTGCCTTCCTCTGATGTAGAAGACATGAAGGTGGAAAGGGAGCCACTCATGGAAATGTTTCAAGATCACTCAGATCCCTCTCCTTCATCCAAGTCACCCCAACCTTCTGATCCCATATTAGTTCCTGCTTCACCTGAACTTCATACCTCCACCAAGCCCAAAGTTTGATTTGAAAGGGGCATCTCCAAGGACCACCCCAATGCTGTGGAAGGAGTATTAAAGAAAATTTCTTATCTCAAAATTCCTGATCTATCTGTGGCTGAACTGCTGTCAATCTCTCCATCTTTTGCTGAAGGAATGAAGAAATGGGTCTCTTGTTGACATGTGGAGATTGGTCCTGAAGAACAAAAGGTCTCCTCTGGAAATTTTATGGAGGACTCTGGTGAAACTAGTCCGTCTTTGGATTCCAATATTTACTCCTGTCCTCTTGGTTTCCTCCCCTGTTATCTTGGTGACTCAGCTAAAACTGTTTATCATCTTGTGGACTCTGGATCTCAGCTCAACTTAATTTTGGATGCTATGGCCTGTAAACTCAAACTCAGTCCTAGGGTCAGCTTCAATTCTGCAGTCTATGGGAAAGGTAATCAATCTTGTAAATTGGTTGGTATTGCTGAAGATTTCCCAGTCAGGATTGGTCAAAATATTGTTGTAACCTGTCATTTTTGGATCACTTGTTTGGCATGGCCTATGATCTTGGGACAACCTTTCTTGATGGATTTTGGTGCTACTCTGATGTTTTCTGATCAAGTTGGGGAGAGAATTCTTCTGCCTGATTCTGATGTTAGAAAGATTGAAGTTCCTCTCTGTTCTTTGGATTCTGGTCATTGGGAAAGTGATTTTTTTGGTCATTCTTCTAAATCATCTTTAAAGGGGAAGCAGAAGGATAATTCCAATTCCTCTCATGTTTTATGGGAATAGTTGATCCTACTAATATTTATAGTTCTTTTCAGCCTCAGAATTCAACTTAAGTTTCAAATTTCATCCCTCAGGCTTATTTTTCATTCTTTTCATCTTTTTTATCTAAACTATAAAATATAAAAAATCAAAAACATGGAGAAATAGAAAAATCCAAAAATATTTCTTTTCCTTCTTTCTTTGGATCTGTTGTGTCTTCCTTCCCTTGAACTCTTAGGTCTGATCAATATTCTATCAGTCTCTGTTTGAATCTCTGTAATGAGTCTAAACTCTATCCTGATCTTGATTTTATTCTTGGTGGTTTTGGTTTGCAGGAATATGGGCTTCAGTGGAGGCAATTTTGGGTACAAGTAATTCCTCCCAATTGTGCACTGCCAGGGAAACCTTCTACCATCATTTTTAAAACCCTACCTTGTGCCACACACTTGAGAAACACATTATCTCCTGGTTCTCCCTTCAGGGAAAAGGCACCCTTTGAGGATATTGCAGAACATTGGACGTGGAAAATGTTGGAACTTGGACTCAGTTTTTGTAATCAAGTCTCACTGGTCAACTCTTGGAGGAAACAAGAACTTCTCTCGTTTGCCACCAAGTACAATCCAGTTTCCAAGAAGGTCCAACAAGTCATTCAGCCCATTTCTCTCAACCTCAATCCTCCTCTTATGCATCCTCCCTTATCTTTTGATTGTTACTGTGATCTTCCTCAATATCTTACTGGTCCCTTTGTGCCCAATGGTTGATTCACTGAAGAACGCCTGAAGTGGGTCAACTTTGGTCCAGATGGATGGCTTATTGTTAATGAGTTAAATTTGGTAAAAAATGTCTTATCTCTAAGGGAAAAATCTATTGCTTTCCGTGAAGAAGAGAGAGGTCTCTTGAAAGAGTCCTATGGCCTACCCTATATCATCCCTGTAGTTGAACATGATCCTTGACAAAAGAAGAAGATCCCTATCCCTGCTGCTAAAGTTGAAAAATTTACCAAGTTGGTACAAGAACAAGTTTGCACTGGCCTATATGAGCAGTCAACCTATAGTTATTCCATCCCTGTCTTCTGTATCCTCAAGAGTAATGGTAAACTTAGGGTAGTTCATGATCTACAAAATCTTAATAAAGTTACTATTAAAGACTCTGGTATTCCTCCTGCTACTGAAGAATTTGTCAAATCTTTCTCTGGGAGAGCTTGCTATGGTCTAGGGGACATTATGGGAGTCTATGACAAACAGTCCTTACATCCTATTTCTCACCCTCTTGCTACCTTTGATACTCCTCTTGTTTGATTTAAACTTACTCAATTGCCTCAAGGTGCCACAAATTTGGTTGCAGTCTATCAGGCTCAGATGATGTGGATCCTGCAGGATGAGATCCCTGATCATGCTGGTATCTTTATTGAAGATGGCGGAATTAAATTTCAAGTTTCTGACTATGATAATGACCTTGTATCTTGGCATTCAGGAATTTGTCTATTAATCTGGGAATATGCTACTACTTTGGAAAGGATTCTTTTTCAAATTGAGGAATCTGGCCTTACTGTCTCTGGATCCAACCTGGCTGCTTATGTCCCTGCTCTGGAAATTGTTGGTCATTTGTTCTGCAAGGAAGGAAGAAGGATGGCACCACCCAAAGTCAAGAAGATCATCTCTTGGCCTAATCCAATCAATCCCACTGAAGTTAGGGGGTTCCTAGGTGTTTTCACTTATGTTAGAATCTTTATCCTATCCTGATCCAAAATATGTGCACCCTTAGGTTGTCTAACCAGGACAGGTCTTGAATGGATTTGGACCCAGGATTGTGAACATTTTTTTAAGTTGCTCAAAATTATGGTTGGAAAATATATAGTTTTGAAAAAGATTGCTTACAGACCTTGAGCTGGCAATATCAATCTGGCTGTCAATTCTAGTTATTATCTGTTGGGGCTGTTGTTACTCAGGAAGATGAAAATTGTTGGGACTGTCCTTCTCTTTATGAATCTTTTCTATTTTCAGATGTAGAGTCTAGGTACTCTCAGCCTGAATTGGAACTTTGTGGTGTGGCTCAAATGATACAGAAACTTCAAACCATTCTCTGGGGCCAAAATTTCAAACTACAAGTTGATGCTTGATCCATCATTGAGATGATCAATGCTCCCAACCTCCCCAATGCTCCTATGACTTGTTGGGTGGCCTTCATCCAGCTTTTTTCCTTTGATATTGTTCACAGGCCTGGGAAATCTCAATGACCTCTTGGAGATGATGAATCTGATTTTGGAAACAATTTTAATGAAAAGGAACCTTTAATAAAAGCTTTCTTCTCTTTATGTTCTCATGCTTATTCTGGCTTTCAGCAAGGTTTCTGGCTTAAAATAGAGAAGTACCTTTTAAATCTTCAAAAGCCTCCTGATCTCTCTGCTAAAAATTTTGATCCCTTAAAAGAAAGTCCTCTAATTTCATTGTCCAAGGCTCTACGGTTATGAAAAGAGGAAATCCTTGTGCTCTTATTGTTTTAACTATCCCTTCTAAACAAGATTCTATCCTTGAAAGTCTCCATGGAGTTCTTGGTCATTGTGGGGAAACCAAAAATTATTGTCAATTATCCAAACAATTCTGGTGCTCATCTCTGAAGAAATCCTTCTCCCAATGGTACAAGTGTTGTGAAGTTTTTCAAAAAAGTGATCTTAGGCGTCCACCTGAAATTTGTCATCCCATTGGGGAGTCCACTGTCTTTGGAAGGATTTCTATGGATGTGGTTCATATTAAGGCAGGTGGTGCTAAGTACCTCATTGGGGCTAGAGATAATTTTTCTGGATGGGTTGAAGTAAAGTTTCTTCAGAATCTTAGCTCTGAATCAGTGGGAGCCTTCCTCTATGAGACCTGGAAAATGCTTTATGGCCTGGCTTTGTCTTACTCTACTTATTGTGGCTCTGAATTTGGTGGAAAAATTGCTGAAATGATCCAATCTCTTCCTGCAAAACACAGAGTTGCTACCCCTTATCATCCTGAAGGCCAAGGCATGGTGGAACAAGGCCATGCTCCTTTGAAGGCTGCACTTTTAAAGCTTTCTGGTGAAAGTGGCAAGCATCTGGCTACTCACCTTACAAAATCATCTTTGGCCAAAGAGCAGTTCTCCCTTTGGATGTGGAAATGGAAAATTTCTTGGGTATCCCTTGGGACCAGGTTTTTATAATTATGGCCAGAACTTAGCTTAGGCAGATGAGCAGTATTTAAAGCAAAAAAAATGCTGGACACCTTGTGTCAATAATTGCTAATGGGCTCTCACATTGTGGCAATACTTTGGATGATATTGGTGATGAATTTTATTGGATGGTGAATGGATGGTGGAAAACAGCAGGGAGAAGAGCTCCTTAAGTACAAAAGATTGGCCTCTTGTGAGCACATGATAAAACAAGCCAAAAGGCAATTTTTCCGCTTGAAAAAAAACTCTACAGGCTCTACAGGCCTTGTTAGTTGTTTTGGGCTACATCAGCTCGCATGGCATCAGTCCCTGTACCCTTACAACCAGCATACTCTGGTCATTTCTGGTGTTTCCACCTTAGTGGCTCTGATCCAGTCCCTTAGCTGTTCAAAACCCTGGCCAGTTGTATGTTACAACCAGACCTGTTAACTTACATACTGGCTGGTTGCAACATGCAACCGGCCCCTGGCCATACAAATGGCCAGGTGGGACCCAGGACACACCTGGGTCCTGTCTCAGACACACATGGGGGGGTGTAACCGGCGGACATGCTGCCCCCCCTCTTTCACTCAAATCCCTGGGGGGGCGGTAAAATCCCCCTACCAGGGGCTCTGGAGGTCAATACCCCTAGGGTGTTGTCAAGGTAGATGGGCTGGGGGGTGGTCAAATCCGCTCCGGCCTGTGGCTCCTCCCCCTCAGTAAAGGGGGGGGAAGAGCGCCCCTTACGGTGGTGGGGGGGGGGTGGTCAATTCCCCCCCACTGCCAGTCGCCTTCCTGGGACCGGCCTAGCCACCACATTTGGTGGGGGGGTGATCAGGTCCCCCCCACCCTGACCAGTTGTCTCTTGCAACCAGTCACCGGCTGGTTCAACCCAGCTAGCCCTCCTCCTACTCCTTGCAATTGCAAGCAAGGGGAGGGGGAGCAGCCGGGGCCATTGACCGCATTCCTGCAGCAGCTGCAACCGGGGTGGGGGGACTAAATTTTGAGTCCCTCTGCCCCCTACAATGGCCCCAGGCGGGCCATTGGGCCCCATAAACGGGCCGTGAGCAATAAAATCAGCGCTGAGCTGGCCGTAACACAGGCGGCAGCCCCACATGGGTTGCAACACAGGCAGCGGCCCCTAATGAGCTGCGCAAATGCCCAAAAATTTGAGTTCAAAATACTTTAGTGGGCGAGCCTGTCTGGCCAAGTAAATCCAAAATAAACCTTGGGCCCGATTATGCCCATACAAGCCCCTCTGGCTGTATTTGCCCATATACCCCACTGGGCCTGTTAGGGCCGGTGTACCAATAGGCCTGTTTCACGCGTTTTGAGGCCAGTTTCCCCAAATTGGTGACATCCACACAGGCACGTATGGTCTGTGTGTGTGTGCAATGGGCCACAGAGGCCCACATGTGCATCCCATTTGGATTACCCTTGTATGTAGCACATGCTAAAGTGCATACATATTTTAACACACCCCCTTAGTCCAAAAGGGGTGACATTTGCATATTAGTCATAAAGCCTTGATGCTTGTTCCTATCTAAAGACTTAGTCAAGATAACTGCAATCATTTCTTCAGTAGGCATTTACCTCAACAAAATCTCCTTGCAGTTAACTGCATAGGGAATATAGTTATAGTGAACATCAATATGTTACGTTCTTGAATGGAACACTTGGTTTTGTGCCAACACAATGGCACTCTGGTTATCAGAATACAAAAACAGGAAACCTTGTGGCTTATGTGTATTCTCTAAGAATTTCCTCAACCATTTTTCCTCCTGTGAAGCTTCTAAGTAAGCTGTATAATCAGCCTCTGTTGATGAAAGACTTATTGCCAATACCTTCTTGGACATCCATGACACCAGATTATTACCTCAGAAGAATAAAAAACCACTTGTTCATTCCCTAGTGTTACCATCTGCCCAACTTGCATTGGAATAACCAACCAAATCAAAGTTTCCTGACTTTGTAAACAACAGTCCTAGACTGTGCATTCCTTTAAGATACCTCATAACTCTCTTAAATTCTGACCAATGCCTCATGCTTGGCTTCTCTAAGTGTTGATACAAGACACCAATTGCAAAAGCAATATTGGGCCTTGTACACTGCCCCAAATAATTAAGTGATCCAACAGCTGACCTGTAGTTGTTTGCAGATTGAAGAAACTCCAGATACTCCTCATCTGTAGACTTCTCTAAAAAAATTTTGACTGCATGGGAGTACCAAACTCCTTTGTATCCTCTAAGCCATGTTGATTAAGAAGAGCTGCCCTGTAATGTCTCTTTTCTAACTTAATACCATTCTTGCTCTTACTGACTTTTGTTCCTAGCACCTGTTGCGCCAGATCAAGATATTTTATCTTGAATTCCTTTTTGAGTGTCTCCATGACTCTCTCTTTACCATTTCCAATAATGATAATTTTGTTGACCCATAAAAACAGAATTGCATCCTTTCTTACAAAAAGACAAGGGTCAGCCTCAGAAGTCTTGAAACCAATCTGTATCAGTTTCTCACTCATGTTATTATACCACAACCTAGCTGCTTGCTTAAATCCATAAGGGAATCTACACAGCTTGAGGACATAATCCACTTTATATGGTGAAAGAAAAGTATTAACACAGATTTTCTTCATGGTTTCTGGTTTAGTCTCTACTAAAAATTCACAAAAACCATCAGGAATTGACATATAAACAGTCTCCTCCTCTCCAAGTTATGCATTCAAGTATGCTGTTACAAAATCAGCTTGTCTGATTTCTTCACCCAACTCCACTGCCAGAGCAATGATGTACCTGAAGGTTTACAGCTTTCCATTTGGTGAGAAAGTTTCTTGTTAATAAATACCTTCTCTCTGCTTGAAGCCCTATGCAATGCATTTAGCTTTGAACCTGTTCAAAAGTTCATTTGTTTTAAACTTCTTGTTTAAAACCATTCTACACCACAAAATGTTCTTTCCTTTGGGAACAGAATCCCGCTTAACCACTTCAAAGACACTATTATTCTCCAGAGAATCAAATTCCTCAAAAATAGCACTCTTCCAGTTGGCTCTCTCATCAGAAATCATAGCTTGGCCAAAGCTATTTGGTTTAACCCTGTTACCCATTTCTGAAATCAACTCCAGGAATTCATTGAGAATACACTGTTCCTGAAATTTATCTTCTTCATATCCTGTGGCAGCAAAATGGGACTTCTATTCCCCGTACCTATCAACTGGCACTCTAACCCTTCCACTCCTTCCAACTGGAGGTGGAGGCTCATCAGGTTCCCAATCAACGGATTCCCCTGAAGCGGGCACTAAACCCTCTGGTGGCATTTCTGCCAACTCTTCATCTTCTGGAACCACAAGTTCCTCAGCCTTTTCTGGTGAAATAGGTGCTAATTCTATTTCTTGCTGTGACTTATTCACAACATCTTCACTCCTTTTGAGTGGAAAGGTACTTTCATCAAATTTTACATCTCTAATACAGATAACCTTTCTTGTCCCTGGAAAATAGATCCTATACAATTTACTTATTAAATAATAGCCTAAAAGTTCCCCTGTTCTGGATCTAGCATCTAATTTTCTGACCATCTCATTATGGTGGACACTATAATACACCAAGTAACCAATTGTTCTTGGTGTGATGTTTTGGGGTACAACTTCCAAAACTGATAATGAGGAATCTTCCCATTAACACTTACAATGTTGGGAAACAGACAGACTGTACAAATCAACTCATCCCATAAGAACTTTGGTAGACCAGATTGAGACATAAAAGTTCTGACTTTTTCCAGTAAATTCCTATTCATTCTCTCACCTATTCCATTATTCTTTTGAGTACTTTCAGTAGTGACTATATGAATGATACCGTAATCTTTCAATAACCTCTCAAACTCTTTACTCACAAATTCACCACCTTCATCAGTAATAACCCTCTTGATCTCCTTCATTAGACCATTCTGTTTCCAGACTTTGAAAATTACAGAAACCCCCTCTGTGGTCTGTTCCTTACATCAAATTGGTTTAACCCAACACTATAATTAGTTGCAGTATCAACTAAATTCATGAAGTATCTTGCTCCATCAAGGGACTCTGGTGTGAATGGCCCTTCCAAATCAATGGGAAATTCCTCTCTAAGAACATCAGTGCAATCTCTTCTCTTGGAGAAAACATTTCTAGTCTTAGCCCCCAAGGTACAACTCTCCCAGTTTATGTGCTTTACCTTATGGCCACTTTTATTGTGAGAAAACAGGGCTCAGAGCTGAGGATTTGAACAAGCTTGCACACAAAATCTTATTCCGAACTTTTCCACTAAGAACAGTTCTCCCAACCATATCAATAACAAACCTATCTTCTTTAAGATAACAAATCTGGAAACCTTTTTTCCAAAACACTCCAAGAGACTCAAGGTTATAAGGCAACTCTGGTACATAGAATACTTTCTGAAAGGAAATTTTGAAACCCAAGTGATTTGAAAGAATAACTTTCCCAATTCCCTTAATCTAAATTGTTCTGCCTTTCTGACCAATATTTACAACTCCATCATAATCACTAAGATTTGGAAATATATTTGGTTCAAAGAAGATGTGACCTGTACAACCAGAATCAATCAAAAGAAGAACATCCTCCTTCAATCCTCCTAATAGGAAAGAAGCTTTATCAGTTACTGATAAGTTCTCATCTTTTAGGTTAAGATTACTTACTTCATGATCAATCAAGTCCATTTATTTATCCTCATCAATTTCGGCCTTCTTGTTGGGACCTTCTTCTCCAAAGGCCATTTCCATTGGAACATCAAACGCCACCATTGCAACGTTTTGAGTAGTGATATTAACCTCCTTGTCATTCTCTTTGGAATTCTTCCTCTTCTTGGCCTCCTTGCAATCCATAGCATAATTCCCCTTATTCTTAAAATTGTAGCATAAGACCTTGGACTAATCCTTTTTTGCCATCTTGCAAGATTTTCCAGTTTTTCCAACAAGGGCTGTTCCAGAGCCCCCCTTCATCTTGAAATGAAGATCATCCTTTTCAATCCTCTTCAGCACATCCTCCTCCCCAGGAAGAGGATCCAATTGAGAAAAAATTCTGACTAAATAATCAAACTCCTTTAGTAGCTTTGGAAGGATTAAGAGTGAAAAACACTCAGGATCCATGTTCAGTCCTGATGACTTAAACTTGGCTATGCTAGACCTAGCCTCTGCAACAAACTGCTTAAAATTCAAATATTGTAAATTGAATAGTTTATAATTTAAGGATATACCCTTCTGGTGAAATGAATCACCAGCATATTTGGACTTAAGCAACTTCCAAAGGATGCTGCCACTCCTTCTTTTATCTTTGCTAAGAGTATCCGCAACCCATGTCACATGATTCTCATCAAGATGCCTAAGGATGAGATGATATGACTTTTTCTCCACTTCTGAACTGATAAAAGTGTTATCTGCATCCATTATCTCCCCACAACAAATTTTTTCAAGCTCACTATCAATAAAGACAGCCCAAGCATTACAATTCTGAATTTTTAGAACTATCTTGGTGAAGCTAAAATCAGGGATAGAGGAAATCTCCTTGGAAAACTTGAGGTCTTTGAGGTTCTCCAGAGTGAGGTACAAGGGTCTAGATGGCTTGGAAGTAATGATGATTTTGGTACTGATAATTTGTTATAATTATGGCCAGCAATTGGCTTAGGCAGATGAGAATTATTTAAAACAAAAGAAATGCTGGAAACCTTGTGTCAATAATTGCTAATGGGTTCACACAATGGGGCAATACGTTGGATGAAATCAGTGATGAATTTGATTGGATGGTTAATGGATGATGGAAAACAGCAGGGAGAAGAGCTCCTTAAGTACAAAAGATGTGCCTCTTGTGAGCCCATGATACATCAAGCCAAAAGGCGAATTTTCCACTCCAAAAGAGCTCTACAGGCTCTACAGGCCTTGTTACTTGGTTTGGTCTACATCAGCCCGCATGGCATCAGTGCCTGTACCCTTAAAACAAGCCTATTCCAGTCATTTTTGGTGTTTCCACTTTAATGGGGCTGAACTAGCCCCTAAGCTGTTCAAACCCCTGGCCGGTTGTCTATTAAAACCGGCCCTGTTAACTCACATACTGGCTGGTTGCCTCATGCAACCAGCCCCTGGCCATACAAATGGCCAGGTGGGTCCCAGGACAGACCTGGGTCCAGTCTCAGAAACACATGGGGGGGGGTGTAATGGGCGGACATGCCTCCCCCCCTCTTTCACTCAAATCCCTGGATGGGGCGGTCAAATCCCCCTACCAGGGGCCCTGGGGGTTGATACCCCCAGGGCATTGTCAAGGTTGGTGGGCTGGGGGGTGTTCAAATCTCCTCCAGCGCGTTGCTCCCCCCTTGGTAAAGGGGGTGGGAGAGCTCCCCTTTTGGTGGTGGGGGGGTGTTCAATTCCCCCCCACCCCTGGTCAACTTGCTGGGACTGGCCTAGCCACCACATTTGGTGAGGGGTTGATCAGGTCCCCTCCCTGACCAGTTGCCTCTTGCAACCGGTTGCTTGCTGGTTCAACCCAGCAAGCCCTCCTTCTCCTACTTGCAATGGCGAGCAAGGGGAGGAGGGGGAGCCGGGGCCATCATCCCCAGCCCCGTGGCCCCCACCCAGCACAACAGCTGCAACCGGCTTGACAGCCGCAACCGGGGTGGGGGGACTCTATTTTGAGTCCATCTGCCCCCTATGTAGGCCCTGCGTGGGCCATCAGGCCCCTGAAATGGGCCATAATCAAAAAAGGCAGCCCCAAGCGGGCCCCAACATGGCAGGAGCCCCTAATGGGCTGCAACACAGGCGGCAGCCCCTAATGGGCCGCACCAATCCCGAAAAGTGAGTTCAAAATACTATGGAGGGCCAGCCCGTCTGGCCAAGTATTTCCAAAATAAAACTTGGGCCCAATTATGCACATACAAGCCCATCTGGCTGTCTTTGCCCATATACCCCACTGGGCCCTTTAGGGCCTGTGTACCAATAAGCCTTATTCACGCCTTTTGAGGACAGTTTCCCCAAATTGGTGACATCCACACAGGCACGTATGGTCTGTGTGTGTGTCCAATGGGCCCCAGAGGCCCACATGTACATCCCTTTTGGTTACATTCATACATAGAACACGCGTGAATGCATACCTAATTTAAGAAAAGTGTCCTCAAATACTGATCTATTAGTTGCTAGATCCAGGCAACTGGAGCAAAGTGAAGATGTTTGTGATGAAGTTTATCAGAAGAGGATGGAGTCCAGAGCAAAATCAGTCCATTATTGGGAGGGAAAGCACTCCAATAAAATCACGGACTCCTTGAAACCTTGTGATCTAGTTTTAGCTTATGATTTATCTTTGGAGGCCAAATGGGGCAAGGTTTTCTCAAATCGTTGAAATGGTCCTCATCAGGTGGTTTGCCAAGTTAGAGGTGGATCTAATATTTTGGAGGAGCTGGATGGTACTCAACTTTCCAAAAGGTTCTCTGCTGATCAAGTTAAGAAGTTTCATTGTTGTGGAGGCAACATATTGCAGAAGTAAGTCCTCCAAATTGTGCACCATCAGGGTTATTTGCTGCGTTTTTTGTTGTAAACTCTACTGTATGCCACATGCGTGAGCACCCAGGATGCCTTCTGTGTTTTATCTTGACCGCTTCTAGGGCTCTTTTGGATGGATGAAGATATTTTCCAACTCTTCAATACCTCTAAAGATCAAGAAATGGCCAATTTTTGGTTCAATTTCTTTGTATTTTTACTCCTCTTTATTTCTTCAAGTTCAAGATGCAGACTAGGTACAGTCTGTAACTTGGGAAGAGATTTAGTGATCAATCCAGGACACCTCATGGATTATGGAAATTATTGAATTTTTTTTACTTCCCTTATCCATCATTACAACTTCAAAAAAAAAATTCCCTGAATGATTTCCTATTTCAGTTTCCTCTTCTCAGCCTTCCCTTCTCCTAGTTTTCTAGGAAGATCTCTCAGTGCCTAGATTTCTGTTCCCGGTGTTCAAGTCCTTATTGCTTTGCTCCTCATCTTTTTTTTGCAAAATGCGCGCACAAACAGCCATCAACCCTAATCATCATAATCATTGTCATCATCAGCCCTCTCCTATAAATTTTTCCCATCCTTAACCTTGATTATTACCTTTTGAATCTTCTTCTTGACTAACTTAATGGTGATGAGGGAAGGTCCCCCATGGTCAGACCAATATCATCAAGAGTTCATGAGCCAAAACTCATGGCTGGGTAGTTTTGTAAATATTTGGTGGGCTAGTAGTCAATCTTGTCTCAACTTTCCAATCCCCTCATGTATCTGTACAGCAGTCTCTCTCCATTCTGCCAGCCCAGGCCTTGGGGTGGAACGTCAATTCTCACTTTGCACTCTTGATCACCAATCAATCTTGACAAGACATCCGCACTTGACAATCTGATGATCTATTCAATTTGTTCGACAAATCAACTCAACTACCCAATCATACCATCAGGCGTAGGCTCAAACTCATTGGCCTACAGTTCAAGTTGGCCATCATCTCCAACCTCCTACTCGTCATCATCCTCTAATGATCCCAATCCATTGACCAATGACTGCAAGTGTTGCTGGCGGTTGTTGGAACCTTTGCAATGCCGTCATTGACCACTCCTTAATCCACATTCAAGCTCCCTGGTCTCCTGCGCAGATCTCAGCGGTTGCCGGGGCCCGTCAGCATGTCTGTGGGCCTCTCACTTGCTACTCTCCTGCCTGCGCCCATCATTGGCATGTGACGGGGTCTTCCCATTCCTATCATTCATAAAAAAAATCCTCAAAAAAAAAAAAGAAAAAACTTTTTTTCCGCTCTATCTGTAAATCTCTCTTGTAAATTGATAAGATAATCCTAAATTTCTGTATGATTCAAAACCAGCATAGGCTATGGAATAAATAGAAGAGTATGAGAAACACATAAACAGAGATAGGAAGGACAATAGGAGAAAGGAAGTAAAATGGAAAGAGGTCCTACAGTCTGAGCCTTGTGAGTGTTGAGAGAGGTGGAGTCAACGGAATGAAAAAGAGAACAGGGAGCAGAGGTAGGATGAAGAGAACACAAGCGATGATCTTGAGAGTAGAGGACTGAGTGGATGAGGCAATCAGATCAGAGACAATACTATTGAGAACTTGAGAAATCTGAGTCTTACCAGTCAGAGACTCGGCGCCAGGGCAATAGCTGGAGAGAGAGTGGATTGTTGGTCGCGCCGGAGTCAATTGAGGAGTTGGTAGTTGTTTGGTTGAGTATTGAGACAAGACAGGAAGAGAGAAGGGAGAAAAAGAAGATAGAGACACAAGACGGAAAAGGAGAAAGAAAAGAAGAATCCGAAAAGGAGGTAGAAAGAGCAGATCGGAGAGGAAGACACCAGGATAGAGAAGAGTCTCCGAGAATGAGTCCAGGGGTACCCGGGATAAGGAAGGCGGCGTGCGGATGATAAGAGAGCGCAGGCATAGGGAGTGTGATATTTGTGAGGCGAGTCTTAACACCCCTGGTGACTGGTAAGAGGAAGAAAGGATAATTTACGTCAAGCCCAGGAGAAGACCTTCTGTTGGAGGAGCCTGACGGAGGGGAGAGAGGAAGCCTTCGTGAGGGAGTCTGCGATCATGGTATTGGTCAGAATGAGATTCAGACTATATTTGAAGAGGGATAAGTCTTCTCAAAGGCCTTTTGTCTTAATGTCGATATGCTGTGACTTAGAATGGGATCCGAATTTCTTTATTTTGTCTTCTAGCCCCTTGTTATCAATGTATATAGTCGGCTTGCATTCGGGAGACTGGTAGATTTCTCCAATAAGGTGCGCAACCCATTTGAGCTCGAGGTAGCAGTCCAGAAGGGCATTGAGTTCTGACTCTGTAGAGGAGTACGTCAGGTTCCTTTTCCTTGAGGAATTCCAGACGATTGGGCTGCCATAGTGAAAAATAATAAAGCCTGTTTGAAACTTACGGAATGTTGGATCGTCGCCCCAAGTAGAGTTGCTGTAACCGGAGAGTATTTCTTGTGTGGGGTTGAACCTGAGGGTGAATTTGAAGTCTCTGGTTGTCTTTAAGTACTTCCAGACCTTTCTCACTGCCCTCCAGTGCGTCATTCCAGGCTTTGTGTTAAACCTAGCCAGACTTGAGACGGCAAAGGATATATTGGGCCGAGTGTATTGGGAGAGATGATTTAGAAGTCCAATAGCAGAGCGGTAATTTATATTCAGTAGAGCGAACTCAGCATGGTCTTCATCCAACGCGGGTTTGAGATGAAAGTTCTGAGTTAGAGGTTAGTTTGTGTCCTTGCAGTCAGCCAGGCCAAGCTCCTCTAATCCTTGGTCGATATGGTTAGGTTGACTGAGGAGAATCTTGTCTTTGTCAATTTCAATCAACATGCCGAGTATCGTATTGGGAGAATGGCAGGAAGAGTGAGGGAACTTGCTTAGGAAATTGTTGGCGAATTCATTCAATTTCCCGACCAAGATGAGGTCATCAACATGAAAGTAGATGGCCTCCATTGATTTTGAATTAAAGTACAGACACGGATCGCTAGTTGATTTGTTGAATCCTTGAGATTTGATCCAGGTGGTGAGAGTCTCGTACCAGTTCTTAGGGGACTGGCGCAGCCCGTAGAGAGATTTCTTTAGTTTAAGTTAGGGAGATTTTCTTTGCTATCCTTCAGGCGTCCTGATGATGACAGTTTCACTAAGAAGTGCGTGAAGGAAAGCGCCTTTCACGTCGAATTGAGTGAAATTCAATTTATTCTTGAGGCCATAGAGTAGCGCAAGACAGAGGGATCCAATCTTTCCGGTCGGGGCCCAGGTTTCATCAAAGTTGACCCCCTGAATCTGATTGAATCCTTGTACGCATAAGCGGGCTTTGTATTTTATGGGTTCCCCATGGCAGTTTTCCTTCACCTTAAACACCCAGGTGGTGTTCAGAACATTATCCGGAGAGTCGTAATACTCCTCCCAAACATCTTGGGATTCAATGGAGTTTAACTCATCTTCCGAAGCCTTCCTCCACTTGGGCCATTTGGGGAATTTTTGGGCAGCCTTATATGACGGTGGCTTGTAATAGTGATGGAAGCCGTATCGTAGTGGTTTCCTAATTTTGTTTTGTGGCCTCAGGTTGGGTCTTTGGTTGCTGGATTCAAGAACTGGTTGAGGCGTAGAATTGGGAGAGTCAGGAGGAAGAGGATTGATTGACTGTTCCTGTGAACTAGTATCCTCTGCATCAGATTCAGATTCTAGATATTTGGACGTGGGTTCTCAGATAGAGTACTGCTTGTCATTTGAGGAGAAGTCCGTTTGTAGGTGCCCAGATTGGGTCTTGAGAATAAGTTGATACCGGGGGATTCAAGGAGTGGAAAATTATCAGATTGAGTCTTGGGAAATCTCACGTGTTTGGTCTCAATAACCGCACCAAGTGAGTTGAGAACGAGATACAAGTGGAAGGTGGGGTTGAACCCAATCAGAATACCCTCGAGTCCTTTTTTGTCAAATTTGCGGCCCTTTTGAGGGCGGTTCGCGAGGTATATAGCAGAGGTACCTACAGGTTTCAAGTAATTAGTGGGGAGACTCTTACCAAACATGAGTTCCCAAGGAGACAGGTGATTACCTTCTCGAGGAATCTGATTGAGCATGAAGCATCAGCTTCGTGTTACTATATGCCAGTAGTTTTTGGGTAGTCAAGTGGATGAAAAAGTGGCTTGGGCGGATTCAATGATTGTTCTGTTGGCTCTTTCAGCTTGACCGTTGTGTTGGGAATGATAGGGTTCCAAGGTTTTTAACTTGATATGCTTCGTTTTTGCAAATTCTTTGAGTGTGGAGTTGAGGAACTCGGTACCTTTGTCGGAGAAAATTTCGGACGGGTAGTAATTCAGTCTCTTGTATTCAGTCTCAAGTAAGTTTATGATGGTTTCAGCAGTTTTGTCCTTGGAGGTAAGTGGAAATGCTGCTAAGTAACCTGAGAAATTATCCACCAGGACCAGCCTTTGATTGAGGAGATATTGGACCAACGAGGTCAAGATGAATCCGGTCCAGAGGTTTGTTGGAGGGAGAGGATGTACATGAGAACGGAGATTGAGTGATCTTACTCTTCAAGCAGCTGTCGCATTGAAATCTTGTGAGTTCTTCACTAGTGAAAAGATCTTTAATGATTGGCTTGAGAGTGGAGACAGAAGCGTGTCCATACATCTTATGGATGTCAAGTAGCGAGAGACGGTCAGAGGAGGGCTGATTTGGGATAACGTTAGAGAGGTGCACAGATTGATTTTAACCTGTTGAGCGAGGTTTTTCAATGACAAATAAATTGTCTCAAATTAAACCTTGTAATACTGGGCGTCCTTCCTGCGTGATGGAAAATTTGTTTCAATTTTGATTAAGGCAGCAACCTTTCTGGGCAAGAAGGCCGGGACTAATGAGATTAACGACCATGTTGGGTACGTAAACGCAGTTCTCAAGCATTATAGTCGAGTTTTTCCACTCTAGTTTAACGGTTCCAGTGCCACATATTTTTAGATTTGCTTCTAGTTTACCTGTCTTGATTTCCTCGGATTCTTCTTGCAGGCTAACAGATGTGAAGTATTTGAGGTTGTTGAAAATGTGGACATTGGCGCACGATTCCAGAAGAAGATTGGGATTGTTGTTGGCGTTGATCCAGAGGGTAAGCAAGGCGTGATAATTGATAGTTGAATTCTTTTTCTTCCTATTTTTCCACTTGTTTTGTTGTTCAATCCACCATTCAGGAGCATTCTGAGGATGGAGATGGAAGCAGGAGGATTCCGCATGGGGGGCTTTAGGATCATGATAGCCTTCTTGGCATCTCATCTTTGGTTTCTTTTCTTCCTTGTGGATCTTTGTCTTAGTTGATACCAGAGAAACGTCCGCCGCAGGTTTGACTGGATTCGATTGGGCCTTCCTCTCATTATTATATTGGGTGAGATGGTTGAATACTACGTCGACTGTCAGGTTCTTTTCAACGTGCATGATCTGCTGCTTGAGTTTTTCAAGAATGGGTGGAAACTTAAAGAGTAAGAGGTATGCAAGTATGTCCTTGGGCAATTCAATCCCCACATCTGTCATCCTAGTGATAGACTTTCGCATTTTGGTGATGAATCCTTTGATGGCTTGCTTGTGGAAGATTGAGTGTAGGAAATGGTTGAACACTCTTGCCCTGTTTTCTGTCTCCAAAGATGCGAATCTTTGCTTAATTTTGGCCCATAGGAGCTTTGACGAGGATATGTTGGAGGTGTTGACCACGTTAGCGTGGGTTGTTCTGTCAAGTTTTGATAAGATAATGGCTCTTATTTCTTGGTCCTGTTTGGAAGAGAGGGGTCCAGAATTTTGGGTTATAGCTTCCTTGATATCCTTCAGATCAAACAGCATCAACATCTTATCTCGCCATATCAAATAGTTCTCTTCTTTCAAAGGAGGAATTGCGTCAACTGAGGATTTCAAAGCCACCTGGTGGAAGTAGTCGGCTGCTCCTGCTGGTTTGGTCATGATTGATTTAGTTTGGTTTAATTGTAGGGCCTTTGGCTTTTAACCGTGATAAGAGAATCCTAAATTTCTGTATGATTCAAAACCGGCATAGGCTATGGAATAAATAGAACAGTATGAGAAACACATAAACAGAGATAGGAAGGACAATAGGAGAAAGGAAGTAAAATGGAAAGAGGTCCTACAGTCTGAGCCTTGTGAGTGTTGAGAGAGGTGGAGTCGACAGAATGAAAAAGAGAACAGGCAGCAGAGGTAGGATGAAGAGAACACAAGCGATGATCTTGAGAGTAGAGGACTGAGTGGATGAGGCAATCAGATCAGAGACAATACTATCAAGAACTTGAGAAATCTGAGTCTTACCAGTCAGAGACTTGGCGCCAGGGCAATAGCTGGAGAGAGAGTGGATCGGTGGTCGCGCTGGAGTCAATTGAGGAGTTGGTAGTTGGTTGGTTGAGTATTGAGACAAGACAGGAAGAGAGAAGGGAGAAAAAGAAGATAGAGACACAAGACGGAAAAGGAGAAAGAAAAGAAGAATCCAAAAAGGAGGTAGAAAGAGCAGATTGGAGAGGAAGACACCAGGATAGAGAAGAGTCTCCAAGAATGAGTCCGGGGGTACCCGGGATAAGGAAGGCGGCGTGCGGATGATAAGAGAGCGCAGGCATAGGGAGTGTGATATTTGTGAGGCGAGTCTTAACATAAATAGTCTACAGACCTCTTGTCTATAAAAGGAGGGGCTCTCCCCTGCCTTTTCCCAATCATCCATGGGAGTGTGTGTGTATGTCCCCCCCATTATCATAGTAATTTGATCCTAATCCTCATCCTGGGTATATCCATGATTGACCCTTGATCCTTTGAGCCTCCATACTCAAATCTTTGATCTGTCCATCTGTTACCCTGTTCCTTATCACCAACCATAGCCTTTCTGGTTGAAGAGAATTCTGTCTGCTGGAATTATTGAGTGTTTTATACCACTCCTTGATCCCTTTTTCCAACCATACTGCTCTTGACCCTTCCTGATCATCTTTCTGGAGCCAATCAAAATTTATTGAAAAGGTCTTATTAAGCTTAAAACCTGGAGTTTTATGCCTCCCTTTATCCTTTAAAGTTGAATTCCGCCACTCTAATCTTGAGTCCCTTGAGAAGTTATGGGTTATTCTTGTTCAAAACTTTTATTGCTTTGCTTCTAGAGCTTCACCAAAAAATTTCTTTTGTTTTGTAAAGACACCCAAAGGTATCTGGTACCCTTCAAGCGCTTGATTGCGGAGATTTGGGAAGGTTCATTAAGAACCTGGAGGTTGGTTGGGATTGAGTTGATATTTCCTAATCTTCTGCCAAAAACCAGAGTTATTAGCTTTTGGATGTTTTTAGTTACAACTGCCTTGTTCCATTGAACTCTGACTAAAACTTTGACTTATTTTTTTCAAGTCTTCCCATGCACAATCTTGCCTCAGATAGTGTTGATTCCATTGTTACTTACTATTTCCAAACTCATCCATTACATTGATCCCTTCTTTACAAGTTCCTGGAGCTTGATTCGAGTTACATTGAAATATTATTGTAACTCTTAGGATGGCAGCCTAAACAGCACCTTTCCCCTCCACAAAACTGCCTAAGGCTTAGCCCCCTTTGGAGTCTTACATTGCATTGATGAACCATTACAGAGCCATCCTCCTTTCAATCAAAAGTATAGCCCAAATGTTTCACTGGTTTTTCTGCCAATTTAATCCTGCACGTTTCTTGCAGATCAGTCAAGAATTTGAGGATCTTGCCGTGAAATTTCCCTAATATTAAACCAACATCAACGTGGATGTGAAGAATAATGGACTTTGACTGATTCATGAACATAGATTCATCTGCGGATGATGGCACCATCCCCACTTTTCCCAGTGTGTCAGCCAAGTGCCTTTTCCAGCATTGATGTGCCTTTTTGGTGCCCTAGAGGCATTCATTTAATTGCCATACCCAGCCCTCCTTACCCAGAACTTCAAAATCCAAGACTTGCAACATGTGAACTGTTGCGTTGATGTCTCCATAGAGGAAAGCCATCTTGACATCAAGCTGGAAAATTTCCAATCATGCTGAATTTCAATGAAAAGAATAACCTTCATGGATTATTTTCAACCAAAACTAGAATAGGTGTTGTAATAGTGCCTTCCCTCTTCTTGATGGTTTCAAAAATGAACCCATTGAGACTTGCTTTGGGTCACCTCACCTAGCTCATTCTTCTTCCTCACCAATTGCTTTGTCATCATTGGGTCTTGGTATGTGTTTTTGGATAAGAACAACACATTCTCCTCTTCCATCAATGCTAGCCACTTTGGTTTCTCATGGGGATCTTTGGTGCCGTCTCAAAAGATACAACTTTGGCAATATTGGCTGAGTTGTTGGAAGGAGCCGGATCTTGAGAGGGGAGAGGCAGGCCTTGGCCAGACGTAGAAATTATTGCCAAGGGATTGATTTCATGTGATATATCCATGGGAGCCACATTGTAATAGGGGAAATAAGTGTAACCTTTGGCCAAATATGTTGGTGTTTGATCATTAGGACAGGTTGTAGAATGCTCATTCTGGCTACCTGCACCGGGAGACAGGGAGTTGGAGTCCATCGTGGAAGGTGTAGTGGAGGAATACACCTGTTTCCGCCAAGTTTTGGTTGAGGGAGCCAATCAAGTGGGAATGGATACCAGTCAATTGCATTGAGATGGATGAACAATGGTCAACACCCGGTTTGGAAGAGTGGAGGGGGGTTTCCTCAGGGCATCAGAGGATTTGTATCTGAAGTTGATCTCAGAAGGAGTGAAATCTCTACTGACAGATGTGGTCCCCTTTTTCTGGATCAAGGAGCCTGGCCGCATTGGAGAAAGTTTCATAACCAACAAATAGCAGTGGACAACATATGGGGTTAATTATTGATCTGGGAGGTTTGATGTAGGCATTGAATTAAATTCCAAAATTCAGCAGGCAGTGGACGTCACAAGTTGGTTAAATGAGACAGTGGGAGCGTAGTAGTTTTCCAGTTGGGGTTTCCCAGTTAAGGGCCTTGCTCGGGAGTATGTTTATAATCATGGAACAGTACTTTGCGCCTTCATCCCGGCAGTTTATTGTAATATTGGATTGTTCCAGGACAAAGTGGAGCTTGGTAAGTAGTGTTTGGTTGAACCTCTCAGCTAAACCGTTTGTTTGCGGGGATTTATCTGGTCCCCTTTCTAGGAATGTTCCTTTGCAATGAAGGTTGCTTAGGAAAGAGTTTGAGTTGAAATCACCTCCTTGATCCTAGTGAAACACCGCTGTGGTTCCCCATCCTGGACACCCTGGCCAGTGTGGAGATTTTAATTTTTTTATGATTTTTCCTTATCATCATTCATAGGTATCATTATCAAAAAAAAAAAAAAAAAAAAAAAAAAAAGAGAAACTTATCCTTGCGCGTCCCAATCTCTTATCCGCGCATACAGCTACCAATCTCTTATCAAACCGCTGCGCGTCCCTATCTCTTATCCGACAGTCGCGTGGCGCTCATTCTCATCATTATTGTTGCGCGGCGCTCATCCATGACTTACCAAATCCATCCCGACCGCACCTCCAAGCATTTGTCCAATCCTCGGATCCATCAATCTCCCACCTCACTTGATCTATCAGTTGCCAATCTCAAGCCCTTCAGGATTTACTCAACCGCCTCAAGCCAATCTCCTATCCACCCATTTGCACTCTGACAAACTTCATCTGTCACCTTTCCTGGGACTCTCCCATCCACTTCCGCCTTTGGACGAGGGGTGGAGAAGTGTTGACTACCGCCGCGGATATCCGCGGCGGTCCAGTTCATTTTCCTTTCCCACCCCGTCCCCCTTTGGAAAAGGGGTGGGTGATTCCAGTTTTGTCGCGCATGCCCATCCATGGACGGATGCAAGAGATGGTGAAGGGATGAGAACAATTTCCTCCGGCCCGCGTGATCAAATTTTTCCGGTCACCTGATTTTCTTTCTTTTTCTGCTCTATTTGTAGAATCCGTTGTACATAGTCTAACAGGGCCCCCTGCCCATATAAGGAGGGGCTCTCCCCTGCCTTTGGATCCAGAATTGAATGATCCAGAATGAAATCAGCACACCCTTGATCCTTGAGCCTCCATACTCAACCCTTGATCCTTGAGCCTCCATACTCAAACCCTTGATCTTTGATCCTTATCACCAACCAATAGCCATGCTGGTTGAAGAAAAATTCTTTCTTTTGGAATTTTTGAGTGTTTTATACCACTACTTGATCCCTTTCTCTGACCATACTCGTCCTGATCCTTGATCATCTTTCTGGAGCCAATCAAGATTGATTGAAGAGGTCTTATTAAGCTTAAGACCTGGATTATTATAACTCCCTTTATTTTCTTTGGAGTTGCATTCTGCCAGCCTAATCTTGAGTCCCTTGAGAATTTTTGAGGTTATCCTTGCTTCAAATCAGTTACTTTTTGCTTTAGAGCTTCTTAAACATTTTTCTTTGTCTTGTACATCCACCCTAAGTTATCTGGTACCCTTCAAGTGCTTGATTGCGGAGAGTTGGGCAGGTTCATTGAGAACCTGAAGGTTGCTTGAGTTTGAGTTGATCATCCCCAATCTTCTGCTGACAACCAGAGTTATTAGCCTGTGGGTGTTCTTTACATACAACAGCTTTTGTTCCTTGAACTCTAAGCAGACTTTAACTTCTTTTGTTCAAGTTTTTCCCTGCATAATCTTGTCTCAGATAGTGCTTTTCCATTGCTACCAAACTATTGTCATATTTATCCTCAACTTCTTGATTCCTCATTTACCAGGTTCTGGACCTTGATCTTGGTTTCATTTAAATATTTTTGTAACACTCAGGAGGGCAGCCTAAACAGCACCTTTCCCCTCCACAGAACTGCCATGGCCTAGCACCGTTTGGAGTCTTACATTTGGTCCCCTGGGCCAGGATCAAACCAGCAACCTTGGGATTTACATTCCCAAGCAACTTGAAGAATCAACTCTGAAATCCAATCCAACTTTTTTTTCTTTTTCTTTCAGATCTGATCCGTGGAGGCAACTTGGTCCAGAAGTAAGTCCTCCCAATTGTTCACCATCTGGGCAAGATCCTTGTTGTTTTTGTGAAACTGTACTCTTTCCACACTTGTGAGCCACCTTGGAACTCTGCTTGTTTGCATCTCTTAGGAACCCTTCAACATCAAATCTGCTGGATCCTCCTCATCTGTTTGGGCCAAGATGGTCAAAATCAAACCTCAGAACAAAAAATTAGGCTTCAATGGGACCAATGTCAAGCAATTCCTGGACTCCTATGAGATGGCTGCTGAAGTGGATGGTGCCAGTGAATATGATATGGCTTATCAGTTACAATTTTTTATCTCTTCTGACAAACTTGTGGAGGTTATCAAATTGTTTGAGGGATTTGAAACTCATAACTGGAGGCTCCTGAAGGAGGCCATGTTGGCCTATTGGGGAAAAATAGATGTAGCCAGATTTACTTTGCAAGACTTGGATTCCCTGTTTTCTCAATGGATCTCCAATGGTGGTATCTCCTCAGCCTCTGACTATCAAGCTTTCAGAAAATCTTGGGACCCTATCCAGTCCTATCTTATTCTTTGATACATTGGACAAAATTTGAGTGCAATTTTTCAGTCTTTCTCTCCAGGAGTGCAGGAAAGAATTCAGGATGAATTGGTAAAATCTGGATCCATGATCACAACAAGAGACAATTGGTTCAAGCTCCCTGCTTTCATGGTTCTTAGGAATACTGTGGATAAATTGATGAAAGATCAAACAGTTCTCACCTTTGAAAAACCTAAAATCACTGAACCAGTCCTTGCCCCCTCTTTTCAAGCATCTAATGAAATCATGAATAAGATGGAAGCCAATTGCAGACCTAAACCCAATCCGCAGACCCACCGGGAGACACCTAATAGATGAGATCACTAAATTACTTCAGGCATTTGAGAATAAAATAGATCAGAAAATATCCTCTTTAGCTACTCCTAAACCTGCTAATTCTGTTCCTAAATCTACCATAGTCTGTTATTATTGCCATAGGTAAGGCCATGTTACTGGTAGATGCCCTGAACTCCAGAAGGACAAGGAGGAGAAGTTAGTAGAGCAGAAGGGAAATAATTTCTTCCTTCCTAATGGTGCTTTGATCCCTTTCAATTCATCTTGTCCAATCCGTCATGTGGTGGCCTCATACCAACCACCAACTCCCAAGAAGGCATCCTTGGTCTCTTTGGATTTTCAATCATCCTGTGGAACTCTGCAACCTTGGTATCCTCCAGCTATCACTCCTTCCAGCTTCCCTGGCACCTATCAATCTGATCCAGATAGGAAACGCCATGAGGAGCCAAAACCTCATAAGTCTCCTCCTGTTCCATCCTCAATCCTGCGAAAACCCGTTAAACGTTGATCTTCACCTGAGCCTCCTTCCTCTGATGTGGAAGACATGGAAGTAGGAAGGGAACCACTTATGGAAAGGTTCCAGGATAACTCTGATCTTCCCCCTCTTCAACCTTCCCAACCCTCAGATCCTCTTCCTGCACCTATTTCACCTGATCTTCCTCCCTCCACCCGGCCCAAAGTTTGATTTGAAAGGGGCATCTCCAAGGACTTTCCTAATGCTGTGGAAGGAGTATTAAAGAAAATTTCTGATCTTAAAATCCCTGATCTATCTGTGGCTGAACTCCTGTCAATCTCTCCATCTGTGGCTGAAGGGATGAATAAATGGGTTTCTTTTTGACGTGTGGAGATTGGTCCGGACAAATTGAAGGTCTCCTCTGGCACTCTGATAGAGGATTCTGGTGGAACAGATCCCTCTTCAGATCCCAAACTGTATTCCTGTCCTCTTGGCTTTCTCCCATGTTATCTTGGTGATTCAACTAAAATGGTTTCTCTCCTTGTGGATTCAGGTTCTCAGGTCAACTTGATTTTGGACTCCATGGCCTGCAAGCTTAAACTCAGCCCAAGGGTCAGTTTTAATTATGCTGTGTATGGAATAGGGAACCAGTCCTGTGAACTGGTTGGTATTGCTGAGGATATCCCTGTTTGAATTGGTGGAAATATTGTTGGCACCTGTCACTTCTGGATCACTCGACTGGATGGTCCCATGATCTTGGGAAGGCCTTTCTTAATGGACTTTGGTGCTAACCTGATGTTTTCTGATCAAGTTGGGGAGAGAATTCTCCACCCTGATGCTGAAGGCAGAAAAATTGAAGTTCCTCTTTGTTCTCTGGATTCTGGTTGTTGGGAAAGAGACTTCCCTGGTCATCCTCTTAAATCAGTCCTGAAGGGAATGCAGAAAGAAAACTCTCATTCCTCTCATCCTCATTTTTTAGCAGAATTGTTGGCCCTACTGATAGTTGTAGTTCTTTTCAGCCTCAGACTTCAACTCATGGACCAACTCCCACCTCAGAGGCATACCTTTTTTTTCCTTATAATTTTCTTCTCATCCAAATAAGATCAAAAATCAAACACATAAAGAATCCAAAAAATCCAATAATATTTCTTCTCTGTCTGGATCTGTTGTATCTTCTTTTCCTTTTTCTTTTCATTCTGATCACTCATCCTCTATTCCGGTTTTGAATCTCCGCAATGAGTCTAAACTAGATCTCAATCTCAATTCTTTTCTTGGTGGCTTTGGTATGAAGGAGTATGGTCTAATGGGGAGGCAATTTGGGGTAGAAGTAAGTCCTCCCAATTGTGCACCACCAAGGGCTTCTACTAATGTCATTTTCAAAACTCTACCCTGTGCCACACATGTGAGCAATGTGTTATCTTTTGGATCCTCTGACCAACTCCCACCTGAGAGGCATACCTTTTTTTTTCTCATCATTTTCTTCTCATCCAAATAAGATCAAAAATCAAACACATAAAAAATCCAAAAAATCCAAAAATATTTCTTCTCTGTCTGGATCTGTTGTATCTTCTTTTCCTTTTTATTTTCATTCTGATCACTCATCCTCTATTCAGGTTTTGAATCTCCGCAATGAGTTTAAACTAGATCTTGATCTCAATTCTTTTCTTGGTGGCTTTGGTATGAAGGAGTATGGTCTTATGGGGAGGCAATTTTGGGTAGAAGTAAGTACTCCCAATTGTGCACCACCAAGGGCTTCTACTACTGTCATTTTCAAAACTCTACCCTGTGCCACACATGTGAGCAATGTGTTTTCTTTTGGATCCTCTTTTATTGAGAAGGCACCTTTCAAGGACGCAGCAGAACATCAAACTTGGAAGATGTTGGAACATGGTCTCAGTTTTTGTAGTCAGGTCTCACTGGTCAATGCTTGGAGGAAGCAAGGATTCCTCTCCTTTGCCACAAAGTACAAACCAGTTGCAAAGAAGGTCCAACCAGCCAACCAACCAATGCCTCTCAACCTCAATTCTCCCCTATCCCGCAATCCTTACTGTGGTCTATCCCAATCCCTCACTGTTCCATTCATTTCCTCTGTTTTGGTCACTGAAGAACGTCTGAAAGTGGTCAACTTTGGTCCAGATGGATGGTTTCTTCCCAATGAGTTAAATTTGATCAAAAATTTCCTAGCTCTTAGGGAAAAATACATTGCTTTCTGTGAAGAAGAGAGAGGTCTCTTGAAAGAATCCTATGGTCTCCCTTACATCATCCCTGTAGTTGAACATGATCCCTGGCAAAAGAAGAAGATCCCAATCCCTGCTGCTAAAGTCAACAAATTCATCAAGTTGGTCCGCGAAGGAGTCCAAACCGGTTTATACAAACAATCGACTTCTATCTATTCCAGTCCTGTTTTCTGCGTCCTGAAAATTAATGGTAAACTTAGAGAAGTTCATGATCTCCAACCTCTTAATAAATTTATTATTAAAGACTCTGGCGTGCCTCCTGCCACTGAAGAATTTGTTGAATCCTTCTCTGGGAGAGCTTGCTATGGTCTAGGTGACATTATGGGTGGCTATGACAAATGATCCTTGCATCCTATTTCTTGTCCCCTCACTACTTTTGATACTCCCATTGGTCGATTTCAGCTGACTCAATTGCCTCAAGGTGCCACCAACTCGGTTGCAGTCTATCAGGCTCAGATGATGTGGATCCTCCAGGACAAAATCCTGGATCATGCGGGTATCTTTATTCATGATGGTGGGATCAAAGGCCCAGTTTCTGACTATGATTATGAGCTTTGAACTTGGCACTCAGGAATCCAATGATTCATCTGGGAGTATGCTACTATCTTGTAAAGGATTTTTTTGAAATTGAGGAATCTGGCCTTACTTTCTCTGGATCAAAACTTGCCGCCTGTGTCCCTGCCTTGGAAATCGTTGGTCATATAGTCTGCAAGGAAGGAAGAAGGATGGCACCCTCTAAAGTCAACAAAATAATCTCCTGGCCTACCCCAATAAATCCAACGCAAGTTAGGGGTTTCCTAGGTGTCGTAACTTATGTAAGGATCTTCATTCCCTCACTATCCAAAATCTGTATTCCCTTGCGTCGCATAACCAGGAAGGATGCTGAATGGATTTGGACCCAAGACTGCAAACAATCATTTCAGTTGCTCAAAACAATTGTTGGGAAAGACATTGTTTTGAAAAAGATCACTTATGGACCCAGAGCTGGCAAGATCAAGCTTGCAGTGGACTCTAGTTATCAATCTGTTGGGGCTGTCCTTAACCAGCAAGATGAAAATGGTTTGGATTGTCCTGCTCTGTATGAATCTCTTCTTTTCTCAGATGTGGAATCCAGGTACTCCCAGCCAAAACTGAAACTTTGCAGTGTGACCCAAATGTTGAAGAAGCTCCAGACTGTCCTTTGGGGTCAACACGTTGAGTTACAAGTAGATGCACAATCCATTATCAAAATGATCAATGTCCCCAGCCTTCCAAATGCTCCAATGACTTGATGGGTGGCTTTCATCCAGTTTTTCTCTTTTGATATTGTTCACAGGCCTGGAAAATCTTTCACAATGTCTGATGGTTTATCTCGACGCACTCTTGGAGATGATGAATTGGATGTCGGAATGGATTTCAATGAGGAGGAACCCTTGGTCCGCCCTGTTTTTGCTTTCTCCTCCAAAGATTACTCTGGTTTCCAGCAAGGTTTCTGGCTTAAGCTAGAGCAGTACCTTTCAACTCTCCAAAGAACCCCTGATATCTCTGCTAAAGATTTTTGATCTCTCAAGAGGAAGTCCTCCAACTTCTTTGTTCAAGGCACCAGGCTTATGAAAAGAGGAACTCCCTGTGCACTTGTTGTGGTCACTATCCCTTCCAAGCAAAATTTGATCCTGGAAAGTCTCCATGAAGGCCTTGGTCATCGTAGGGAAACTAAAACTTATCAACAAATATCCAAACAATTTTGGTGGCCATCCCTGAAGAAATCTGTCTCTCAATGGTGCATGAATTGTGAAGTGTGCCAGAAACGTGATCTTAGGCACCTGGCCGAAATTTGTTACCCCACTGGAGAGTCCACTGTCTTTGGGAGGATTGCTATGGATGTGGTTCAAATTAAGGCTGGTGGAGCTAAGTACCTCATTGTGGCTAGAGATGATTTTTCTGGATGGGTTGAAGCAAAGTTTCTTAAGAACCTCAGCTCTGAATCAGTAGCAGCCTTCCTTTATGAGACTTGGAAAATGCTTTATGGCTTGGCACAATCTTATTTGACTGATGGCGGCTCCAAGTTTGGTGGTAAACTAGCTGATATGATCCGATCACTTCCTGGTCAACATAGGGTGACCACTCCTTATTATCCTGAAGGCCAAGGCATGGTGGAAAGAGGACATGCCCCTTTGAAGGTTGCTCTGGTCAGACTGGCCGGTGAAAGTGGCAAGAATTGTTGCAAATTCCTCCCACTTGTCCTTTTCTCTGATTGAATTTCAACAAAACAAACCACTGGCTATTCACCTTACAAAATTATTTTCGGTCAAAGGGCTTTCCTTCCTCTGTATCTGGAAATTGAATTTTTTTAGGTATTTCTTGGAAAAGGGTTTCTTCCACCACTGATCTATTAGTTGCCAGATCCAAGCAGCTGGAAAGGAGTGAAGATTTCCGTAATGAAGCTTATCAGAAGATGATGGAGTCTAGGAAAAAATCAGTTCAGTATTGGGAAGACAAGCATTCAAAGCAAATCAGGGATCCCTTGAAACCTGGGGATCTGGTCTTAGCTTATAATTGTTCCATGGAAACTCTGTGGGAAAAGCTTTTCTCAAACCGCTGGAATGGTCCTTACCAAGTGATCTGTCGGGTTGGAGGTGGATCATATGTTTTGGAGGAACTGGATGGTAGTCAGATGGCCAGAAGGTTCTCTGCTGATCAGGTTAAGAAATTTAATTCTCATGGAGGCAGCTTGGTCCAGAAGTAAGTCCTCCCAATTGGGCACCATCTGGGAAAGATCCTTGTCGTTTTGTGAAACTCTACTTCATGCCACGCATGTGAGCACCTGGGACGCCTTCTTCATTTTATCTCAGCCACTTCTAGGTTTTTTTTTTGGACAGATCGACATATTCTTTTTCAACCACTCTCAAGATCAAAATGGCCATTCTTTGGTTTCATTCATGTTTTCTTTCCTTTCTTTTTTTATGGCTTAAACCTCGGGAGCAGACAAGGGGCAGTCTGTAAGTTGGGGAGAGATGTGGTGCCCCATCCTGGACACCCTGGCCAGTGAGGAGATTTTTATTTTTTTATGATTTTTCCTTATCATCATTCACAGGTATCATTATCAAAAAAAAAAAAAAAAAAAAAAAAAAAGAGAAACTTATCCTCGCACATCCCAATCTCTTATCCCCGCATCCTGCGTCCTGATCTCTTATCCGACTTCTGCGCGTTGTGGTGCCCCACCCTGGACACCCGGACCGCCTTAAGACCTCAATTCATAAACTGTTGCAAACGTATCGGCCGGCTGGACAACTTATCCTCAGGCTCATCCAACTATTGTTTATCCGCGTCGCGCTCCGCGTCGCGCTCCGCTCCGCGCCGCGCCGCGGCCGCTCCGCGCTGCGCTTCCATTATCCGCGTCGCGCTCCGCTCCGCGCCGCGCCGCGCCGCGCCGCGCTCCTTTCATCCGCGCGCGTCGCGCGTTCTTTATCCGTGTTGCTTCTCATCTCCGCCGTTGTTATAGAACGTCCTCATCCTTGTTGGTTGCGTGTCTTCATCTTTGTCGTTGCGCCTCCCAATCTCCTCATCGCTACCGTCGCGCGACGCTCATCCATGATCTACTGAATCCATCCCGACCGCTCCCGCAAGCATTTGGCAGATCCTTGACCAACGCGAGTGACCACATGGTTGCCTTCCCGTTTCCGCTCTATTTGTAGAATCTGTTGTATATAGTCTAACAGGGCCTCCTGCCCATATAAGGAGGGGCTCTCCCCTGCTTTTTCGAGGATATTCCATCATCCTAGTACCTCAGATCATCCCATCATCATAAGCAATTTATCCGTGGGCATCCTTCCCCACTTATCTGAGCAAATTATCCGGGTATATCTATGATTGCCCCTTGATCCTTTGAGCCTCCATACTCAAAACTCTGTCCTTTGTGACCTTGATCCTTATCACCAACCAATAGCCTTGCTGGTTGAAGAAGAATTCCTGCCTGCCTGAATTCTTGAGTGTGTTATACCACTCTGATCCTTTTTTCCGACCATACTGGTCTTGATCTCCCTTGATCATCTTTCTGGAGCCAATCACGTTTGATTGAAGAGGTTTTATTAAGCTTAAAACCTGGAGTGTTATACCTCCCTTCTTCTTTGAAGTTGAATTTTGCCACGCTATTCTTGAGTTCCTTGAGAAGTGTTGGGATATTCTTGCTCAAATTCGTTATTGATTTGCTTCTAGAGCTTCTTAAACAAATTGCTTTTGTTTTGTTCAGCCTCCCACAGTTATCTGGTACCCTTCAAGCGCTTGATTGCGGAGAGTTGGGCAGGTTCATTGAGAACCTGGAGGTTGGTTGGGATTGAGTTGATCTTTCCTAATTAGCTGCTGACGACCAGAGTTATTAGCTTGTGGGCGTTGTTATTTACAATTGCCTTGTTCTATTGAACTCTGAACAAACTTTGACTTATTTGTTCAAGTCTTTCCCTGCGCCATCTTGTCTCAGATAGTGTTGTTTCCATTGCTACCGACAACTCTTATCCTCTTCCCTTAGTTTGATTTCTCATCCATAAGGTTCTGGACCTTGATTCCGGTTACATTAAAATATTATTGTAACTCCTAGGAGGGCAGCCTAAACAGCACCTTTCCCCTCCACAGAACTGCCACGGCTTAGCACCGTTTGGAGTCTTACATTTGGTCCCCCGGGCCGGGATCGAACCAGCAACCTTGGGATTTACAGTCCCAAGACTTGAAGAATCAACTCCGAAATCCTATCGAATTTCTCTTTCTTTTTCTGTTTGTTCTTTTTTCCGATCCGTGGAGGCAGCTTGGTCTAGAAGTAAGTCCTCCCAATTTGTGCACCGCTCGGGCAAGATAATTGTCGTTTTTTGGCGAAACCCTACTCTTGCCACACTCGTGAGCCACTTTGGAAATCTGTTCTTTGGATCCCCTAGGAACTCTGTTATTCGATATGGCATCTCCCGCTACTCCAACTACCTCTGTTCGACCTAAGATGGTAAAGATCAAACCCCAGAACAAGAACTTAGGCTTCAACGGTACAAATGTCGAGCGATTCTTGGACTCCTACGAAATGGCTGCTGAAGTGGATGGAGCTAGTGAATTCGATATGGCTTATCAGTTACAATTCTTTATCTCCTCTGATGAAGTTATGGAGGTAATCGAGTCTTTCGAGGGATTCGAATCCCACAACTGGACGCTTATCAGGGAGGCTATGTTGGCATACTGGGGTAAAATAGATGTGGCTAGGTTTACTCTGCAGGATTTGGATGCTCTTGTTTCTCAGTGGATCTCAAATGGTGGTATTTCTTCAGCCTCTGACTATCAGATCTTTAGGAAGTCTTGGGATCCTATTCAAAACTATCTTATCCGAAACGATCACATTGACACAGTGGACGAAATTCGAGCAAAGTTCTTCCAATCTTTTTCGTCGGCTGTGCAGGAAAGGATTAAAGAAGAACTGGTCAAATCTGGATCCATGATTACTACCAGGGATAATCGATTCAAGCTCCCTGTTTTTCTTACCCTTAGGAGTACTGTGGATAAAGTCATGAAAGGTCAAACTGCTCTTACCTTTGAAAAGCCTAGAACTACTGAACCAGTCCATGCTCCTTCTTTTAAAGAGTCGAACGATATTATGATGAAAATGGAGGCAGATCGTAGGCCTAAAGCAGATCCTAATCCCAATCGAGAACCTACTACTATAGATGAAATCACCAAGTTACTTAGAGCCTTCGAGAACAAAATAGATCAAAAGATTTCTTCGCTAGCTACTCCTAAAACTCCTTCTTCTGTCCCCAAATCAACTCTGGTCTGGTACTACTGTCATAGGGAAGGCCATGGAACCGGACGATGTCAAGAACTTCAGAAGGACTTAAAAGAAAAGTTGGTAGAGCAGAGGGGAAACAATTACTTCCTCCCTAATGGTGCCCTAATCCCTTTTGACTCGTCTCGTCCTATTCGACATGTGGTGGCCTCTTACCAGCCATCACCTCCTGTGAAAGCATCTCTTGCTTCCTTTGAATTTCGATCATCCTGTGGTACCCTCCAACCTTGGTATCCTCCAGCCATTTCTTCCTCTAGTCTTGCTGGGACTACTTATCAATCCGATCCAGCCAGGAAACGACATGAGGAACCTAAACCTCATAAGGCTCCTTCCTTGCCAACTTCAATCCTTCGAAAACCCGTTAAACGTCGATCAACACTTGAGCCTCCTTCCTCTGATGTAGAAGACATGGAGGTGGAAAAGGAACCACTCATGGAAAGGTTCCCAGATCACCCTGATCCTTCTCCCTCACCTCAACCTTCTAATCCAATCTTAGATTCTGCGTCACCTGAACTTCCTCCCCCCACCCAGCCAAAAGTTTGATTTGAAAGAGGCATCTCCAAGGATCACCCTAATGCTGTGGAGGGAGTATTAAAGAAAATTTCTGATCTCAAAATTCCTGATCTATCTGTGGCTGAACTCCTATCAATCTCTCCATCTGTTGCTGAAGGAATGAAGAAATGGGTCTCTCGTCGACGTGTGGAAATTGGCCCTGAAGAACTCAAAGTCTCCTCTGGCACTTTAATGGAGGACTCTGGTGGAACCAGTCCTTCTATAGAATCCAATCTTTATTCCTGTCCCCTTGGCTTTCTTCCTTGTTATCTTGGTGACTCAGCTAAAACTGTTTCTCCTCTTGTGGATTCTGGATCTCAGCTTAACTTAATCTCGGATGCTATGGCCTGCAAGCTCAAACTTAGTCCTAGGGTCAGCTTCAACTCTGCAGTATATGGGATAGGAAATCAAGCTTGTGAACTGGTTGGTATTGCTGAAGATGTACCAGTCAGGATTGGTCGAAATATCGTTGGAACCTGCCATTTTTGGATTACTCGTTTGGACAGTCCTATGATCTTGGGACGACCCTTCTTAATGGACTTTGGTGCAACCCTGATGTTTTCTGATCAAGTTGGGGAGAGAATTCTTCTCCCTGATGCTGATGGCAGAAAAATTGAAGTTCCTCTTTGCTCTTTGGATTCTGGTCGTTGGGAAAGAGATTTTCCTGGTTATTCTCCCAAATCATCTTTTAAGGGGAAGCAGAAGGATAACTCTAGTTCCTCTCATTTTTTAGGGGAATAGTTGACCCTACTAATGATTGTAGTTCTTTTCAGCCTCGGACTGCAACTCAAGGGTCAACTCACCTCCCTCAGGCTTATTTTTCATTCCTTTCATCATCCTCTTCTGAGCTCAAGAATATTAAAAAACAAAAACATGTCAAAATAGAAAAATCCAAAAATATTTCTCCTCCATCTCCTTCTCTCTCTGGATCTGTTGCGTCTTCTTTCCCTTCTACTTTTCCTGATCAAACTTCTCTCAGTTCCGGTTCGAATCTCCGCAATGAGACTAAACTAGATCCTAATTGCAATTCCGTTTTTGGTGATTTTTGTATGAAGGAATATGGGCTGCAGTGGAGGCAATTTGGGGTACAAGTAAGTCCTCCCAATTGTGCACTGCCAGGGCAATCTTTTATTGTCATTTTCGAAACCCTACCTTGTGCCACACATGTGAGCAACGTATTATCTCCTGGTTCTCCTTTTATGGAAAAGGCACCCTTCAAGGATATTGCAGAACATCGGACTTGGAAGATGTTGGAACTTGGACTCAGCTTTTGTAATCAAGTCTCTCTGGTCAACTCGTGGAGGAAACAAGAAACTCTCTCTTTTGCCACTAAGTATAAACCAGTTGCTAAGAAGGTCCAACCAGTCAACCAGCCTATGCCTCTCAACCTCAATCCCCCCCTTATGCGTCCTCCTCTATCTCGCGATCCTTACTGTGGTCTTCCTCAATCTCTTACTGGTCCCTTTGTACCTAATGGACGGGTCACTGAAGAACGTCTAAAGGTGGTCAACTTTGGTCCAGATGGATGGCTTCTTCCTGATGAGTTAAATTTAATCAAAAATGTCTTATCTCTAAGAGAAAAATCTATTGCTTTCTGTGAAGAAGAGAGAGGTCTCTTGCGGGAATCCTATGGCCTCCCTTATATCATCCCTGTAGTTGAACATGATCCTTGGCAAAAGAAAAAGATCCCTATCCCTGCTGCTAAAGTTGACGAATTCATCAAGTTGGTCCGGGAACGAGTTCGAACTGGCCTGTATGAACAGTCAACTTCTAGTTACTCCAGCCCCGTCTTCTGTGTCCTCAAGAGTAATGGTAAACTTAGAATAGTTCATGATCTTCAACCTCTTAATAAAGTTACTATTAAAGACTCTGGTATCCCTCCTGCTACTGAAGAATTTGTTGAATCCTTTGCGGGAAGAGCTTGCTATGGTCTAGGGGATATTATGGGTGGCTATGACAAACGATCCTTACATCCTATTTCTCGTCCTCTCACTACTTTCAACACTCCTCTTGGTCGATTTCAACTTACTCGATTGCCTCAAGGAGCCACCAACTTGGTTGCAGTCTATCAGGCTCAGATGATGTGGATCCTCCAGGATGAAATCCCTGATCATGCTGGTATCTTTATTGACGATGGCGGAATTAAAGGTCCAGTATCTGACTATGATAATGAGCTCTTACCTTGGCATTCAGGAGTACATCGTTTTATCTGGGAATATGCTACTACCTTGGAGAGGATTCTGTTTCGAATCAAGGAATCTGGCCTTACTGTCTCTGGATCCAAACTGGCGGCTTGTGTCCCTGCTCTGGAAATTGTTGGTCATGTGGTCTGCAAGGAAGGAAGAAGGATGGCACCAGCCAAAGTCAACAAGATCATCTCTTGGCCTACCCCAATCAATCCAACTGAAGTTAGGGGCTTTCTAGGTGTTGTCACTTATGTTAGAATCTTTATCCCATCTTTATCCAAAATCTGTGCACCCTTGCGTCGTCTAAGCAGAAAAGATGCTGAATGGATTTGGACCCAAGATTGTGAATGTGCTTTCCAGCTACTCAAAAGTATAGTTGGTGAAGACATAGTTTTGAAAAAGATCTCTTACGGACCTGGAGCTGGCAAGATCAAGCTGGCTGTCGATTCTAGTTATCAATCTGTTGGGGCCGTCCTTACTCAGGAAGATGAAAATGGTTGGGACCGTCCTGTTCTTTATGAATCTTTGTTGTTTTCAGATGTAGAATCCAGATACTCCCAGCCCAAACTGGAACTCTGTGGTGTGGCTCGAATGATGAAGAAACTTCAAACCGTTCTCTGGGGCCAACATTTCGAATTGCAAGTTGATGCCCGATCCATCATTGAAATGATCAACGCTCCCAGTCTTCCCAATGCTCCTATGACTCGTTGGGTGGCCTTTATCCAGCTTTTCTCTTTTGATATTGTTCACAGGCCTGGAAAATCTTTCACCATGCCTGACGGTTTATCTCGACGACCTCTTGGGGACAACAAATCTGATGTTGGAACCAATTTCAATGAAGAGGAACCTTTAATTTGACCTATTTTCTCTTTTCCTTCAAAAAATTATTCTGGCTTTCAACAAGGCTTCTGGTTTAAATTAGAGCAGTACCTTTCAACTCTTCAAAAACCTCCTGATCTATCTGCTAAGGAATTTCGATCTCTCAAACGAAAGTCTTCTAACTTTTTTGTTCAAGGCTCTAGACTTATGAAGAGGGGCAATCCTTGTGCTCTTATTGTCGTTACTATTCCCTCTAAACAAGATTCCATCCTTGAAAGTCTCCATGAAGGCCTTGGTCATCGTGGGGAAACTGAAACTTATCGACGATTATCCGAACGATTCTGGTGGCCATCTTTGAAGAAATCTGTCTCCCAATGGTGCAAGAGTTGTGAAGTTTGCCAAAAACGTGATCTTAGGCGCCCAGCCGAAATTTGTTATCCTACTGGGGAGTCCACTGTCTTTGGAAGGATTGCTATGGATGTGGTTCATATTAAGGCAGGTGGTGCTAAGTACCTCATTGTGGCTAGGGATGATTTTTCCGGATGGGTTGAAGCGAAATTTCTTAAGAACCTTAGCTCTGAATCAGTGGCAGCTTTCCTCTACGAGACCTGGACAATGCGTTATGGCCTGGCTCGATCTTACTCTACTGATGGTGGCTCTGAATTTGGGGGCAAGCTTGCTGAAATGATCCGATCCCTTCCTGGACAACATAGAGTTACTAATCCTTATTATCCTGAAGGCCAAGGCATGGTGGAACGAGGCCATGCCCCTTTGAAGGCTGCACTTGTTAAACTGGCTGGTGAAAGTGGCAAGAATTGTCGCAAATTCCTTCCTCTTGTTCTCTTTTCTGATTGAATCTCAACTAAAAGGACTACTGGCTACTCACCTTACGAAATCATCTTTGGTCAAAGAGCAGTCCTTCCTTTGGATCTGGAAATGGAATCTTTCTTGGGTATCTCTTGGGAAGAGGTGTCCTCAACCACTGATCTGTTAGTTGCTAGATCCAAGCAACTGGAGCGAAGTGAAGACGTTCGTGATGAAGCTTATCAAACGATGATGGAGGCCAGAGCAAAATCCGTCCAGTATTGGGAGAACAAGCACTCTAATCGAATCAGGGAGCCCTTGAACCCTGGTGACCTAGTTTTAGTTTATAATCGATCTTTGGAAACCCAGTGGGGCAAGCTTTTCTCTAATCGTTGGAATGGCCCTTATCGAGTGGTTCATCAAGTTAGAGGTGGATCTTATGTTTTGGAGGAGCTGGATGGTACTCGGTTGGCCAGAAGGTTCTCTGCTGATCAAGTCAAGAAGTTCCATTGTCGTGGGGGCAACTTATCTCAGAAGTAAGTCCTCCCAATTGTGCACCACCGGGGTCATTTGCTGCGTTTTTGTTGTAAAACTCTACTGTATGCCACATATGTGAGCACCTGGGACGCCCTCCTTGTTCTATTCCTGCCGCTTCTAGGGTTCATTTGGGAAGAATCAAGATATTTTCCTCAACTCTTCAACCACTCTCAAGATCAAAATGGCCATTCTTTGGTTTCAATCATCTGTCTTTCCTTTCTTTCTTTCTATGGCATCAAACTCGAGAGCAGACTAGGGACAGTCTGTAAGTTGGGGAGAGATGTGGTGCCCCACCCTGGACACCCGGACCGCCTTAAGACCTCAATTCATAAACTGTTGCAAACGTATCGGCCGGCTGGACAACTTATCCTCAGGCTCATCCAACTATTGTTTATCCGCGTCGCGCTCCGCGTCGCGCGTTCTTTATCCGTGTTGCTTCTCATCTCCGCCGTTGTTATAGAACGTCCTCATCCTTGTTGGTTGCGTGTCTTCATCTTTGTCGTTGCGCCTCCCAATCTCCTCATCGCTACCGTCGCGCGACGCTCATCCATGATCTACTGAATCCATCCCGACCGCTCCCGCAAGCATTTGGCAGATCCTTGACCAACGCGAGTGACCACATGGTTGCCTTCCCGTTTCCGCTCTATTTGTAGAATCTGTTGTATATAGTCTAACAGGGCCTCCTGCCCATATAAGGAGGGGCTCTCCCCTGCTTTTTCGAGGATATTCCATCATCCTAGTACCTCAGATCATCCCATCATCATAAGCAATTTATCCGTGGGCATCCTTCCCCACTTATCTGAGCAAATTATCCGGGTATATCTATGATTGCCCCTTGATCCTTTGAGCCTCCATACTCAAAACTCTGTCCTTTGTGACCTTGATCCTTATCACCAACCAATAGCCTTGCTGGTTGAAGAAGAATTCCTGCCTGCCTGAATTCTTGAGTGTGTTATACCACTCTGATCCTTTTTTCCGACCATACTGGTCTTGATCTCCCTTGATCATCTTTCTGGAGCCAATCACGTTTGATTGAAGAGGTTTTATTAAGCTTAAAACCTGGAGTGTTATACCTCCCTTCTTCTTTGAAGTTGAATTTTGCCACGCTATTCTTGAGTTCCTTGAGAAGTGTTGGGATATTCTTGCTCAAATTCGTTATTGATTTGCTTCTAGAGCTTCTTAAACAAATTGCTTTTGTTTTGTTCAGCCTCCCACAGTTATCTGGTACCCTTCAAGCGCTTGATTGCGGAGAGTTGGGCAGGTTCATTGAGAACCTGGAGGTTGGTTGGGATTGAGTTGATCTTTCCTAATTAGCTGCTGACGACCAGAGTTATTAGCTTGTGGGCGTTGTTATTTACAATTGCCTTGTTCTATTGAACTCTGAACAAACTTTGACTTATTTGTTCAAGTCTTTCCCTGCGCCATCTTGTCTCAGATAGTGTTGTTTCCATTGCTACCGACAACTCTTATCCTCTTCCCTTAGTTTGATTTCTCATCCATAAGGTTCTGGACCTTGATTCCGGTTACATTAAAATATTATTGTAACTCCTAGGAGGGCAGCCTAAACAGCACCTTTCCCCTCCACAGAACTGCCACGGCTTAGCACCGTTTGGAGTCTTACAGCGTCCCAATCTCTTATCCGACCGTCGGGTGGCGCTCATTCCCATCATTATTGTTGCGCCGCACTCATCCATGACTTACCAAATCCATCCCGACCGCACCTCCAAGCGTTTGTCCAATCCTTGGATCCCTCAATCTCCCACCTCACTTGATCTATCAGTTGCCAATCTCAAGCCTGTCAGGATTTACTCAACCGCCTCAAGCCAATCTCCTATCCGCCCATACGCGCTCTCAAAAACTTCATCTGTCACCTTTCCTGGGACTCTCCCATCCACTTCCGCCTTTGGACAAGGGGTGGAGAAGTGTTGACTACCGCCCGCGGACATCGGCAGCGGTCCAGTTTATTTTCCTTTCCCACCCCGTCCGCCTTCAGACAAGGGGTGGGTGATTCCGGTGTTTTCGCGCGCGCCCATCCATGGGCGGAGGCAAGAGATGGTGAAGGGATGAGAACGATTTCCACCGGCCGGCGTGATCAAATTTTTCCGGTCACCTGATTTTCTTTCTTTTTCCGCTCTATTTGTAGAATCCGTTGTACATAGTCTAACAGGGGCCCCTGCCCATATAAGGAGGGGCTCTCCCCTGCCTTTGGATCCAGCATTGAATGATCAAGCATGAAATCAGCACACCCTTGATCCTTGAGTCTCCATACTCAACCCTTGATCCTTGAGCCTCCATACTCAAACCCTTGATCCTTGATCCTTATCAACAACCAATAGCCATGCTGGTTGAAGAAAAATTCTTTCTGTTGGATTTTTTGAGTGTTTTATACCACTCCTTGATCCCTTTCTCTGACCATACTGGTCCTGATCCTTGATCATCTTTCTGGAGCCAATCACAATTGATTGAAGAGGTCTTATTAAGCTTAAGACCTGGAGTATTATACCTCCCTTTATTTTCTTTGGAGTTGCATTCTTCCAGCCTACTCTTGAGTCCCTTGAGAAGTGTTGAGGTTATTCTTGCTTCAAATCAGTTACTGTTTGCTTTAGAGCTTCTTAAACATTGTGCTTTGTCTTGTACAGCCACCCTCAGTTATCTGGTACCCTTCAAGTGCTTGATTGCGGTGATTTGGGCAGGTTCATTGAGAACCTGGAGGTTGCTTGGGTTTGAGTTGATCATCCCCAATCTTCTGCTGACAACCAGAGTTATTAGCTTGTGGGTGTTGTTTACATACAACAGCTTTTGTTCCTTGAACTCTAAGCAGACTTTAACTTCTTTTGTTCAAGTTTTTCCCTGCATAATCTTGTCTCAGATAGTGCTTCTCCATTTCTACCAAACTATTGTCATCTTTATCCTCAACTTCTTGATTCCTCATTTACCAGGTTCTGGACCTTGATCTTGGTTACATTTAAATAATTTTGTAACACTCAGGAGGGCAGCCTAAACAGCACCTTTCCCCTCCACAGAACTGCCACGGCCTAGCACCGTTTGGAGTCTTACACCGCCGGAAATTGGCAGAATTGATTCCTGATTTTCTTGAAATAGGCCAGTATGTTTTGTTTGGATTTGTGCTTTGCGCGCTGCATGTAAATGCAATTGAATCTTCTGAAGTTGTTGATGAGCACCAGGACATACCAATACCCATTTCAAGAGGGGGGGTTAATGAGGAGAACATGCAAGTGGATGGTGTGAAATGAAAAAGGAGTGTGTGGAAGAAGATTTGAATGGGGAGATCTTTTCAGCTTGCATGATTGGCACACTGCACAGTTCTGGGCTCTGGGGTTATCAGGCAAGGAATAAAGAACCTGTATCTTGAGAAATTTATCCAAGTAGGCATCAGAAGGATGGCCTAGAGCTATGTTCCAATCTGTCACTGTTGGAGTATCAACAACCAAATCAAGGGAAAGTTGTGATTTTGGAGGATTTCCTATGTATAGATTTCCAGTCCTACGGATTTGGAACACTATGGTTTCTGAAGATTTGACCAGCACAACACAATGTTGATGTAAAACCTTGAGACCACAATCCTCTAGTTGAGACATGGAAACAAGATTCCTTGGACCATTGGGAGAAAAATACACTGGGTGAAGTGAGACCCCACCTAGATCAAGAGTGCCTACATGGGTAACCTTGATTTGTCCCCTGTAGGTGTTTATTGGTTGGTTGCACAGTTTTAATTTCTTGATTAAGTCAATGTTGCACACAATAGATTGCGTAGCTCCAGAGTTGTAGATGATTTCAGAAGGAGGTAAAGAGATAGTACTAGAAATACTGTATGCAGCCTCTAGATTGACAAAGAATCCAGAATCCTCTGGTTCCTCCTCTTCTACAATTTAGTTGGCTGTCTGAGGACTTTTTTCAGATTTTTCATTGGCATTGTTTAGTAGATAAGCAGAGTCTGAGGTTTGTAGTTGTTGGAAATCCTGGACTATGGATTTTAGTCTTTTTTCAAATTGAGAAAGATTGTTGGTATGGGGGTTTGGTTTCTTCTTTGGTAATCTGTGGGCAGGCTGCTTTTTGGTAGGGATGGCGGATCTGGGCATATTTTGGACAGGCAATATACTTCTGGTGGGGGATGGGTAGATAGGCGGGAAATTTGTGGGACAAAATGAGGGGGGATTGGTAGGTTGGGAAGGTTGGTTACAAGGAAAAGATGGTCTGCGGTTATTTGAGTTCTTTGCTAGATAGAACTGTTTGGTGCTTTTGCTTTCACAATGGGTATCTTCTGCCAGAATTCGGTCATATACTTTATCAAAGCATAACAGACGGATATTGTGACAGGAATTTACCAGCAAGTTGAGGGATTGATCAAGTCAAAAACTCTTAAGGAAAAATATAGCAGCCAGAGAGGACAATACACCAATTTTCTCTTCACTATCAGTTATCTCCTGAGCGGCCAGGTTTCCCTGAAGGACAAGTATCTCTCTTGGAAAGCTATGGCGTGGTCACAAATCAAGGAGTTGGGTAGGACAAGTAGGTAGAATAGTTGGTAGACCTGGTCCCCAATCACTATCAGAGAGTCTTCTCTGCATGCTTGTTTGAGTTTTTTGAAGGCGCGGGGAAAGTCCTTGCGGTAGGGAGAGTTCCAAATCCACAGAGTTGAATAATAGATGAACCGCCAGAGCCATCTTCTTACAATATCTTTTTGAGTCTGAATTTTCCTTGATCCATTTCTGATTGAGAAGTTCTTTGTGACCCTTGCTGATAAGCAGATTTTTGAATTCCGCCTTCCATGTGTACCAGTTGTGTTGGGTGAGTATAGGAAGTTTTGACTTGGCCAAGTAGTTGTCTCCAGAATCATCTGAGTCAAGAATTTGAATTTTGGGTCCACCGGAGTGTCAAACTGATGCCATTTTCCCTATAATTTTGAGATTTTACATTTGTTTTTGATCTATGCAAGTGCCAAGATATGTCTCTTGCTACCATGTAAGAGATAGTGACAATCTTTATTGCAGCACCGTTTCAAAAATAGTAAAAATAAAAGGTATTGGTAGATTAGAGAAATGTTTGGAATGGCAGTCTAAATAGCTTAAACAGAGTGGGGGAAAATTCAAGCTTGGACCTCCTCCTCAGTTCCTTTGGGCCCCTCCTGAGCTTTTGGATTTCTTCTGGGGTCTTTGAGGGCGAACTTGAAAGCTTGGATGGATGGAGAGATGAGATATGAGAAGGATAGAAGGAAGAAAGAGATCAAGAGAGAATAAAGAGAAGAGAAAGATATAGAGAGGTAAGACACAGATTGGGCCACTGGATTTTGGAATTGGAGTCAAATTTCAGACAATGTAGTCGGACTTGAAGTTGTAGAAAACCAAGAGGTCAAGTCTGTAGATGCAAATGCTCAACTGAAGAGGGCGCCTACCAAATATCATCAACTTGGTTATCAAGGTTGGAGTCTTCAGCCAAAAATATATTGTAAAAAAAAGGATCAGCTAGGGGATAGGACTAATGGTGAGAAGAATCATTGCCAAATGCACCAAGTTGGTTAGAAGGAAAAGTTGTTCTTTTGTTTTTTTCTCTCTTTTTGGAGTAGTTTTTTGAGTTTTATATAAAAGGAAAAAACTTCCTGGACCAGAAATGGGTGTAGGGAGGGTAATCAACAAATCAAATTACTGGATTAAGAGGCTTATATCATCATTCTGCTTTTGAGATTATTAGCTTGCTTAAATAACTTGGTGACTTTAATAGGAAAATGTCAAGTGCAAAGCTTGAGGGGGAGTCCATCTTGTTTATACTTCTTTGTGTGTTAGCTTAAGAATTGTCTGGCTTAGTTCAGATTAGTTTTGCAGATATTTTAGAAGGGAGTCAGGCGTGATTCTCAACTGCTACAGGTCAGTGAAAATTTCCTTGTGGAGCAGATTTTATTCAATTTGAAGAGGTACAGGATTGTAACTCAAGGGCTAGTGGGCTTTCTGGAGCTTGGAGTGGGATTGTTGCGGGAACCTTCATGGAACACACAATCTTTTACACACTGCACGCTTCTGCATTCCTGGAACACTTTCCAGAATTAGTTCAGAATTCATGCGCGCAGCTAATCTTGCCACGCATTTAGCGGATCCTACCCCATGCACATTTGAATGGACTGATCCCTGCTTCAGGATTTGTTATGACAAATCTGACAACAGGTACCCTTCAAAAGAGCTAAAACCTAGTAGGAACCACCTTTTCTATTTAATATTTTTAAATATGCATGAAAAATGGTCTAAAAACCTTAAAAACTAAATAAAATTATTAAATAATTAATTTTAAAGTATTTTAAATTAAAAATAAAATATCAAGCATTACCAAAACACAGACAGATTGTAATCATTGAAGACCACAAAAACCAAGATGGAGTGGCTGTAAAAAATATTAAAAATTTCCTAAGTGATCAGCAGATGATGGAAAAACAATAAATATCCACATCTGACCACTTCAGTCCAATATCAATAGTAAAAATTAAGGATAAGTACAGGATGAATAAAATGACATAATTAACATAATCACAGATCATGTAGCTAAAATAGTAAAGAAATCCAAAAGATCTGAGGTCAGCTAACTGACAGAACCAAGTGTACATGCAAAAGATTTGCTGGCTGGCCTCCTAGCCTCAGCCCAGGACCAGAACCCTCTCTATGTGCACTGAGAAGCTCTTTCTCACCCCAAAAATGTATTTATACAGACCTCTTTGGATCTTTTTTTCCACATCAGTTTTACCAGAAATTTATTATTATCAATCACATTTCATTGTTAATCAAGTGCTTATAAATAGATATGCAAGTTATTTATGACTTAGTCTGCAGTATTATTATCATTTCCCAAAACCAATCAACCTGATTCATTAAATTACATTCAAGCAATCAACACCATCTGCTCTGACAAGCTTTACCTGAATCTTTGCAGGATTTCTGTGGATTATTGCTCAGAGTAAGTTGATCCCTTCCTGCCTTGGCTTTTGTTCTTTTTTGCCTGGACATATTAGTGGATAAGTCCTTAGAAGGCACCCATCATTTTTCCAAGGTTCTTAAACTGCCCAAGGAGGTCCCTAGAAGAGAGGTTGATTTTCTATGAAGATCACCAGTATCACCAGTAGCATAATACTGTGGCAACTCTTTTAATAACATATTGAAAAAAATTTTGAACCAAAACAAGTAAACCTTGCACCATCTCTTAACATATTAATTATTTGAGCTTTTTAATTGTTTATCTTAGGAATATTATTATTCCAGTATTTTTATCACTCTCTGTAGCTCAAGGACTGCAAGGTTCCTGGTATCAGGGTGCTGACAATATGAAAGTTCTGGGAGAATTGGAATTTATGTAGCATATGAAATTTTTGGAAAAATCGAAGTTTATGGGGTATATAGGTTTCTATAATGGTGTGTCAGAGTCAGAAAACATACCATTGTTTTAATAGTTTTTCAGAAAAATATGCGAATTTCAAACACCCCCTTCTAATTAGCAATAAAAAAAATTCACTCATTTCACATGAGGAGTGTCAGACAACAGGGAAAAAACAAAGGAACATGCTAGCATCTGCCTGCCTGTAATTTTGGTGTTGATGAAAGAAATAAATCTGGTTTAACCAAAGGTTGAGAAAACAATATCTAAAAAAGAAACAAAATGTAACCCTTTCCAAAAAGACAAAAAATTCAGTCCTAATTATAGTACAATGCACATGCCTCCCAGGTTCAACAAAGTACATTAGCTTCAAATTTCAAGGAAATTAAATTCAAGCTATTTACAAGGAAAATGATAAAAAATGAAGAAAAATTATGAAAACTAATTATTTTGGTGGTGTAGATAATAGGGCATTTAACTTCCTCTATTGTGCCAACAAGATTTTCTGCTGAATTGTAGAATTGACAAGACCAGATGAGCGCATCAATGGACTGCTTTAATTGACACAGAAAGATAATTTTGAAATTTTATATTCATAATTATTCATCAAACCTATCATTCATCTAAATATATTCCAGCTAAAGAAATTCAGAGATTGATTTTAACTTTATCACTTATTTAAAATTTTACCAAGCTTAAAAAATTTTGACAGGAATAATCCCACACAAAAATACAAAAAATCAAACTGACTCTTAACCAGTGGAAAGTTTTTTCAATTCTTGTTCAAACTCAATACACTTGGAGTTTCATCCCACTTTTATTTGATCTTCTCTCTTCTTTTTTCCAGCTCTTGTTTTCCAACATTCTCTAAAAAATGTATGAAATCATTCATTGATCTCTTTTAATTTACTTTTTTGTTTTCCAAGACTTTATAAAACAACAAAACAACTATGGCCGGGAACCAGCTTTAATTAAACCAACCAAAACAAAAGTTGGATTAAGATTTCATATCAAAACCAAAAAATGAATTCATTTGGAGTATTTATTGGAAATTTAAAATCTTAGTTATGATTTATGCTGTTCAAACATGGGGGGGGATCTTTAGAAATTCATTTTTTAATAACTTTGGAAAACAGGATCAAGGGAAGATTTCAACATGAAAACTGAACAACAATGAAAGGTTCATTTTTCAAAATAACTTGAATTCATTCAGAATACAAACACCCAAAAATATTTCTGATTGGGGATTGTTTGCTTGTATTTTGTTTTGAATTTTTTTTAGTTTTGTGGCGGAAAAAGCCTTTATGAATAAATTTGATTGAAATGGAGTATGATTCATTTGCAGAAAAAAATTAAACCCAATTATGAAAAAGGTGTTGGAGCCATGCACAAGGATGGTGTTTATATGCATGCAATATATTTCTTTTCAATCCTGAATGCATATAGTGTCCCCCAGAACTTTGAGCATTGGTCTGGGGGGAATTTCTGTCTCTATATTGAAAATTTTGTGGAATTAATTCATATTGGGCATCTTTTAAACAGAAAATTAAACACCAATTCCTATATTTTCAACATGGAGAACTCCATCAACTCTGGCCTTTAATTTTATCTTTAAGGGGCTGAAAATCAACTGCCCAAATTTTGAATACCTTGGATTTTTTCCCCTCTTTTCCAAGAGAAAGGCTAAAATTATTTTTTCTGAATCACATCTACCTGTAAGAATTTTAAGATCAATTTCAAAGAAAGTGACAGGTGCATACTAATAAAACCAAATTCCACTCATAAAAACTTCTAGAACATTCATAAGTTGAAAATATATTTACCCAGGTTTTTTTAAGGTTAGGATGCAGGGAGTTTTGATGTTTGGAAGTGGTATACTAATTCCTTGGGGGAATTAGCCCAGGAGGGAAGGAGAGGCCAGTATATGTGAGAGCTGAGAAGGAGGCCTTGAGGGATGAGTTGCTGGTGTTGCATGTTGGAGTTCCCATGGTATTACATGTTGACTGATTGAGCTGGAGGCTATAGTTCACTAATTGGGTGATGGGCCTATCCAGGAAGGTTTGACATTGAATGATCTGGATTACAGGGAGTATGGGCTGAACCAACAGTGGACAGTATGTACTATGTATATACTAAGTGTAATATGTACTACCTCATATACCAATTGGGTTGAGGGGAGATGGAGGATGTACCAAGCCATGGAGAGAGGTAGAGATCCTGAGAAGGTTGAGTGAATAACATGATAAAGTGGCAAGGTGTACATGGAAATAGAGATCATATCATACAAGGAGAGGGTGAAGCTGGTGGAAGAGGTTGGATTGCTTTATTTCAATGAGTGTCAGAGCTGCTGTTATGACAGTACCCCCCCCCCGGAAAGGGAAGGGGTAGCTCCCGATGCCCAGAAAAGGATGTGCTGGAGGTGAATACTGAGTTCTGTTGTACTTGCTGATTGCAAGCTGGGAGTCTTGGAATAAAGGTTTAGTAGCTTGAAGTTGGTGAAGAATTGAACAGGTTTGGGGGCTCGAAGTCTGAGAAGTTTGAAGTTTGACAAAACAAAATGGAATTTTTGAAATTCTAACTAGGGGAGTTGAATCTGGCAAAGCTGATCAAACCAATTTCAAAGCTGGAAACAGCTTGCAAAGTGACCATCAAAGCTGTTGAAGTTGAAAAAGGGAGAATTGGATTTTTTTAAGTTCTATGAAAAAAAAGGACTTGTTTGAAGTTCAACCTAGGGGAGATGAACCTGGAAGAGCTGATCAAAGCAATTTTGAAGGTGGAACTGCCCATCAAAATTCCTTTCAAAGCTTTCAAAGATTGAAAAAGGAAGAATTGGATTGTTCAAAGTTCTATGAACCAAAATGGACTTGCTTGAAGTTTGACCTAGGGGAGATCAACCTGGCAAAGCTGATTGAAGCAATGTTAAATCTGGGAATGCCTGGGGAAGTGCCTGTCAAAGCTGTCAAAGTTGAAAATGGAAGACCTTGGTTTCTTGAAGTTTGAAAAACCCAGGTGGACCCTTTTGAAGTTCTAACCAAGCCATTTGAACCTGGTGAACCTGGTTGAAGCACTTTCAAACCTGTGGAAGCCTGTTGAAGTGCTTGTTCAAGCTGTCAAAGTTTGAAAATTGAAGAATTTGGTTTTGAAAGTTTGACAAGCCCAGGTGGACCCCTTTGGAGTTCTACCCAAGCAAGTTGAACCTGGTGAACCTGGTTAAAGCATTGTTGAACCTGTGGAAGCCTGTCAAATTGCCTGTCAAAGCTTTCAAAGTTTGAAAATGGAAGAATTTGATTTTTTTGAAGTTTTAAAAACCCAGGTGGACCGGTTTGAATTTCTACCCAAGCAAGTTGAACCTGGTTAACCTGATCAAAGCACTTTCAAACCTGTGGAAGCCTGTCAAAGTGCCTGTCAAAGCTGTCAAAGTTCAAAAACGGAAAAATTTGATTTTTTGAAGTTTGACTCACCCAGGTGGACCCGTTTGAAGTTCTAACCAAGCCAGTTGAACCTGTTGAACCTGGTTGAAGCACTGTCAAACCTGTGGAAGCCTGTTGAAGTTCTTGTTAAAACTTTCAAAGTTTGAAAATTAAAGAATTTGATTTTTATAAGTTTGACAAGCCCAGGTGGACTTGTTTGAAAGTCTACCCAAGCATGTTGAACCTGGTGAACCTGGTTAAAGCACTGTTGAACCTGTGGAAGCCTGTAAAAGTGCCTGTCAAAGTTTTCAATGTTTGAAAAGGTAAGATTGGATTTTGAAGGGGGCTGAGAGGCTTTTCTCCTTGGAAGGGAGATGATGAGAGCTTTCCTGGAGAGAATGGAGGAGTAATTTGGATTTGGGGGAGGTAGATAGAAGGAATAAATATATACAAAAAGAAGTAGAAGCAGAAGAATGAAAAGATAGAAGAGGGAGTTCATATGGAGGCAAAAAAGGTTTGGTGTGGAAGAGAAGGGAGAAGGAAAAGAGGAGGTTCTGGAGAAAGGTTGAAGATTTTGGAAGTATTTGAGATGAATGCTTGTGGAAGGTTCTGGTTTATTGAAGATTTGTTTGAAGTTTTGATGGTGATGAATATGCAGAAGTGAAGTTGGAGGGTTTGCAGGAATTTTTTGGGATGGATGATTGAAGATAATTATGATTTGATTTTGATGGATTTTAGGATTGATTATTTGAAGGAAGAAGGAACATAAGGGATGGAAAAGGAAAATATAGATGAACTGAAGGATATTATGATTTGGAAGTATTTTTTGATATGATATGTAGGATGAAAAGGACTCTTTGGAAGGTGTAGGATAGGAAGGAAAAAATTTTATTCATTATTTATATTTTCTTTTGGATTTTATTTTGGAATTGATTGATTGAAAGGAGTTGAGTTTTTTGATGATTGAATGTTTTTGAAGGATTTTATTTTGATTGGGGATAAATGGACTGAGTTGTGATTGAGAAGTGATGGTGATTTGAATTTGGATTGGGGAAACAATTATAGAATGAGTTTTTTTTTGAATGATGAATAGATTTCAATTGGTGGATGAAGCAGGGAAATCCAGTGGTGGTGAAGTTGGATGTTGGTTCCCAGAAGGTAGTTGATGAGATTTAGGATGGATGAATGGATGGATGGATGGATGGATGGATGGATGGATGGATTGATAGATGGATGGATGGATTTGTTGATCAGGGTTTTGGATTTGAAGCATGAGTGCCTAATTTTTCCAAAATAAGAAAAGGTTCCCAACCAACGCTTAAAAAATCTATCTTGGAAGGTCTGTCAGTAGTGATTTTCTTTTCAGATATTCATACTTAATTCCCAGGATGGATGCCTTTTGTAATTCAATTTCTAACAAGGTCAGCATAGTTCTTATACTTATCCATAGGCTGTTTTGATCTTGATCAAGGAGTTTGGTTTATAGAATGAGTATTTCTAGCTTTAGTTAGTCAGCATTTTGTGTATACCCACTTTAACCATGAGCAGGAGTGAGCAGCTGTAGGAATCTGGATAATTGTTAGTCACTCCATCCCATTTCTTCAATCTTATAATAATATCTTGGAGTAACTTTTTAGATTTTTGATTTATTATCAATTCAATAATTTAAGCTTCAAGAATTTTCAAAGATAGGTAAGAAAGTTCAGAAGTTTCCAATTCTTCAGGATTCTGTTCAGAGTAAGTGTTCCCCTGTCTGGAAACATGTTGTCCCAACGTGACAGGAGGCTGGGTGGAATCAATGAAGAACTTCCAAAGACTTTAAGTGAGTTTTGAAGAAGGAAAGGAGTTTCATGAAATACCCTTGTCTTCTGATGAGAGCTGTCTAAGACATCAAAATACTTTTAGAGAAGAAAGATCATTTTGGAAATCAAAGGCCTGTGATGCTTAAGGGGCAAGCACCCTGAGATCAGTTTTGGTGAGGATGGTAGAAACTAAGAAGAAAGTCATTGAAAGTCATTGGAGGAATTGGGTGAAGGCTCTCCTTTATAACAGCATCAGGTTTGGAAAAATTAACACATAATTGTAAACCACTATCCTTCTTCTTGAAATGAAAAAAGGACAGGTGCTCCAGTGCCTGAAGTGCTGAGGTTGGATGAAACCTTTCTCTACATTCTCTTTTATGTAGGCTTGTGGGTTTGAACTTTCATTTTGAGGTGGTGAATAGAAAGATCCAACTGGAGACAATGGACCTTCCAGTTTGATGTGGTATTTTTAAGTGCGGTGAAAAGGATGGTGATCTGCTTTAAACATGGATAGAAATGCTAGTAAAGAATGGTAATCAGCAGTAACTCTCTTTAAAACTGTTTCTGATTCTTCAGGGACTTCATCAGTAACAAAGATAAAAATCAGCAGAATTAACCAATTGTATGTTATGCAAGGATGAATCCAATATATCTTCCTCCTGTGAAGAATAAAGGATCAATGAATATCCAAGCATGTGGAAAGAGTGTTGAACTCAAGGAAATCAGAATTTGTGTTGGGGAATTGCAAAAGGTTCTGAAGTAAGGGTAAATTCATTAGGCTGTAGCACCAAAGGCAGAGTTGAGGGAGGGACAGCTGTAGGCAGTTTAGCCAGGTTGATTTCAACAGGATTGGAGGAAATTTCAGTGGTTATTTGGTGTCTTGAGGTGATCATCCCCATCTTCCAAGTTTGCCTCTGGATTCCAATGATGAAGAGAGTAAATTCCCAGGGTGATGTATTCATGGAATGGTGCATTGACTTAAAGTAGTTCCCATTCAAATCTAGGATAGGAATATAGTAAAACCATTTGGGAAGTAGATTTGATGAGCTTGGATTTGAAAAGATGAATATTTTGGCCCAGAAGGAAAGATATGTAAGTTATAGATACTTTTGAACCATTGGATTGACCATTACCAATTGATTTGAAACTGAATCAAACAAACAATAGAGATAAGCCTTAAAAAAGATGAAGAAAAGGGTGAGCCTAATCTTTTTTTTGTTTTAGGGTAGTACTGGAAGGTGCTGGATTTGGAGAAGAAGATGAGTTGACAGGTTTCTTTCTAAAGTCTTCTTTCTTTTGTTTACCAGCACAATATAAGCATGAGCCTTCCCTCTCTCTTCTTGCCTTTTCATCTGCCTTGAGTTTTCCATCTGGAACTATGTCCAAAGAGGGTATGGTAAATTTTTTAGTTGAAGTTGACTTTTCTGGGGACTGGTCATGCTCCCTACCCTCACTGCTACCCTTGTCAGGCTGATTAGAGGTAGATTGAGATTGATAAGAACTGTGGGGATGAGAATTATTGAGAGAAGAAGATTTTTCTTTTACCTTCATGATACCTTGTATCATAGTCCAAAAATATATCCATAAGATCCTGGAGAGTTTCTTGAGAGCCATTGTATCCTGCTAGTTGGTCCGGAAGGCGTGAAGGAAGGCTTTGTCAAAAATTGAAGTACAAGGCTCTATCACCCCACCCAGAGACTTTGGTCATAAGTTATCAAAATTCAGTGATGTGGGTTGAAGCATAGCCAGAGTCCTTCATCTTCAAGTTCACCAGTTCCTCTTCAGCCTTGAAGACTTCTAGTCTGTTGCCAAAGAGGGTGTGAAGTTGCTCTGCGAAGTGGGACCATGAGTTGAGGAGGAAAGAGGGCTCTTTGTTGAAAAGATGAGCCAGATGGGGTTGGACCCATCAATGTTCACTTCCAGAGAGGTAGGAAGCTGCAAAGAGTACTTTCTTCTGGTCCACACTAAAAGTTCCTTCAGCATTTGCAAAAATGAGTTCACAAGATTGGAGGAATGGATGGATTTTTCTAGGCTTGTTGCCTTCAAACTTATCTGGAGCATTCATGGAAGGAGACTTGAAGGTGCCAGAGTGAGAAGTACTGGTTGATGGAGGTTGAGAAAGTGTTGCCAAAGCAGAAGTCATGGTCTGGAGGAGGGCTAAGAGATTTGGGTCCACAGAAGATGTTGGAGGACCAGGGTTTGCAGTGGAAGTTCCTTCCTCATCCTTGTCTTCCGGAATAAGGATGATGCTGGGATCATAAGATGGAGAATCTAATCCAAAGCCTGCTTGGGGATATTTACCAATTACACAATTAGTGATATGACTAACTGCAGGTGGGGCATGAGAAAGGGAAGCTCTAGGAGGAGCTGGAGGAAGGATACAAGTGTCCATGGAAGTGGAGAATGCTGGCATTGGAAGTTTTGAAGGGGTTCTCCCACATATACAAGCTTGAGGAGTTGACTGATCCTGATTGGAGATGTTGATGACAGAACCTCTGCCTCTTGCTGCTCTGGTGAGAGGTGGACTTGAAATGAATGAAGTTTGTGCATGTTGGGCTGGCATGGTGTCCAAACACAAAAGAGATGAGAAATGACCCAAAAAAATTACCCAGAGAAGATTTGAGGAAGAAGGCCCATTTTCAATGAAGAAAGTTCCCAGAAATTTCAAAGGAAGGGGGCGCCAAAAGGGCATCAAAGGGGGGTCAAAGGGGGGTTGAAGGGGCGCCTGAGGGCCTCAAAGGGCATCTTAGTTGCGTTGAAATGGAATCAAAGAGGCGTCCAGGAAGGATTGAAGAAGTGTAGGAAAAGCTTTGAAGAAAAGGTTTGAAAGGGGTCAACAATGGTTGAAGGCGCGTCAAAGGCGTTGAAGAGAAGTCAAAGGCGTTGAATAGAAGTCAAACACGTGTCAAAGGCATCAAAGAGAAGTCAAAGGCGTGTCAAAGGCGTCAAAGAGAAGTCAAAGGCGCGTCAAAGGTGTTGAAGAGAAGTCAAAGGCGCATTGAAGGCGTCAAACAGAAGTCAAAGGCGCGTCAAAGGCGTCAAAGAGAAGTCAAAGGCGTCAAGGAAAAGTCGTGGGCGCATCAAAGGCGCCTCAACCGCGTTTAAGGCGCGTCGAAGCAGTGTCAAATCAGGTCAAAGCTGAGTCAAAGCGTCAAAGTACAGTCAAAGGCGCGTTGAAGGCGTCAAAGGGCGTCAAAGGACGCCGCAGGGCGTCATATTTCCATTGAATTGGTGTCAAGAGGGCGCCTAGGAATGGTTGAAGAAGCGTTGAATAATCTCTTGAAGGAGTGTTGAAAAGGAGGGTTGTGTTAGGTTAAGAGAATATGAATTTGGGATCACAGAGATAAGGAAAGGTGTGGTAGCTTGAGAAGGGGTAGATCAACCTGGTTGGAGAGGCCAGGAGGGACTGAACTCAGGGTGTGTTGGTGAGATGATGATAATAATTAGTGGTTGATTGCAAGTATCAGAAAGAGAAGTTTAAATAGTGAAAACTAGAGAACCCATGAAAGTGAGTCTGAACAGATGAAGAAGAATATTCCTATGAGTCAATAAAAAAATCCGGACAAGGAGAACAAGGAACACTGATGAAATGAGTCTGGACATGGACAGGTTGGTAAAAGGCCTGAGGTCACAACAGTGGCAAACAGGAGACATAAGTCAGACACCAAGATAACATATCAATCATAAACCAGAGAGCAACAAACAGCAACAACACTGGGACATAAAGAGGAGATTGTGACCTGAACTATCAATTATAACATCAACATGTATTGATAAAGCTTATGAGATGAGGTTGTAATAGATGAGAAAGATGGAGTGGGGAATATCCGGATGAAAGATTAAGAGCAGAGTAATTTACTATCTCAACAGGTTGAAGATGTTGAAAAGTAAAATTGAGGGATTTGGCCAATGAGAAGTTGACAAAGGGAATGAATAGATTCTGCAGGAGTAACCACAACTTGTATAGCACTCCTTTGGAAATGTGAAAGGCTGCACATTGTTCATCTCAATCACACACTGGTCCACAACATGCTTAGGCAGTATTATCCAAGTTCAAAAATGGTTTGGGATGGAGTTGGTTGAAGGTGATGATTGGAGAGGTAGAGAGTGGGCAGTAATTAAGGGGAAGGAATAATTATAATGTCACAACTGCCCCTGGCAAGCAAGGGGCTGAAGGCACAGGCACTACTACTCATAGAACTCAAGGATGATTTTTTGGAATTGCAAAGAAGAAGATGAGAGGAGGAGTACAAGTGATGAGAAGATGTAAGGATGGAATCAAGAAGCCCAGGAGAAGGTTGTTGAATCCTATAAGAGTAACACCAGGAAGGGACAAAGTGATATGAGTTTAGCAGGCTGCGTGAAGGTTGTCTTGTGCTGAGATGACCCCTACTAGCAGAGGGACTAACCAGTAAGAAGTAGTATACTAATTCCTTGGGGGGAATTAGTCCAGGAGGGAAGGAGAGGCCAGTATATGTGAAAGCTGAGAAGGAGGCCTTGAGGGATGAGTGCCTGGTGTTGCAGGTTGGAGTTCCGACAGTATTGCATGTTGGCTGATTGGGCTGGAGGCTGTAGTTGACTAATTGGGTGATGGGCCTATCCAGGAAGGTTTGACTTGGAATGATCTGGAGTCCAGGGAGAATGGGCTGAACAGACAGTGGAGAGTATGTAATATGTATATACTAAGTGTAATATGTACTAACTCATATATCAATTGGGTTGAGGGGAGATGGAGGATTTACCAAGCAATGGAAAGAGGTAGAGATCATGAGAAGGTTGAATGAATCAGATGACACAGTGGTGAGGTGTACATGGACACAGAGATTATACCATACAAGGAGAGGGTGAAGCTGGTGGAAGAGGTTGTATTGCTTTAGGTGAAGGAGTTTCAGAACTGCGGTTATGACTCAAACCACCCTCCTCACCCCAGCAAACCACTGCTCCACCCATTTCTCCCCCTCACCAAACACCTCCACCTCCACCTCAAAGTACCCTGCTCTCCTCCTTCTCCTGCTTCTGCTCCCCACTTGTCAATCACACAAACCTCCAAGTCCCTCATCTCCTCCATCTACTCCTCCCTTCAATCAATCAACTGGCCAATGCCTCCTCCTCCTCCTTTCATCATTAGGACCCCTCCTCCTCTGTTTGCTCCAGTATGTTTAGTCCCTCCTGCTCCTCCTCCCCCATCCCCTCTCCCCCTGACAATTTATTTGTGATCAATTGCTTGATTGATTTGTGATTGATCACTTGATCAATTCGCAATCAATAACTTGATAAATTTGCAATAAATAACTTGATCAATTTTGAATCAACTGCCAGATTGATTTGTGATTAATCACTTCATTCAGTTGCAATCAATCTCTTGAAAATTTTGAAATTGATCACTTATCAATTTTCAATTATCCTTTGATCAATTTGAAAGTAATCCCTTGATGAATTTTCAATAAATCCCTTGATCAATTTGCAATTAATCCCTTGATCAATTTGCAATTTATACCATGATCAATTTGCAATTGATCCCTTGATTGATTTTCATTTGATTCCTTGATCAATTTGCAATTCATCTCTTGATCAATTTGCAATTCATCCCTTGACCAATTTGCAATTGATCCCTTGATCAATTTTCAATTGATCCCTTAATCAATTTGCAATCAATCCCTTGATCAATTTGCAATTGATCCCTTGATCAATTTTCAATTGATCCTTGGATCAATTTGCAATTGATCCCTTCATCAATTTGCAATCGATCCCTTGATCAATTTGCAATTGATCCCTTGATCAATTTGCAATTGATCCCTTGATCAATTTGAAATTGATCCCTTGATGAATTTGCAGTTGATCCCTTGATCAATTTGCAATCTATCCCTTGATCAATTTGAAATTTATCCCTTTATCAATTTGAAATTGATCCCTTGATCAATTTGAAATTCATCCCTTGATCAATTTGTAATTGATACCTTGATCAATTTGTAATTGATACCTTGATAAATTTGAAATTGATCCCTTGATCAATTTAAAATTGATCCCTTGATCAATTTAAAATTGATCCCTTGATCAATTTAAAATTGATCCCTTGATCAATTTAAAATTGATCCCTTGATCAATTTAAAATTGATCCCTTGATGAATTTAAAATTGATCCCTTGATCAATTTAAAATTGATCCCTTGATCAATTTGAAATTGATCCCTTGATCAATTTGAAATTGATCCCTTGATCAATTTGAAATTGATCCCTTGATCAATTTGAAATTGATCCCTTGATCAATTTAAAATTGATCCCTTGATCAATTTAAAATTGATCCCTTGATCAATTTAAAATTTATCCCTTGATCAATTTGCAATTCAATTCATTCTTAAGACTCAACCCATTCAAAGTATACGGTTCGGAGGGAACAAGATGGGAGGAGATGGTTTTACAAACTTACAGAGAAAAGGAAAGAATAGGGCTTGCAACCCTCAAAATGTTATACAATGAATCAAATCCCTTCTTAATCCTCAACCTAATTGTAGTATTTGGATGGGAGGGAAAAAGATGGGAGATGATGGTTTGGCAAACATACAGAGACAGGGAAAGAATAGAGCTTGTCATAATTGGCTAAAGAGTCAATGTTTTTATTGATAGTTCTTGGATTTCTTCATCATCTTTCTTGATGAAAGGGCCAGCTTACCTTTGTTTTATCCTTTAATTCATTTTCCATCAGGAGATAACCATTAACCTTAGAGGATGGTGGTTAGAAAAATTTTGTTTTCTTGTTGGATCCAAAGCAAGCGTCATAGTTGGAGGGAATTTTGAGCCAGTATACCAGGATGATGTGATCAGCTCTCTTGAGCTTACTTGAGCCTTTGGAAGCTGGTTGGGGAGGATTTTTTTGTATAGTTCATGGGGGATGTTTGCTTGGGAGGATGGATTTTTGGGTGGAATTGCAGGGGGACATTTTCTGAGGGGCCATTTGAAAAAAGTAAGATGGATGAAGGGATGAAGCAATGAGAGCAATAAAGAAATGAGAGTTAGGATGTGATGAAAGAAATAAATTGATAAGAGTGATGAATTGATGAGAGGGTGAAAGTGGTGAAGGTGATGGAGTGACAAGAGAAATAAATTGATGAGAGTGATGAAGTGAAAATTCTTTTATTTTTCATTCAAATCATGACCTTCCTCAATCAATTGTTCAAAAATTCAATTTTGACAGTTTTTAAAATGATTGAAAATCAGAAAAAAGATTGATGGTTCTATTGAATATCAACAAAAACATGGGCCTGAAAAATTTGAAAAAGTTGAGGAATATTGTTGTAGTATAAATGAAGTAGCTAATAACACTCTCAAAATAATATTTTTTCTTAAATAATGATCTTGTGAGAAAATCTTTCAAAGCTTAAAGCCTTAATGAGATATTCTTTCAAAACTTGGGTTTTTATGAAAGTTTTGATGCATATACAGGCCCATCATTGTGAGTATATTAGTTCAAACAACAGGTTTTAAAACAGTATATAATTTCTTTTATTTCTTGAAATGAATAGGGATCCAGCTGGAGTGAGAATTTATTCCCAATTTCAAGATCCAGGCTTGGAGAAGTGACATTCTCCCAAAATGGATTATGAATTAACAAGAATGAAAAAATTCAATTAATTAGGATGATCTATATAAGACTGTTTTTTAGATCATAAATCACCAGCTATTTTAAAGAAACCTTGATTTAAAATCAAAACTACTTGCAAGCATAAATAATAGGGTGTATAAGAGCTAAAAAACCCCCCTTTAGAAACCCACCATTTTTATTTGACCAAAAATGCCATTTTAATGGCAGGTTTCTGAAATAAAAATACCCCCTAACTGGCGTAGTCCAAAATGGTGTGTTTCATGGAAATGGCTGATTTCAAACATCAAATTACCAATTATGCATCATCATCCATCCACCATCCATTTAATTCAAAAACCCATCAACACTGCCACATCAGAAAGTCAGGTCATGAGACCATCCTCCTCCTCCTCAGCACCCTCTACTTCTTCTTCACCTTCACCTTCAACTTCTGCAGCAGTTATCAATTCCAGTGATCCATTATCAGATCAAATTCAATTCATTTTACTCATCAAATCTTTTCAAATCTCACCCCTTCCCAACCAAAATGATCTCATCATCCAATATCTTCATTTTATCCTAATCCCATTGAATCCTTGAGATCCACTCAATCATCAAATTTGAATTTATCAAAATCCATTCACTTACTTCCTCATGCTTTTAGTACTTAAATTTTAATAAGCCTACCCCATCATTTGATCCATAATCCCTCATCCCTGCCTCATTAGCTCCTCTAGTCTTCATAAATTCCATTCTATCTCCATCAATCCTTCCAAAGCATTATCTCAGGCTCATAAAATCTTTCCTACTCTCCTTCTCCATCAACTCCTTCCCCTTGTTTCAGATCTCTCATCAAATTTTCAGTAGCCTCCCTCATCTATGTACCACTCCTTCCTCTCCATTAGTCCACTCAATCCTTCTCCTTTGATCTCTCTGGTCTATTTCACTCCTTTCCTCCAAATCTTGTCCAGTTATCATCTCACCTTGATCAACTCTGAACCTTGATCAAACCTATCTTCAAGCTCATCAGATCTAAAAGCCCAATTTTACCCTTTTTGGGGATGATTGAGCTGGCTAGTTCATTTTTATGTTTTATGATGAGAGCCTGTAATCTTTTAATGGAGCAGGAGAAAGTGGGATGCTGATCAAAAATCATGGGTTTATGCAAATCTAAGGCTGCGCAATTAATGGATTTGAGAGCAATTAAATTTAGATGGTCAATAACTGATCATGAATTGTTGACAAGTTAGGATCAACAAATGTTTCCAAGTTTGATGTGCACTCTGAGCACCCAAGATGATCCAGTTCATTTCTTGACTGGTAGGGTTAGGTACCATTATCAAGAATTCCTGTGTGGCCGGTTAGTTTGGAACTTTCTGAATCCAATCCAAAAGGATTCCAATATACATGGTCCTATTGAACCAACCTTTCAAGCTATTTTTGTCTTGAGGTGGACCCTTTTGATCCTCAATGGGTCATCCCCAAGTTCACCAAACAAAACAGCTATTTTTCAAATTGTTACATTCAGATTTCTGGTATTAAAATGTCCTGTTACCATGCCCAGAAGATCAAAATTGCCACCAGAAAATGTCATCAAGTTTTTCCAACCTATACCAACATCATCAATTCATGTGCTGATCTACCCACTCCCAATTAATCCAATCATCTCAACAGTCCCAGTACTCATATCTTCCTCCTTAATAACACTGGTAAGAATCTCCAGCAATGGCTTTGGTTCTCAAAATCATCATAATGATAACAAGCAGAAAAATCAAGGTAGTCTCTTTAATCTTGCTGGCTTTGTCACCAAGAACCATCCCACCCCCTCATTTTCGGGAATTGGATGTGATTTGGAAGGTGATCCAGCCTTATTCTTGTATTCCAAGAAAGGTTCCAAGAAGCATCTCTGTGTCCTCACCAACATGATTTTTTCTGCTTCTTTCTATCCTGAGTCAGTTGTTGATTCATTGACCATTTTCAAGCTGGAGGGTCACTTCAAGGGTCTCATTAATGAGAGGTTGGAATTCTGAATTGAAATATAACCTTTCCCTCAAGGGATTCATCTTGGTCACTCCAGATGAAGGGACCAAGTGCAATATTTTGGGATGGTTAGTAGGCATCAAATCAGGATTTTTATTTTAAAGAAGGCTGCAAGGATTCAATTAAAATCCAGAAAAAATGAATGTTGAGATGATGAACTCCAATGCTGAAAGTATGTCTTCTGATCATCTCAGTGGAGTAGTCCCTCTCATCCTCTCCTCATTCCATCCAGTCTCACCATTTTACTTCCCATGAACTAAAATCTTGTGAATTCTCTCTAGGTGAAGGCAACTTGATCTTTCCTGCTCCTCAACTGTGTGATGAAATTCTAGTCTGTCCAGTTTGAAGTATAAATTGAATCCACACTTCTCAATTCACTTACCCCCAAAAAAGGAATGATTTTCTTTGTTTTTGTTAAGGTAATCTTAAATTCACAACTCATTTGAGTTTTTGACACAACTCAAAAAAGTCCTGTAGCTTTCTAAAAAACTAAAATTGAGCTGTATAGCCTCTGCAAAACTTGAATGTAGTGGTGTGGCCACCACACAATGGTTTGGTTTTGTGAGGCACCACATGTGACTACATTCAAGTTGTGTGGGGTTGTAAAAAACTTGAATGTATTTGTGTTCTGTTCCACACAACTACAAGTGTTGTGGGCCAAAAAAAAAAATAAACTAAAAAAACTAAAAAAACCAAAACAAACTAAATAAAAGTACAAAAAAAACAGAAATCAACCCAAAAATCAAAAATGTTGATTTTTGGTTAAAAAAACAAAAAAATTAAAAATAAAATAAAAAAACAATGGGTGATGTTAAATTGATGGCTCAAATGATCCCTGTGGCACAGCTACACAGCTAAACCTGAGCCGTGCAGACCCCACATGATTTGAGTGTGGTTGGGCTGTACTCCTCATGGCACCAGACCACCTTGTGGTGGCTGCAGGACTACATTTGAGCCATGTAGAGCCCCACATGCCTCAAATGTAGTCTTTTTGTTGTCCCACATGGTCAGCTCGACCACATTTGAGTCTTGTGGGGCTCTAAACGGCTCCAATGTAGTTGTGTAGGTCTCTACACAGCTCAAATGTAGTCATTTGGGGCTCTACATGGCTCAAGTGGAGTTGTGTAGCCATGCAACACAGCTTCAAGTCTAGTGGGCAAAAAAACTAAAAATAATAAAAAAAGGGTATAAAATAAACCAAAATAAAATAAATAAAAATACAAAAAAAAAACAGAAACCAACCAAATTATCAAAAAAAAAATTGATTTTTTGGTTAAAAAAACAAAAAAATAAGAAATAAAATAAAAATACGTAAAAATAAATAAATAAAAAGAAAAAAAAGAAAAACTGAAGAAAACCAACTTTTTGTCTTCAGATTCAAGTAGAAAGTTCAAGTTCAAATTCACTAGCCCTAAAGTAAAAGGGCCAAAAAATGCAAGAAGTGTTTTTACCATCCCTAAAGTAAAAGAGCCAAAACAATACCAGTCTCTTGAACAGTCAAAAAATAAAAGTAGTCTTTTGAACAGCCCTAAAGTTTAAATGCCAAAAAAATAAGTCTTTTGACCAGCCCTGAAGTAAAAACACCAAAAAAAAGGTCAACTTGTGTTAAGCTGATCCCATCACAAGCTTAACACAAGTTAAGCTTGTCATGGGATCAAACCAAAACAAGATTAACACAAGTTGAGCTTGTGATGGGATCAGCCCAACACAAGTTTAACTGACTTACAATTAAAATCTCATTCAAAACACTCATCGTAATGATGTTAACTCAAAACACTCAAAATAATGATGTTCAAAATGTGGTAATGGTTTATATTAATAAAATTAAAATATCAGCATGTTATACCCAAACCAAATGATGAAATTGGTCTATAAGTTAAATTAAAACTCAAGTGGTATTCGAGGTGATCAACCCAATAAGCTGCTTTTTTATAGATCATGCAATGTGGTTTGGAAACAATGGGAAGGATTGGAATCACATCTCCCTTAATTACAAGCTGGACCCAATATTTTGTGTTAAAAAAGAAAAGGAAGATGGGATCTGATTGTTCTTTTACACCCATTTTCATAGGATTAAAAGAACAATGTTATTCCAATTAAATGAAAAATATTGGTCTTCCATAAGTATCAGCTGTTATTTGACCCATTTAAAGCTTTGAAAGCCATTTTGAACAGGGAATCTTTTCATTGATGTCATTGAAATCAAGTCTTTGTTCTATATTTTCAACATCTTTACTGCTGCCAAGGATCTTAGAATAGCACCCCTTATTTTTCCTCAATGTTTCAAGCATTTCTTTCCAGAATTTCAACCATCCATCCTCATCATGCAAAAGTGATTGATCAATGAATCTAAAACCAAAATTCCCATCACCAACTGGGTCCCAAACCTCACCCAAGAACCTATGTAAGTTCTGAGGTATTTGATTGACGTAATTTGCTTCCTAAAATCAAAAAGTAGTCAGCCAAAGTTCTAATCTCATTAAATGAATCATCAATCACCAAAGATGAGCATCTGCTTGACTCCTCCATTGGGTCTTCTTCATCCTTTGAAAAGGAATCGGATTCCAATGGTTCCAAACCCAATGAAATTTCAGTCCCTTCCACTGAACAATATAATTCAGATGAAGAGCATTACTTGGACTATAAAAATTTCTCAATGAGTTCATTAAACCAAAAAAATTAACCCTTCAAAAAATAAAATACTTTAAATCATTTATCTTTTGTTCTTTTGTGCCCTTGAACTTCTCTTTGCCCGCTTAAGTTCTTTTTCAATTTGTAAAAATCAAGAACAATCTTGCCAGGTATCTATCAATTCTGGAGGGCCTCTGCTTGATTTCAAGACTTTAGGTTCAAGTATTGGCATTGATAAAGAATTTTCCATCACCTTCATTAAGTGCTTCAACAGCCCACAATAATCTTGATCAGGATGATTCAAGATTTTGTATTGAGATTCTCATGTAAATGAGACTTGTTGAGCTGTTCATTAACATTGAACTTTAAAAATTTAAAAGGATCAGCTATTAGTCAAGTAGGAATCATCATTTTAGTCCAGTAGGAATCATCATTTTATTCAAGTAGGAATCATCATTCAAAAAGCACTTATCAAAAAGCATTAATCACAAAGTAATTTGAACAATTCAACTTAAACCAACTTACACAACTAGAACTGCAAGGGTAATAACCCAACCCCCACTGAGGATGAACATCTTCAGGCACAATGGAGCCTCTTGACACTAGTATGTCCCCTATTTGGTGGGTAAAGGGCAAATCCATATTCATTGAGTATTACTTGGGGCACACATCCCCATCATGGTTCCTCTTTAACCTCTCTAATTGATCCCCAAAATGTTTTATTGCTTGTAAAGAAACCTTGTATCTCAATGGTAACAGTTAATTAGGAATAACTATTCCAACATTTATTCAAGATTTTTAAAGTGCATCCCAAACCAATTTAATTTGATTTGAAACTGTGCCCTCTAGTTTTTGCCAAAAATTCAACATGTTTCCTGATGAGTTTGCAATGAATTGTTTGAAATTAGCATGGGCTCCTTCAATCCAAGATTTTGTTTTATTTCCAAATTCTGAGTTTTTTCAATTCCAAGCCATTAAAAACGTCTCTTTGATAGGTAAGATATTATTATCCATATGCTGAAGTACATCCTCACGGTACGCCAAAAAACACTTTATACAATTTATAATGTAAGCAACCCAAAACTAGAAAGATTGAAAGTAGAGGCCGTGATTTTGCACTTACTCTAAGTTCTGCCTCCTCCTTGGTTTTTGAGGCCCCATACCTTGCCCACAGAGACATAAAGCTTTGACAGCCTTCAAATTCATTATTAAAGCGCACTTTACAGTTTGCTTGTTTTTTTTTAGAGAAGGGAAATTGAAAAAACTGTCTTGTTGACTCAGGGAATGTTTGTTCTAGAGCACGGATAAAAGCTTTTTTAAATTCCATCACAAAGACTTTGGGAAGTCTCTCAGGATCATAAGCCAACTACTTTAGCGCATTAACAGACCAACTGTGGAACTAAAAATTTTCTCTTTTTATAAAAACAAGAACTTTTGTGAATTTTTACTGGTTGGAAGTAATTCCTACAACATGAAATAGGGGAATGTTGTACTTATTTGTCTTATAAGTACAATCCATCATAGCTATATAATGTAATTGCTTGCAAAGCTTTAATGACTCTGGGTGAGCCACAAATAGGGCCTCCAAGTGACCCTCTCCACTAAATTTTGCTTGATGAACCAAACCTGAATTACCAAGTTGTTCAAAGAGGACCTCCATGAAACTTTTCCCTTCATTTCTTTAAGTGCTAACTTACGCTTAGAGTTATAGATTTTTTGGTCATCAAAATACCTTCCACAATTGATTTTGCTCAATTTATTTTGAATTGAATTGTATTTAGCCCATCATTCATGCCTTCTTTTAGATTTTCTGAGGCTAACCAGAGATTGTCCTCAGGTAAGGATGCACTGAGGGGTGTGGAGATGGTTCATGGTTGTTTTGATCATTCTTGTAGGAGATTTGCCACAAGGGATCCCCATTTGTGTGACTAGCATGGATTAGAAACTTGCACCCAACCTTCCCTCTGTGAGTTTTCCTTGACTTTTTTTTGAGCAATTTCCCAGAGTATGAACCATATCTCACAAAGGCTAAATCAACCTATTTATCATTCTTTGAGTTGATAACTGTTAAAGCGTAACCATGCTTAAAGGCCCATGTTTGACAATAAGTTTGTGCCTCTTCCCTAGTAGGAAAAGCTCTCACAGGAGAAGGGGCAAGTTTATCTTTCATAGTTACATAGTTATATTGATGGAATGCACTCCATCAGTTTCAATCAAATTTAATATGCCAAAGACCAGTAACATAAAATGTTACTCACCACCAGAGGTCAGGTCCATTTATGAAATATTTTTTTCCTCAATTGTTACCCTCAATGAGGATGCAATTGGGGCTTTGAATGATTCATTACCCAAATCCTTCTTTTCCGCAGCTTTTTTCATTTTACCAATGTAGTCCTCGAACAAGGCCAGGTTCAGAGGAGGGCTTGCCACTGTTCCCATAATGCAAAAAAATACAATCCTACTTCAGTATTCACTTCAAATTTCAATTGAACAACTACCAAGTTTGCCCACTTTCAATTTGAGAAAGTTCAATTTTGTGGGATTTTTTATTTGCAGTTTCCTATAGTGTCACTTTAAGTTCACTTTAATTTCACTTGATTTCACTTTAATTTCACTTTTGTGTCACTTTATGATTGCTAGATGTGGAACAACAGTCCCAAATAGTAAGTGTTGATCCCAGATTTGGGTTGATGGAACCCAAATGTGGTCCAGGGTGACCCAAAAGGTATGGCACAACCCCCTGGGGTGTTGGAGTTGATGATCAGATCATGGAATCTTACTCAACTCAGAAAGTTGAGGGCCGGATTTGAAAGAAACAAAGTCAATGAGTTTATTGAAAGTTCCTGGAAAAGACAAGTTTAAATAGACAACTAGAGAGCCCCTCACAGGGGGCCTAAGGCACTTGATGACTAATCAGCCATGGCAGAAAGCTATATGAACAAATGACAATATGATAAAATAATGAGTAAGAAAATAAGAGAGAATCAATAAGTTGTTAAAGGACCAGCTGGAAGGATCATGGCTAGCAGAAGAAAACATAATAATCCAACAAACCCCCTTGCTGGTAGGCTTGAGACTGGGTGAGAAGATGAGAACGTATGACAACGCAGGCTAACAAAATGGTGAAAAAGTACAAGGACTTTTTGTTGGAATCCTCCCATTCTTTTGTTCAATACTATCTGTATATACCTTTCTATTATCCACCCTCTTTGATTACTACAATCACACTCATTATAATTCAAGACAATCATCACCCACCATTATTCAACAACTGCTACCAATCCATTTCATCACCATCACCATCACCATCACCATCACCATCACAATCAATATCACATTCACCATCACCATCACATCATCATTAGCTTTACCATTACCATTACCCTCATCTATCATCATTTTCATCATATCATCCTCCCCATCATGCTAGGCAGCTATGCCTGAGGTCCTTGTTGCTCCTCTTAAAATAGTAATATCATTCCTCCCATATCATGCTAGGCAACTATGGCTGAGGTCCTTGTTGCTCCTCTTAAAATAGGCTTTCATCAAGCTAGGCAACTATTCCTGAGGTCCTAGTTTCTCCTCTTAAAATAGGCTTTCATTCCCCATCTCATATGCTGACAAGGTGGTGTCTTGTCATCCTTTCTCAAAACTCATATCTGTCATTATCATGTTCTTTTCTCATATTCTCATGAATCTATGAAATGTTGATTGGTCTAAAATTGGTTCATAAATTTGTTGGTTAAAGTGGTGTGTTGTCATTTTTCTGTTCATATTTTTTAACTGACAAATTTAGTCAGCCTTAGATCTATCTTACTGCTTTTATTATCCTATTATTATATTCTCAGGCCCCTTCTGGGGGCTCTCTAGTTGTTTTAACCCTGCTACCCTAGGCTTCCTTTGGGGTTCTCCAGTTGTGCTTAAATACTGGCCCTCCCCTTGGACCAGGAATGGAGCTCATCTGATCACCAGACAATCAAACTGGAGTGCCCCTTCCTCCTCTTCAGATCAGTTCCACTTGACTATACAAGTATTTTCCCCTTTCCCTTGGCTCTTTAAAGCCTTTTCATTACTTCTCATTTGGCTCTTCAGTAGCCCACCGTACTTCCTCTTTCTCCAAACAACCTTGCTCCTCATCTTAAACTTTTCACAGTTAAAAGCTGAATCTCATCCCGCTAAGCTATCCATTCAACTTCATTGTTCCCCCTGGTTGCCTTACCACAAACATCCCTTTCCATTCCTCTCGCCCACTTTGACAAAATCATGGTTCATAAACATCAAACTCTCAATCCATCTGGATCCTTCCAACCTCATTTTCTCAACCCTTTTTGTTGGCCCGGCCTCATCTATCATCTCAACTCTCCATCAAATCCTTTCTTGTCCACTCCAATCATGCATTCCTTGATCTTGCTTCTCCTGGTTGGCCGTCACAGCTTACACTTTCATTGGACTGGACTCTTTGGTCTGAGCTTGCTTCCCCAGTCCATCCTGAAACCATGGCTCTGGCTCCTTGGATCCTTCACTGCTCAAATTTTCCTCCTTCTTCCCAATAGTGGTCTTGTCTCCTCTAACCACTACTTGTCATCCCTGCCCTGGACAATCCATGGCCCATTGGTGATATTGTATTTGGTCTTGGCTTCTTCCTTGAAGATTTAGAATTCTCACTTCCCCTCATTGCTCCCTCAACTTCCTCCTTCAGTTAAATCAAACCATCCACCAGCTCAACACTATCCCTCATCCTCATCCTAATCATCATTTCCTCATCATCACCCTCCTCATCCTCTTTCTCATCCTCATCCTCATCCTCTCATGTCATCCATCACGCTTCATTGCTCCTTCCTCATTCACTCATTGCTTCACCATTGATTGTCAACCCACAACAACCCAACTCCTCCTCAGCTTCAAACCATTATTGCCTTCAACTCCTCAAGTCCTTCAACCCTCAATCAGTCCTCCGTCTCCCTCCTTGCTATGCCAACTCAAACCTCCACTCGCCAGATTGGTCTCCTCAAAGTTCAATGACAAACCCTCTCAAGCCAATCAGATCCTTTGCTTGGTCTCCAACCCTACCAATATTCCCCACAACTTTGATCACGAGTTCGCTCAAAAGGCCCAAGTGATCCATAAGGAACGTCAATCTCCTAGTTTCAATCACGTTCACAATTCCATTGGATCCACTCAAAACCCTCCTCAATCAATCCTTGATTCCTCATCCTCTCATCCTCCCCTTCATCCATTCATCTATCCATTTCTTTCACTCTCAATCATTCCCCTCGTCCTTGATCATCAACTCGTTGTCCTTGATTCCATCGACTCATCAACTCCTCAACCGCCCTGATCTTTCTGACTGCTGGATCTGGTGCTTTTGTTGCTGGTCTCGATGCTGGACTAGTCTAAAATATGTTTCCAAAGATGGGCAATCAATGGATTCCATCCAAGCAAGAATTGATCTCAGACGTCTATAACCATCAAGGAAGACTAGGATTGGCGGTGGAAGGCACAATTGACTCACGATCTTTGTTTAATTTGGGATGGATTCAAAACATCTTTGAGAATCCAACAACCGTTCAGTTTGACCATAGGGTCTTGGGACCCCTGAACTTCTTCTCAACCATTGCTTGGGGTCTCTTTGCCGAATCCCACAAGCAATTGATTCCAAGATCAATGTTGATCCTCAGTCAATGGATGATCTTGATTGCCACCAACCAAGTCGGACTTGGCTTTCTACCTTGCTCTACCTTGTTCCCACCAATCTTGCTTTAATCCATCAGGCCAATTCTTTAGTCCTCCTCTCCTTTGGTCTTCTCACTTGCCTCTCACTTTGTAAACCTATGGCTCTTGCTCTTAAATCTTTTTATCAAAACTTGCCATCAATCCTCAACCGATTGTGCCATAAGGCTCCTTAACCATCCTCCACCCTTGCCCGCTTGCTTTCAACATCTTTTCAACAATCCAATCTTGCCCCATCTTGCTCACACCTTGAACGCGACCTTGCTCGCTTCAAAATTCCCCCTCTTGCTGCCTTGATGGCGGCCTCATTGCTCCCTTGCTTGCTCATCAACTTCATCACCCCATCCGCAACCTTGCTCTTGTTACATCTTTCTGCCTTCTGCAACCTTGATTGCTGCTGACCTCTGCCTTCTTCTGCTTGCTCACTTAACCTTGCTTGCAAATTTTATTGCCTCCCTTTTGCTACTCACCTCCCAGATTTTGCGCAATCTTGCATCCATCAACAGGGGTTGTCCATTCATTTGGCCCGTCCTGTCACCTTCCTCATCCCCACATCCCTCCATTGCTCCATCTCAACCGCTCACTTGCTCTCCTCCATCTTATCCGCTCCACACGCTACATCACCACTTGCTTGCTCCGCTCCATCTCAACCTCTTGCTTGCTCCCATCCATCTCCTCTGCTCCACCTGCTACATCATCAATACCTCCATCATCCTTTGCCATCCAATCTCAATCAACATCCAAATCAATCATCCCATCAATCACTACTCCAAACCTCCACCATCCATCCAATTCAACCATCACTTCAACCATCAACAATATCAACAATCAACTCTCAACACCATCAACAACATTCAATTCAACTCAAACCACACATTAAAATTCCTCCCATCTAGTATTGAACAGGCTGGTGTGTTGGAATCCTCCCATTCTTTTTTTCAATACTATCTGTATATACCTTTCTATTATCCACCCTCTTTCATTACTACAATCACACTCATTATAATTCAAGACAATCACACCCACCATTATTCAACAACTGCTACCAATCCATTTCATCACCATCACCATCACCATCACCATCACCATCAATATCACCATCACCATCACCATCACCATCAACATCAACATCACCTTCACCATCACCATCACATCATCATTAGCTTTACCATTACCATTACCCTCATCTATCATCATTATTGTCATATCATCCTCCCCATCATGCTAGGCAGCTATGCCTGAGGTCCTTGTTGCTCCTCTTAAAATAGTAATATCATTCCTCCCATATCATGCTAGGCAACTATGCCTGTGGTCCTTGTTTCTCCTCTTAAAATAGGCTTTCATCATGCTAGGCAACTATGCCTGAGGTCCTAGTTGCTCCTCTTAAAATAGGCTTTCATTCCCCATCTCATATGCTGACAAGGTGGTATCTTGTCATCCTTTCTCCAAACTCATATCTCTCATTCTCATGTTCTTTTCTCATATTCTCAAGAATTTCTGAAATGTTGATTGGTCTAAAATTGGTTCCTAAATTTGTCAGTTAAGGTGGTGTGTTGTCATTTTTCTGTTCATATTTTGTAACTGACAAATTTAGTCAGCCTTAGATCTATCTTACTGCTTTTATTATCCTATTATTATTGTCTCAGGCCCCTTCTGGGGGCTCTCTAGTTGTTTTAACCCTGCTACCCTAGGCCCCCTTTGGGGTTCTCCAGTTGTGCTCAAATACTGGCCCTCCCCTTGGACCAGGAATGGAACTCATCTGATCACCAGACAATCAAACTGGAGTGCCCCTTCCTCCTCTTCAGATCAGTTCCACTTGACTATAAAAGTATTTTCCCCTTTCCCTTGGCTCTTTAAAGCCTTTTCATTACTTCTCATTTGGCTCTTCAGTAGCCCACCATACTCCCTCTTTCTCTAAAAAACCTTGCTCCTCATCTTGAACTTTTCACTTTTTAGGTAGCAAACTAAACTAAAAACAGCACAAGTAATGGAAACAGTAACAAAAAGATGGCAATTGATGTGAAGACTGCAACAGTGAAGACACTAGCTAGCAATAGGGAACAACTTTCAAGGTTCTTCAAGCGGGTGAATGATTTCATGGATTGCAGTGACAAGGTCACGTGCGAGCAATTGTTCTTAGGAAAATCATCAGCAGGGTTGCAAGCGATCAATGGAAGAAATGGGATAGCGGCCAAGCTCGCAAGTGAGATGCGATTGAAGTTGCAAACAAGGTTGAAAACTGGGAGCAGTTGAAGTTGCAATAGGTGGTGCAAAACAATCAGAATTGCAAATGAAAGCATGATTGAGATTGGAAGTGAGGAGAACGTTGAGAGAGCAAGCGCAAGAAGGTTGGAGAGTTGAAAGAGCGAGAAAGGTTGAGATGAGCAGCAACCGCGAATGATTTTGCAAGCAATGAGACGTTGGAGGTGAGTAGCGAAGCTGAGAGGCAATCAAAGTTGCCATCAAGGTTGAAGACAAGTAGCAACCAAAGTAACAATTGGTGCGAGCGGTGTTGCAAGTGAGATGCAATTGCAGTTGCGAGCGATGTTGAAGTTAAGTAGCAATCAAAGGTGCAAGATGAGAAAGGAGCGAGATAGCAAGCTCAGAAGCGAGCTGATGAGGAGCGACCAGAGTCGCAAGCTGATAAGAGCGATTGGAAGAGTGCAAACGGAGTAATTGAAGGGTCACCGATAGATGGAGCCAAGATCTAAGCTGGTTTGCAGGCAGATAGAGAAAAGAAGAGAACAATGTTGCAGCCAAGAGAATGCCGGAAGGAAAATAGGTGAGATGAGGGAGAGAATCTGAAGGAGGAAGAAATATTGGTGGGCCAGGCAGTAGATGCATTGATGGCCATCAAGCAAGGATCAACTTGATGGGCGACGGATTCCTGACAGAGGTTGGCAGATCTCTTGGGGGGGAATAGGATGGTGATTGTTGAGCGCATGAGCCAGCTGAGAGATCTTGTCAAGCTGGGAGATATTGGGATGAAGGGTAAAAGGGTAACAAGCTTGGAGTCTGTGGAGGACGTGATCAAGACCAAGTTTGTAACCAAGGATATCTTGCCAGGTAGGGAGTGAGGCCAATAGAGCATGAGGGGTGCAGACCAGTAAGGAAGAGCCTAGTTTGGCCGAGAGACCTTGGAGGAAGTCCCTCAAAGTGATCATTGCCGTAGGATTGGTCGGATGAAGTTCTGGTGGATGATAAGCAAGGGGACATCTAGGACGAGACCAAGGGGACATCTAGGACAAGACCAAGGGGACAAGCAGGGAGCAACGAGAAGAGGGCAGCTGAGAGATGAGGCAGAGGTGGAGTTGGAAGTCTGACCAAGATGGTCGGATGAAGTGTTTTTGGATCGATTATTAACAACACGGGCGTCAAAGTGGATCGATAGGATGAGCTTGATTGATAATGACAAGCATCATCCCATCTCACCCCCTCACCAAAAGATTCAAATACTGGTTTTCAGGATGAGAGTCTTGAAGGCGGACAATCAATTTAAAGAAAGATAGAAGGTAGATAGTCAAGGACAGGACACGACAAAGTTGTAGGCAAGATCAAAAACTTGATGGAATGACCAAGACTTGAGGATTTGACCAAACAAGTAGAGAGCAAGACCAGAGGACGCGGGGTTGGAACATGAAGAATTGATTGAATGAGAGCGATTAAGATTGAAAAAAAAGGACTGGAGAGCGCAATCAAGAGGTCGGAACTTGATGAATTGAGTGATTGGGATAGAGATGATCCAAATGCAATCAAGTTTACAACCAGTGTTGACTAGGTAGAACAATGGGATAGATCACAGATGGAATGACAACCAGAAGCTCAATGATCATGAGCTGAGGTAACTTGAAGATAGGAATCAAAGAAATAGGCATTGATGGTTGGTCTTGATTGGATGATGAAGGAACTAGGGGATTGAGCCAAGGTAACAATGGGGTTGCAGTAAGGGTAAGTAAGACCAATGAAGGTCACTAATCAAGGTGATCAATAGGATCAGTTTGGAAGAGAGGGCAGGTGCGGTGTGGTGGTCTTTTATAGATGCAAGTTGGAATAGGCTGTGCGCTGCGCGCTCAGCAGTAGCGGCAGGCTCAGCAGGGGAGGCGTGCTCAGCAATGGGTGCGGCTTTGCCGCAGCAAGTTGTGCTGTGGGCTCAGCAGCAGTCAAATTGAGCTCAGCATCTGGAGACACGGGATGGATTTGATTGGATTGGATTGGATGGATTGCGCATTGCAAGACGCAGATTGGATTGTGCGGATATAATTTGGATATCTGGAATGGCGCATTGGGCAGATACAGACATGTGCGGGGGGCTCCAAGTTGGGGGGGGCACAAGGCCGCGTCATGAGAAGGACAAACTGGGTGGAGATAATGGCAGGTGGGTAATATAGATGGATATGGGATATGGGATATGGGATATGGGTTGTGGATTATGGGATGGGAAGAATAGGGTTGAGGCTAGGGTTCTGCACTTAGGGGTTGTATTTCAGTATTCTCACTTGTTTCTGGTTGTACTTAGGCTAGGGTTGAGGGGTAGGCTACTTAAGCCGCACCCTCAACCCAGTGGGATCAGAGGAGGGAGGATGACACCCGTTGTCATAGTTTTTGGAAGGATCTTTACTCTCAATTCTCTATCTCTCAGTTGAAGGGTGAACAGTTGCACTCAGGGTTTACAGACGCAAGGGATCAATAAATTCTGAACTTGGAACCATTAAAGGAGAAGTCCTCTTCTGAATTTGACAATGGTCAGTAATAAAAATACAGTAGTGCTACCAGGGAAGACCATGAAGATGACTAGTAAGGCTGATCAATATGATCAGTTCAGATGAGAAGGCAGGTACGGTCAGTAATAGAAAGGAGGTAGTGCTACCAGGGATAACCATGAAGGTGACTAATAAGGGTAGATGCAATTAACTATAGGATAATTGGAGAGCTACCGTTGTGGTTCCCAATCTGGGAAACCTCTGGACCAGTACGGAAAAAGAAAAATTTTTTTATGAACTTTTTTATAGCCGCCATTTAGATCCAAAAAAAAAAACTTTTTGATCCGGAATGATTCCCATATCCAGTTCCCAAACTTCCAGCTCTCACTCTCCTAGTCATCTAGGTTTGTCTCTTGGGTGCCTAGAACCCAGTCCTATGTTCAATTTGCCCTTGCTTTGCCCTGCTACCCACCCTTTTGGCAAACGCACGGATGAAGACCAGCTTGGCTCACAGGCTTCTATCCCGCACTGGCACACCCAATTGGCCATCAACCTCCAATCTCATTTGTCATCAACCCCCAATCTCATCAGCCATTGAGCTCCCCAAAACATCCCAATCTTGCTCTCCATCCTTGCCCCCATTGACCGACAACCGCCAGCAACGCTTTTGGTTGTTGGTGACCTGATGACCAGCCCCCCATCCTGCCTCCAATCCTCCCTTTGAACGCCCATCACCTCTGATCCCCTGCATGAGATTGGTCACGGGAACCACCTGCCTCACCTGACCCAATTGGTCATCCCCATGACCAATCTCATCTCTTCCTTGTCCTAGCCATCTAGGCAGGATCCCCTCTGGTCTTGCTACTTCACAATTGCCAATAATCCTCATCATCACCCTTGCCGCTGTCATTGGCACCAACCATGGCATTGAAAGCAACAACAACAACGGTGTCAATGCTGTCATTGATCTCCCCCCCTCAAATTTTCCTTCATCCGGCCGGCTGTCCTGGTTGTTGCTGACTGTCTTGCCAGCCCATGAAAGCCATTGATCCATCATCCAACAACTGCAAGCAATGTTTGCAATTTTTGGATTCCTGTCCCCAACCAATCATCCAACTCACCTTCCCCAAATCATCACCCCTTTGATCCAAGCCACTCATCCATCAATCACCTGCCAAGATTGCGCAATCAACAATTGGAGCTCTCACTACCCTCACCGACGCCTTTGCCTGTTGCAACTTCCACCATCCCCCAATATCCTTGGTCATTAGCTGATCATCCTTGACTACCCAATGCTCCCACCAGGCTTGCAAACCAAGCAAGCACACCAATCAATCCCACATCCAACACCAATGGATCAGCAGACAGCCGTTGCTTGCTCATCCTCCTCTGCCCAACCCACAAGCAAATGCTGTTGCGGGTGTGTTCCCTTGCTCCTGTTGCTCACCTGCCAACTAAACACACCACCCCCTGTTGTCTGTGACGCAGGCTTCCTTTTTTTATGTCACTTCATTTTATTATTTATTTTCTTTTACATATGCCATGTGATCAAATTTTGTCATAGTTTCTTGCCGCTTGTTTTCTTTCCTCATCTCTCTTGTTTTCATTCAAAAAAAAAAAAAGTTTTTTTTCACTCTTTTTGTAAATCTCTCTTGTAAATAGTCTACAGACCTCTTGTCTATCAAAGGAGGGGCTCTCCCCTGCCTTTTCCAAGAATCCATGGAAGGGTGTGCATATGTCCCCCCATTATCATTGAAATCTGATCCTCATCCTCATACTGGGTATATCTATGATTTCCTCCTGATCCATTGATCCTTAGTATTTGCCCATCTGTGGTCTGATCCTTATCATTAACCAATAGCCTTTCCGGTTGAAGAGAATTCTGTCTGTTGGAATTCTTGAGTGTGTTATACCACTCCTTGATCCCTTTCTCTGACCATACTGGTCTTGATCCCTCCTTGATCATATTTCTGGAGCCAATCACAATTGATTGAAGAGGTCTTATTACGCTTGAGACCTGGAGTTTTATACCTCCCTTATTTTTTTTGGAGTTGCATTCTGCCAGCCTACTCTTGAGTTCCTTGAGAAGTGTTCAGGTTATCCTTGATTCAAATCAGTTACTTTTTGCATTTAGATCTTCTTAAACATAGTGCTTTGTCTTGTACAGCCACCCTCAGTTATCATGTACCCTTCAAGCGCTTGATTGCAGAGAGTTGGGCAGTTTTATTGAGAATCTGGAGGTTGGTTGGGTTTGAGTTGATCATCCCCAATCTTCTGCTGAAAACCAGAGTTATTAGCTTATGGGGGTTGTTTACATGCAAAAGCTTTGTTTATTGAACTTTAAACAAACTTTAGCTTCTTTTGTCCAATTTTTTCCCACACAATCTTGGCTTAGATAGTGCTGTTCCATTGCTACCAAACTACTATCATCTTTATTCTTTACTACTTGATTCCTCATTTACCAGGTTTGGGATCTTGATCTTGGTTACATTTAAATATTTTTGTAAAACTCAGGAGGGCAGCCTAAACAGCACCTTTCCCTTCCACAGAACTGCCACAACCTAGCACTGTTTGGAGTCTTAAATTTGGTCCACCGGGCCAGGATCAAACCAGAAACCTTGGGATTTACAGTCCCAACTTGAAGAATCAACTCTGAAATCCAATCCAATCCTTTTATTTTTTTTTTCCTTTTTCTTTCATCATCCAGATCTGATCCGTGGAGGCAACTTGTTCCAGAACTAAGTCCTCCCAATTTTGCACCATCTGGGAAGGATTCTTGTTGCTTTTGGTGAAACTTTACCCTTTCCATGCTTGTGAGCCACCTTGGAACTCTGCTTTTTGGATCCCCTTAGGAACTCTGTATTCAAAATGGAATCTGTTCCCTCCACCACTGTTTGGGCCAAGATGGTAACAATCAAACCTGAGAACAAGAACCTAGGCTTCAATGGAACAAAGGTGGAACAATTTTTGGACTCCTATGAAATGACTGCTGAATTGGATGGTGCAAGTGAACATGATATGGCCTATCAGTTAGAATTTTTTATCTCCTCTGATGAAGTTATGGAAGTGATTGAATTGTTCAATGGATTCAAAAACTCATAACTGGAGGCTCTTGAAGGAGGCTATGTTGGCTTATTGAGGGAAAATAGTTGTGGCTAGGTTTACCTTACAAAACTTGGATGCTCTGGTTTCTCAATGGATCTCCAATGGTGGTTTCTCTTCAGCCTCTGATTATCAGTCTTTCAGAAAGTCTTGGGATCCTATTCAGTCTTATATTATCAGGAACAATCAAATTGACACTGTGGACAAAATTTGAGTTTGATTTTTCCAATATTTTTTGCCAGGAGTGCAGGAAAGGATTAGGGATGAATTGGTCAAGTCTGGATCCATGATCACTACTAGGGGTAATTGATTCAAACTCCCTGTCTTTCTGGTCCTTGGGAATGTGGTGGAAAAAGTCATGAAAGATCAAACTGCTTTAAATTTTGAAAATCCCAGGATCACTGAACCAGTCCATGCTCCTTCCTTCCATGAATCCAACAAAATCATGAACAAGATGGAAGCGAATCACAGAACTGAATCAAGCCCTCAGGCCAATAAGGATACTGCTACCATAGATGAGATTATCAAGTTACTTCAGGCCTGTGATAATAAAATAGATCAGAAAATATCCTCTTTAGCTACCCCTAAACCTGCTAATTCTGTTCCTAAATTCACCTTGGTCTGCCATTACTGTCATAGAGAAGGCCATGGTACTGGTAGATGTTGGGAACTCCACAAGGACAAGGAGGAGAAATTAGTAGAGCAGAAGGGAAATAATTTCTTTCTTCCTAATGGTGCTTTGATCCATTTTGACTCATCTTGTCCAAGCCGTCATGTGGTGGCTTCTTACCAACCACAAACTCCCAAGAAGGCATCTCTGGTCTCCTTGGATTTTTGATTGTCCTGTGGGACTCTTCAACCTTGGTATCCTCCAGCTATCACTTCTTCTAGCTTCTCTGGTGATTATCAATCTGATCCAGCTAGGAAACGCCATGAGGAACCCAAAACTCACAAGTCTCCTCCTGTTCCATCTTCAATCCTTTGAAAACCTGTCAAAAATCAATCTTTGCCTGAGCCTCCTTCCTCTGATGTGGAAGACATTGAAGTAGAAAGGGAACCACTCATGGAAAGGTTCCAGGACCACTCTGATCCTTCTTCTCCTCTTCAATCTGGTCAACCCCCTCAATCCTCCAATCCTCTTCCAGTACTTGTATCACCTGATCTTCCTCCCTCCACCCAGCTCAAGGTGTTGTTTGAGAGGGGAATTTCCAAGGACTACCCTAATGCTGTGGAAGGAGTATTAAAGAAAATTTCTGATCTCAAAATCCCTGATCTGTCTGTGGCTGAACTGCTGTCTATCTCTCCATCTGTGGCTGAAGGCATGAAAAAATGGGTTTCTCGTCAACGTGTGAAAATTGGTCCGGACAAATTGAAGGTCTCTTCTGGCACTTTGATGGAGGACTCTGGTGGAACAGATCCCCCTTCAGATTCCAATCTGTATTCCTGCCCTCTTAAATTTCTTCCCTGCTATCTTGGTGAATTGGCTAAAACAGTGTCTCTTCTTGTGGATTCGGGTTCTCAGCTCAACTTAATCTCAGATGCTATGGCCTGGAAACTCAAGCTTAGCCCAAGGGTCAGTTTTACTTCTGCAGTTTATGGTATAGGGAATCAGTCATGTGAACTGGTTGGTATTGCTGAGGATGTTCCTGTTCAAATTGGTCAAAATATTGTTGGAACTTGTCACTTCTGGATCACTTGTTTGGAAGGTCCTATGATCTTGGGCCAACTGTTCTTAATGGATTTTGGTGCTACCCTGATTTTTTCTGATCAAGTTGGGGAGAGAATCCTTCTCTCTGATGCTGATGGCAGAAAAATTGAAGTTCAGCTTTTTTCCTTGGATTCTGGTAGTTGGGAATGAGATTTTCCTGGTGGTTCTCCCAAAAAAGTTCTAAAGGGAAAGCAGAAAGACAACTCTCATTCCTTTCAGCCTCATTTTTTATTGGATTAGTTGATCCTACTGATATTTTTAGTTCCTCTCAGCCTCAGACTTCAACTTATGGATAAACTTCAACCTCAGAGGTATAGTTTTTGTTTTCCTCATCATCTCATCCTCATCCAAATAAGATCAAAATTCAAAAAAATAAAAAATCCGAAAATTCCAAAAATATTTCTTCTCTCTCTGGGTCTTTTGTATCTTCTTTTCCTTTTTCCCTTCAGAATGATCAATTATCATCTACTCCGGTTTTGAATCTCTGCAATGAGTCTAAACTAGATCCCAATCTCAATTCTTTTCTTGGTGGTTTAGGTATGAAGGAGTATGGTCTTAAGTGGAGGCAATGTGGGGTAGAAGTAACTCCTCCCAATTGTGCACCATCAGGGGCCTCTACTACTGTCATTTTTGAAATTCTACCCTGTGCCACACATGTGAGCAATGCGTTAGCTTTTGGATGCTCTTTTATGGAAAAGTTACCTCTCAAGGACAAGGCGGAACATTAAACTTGGAAGATGTCGGAACTTGGCCTCATTTTCATAGTCAGGTCTCACTGGTCAATGCTTGGAGGAAGAAAGGATTCCTCTCTTTTGCCACCAAGTATAAACCAGTTGCAAAAAAGGTTCAACCAGTCAACCAACCAATGCCTCTCAACCTCATTCCACCTCTTATGCACCCCCCTCTATCCGGCAATCCTTACTGTGGTTTACCTTAATCTTTTACTGGTCCATTCATCCCCTCTGGTTGTGTCACTGAAGAACGTCTGAAAGTGGTCAACTTTGGTCCAGATGAATGGCTTCTTCCTGATGAGTTGAATTTGATCAAAAATGTCTTAGCCCTTAGGGAAAAATCTATTGCTTTCTGTGAAGAAGAGAGAGGTATCTTGAAAGAATCCTATGGCCTCCCTTACATTATCCCTGTAGTAGAACATGATTGCTGGAAAAAGAAGAAGATCCCGATCCCTGCTGCTAAAGTTGACAAATTCATCATGTTGGTCTGCAAACAAGTCTGTACCGGTTTATATGAACAATCAAATTCTAGCTATTCCAGTCCCGTTTTCTGTGTTCTCAAGAGTAATGGTAAACTTAGAATATTTCATGATCTCCAGCCTCTAGATAAGGTTACCATTAAAGACTCTGGTATTCCCCCTGCTACTGAAGAATTTGTCAAATCCTTCTCTGGGAGAGCTTGCTATGGTCTAGGTGACATTATGGGTGTCTATGACAAACAATCCTTATATCCAATTTCTCCTCCTCTAACTACTTTTCATACTCCTCTTGGTCATTTCCAACTTACTTGATTACCTCAAGGTGCCACCAATTTGGTTTCAGTCTATCAGGCTCAGATGGTTTGGATCCTCCAGTATGAAATCCCTGATCATGCTGTTATCTTTATTGACAATGGCGGGATTAAAGGTCCAGTTTCTGATTATAACAATGAGCTCTTACCATGGCATCAAGGAATTGGTTGATGTATCTGGGAATATGAGAACACTCTGGAAAGGATCCTGTTTCGAATCAAGGAGTCTGGTCTCACTGTCTCTGGATCCAAATTGGCTGCCTGTGTCCCTGCTTTGGAAAGTGTTGTTCATGTGGGCTGCAAGGAAGGAAGAAGGAGGGCTCCATCCAAAGTCAACAAAATTCTCTCTTGGCCTACTTCCATAGATCCAACTGAAGTCAGATGTTTCTTAGGTGTTTTAATCTATTTTTGGATCTTTATCCCTTCTCTATCCAAAATTTGCATTCCCTTGCTTCACTTAACCAGGAAGGATGCTGAATGGTTTTGGACTCAAGCTTGTGAACAATCATTTCAGATGCTCAAAACAATTGTTGGAAAAGACATTTTCTTGAAAAAGATCACTTATGAACCTAGGGCTGGCAAGATCAAGCTGGCTGTGAACTCTAGTTATCAATCGGTTGGGGCTGTTCTTACTCAGTAAGATGAAAATGGTTTGGATCTTCCTGCTCTGTATGAATCTCTTCTTTTTTCAGAGGTGGAATCCAGGTACTCCCTGCCAAAACTGGAACTTTGTGGTGTGGCCCAAATGTTGAAGAAGCTCCAAACTGTTCTCTGGGGTCAACACTTTGAGTTACAAGTTGATGAAAAATCCATTATTTAAATGATCAATGCCCCCAGTCTTCCAAACGCTCCAATGACTTGTTGGGTGGCTTTCATCCAGTTGTTCTCTTTTGATATTGTTCATAGGCCTGGAAAATATTTCACCATGCCAGATGGTTTATCTTGACACCCTCTTGGAGATGAAGAATTGGATGTTGGAGTGAATTTTGATGAGGAGGAACCCTTAATTTGTCCTGTCTTCACGTTTTCCTCTTAAGATTATTCTGGCTTCCAACAAGGCTTCTGGCTTAAATTAGAGCAATATCTCTCCACTCTCTAAAGTCCTCCTGATCTCTCTGCTAAAGATTTTCGATCACTCAAAAGGAATTCCTCCAATTTCTTTGTCCAAGGTACTAGGCTTATGAAAAGAGGCAACCCTTGTGCTCTTATTGTTGTCACCATCCCCTCTTAACAAGATTTGATCCTTGAAAGTCTCCATGAAGGCCTTGGTCATTGTGGGGAAACCAAAACTTATTGGCAAATATCCAAACAATTCTGGTGACCATCCTTGAAGAAATCAGTCTCTGAATGGTGCAAGATTTTTGAAGTATGTCAGAAACGTGATCTTAGGCGCCCAGAAGAAATTTTTTATCCCACTGGAGAGTCCACTGTCTTTGGAAGGATTGCTATGTATGTGGTTCATATTAAGGCTGGTGGAGCTAAGTACCTCATAGTGGCTAGAGATGATTTTTCTGGATGGGTTGAAGCAAAATTACTTAAGAACCTCAGCTGTGAATCAGTAGAAGCCTTCCTCTATGAGACTTGGACAATGCATTATGGCTTGGCTTGATCTTATTCAACTGATGGTGGCTCTTAGTTTGGCGGAAAACTGGCTGAAATGATCCAATTGCTTCCTGGACAACATAGGGTGACCACTAATTATTATCCTGAAGGACAAGGCATGGTGGAAATAGGCCATGCTCCTTTGAAGGCAGCTATTGTCAAGTTGGCTGGTGAAAGTGGAAAGAATTGTTGCAAATTTCTTCCTCTGGTCCTCTTCTCCAATTGAATTTCAACTAAACAAACCACTGGCTACTCACCTTATGAAATTATCTTTGGACAAAGGGCTTTCCTTCCTCTTGATCTGGAAATGGAATATTTCTTAGGTATTTCTTGGGAAAATGTTTCTTTCACCACTGATCTATTAGTTGCCAGATCCAGGCAACTGGAGAAAAGTGAAGGTGTTTGTGACAGAGCTTATAAGAAGATGGTGGAGTCAAGAGAAAAATCAGTCCAGTATTGGGAGGATAGGAACTCCAATCAAATCAGGGATCTCTTGAATCCTGGGGATCTAGTCTTAGCTTATAATTAATCCTTGGAAACTCAGTGGGGAAAGCTTTTCTCTAACCACTGGAATGGTCCTTATTGAGTGGTCCATCAAGTCAGAGGTGAATCATATGTTTTAAAGGAGATGGATGGTACTCAGATGGCCAGAATGTTCTCCGCTTATTAGGTCAAGAAATTTCATTGTTGTGAAGGCAACTTGTTCCAGAAGTAAGTCCTCCCAATTGTGCACCACCAGGGGTCATCTGCTGCATTTTGATGTGAAACTCTACTGTATGCCACATATGTGAGCACCTGGGAAGCCTTCTTCATTCTTTTATCTCAGCCACTTCCAGGACCTTTTCTTTGGATGGATCAAGCTCACTTTTCAATCACCCTCAAGATCAAACGGGCGTTTTTCTGTTTCAATTCCTGAGTTTCGTATTTTATATATATCATAAAAGATACTCAGATGCAGACAAGGGACAGTCTTTAAGTTGGGTAGAGATGTGGTGCCCAATCTGTGACACCTCTGGACCAGTACAGAAAAATTAAAATTTTTATGAACTTTTCTATAGCCTCCATTTAGATCCAAAAAAAAAAAAACTTTTTGATCCGGAATGATTCCCATATCCAGTTTCCAAACTTCCAGCTCTCATTCTCCTAGTTGTCTAGGATCATCTCTTGGGTGCCTAGCGCCCAGTCGTATGTTCAATTTGCCCTTTCTTTGCGCTGCTACCCACCCTTTTGGCAAACGCGCGGATAAAGACTGGCTTGGCTTGCAGGCTTCTATCCGGCACCGTCACACCCAATTGGCCATCAACCTCCAATCTCATTTGCAATCAACCCCCAATCTCATTAGCCATTGAGCTCCCCAAAACATCCCAATCTTTCTCCCCATCCTTGCCGCCATTGACTGACCACCGCAAGCAACGCTTTTGGTTGTTGGTGACCTCATGACCAGCCCCCCATCTGGCCTCCAATCCTCCCTTTGAACGCCCATCACCTCTGATCCCCTGCATCAGATCAGTCATGGGAAAAATCTGCCTCACCTTACCCAATTGGTCATCCCCATGACCAATCTCAAACTCTTCCTTGTCCTAGCCGTCTAGGCAGGATCCCCTGCGGTCTCCCTACTTCACAATTGCCAATAATCTTCATCATCACCCTTGCCGCTGTTATTGGCACCAACCATGGAATTGAAAGCAACAACAACAACTGTGTCAATGCTGTCATTGATCTCCCCCCCTCAACTTTTCCTTCATCCGGCAAGCTGTCCTGGTTGTTGCTGACTGTCTTTCCAGCCCGTGAACGCCATTGATCCATCATCTGACAACTTCAAGCAATGTTTGCAATTTTCCGATTCCTGTCCCCAACCAATCATCCAACTCACCTTCCCCACATCATCACCCCTTTGATCCAAGCCCCTCATCCATCAATCCCCTGCCAAGATTGCGCAATCAACCATTGGAGCTCTCACTACCCTCACCAACGCCTTTGCCTGTCGTGACGGCTACCATCCCCCAACTTCCTTAATCATTAGCCGATCATCCTTGACTACCGGATCCTCCAACTGGGCTTGAAAACCACTCAAGCACACCAATCAATCCCACATTCAACACCAACGGATCAGCAGACAGCCATTGCTTGCTAATCCTCCTCTGCCCAACTCGCAAGCAAATGCTGTCGCGGGTGTGCGTCCTTGCTCCTGTTGTTCACCTGCCAAATCAACCCACCACCCGCTGTTGTCTGTAAATCAGGCTTCCTTTTTTTATTTCACTTCATTTTCTTATTTATTTTATTTTACATATTCCATGTGATCAAATTTTGTCATAGTTTCTTTCCCCTTGTTTTCTTTGCTCATCTCTCTTGTTTTCATTCAAAAAAAAAAAAACTTTTTTCCGCTCTATTTGTAAATCTCTCTTGTAAATGGTCTACAGACCTCTTGTCTATAAAAGGAGGGGATCTCCCTGCCTTTTCCAAGAATCCATGGGAGGGTGTGCATATGTCCCCCCATTATCATTGAAATCTGATCCTCATCCTCATCCTGGGTATATCTATGATTTCCTCCTGATCCATTGATCCTTAGTATTTGCCCCTCTGTGGTCTGATCCTTATCATTAACCAATAGCCTTTGCGGTTGAAGAGAATTCTGTCTGTTGGAATTCTTGAGTGTGTTATACCACTCCTTGATCCCTTTCTCTGACCATACTGGTCTTGATTACTCCTTGATCATCTTTCTGGAGCCAATCACAATTGATTAAAGAGGTATTATTAAGCTTAAGACCTGGACTGTAATACCTCCCTAATTTTTTTTGGAGTTGCATTCTGCCGGCCTACTCTTGAGTTCCTTGAGAAGTTTTGAGGATATACTTGCTTCAAATTAATTACTGTTTGCTTTTAGAGCTTCTTGAACATAGTGCTTTTTCTTGTACAGCCACCATCAGTTATCTGGTACCCTTCAAGCGCTTGATTGAAGAGATTTGGGAAGGTTCATTGATAACCTGGAGGTTGGTTAGGTTTAAGTTGATCATCCCCAATCTTTTTCTGACAACCAGAGTTATTAGCTTGTGGGCGTTGTTTACATGCAACAGCTTTTTTCTTTGAACTTTAAATAAATTTTTACTTCTTTTGTCCAAGTTTTTCCCACATAATCTTGGCTTAGATAGTGCTGTTCCATTGCTACCAAACTACTATCATCTTTATCCTTTAATACTTGATTCCTCATTTACCAGGTTCTGGACCTTGATCTTGGTTACATTTAAATATTTTTTTAACACTCAGGAGGACAGCCTAAACAGCACCTTTCCCCTCCACAGAACTGCCATGGCCTAGCACCGTTTGGAGTCTTACACCATACTAAGAGGATTTACTTGACAAAAAACAAAGAAAGCACAATAGGTGGTGCTCTGGGCTCTTAACCTGTTGGATTCAATGATCAGATTATGGACTCTTACTCAACTAAGAAAGTTGCGGATTGGATTTGAAAGAAACAAAGTCAATTATTTTATTGCAAGGTCCTGGAAAAGACCAGTTTAAATAGACAACTAGAGAGCCCCTCACAGGGGGCCTAAGGCAATTGATGACTAATCTGCAATGGCAGAAAACTATATAATAAATGACAATATGACCAAATATGGAGTAAGATAATAAGAGAGAATAAATCAGTTGTTAAAGGACCAGCTGGAAGGATCATGGCTAGCAGCAGAAAACATAATACTCCAAAAGGTGGACCGCATACCCCCAAAGATGGCTCAAAACCGCTGTTTATGTGGTACAAGGCTCAAATGGGCCATGTATTGGGTGTATAAAGCCCCCCAGGCGTTGCGCATTTTTGAGACAACCCCTTGGGCGCATCTAGACAAGTATTCTTGCCCACAAGTGTGTTGGATGCATGCATGTTCCCCCACGCGTCCATTGGGCTGTGTAGGTCCCAACACAACTCCCACGCAACTGGGATTTTTTAATTTATTCTCACCCAAAAAAAAACTGAAGACAACCAAAAAATTGAAAACCGGTTGATTTTTGATTGAAATTGAAAAAAAAGAAAAAAAATCAAAAAAATAAAAGTTCAACTTGACTAGCCCTAAACTAAAAAAACAAAAAATTCAATAAACAATGAAAGAGTCTATGGAGCAGCCCTAAAGAAGAAGTTCCAGAAAAATACAAATTCAACTTGATTAGCCCTAAAGTGAAACCACCAAAAAATATAAGTTCAAATTGACAAGCCCTCAAGTAAAAAAACCAAAAAAAAAACAAGTTCAACTTGTGTTAAGCTGATACCATCACAAGAAGTGAAAATACTCCTTATGATGGGATCAGGCCAACACAAGTTCAACAGAATTAAAAATTCATTTTCATTTAAAACACTCAAAATAATGATGTTAAATCCAAACACTCAACATAATGATGTTCAAAATGTGGTAAACCTTTATATTAATAGAATTACAAGATCAAAATGTTAGAACAAACCCAAATGATAAAATTAAAATGAGGTCTATAAATTAGAATACAACTCAAGTTGATCTTTGAGGTGATCAACCCAACCAGGGGCTTTTTTAGAAATCATGGAACATTTTTTGGAAAATATGGGTGGGATTGGAATTATATCTCCCTTGAGGACAAGCTGGACCCAATTTTTATTATTAAAAAATGAAATGAATACTTGGTCTGATGCTTCCTTTACATCCATTTTCATAGGGGTATAAGTACAACATGAATCCAATGAAATGAAACATATATTGGTCTTCTATAAGTATCAGGTATTATTAGGCTCATTTCAAGCTTTGAAAGCCAGTTTGAAGAGGGAATATTTTCATTGATGTCATTAACATCAAGTATTTTTTCTATCTTTTCAACATCTTTAATGCTGCCAACAATCTTAGAATAGAATTTCTTATTTTCCCTCAATGTTTCAATCAATTCCTTTTTTACATTAAACCATCCATGCTCATCATAGCCAAGTAATTTTGCAATGAATCTAAATCCCCAGTCCCCATCACCATCCAGATCCCAAACCTCACCCAAGAACTTATGTAATTTCTCAGGTATTTGATTCAGGTAATTCACTTTTAGTTCCCAAAATCAAAAATTAATTAGCCAGAATTCTAATCTCATTAAAAAAAATTAATACTCACCAAAGATGAGCTTCTGGTAAACCCTTCCTGCACTTTTTCTTCCTCTGAAGAGGATTCTCAGTCCAAATGAAGTGAAGCTCATTCAACTTTAGTCTCTTCCTCTTAACTATGAAATTCAAATTATGATCCTGTGGACTTTGAATAAAAATCATTTTCCTATCATAATCAGTTCATTAAACCCAAAAAATGCACATTTCACAAAAGAAAGGCTTACAATTTCTTGTTTTTTGTTATTTAGTTCCCATCAAATTCCACTTTTATGCTTAATTTCCTTTTCAACATGTCTGAATCAAGAAGTATCTCTGTGTGTATCTTTCAATTTGGGCCAAACTTCACTTGATTGCAAGACTTTTGGTTCAATTCTTGGCTTTGATTGATAATTTGCAGTCTTCTGAATCAGGTACTTCAGCAGCTTGCGGTGATCTTCTTCAGGATATCCCAAGATCATTGAATTGAGCTTCTCATGTAACTGAAAATTTTTGGGCATTTCATCAACATCATCCTCCCAAAATTCAAAAGAATAAAAAATTATTAAAGCAGGAATCATCCACCAAAAAGCATTAGTCAAAAAGCTTTAATCACAAAGTGATTTGAAAAATTCAACAATCCAACTTAAACCAACTTACAGAAATAGAACTGAAAGGTTCATAATCCAAGCTCCACTGAGGATAAAAATCCTCAGGCACAACAGATCCTTGTGATGCTAGTATGTCAACTATCTAGTGGGAACAGGGCAAACCCATAGTCTTTGATTATGACTTGGTCTTCACTTCCCCATCATGGTTCCACTTTAATTTCTCGAATTGTTCCACAAAAGTTTTAATTTCCTCTAAAGACAACTTGTATCCCAACAGTGAAATATCAGTGGGAAGAACTATTCCTAAATTTCTTCAAGAGTTTTAAAGGGATGCCTGAAAAAATTCAATTTTATTTTGAATTGTTCTGCTAGGTTTTTGAAAAATCCAACATGTTCCCCAAAAAATTTGCAAGGATTTTTTTTAGAGTAGCATGTGTGAAATATTCAAGCCTAATTCACCCTCTAATCAGTCTGCAAATTCAGTTGCATTCCTTAGTGTACACGCTTCAAAATTAGAGTGTGTCTTAGCTTATCTTTTCATTTGGCTCAGATCCTGACATGGTTCACCAAAAAGCCGTCTGCGGAGCATAGATACCCAGTTGAGGATGAGGCTCTCATCAATTCCATAATCAACATTTGAGCCCAGTCTGTCTGGTCTATGGTAACCCAAGAATCATTTGGTAATCTTTATTTCTCAGTTTCTCTCTGCTTCTCTTTCTCATCTCACTGACAATCAATGTGATGCACAGCAGAGGAAATGTTGGTTTCATTGGTTCAAGTCTGAAGATCTTTTATAGTCCCATTCTTTTTCTGCTTTATCTTGCTTTTAGGTAAAGAAGTTTTATAAATCTATTTGTATTATCATTTTAGTCTTTACTTCATTGATATCTTATTGAAATGAACCTTTTAGTTGAAAGAAAAATTAAAAGATTAACATTAAAACAATGATTGGCCTTTAAGAAACTTACAAAATCAACAGCAAGATGGGAGAGACAATCAAAGACAAATTTTTAGGTTGTAAAATTCCCAAACTCAACAATAAGAAAATTTCCCCAATGGCCAATGTGAATAAAAGATCATCTAAAAGAAAAGGGATTAATCAAGGTGTGCTTGTTTCACCCTCAAGATAACTCAGTTTTAACCAGTGTGGAAACCAAGGGGTTGGAAGTCCCCTAGTTATTGTTGAGTTCTGGAATCAATGGTTATAGCTTCTGTAAGGTTAAAGATGCTCCAGTGAAGAGAGAGAGAGAGAGAGAGAGAGAGAGAGAGAGAGATAAAGAGATTAATTTCCTTTCCTTTCTGTATCCTTTCATCCATCCATCCCTCAATACATCCTCTCTCCTCTTTTCCTTTCCCTTTACTTCTCCTTTCCTTGTCCCAAAAACTGATGATAAGATAAGATAAGATACTAAGAGCTGGGGTTGAGAGCACGGACTTTATGCCCACCCTCTCAACCCTAACCTAGGTAAAAGCACAATAACAGCCCAGCATCAAATGTAAAAGAAAACCTAATCCCAGAAACCTAGCCTAACCCTAACCCATTCCCTGCCTGCTTACCGTTACTTACATCCAGTTTCTCCTTCTCATGATGCGGCCCCCTTTGCCCTACTCGGAGCCCCCTGCTTGTCCATATATGCTTTGCGCGCCATGTATTTTCCTGCCCTGCAGATTGGTCCGCGCCCATAGCCCCAATTGCCCCGCCCAACCTCCCCAAACTAGCTTCCCGTGAACCTGGTTGGGCCAGCTCCATTCCTGGGTCTTCAATGTCCAAGTGGGCCGCAGCCCACCACATAAAATCAAGCCTGATCCATGCCCAGTATGCCAAGCCCCGCCTTTTGTACTTCTGAGCCCTCTGCGGCTGCTGCTGAGCCCGCAGCGGCCATTGCTGAGACTGCTTGCATCCTAGTTTTGAGCCTTACCTACCAAATTCTGAGCATGCCAACTGTGGTGCAGTTCCCAATCCCAGACTATATAACAACATCACACTGGAGCAGCCCTCACAAATGCAAACAAGAAGAGAAGCAAGGCAATCAATACCCTCATGAACTATAAGGGAGACAACACCTTTGAATCAATCATAATGCCAAAAAAATTAGGAAATTCTCACCTTATCTGGAAAGAAATTGTGGGGAGGATTGCATCAAAATCTGTGAATAACAAAGGACATGTCTGGCTGCAATTCATGTGTTACAAATTCAATGGAAAACTTAAGGGAATCTATTTCCAAATGTATCAAAATGCTGAACAAGATAGAAATTTTTAACCTTGGGGTTCCAGAAAATGTTCTGTGCAATTTCATTCTTGAAAATATCTCCAAAGATCTATAGAAAGTGGTTAACAAAATAATCATGAACAAACACCTGGTTGCCCATCTGGAAGCAACTCTGGCAAAGCTCCAGGAGATGTTTTACTTCAAAAACTTGCAAAAAGCATCAAATAGGAATGCTAACCTTGTAAATTACAAGAAAGAGGAAGCTACTTCTCTTTTCAAAAATACTGAAAAGAAGAGAAAACCTGGAGAAATACCAGGAAAGAAGACAACTAAGCAAGAGTTTTCAATTAAATGCAAAAATGGTTGCCACAATCCCAATTCCTCGTATCCTGAAGACGTATGTCACCAACTTCATCCCAAAATGGCTGAATTAAAGGAAGGGGTTTGAGAACAAGCCAATAAAGCAGAAACTTCAGAAGATTCCAACACATCTGAAATCACGGCCAAAGATTTTTTCAGCTCTATTGATCACAAAAGAAAACTTCCAGTTCTGGACATGGGGGTGTTGCATCAAATGGTCAGCAATCCAAAGGCTATTTTCAACACTTGCAAAGTCAATATTCCAGTAGAAACTTGGAATAAGGAAAGCAATCTCAAAGCTACCCTACTTGACTCTTTGTACTTGGTAAGTGACTCTGGTGATCATCTTTTTCTTCAAGATGTACTCTATGTTCAAAACTTAAGCCAAAATCTTATCTCTGGAAAGTGTCTGTTCCACAATAATAAGGATATGAAACAACAGGAAGGAAAAGTTCATATCTGAATTGATAATCATTTCAAAATCTCTTCTCTAAGTTCAAACCATTTTTTATTTCTAAAAAAAATTTATATTGAAGCAATGAATGTTAATATCTCCTTTTACTCAACTGCATTTCATCCAAACTGGCATGATTGATGGGGCCACCTCAGCAAGAGATTCTTAAAAAGGCTACTGCGTTCAGCTAAAAATTTGAGATGTGAGACTTTTTGAGCTGAAAAAATGAAGAAAAAGCCCTTTCAAAGCCACTTTTCACCTGTCTTGGAAAGGCTAGAACCCATTTACATTGAATTAATTGGCCCTTTTCCAGAATAATAACTAAGTTAATCTCAGTAAATACTTAACATCATTGATCATTAGTCCAGATTAAAATAATTTAAATTCTTGAAATTGAAATCAGAAACACTGAAAAAACTCCAAAACTATCAGCTCTATGCAGAAAATCAGAAAGTTTTGAAAATTAAGAAAATCATTTCAGATAATGGGGGTGAGTTTAAGAACCCTGTGTCACAAGGGCTGCTGACATGCAAGCAGGGCTTGGCACAGAGGGGTCTCTACCCACATTAGGCTTGGGGGCAAGGTTACTGAAGGAGGCTAACAGGAGTAGAGGAGGATTGGGTTGAATGGTGCTGAATGACACTTGCTGGGAAAGATCTCCTAGTAAGAAGTAGTAAACTGATTTCTTGGGGGAAGCATCAGGAAGAGGAAAGAGGAGGCTTATTAAATAGACAAGAGGTTGGAACTACAACAGAGGTACAAGTGATTGGGGCTCAGACTACACACATGATGTCATGGGAACAGTCTAAGTAACAGAGAGGGCTGATCAGGGATGCTACTACATTAGGTTAGGCTGCTTCTACATTGGGACAAGGTTCCAGGTCTGAGCTGTCTAAGTTGGGAGAGTACAGTTGAAGGATGTACAGTGTACATGGGAGTCATGACACTATGTACTAAGTAGAGAGAGTATGTAATACAATCTGCAGGAGGATGTACATAAAGATTCCCAAAGGATAAACCACACAGAGGAGGTATGGGTTAGACAGAGAGATAACCCAAAGAGGTATGGGTTAGAAAGAGAGGTAACCCAAAGAGGTATGGGTTAGACAGAGAGGTAGAGTAGAGCCTGGGAGATTGAGTATGTGCAAGCCCATGGAGTCTATCTGTGTATAGTATGAGGTTAGACTATATGTAGATATGTGCTGCATGAAGATCCTGAGGTATATAGTTACTGGAGACATGTTGATGTAAGTCCCCTGAGCCCTGAGGTTGAAGTTCCTAAGAAAGTAGATCAGGCCTGAGGGTAAGACTGAGGTTAGACTGAGTTTGGTGTCAGTATGACACCCTGAGTTCCAAGCTTGGACTACACAAGAAGCAACCTCACATATGTTTTCTCCAGCATACAAACCATAAAATAATGGCCTTGCGGAAAGATCAAATCAAATTCTTGTGGTGAAAGCTAGATATACGCTTAGTCAATCAAAGCTTCCACATTCATACTGGACTGAAGCTATTAGAAAAGCATTTGACTTAAGAAGCATAATTACTTCAAGCACTCAAAAATTTCAAACCCCATATTTTCTCTGGTTCAATAGAAATACTAATTTGAATTTCCTCAGAAATTTTGTATGTGAAGCATATTGTATCATTCCAAATCAGCAAAGAGAAAACAGATTGAATACTACCAGCAAAAAATTGGTTATTATTGTCTTTCTCAAAGATTTTTAAACCTATAATGTAGTCAAATTAAGTAGCAAAAAGATCATTTCCACTCAAAATATTAAATTTGTTGAAGACTGCTTTACTGGTTTAAAGTTTGACCCTGAAATTGATCCGTTTTCACTCACTAAGGAAACTCAAAGAGATTTAACTCTAAATAAGACTCCAAAAGTTGAATCCAAAGAACCTCCAGTGAATGAAGCACCCAATTTGAAATCTTTCTCAAAAATTGTAAACTTCAATTTCTCAACCAGCAACATTCTTAACAATAATCAACAGGGCCTTCCAATTGCATTACTGAATGAAATTCAGAAATTGGAAAGAGATCCTCAAACTAATGATGAAGCTATCAATAGTATTCATAAAGAAGAATGGAAGGCTAAAATAAAGAAGGAACTTTCCAACATTATCAAATACAAAGTTTGATTGCATAGAAAGAAGAATACCAAAGGCCACCCATTGAGGTTCACCTGGATGTTTAGAACTAAATTTGTCACCTTTGGAAATTTAATTGAAAGTAAAGCAAGACTGGTTGTGCAAGGATTCAAACAAAAGGAAGGACTAGAATACTTCAGCACTTTCTCTCCAATGGGTAAACTGTAATCACTAATAATTCCGATTTCTTTTGCTTTCATGAATGACATGAATTTTCATCAAATAGACATTAAATCAGCGTTTCTAAATGTCAAACTCAGTGAAGATGTATATATAATATCCCCCAAAGGAACAGAATACCCAGACAAAATTCTCAACCTTGAAAAAGCTCTTTCCAGTTTGAAACAAGTACTGCTTGCCTGGCATGCAACTCTTACCCAATTTTGGTTCTCTTTTGCATTTCAAAATGAAAAACCAAACCCTGTGTACTATGGAGAAAAAGGAATTTTCTTTATATTCATGTTGTTTATATGGCTTTATTCAGTAAATTTCCTGACATAGTTACCAAAGAAATGCAAGAAAAATTTGAGATTAAAGAATTAGTACCTGCCAAGCTTCTCCTTGGTATGGAAGTAAATCAGTCTTCTGATGGAGTTGAATTATATCAAAGACATTACTTAACACTTATACTTGAAAGAGCTGGAATTGATCACCTACCTCCATTTATAATTTTAATGAAATCTTAATTGAAACTGACACATGCCTCAGAAGAGAAAGTATCCGAATTCCAACTACTCAACATCAACTATTGAGCTGTAGTAGGCGCACTAAACTACCTATGCTGCACCACTAGACCAGAATTGTTTTTGGAAGTTGGATGCCTCTTTCAGTTTTTCAATTGACCCAGTATAAAGAATTGGAAGGCCTGTACTCAAGTACTCCACTATCTGAAAGTAACTACTGAATATTGAAAGAAAACTTTTAAAAGGAATAAAAAAGATGAATTCATTTGTTATTGAGATTCCAACTTGGGAAACCTCACTCATTCCAGAAAATCTATTTCAGTTTTTATATTCAAATGAAATGGTAGTTTAATTTTGTGGAAATCTAAGAAGAAAACTACGGTTGAAATTTCATCAGCTCAAGCAGGATATCAAGCATTTTCCAACCTGGTAAAAGAAATCATGTTGTTGAAAAAAATGCTGAAAAAATCATTAAACATTATTTTCAATTCACCTACTAAAATTTAGGAAGATAATCAAAGCGCTATCAATCTAGCCTTAAACACCAAAAATCAATCAAATTTTCAAACAAAAAACATGTCAATCAAATATCATTTCATACAAAAAGAAATCAAATTGAAACATATCTTGCTATCCTATGTCAAACCTGAAGAAATTATGGCTGATTTTTTAACTAAGCCCATGAGTAAAGCTATTTTTATTACATTTTTAAAAGCTTTTGATTTGATGGTTAATTCTAGTCTGGAGAAAAAAAATTATGGGGCAGTGTTAAATCTTCAAGCCAAAACCCCCACTTTAATCAGTCTGCCACTTCATATGTATTCTTCAGTATACAGGCTTCAAAATTAGAGCATGTCTTAGCTTGTTTTTTCATTTGACTCAGATCCTGAGATAGTTCACCAACCAGCTGTCTGTGGAGCATAGCTACCCAGTCAATGACAAGGCTCTCATCAATTCCATAATCAACATTCAAGCTCTGTCTGTCTGGTTTACGGTTCCCCAATAATCACTTGGTAATCTTTCTTTCTCAGTTTCTCTCCTTTTCCCTTTTTCATCTCACTCACAATCAATGTGATTCACAGCGGAGGAACGTTTGGTTGTTTTTAAGAAGGTTTCATTGGTTTCAGTCAAAATATTTTTATAGTTGCATTCTTTTTCTACTTTATCTTGCTTGGTAAAGAGGTTTGATCAATCTATTTGTATTATTATTTCAGTCTTTATTTCATTGATATCTTACAGAAATGAAACTTTTATTCAAAAGGAAAATTAACAGCATGGGCCCCTTCCACCCAAGACATGGTTTTATTTCAAAAGTCAGGGTTTTTGCAAGTCCAAGATGTTAAAAATTTCTCTTTGATATAGAGAATTTTATTTTCCATTTACTCAAGAACATCCTCATGGTCTTCCAAGAAACACTTTATACAAGTCATAACTTAAGCACCCAAAACTAGGAAGATCAACAGTAGAGAAAGTGATTTGTCCCTTACTCTGAGCTCTGCATCATTGACCTCTGCATCCTCCTTGGTTTTAGAGGCCCCATACTTCCCCCACGGAGACATAAAGCTTTTCCATCCTTCAACGTCATTATTAAAGCAAAATTTACAGTTTTATTTTATTTTTTTAGACAAATTCCACAGAAAACACTGTTTTGTTGACTCAGGGAAACTAGATTCAATGGCACAAATCAGGGCTTTTTCACAGTGAGTCAAAAATATTTTGGGAAATCAATCAGGATCATAATCCAGCTCCTTTGGTGCTTTTACAGACCAAATGCGGCAATCAAACATTTCTCTTGTTATAAAAACAAGTGATTTTGTGAAAGTTTTCAAGTTGGATTAAATTTGAATGACATGCAATAGGGGTATGTTGTACTTATTTGTTTTATGTGTACAATATAACATAGCAATATGATTTAATTGTCTGCCAGGCTTTAATGAATTAGGGTGCACCAAGAATAGGGCCTCCAAGTGTTTCTCTCCACTGAATTTTGCTTGGTGAACCCCACCTGAATCACCAAGTTGTTCAAAGAGGACCTCAATGACACTTTTCCCTTTGAGTTTGGCTAGCGCTACCTTTCTCTTATTGTTATAGATTTTTTGGTCATCAGAATACTCTGCACAATTAATCTTGCTCCATTTTCTTTTGAGTTGAAGTGTACTGAGCCCATCATTCATTCCTTTTCTTAAATTCTCTAAGGCCACCCCAGAGATTCTCCTGAGTTTAAAATGCTGTGAGGGGTGTGGAGATGGTTGATGGATATGTTTATCATTTCTTTAGGAGATTTCCCACAAGTTTTCTTCCTTTTTGTGACTTAAACGGATCAAAAAATTGCACCCAACCTACCTTGTGTGAGCTTGCCTTGACTGTTTGGTGAGCAACAACCCAAAGTAGGAACCATGTCTATCACAGGTAAATTAACATATTTATCAAGCTTTGAGTTGAAAACTTTCAAAGCATAACCATGCTTCATTTCCCATGTTTGACAATACTTTTGTGCCTCTTCCATAGTAGGAAAGGCTCCCACAGGAGCTGGTTCAAGTGGATCTGGCACCAATTAAATTTTTATATCATATTTACATAGTCACATAGTTACCAGCAGCAGCTTCCTTTAAGTTTCCATCAAATCTAATCAGGCAAGGGCCCAATTAACATAAAATTTTACTACTCCCCACCAGAGGTAATGACATTTTTGAAACTTTTTTTTTGTCAATTGTAAACCTATATGAAAATGAAATAGGGGCTTCCAATGTTTCATTACAAAAATGATTTTTTTCTGCAGCTTTGTTAATGGAAATATCAATGTAGTCCTTCAAGGCAGCAATTTCACATACAGAAGGGCTTGCCACTGTTCCCATAATGCAAAAAAAAAAAAACATGCAATGGTCCTTCAGTATTCAATCAAACTTTCAATTGAAAAACTACAAAGTTTTCTCATTTTAAAGTTGATAAAGATCAAGTTAACCAACGGGAAGTAAAAATTTTCTTTTCCGTTGTCCAACAGGCAGTTTGAGGGTGTACTTTGTGGGAAATTTTTTTTCAAAGGGAATGATTGTGTTTGAAGTCTCACTTTATGATTGCTAGGTGTGGTCCAATAGTCCCACAAAGTATGTTTTGATCCCAAATTTGGGTTGATGGAACCCAAATTTGATCCAGGGGGTCCCAAAAAAATCTGGCATGAGCTCCAGGGGGTTGTATACCCCTGTACAAACACGTCCAAATGTTTGTTTACAGGGTAAACAACTCTTTTTGAAAAACCATTTGGAGTAATTTCAAGCGGTTTTGGGTGTTTATAGAAACCCTTTGGAGTCTTTTGTGGGCCCCCACGCATCAAATGGGCCATGTAGGGACCTAAACAACTACCACACAACTGGGGGTGGTGAATTTATCATCAGATGTTTTGTTATTCCCCAAACCCTCATATTCTGCCTACGTATCATTCAAAACCCATCTCCAATGTCCGTTTGTCACATCTTTGGCTCTATGATAAGACTCAAAATATTTTTCTGCAACACCAATTCTTCTCCCAAAACCTTCAAAATTACATAAAATACATTGAATCCCTCATGATCCTCACCCCAATAGAAAAATGTGGATGGTGTAAGACTCCAAACGGTGCTAGGCCGTGGCAGTTCTGTGGAGGGGAAAGGTGCTGTTTAGGCTGCCCTCCTAGGAGTTACAACAATATTTAAATGTAACCAGAATTAAGGTCCAGAACCTTATGGATGAGAAATAAAAGTAAGGGAAGAGGATAAGAGTTGTCAGTAGCAATGGAAACAACACTATCTGAGGCAAGATGGTGCAGGTAAAGACTTGAACAAATAAGTCAAGGTTTGTTCAGAGTTCAATAGAACAAGGCAGTTGTAAGTAACAACGCCCACAAGCTAATAACTCTGGTCGTCAGCAGCTGATTAGGAAAGATCAACTCAATCCCAACCAACCTCCAGGTTCTCAATGAACCTGCCCAACTCTGCGCAATCAAGCGCTTGAAGGGTACCAGATAACTGTGGGAGGCTGAACAAAACAAAAGCAATTTGTTTATGAAGCTCTAGACGCAAATCAATAACAAATTTGAGCAAGAATATCCCAACACTTCTCAAGGGACTCAAGAATAGCGTGGCAAAATTCAACCTTAAAGAAGAAGGGAGGTATAACACTCCAGGTTTTAAGCTTAATAAAACCTCTTCAATCAAACGTGATTGGCTCCAGAAAGATGATCAAGGAGAGATCAAGAGCAGTATGGTCGGAAAAGGGATCAGAGTGGTATAACACACTCAAGAATTCAGGCAGACAGGAATTCTTCTTCAACCAGCAAGGCTATTGGTTGGTGATAAGGATCAAGGTCACAAAGGACAGAGTTTGAGTATGGAGGCTCAAAGGATCAAGGGGGCAATCATGGATATACCCGGATAAATGGCTCAGATAGGTGGGGAAGGATGCCCACAGATAAGTTTGATTACTGATGATGGTCTCATAGGATCCAATGATGCTCTGATGCTCCGATGATCTGATGATCTGATGATCTGATGATCTGATGATGGGCCAAAAGGCAGGGGAGAGCCCCTCCTTATATGGGCAGGAGGCCCTGTTAGACTATATACAACGGATTCTACAAATAGAGCGGAAAAGGGAAGGCAACCATGTGGTCACTCGTGTCGGTCTGTGGATGGGCACGCGTAACAATACCAGAGTCACCCACCCCTTGTCCGAAGGCGGAAGCGGGTGGGAGAGAGAAATGAACCAAACCGCCGCAGATGTCCGCAGGCGGTTGTTGGCACTCTTCCAAAGGCGGAAGCGGGTGGGAGAGTCCCAGGAAAGGTGACGGATGAAGTCCATGAGAGTGCGGATGGGCGGATAGGAGATTGGTTTGAGAAAATTGAGTAAATCCTGATGGCCTTGAGATCCACAACTGATAGATCAAGTGCGATGGGAGGTTTGAGGGATCCAAGGATTTGCCAAATGCTTGCGGGTGCGGTCGGGATGGATTCCGTAAATCATGGATGAGCGCCGCGCGACGGTAGCAATGAGGAGATTGGGAGGCGCAACGACAAAGATGAAGACACGCAACAACAAAGATGAGGACGTGCTATGACAACGGCGGAGATGACAAGCAACACGGATAAAGGACGCGCGACGCGGATGATGGAAGCGCAGCGCGCGCGGCGCGGCGCGCGCGCGCGGGTTAATAATAGTTTGGATGAGCCTGAGGATAAGTTGTTCAGCCGGGCGGTATGTTTGCGCAACAGTTTATGGATTGAGGTCTTAAGGCGGGCAGGGTGTCCAAGATGGGGCACCACATCTCTCCCCAACTTACAGAATGTCCCTAGTCTGCTCTCAAGTTTGATGCCATAGAAAAAAAAGAAAGGAAAGACAGATGATTGAAACCAAAGAATGGCCATTTTGATCTTGAGAGTGGTTGAGAAAAAATTTGTCTATCCGACCAAAAATCCTAGAAGTGGAGAGTTCCAAGGTGGCTCACAAGTGTGGCAAGAGTAGAGTTTCACAAAAACAACAAGGATCTTGCCCAGGCAGTGCACAATTGGGAGGACTTACACTTGAGATAAGTTGCCCCCACGACAATGAAACTTCTTGACTTGATCAGCAGAGAAACTTCTGGCCAACCAAGTACCATCCAGCTCCTCCAAGACATAAGATCCACCTCTAACTTGATGAACCACTCGATAAGGGCCATTCCAACGATTAGAGAAAAGCTTGCCCCACTGGGTCTCCAAAGATCGATTATAAGCTAAAACTAGGTCACCAGGGTTTAAGGGTTCCCTGATTCGATTAGAGTGCTTGTCCTCCCAATACTGGACGGATTTTGCTCTGGACTCCATCATCTTTTGATAAGCTCCATCACAAACGACTTCACTTTGCTCAAGTTGCTTGGATCTAGCAACTAATAGATCAGTAGTTGAGGACACCTCTTCCCAAGAGACACCCAAGAAAGATTCCATTTCCAGATCCAAAGGAAGGACTTCTCTTTGACCAAAGATGATTTCATAAGGTGAGTAGCCAGTAGTCCTTTTGGTTGAGATTCAATCAGAGAAGAGAACAAGAGGAAGGAATTTGCGACAATTCTTTCCACTTTCACCAGCCAGTTTAACAAGTGCAGCCTTCAAAGGGGCATGGCCTCGTTCTACCATGCCTTGGCCTTCAGGATAATAAGGAGTAGTAACTCTATGTTGTCCAGGAAGGGATCGGATCATTTCAGCAAGCTTGCCCCCAAATTCAGAGCCACCATCAGTAGAGTAAGATCGAGCCAGGCCATAACGCATTGTCCAGGTCTCGTAGAGGAAAGCTCCCACTGATTCAGAGCTAAGGTTCTTAAGAAATTTTGCTTCAACCCATCCGGAAAAATCATCTCTAGCCACAATGAGGTACTTAGCACCACCTGCCTTAATATGAACCACATCCATAGCAATCCTTCCAAAGACAGTGGACTCCCCAGTAGGATAACAAATTTCAGCTGGGCGCCTAAGATCACGTTTTTGACAAACTTCACATCTCTTGCACCATTCAGAGACGGATTTCTTCAAAGGTGGCCACCAGAATCATTCGGATAATCGTTGATAAGTTTTGGTTTCCCCACGATGACCAAGGCCTTCATGGAGACTTTCAAGGATAGAATCTTGTTTAGAGGGAATAGTAACAACAATAAGAGCACAAGGATTGCCCCTCTTCATAAGTCTAGAGCCTTGAACAAAAAAATTAGAAGACTTTTGTTTAAGAGATTGAAATTCCTTAGCAGAGAGATCAGGAGGTTTTTGAAGAGTTGAAAGGTACTGCTCTAATTTAAACCAGAAGCCTTGTTGAAAGCCAGAATAATTTTGAGAAGGAAAAGAGAAAAAAGGTTGGATCAAAGGTCCCTCTTCATTGAAATCGGTTCCAAAATCAGATTTGTTGTCCCCAAGAGGTCGTCAAGATAAACCGTCAGGCATGGTGAAAGATTTTCCCGCCCTGTGAACAATATCAAAAGAGAAAAGCTGGATAAAGGCCACCCAACAAGTCATAGGAGCATTGGGAAGACTGGGAGCGTTGATCATTTCAATGATGGATTGAGCATCAACTTGCAATTCGAAATGTTGGCCCCAGAGAACAGTTTGAAGTTTCTTCATCATTTGAGCCACACCACAGAGTTCCAGTTTGGGCTGGGAGTATCTAGATTCTACATCTGAAAAAAACAAAGATTCATAAAGAGCAGGACGGTCCCAACCATTTTCATCTTCTTGAGTAAGGACGGCCCCAACAGATTGATAACTAGAATCAACAGCCAGCTTGATCTTGCCAGCTCCAGGTCCATAAGAGATCTTTTTCAAAACTATGTCTTCACCAAATATCCTTTTGAGTAGCTGGAAAGCACATTCACAATCTTGGGTCCAAATCCATTCAGCATCTTTTCTGGTTAGACAAAGCAAGGGTGCACAGATTTTGGATAAAGATGGGATAAAGATTCTAACATAAGTGACAACACCTAGAAAGCCCCTAACTTCAGTTGGATTGATTGGGGTAGGCCAAGAGATGATCTTGTTGACTTTGGCTAGTGCCATCCTTCTTCCTTCCTTGCAGACCACATGACCAACAATTTCCAGAGCAGGGACACAAGCCGCCAGTTTGGATCCAGAGACAGTAAGGCCAGATTCCTCAATTTGAAACAGAATCCTCTCCAAGGTAGTAGCATATTCCCAGATAAAACAACAAATTCCTGGATGCCAAGGTAAGAGCTCATTATCATAGTCAGATACTGGACCTTTAATTCCTCCATCGTCAATAAAGATACCAGCGTGATCAGGGATTTCATCCTGGAGGATCCACATCATCTGAGCCTGATAGACTGCAACCAAGTTGGTGGCTCCTTGAGGCAATCGAGTAAGTTGAAATCAACCAAGAGGAGTATTGAAAGTAGTGAGAAGACGTGAAATGGGATGTAAGAATTGTTCGTCATAGCCACCCATAATATCCCCTAGACCATAGCAAGCTCTTCCCGCAAAGGATTCAACAAATTCTTCAGTAGCAGGGGGGATACCAGAGTCTTTAATAGTAACTTTATTAAGAGGTTGAAGATCATGAACTATTCTAAGTTTACCATTACTCTTGAGGACACAGAAGATGGGGCTGGAGTAACTAGAAGTTGAATGTTCATACAGGCCAGTTCGAACTTGTTCCTGGACCAACTTGATGAATTTGTTGACTTTAGCAGCAGGGATAGGGATCTTTTTCTTTTGCCAAGGATCATGTTCAACTACAGGGATGATATAAGGGAGGCCATAGTATTCCCGCAAGAGAACTCTCTCTTCTTCACAGAAAGCAATAGATTTTTCTCTTAGAGATAATACATTTTTGATTAAATTTAACTCATCAGGAAGAAGCCATCCATCTGGAACAAAGTTGACCACCTTCAGACGTTCTTCAGTGACCCGTCCATTAGGCACAAAGGGACCAGTAAGAGATTGAGGAAGACCACAGTAAGGATTGCAAGATAGAGGAGGACGCATAAGGGGAGTATTGAGGTTGAGAGGCATAGGCTGGTTGACCGGTTGGATCTTCTTAGCAACTGGTTTATACTTAGTGGCAAAAGAGAGAAGTTCTTGTTTCCTCCAAGAGTTGACCAGAGAGACTTGATTACAAAAGCTGAGTCCAAGTTCCAACATCTTCCAAGTCCGATGTTCCGCAATATCCTTGAAGGGTGCCTTTTCCATAAAAGGAGAACCGGGAGATAATACGTTGCTCACATGTGTGGCACAAGGTAGAGTTTCAAAAATGACGGTAAAAGATTGCCCTGGCAGTGCACAATTGGGAGGACTTACTTGTACCCCAAATTGCCTCCACTGAAGCCCATATTCCTTCATACCAAAATCGCCAAAAACGGAATTGCAATTAGGATCTAGTTTAGACTCATTGCGGAGATTTGAACCGGAACTGAGAGAAGATTGATCAGACTCAAAAGTAGAAGGAAAAGAAGACACAACAGATCCAGAGAGAGAAGGAGATGGAGAAGAAATATTTTTGGATTTTTCTATTTTGATATGTTTTTGTTTTTTAATATTCTTGAGATCAGAAGAGAATGATGAAAGGAATGAAAAATAAGCCTGAGGGATGGGAGTTGACCCTTGCGTTGCAGTCTGAGGCTGAAAAGAACTACAACCATTAGTAGGATCAACTATTCCCCTAAAAGATGAGAGGAACTAGAGTTATCCTTCTGCTTCCCCTTAAAAGATGATTTGGGAGAATGACCAGGAAAATCTCTTTCCCAATGTCCAGAATCCAAAGAGCAAAGTGGAACTTTAATTTTCCTGCCATCAGCATCAGGGAGAAGAATTCTCTCCCCAACTTGATCAGAAAACATCAGGGTTGCACCAAAGTCCATTAAGAAGGGTCGTCCCAAGATCATAGGACTGTCCAAACGAGTGATCCAAAAGTGGCAGGTTCCAACAATATTTCAACCAATCCTGACTGGTACATCTTCAGCAATACCAACCAGTTCACAAGCTTGATTTCCTATCCCATACACTGAAGAGTTGAAGCTGACCCTAGGACTAATTTTGAGCTTGCAGGCCATAGCATCCGAGATTAAGTTAAGCTGAGATCCAGAATCCACAAGAGGAGAAACAGTTTTAGCTGAGTCACCAAGATAAAAAGGAAGAAAGTCAAGTGGACAGGAATAAAGGTTGGAGTCTAAAGAAGGACTGGTTCCACCAGAGTCCTCCATTAAAGTGCCAGAGGAGACTTTGAGTTCTTCAGGGCCAATTTCCACACGTCAACGAGAGACCCATTTCTTCATTCCTTCAGCAACAGATGGAGAGATCAATAGGAGTTAAGCCACAAATAGATCAGGAATTTTGGGATCAGAAATTTTCTTTAATACTCCCTCCACAGCATTGGGGTGATCCTTGGAGATGCCCCTTTCAAATCAAACTTTGGGCTGGGTGGGGGGAGGAAGTTCAGGTGATGCAGAATCTAAGGTAGGATTAGAAGGTTGAGGTGAGGGAGAAGGATCAGGGTGATCTGGGAACCTTTCCATGAGTGGTTCCTTTTCCACCTCCAGTCTTCTACATCAGAGGAAGGAGGCTCGAGTGATGATTGACTTTTAACGGGTTTTTGAAGGATTGAAGTTGGCAAGGAAGGAGCCTTATGAGGTTTAGGTTCCTCATGTCATTTCCTGGCTGGATCAGATTGATAAATAGTCCCAGCAAGGCTAGAGGAAGAATAGCTGGAGGATACCAAGGTTGGAGGGTACCACAAGATGATCAAAATTCAAAGGAAGCAAGAGATGCTTTCACAGGAGGTGATTGCTGGTAAGAGGCCACCACATGTCGGATAGGACGAGACGAGTCAAAAGGGATTAGGGCACCATTAGGGAGGAAGTAATTGTTTCCCCTCTGCTCTACCAACTTTTCCTTTAGGTCCTTCTGAAGTTCTTGGCATCGTCCGGTTCCATGGCCTTCCCTATGACAGTAGTAACACACCAGAGTTGATTTGGGGACAGAAAAAGGAGTTTTAGGCGTAGCTAGCGAGGAAATCTTTTGATCTATTTTGTTCTCAAAGGCTCTAAGTAACTTGGTGATCTCATCTATAGTAGTAGGTTCTTGATTGGAATTAGAATCTGCTTTAGGCCTACAATCTGCCTCCATTTTAATCATAATATTGTTTGACTCTTTAAAAGAAGGAGCATGGACCGGTTCAGTAGTTCTAGGCTTTTCAAAGGTAAGAGCAGTTTGACCTTTCATGACTTTATCCACAGTACTCCAAAGGGTGAGAAAAAAAGGGAGCTTGAATCGATTATCCCTGGTGGTAATCATGGATCCAGATTTGACCAGTTCTTCTTTAATCCTTTCCTGCACAGCCAACAAAATAGATTGGAAGAACTTTGCTCGAATTTTTTCCACTGTGTCAATGTGATTGTTTCGGATAAGATAGTTTTGAATGGGATCCCAAGACTTCCTAAAAATCTGATAGTCAGAGGCTGAAGAAATACCACCACTGGAGATCCACTGAGAAACCAGAGCATCCAAATCCTGCAGAGTAAACCTAGCCACATCTATTTTACCCCAGTATGCCAACATAGCCTCCCTGAGAAGCGTTGAGTTGTGGGATTTGAATCCCTCAAAAGACCCAATTACCTCCATAACTTCATCAGAGGAGATAAAGAATTGCAACTGATCAGCCATTTTGAATTCACTAGCTCCATCCACTTCAGCAGCCATTTTGTAGGAGTCCAAGAATCGCTCGACATTTGTACCGTTGAAGCCTAAGTTCTTGTTCTGAGGTTTGATTTTTACCATCTTTGGTTGGACAGGGGTGGTTGGAGTAGCAGAAGATGCCATATCGAATAACAGAGTTCCTAGGGGATCCAAAGAGCAGATTTCCAAAGTGGCTCACGAGTGTGGCAAGAGTAGGGTTTTGCCAAAAACGAAAAGTATCTTGCCCAAGCAGTGCACAAATGGGGAGGACTTACTTCTAGGATAATTTTCCTCCACGGATCAGATTTGAGAAGAGAGAAAAAAATAAGAAAAAGAAAAAAAAAAGATCGGATTTCGAGGTTGACTTTAAATGTCTTGGGACTGTAAATCCCAAGGTTTCTGGTTCAATCCCGGCCCGGGGGACCAAATTTAAGACTCCAAACGGCGCTAGGCCGTGGCAGTTCTGTGGAGGGGAAAGGTGCTGTTTAGGCTGCCCTCCTAGGAGTTACAATAATATTTTAATGTAACTGGAATCAAGGTCCAGAACCTTATGGATGAGAAATCAAAGTAAGGGAAGAGGATAAGAGTTGTTGGTAGTGATGGAAACAGCACTATCTGAGTCAAGATGGTGCAGGTAAAGACTTGAACAAATGAGTCAAGGTTTGTTCAGAGTCCAATAGAACAAGGCAGTTGTAAGTAACAAAGCCCACAAGCTAATAACTCTGGTCGTCAGCAGCTGATTAGGAAAGATCAACTCAATCCCAACCAACCTCCAGGTTCTCAATGAACCTGCCCAACTCTCCGCAATCAAGCGCTTGAAGGGTACCAGATAACTGTGGGAGGCTGAAAAAAACAAAAGCAATTTGTTTATGAAGCTCTAGAAGCAAATCAATAACGAATTTGAGCAAGAATATCCCAACACTTCTCAAGGGACTCAAGAATAGCGTGGCAAAATTCAACCTTAAAGAAGAAGGGAGGTATAACACTCCAGGTTTTAATCTTAATAAAACCTCTTCAATAAAACATGATTGGCTCCAGAAATATGATCAAGGAGAGATCAAGACCAGCATGGTCGGAAAAAGGGATCAGAGTGGTATAACACACTCAAGAATTCAGGCAGACAGGAATTCTTCTTCAACCAGCAAGGCTATTGGTTGGTGATCAGGATCAAGGTCACAAAGGACAGAGTTTGAGTATGGAGGCTCAAAGGATCAAGGGGGCAATCATGGATATACCCGGTGTGGTGCTCTTTTATGGACGCGAGTCAGGAAAGGGCTGCAGGCGGCGCGCTCAGCAATGGGAAGGGCCTTGTTGCAGCTAGCCGCGCTGCGGGCTCAGCAGCAGTCAGGTAGGCCCAGCAGCGGTTGGGTTGGGCTCTGCACCTGGAGACGGGAGACGACAGATTGCGCGGACCAGAAAGCTTGCGCGGATCGGAAAGCTTGCGCGGATCGGAAGGCTTGCGCGGATCGGAAGGCTTGCGCAGATCAGAAGACTTGTGCGGATTGGAAAGCTTGCGCGGATCAGAAGGCTTGCGTGGATTGGAAAGCTTGCTTGGGTTGGAAGGCTTGCGTGGATCGGAAAGCTTGCGCGGATTGGACGGCTTGCGCGGACCAGGAGGACCGCGCATTTCAAGACGCGCGGATTGGGTCACGCGGGTACGCGGATACCTGGAACGGGTTGTTGGGCGGACGCGCACGGGCAGGCAAGCTGGGCGTACGTTGATATTGAGGGGCATGGGTTATGGGGCAAGGGATGGAGGGGTAGGATTGGGCTAGGGTTCTGTGCTTAGGGGTTGTATTTCATCATTCTTGCTTACTTGTGGTTGTACTTAGGTTAGGGTTGAGAGGGAGGACTTAAATACTTTGCTCTCAACTCTGGGCGTAGGGGGGGGGGAGGGGGAAGCACTTCACTTCACGGACTGGACTGCACTCTAGGATATCACTTTTTATGGCATTGGATTGGATTGGATTGGAAAGGAAGGAATTCATCTTATTATTTCTCTCTCTCTCTCCCTCTCTCTCTCTTGAACAGCTGCATCCAATCTCCTTACAGACTCTTTGATCAATAACTTCCGGAACTTGAGGACAACTTCTGGGGTGTTGCTCCCTAAAGTTTCCACACCGGATAAATGGCTCAGATAGGTGGGGAAGGATGCCCACAGATAAGTTTGATTACTGATGATGGTCTCATAGGATCCAATGATGCTCTTATGCTCCGATGATCTGATGATCTGATGATCTGATGATCTGATGATGGGCCAAAAGGCAGGGGAGAGACCCTCCTTATATGGGCAGGAGGCCCTGTTAGACTATATACAATGGATTCTACAAATAGAGCGGAAAAGGGAAGGCAACCATGTGGTCACTCGCATCGGTCTGTGGATGGGCGCGCGTAACAATACCAGAGTCACCCACCCCTTGTCCGAAGGCGGAAGCGGGTGGGAGAGAGAAATGAACCAAACCGCCGCGGATGTCCGCGGGCGGTTGTTGGCACTCTTCCAAAGGTGGAAGCGGGTGGGAGAGTCCCAGGAAAGGTGACGGATGAAGTCCATGAGAGCGCGGATGGGCGGATAGGAGATTGGTTTGAGAAAGTTGAGTAAATCCTGATGGCCTTGAGATCCACGACTGATAAATCAAGTGCAATGGGAGGTTTGAAGGATCCAAGGATTTGCCAAATGCTTGCGGGTGCAGTCGGGATGGATTCAGTAAATCATGGATGAGCGCCGCGCGACGGTAGCAATGAGGAGATTGGGAGGCGCAACGACAATGATGAAAACACGCAACAACAAAGATGAGGACGTGCTATGACAACGGCGGAGATGACAAGCAACACGGATAAAGGAAGCGCGACGCGGATAATGGAAGCGCAGCGCGCGCGGCGCGGCGCGCGCGTGCGGGTAAATAATGGTTTGGATGAGCCTGAGGATAAGTTGTTCAGCCGGGCGGTACGTTTGCGCAACAGTTTATGGATTGAGGTCTTAAGGCGGGCAGGGTGTCCAGGATGGGGCACCACAATGGGAGGAGAAGATTTGAAAAATATTCAGAGAAGTGGAAAGAATAGGGCTTGTCAGCATTGGAAAAAGGGGAAATGTTGGCCTTCTTTCAAAATATTTGATCCATTTGAATATAAAAAGGACAAATTGAGTCAAAATTATCAACAACCAAGTTTTTTCCCTTGTCTTTATTGGATTCAGTGATACAAAAGCAATTATACATTGAAATTGAGTGGGCCTTTTTTCACTTGGCTCAATAGTTCCTGAATTGCTCCCTTGTATTTTTGGATGAAAGATCCAGCATAAATTTTGTTTTATTCTTCAGTTCATTGGAAATCAGGAGATAACTATTAACCTTGGAGGATGGAGGTTTGCAAACACATGTTTCATTTTCCAATAACCAGCAAAAATCATATTTGTAGGTAATTTTGAGCCATTTTACCAGGATTTTTTGATCAGCTCTCTTGAGCTGAATTGAGCATTTCAAAACTTATGGGTGAGGATTTTTTGTTGTAAAGTTCCTAGGGGATGTCTTCTTTGTTGAATTGGATTTTTGTGTGTACTTGAAGGGGGGTTTGTGTTAAAATAGGTATGCACTTACGTGTGTGCTACGTATAAGTTTAATCCAAATGGAATGCAAATGTGGGACTCTGCGGCCCATTGGACACACACACGGACCATACAGGCCTGTGTGGATGTCACGGATTTGGGGAAACTGGCCTCAAAATGTGTGAAACAGGCCTATTATTACACGGGCCCTATTGGGCCCGGTGGGGTATATAGGCATATACAGCCAGATGGGCTTGTATGGACATAATTGGGCCCAAGGTTTTTTTTGGACATACTTGGCCAGACGGGCTGGCCCGCCAAAGTATGTTAAACTCACTTTTTGGGCTTGGGGCAGCCCATTGGGGTTGCGGCCCATGTTGCAGCCCATTTGGGGCTGCTGCCCATGCTGCGGCCTGCTTGAGCCCACTTGTCTCCCTTGGTTTGGCCCATGTTGGGTCCAACGGCACGCGCGGGGCTGTTGGTGCAGCCAAGGGATCCCGCGCGGGCCCGGCCGGTCACAACCGGCGTTCAGCGCCGCGGGAGCAGGGGCCAGCGGACCCAGCTCCCCTCCCTCCCCTTGCTTGCCATCACAAGAGGGAAGGAGAAGGCTGGCTGGGTTGAATCAGCCAGAAACTGGCCGCAGGAGGGCAACCAGTCAGGGTGAGGGGGATTTTGTCACCCCCTTGCCCAGGAGGATGGCTGGGCCGGTTGCAGCAAGGCAACCGGCGGTGGGGGGGATTTGATCACCCCTCCACCATTGAAAGGGGCGCTCTCCCCCCCCCCTTTACCAGGGGGAGGAGCCACGGGCTGGAGTGGATTTGACCACCCCCCAGCCCACTTACCTTGACAACGCCCTGGGGGTATCAACCTCCAGGGCCCCTGGTAGGGGGATTTGACCGCCCGGTCCAGGAATTTGAGAGAAAGAGGGGGGGCGGCATGTCCGCTGGTTACTCCCGCCCCATGTGTGTCTGAGACCGGACCCAGGTATGTCCTGGGTCCCACCTGGCCATTTGTATGGCCAGGGGCTGGTTGCATGAGGCAAACAGCCAGCATGTGAGGTAACAGGGCTGGTTTAAACAGACAACTGGCCAGGGGTTTCAATAGCTAAGGGGCTGGTTCAGCCCCATTACGGTGGAAACACCAAAAATGACCGGAATAAGCTGGTTTTAAGGGCACAGGGACTGATTCCATGTGGGCTGATGTAGCCCAAACCAAGTAACAAGGCCTGTAAAGCTTGTAGAGCTCTTTTGGGGCGGAAAATTTGCCTTTTGGATTGTTGTATCATGGGCTCACAAGAGGCAAATCTTTTGTACTTAAGGAGCTCTTCTCCCTGCTGTTTTCCATCATTTATTCAACATCCAATTGAATCCATCAACAATATCATCCAAAGTATTGCCCCATTGTGAGAGCCCATTAGCAATTATTGACACAAGGTTTCCAGCATTTCTTTTTCTTTAAATACTGCTCATTTGCCTAAGCTAATTGCTGCCCATAATTAAAACAGTTTGCTGAGTGTTCATTTGAAAAGAGTAAGAGGGATGAAGTGATGAAGTGATGAGAGTGATAAAGCAATGAGAGTGAGGAAGTGAAGAGAGAAATAAATTGATGAGAGTGAGGAATTGATGAGAGCAATAAGTGATGAAAGGGTTAAAGTGATGAGTGTGAGGAAGTGATAGGAGTGAGCAATCATATTTTCCCAATGAGGTTGGAGGTAGAAACATGTGGGCAATCAAGGGTGTATGAAGTGGAAATATACGTGGACCAATGTGTGGTTGAGGTTGCAAAAACCTTTAAATACTTGATCTTGGAAAAAAATTTAATTTCAGTTAACTCTTTTAAAGAGTATGTATTACACTGATTATAAATGAAGTGATGAAAACCACAAGTGGATACAAGAAGAAACAATAAGCACAATTTATGCATATAGAATTTCAGAAAATCTTCATTTATTTATGGACTCACCTAACCTTTTGCGCAAATTAGCCTTTTCCTCATCAGAGTAGAAGTTCAATATCTGACAGAGGTTCAATCTGATATTGTGGTGCTGGTTCATTGTGCAGGTTAGTAATCTAATATCAGAGTATAAGTTCAGGACCTGAAAGCGGGTTGAGCTGATATTGTGGTATTTGGTCATTGTGCAGATAAAAACCCAATTGAGCATAAGATGTTAAAACCCAGCCAACTAGAAGCTATCACCTCCTTGGCCTAACTGATAGACTTCCGGTAGGCATCTCATTGATCCATTTTTAGGTGGATGGATTTTTTTTGAAAAATATTGGAAGACAGCACTGTGGTGCTCCAAAACCTAACCTATAGCCATTAGACTCACATTTTATAGTATAAGGACAGCTCCAACTCTCACAAATAACCTCAGAAATGTATTCTACACCTAAAATAAGGCGTAGTCACTCAGCCAAAGTACCCCTCTATCTCTCATGAATTGGAAGATACAGCTCAAATCAACCCTGGCCTTCCAATACCCCAATGAGGTTTCACAGATCACTGAAAGGCATAGAAATACTCTGGAAGACCTTCATTACATACCACATACTTTACAGCTCATACAGCACCACAAAAACCCCTGCACCTGTATACACAGCAATATATGCAAGAAACTGAATGCAAAGGCTGTACAGCATCATACAGGACATCATAAAGAAGCAAAATATGCAGGAAACTGCCTGCAGAACCAAAAAAACAAACCACAACCACAAGTCAGCCACCAGGTGGCACTCCCCCCTGATGTCTATAAATAGAGGGCCTCTCTCCAGAAATTTTCCCCCCATCCCCCCAGGTCCTCAGCCTGAGGAGATCACCCCTGATAAAAAGGTCACTCCTTATAAAGGATACTAGACCCTTATAGAGGGTACCAAACCATTATAAAAGAATACAAGACCCTTATAGAAGATATTAAACCCCTAAAAAAGGATTTTTTTGGCCACTAACAAGCATTATAATCACCATCAATATTACCATTTATCATCCACCACCATCAACCATTACCATTTCATAACCCATTAACCCATACCACTTTATAACCTATTACCCCAAACCATTTCAAAACCCATTACCCCATACCATTTTATAACCCATGACTCCATACATTGAACATCATCAACCCATTAACTCAAACCCTGAACATTATCAACCCATTACCCCATACTTTTGACCATCATCCATCATCATCATTACCTACCTTTACCATCCATAATTGTCATCACCTACCTTGACCATCATCACCTACCTTGCCCATCATCATTATCATCACCTACCTTGACCATTGTCCATAATCATCATCATCATCATCATCATCATCATCATCCATCATCATCATCATCATCACCTACCTTGACCATCATCAATCATCACCATCATCACCTTTCTTTACCATTAACCATCATGACCTTCTTCTATCACCATCATCCATCCATACCTTCATCACCATCCATCAATGCTAGGATCATCAATCTTCCATCCATACTATCATCATCTACCATCACCATCAGTTATCAACTATAGGCTCAACCATTTTAATCTCATTCAATCATCAAATTAGTATCAAACAGTAAACAATATAAAAAATGAAATAAATAGAGGATAAGGTACTAGATAAAGGATTCTTCCCTTACTCAGCTTCTATCCCCCAAGTCACCTATTTTTTCCACCACTTATTCCTTCTAAAGCTTGGAAATATTGATCCTAGGTCTGGTAGAGACTACTATAGTAGCAACTCTATATGAAAATAAGCCACCAATATATTTTATTTTATTGTTGTGAGACTAATATAGTACTTAGAGGGGTAGGAAATTCAAAACCACCCTTAGTATTCATCTATCTTTACAAGAGTTGTAGTACTGAATTCACCCTCAATTGACTGCCAGAAAGCTATTTGCTAAACTTTACCCAATTCTAAATGAGTCTCTACAGCAACCACTCTGATTCCAGCCAACCAGCACAGTCCAAAGGATTTTCTTTATACTCAGCAACAGATGGTAGGTTTGTCCCCAATCAAAAAAACAGGAACACTTCTCAGAATTTATCAATTGAATCACTTCTCAAGGTAATCAATGGACTCCAAACCATGATTGTGCAATCCAAGAGGAACCAAATATCATTGAATGACTTTGGTAACATTTTTGATACAATCACCAATAAATTCATTGAAGATCCAGTAGTCTTTCATAATTCCATAAATACAAAATAGTCCATCCTTTCCATTGATGGATCCAACTATCTGCAGTTGGAATGCACCATTGAAAGGACCCTGCACAGGTATCATAGACAAACACAACATTCCTAGGCAATCCAAACATATTTTCCAATCTTGGGATTGACAAAAAGGAAACCATAGAAATCTTGGTAAGGAACACAATTGAAAACAAGCTGCTCAGTTTAGTTGAAGTTTTGGGGACTGAAGAATCACATTTTCTCCTTGAAATTATTGAAATTAAGTGTATCAAGACTGAAAGAAATGAAAAACTTGCTATTGTTGACCATTTCTTTCAAGCTGTCAGTGACAAGACCTGTTCCAATGATGTCTGGATTTCAAACTGGAAAAAAATTGTGGCCAATCTCCAAAAGGTAAAAATGGGCCTTAGTCTCTTTCTTCAGGCCAGTGCAACAGCACCCCCAGAGGTAGATCAAAAGAACTTTGAGTATGCTTTTGGGCAGAATCTAAACAATTCTCCTGTCCCTCCAAGCTTTACCAATGTTTTGACCACTATAAGGTTGTGCCCCAACCAACTGAAATACTGGTTGATGGGCTCAATTGGCACAATTATTTCTGATGTGGAGATGTCAATCCAGGCTGCGTCTGATCAATCTGCAAGAAAATATTTTACCCCTGTGAAAAGGATGCAGAAGCAAGGAAAGGATCAGGCTCCTGCTGGTTCTAAAAAGCTATCTTTTGACAAAGAAAACTGGTTTAAGGGCAGAGTTCAGAAGGAATAAATTCTTAGTTATTTTGGATAAACTTTTCATCATGGCAAGAAATCTTGTTTCTGGTTTGCTGACCGTGACAACTTCTGGGAACATTTTAGACACTGATTCATGCTTCCACAACCTGATGACCATGCCAGTTGCAAATCTAGATACTTGCCCCTGCAAAAGCCAAACTTCAAACCGGTGAAAGGCCCCCACATCCCTCAATTGACCTTGAAGCTGTTAATGAAGGAGAATTTCTACTTGATTCAGGAGAAAACACCTATGTGAGTCAAAGATAACAGTGCTTCAGTAACAATAGACGCTTGGAAGTCCTTTTTTTCCTTGCAATGGCTGTCCTGTCTAATTTGGTAGTTTTTTATTGGGTTGGCAGCCCCAACATACCAACAAGGACAGGGATGCTCAGGATTGAAAATGTATATCGTTGGAAGGGTATCCATGGCACTATACTGTCCACCGGTAGATTATTCAGCAATTTTTTGAAACTCCAACATAAGGGTGTAGAATTTTTATTACATCACTGCAATGGGAAAGCATTTTAAAATGTTTTTATGAACTTCTGCTGGGTAATCCAACTGCTTTATAGGATATCCTCCCAAGATATAAAACAGAAGACTTTGTTGGATTCTTAAAGTTTTAATTCACCTCTGGGACATGCCTTGGAGGCTTTTGTGAAGGAATTCCTTGAGTCCCACTTTCATAAACAAGGCAGAGGCACCTGGCACCTGTATTTCTGTGAACGCTGCACACTCTCTAATTTCATTGATTGAATTTTCCTTTGAGTATCCTCAAAATACCATTGAATGATCTGCTTCAACTATGTGTCACAAATGTGTTAGGAACTTTTGAAAAGGACTAGAATGGAGCTCAGTTTTAGTTGAATTTCCAAGGTCATTCCACTACCTACACTTTTGGTGAGCCTCTCAAGTCCAGGAGCAAAGTGCCACAGAAGATCATTGGGCGGATCAAGCATTTGAGGAATAAAGTTGTGAATGTAAAAAAAGATTTTTATTCAGATAATGCAGCCAAAGATCTTGGATCTTTCCAAAAAAATATGGGAGGCCCTAGGTATCTGCTTGTCACTAGTGGAACTGTTTTATCCACAAAAGAATTGTGAAGCCAAACAATTTAACAGGAATATTAGCAAAGCTGAAATAAAAATGCTAAATTTTAGTTGTACGGCTCAGCAATACTAGAGCTATGCTTACCTGATTGCAAAGTATCTGCACAATTTCATTCCAAACTCATGGACCGTTGCTTCATGTCCATTGACTTTGTTGTTTGGTCTGATCTTTGATCCTCATTCTGTAATTTACCCCTTTGGGCTATTTCCCATGTCCCAAAAGAGCATAGGTCATCAAAACTGGCAAATCATGAACAGATTTGCCAACTCCTGTCATACCCAGCAGCAGAATCAGGGTGCCTCTTCTGGCCAGCCGCTGAAATACATGTGATTAATTTCACATGGGCTTTTTTTCCTGACTTCTAAGTGGCTGAAGCTAAAGTGGAAAAAAATAAAGGGGATTTGGACTTCATCATCAAACAGTTATCTCTCCAGCTGGGCAACAAACCTACTAACAAGATTGCAATGGCCAAACATCAATTCATTTGATTGATTTGGGTTAAAAATGATCATTAACTCCTGCATTCCCTCCCAGAGGCTTTGAAGGGTGATTTTGCAAAAGAGTGGATGGCATTGGCAACTTATGAAGTTGATAAATTCAACAAACTCAGTGTTTGAAAGCCTTTCAAACCTCACCCTGGCATGAAGTTCCTCGTTATGCAATTGGTCCCTGAAAAAAAACTTGATGAAGTAGCAAATCTCATTTAACAAGATTCCAGAATATTTGTGAAGAGATTAAACCAATGTGTGGGTGAAGACTGTAAGGAAACATACACACCAACTTCAAGCCTGAATGTGATTTTTTATTCATCTTTTTGGTTCTCAAAGTTAATCTACCCATGGCTTCTTTAAATTTGAGCTTGGAATAGTTTTACAGCTCAATAAGTGAGAAATTATACTGCCAACCACCATTAAAAGTCTTTTCACAATGAAAGGGATTTTTCATGCAGCTAAAGAAGTAATTTTACTGGAAAAAAGCAGGCAGAAAGATTTTAGTGGAATTTTTTCCGTGGAATCATTTCACAGATTTTTTTTGAGACTCAGTAGATTGAACCATCCCTAATACTTGCTTTGAAATGAGACTGGATTCATTAAAGTTTGGATGCATGTTGACAATGTTTTTTTCATTGCATTGCTCCAGTGTTGGAATAAACTCCTCCATTCCTTGTTTTTCCACATCATCTTTTTTTGTTTCCTGTTTAATTCCTTTCTTAATTCCTGTCTTCTCTCCTTTTCATTTGATCTTCCTTTCTATCTTCTTCCAATATTTCTGGTCTCAAGCTTCACAGGGTTTTAATAACCTCAGTCTCATGTCTATCATTTCTCATCGGCGTGTGGTCACTTGTTCTACTTACACAAATCACACACGCACACACACATGTCACACTATGACAACCGGGCTGTAAACTACCTGAGGACAGAGCTTGGGTCAGACTGAAGAATTTCTCTCCTCATCCTTCTTTCTGACTCTCCTCTCTGAATATCCTCAGGTAAATAACTTGGAATCAACTTTCTTAATTCTTTGTTCATATGCATCTCCATCAGTCTCATATGAAATCATCATCATTCTGTCTGACTCTCCTCTCTGCGTATCCTCAGGATTCCAACATCCAGCACTTTATTAATTGCTCAGCACCAGCATGGAACATAGGATTAAGTTGAAATTTAATGAAAACCCAACAAAAATAGTCAGAATAGTTCTCAATATAGGCCCTATGTCCATATTGCTCTCTCAACACATTTCATCTACATGCTACGGGACTTGCCGATACTCATGAATTGGATGGCGGCCCAGCCAACGGCTCCGCCTCCCTATTTCTTGCGCAATCTGCTGACCCATGCAAGAGGGGGCTATCAGCTCAGTAACGGACCAACGGGGGGGTTTTTGGTTTTTCAGTGGACATATTGCGGCAATAAAAGTCATTGGAAGTCTGGTTGCCCGGATCTGACCAAGGACATGAACAAGGGGTTGGTTCGGGCGTTCAGGGGGACATACATATTGCCGTTGGGCAAACAAGTGGACCTGGGGGCCGGTCAGCCACCGCCGGTGGAGCAGGTTAGGGCAAGGGCCCAACTTGCAGGGGCCGCTCAGGTGTCCCTTGGGATTGTCACTGGGCCCAAAACCTGGCGGGCACCGCATGTGAAGGCGGAAGTTAGGACGTTGGCGGCAAAGGAGCAGATTGTGTTGGAAAAAATGGATGTGGATGCCAAGGAGAGGCCATTGAATCAAGCTCCAAGGGTCGGGGGTGACGCGCCGGCAAACAGCTCCGGAAGAAGAAGGAAGGCCGCGGAAATTGTTTGGTGAGTGATGGGGAGTGAGGTACCAATACCTCTCACGCTACAGGAGCTGGTCGCAGTCTCTCTGGTGGTTGTCAAGGAAATGGTGCAGGCAATGAAGGAGCACGGGGGAGGCAGGATCCCGGCAACAGTGCAGCGCTGTGGAAAGAATAAAGATTATCCCCCTATAAATGTCCCAAGGTTTGGAAGTTAATGGTTCCCTGCGTTTGAAAGGAGATGAGGATGTCTGAAGTTGCACTTAAATGGGAAATAGAAATAAGGAGATAAAGAGATAAAGAAAAGTAGAGAGGGAGAGAAATTGCCAATCCTTCAATCCTAAGAACTTTCCACCTGGATGTGTATCCAATATGAGTTCCTTTAATCTCCTGGTGAGATGAGTGATCCAATCCGATGATGTGATGTGATGATTCCTCCTCCCATGCATGCCCCTCCTCTATCCCTGAGTTGGGAGTGAGGATAAGTCCTCCCCCTCAACCCTAACCTAATTACACGCGCAAATGACAGTATGACAAGAAAACAGAAAACAATCCCAAAACAGAAACCCTAGCCCCCTCTCCCCACCTCCTCTGTACCAAACTCCCCCCGCCGTCCATACGCCGTTCCGTCCATCCGGTTTTTCCTTCTCATGACGCGGTCCTTGCACCGCGTCCTACTCGGAGCCCCCCGCGCCTGTCCGTATCCGTTTGTCCGCGCCTGTTGTGGGTGTTTTGTAATATTTGGCATGATCCGCGCGCTTGCGCGCACACTCCATCCGTTCCTTCATAGCCTGCGGATTTCTCCGCCCCTACGTATCCGAACCGGCGTGCCCGCAAACCTAGTCAAGTGCACTACCTTCCAAATCCGATCTCCGGGGCGGATTGCCGCCCACGCCGCATTCAATGCTGAGCCCAACCCGTCCACCAGGTGCGGAGCAAAACAGTGGCTGCTGCTGCTGAGCACTCCGCATACCCTAATGCTGAGCCCGCTTGCCTCCAATGCTGAGCGCACAGCCGCGACGCAGTCCCCAATCCATGTCTATAAATTGACACCACACCCCCCCCCAAAAACTTGAGTTCTGTCCCCAGAATTTTCCCATTGCTTCACCATACTACCACCCCCACTACTTCCACTACCACCCCCACCACTCCCACTACCACCTTCCCTGTCCTCCTTCCACATCATTGGCAATATGCTCCCATGCGAGTTCTGCACCCGGAATGGGCACGCTTGTTCAATTGTCCCCAGTTGACGCGCCTGTGTTGCTTGCCGTTGCGGCCATCGTTGCTTCTCCCTTAGCAACAGCATCCCTCAAGCTCCCCTTCAATCCAGCTCTCGCCCCAGGCCGCGCAAGAGGGCTTGTCCGGACCCGTTCGTGTTTTTGGACAACGACTCAATCTCGGAAGGCTTGTGGACACACCCCGGTTCACCTCCATCCTACCTCCCCCGAGCTCCTTCACCCACCACCTGGCACGTGAGCCGCGACTTGGCATCACCTCTCCGCCAGGCAGGACCTCCGCAACGGAGCAAATACAAAACCTCGGAGGAATGGCGCGCGGCAACCTGCCCTTGGGCCACTGCTGTTGGCGTGAACCAAACAGTACCGGACCCAAGACTTTTTGGAAGACCCGCGGCCACGCCAGCAGCTCCTCCTCCTCCTCCACAACCGCCAACACCGCCTTCAACAACAGCTGCCTTGGATGAGAGGCCTACAACCCCCGACGTTGTGGTGTCAATTTATAGACACGGATTGGGGACTGCGTCGCGGCTGCGCGCTCAGCATTGGAGGCAAGCGGGCTCAGCATTAGGGTATGCCGAGTGCTCAGCAGCAGCCGCTGTTTGGCTCCGCACCTGGTAGACGGGTTGGGCTCAGAATTGAATGCGGCGTGGGCAGCGATCCGCCCCAGAGATTGGATTAGGAAGGTAGTGCGCTCAACTAGGTTTGTGGGCGCGCTGGTTCGGATACGTAGGGGCGGAGCAATCCGCAGGCTTTGAAGGAACGGATGGAGTGTGCGCGCAAGCGCGCGGATCATGCCAGATATTACCAAACACCCACAACGGGCTTGGACAAATGGATACGGTCAGGCGCGGGGGGCTCCGAGTAGGACGCGGTGCGAGGACCGCGTCATGAGAAGGAAAAACTGGATGGACGGAAAGGCGTATGGATGGCGGGGGGAGTTTGGTACAGAGGAGGTGGGGAGAGGGGGCTAGGGTTTCTGTTTTGGGATTGTTTTCTGTTTTCTTGTCATACTGTCATTTGCGCGTGTAATTAGGTTAGGGTTGAGGGGGAGGACTTATCCTCACTCCCAACTCAGGGTTAGAGGAGGGGCATGCATGGGAGGAGGAATCATCACATCACATCATTGGATTGGATCACTCATCTCACCAGGAGATTGAAGGAACTCATACCGGATACACATCCAGTCGGAAAGTTCTTAGGATTGAAGGATTGGCAATTTCTCTCTCTCTCTCTACTTTTCTTTATCTCTTTATCTCCTTATTTCTATTTCTCATTTGAGTGCAAATTTGGACATCCTCATCTCCTTTCAAAGGCAGGGAACCGTTAACTTCTGAAACTTGGGACAATTATAGGGGGATAACCTTTATTCTTTCCACATCTGGGGGTCTGGCCGGGAAATAACCTTCCGTTTCTTGTCTTTTGAAGGTAACTGGGCGCGATGTCCTATTCATACCTCCCTAAAGTTGCTCCTTCTTCTTCTTCTACTTCTCCTTCCGTCTCCGGGTCCGCTACTCCTACCCCACTCTCATCTTCCATCCCTCCTCCTCCCCCTCCCTCCGCTCGACCCAGGACAAGCTACGCCATTTGCCCATTGGTCTCCAGTGATCATGAACCCACTCGTCCGGTTCGCATCAGGACACGCAACTACCCTCACATCCAATTCAACACCGCGGATGTAAAGCAATTGATCTTGAGATACAAAGGTATTTCAGATGCGGAAGGTGCGTCCAACGCTGATAAGGCCCAGCTTGTTGTCCTGTTCATTATGGACAAAGAGAAGCTCAGGGATGTGGAGGAAATGGAAGGCTACAAGAATCAAGATTGGCCAAAACTGAAGGCGGAGATCCCAACATGGTGGGACAGGTGCAAACCTCAATTCCGGGAGAGCGATTTTGACTTCGTGGCCTTGGAGGCAAGCGCGCGCAGAGGGGTCAGAACGCGGGTGGAGCTGGCGGAGTACACCTCAACATTTGATCAGATCTATTGGTACTTTTCAAAGAACGAGGTGGTGGCGGGACAGACGGGGGCCATGAAATGCGCATTTTTGGGCGGTTTAGGCGCTCAACTCCGGGCAAGGGTGCGGCAGCATCTTTACAATCACAACTTGGTAAAGCGGTCATTGGACGGGAGCATTGCGCTCCTTCCGGAGTTGGCTGTCATTCGCCGGGCTGTGGAGAGTGAGCCGGACTTAGATGAGCTTATCAACAACACGACTAAGTCCTTCCCAGCGGGACCAAAGAAATCAGCCCCCCAGGCTCCGGCTCCGGCGCAATTTCCAGCCCCAGTTCCACCTACTTCCAGGCCTGTTCCGGTTCCTCAACCCGCGCCCGCCCCTCCGGTAAGCAAATTGACGGAACTAATGAAGGATCTGAAGATCTGCATGAGCCGTATGGGCCAGCAGCAGCCGCAAGGGCCTCCACCTCACATGGTGGAAGGGTTTTGGCCGCCCGGTACCTTTGTGCCAAGGGGGTGCTTGACTGCGGGGCAAACAGTCATTGGCAATTGGCGTGCAAGCAGCTTACAAAAGATCTCAGCGCAGGATTGGTTTGAACGGCGGGGATGGGGTACATGTTTCCGACGGGCGATGTGGTGTCGTATTTATAACCCCGGATCAAGAGCTGCGTCGCGGGCTGCGCGCTCAGCAGTTGGGTAGGTCGGGCTCAGCATCTGGCATGCGCGCGGTCTCAGCAGTGCCTGCTGGGGGCTCAGCAGAAGTCGCGGCGGGCTCAGCAGTAGGGGCTGCGGGGCTCAGCACCAGGTATGGGTTGGGCCTACCTCAGGCAGCGCCGGACCGCGACCCGCCCGGAAGAAGCAGACCAAGTGATGGAGCCAGCCCTACCAAGCTCGCGGGTGGCTAGTCCAGAAGGCGAGGGCGGGGCGATCATGGGCTATACGCGCTGGGGAGGCCCGCGCGGGCATAAGCGTGGGCCGACCCGCGGATCGCGGGATTTGCAGACGGTGTGGTGTCATTATATAGCCTCGGGTCGGGGACTGCGTCGCGGCCTGCGCGCTCAGCATCTGGTAGGTTAGGCTCAGCAGTGGGGGTGAGCCGGTCCTCAGCAGTAGCTGCTGCGGGTTCAGAAGTAGCCGCTGCGGGTTCAGCAGTAGCTGCTGCGGGCTCAGCACTGGGCGCGGCGGGCTCAGCAGTGGGCGCGGCGGGATCAAGCACGCGACTGTGGGCCGGGCCTGACTAAGGGAGGCGGGCCGCGACCCGCTTGGATGTCTGACTCACGGATGGAGCTGGGCCGACCAGGTTCTCGGACGGCTAGTTGGGGGAGGAAAAGGTGGGGCGACAGCGGGGCTATATGCGTGGGCAGCCGCGCGCAAGCGCGGGCCGGCCACGGGACGGGAAATCCACGACGGCGCGTTGGGCGGATGCGCGCAAGCGCGGCGAACTTTGGGTATCACACGGCGGAGGGCCGCGCCACAAAAAGACAAACCGGATGCGCGTAATGGCAGGCGAGCTGGCGGGGATAGGGTATGGGTATGGGTTGGGGGATGGGTTAGGGTTCTGGGTCTAGGGTTCCTTCTTCATGGTTGCCAGTCTGTCTTTGTGCTTGTACTTAGGTTAGGGCTGAGGAGAGGGGGATATAATACCCCTCCCCTCAGTACGGGAGGAAGGGGGCTCTCGCTCTCTCTCACTCTCTCTTGGGGGAAAAAGAAAAGGAAGCATTCTCAGTCTTACAGACGCTAGAACCATCGATCACGTAACTAGGGACAAATTTGTGAGGGAAAACCTCTAAAGTTTCCACAACGGCGCGGACGGAAACACGGGGGGCTCCAAGTAGGGCGCAGCGGAGGGCCGCGCCATGAGAAGGACGAACCGGGCTACGTTAATACCAAAGGGCGCGGGTAATGGCAAGGGATGGAGGGATAGGGTTGGGCTAGGGTTCTGCGGCTTAGGGTTGTATTTCATCACTCGTTCTTGTTGTTTGTGGTTATACTTAGGCTAGGGTTGAGGGGGGGACTTAAGACCTCACCCTCAACTCCGGGTTGGGGAGGATCATCATCTTACGGAAGGGGGAAAGGGAGGAATTTCATCATATCATCACTCTCTCTTCTTAAAAACTCATCACGCCCAATCATCTTACAGACACTAGACCAATAATTTCCGGAACTCAGGACAACTTGTGAAGGTAACTCTTCTTAAGTTTCCACATCTGGGGGTCTGGCCAGGAATTCACCTTTCGTCTCAGTCTCTCAAAGATAGCGTACGCGATGTTGCCAACAACTACTCCAGGATCAACCAATCAGCGCCCATTTCCCACCCGGGCGGGAGTCGGCGGACCGACACCTCCCCCACCTCCAACCACTCGGACCGTCGGCTTTGCCCCCCCTTGGTTGGAGCCTTTGGAGGCAGCCGAGGCCCCACCGCGGGTATGGCTTAGGCTGCAGAAATTCCCCCATCTTCGGTTTGACACTGCCGATATCGGGCGTTTTCTTGCGAGGTTCGAGGATATCGCGGACTCCGAAAACGCAACAAGCAAGGACAAGGTCCAAACTGTCGTTCTCTTCATCACGGACAAAAGTAAGCTGCGGGATGTGGAGGATATGGCAGGTTACGAGGCTTGGGACTGGATTAGGCTCCGGGGCAAGATGATGGCGAGGTGGGGGAAGCAAGAACCCCTCTTTTGGGAAATGGATTTCGAGCGGGCGGCGGCGGATGCGATCTCGCGAGGTGGGGTGCGGACGCAGAACGATTTGTCCGAGTACAAATCTCTGTTTGACCGTATCTATAGTTATTTAGCAAAGAACCAGGTGGTGGCGGGTCAGACGGGAGCGATGAAACGGGCATTCTTGGGCGGGCTTGCGCCACAACTTTGCGCGCGGGTTCAGCGGCACCTCTTCGAGCACGGGATGGTATTGCGGTCGGTGGACCAGAGTGTCATCCTTCTGCCGGACCTGAGGGCAATCAACGGGGCGGTAGAGAGCAAGATTGATCTGGAGGAACTGATTGAGGACACGGCTAGGGCGTTCCCGTCAGCCTCAAAGAGACCAGCGGCTTCCTCAGCCCCGCCTCCAGCGCAGGAACTACACGCGGGCCCATCCACAACAAGTCAGCCGGGTACAATGGAGGTACCGGTGAATGAAATGACGGACATGTTGAAGGATCTGGGGATACTCCTCAATTGGGTAACGGCGCAGCCCGCGGCACAGCCTGCGGCCCAGCCAACAATCCAGTCAATGGCTCCGCCCCCGCCCCCTTGGCGCGATGAGCCTCCCCACGTGGGGGGGGTCCTCTGCCTGGTAGCGGACCCTTGGGAGGGTTCCTGGCCCAAATCTGTACATATTTTGGCAACAGGAGACATTGGAGGTTGGGTTGCGCGGAGTTGACCAGGGATATGGACGAGGGATTGGTCTGCGTGTCCGGATTGACTTTCATATTTCCAACGGGTGAGCCGGTAAGTCTCGGGCCCGACCACCCGTCCCCATTGAACCAGGTCAGGACAAGAGCGCAGTCTGCAGGGGCCGCTTGGGTGTCACTTGGAATCGTCACCGGGCCCGGCACGTGGCAAGCTCCGCGAGTGGAGGCGGAGGTTAGGGCGTTGGTGGCGGATGAGCGAATCTTATCAGAGAAGATGGAGGTAGACGTGAAGGAGCGGCTGACGACTCAAGCCCCAAAGACTGGTGCGCAAGGACCGTTGGGCGACACGCCGTCGGCCGGCTCCAGAGGAAGAAGGAAGGCTGCGGAAGTGGTGCGGCTGGTGATGGGGAGCAAGATGCCAGTTCCTCTCACGCTAAGGGAGCTGGCCGCGGTCTCTCCGGTGGTCGTCAAAGAGATGGTGCAGGCGCTAAGGGAGTACGGGCGCGGCAGGGTTCCTGCAAAGGTGCAGCGCGTGAACGCGGTGGAGGAGGGGGGGAACGCGAGCCGTGCCCACCCAAGGCCGTGTCGGTCCCGCTTGCCTACGTCTTGATGAAGATGGCGGATCCGAAGGTGTGGGCAATGGTGGACAGCGGGTCAATGGTTAACTTGCTCCCGTTGAAATTGGTAGACAAGTTGGGGTTGGTCCGGAGGAAGTGCCCCATGGTATTGCGGGCGCTCAATGGTGGAGAGTGTCGGGTGGACGGGGTGGTGGAAGGAGAAGAGGTGGAGGTCGCAAAGGTCTGTAAGCCGCTGTCATTCCTTTTGGTGGAGTGCGGCGATGTGATTTTAGGTCGACCGTTTATGTTTGGGTTCCGGGCCCGGATGGCGTTCAACAAGGAGGAAGGGAGAGAGGCGCTGACGGTAGAGGAAGCGTCCGGGGCCAAGTTTGAGACGATGATCTCCGACCACGGGAAAGGGAAGTGGGTGCGGTTGGCAGCGGCTGGCGAGGAGACGGAATCCGACGGGGGGAACGGCTGCGAGGGCCGCCTCACGGGGGATTTTGCCTAGTCGACCGCGGCAACCGCGCGGGACAGGCTCCGGTCTCGCGCGGGCGGCCGACTAGGGAGGAGCAAGGGGGGGAGGGAAGCGCGCGGAGGGCGCGGGCGGCAGAAGTAAGTTCTTTTCCTTGGTATGCGTCACCGGGAGGTACCGCGTTTCAAAAACCCTACCATAGTGCCACGCCCGTGAGCAAAGGCAAAATCCGCGGGTTGATTGTTGCCAGGATCCATGATGACGACAACGGACGCGTGCGGATGGTTAGGTGTAACGCGGGGTGGTATAAGCCTGTGGCGTGAAAGGTCCGGCCTCGGAACAAACCAATGCGGCAGGGGCTGAACGGGCCCCTGAGACCAATCATCTGGTCTCGGGATCCCTGGGTAAGTCCATTGAAGACGTCGGGGTGGTTAACCCGGTCAGCGCGGATCACGAATGGAAGGATTGAGGCGCGTAACTTTGGGCCGGCGGGGTGGTTGAGTGCGGAGGAAAAGGATTTGCTGGCATTGGTGTTGGTGCTTTGCAAGAAGGCCCTCGCCTTCAGGCCGGATGAGCGCGGATTGTTGAAAAGAGGAATCGGCCACCCCTACGTAATCCCCACGGTGCTGCACGAACCCTGGCAAATCAAGCCAATTCCGATCCCCCGGACCGTACGGGAGCCCTTTCTGGAGCTGATTTGGGAGCGTGTTAGAATGGGTTTGTACGAGCAGTCCACATTGAGCTACTCTAGCCCAATCTTCGCGGTGGTTAAGCAGGACGGGAAGTCGCTGAGGATTGTCCATGACCTGCAGCGGCTGAATTCATTCACCATCTGGGACGCGGGATTGCCGCCGCGGGTGGACGAATTCTTGGAATCAATGGCGGGGCGCGCGTGTTACGGACTGGTCGATGTGATGGGGGGGTATGATCAGTGGGAGCTCCACCCCGAATCGCGGCCATTGACCGCGTTCAAAACAGGGCTGGGACGAATGCAGTTGACGCAGCTGCCGCAGGGCGCGACGAACTCGGTGGCAGTTTACCAGGCTCAGATGACGTGAATACTACGGGACAAAATCCTGGAGGGGGCTCTGATCTTCATTGACAATGCGGGGATCAAGGGGCCAAAGACGGACTACGGGGGCGCGGTGTTGGAGGAAGCCCCAAGGATTCACCGCTTTGTCTGGGAATACGCGAGGACATTGGAGCGAATCTTGTTCCAAATTGAGGAGGCGGGGCTTACGGTGTCAGGGAGTAAGTTGGCGGTTTGCGTTCCGGCGCTGGAGGTGCTGGGACACGTGGTGGGCGCCGACGGCTGGAGGATCGCGGAGAAGAAACGGAATAAAGTCCTCGAATGGCCGACTCCACGGATGCCTTTGCATATCCTCCAGTTTTTGGGGCTGTGCAGCTACATCCGCATGTTCATTGAGCGGTTTGCGGAGGTGGCAAGTCCGCTGCGGGCACTTACGCGTAAGGGTGCGGCGTGGGAGTGGACGGCGGGGTGTGACGCTGCCTTCGCAAAGCTCAAGGAGATTGTGGGGAGCAACATTTTCCTCCGGGACCTTGACTATGTATTGGGAGGGATCCGCCTGGCCGTGGACTCTAGCAAACTTGGCGCGGGAGGCGTTCTGACGCAGGAGGAGGATGGTAAGGATAGGCCCGTTCTTTATGAATCCGTAACCTTCACCACGACGGAGAGTCGGTATTCGCAACCAAAGTTGGAACTGTGCGGGGTCACCAAGATTGTGCAAAGGCTGCAGCATTTGCTTTTAGGGGTGAATTTCAAACTCTTGGTGGACGCGGAGGCTCTGGCGCGGATGATCAATTTGCCGATGCTGCCGAACGCCCCGATGACTAGGTGGGTTGCTTTCCTTCAACTCTTTGCCTTTAGTGTGTTTCATGTCCCAGGGAAGGCGTTCACAATGCCCAACGCGCTGTTGCGGTACCCGCGCAAGGATCCGTTTGAAGGGGCGGAACACTTGGACGTGGAATCTCCAGTTATCCGGGTGGGCATGATGGAGATGGAGGTTGCTCTTCCGCTGCAGCAGTCCAGGCGTTACGCAACATTGTGCTTCTTTCTGCAGGATCTCAAATTTCGGGAAGGTACGTTGGAAACGGTAATTCGGTGGGCAAAACGGGGGACGACCAACTTCTATTTGCAGGAGGGGCAACTGTGGCAGAGGTGCACCCCCGTGCCCCTGGTGGTTGCAAAATCAAGGAGGGACCAGGAGGTGATTCTGCGGTGTCTTCACAACGACCTTGGGCATCAAGGCGAGATCAAAACGCGGCGGCGGGTGAAAGCAAGGTTCTGGTGGCTGGGGGTGGTACGCGCGGCGCGCGAGTGGGTGAAGTCATGCAAGGCTTGTCAGAGGCAGAGTTCTAGGCTCCCGAGGGAGGTGGGTCACCCTACGGGGGAGGACGCCTTGTTCTGACGGGTCTCCCTTGACTTGGTTCACATCAAGGCGGGGAAGTTCGCGTACCTGCTGGTCGCGCGGGACAACTTGTCGGGTTGGGTCGAGGCGCGTCCGCTGGTCAGGCTGTCGGCGGAAAGGGTCGCCCAGTTTTTGGAGGAAGATTGGTTCGCGCGGTATGGTTCGCTCCAACTGGTCACCGTCGACGGGGGCGCGGAGTTCCAAGGCCGCTTGATTGGGTTAGTTCAGAGCTGCGGGGCTAAGTTCAGGCGGGTCACGGAGTACTACCCCAAGGGTGCCGGGATGATTGAACGCGGCCACCAGCCAATCAAGGAAGCGCTGGTGAAGATGTTTGGCGAGGACGGGAAGCGGTGGCAGGAGACCCTTCTTGTGGTCCTCTTTGCGGACAGGATATCGGTCAAGCGCTTGACAGGCTACTCGCCTTATGAAATCCTCTACGGACAGCGCCCGGTCCTTCCGGTGGACATCGAGCTGGAGACTTTCTTGGGCATCGATTGGTGGAAGGTGAAGACCTCCGCGGAGCTTGTGGAGGTGCGCCCCAAACAGCTTCTCCGGCGGGACAAGACCCTGGCGAAGGATGCGGATAGGTTGCAAAAGACCAGGACGGCGTCGGTCCGCTACTGGGACGAGCGCTGTTCCCATCGTCTCCGGGATCCATTGCAGAAGGGGGACTTAGTGTTGCTGTAAAACCGTAGTTTGGAGTCTCAGTGGGGTAAGATTTTTGCCAACCGCTGGAACGGCCCCTTCCGCGTGGCATCCAAGTTCAAAGGCGGGAGTTATCAACTCAAGGAATTGGATGGGGCGCCGCTCAAACGGAAGGCAGCGGCTTCGCACGTGAAGCGCTTCTTTGCACGCGGCTCCACCTCCTTTGACAAGATGGCTGGCAATGGCGCGGAAGCGCGGGACAAAGCTGAGGGTCCAGAGTCAATGGGCGGGTTGGGTTTGTCCGTTGAGGAGGAGCCCGCGCTTGACGCGCCGCCCCGGAGGAGTAAAAGGCTACCAGTCGCTGGGGACAGTCGTCAAGTCAAAGGGGGCGCGAGTAGGGCAAAAAGCTGATTTGGTGAGGGGGTGTTCTAGCCGGTTCACAGCCGGGATGACTAGACACCCCAGAATGTCCGTTTTCCTATTTCTTGTGTAAACTGATTTCGCGAATTGGTACTGGTGTCGGCTATGTTTGGTTTTTAGGGAAGCAGGCGCGGCGCAAGCCAGGCCCGTGAATGCAAGGAAAAGCCCCGCGGATGGGCACGCGGGACAAGGAGCGGAGGCCTCAGGTATAAAAAAAAAAAAAAAAAAAAAAAAATATATATATATATAGTAATCTTTTTCTTTAAGGTTTGGATCTTTTTCTCTGTTTTTCTCTTGACCTTTTGTCTTGTGTATGGAGTAATGGGTGCGGATTATGGGTGGAACACGCGCGGGACAAGTCTGATTTGGTAAGGGGGTGTTCTAGCCGGTTCACAGCCGGAACAGCTAGACACCCCAGAGTGTTCGTTTCCCTTATGTCCTCTTCCTCTCTCTTGGATAACTGTGTGCGCGCGCTGGTGTAGGGTTTTTTTGTTTATTGCAGGGTGGGTACGGGGAACTGTGTGGCAGTTTGGCTGGGGCGGACCAGGTACCTTCCGGAAAACTTCGTTGGCTCAGTGCACGGGCGGGGTGCAGATCTCAATTTTGTCTCATTCTCAACCTCGCTCTCATTCTCAATCTCACTCTCACTCATAACGCACGTACGCGGAATTCTCTCAAGGCTCTCACAAGATGGAGCGGCAAAAGTCTTTCTTTGCAAAAAGGGCGCGGAATAGGAACTATGAAAAAAAAAAAAGAAAAAAAAAGAAAAATTTTATAATAATAATAATAATAGTAGGAAAGGGGGGGGTGATCCGTCTAAGTCAAGCGGATCCTCATCATATCCTCCGCGTCCGCAGGAGCCGCCGCAACCAGGGTTCGGAAGGCCGCCAAGAGTTCCCAACGGTCATCAGTGGTGTGGGCTCAAGGGACCGCCAGGAATCGCCGGAGTAGCCCATCCGCGTCGTCCGCCATTGCATCGAACCTTGCAAGCAGGAGAGCCGGGAGGACAGGAATGTCCAGAATCTCGGGCGGGTGGGGGGGAGGTGGGACTGGGGAGAAGGCAGCCTCCTGGGGACCATCTGGACCGCTTGGACCGACAGGAGGCGACAAGGGGATAACAATGGGTGACGCGGGCGGTTGAGGGGTGCCTCGCGGGGTTGGGGGCCTCTCATCCAAGTCCAACGAGTGATAGGAGGCCGGAGGAGGGGTTGGGCTTGGGGCCGGGGCTGGGGGAACCAGAGCTGGAGGAGCCGGAGCTGGAGGAGGAGCGGGAGCCGGAGGAGGACCAGGGGCACGACGCCAGAGAATCTCATCAAGGCGCGGGTCCCTCGCGCCTTGCGTCACTCAAACCCGGTCCGCCCAGAATCGCATGGCTGCCCGGAACGCCGCGAAGTTTGGGTAATTCTCCTTGCGGGGAGGTCCAGCGCGACGGTATGGAGAGGTTGAGTTGCGGTCCGAGTTTGGGGAGGGACGGCCAGGGGGCAATCCAGGAGGGGTCCACGAGTGCTCCAAGACCGAGTCATTGTCCAAAACCACAAACAAGTCCGGACGGTGTAAGACTCCAAACGGTGCTAAGCCGTGGAAGTTCTGTGGAGGGGAAAGGTTCTGTTTAGGCTGCCCTCCTAGGAGTTACAATAATATTTAAATGTAACCGGAATCAAGGTCCAGAACCTTATGGATGAGAAATCAAAGTAAGGGAAGAGGATAAGAGTTGTTGGTAGCGATGGAAACAACACTATCTGAGGCAAGATGGTGCAGTTAAAGACTTGAACAAATAAGCCAAGGTTTGTTCAGAGTTCAATAGAACAAGGCAGTTGTAAGTAACAACGCCCACAAGCTAATAACTCTGGTCGTCAGCAGCTGATTAGGAAAGATCAACTCAATCCCAACCAACCTCCAGGTTCCCAATGAACCTGCCCAACTCTCCGCAATCAAGCGCTTGAAGGGTACCAGATAGCTGTGGGAGGCTGAACAAAACAAAAGCAATTTGTTTATGAAGCTCTAGAAGCAAATCAATAACGAATTTGAGCAAGAATATCCCAACACTTCTCAAGGGACTCAAGAATAGCGTGGCAAAATTCAACCTTAAAGAAGAAGGGAGGTATAACACTCCAGGTTTTAAGCTTAATAAAACCTCTTCAATCAAACGTGATCAGCTCCAGAAAGATGATCAAGGAGAGATCAAGACCAGTATGGTCGGAAAAAGGGATCAGAGTGGTATAACACACTCAAGAATTCAGACAGACAGGAATTCTTCTTCAACCAGCAAGGCTATTGGTTGGTGATAAGGATCAAGGTCACAAGGGACAGAGTTTGAGTATGGAGGCTCAAAGGATCAAGGGGAAATCATAGATATACCCAGATAAATTGCTCAGATAAGTGGGGAAGGATGCCCACGGATAAGTTTGATTATGATGATGGTCTCATTGGATGCTAGGATGATGATGATAGGATCCTGGGCCAAAAGGCAGGGGAGAGCCCCTCCTTTTATAGACATGAGGCCCTGTATACTATGTACAAGAGATACTACAAATAGATGCGGAAAAATGAAAACATAAAAAAAAAAAAAAAAAAAATGACATGAGAAGGAAAAAAAAAAATGTGGCCCGCGTCAAGAATGACCGCGGGCAACCAGATGGGCACCCGCGACAGCGGTCGCGGGTGTCGACAACGGCTGTCGTCGTCCGATTGGCGGCGACAGCGGGGTGAAGGTTCCGGCGGCCGCAAGCGGTCGCTCGCAGTCGTTGGTCGGATCAGATGATGGGCAAGGAGGGCGTGAGTGAGAAAAATGAATGGTAAGTGGGTTTGGAGATCAAGTCGTGTGGGGGCCGCTCGCTGCAATGGTAGATCGGGTCGGATACTCGACGATGAGCTTTGATCATCTGCGCTCAATTTTTTTCGAATCAATACTGCAGACCGTCTTCTTCAGCCTTGTTGGTCTTGCTGGTGGGGTGATGAGGAGGTTTGCCGTCTGGGGCGGTCAGCTTGGGAGCGCAATTGTTAAGGCCGATTGGGACCAGACCGGGGGTATTGTGCATGGCGGGTAGAGCAATGGCTCGTACCAAGGGTGGGCTAAGATAAACCGATTTAGGAGGGCTCTTCCCTATTTGCAAGGGATTAGGATGGGCGTTTGCCACATCAAGCTCGGTAATTTTACCGGATTCTTGCTTGACTCTTTTTTTTTTTTTTTTTTTTTGAGCTTCTTAGTCTTGGCTCGGCGATTTTGGAACCAAACCTGAACCTCCCTCGGGGTCATATTGAGTTGGTTGGCCAGTTGCTTTTGTAAGGCAACATCAGGCTTACAGTTTGTTTCAAACTGTGCCTCCAAGACTCCCAACTGCACCGGTGTCGTCCTTTGACAATGTTTGATTTGGAAGGGGTTGTAGAATGTGGTCGGGTAGGCATGGGTTTTGGTCGAACAATGAGGTTGATGAGCGAGTGGGATGGAGGTTGGAAGGATGATAGTGATGGTCAGGGTCATGGGAGGATGACGAGTTGATGGACGGTGGCTTGAGGTTGGATGAAGGAGATAATTGACGAAGGGTTGGATGGATATACAATCAAGCTTCCTCTCTCATCAGATCCAAATAGATCGATCCGTGTTTGTCAATCAGGGTGTTGATGATGGAGGCATGCTCGACTAACAAGCCTGAGGACCAGGTTGACTGACGATCAGGGGCAGTGGATCATCCAACTAAGAATACGGAGTCACATTGAATGTGAATCCTCCAAGATGGTTGGAATCCCATCATTGAGCTTAACAACAACTGCTCGTGATCTGAATGACCATTGGTCTTGGTAGTCCACCCGGGTTGAGATGGATCAAGCGAGAGATCAAGGAAAGCTGCCTGCTCTCCAACCCGAGGATGGATGGAATGAGATCAAATTGAGTGGAGGATAAGGACGGGGAGATGGATGTGGAAGATGGGGGTAAATGAAGGTACCCATAGGGGTACAACCAAAATTTTTTTTTTTTTTTCCCCCGTGGTGTCCCGGATTGGTCAGCACAACGGGCCCTCTTGCGCGGCCGGGGACGAGAGCCAGATGTGGGTGGGGGGCGTGGCATACCCTCCCCCAACAAGCAGCGGCGGTGACCGCGACGGCAGGAACCGCAGGCACGTCGACCAGGGACAATTGTGCAGACTAGCCCGTTCCGGGCACAGTAATTGCAGGGGATCATGGCAATGGCAGGGAGCAGAGGAGGAGCGGGGCTAAGACGGCTAGGGGTGGACTGGGGGAGGGGGTGGAAGTGGTTCGGTAGGTGCGGCAGGGGCGAGGTGGTGATGGAAGGACCTCTGGGGACAGAACTCAACTTGGGGGGGGATGTGGTGTTGTATTTATAACCCCGGATCGAGAGCTGCGTCGCGGGCTACGGGCTCAGCAGTTGGGTAGGTTGGGCTCAGCATCTGGCGTGCGCGCAGTCTCAGCAGTGCCTTCTGCGGGCTCAGCAGCAGTCGCCGCAGGCTCAGCAGTAGGGGCTGCGGGGCTCAGCACCAGGTATGGGTTGGGCCTACCTCAGGCGGCGCCGGACCGCGACCCGCCCGGAAGAAACGGACCAAGTGATGGAGCCGGCCCAACCAAGCTCGGGGGGGGCTAGTCCGGAAGGCAAGGGCGGGGCAATCATGGGCTATACGCGCTGGGGAGGCCCGCGCAGGATTTGCAGACGGCGCGGACGGAAACACGGGGGGCTCCAAGTAGGGCGCAGCGGAGGGCCGCGCCATGAGAAGGACGAACCGGGCTACGTTAATACCAAAGGGCGCGGGTAATGGCAAGGGATGGAGGGATAGGGTTGGGCTAGGGTTCTGCGGCTTAGGGTTGTATTTCATCACTTGTTCTTGTTGTTTGTGGTTGTACTTAGGCTAGGGTTGAGGGGGGGACTTAAGACCTCACCCTCAACTCCAGGTCAGGGAGGATCATCATCTTACGGAGGGGGGAAAGGAAGGAATTTCATCATATCATCACTCTCTCTTCTTGAAAACTCATTGCGCCCAATCATCTTACAGACGCTAGACCAATAATTTCTGGAACTCAGGACAACTTGTGAAGGTAACTCTTCTTAAGTTTCCACAGCAAACAGATTCCGATGGAGCCAAGCCAAAGAACCGCAATGCAGCAGGTGCGCACACAGGGTAAGGAGGCGGGAACAACGGCACAAGCGTCACTGGGCATTGTTACCAGTCCCGGATCATGGCAACCACCTTGGGTGGAAGCTGAGGTAAGGGTAGTGGCAATGGAAGAAAAGGTGGCAGTCTCTGATAAAATGGAGGTGGACGCAAAGGAGCGACCCCCGTCGGCTGTTCCAAAACCGGCTGTGCGCGTTCCTGGAACCAAGGCGCCAGCAGCAAACCCTGTAGGGAAGAAGAAAGCGGTGGACATTGTGCAAAGGGTGATGGGTAACAAGACTCCGGTTCTGCTGACCTTGCGGGAACTGGCGGCCGTGTCTCCGGTGGTGGTAGACAAGATGGTTCAGGCGTTGCAGGATTGCGGTCAGGGCCGGGTACCTCAGAAGGTGCAGCGGGTTCATGTGGCGCGGAAGGAGGAGGGGCGCGGGGAGTGCAAGTTAAAATTGGTTTCAACTCCGCTTGCTTACCTTCCAATGGTCATAGCGGGAAGGAAGGTGTGGGCTATGGTGGACAGCGGTTTAATGGTGAACCTGCTGCCATTGTGGATGGTGGATGATTTGGGGTTGGTTCGGCGGAAATGCGCAATGGGTCTCCACGCGCTTAACAGAGGGGAGTGTTGTGTGGATGGGGTAGTCAAGGAGGAGGAGGTTGAGGTCGCAAGGGTCCATAGGCCCCTTTCTTTTCTTTTGGTTGATTGTGTGGACGTGATTTTGGGAAGGCCATTCATGTTCAGGTTTTGAGCACGAATGGTTTTTGATCCGGAGGCGGGAACAGAGGCGTTGAAGGTGGAGGATTTGTCCGGCAGAAGGTTTGAGACAACTATCTGCAATCACGGGCAAGGGAAGCGGACGAGAGTTGTCAGCCACGAGACAGTTAGACATGTCCAAATGTCTCCAAACTAATATGTCCTGCTGGTATAGTGGCTAAGTACTAGGCTCACTCCCCAGTATCTGATACCAAGGTCACTGGTTCAAACCACAATGGAGACAATAATGAAAATGTTGAATAGTTTTGTAATTATATAGTAAATCTTAATAATATTATATAATGTTTTATAAGTATGTTTTTATGAGTATGGATTATGGAATTAAAACCTTGATAATTCATATTATCAAGAAGGGGATCCAATATAACTTTAAATTAAGTTATGGGGACTCAGATGCGTCCCAATTATTGATATAGAAGTTCCCAAAGTGTTTCCTCTCTTTGGGAAGGAGTTACAGTAATCATATTAACCCATACTCTCTATACTGTATAAATTAATTACACATTATCCTTCTTTGGGATGTAATTATAAGTAATACTCCCTCTGTACACTTAATACACCTTACTGAGCCTTGAGAGCGTTCACTCAGAGAATTAAGAACTTAATTGTAAGCTATGAACCTTCTAGTAGCACTGCCAAGAGTATATAACCCTTATAGGTATATTATAATTATAAATTAATTACTTATTTAATACTATCCCCTTTTGGATGTAATAATCCTTTAATATACTTCACTGATCCTTGAGTGCGTCCACTCAGAGGGCTCAGAGTTCATCTTTAGGCTTTAAAACTTTTAATAAACATTGCAAAGAGTATAAATACTCTATGTGTATAGTATGAGCTAAGATACTTATAATTAACATTAAATTATTTGCCAAGGTACTAAGCTACATTAAATCAATATAAATAATCATTATGATGGAATCTAAGGTTTCTATACCGTTCATCTGAGTGATGTATAAGTCCTAAGACCCAGTAAGTAACCTTTTAGTAAGTAAAATGAAAACTTTACCTTGAAAATCTTTCCCAATGGGTACTAGTTCTTCATTACCCATTGAGAATGATGTAATGATGTCTTGGGCCTTTGAGGACGAAACCAAGTAGAGCCTGACACTCCCCTGGTGATTACTAGAGTCCCCTGAGGGCTCCTTTTACCTTAAAAGAGCAGGGTCTTTACCCTATAGCCCTTTCATCATCCATTATATATTATTATTTGAACAAGAATACAAGCAAGAGTTAACAAGCCCATTAACCTTAATCTCAAAAAGAAGATTGACTGGGGCTATAAACTTTGGTATTAAATTCAATCAATAACCTATCTGGCAACACCAATTTCGAGTGGAAGGTCTCACTTGAATAAGTAACCCCTGTGTGTTACTCTTTAAAGGGTGTGAGCTTATTTATAAGCAAATCTCCTTTTGGTCTTACTCCTTTAAGACTAAGGCCCCTTACCTATCATAAAGGTTTAAGGTGTGGCTATTTACTCATAATACCTTGGTATTATTCGAGTCTGTAAACTTTTAAAGTTGCTGTTTGGAATATATAAGTCAAAACTAATTTAAATATTGGTTTGTCTTTATTCTTTTGCAGGTTTAACCACGGCTAGGTATAGCAATAGAGGTTAAATCCCTGACAATTGGGGGCCTCATCTGGTTTCAGTACCTTTGAGATTGTTTTTTCTGCTTAAAGTACGCAATTTTGTGATATTTTAGGCAAAATTTTTTGCTGATTTATAAATTTTCTGATTAAAATCAGTAAATATATATAAAAAAAAAAAAAAAAAAACAACAGCAAATTTTCGAAAATTTTGGGATTTTTTGCTTTGAGCTTTAAAGTCCTTCTGTTTTAAGTGTTGAAGCATATTTTGTGCGCACTTTTGACCAATTTTGAACAAAGTTTTGTGGTGATTATTGATCTTTTTATAGGAAAATTATAGAAAATAAAAAATAAAAAAAAAAAAGGACAAATTTTCGAAAACTGCTTTTAAAACAGTTAGCCTTTTTTACAGATATTATTCCACCAAGATTAAGCAATCTTAATCTAGTGTGCTTGTTTTTGACCCGGTTTTGTTTTTTTTTGTTTTAAATAAAAAAAAAAGAAAAAAAAAACAAACAAGATTTGATTAGGAAAAACCGTCGAAAAAAAAAAAAAAAAAAAAAAAAAAAAAAAAAAAACAAACCAAGTTTTTTTTTTCACAGCATCCTAAAAAGAAGTTGTTGTCTATTGTCCAAGGGTGTGTTTGACAATCTTGCTCTCTGTCAACTCGGAGTTTGACAAAAAGCGACTGCCACGTAATTCCGGTTAAACGTATCTCCGTGTAATTTCGCGCCAGAGCAGAGAACAACTGACTGTTTATCGATTAGCGGTGCCTGTGACCTACCGTTGCCCAAACAGAGGATTGATATCGTGACCAGTACCATTATTGGTTAGAGGAACAAGTTAGTATAATTTCTTTTTTTTAAAAAAAAAAAATTAAAAAAAAAAAAAAAGAATAATATAAACGTACCTAAGTTATCTCTTGACACGACATAGTGTCGAGACAACTTTCTATCTCCTCCTTCCTTCCATCTAACCGAGGAAGGTTGCCAAGTTTTGTATCGGAAACGAGCTCAGTCCCGCGGAGCGAAGCAAGGGGACCAAGTATCCGTAGCATCGAGCCTACGGAAAGGGCGAGATCGCCAACAACGGATATCGTGACTCACCGTGAGTCTTCCGTTGTCCTTTGACTGGCGTACAACGTATTGAATTTCCTATTGATTATTGTTTCTAACTGCGTACATGGCGATGAACACCAGAAGCAAGGGGGCTGAGCTTGTGCCCCCCGGCGAATTTAGTCAGAGAACAAAGAGACCTACCTCCAGGAACAGCAAACCTTCTGACCTGCCACAGTCAGAACAAGATAAGCTACCTGGAGGCGGTAGCTGCGAACAACGTCAAGAACCAGTCCAAGTTCTTGACTCAGGCACTGGCGACGTACAGGGCCCTCATAAAATTGATAGGGAGGGAGAGTTTGATGAAGGAGACCGAGTGCTGGGATCCAACTCAGATCAAGAAGCCAGTGGCTCCCAAACCAAAGGCAAAGAAGAAAATATCAAGGGGAATAACCCCACAACCAGTAGCCTCTGGTTCCCAAGTTCCTTTGAGGAACAGAGATCCCTCTCCTCCTCACAACCAGGGAGGAAGGATGAGGAAAAGAAGAGATCACAGGAATTCAATTTATGGAGAAATGATGAGGATGGTGAGATCTCTCCAAGGGGGATTTCAATATTTAGAGGAGGAAAGAGCCAAGAGGGCAAAGAGGGGTTAAGATTATCCCTTGAATCAGAAATTTTGTTAGAAAAATTTCGTGATGTTGTATTCAAAGAGACCCTTCACATTAAGAAGGCAGTAGTACACACAAATCAATATTTTGTTGAAGGCTTTGCAGCCATGGACAAGAAGTACAGCTGTATAGTATCTGATAGCATTGCCCTTAAATCTATTTTAGAGAATTCTGCAAAAGATATAGAGGATTTGACTAATAAGACCATTGAACTGGACCTTATCAAGGTCCAGAATAGTGATTTAAGTAATTAAGATGACAAAGTAACAAGTATTAGTGAATCATTGAAAGATTCTGCAGAAGAATCTGTAGCAGTAAGGAAGGATGTCCATTCATTGACATCCATGATGTTACAAATAAGTCATTCCTTGGAGCTGCTGGAACATAAATTTGACCAAAATATGAATTCTGTCAGAGAAGAAATATTGAAATATCAGGTTGTGTCAGAACAAGGTTTAGAAAGTTTGATTACAAAGATTGATAAGGTACATCAACAATTAGAGCAGAACCATGACAAGCTTGTCTGTAAATTGCTCTCCTTGTCCCCAAGCAACCTCAGTCATGCCATGGAAACCACAAACCATGACAGAGGTCATAAAATGGATAAGAATATAGAGGAGAAAATTGATCCAGTACAAGATTCTAGTAAGAATGAAGTTTTCAAACAGATACTGCAGGGATTGCCCAAGATCAGTGAATGGCCTGATTTCTCCGGAGAAGGTGAATATGACCACACTGAATTCATTTCATGGATTGACACATTGAAAGAGGACACAGGATTACCTGATACTTTGATCACTAGCAGGTTAAGTATCTTGTTTAAAGGTATAGCCTCAGACTGGTATAGAGATAGAAGGAATTCAGTAGGTGTGCAAGACTGGGAATTTTGGAAAAAAGAAATAAGTTCAAAATTTGGTACAGCAAATTGGAAGAGGAAGTGTTTGAATGCTTTTAACAAAGACAGATTCCTAACGGGTGTTACACCACCAGCAACATGGGTAACCAGACAGAGGAAGAGGCTTAGAGCCTGTGATCCATACCTGGATCAAGATAGTATTAATTTCAAGTTACTATCCTTGATGGATGGTGAAGTTTCATTTGCAGTAAAAACTAGTATGAAAACTACGGATGATTGCTCAAACTTGATTAATATACTGGAAGACATAGTAGAAGACACATCTCTAGGTAGGAGGAAATCATATCCTCCCAAAGAAGTTCCTATGGAGAAATCCAAAGGCAAAACTCAGCCAAAATTGAATCTGCAGGGCACAGAAGTCTCTTGTTACACATGTGGGAAGGCAGGACATACTTCTAGGACTTGTCCTCAGAAGGCAAGCAAAGTAAATAACATAGAAACTAACAAAGAAGAACAAGTGGAGATTGCTTATGATTCTTGTGATGACCATGGTGAAGAGGATGATAACCACTTAATCATAGGATGCATAAATTCAATAGAATCAGAAAATGACTTGGTACAAATTTCATTCTGCGGAAAGCCTTGCAAGGTGCTTCTGGACTCAGGTGCTTGCAAGTCCATAGTAGGAAGGGGATATCTGGAGAAGTTCTATCCTCAATGGAAAGAGCACTTATTAGACTCACCCAAGTTAAATTTACAAAGCTGTTATGGTGCACTGGAACCTTTAGGAATGGTAAAGATCAGATTGTTCCTGAAAGATTTGGCTCTGGTGATCAAGTTTGTAATAATTGATAATACAATGGTTGAATACTTCATCATTGGAAGTGACTATATGAAAAAGTATTGTTTTAGTTTATTCCATGGGCAAAGTTCTTCATCCTTTACCATTGGAAACAGTGAAAGTTTTTACTTCAATGATTTTGGAATGGATATGGTGAACAATGTTTCAGAAAAAGATTTTGGCCAAGAGCTCTTTAGAGACTCAAAAATCAGTTCTTCCTTGAAAGCAGAGGAAAAGGAAGAACTATTTTCCTTGTTGTTTAGGCATCAAGCAGCTTTTGCAACAGTAGATCAGCCTTTTGGGTCCATCAGGGGTCATGAGGTCAAGATTACTTTAACAATAGACCGGCCATATCCCCCAGCTTTGAGGAAACATCCTTTCCCTGCTAGCCCTAGAAGTAAGGAGGCATTGAAAGAGCATATAGATACATTATTGAGGTTGAATGTGATCAGAAAAGTAGGAGCTAATGAGGACGTGGACATCACTACACCTGTAATCATAGCTTGGCATAATGGGAAGTCCAGAATGGTTGGGGATTTCAGAGCACTGAATTCGTACACAACCCCTGATAGGTATCCTATGCCGAAGATTGTTGAGTCTTTGAGCAAATTGCACCAGGCTAAGTATATTTCTTGTATGGATGTTCTGAAAGGTTTTCATCAGAATGTTGTAGACAATGACAGCAGGAAATTCCTGAGGATAGTATGCCACCTAGGGGTGTTTGAGTATTTGAGAATGCCTTTTGGTATCAAGAATGCCCCATCCCATTTTCAGAGGATGATGGACTCAGAATTTCATGAGGAATTAATGCAAAACTGGTTGATAGTCTACATAGAGGACATAATTGTATTTTCAGAAACATGGGATGAACATAAGGAGAGGATTTCCATTGTACTCAAGAAGGTGATCAGGATGAATATGAAAATATCTTTGACAAAGTGTTCATTTGGATTCAATGAATTGATGGCTTTAGGTCATGTTGTGAGTGGTCTGTCCCTCGGGATAGATAAGGCAAGAGTAGCAGCTGTATTGCTGAAGCCCACGCCTAGTAACATTAAAGAAATGCAGAGTTTTCTAGGTTTTGCAGGATATTACAGGCTACATATTAAGGATTTTGGAATAATAGCTTCTAGCCTGTATAAGATATGTAGTCCAAATGTTTCATTTGAAATGACTACAGAAAGGTTGAAGGCCTATGAGGTACTTAAGGAAAAGTTAACAAGTGCACCCTTGCTATTTCACCCAGACCCTAAAAAACCATTCAAACTGTATGTGGATGCATGTATGGAAGGTCTTGGAGCTGCATTACACCAAATACAGATTGTAAATGATAAACCAGTTGAGGGGCCAATTTGCTTCATATCCAGACAATTGAAGGATAGTGACAAGAGATATGGTGCCTCACAATTAGAATGCTTCTGCTTGGTGTGGGCCTTAGAGAAATTGTATTACTATTTGGATGTTTGTCAGTTTGAAGTCATTACTGACTGTACAGCCTTGAAGTCTCTTCTGAACATGAAGACACCCAATAGGCATATGTTGAGATGGCAGATTGCTATCCAGGAGTGGAGAGGCTCTATGACTATAGTCCACAGGGAAGGCCTGGTACATAAGAATGCAGATGGGTTGTCACTATGGGCACTACCTAATGACATCAATAATCCTGCTTATGACCCGGAAGATACTGTAGATACATTACCTATCATGGCCATTTCAATGAGTAGTCTAGCACAGAGTTTTTGGGATTCTGTGTATGACTCTTATTCAGGAGAAAAGAATACTTCACTACTAGTAGAAATTATGCAATCTAAAGTCAATAGACAAGACCTGATTGAGGGACTGGATGAACAATGGAAGAAAGAACTAATTGATGGCAGGCTAGTCCTGTTAGACGGGTTATTATATCATAAGTCAGCCCACTGCTGTTCAGTAGTATTAGTGAAGGATGAGCACATACAGTTGTTGATGAATGAATGCCATGATAATATCTGTTCAGGACATTTGTCTAAAGAGAGGACAACAGATAGGATAAAGATGATAGCTTGGTGGCCTGGTTGGAGAAACACTGTCTCAGACTACTGTGATTTTTGTGAGAGATGCCAGAAAGCTAACAGATCCACAGGAAAGAAATATGGTTTGCTTCAGTCAATAGAAGAACCTAAGGATAGATGGTCCACTATTAATATGGACTTTGTATCTGGATTACCACCGGGAGGAAAGGATAATCACAATTGTGTACTAGTAATAGTTGATAGGTTCTCCAAAAGAGCTAGGTTCCTGCCATGCTATAAGGATAGCTCTGCCATGGATGTAGCATTATTGTTCTGGAATAGTATTGTGAGTGATGTAGGTTGCCCACAAAACATAATTAGTGATAGAGACCCTAAATTTACTTCTGAATTTTGGAAGAGTTTGTTTGATTTGTTAGGAACCAAATTATCTTTCTCCACAGCCTATCACCCACAGACTGATGGATTGGCAGAAAGAATGATACAGACTTTGGAAGACATGATAAGAAGGTATTGTGCCTATAGGATTGATTTCAAAGACAATGATGGTTATACTCATGATTGGGTATCATTGTTACCTGCCCTAGAATTTGCCTACAACTCCAGTAAGCATTCCACCACTAATATGTCACCTTTTGAATTAGAGAGAGGTTGGATCCCCCGCATGCCCAAGGATATGCTCCTCAGCAAAAGTATTGTACTGCATCCCACTGCAGATTGCTTTAGAAATATGATGGTTAAAGCCAAAAATTTTGCTAGCAAATGTGTTCAAGAAGCAGTAGAGTACAATAAGGGTAGATGGGATAGAAAACACAAGGATCATGACATCAAAGTTGGAGACATGGTTTTAGTTTCGATAGTGAATTTTTCTAATATAGCAGGGCATAGAAAACTTAAAGACTCATTTGTTGGGCCATTTGTGGTAAAAGCCTTACATGGTAAGAATGCAGTAGAGGTGATTCTGAGCAAGGAGTTTGACAGGAAACATCCAACTTTCCCAATCAGTCTGGTTAAAAAGTTCTTAGAACCCACTGCAAAGTTCCCACTAAGGAAGGTACCTGTGGTTGTGGTCCCACCTCTACAGGATGTTGAAGAGGGATTACCTCACAAGATATTGAACCATAAGATTATTAGAAAGGAAAGTAAAGATGTAAGAGTTTATCTTGTCAGGTTTAAGAATAAATTAGCTGATAGTGACTTATGGTTGGAATCTAAAGACATTAAAAACTCTGATATTGTATTGAGGAGATATAGAGCATCTAAGAGAGCTAAAAATTCCTCTTAAGAGTAATTTTCTTTTGGTGGTAGGGAGTGTCAGCCACGAGACAGTTAGACTTGTCCAAATGTCTGGAAACTAATATGTCCTGCTGGTATAGTGGCTAAGTACTAGGCTCACTTCCCAGTATCTGATACCAAGGTCACTGGTTCAAACCACAATGGAGACAATAATGAAAATGTTGAATAGTTTTGTAATTATATAGTAAATCTTAATAATATTATATAATGTTTTATAAGTATGTTTTTATGAGTATGGATTATGGAATTAAAACCTTGATAATTTATATTATCAAGAAGGGGATCCAATATAACTTTAAATTAAGTTATGAGGACTCAGATGCATCCCAATTATTGATATAGAAGTTCCCAAAGTGTTTCCTCTCTTTGGGAAGGAGTTACAGTAATCATATTAACCCATACTCTCTATACTGTATAAATTAATTACACATTATCCTTCTTTGGGATGTAATTATAAGTAATACTCCCTCTGTACACTTAATACACCTTACTGAGCCTTGAAAGCGTTCACTCAGAGGTTTTAGAACTTAATTGTAAGCTATGAACCTTCTAGTAGCACTGCCAAGAGTATATAACCCTTATAGGTATAGTATAATTATAAATTAATTACTTATTTAATACTATCCCCTTTTGGATGTAATAATGCTTTAATATACTTCACTGATCCTTGAGTGCATCCACTCAGAGGGCTCAGAGTTCATCTGTAGGCTTTAAACCTTTTAATAAACATTGCAAAGAGTATACATACTCTATGTGTATAGTATGAGCTAAGATACTTATAATTAACATTAAATTATTTGCCAAGGTACTAAGCTACATTAAATCAATATAAATAATCATTATGATGGAATCTAAGGTTTCTATACCGTTCATCTGAGTGATTTATAAGTCCTAAGACCCAGTAAGTAACCTTTTAGTAAGTAAAATGAAAACTTTACCTTGAAAATCTTTCCCAATGGGTACTAGTTCTTCATTACCCATTGAGAATGATGTAATGATGTCTTGGGCCTTTGAGGACGAAACCAAGGAGAGCCTGACACTCCCCTGGTGATTACTAGAGTCCCCTGAGGGCTCCTGTTACCTTAAAAGAGCAGGGTCTTTACCCTATAGCCCTTTCATCATCCATTATATATTATTATTTGAACAAGAATACAAGCAAGAGTTTACAAGCCCATTAACCTTAATCTCAAATAGAAGATTGACTGGGGCTATAAACTTTGGTATTAAATTCAATCAATAACCTATCTGGCAACACCAATTTCGAGTGGAAGGTCTCACTTGAATAAGTAACCCCTGTGTGTTACTCTTTAAAGGGTGTGAGCTTATTTATAAGCAAATCTCCTTTTGGTCTTACTCCTTTAAGACTAAGGCCCCTTACCTATCATAAAGGTTTAAGGTGTGGCTATTTACTCATAATACCTTGGTATTATTCGAGTCTGTAAACTTTTAAAGTTGCTGTTTGGAATATATAAGTCAAAACTAATTTAAATATTTATTTGTCTTTATTCTTTTGCAGGTTTAACCACGGCTAGGTATAGCAATAGAGGTTAAATCCCTGACAAGAGTGTTGGAGTATGAGGAGGAACTGGAGGCGGAGTTGGTCTGCCATGGGCAACCTTTGAAGGATTTTTCCTAGTCGACGGAGAAGACCGCGTGGAAAAGCTCCGGTTTTGTGCGGGTGGTTGACTAATGAGGAGCAGGGAGGGGGAGGAAGGAAAGTGCAGGGCGTAAATGTTGCAGAAGTAAGTCCCTTTTCTCAGTATGCATTGCCCAAGGGTACTACGCTTTGAAAACCCTATCATCGTGCCACACTCATGAGCAAAGGCAAAAGCTGCGGTTCCGTTCTGTGCGGGACTTACAGCAAAGGATGCGTGCGGATGATGCGGTGCAACGCGGGCAAGTACAAACTGGTGTCACAGAAGGTCCAACCAAGGAATGAGCCGATGCCCCGGGAACTGAAAGGACCGCTTCGACCAATTGCTTGGTTGCGGGACCCTTGGGTCACGCCAATTAAGGCTTTGGGGTGGGTTACTAGTTTGGTGCGGATCACGGAGGAGCGGATTGCAGCTTTCAATTTTGGCCCAACGGGATGGTTGAGTACGGAGGAGCGTGAGTTGCTGATTTTGGTTCTGGTTCTTCGGGAAAGAGCGCTCGCGTTCGGACAGGAAGAGCGGGGGCTCCTGAAAAACAATATTGGAGACCCCTATGTCATCCCCACTTTCAATCACGAGCCGTGGAAGATCAAGCCAATTCCAATCCCACGGGCGGTCCGGGAGCAGTTTCTGGAGTTGGTACAGGAGCGGGTGAAGACTGGCCTTTACGAACAGTCAACGTCTAGTTACTCCAGTCAAATCTTTGCGGTGGTTAATCAGGAGGGAAAGTTGTTGAGGATTGTTCATGATTTACAGCAGCTCAACTCCTTCACAATCCAGGACGCAGGTTGGCCCCCTCGCTTTGACGAGTTCCTTGAGTCAATGGCGGGGCGCGCTTGTTACAGTTTAGTGGATGTGATGGGGGGATACGACCAGCGCAATTTGGATCCTTGCTCGCGGCCTCTAACGGCATTTGAGACTGGGTTGGGAAGAATGCAGCTGACTTGGCTCCCGCAAGGAGCGACCAATTCTGTGGCGGTGTACCAGGCCCAAATGGCTTGGATCCTGAAGGATGATCTTCCAGAGGGAGTCCAAATCTTCATTGACGACGCGGGCATCAAAGGTCCAAAATCCAATTACGGGGGAGCGGAGCTGGTTGAAGTTCCCGGCGTCCAAAGTTTTGTGTGGGAATATGCAGAGACATTGGAACGCATCCTGTTTTGCATTGAGGAGGCAGGACTGACAGTGTTGGGGAAAAAGTTGGTGGTTTGTGTCTCGTTTCTCAAGGTCCTTGGCCATGTTGTTGCTTCCAATGGCCGGCGCATTGCAGAGAATAAGCGGAACAAGGTCCTTGAATGGCTGACCCCGCGGATGGTGTCGCATATCCTTCAGTTCCTGGGATTATGTAGCTATGTCTGTATGTTCATCAAGAGGTTTGCGGAGGTGGCGAGCCCGCTCCGATCACTAACATGGAAAGGCGCGGAGTGGAAGTGGGGGGAAGAATGCAATCGCGCATTCCAGAAGCTCAAGGAGATTGTGGGACATGACATTGTGCTCCGCAATCTCGACTACAACGCAGGAGGAATTAGGCTAGCAGTTGATTCCAGCGAATTTGGCGTGGGGGGGATTCTCACTCAAGAGGAAAACGGCAAGGATAGGCCTGAACTTTACGAGTCGGTCACCTTCACTCTGACGGAAAGCCGGTACTCCCAGCTGAAGTTGGTGTTGTGCGGGGTCACCAAGATCGTGCAGCGGCTCCAGTATCTGTTGTGGGGGTCCATTTTGAGCTTTTGGTGGACGCGGAGGCGCTGGTGCGGATGATCAATTCCCCGGCTTTGCCCAACGCTCCCATGACCAGGTGGGTGGCGTTTCTTCAACTTTTCTCCTTTGCTGTTGTTCATGTTCTGGTGAAAGCGTTCACTATGCCGGACACATTTTCACGGTATCCAAGGGATGACCTGTTTGAGGAGGCAGAACTGCTTGATGTAGAGACCCCGGTTTTCAAGGTAGGGGTTGTGGAGGCAGGCGTTCAGCTGCCGCTCCAGCAGACTGGGCAGTATGCAATCCTTTGTGACTACTTGGGGGACCTTTGTTTTCCCAATGTAGCTACGGAGAAGGAAATGCAATGGGACAAGTGGCGGGCAGGGAATTTCTACGTACAGGAGGGGCATCTTTGGCGGCGGAAGAGTCCGGTTCCTCTTGTTGTTACAACTTCAAGGGCGGATCAGGAAGCTATTCTCCAGAGCCTTCACGACAATCTCGGTCATCAAGGGGAGGTCAAGACACAGAGGCGGGTCAAAGAGTGGTTCTGGTGGCCGGGTGTAGTGCGTGCGGTGCGGGAATGGCTGGCATCCTGCGAAGCCTGTAAACGGCAGAGCGCGAGCCTGCCCAGGAAGTCGGAAACCCCACGGGGGAAGACGCCCTCTTTGGTCAAGTCTGGCTTGATGTTTTTCACATTAAGGCTGGTAAGTTTGCCTATCTGCTTGTTGCGCAGGACAACCTGTCCAGTTGGGCGGAAGCGCATCCGTTGGTCAAGCTCTCGGCAGACAAATTTGCTCTATTTCTGGAGGAAGATTGGTTCGCGCGGTACGAGTTGCTTCGTCTGGTCACAGTGGATGGAGGGGCTGAGTTTTGCGGCCGTTTGGTCAAGTTGGTGAAGAGTTGCAGAGCCATGTTTGGCCGAGTAACGGAGTACTATCCCGAGGGGGCTGGCATGATTGAACGCGGGCATCAGCCAAACAAGGACACCCTGGTCAAGATGTGCGGGGAGGATGGTAAGAGCTTGCAGGAGACCCTTCCAATGGTTCTGTTTGCGGATTGGATTTTGGTGAAGCGGTCAACAGGCTACTTGCTGTACGAGTTACTTTTTGGGCAGCGCCCCTTGCTTCCGGGGGACATTGAGTTGGAGACGTTCCTGGGGGTTGACTGGTGGAAGGTGAAGACTTACGCCGAATTGCTTGAGGCTTGCGCCAAACAGCTCCTTTGACGGGACGGAATGCTTGCAAAGGCCGCAGATCGGCTGAAGAAGACTCAGACGGCGTTGGTGCGCTATTGGGACGAGCGCTGCTTGCATTGCCTCTGGGATCCCTTGCGGAAGAGGGATTTGGTGCTCCTGTACAACCGAAGTCTTGAGTCTCAGTGGGGGAAGTTGTTTGCTAACCGGTGGAACAGCCCGTTCCAAGTGTTGTCCAAGTTCGAGGGCGGCAGCTATCAGTTGGAGGAATTAGATGGTACTCCGCTGAAGTGGAAGGCAGCAGCTTTGCATGTCAAGCGCTTCTTTGCAAGAGGATCTACCTTGTTTGACAAAAGGGCGGAAGGGGGTGAAGGCTCTGACAAGGGGAGTGTGGAGCGCAGAAATGGTGTAGGAACGCGATCCGGGGATTTTTCTTTGGGCAAAAAAGCGGAGACTGTGACTTTGCAACGGAGTAGGCGGTTGCAACCAGCTGGGGACAGTGGCCAAGTTTGGGGGGGAGGTAGAGGGGGTAGGGGATAAGTTTTGATTTGGTGAGGGGGTGCTCTAGCCGGTGCACAGCCGGAACAACTAGACACCCCAGAATGTTTGTTTCTCTATATTTCTTTCTTATCCGGATTGTGGGGTCTTTTCTGGCTTGGGGTTTTTGCAGGAAACGTGGGTGCGGCACAAAGCCGGGTCCGTAAATGCAAGGACAAGCCCCGCGGAACCGGGACGCGTGGTCAATCCCGCAGATGGGTGAAGCGGGATGAAGAGGGATTTGCGGGCGGTCTACGGGCGTCGGGCAAAAAAAAGGTGTTCTTTTCTATTTTTCTTCTCTGTGGGTTTCTTTTTCTCTTTTTCTTTCTCTCAGGATATCTTGAGCATGGGTGGTTGGTATGGGACTAAGCTTGATTTGGTGAGGGGGTGCTCTAGCCGGTTCACAGCTGGGACAACTAGACACCCCAGAATGTCCGTTCTCTCACTCTCTCTCTCTTCCCTTACGGTGGCGCGCGCTGTTGTTTTGTTTGTTGTGTTTGTTACAGGAAGGGTACGGGGAACTGTGTGGCAGTTTGTCTGGGGCTTTCCAGGTTCCTCTTTTGGAACGGCTAGTCTTTTACGGTTGCTCACAAAGCAAGCGCGCAGGTGCGGAATCAATCTCAAGCCCACTCTCACGCAGCGCAGTTGCGCACTTTTTCTCAGAAGGATAGGACCTTGCGCAGACACATGTATTTTTCTTAATAGAAAGGGAAGCGCGGTACAACAACAAGAAGAGAAGAAGTAGAGGAAAGGGAGAAGGGGAAAAGGGGGGGCGATGCGCCTAAGCCATCTTCATCATTTCCTCCATTTCCGCCCTTGAGGCCGCCAGTAAAGCCCAGAAAGATGCCAGGAGTTTGCGCCGGGATTCTGAGGATTGTGCGGCAGGGATCACAAGGAAATTCCGGAGCATTGTGGTTGACCTTTCCGCGAAAGCTTTGAAGCCGGCCGCCAGGAGCGCCATTATGATAGGAATTTCCAGGATCTCAGGAGGGCTGGGGGGAGGAGCGGCCGGTGAAGATGGGGCCTCCGGGTAACCAACAGGGGGGCTCGGTCCAGCTGGTGGTGATGACGGGACAACGATTGGTGACGGAGGGGGAGAGAAGTCGGGGTTTGTAGGCCTCTCATCCAAGGCCGCTGGTGGCGTGGGCGGTGTCGGTGGTCGTGGAACCGGAGGAGAAGGGGGTGCTGGCGTGGCCTTGGGTCTTCCAAAGAGTCTTGGGTCCGGTACCATTTGGTTCACACCAACAGCGGCAGCTCAAGCGCAGGTTGCCGCGCGCCATTCCTCCGAGGTTTTGTATTCAACCCGTTGCGGAGGTCCGGCCTGGCGGAGAGGTGATGCCAAGTCGCGGCTCATGTGCAAAGTGGTGGGTGACAGAGCTCGGGGGCGGCGGGATGGAGGTGAACCGGGTGGTGTCCACAAGCCTTCCAAGATTGACTTGTCATCCAAAACCACAAACGGGTCTGGACAAGCCCTCTTGCGCGGCCTGGGGCAAGAGCCAGATTGGGGGGGAGCTCAAGGGATGCTGTCGCTAAGCAAGCAGCAATGATGGCTGCGACAGAAAGCAACACAGGCGCTTTGACCGTGGATGATCCAACACGCGTGCCGGTTCCGGGCGCAGAACTCGCATGGGAGCATGATGGCGATGGAGAGGAGGGAAGACGGGGGAGGTTGTAGTGGGAGTGGTGGGGTTGGAGTGGAAGTAGCAGAGGTGGTGGTATGGTGAAGCAATGGGAAACTTTTGGGGACAGAACCCAAGTTGGGGGGAGATGTGGTGTCAATTTATAGACACGGATTGGGGACTGCATCGCGGCTGCAAGCTCAGCATTGGAGGCAAGCGGGCTCAGAATTAGGGTATGCGGAGTGCTCAGCAGCGGCAACCGCTGTTTTGCTCCGCACCTTGTGGACGGGTTGGGCTCAGCATCAAATGCGGGGTGGGCGGCAATCCGCCCTGGAGATCGGATTCGGAAGGTAGTGCGCTTGACTAGGTTTGCAGGCGCGCCGGTTTGGATACTTAGGGGCGGAGAAATCCGCGGGCTATGAAGGAACAGATGGAGCGCGCGCGCAAGCGCGCGGATCATGCTGGATATTACCAAACACCCACGACGGGCGCAGACAAACAGATACAGACAGGCGCGGGGGGCTCTGAGTAGGGCGCGGTGCAAGGACCGGGTCATGAGAAGGACAAACCAGATGGACGGAACGGCGTATGGACGGCGGGGGGAGTTTGGTACGGAGGAGGTGGGGAGAGGGGGCTAGGGTTTCTGTTTTGGGATTGTTTTCTGTTTTCTTGTCATACTGTCATTTGCGCGTGTACTTAGGGTAGGGTTGAGGGGGAGGACTTATCCTCACTCCCAACTCCGGGTTGGAGGAGGGATACATGGATGCAGAGGAGGAAGAATCACATCACATCATCAGATTGGATCACTCATCTCACCAGGAGATTAAAGGAACTCATACCGGATACACATCCAGGTGGAAAGTTCTTAGGGTTGAAGGATTGCCAATTTCTCTCTCTCTCTCTACTTTTCTTTATCTCTTTATTTCTATTTCTCATTTGAGTGCAACTTTGGACATCCTCATCTCCTTTCAAAGGCAGGGAACCGTTAACTTCCAAACCTTGGGACAATTATAGGGGGATAACCTTTATTCTTTCCACAACATCCCTCCTCTTCCGTCAAAAGTCTTCACCTTCCATCAGTCAACCCCCAGGAACGTCTCCAACTCAATGTCCACCGGGAGCACGGGGCGCTGTCCAAAAAGTAACTCGTACGGCGAGTAGCCTGTTGACCGCTTCACCAAAATCCAATCCGCAAACAGAACCATTGGAAGGGTCTCCTTCCAGCGCTTCCCGTCTTCCCCGCACATCTTGAACAGGGCGTCCTTGATTGGTTGATGCCCGCGTTTGATCATGCCGGCCCCCTTGGGATAGTACTCTGTTACCCGGCTGAACCTGGCGCCGCAACTCCTCATCAACTCAACCAAACGGCCGCAAAACTCAGCACCTCCATCCACTGTAACCAGAAAAAGCAACCCGTACCGCGCAAACCAATCTTCCTCCAGAAATAGAGCAACTTTGTCCGCCGAGAGCTTGACCAACGGACGCGCTTCCCCCCAACTGGACAGGTTGTCCCGTGCAACAATCAGATAGGCAAACTTACCGGCCTTGATGTGGAAAACATCAAGCAAGACTTGACCAAAGAGGGAGTCTTCCCCTGTGGGTTTTCCAACTTCCTTGGGCAATCTTGCGCTCTGCCGTTGACAGGCTTTGCAGGATGCCAGCCATTCCCGCACCGCACGCACTATCCCTGGCCACCAGAACCGCTCCTTCACCCGCCTCTGCGTTTTGACCTCCCCTCCATGACCCAGATCTTTGTGAAGGCTCCAGAGGATAGCTTCCTGATCCGCCCTTGAAGTGGTAACCACAAGAGGAACCGGAGTCTTCCGCTGCCAAAGCTGCCCCTCCTGCACATAGAAATTCCCCGCTTGACGCTTTGCCCATTGCATGTCCTTCTCTGTAGCTCCATTGGGAAAAAGACGGTCCCTCAAGTAATTGCAAAGAATCGCGTACTGCCCGGTCTGCCGGAGTGGCAGCCAAAAGCCTGCCTCCACAACCCCTACCTTGACAACCGGGGTATCTACATTGAGCAGTTCTGTGTCCTCAAACGGGTCCTCCCTTGGATACCGCAACAACGCGTCTGGCATAGTGAACGCTTTTGCCGGAACATGAACAACAGCAAAGGAGAAAAGTTGAAGAAACACCACCCACCTGGTCATGGGAGCGTTGGGCAACGCCAGGGAATTGATCATCCGCGCCAGCGCCTCGGCTTCCACCAAAAGCTCAAAGTGAACCCCCCACAAAAGATACTGGAGCCGCTGCACAATCTTGGTGACCCCGCACAACTCCAACTTTGGCTGGGAGTACCGGCTTTCCATTGGAGTGAAGGTGACCGACTCATAAAGCACCAGCCTATCCTTGCCGTCGTCCTCTTGATTGAGAACCCCCCCCCCCGCGCCAAATTTGCTGGAATCGACCGCTAGCCTAATTCCTCCTGCATTGTAGTCAAGGTTGCGGAGAACAATGTCACGTCCCACAATCTCCTTGAGCTTCCGGAATGCGCTATCGCACTCTTCTCCCCAATTCCACTCCGCGCCTTTCCGGGTTAGTGATTGGAGCGGGCTTGCCACCTCCGCAAACCTCTTGCTGAAAATAAGGAAATAGCTACATAATCCCAAGAACTGAAGGATATGCAACACCGTCCGCAGGTTCGGCCATTTGAGGACCTTGTTCCGCTTTTTCTCTGCATTGCGCCGGCCGTCAGAAGCACCAACATGGCCAAGGACTTTGAGCACCAGGACACAAACCACCAACTTCTTCCCCAACACCGTCAGTCCTGCCTCCTCAATGCAAAACAGGATGCATTCCAATTTCTGCGCATATTCCCACACCAAACGCCGGACGCCGGGAACCTCAACCAGCTCCGCTCCCCCGTAATTGGATTTTGGACATTTGATGCCCGCGTCGTTGATGAAGATCTGGACTCCCTCCGGAATATTTTCCGTCAGGATCCACGCCATTTGTGCCTGGTACACCCCCACGGAATTGGTCGCGCCTTGTGGGAGCCGAGTCAGATGCATTCTTCCCAACCCAGTCTCAAATGCCGTTAGAGGCCGCAAGCAAGGATCCAACTCGTGCTGGTCGTATCCCCCCATCACATCCACTAAAACGTAACAAGCGCGCCCTGCCATTGACTCAAGGAACTCGTCAACGCGAGGGGGACGTCCTGCGTCCCGGATTGTAAAGGAGTTGATCCGCTGTAGAGCATGAACAATCCTCAACAACTTTCCGTCCTGCTTAACCACCGCAAAGATTGGACTGGAGTAACTAGACATTGACTGTTTGTTAAGGCCAGTCTTCACCTGCTACCGCACCAACTCCAGAAACTGCTCCTGGACCGCCCGCGGGATTGGAATTGGCTTGATCTTCCACGGCTCGTGATCAACAGTGGGGATGACATAGGGGTCGCCGATATTGTTTTTCAGGAGCCCCCGCTCTTCTGGTCCGAACGCGAGCGCTCTTTCCCAAAGAACTAGAACTGAAATCAGCAACTTACGCTCCTCCTTACTCAACCATCCCGTTGGGCCGAAATTAAAAGCTGCAATCCGCTCCTCTGTGATCCGCGCCAAACTAGTAACCCACCCCAAAGCCTTAATTGGCGTGACCCAAGGGTCCTGCAACCAAGCAATTGGTCAAAGCGGTCCATTCAGTTCCTGGGGCATTGGCTCATTCCTTGGTTGGACCTTCCGTGACACCGGCTTGTACTTGCCCGCTTTGCACCTCATCATCCGCACGCATCCTTTGCTGTAAGTCCTGCACAGAATGGAACCGGGGCTTTTGCCTTTGCTCACGAGTGTGGTGCCATGATAGGGTTTTCAAAGCGTAGTACCCTCGGGAGATGCATACTGAGAAAAGGGACTTACTTCTGCAACGTGCACGCCCTGCACTTTCCTTCCTCCCCCTCCCTGCTCCTCATTAGTCAACCGCCTGCGCAAAACCGGAGCTTGTTCTGTGCGGTCTCCTCGGTTGACTAGGCAAAATCCTCCAAAGGGTGCCCGTTGCAGACCAACTCTGCGTCCGGTTCCTCCTCATACTCCAACACTCTCCTCCGCTTCCCTTGACCGTGATTGCAGATAGTTGTCTTGAAACTTCCGCCGGAAAAATCCTCCACCATCAACGCCTCCGTTCCTGCCTCCGGATTGAAAACCATTTGTGCTCAAAAACCGACATGAAAGGCCTTCCCAAAATCACATCCCCACAATAAACCAAAAGAAAAGAAAGAGGCCTACGGACCCTTGCAACCTCAACCTCCTCCTCCTTGACTACCCCATCCACACAACCCTCCCCTCCGTTAAGCGCACGGAGAACCATTGCACATTTCCGCCAAACCAACCCCAAATCATCCACCATCTGCAATGGCAGCAGGTTCACCATTGAAACGCTGTCCACCATAGCCCACACCTTCCTTCCCGCTATTCCCATTGGAACGTGAGCAAGCAAAGTCAAAACCAATTTCAACTCACACTCGTTGCGCCCCTCCTCCTTCCGCGCCACATGAACCTGCTGCACCTTCTGAGGTACCCGGCCCTGACCACAATCCCGCAACGCCAAAACCATCTCGTCTACCACCACCGGAGACACAGCCACCAGTTCCTGCAAGGTCAGCGGAACTGGAGTCTCGTTACCCATCACCCTTTGCACAATGTCCGCTGCTTTCTTCTTCCCTACAGGATTCGCTGCCGGCGCCTTGGTTCTGGGCACGCGCGCGGCCAGTTTTGGAACGGCCAACGGGGGTCGCTCCTTTGCGTCCACCTCCATTTTATCGGAGACTGCCAACTTTTCTTCCGTTGCCACTACCCTTACCTTAGCATCCACCCAAGGTGGTTGCCACAATCCGGGACCGGTAACAATGCCCAGTGACGCTTGCGCCGTCGTTACCGCCTCCTGACCCCGTGTGCGCACCTGCTGCATTGCGTTCGGCTGGCTTATTTCCATCGGAATCTGTTCGCCCGTTGGAAACATGTACCCAATCCCCGCCATTCAAACCAATCCTGCGCTGAGATCCTTTGGAAGCTCCTCGCACGCCAATCGCCAATGACTGTTTGCCCCACAGTACGAGCACCCCCTTGGCACAAAGGTGCCGGGCGGCCAAAACCCTTCCACCATGTGAGGTGGAGGCCCTTGCGGCTGCTGCTGGCCCATAGGGCTCATACAGATCTTCAAGTCCTTCATAAGCTCCATCAATTCACTTACCAGAGGGGCGGGCACGGGTTGAGGAACCCAAGCACGCATGGAAGTAGGTGGAGCCAGGGCCGGAAATTGCGCCGGAGCCAAAACCTGGGGGACGGATTTCTTTGGTCCCGCTGGGAAGGACTTAGCGGTATCCTCAATAAGCTCTTCTAAGTCAAGCTTGCTCTCCACAGCCTGGCAAATGACAGCCAGCTCCGGAAGGAGCGCGATGCTCCCGTCCAATGACCGCTTTACCAAGTTTTGATTGTAAAGATGCTGCTGCACCCTTGCCCGTAGTTGAGCGCCTAAACCGCCCAGAAACGCGCGTTTCATGGCCCCCATCTGTCCCGCCACCACCTTTTGTTTGACAAGTACCAATAGAATCAATCGAATATCAAGGTGTACTCCGCCAGCTCCACCCGTGTTCTGACTCCTCTGCGCGTGCTCGCTTCCAAGGCCACGCGGTCAAAATTGCTTTCCCGGAATCGAGGTTCGCGCCTACCCCACCGCGTTAGGATCTCCGCCTTCAGTTTTGGCCAATCTTGATTCTTGTAGCCTTCCATTTCCTCCACATCCCAGAGCTTCTCTTTTTCCATAATGAACAGGATGACAAGCCGGGCCTTTTTGGGGTGCAAGGCACCTTCCGCATCTGCAATACCTTTGTATCTTGAGATGAATCGCTTCACATCTGCGGTGTTGAATTGGATGTGAGGTTAGTTGCGCGGCCTGATGCAAACCGGACGAGTGGGTTCATGGTCACTGGAGACCATTGGGGGAATGGCGTAGCTTGTCCTGGGTCAAGCGGAGGGAGGGGGAGGAGGAGGGATGGAAGACAAGAGTGGGGTTGGAGTAGCAGACCCGGAGATGGAAGGAGAAGAAGAAGAAGAAGAAGGAGCGACTTTAGGAAGGTATGAATAGGACATTGGGCCCAGTTACCTTTGAAAGACAAGAAACGGAAGGTTATTTCCCGGCCAGACCCCCAGATGTGGAAAGAATAAAGTTTATCCCCCTATAATTGTCCCAAGGTTCGGAAGTTAACGGTTCCCTGCGTTTGAAAGGAGATGAGGATGTCCAAAGTTGCACTTAAATGGGAAATAGAAATAAGGAGATAAAGAGATAAAGAAAAGTAGAGAGAGAGAGAAATCTCCAATCCTTCAATCCTAAGAACTTTCCACCTGGATGTGTATCCAGTATGAGTTCCTTTAATCTCCTGGTGAGATGAGTGATCCAATCCAATGATGTGATGTGATTCTTCCTTTTCTCCTTCCATACCTCCCCCTCCTCCAACCTGGAGTTGGGAGGGAGGATAAGTCCTCCCTCTCAACCCTTACCTAATTACACGCGCAAATGACAATATGACAAAGAAACAGAAAACAATCCCAAAACAGAAACCCTAGCCTTCTCTCCCCACCTCCTCCATACCAAACTCCCCCCGTCGTCCGCACGCTTTTCTGTCCTTCCGGTTTGTCCTTCTCATGACGCAGTCCTTGCACTGCGCCCTACTTGGAGCCCCCCGCGCCTGTCCGTATCCGTTTGTCCGTGCCCGTTGTGGGTGTTTGGTAATTTTTGGCATGACCTGCGCGCTTGCGCGCGCGCTCCATCCGTTCCTTTATAGCCTGCAGATTTCTTTACCCCTACGTATCCAAACCGGCGCGCCCGCAAACCTAGTTGAGCACACTACCTTCCGAATCCAATCTCCAGGGCAGATTGCCTCCCATGCTGCATTCAATGCTGAGCCCAACCGGTCCACCAGGTGCGGAGCCAAACAGCGGCTGCTGCTGATCCAGCGGCTGCCACTGCTGAGCACTCCGCATACCCTAATGCCGAGCCCGCTTGCCTCCAATGCTGAGTGTGCAGCCGCAACGCAGTCCCCAATCCATGTCTATAAATTGACACCACAGTGCGTGAATGCGGAGACAGGGGAAGCGGAATGGGAGTTGTTCCAATCCAAAGCCATGTTGGTGCCGCTTGCCTATGTCTCACTGAAGATTGCGGGAAAGAAAGTGTGGGTGATGGTGAACAGCGGGTTGATGGTCAACCTTCTCCCGTCAAAACTGGTGGATGAGTTGGGCTTGGTGCAAAGAAAGTGTGCTATGGGCTTGTGGGCGCTCAATGGGGGGGAATTTTGGGTAGATGGGGTGGTGGATGAAGAAGAGGTAAAGGTTGCAAAGGTTTGGAAGCTTCTGTTGTTCCTCTTGGTCGAGTGCGGTGACGTGATTTTGGGTTGGCCGTTCATGTTTGGATTCCAGGCCTGAATGACTTTCAATGGGGAGGAAGGGACGGAGGCGCTGACGTTGGAGGATGCGTCCAGGGCAAGGTTTGAGACAACAATCTCCGACCATGGGAAGGGGAAATGGGTGCCATTGGCGGCGGTTGGCAAAGAGGTGGGGTCCGAAGGTGAGGAAAACCGCAAGGGCCGCCCTGCGGAGGGTTTTCCCTAGTCGCCACAGGGGCTGAATGGGCCTCTGAGGCCAATCTCCTGGTCTTGGGATCCCTGGGTTAGTCTGTTGAGGAAGTTTGGGTGGGTAACGCGGTTGGGGCGGATCACGGACAAACAAATTGAGGGGCTGAATTTTGGGCCGGCGGAGTGGTTGAGTATGGAGGAGAAGGATTTGTTAGCATTGGTGTTGGTGCTCTGCAAGAAGGCCCAACAAGCGCAGATTGCTGAAGGGCAAAGTCGGTGACCCCTATGTAATCCCCACGGTGCCGCACAAGCCCTGGCAAATCAAGCAGATTCCGATCCCTCAGACCGTGCGGGAACCCTTCATGGAACTGGTCCAGGAGCGTGTGAGGACCGGGTTGTACAAGCAGTCAACATCAAGCTACTCTAGCCCAACTTTTGCGGTTGTTAAACAGGACGGGAAGTATTTTTTGCTCATACCGTATCCTTACTAAATCGCAATCTATTATCTCTTCAAAACATGTGAAGTTCTTGAAGATGTCCAATCCGATGCATTTGATACTGTCAATCTCCTCCAACAAAGGATTCTGTGGCTTTAAATCCACTGAATCTCAACTGGTCAACAATTCTTGTGTGACCAACCAAGCTGCTAGAGACAACTCCGCCTTCTCTGAATATAGGACAACGGCAGAAGACGAGTCCCCTTCAGAATCTGAAAATGTTCTCTCATTGGACCCGGATTCATCAGAATCAGAAAGATCTAATGTCAGCTCAGAGGACTCACCTCCGCCCTCACCACCTTGCATTTCTCCGCAAGTTAGTCAACCGGCTAGAACCCTCAGAGACTGCTCAACCATCCAACCACCTCGTCATTACAGCTTCTTCCATTATTACAAGCCTAAAAGCTATGAAGATGCGATCAGGTGCAAAGAAAGCAACAAATGGATTGTTGCTATGGACGGTGAGCTTTTGTCCATTGAATCCTTAGACGTCTGGGAGGAATATGAAGGGCCTGATCCCTTGAATCCTCTGCGGACTACCTGGATCTACAAATTAAAACAAAATTGCCATGGCGATCTAATCAAATATAAGGCGCGCCTTTGCGTAAAAGTCTTCAGTAAAATCAAGGGCTTGGATTACTTCAACACGTTTGCTCCGACAGGAAAACCGACCACGCTTTGTCTGTTACTGGTATACGCTCTGAAATCCTCCCAAAAAGTTTTCCAATTCAATGTCAAGAGTGCATTCTTGTACTCCGCGATAGATGAAGAAGTCATTATCAATACTCCTAAAGGCTCAAATCGCCCCTCAAGGTTTCTCAGATTAGAAAAATCCTTGTACGGACTAAAACAGTCGCCCAAGAACTGGTACAAGACAATCACGACTTGGTTCAAGGAAATTGGGTTTTACAAATCATCCTGTGACCCGTGTCTGTACTTATCAAAAGACGGTAAATCCAGACTTTTCTTTCATGTTGACGATTTGATCCTTGTTGGAGATGGTCAAGGATTTGAACAAAAATTCTTAAGTGAATTTGAAGGCTCTACCTGTCAAGATCCAAACACAATACTTGGAATGAAGATTGAAGTCAAGACTGACAGAATACTCCTCAGCCAACCAAACCATATCCAGCGTGGCCTCAAGGAGTTAGGTCTTAGCAATTCCAAAGGATCTTCCACACCACTTACGCGCAACCTTCAACTCAAACCAGCTTCTGACAAAGACCATGAAGCGTTCAAAGCTCTAAATATCAATTAACAATCCGCCATTGGGTTGCTCAATCCCATCGCCTGTTACACCAGGCCTGATATCAGTTTTGCAGTTTTGAGTCTTGCGAGATTCAACGTCAAACCTGGACTTACGCATTGGAACAAACTCAAGAAGACTTGGAAGTATTTGAAGGCTACTCAACAGTATCAATTGGAACTCAAATACTGCCCTCTCGCAGGGATTCTTGAGGCCTTCTCGGATGCATCCTGGGCCGAAGATCTTGGCACGAGAAAATAGCTAACTGGCTATCTATGTGTAGCCTACGGGAGTCTGGTCTTGTGGAATAGTTGCAAACAGAAAAGCATCACTTGGTCTTTGACAGATGCAGAATTGAACGCTCTGGTAGATTCGTTCCACAAAGCGACGTGGATCAAGGCTCTCATGGAGGAAATCTTTTCCCTTTCATTAAAAACAATTCCTTTGAATATTGACAATAGTGGTTTAGACGACAAAATTTGGAGATTTGGTTCAAACTCAAAGACATGGCATCTTGACTTAAAAACAAAAGGGATGAGGTATGAGCTAAGTGTTGATTGAATCAAAATTAAGCTCATAAAATCATCTTAGATGCCGGCGGACTCTCTCACTAAAGCTGCCTCAACCCAAAGCATCGCTCTTCTGTTTCCTTTCATTCACACTGGTTTTCAATAAGCTCTTCATTTCTTTTGTATTATTTTTTTTTATTTTCATTTTTTTTTATATATATATCTTCCTGTTTTTCTCATCATCTCAGTCGCTCATCATCTCAGTTGTAATATCTCTTTGGGCATGGTGGGGTGTTAAGTTGTCAGTGATGCAACACAAACTCGCGGAAACCTTGCCAGTGAAGATACTCCATTCTCAGCTCTCAGTCCTCACAATCCAGAGCAGGAGAGGGGGAGGTGATATTTGAAATGACTTCAAAAGGAAAACCACTTCGTCAAACTTGATCTAATTTGATTGTCCTTGGTACCAACTCAACTATCAACCTCACAAATGGACCTCTCAACTCACTCAACACAATTCTCATTTTCACGTTCATCTGTTTTCATTTTATCCTTCTTTTCCTCTTTCTCCTTAAACCTGCTCACCTTGACTCATCCTTCAACTTGAACAAGATTCGCCTACCTTGCCTCTGTGCCCTGTGAGATATTACTCTCTTTTTTGCCTCATGTTTCCTTTTCTTCCCTTATTGACTTTTGGGTGTTCAGTCCTCCCGGATTCACGCCTCACCACCAATTTTTTCTCAACCTCGCATTCACCTCCATCAACTCGCCTCACTTCAATCATCAACTTGCCTCACCTTGTGCTCCACATCCATTGGTCAGCGTCTCAGTCAACTCCTGCAGCACCCTCAATGCCTGATGTTTGTAGAGCCTTTCCCAGTTTATCATGATCATTGTTCTTCCATTTCCTGATGTTTCATTGTCTTGTCTACTTCACTAGTTCTCAGTTTTAAGTTCAATTAATTCAGTCCTTTAACAAAATGGAAGGCCGCGGCCTTGCACGTGAAGCGTTTCTTGGCGCGCAGCTCCACCTCCTTTGACAAGACGGCTGGGGATGGCGCAGACGTGGGGGACGGCGTTGGAAGCTCAGAATCAGCGGACAGGCCGGACTCTTTGTCTGAGGAGGAACCTGCGTGCGACGCGCCACCTTGCAGGAGTGAAAGGCTACAAACCGCTGGGGACAGCCGTCAACTTGGGGGGGGGGGTACACAAGTCACCATGAAAAAAAAGGCTTCACCTGCCGACAGGTGTAGCACCTGAAACTTGTTTTGGCTTGTTTTTGACTCTGAGAAAACTCTGTTTCTAACTTGAGTTGGAACCGGAGAAAAGTTGTTTGTGTCAGTTCTTGAGGATTCCAAGTAATTCTAGTGCATGCATGGAATACAGAAGATTTGTAATTATGGGGAAATTCAATTTTATGTAAAGTGATATAGAGGAGTGAAGCAGTGAAGTTTCACACCTGACACATAAAAGTTACTACCTTGGTTGGATAAGTCAAGATTTTGATGCTTTTTTCATTTCTATTTCCTATTCGATCATTACAAGAGGTTTGAGGGTCCTTTTTTTTTACTTTGTGGTTGAAAAAAATTGTATTTTTTAAAAGGATTAAATTCAGTTTTTAATATCTTCTTTTTCTTCTTGTGAAATGTAATAAATCTCAATTTGATGTAGGAAATTGAAATGTCAATCTAAATTTTAACTGAAGATTCAAAAATCTACTCAGACATGTTGGAAATATTGCACCACCTAGATATTGAGTTCAGTTATACATTTCAAATAAATCAATTTGAAATTGAAATAATTGAGGAGTTTCACATTTTATTTTACAAAATGAATGAATTTACAAAAACAAAACCATTGCCTTGAATGATTTTATTTCTCTAATATCTTTTTGCAGAAACTTTGTTTTAAATATTTCTTATAATATTGGAAGCTCAAAAGAATTAATCTAGTGATATTGATTTGTTTTATTTAGCAGGAATTAATTAATAAATAAAAATGTTCTAAAATTTAGAGCTTTTGATATTGTTTTCTGGGTGACAACAGAGGAAATATAGAACTACTTTGAATTAAATTTATTCAAACCAACATGGGGTTTCAAGTGATTTTGCTAATTTTTCTAGTTTATCCTCTACTGGCTTCATCTCCAAAACCAATTTCTCTGTCAAATTTAATGTGGCAAGAAATAGAGGGCAGTAACAATTAGAAGGGAGGGATTCACATGGTTTCATCTGATAATTTGGGACTATTTAATCATAAGTTCTTCCATATTCTACTTGTTTTTTAGCTTGAAGTTCACCTTTCATCTCAGATAAATAGTTGAGAGTTTTGTTATCAAGATTATGAAGAAATTTGGAATAAATTTTGCTTCTCCAATACACTTGGACAGAGTGATTTTTCCCCTCATTGTCTTCTTCTGTATCTGAGAAGCATTCCTTACTAGGGAGAAGACATTTTTCCAAATCCTTTCCCATATGGCGCTCTGCAATGTCCAAGCGGTTTCTGTATATCTTTCAGATTCAAGACCAAAATTTTAGCTAAGAGGATTGAGAAAATGGACAGAAATCTTAAGCTTACTCTGTGTTTAACTCTATACCTAGGCTTCTTGTTATGTGTCCTAGGCTTCATGTAATTATCCTTCTGCTCACGTAGCCAACGTTCCAGTAGGCCAAAGAGTATTTCCTTCTTGCAAAACTCAATATCAAGTTGATAATTTTTAAATGCATAATTGTCCTTAGCATTTAACCAATGTTTTATTATCACTTCTGACAATATTTGGTCCCACTTTGTTGAATTATGATGGTCACATTGGAAAGTTGGAAAATGTATGCCATAGCTTTCTAATTCTTTCTGGAATTGCTCTTTGAACTTTCCAGGAATGCTCTTCTTCCCTCCATAGAGGTTTTCATGTGTTGTTTCCATGTTGAAAAATTTGTTGTTTGGGTCAATTTTATTGATGCTTTTTGAGTTTAAAACTTGTACTTGATCTTCAGTGGGCGGGGGAAGAACCCTTTCTCCTCGAGATTTCATGTTTAAAATAGTCTTTACATAGTCACTTAGGCATAGACTTATGGGGTCATTGGAATTTGGCAAATGTTCTGCTACTTCCTTGTTTAATGTGCGAGTTTTGATGGATTTTGAACTATGAGGAGGTCTACAATCCATGTTATAATATAGGGAAGTCTTCAACAAGCACTTGAAAAGGTTGTGGGGCTGTTTGAAGTGTAGATTTTATGGAGGGAGAGAATTTGCAGGCAATTGAATCTGAAGTTATTGGCTATTGAATATGATGAATTTTGAGATATTATAAAGGGTTCATGTACAAATTGAATATCTCAAATTGGATATGCTTCTACTCTAGAATTCATTTCAAGCATGTGAGCCAAATTCTACATTGTGCAATGAAAAAAAAAATATTGTCAGAAGGAAGAAATGTTTGGGAACTACAACTTGGATTTTGATAAAAATGACCATATTTTTAATTCATGTTTTGCTTTACCATGGATCTTGATTGAGATGATTATTTTTTATCATTTTAAATGATGTCAGGAATAATAATCATTCAGTTCCCTTAACAGGGGAAAATAATTAATACAAAAATAGATTGAGACTTATTATTAATTTTTACAGTTGAAATAATTTTATAGATTTGACAATGAAATTCAAAAGCTTGCTGTTGCAAACCAAGTATTTCCTTGGTACATTTATTTAAAATCAAGAAGAAACCTATTATTGAAAATAGAAATTTTCTCAAATTACTGGGATGAGCACTTAAGTTGTTGCAAATTTCACCTCCATCTTTTAAATCCACAGTATGATCAAGAGGATCAATTTTACCCAGGTTTAGTATTGAAATTGATGAAATGCTTTTATCATTTTTTACATGGGGAGTCAAATTTCAATTGTGAATTGGTATTAAAATGATTGAAAAAAAATTCCTCTAATGCAATTGAGAGGTGCAATTTTGATCCAACTTGCAGTAAAATCTGATTGTGAATCTGTTTTGATATCTGCTACAGGTAAAGAAAATATTAAAAGTGTTCTTAATAACTGATTATTTCTGGTTTTGAATGCAAATTTAAAAGGATTCATCTGAAATTTTGAGTGCTTAAATTCTCCCTAATTGAAAAGAGGGCCAAGGTAATATTCTTAAATCAAAAATGGTATGAAAACTTCATTTCTTGATCATTTACCACATTTTGGATAAAATTTTTGCAATTGAAAGAAGATAGAATTTATTTTTTTGATAAAAATCATGTTCTTACTTCCTTTCATGTATTGAAACCATTTCATCTTATTTGGTTAAACATGACTTTGGAAGATTAAACTGAAATCTCTTGAGACATATCAAACCTGACTGCATAAATAAACACAAATATTAACACCTTTCCACTTGTGTTTACCTTCATGGGTGGGTTGGAGTTCATGAGAGGAAAATATTTCACAAAAAGAGTTCAAGTTCCTTGCAATGCACATCAAGCTTTATTTTTCAACTTTTATTTTTGTTTTAAGCCAAATATGATTGAATTTCTTTACAAAGAGAGCTGCTTATGAAAAATTAGTTCTTTCATCTAAAGTCATGGTGAATTTTTCAAGATTCTTTTGAGATTAAAATCAGGTGATCTCATCCAAAAATACCTTGATTTGATACCTTTGAGGTAGAAAACCCCATTCATAGTAAACATCCATGAATTTTCATAGGATGAAATAATTCATTTTATAAGGAAACCAATGGACAATAAATCTGATTGGATTTTGCCACATATCATAACATGCATTGGAATTTAAAATTTAAAGATTATCAAAAGGTCAGACACTCCATAGTTGACAAAATTCCATGTATCATTGATTTTTTCATGAAATTAAGATGAGGTTTTCTTTCCTCAATGCATAAAAAGGGTTTTTTGTGCATTGACTTTGAGATAAGGCACTTATTATTCTCTGTTCTTGTCGACCCTTGTGTTATAATCAAAAAGAGGTGGAATTTTCACAAAGGATCAAGTAGAGAATCCAATAATTGTGAAAAGTACTGGTAATCATTGATAAGAAACATCTAAAAGTCCATTGGAATTGAACTTCTATTGACCACCAATGAAACAGCTGTAAAAGAAATAGAAATTAATGATAAATGTGATATTATTTTTGAAGCATAAGTACTTACACCTTCTGAGGAATTAACGCCTCTCCATCCAAAGGTGCCAGACATTTGGTATTAATTGTTCTGGAATATGCTATTATAAGGCTTTCCTGTCAATTATTCTTTGAAGTCTGCAAACCCAAACTCTTTAATTCTGCTCTTCATGCATCCAGATTTCACTTGGTGCCCAAATTTCATGACATGGCTCAATTTTTTCCTTGAGCTCATGATCAATATGTTGGTGTGTTTCTTCCAACCATTCTTTTTGTTCATGGGATAATAGAACCATTTTCTTTGCTTGAGGTTTCAGGGGTATTGGGAGCAATTGGTGGATTGGATATGTGTTTTCTGTGAGGTATGAGTTGGTTTGATAAGTTGGGTACAAATCAATTTTGGTTTGATATTTATAGGAAATGAAAAGGAAGTATACTATTGCATGACTTCAAATTGAATTTTGCATATATAAAAAACCTATGCATAGATTTTATGGATATCTTCATTGGTGCTTAGCATTATATGCATTGAATACAGTAATTGAAGAGTATTACATACTGTATTACTTTGGTAATGATTTGATGGATTTTAAGAAATTCCTGTGGCATTTTGAAGCAGAAATGTTGAATATTATTGGATCTATGGGTTTGGAGATCATATGGAAATTGGAATGAAGTTTCCTTGGTTGATTCATTTCTTAAGAAATGAACGATTGGTTGATAAATGAAGGTATTGTGAATCACTGATGTTGATAACCAAAAAAAAATCACAGCTAAACTTAAAATGAGGAAAGAGAGATATTTGCATGGATTTGGATATATTTATTTGTTTGATTAATATTATGTACACTCAAACCAGCCATGATATGATCCCTTGCTTTGTTTTACTTCCTTTAAGAAACCAATCATGATATTGGACAGCAGTTTTTGGAGATATCCAGTAATTTTTAAGCAGGGTGCTGTGCCTACTTGCTTTGAGTTGCATTCCATAACCTTTGTATGAGTGTTTGAGCAACACACAGCATCAATGCTTTTGGGGCAAACCAAACATGACATTTTAATATGGAAGGCCCAAAATATTTGATCAATTCAATGTTCCATTGATGGTGTTTTTAATATGCAACATAATGCAATTCTTCATTGAGTTGTTGTTGACTCCCATAAAATCACAATATCAAATTAATTTGTTAACAAAAACTCAGCTATTCTTGATTTAAAGAAAAATTTTAAAGACTTTTTCACAATTGTTATGCTTTGCAGCAGATGATGGAAAGAATTATGTAATGATCAAATAATCTCATTATTTTCCAAAAATGTAGCATTTGGTTTGAAATTAAAGGGCTACACTGAATCTTTTTTCAATTCAAAGTCAGCAACTTAGTCAATAAGTTTCAAGGGCAGTATGATCATGAAGAATTCAATCATCCAAAAGAACCATGTTTCCAAGTAAAGAATTTGATTATCCCAAGATCAGAAAAAAAATTGAAAACAAGAATTATCCATTGGGAAAAACTAACAGTCTAATTTCCTAAAAAGTCAACGGAATTAACTGTGGGAAGCTTGGGGTTCTGAGGTAACTTCAACTAAATTAGAAGAGGTAGTTTTTTCAAAAGCCCAGACAGTATTAAAGTGGCTACCCATATCATAGTCAGTAACCAGCAAAATATCCTCCAGAAGGACCTCAGACAATTTTTGATAAGAAAATCTTTCAGTAAAAATTCTAATTACATCTCTCCAGTTTATTTTTTGGTCTTTACTAAAGCCCATATCACTCAAGGCAGTCAGGATATATACCCTTGTGTTACCAAATTGACCCCAGATGGGATCAGGAGATAAGCCAGCCTTCAACTTTGATTCAAGCACAAGACTACCAAACTCAAGAAGCATGCCAGACTTCCACTTGGGCATCACTCTTTGATTTCCAGGAAATATCCATATTGCCACGGGACCAAAAACCAACATGTGTGAAACAAATGCTAGAGAATTGATCCCCCATTGATTCTTCTTATCACCTGAGTCCTTAGACATAAAAGGCTGTTGATTATCTTCCCTTGAATCAAGTCTTAAGTTGATCAGCCCGGTGACTAGAGAGACAACGTATTCAAAAACCATATTCAGACAACCTCTCCCAGCATTGAGCTCAGCCTCCTGATGGGAACTTGACTTCTTGTGTGGAGCAAAGGTTGAATCATCAATCAAAGCTGCTTGAATGTTGGAAAAGTAGCTTTGTGCTTGCAGCAAAGCTTCATCAGAAGTTCCATCAATCCCTTCCATAGAGAGGAGCACGTTTCTTGAGATTTTATGGGAGACAACTCCTATGATGTCATTCAATGTGTGCTTCAACTTTGCATAGGCTCCACGTATTGGCTCTCTTGTATAAGTCAGGATTTCAGAGAGGGGATGGATATTGTTCTGGACTGTCTTCCTAGAGCGGGAGAGAGAGTTTGTAATTATGAAGGTGTTTCAAACAAAGACATCATGATCCTTTCCTAGTAAAATCTTTTCTGTTAATTCAAAAAGTGGGAATCAGCTGATTTGCATTATAGTGGAATACAGAATTCTCATGATTTACCATCTCTGCACCATGTCAAACAAAGTTCCAAAGACTTCAGGATAGTAGATGTCTCTGGAGGGTTTGACATGATTCTTTGACCAAGAAGGTTGAGAGTGTTTGATATTAGCAACTGGGTACTGCTTGTCATTTTGCAATAGGTTGATGGGGTTGCAAGGTCCTTTATTTCTTCCCAGTATGACAACCTCAAGAGATCTTCCTTTGTTAAGCCAATGAAAAGTCCTGTGGATTGAAATCAAGTTAGTTTGTGTGATTTTCATTGTATCAGATAATCTTTCAACTGACCTTGTGGATGTGAACCAGCAATTGATGTTGGCCCTGTGTTTTGGGCCTCAGTTTTGCCCTGGCTAGTAGCATCATCCCTAGGCTGGGGCTGCTGATTGACTGGTTGCTGCATAATCCTTGGCCTTGATTTTCTTTGTGCCACATCCTCAGTGCTTATTCCAGCATCAGAAGAATTCCTTTTTTGAGGAATGGTGGTACAGACATTCTGATCCAGATAAAAATTGTAAATTTGAAAGTAAATAGTTGCTTTGATATGAGGGAAAGCATGGAAGAGGGGAAACTGACCTGATCAGGCGATGTTGGAACTAGGGTTGGTGCAGGGGTGGGACTCCTGGGTGATGGTTCAATCACAAATACTTCCTGGGGCTCTTGTTGCACCTCACTTTTGCTGCTAAGATTGGTAATAGAATCAGAGGAGTCAGATGAAGCTTGAGAGCTTGAGGGTGGCCTGTGCAAAGATCTTCTGGCAGCATGCCAAGAAGCTTGGGCTGCAATCCTAGCAGATGCCCTAGTTTCTGGAACAATCATTGGTTCAGCAGTGGCATTAACTTGTGGTTGCAATGAGGAATTCTCAGGTGCCTCAACAATTTCAGGATGACCCAGAACAGTTTCAGTGTCTTGAACGTGGTTTTCTGCTACACCAGTTTCACCTGGTATTTTGGATTCAACTGAGTACATTGGGACTGTATTAGTTTTGGTTATTGGGATGAATTCCAATGTAAACTTTGGTGTATCAAATTATAAATTCAACTCACTGGTTTGCTGAGCCTGGTCATCCGCAAGGGATACAGTGGTCTGGGAAACCAATTTATCCAAAGTAGTTGCCGTCAAACCAGGATTTTAAGGTTCCCAAATCAATAATGGTACATTTCTATTCACAGGTTCCGTTGGCTCTTCCTCTTTGTCAGTTGAATATTTGACAAGACCAAGAGCTATGGCAGATTGTGACCTCAACTGCTCCACTTTTGAATCATATTTCTTCTGATAGAAATCATGCATTGCCTCGAGAACTTTCTTATGCGTTTGTTCAACATACTCATCACCCAGGAGGGCATTAAGTTGATTGAGAGTACGTTGTTCTAAGAAATTCAAGGATCATTGAAAATCATTAGTACACCACACAGGACCAAGGACGTGTAACCTCTTACCGGGAAAATAAGCCATTTTTTACTCAAGGTAGGTAGTTAGGTCAAGAATGATTCAAGATTGATTGGTCAAAATTGTTGGGTATAAGTTGGTTGAGACTAGAATGCAGCAGGAATTCTTGGTGAAGGATGACTGGCTTATATACCATACAAACAAACAATAACTTGTAACAGGTGTGTGTAATATGTTGGAAAGATGTATCACGTGTGGAATCTACATAGCTTATTTCTGGAGATAGAGTGGTGTATCATCAAATTTTTGGTCTAAGTGCATAATATGAATATGTGTCTTGTGCTGGGGAGGTGTACAACTTGTTGTAAGTCGTCCACCTCCCCAGACATTTGACATGCCTGAAAGCATGACTGGTTCAAATCTTGTCAGAACCTTTGGGAGGTGGACAACTTGTCCTAAGTTGTCCACCTCCCCGAACCCCCATGGGGGGATTTTTGGGAATTTGAAAGATTGTTGACTCCCTGTGGTACAGAGGTTATTTCTCCAGATAGAATTGTGTATCAACAGATTTCCCATCTATGTGCATAATATCAATAGTGGTCTTCTGCTGGGGAGGTGGACGACTTACAACAAGTTGTCCACCTCCCCAGACAATTGACATGCGGGGAAGCATGACTAGTTCAAATCTTTTAGAGATGTTTTGGAGGTGGACGACTTAGCATAAGTTGTCCATCACTCATTTGATCTTTTATCTTTGAATCCAATTTGTGCGTCTATTTTACCATGCATGCACACTTCTCCATGGACTTTGGGAAAAATCAAGATAATTCAAGAGCAATGAGTGATTTTTTCATTTCATGCAAATAAATTTTTTATCCATATCTACGTTTTTTTCCATATACTTTAGAAACAATTTTTTTTGGAGAACAACCATGAAGTTTCAGGGAGGCATTTAATAGCTTTTTTTTTATTTGAAATGAGCAACCAAAATGGGTATGATGTTATGTTGATTGGAGACTTGGTGGAGGAAAAGTGGTATGATGTGGAAAGACAGATGTTTGCCATAAAATTTCTACAATACCACCAACTTTTGCATAATCCACCATGAATCCAAGGGTGGGGAATGAGAGACCATGACCTGTTTCTGTGGAGGGCGGCAGGATTGGTGTTCCTGTTGGCTTTTCAATATAAGAGAACAATCAATAAGTATAACCATTGAGGTCATCCTGATCTGTATGAACAACATTTGAAAAGTCATCACAAGTCACAATGACGTTGGATGCATGAAGAAATGAGTCTCTTTGATCAGTCCACTCTGGAGATGTCCAGTTTGGAATTTTGAAGTCTTCTGATACTGTTCTGTTCTTTGCATGAGCCGTGTTGGAGAGAGCTTTGATTTGATTAAAGACCAATTCATTATGGAACGGAAGCTTACTCCACAAGAGATAATCAAGATCAAATACCTGCAGAATATCCCCGGTCAGTGCCTTGACAATATCCAATTCCAAACATAGATCCAGTTTTGGTATTACAATTGGTTTTATTCAGGTTTTGCCGATTGTTTGCCATGATGTAAAGATCTTGGATAATTTCAGAGAACTGACTTGCAAGGAATGTGTATGGTTGTTGAGTAAGAGAATGATACTTCAGGACAACATATTGTTGATATTTTCAATCAGAGACAACATGTAGATTGATTGGTAGGCTCATGTTTTGTACCACTACCTGACAGGGACTGAGGTTTTTCTTCAAAGTAACAAAATAAATTGATTTGGAAGTTGATTCCTTAAATGAATAATCACGTTTTGCTTTATTATGCTTCTTATAAGCTCTGGATGCAGATGGCTTGGTTTAGATCATACGTGATGCTGGTCCTCTAGGAACAGTTGGGTCTGTTTTTGAATCCTGATGCTGCTTCTGATTCACAAGCCATCATCACTACGAACGGTGTTTCAGAAACAACACCAGGAATTCAAGTTTCAAACATGGTAAGAAAATCAAATGGTTAAAGTTAGTCAAATGAGGGGCTATAATGTGTTTATATTCAATGAAATTCATACATTCTAGAGCCTCCAACTGTTTCCAAGGATTGCAACTCGTCATTTCCCTTCAGGTTTATGGATGTGTGAGGATTACATGTAGTGGAAGCTTTAACATTAGCTTGATCCATTGTTAACCTTAAAAAGTTTGAAAAAGAAATGTTTCATGATTTTACATGGATTTGTTAACCAATGATCTTCACCGGGATAGGAGGATGCAAGGTGTTTGGATGGTGGATGATTCAGCCTACAATCAAGATGGATACAAGAATGACAAGCCAAGGTTCAATGGCAATGAGGAGAATGATGAATCTTTCCATGTTTTGTTGCAAGATTTGGCTGTAATGGAAGAAGGAAAACATAAATGTTAAGTAAGAGACAGATTCAAGTCAGTAAATGATCAATCAAACAGCAGTTGGAGATGAAAAAAACATGGTAACGATGGACATGAGAGGTTGATGGGTTTTTACTGGGATGATGATGACTGGAAGAGGGTTAAAATGTGATGTAGTGTTGGAGTTGGTTGCATCTGGAGTGGAAGGTTGTTGGTGATGACTGGGGAGGATTGGGGAAATGTTCTAAAGGATGTGGTGCGAGTGGGATAGGTTGAGATGAAGAAACAGAGTTAGCCTCAAAGCAACGCTTTGCAAGCGTTAAAACAAGCCGAATGATCAAAACAAATGAAAAAAAAGGAAAGGACTTACCACCTGGAAGGCATTGGGTTCCAATGGGGTCATGGCCAAAAAACAGCCTATGTTGCTCGCTTGAGGGGCCGTTGCTTTGTTGGTTGTTCCTGGGGACAAGCGAGCGATTCGCTGTCTTTGCAAAGGAAGCGAAGCGCTTGCAACGCCCAGGACTTGCCTTGGAATCGGTCCGCCCATTGCGGAGGCTGTGCGCAATACAGCCAGGACCCCGGTCGCGCACAGACCTTTGGAAGGGTCCTGGCAGATGGCCACGTCGGCAACCGAGCTCTGGTGATGAGCTGGGCAGCGAATGGCCCCTTTCGCTGCGGCAGCGAAGATGCGAACGCGATTGGAGTCGCGTTGGCAGCATCTTCGCAACAAAGGCTTTGGGCCTGCACCGCCGAAAGTTGCAAGCTTTGGAAGTGAATGATCAATTCCACTTTTGGAGCATGGTGGAACGATCTTGAGGCCTGTTTGAGGTGGGGGTTGGGTCATTATCAGTGACCCATTACATACCTAATTTGGCATGACTAGACCATGCAAGAATGATTGATACATACCATGGTTCAATCAAATTTAAAAATACATATTATTTGGTGGATGATTAGTAATAAATTCACTTTGGTGAACATTAATGAATCACATTGAAAATGTGAATTGTGATTGGCAATTGCAGTCCACATTAAGAAAATTGAATAATAACTTTTTGAGTATGTCATGAAGAATATTTGATGCAAATTTTGGTAAGGTTTCAAGGCATAATAAATGAATGGGGAAATGAGTTTGAGGTTTGAAAATGGAATAGTATCTAGGTAAAATCCTATTGCAATCTCACTTCTGCAAAGGTTCCAAATGATATTTTCAAATTTGAATTAGATAAATGATCAAAATAACTATTACTGTGGCTGAAAGATTAATGGTCCCATTAATCAACAAGTATTTTGTTTGGTTGCATACCTTGCCAAATCAATATGTGAGGGTGCTTTTTGTTTCACTTCAAGAAAAGTGGTTTATAACTGATGCTACGGCAAAATAATTTTCCCAATATTTCCTTTACTAATGGTAAATTTACTACCAAAACCTGGGACTGTTTTGCAAAAGTTTGAGATTGGAATTTTCAAATAAACCTGGCGGCCTGAAATATGTTGACTCTCCAAATTGAGAAAAAGGGGGACATCAAAATTCTGAATGTTGTTGATCAGTGGGAAAATATTGGATTACAAGAATATCCAAAAAAGAAAGAGACATTGCTTGAATTTTGGATGCAAAGTGGCAAGTATTTCACTAGGTATAAGGGTGGTGGGGATTCATAAGACTATGATATGATATTTTTTTCCAAATAAAATGCTTAAATATTGGGCATCAAGATTATCTGTCCAGAATTTCTGTGATAGTTTACATTTGGTGATAAATTGGCATTTTTTCCTGTATTGCATGATGGTGAATTTATCCAATATATCTGTGGGGGCATGGTGCATTTAGGGTAAGTGCACCATGTCCCTGGGGATTGTGATTTGGTGTTGGGTGTGGCTGACCTGAAACCATCTTCAAATTGTGGCCAGCTTTAACCACCTTTGGACTCTTGCTGAAAAACTCCATGTTAAATTATAGAAATGGGACCATTGAAATGGGACAAGGTTGACATAATTTGTTAACAATGAGCAATGTTCATTGCAACATTTGGCAATGACAGAATGGGCATATCTTGTGTCACAGAATATTTGGTGATCACATTTGGAATCTAAAGACTTGCTTACACGTTAATATTCATCCCATTTAATATGAAGTTTCCAGCCTTGTGCATAATATCAAAATACACCATGTATAGGGAGGTGGACAACTTAGGCTAAGTTTTCCACCTCCCCAGACTTTAGGAATGGGTAAAGAAACCTCCCCAACCCTTCAGATTGATTTTTGTAAGAGCAAATCCCTTTTTGTAGATATTGTCAAAGTTTTCAAGGTATTGAAAAAAGTGAGAAATAACCATAATCACATATACATATTAATGGTTTCAATGAACAATTAAATTCCACCTAAAATTCACCAAAACATGGATGTTATGATCTTCCATCAGACTTCACAATTGACTTATTTGGAAACTGCTAATAACTTCCAGCTTGAAATCAAAATTTTTATGGAAGGAGAAGTTTTCATTCAAATATTCATTAGGTTCAGCATTCAGAAGAAATGTTGAACCATTACAGAAACAATGCATTTACTTATATTTGAGAAGGGTGCATATTCACTTGTAATAACTATAATAGGATTGAACCTAAACTAGGTCCACTCTTCCAAAGGAAAAGTATTCTTCTCATTAAATTTTTTGACAATTTTTCGCAATATCCTAAAGGTGTGAGGTTGCACTAATTGATTCAGCTTGAATGATTTTCATCAATGCCAGTCAAGGATCACAATATTCTGACAGATTTAAATTGAGTTGGAATGGAATACTCAATTTGAGGGAATCAGCCAGTGTATCACCAAAGTTTTCAGCCTGGTGTAAATCATCACAATACACCATCTATAGGGAGGTGGACAACTTACAATAAGTCGTCCACCTACCCAGACCATGGGAATGTCCAAAAAACTCCCCATGAGGAAATCATGCAGGGGGGTTGGGGAGGTGGACAACTTAGCCTCCCCAACACTCCAGCACAATTTCCCCAAGAGCAAATCTCTGTTTGTGGACATGGTCAAATTTTTTCAGGTATCAAACCAATTTAAAAATAATCATAATCATGTATACCTGTTCATGGGTTCAATTTTTGAACAACGCCACTCCATCAAACGGCAACCAAAACCCAGGATATTGATATCATCCACGTCTGTGAACCAGACTTCATCAAAAATCTTCAAATTGCTTATCTCCCTGGAAATTGGATTATAATGATATCTATCTGGAAGAAGCTGAAAGATGTGAACCATACAAAAGCCCTACCATCCCTCTCAAAATTCTCCTTATCCTCTTCAGTCAAGGATTTTTTTCCAAAAAAAAGCCAATCCAAACATGATCAAGGCCTTGTGTTTATTATGGATACCCAAGCTTGTCAGAACCCCCCCAGCAATGTTCCTCTTAGCCCAGAGGGAAAATCTCAAGTTGAATTGGGAAAATCTAATCTGACTTTGTCCCTCCATTTCTAATTCATAAGAGGTACATTAATATTCTGTGCAGAGGGCTCACCTTTGGTGCGATGTTTGATGCTGTTGATTGGGACATCACTGATATGTTTCAAATAAAGTTCATGCCTCAAAAAAGGATGAATATAATTGTTTATTCAGTATAAAATTAATTCTGTCATTACAAGTTCATTTAATTCAAAATGTGCATGTTAAAATAATCATATTTTCCACAAAAAACCACACAAAGTAATTATCTTTTTAAACGATTTCAATCACGCCCCTGGTAGGAAACTTTATTTTAAAGTTTCCTACCAGTATAAATTCCCTCTTGATGGCTTTCAGGACAAAAAAAAGAAAGCTTGAGGACCCAGAATCTTTAAACAACTTCATAAACAAGCCTCTTTTTTTTTTGGTCAAGCCATATGGTTATTTGGTAATTTATTTAGAGTGGTTTAGTCCTTCCAATTTCCTGTATTAAGTTCATCATTTGTAGCAATTAATTTAGAAAAATATGTTAATTCATTGTATATGCAAGCACTATGAGACTTATTGTCCAAATTATGATCTATCATTGTTAAAAATGCACATTCATGTACATCTACTTGCATTGATAACTCAGAGTACATTATAATGCAAGTATTTTTGGACTTGATGACAGTTGAGCCCTGAATGAAGTAACTGGAACATCCCAAGCCCAATTTCTTGAAGAAAGCACAAATTGAGCCAGGAGAATAGAAATATAATTAATCCCACAACAGGATGAGGGGGAAAAGTGAAGATAATATTGAAACAATGGACATTAAACTGATCTCACATAGATGAATTATGAGACCAGGATTGACATCTCAATGGTGTGGGAATTATTGAAACAAATGTGTTCCTAATTATATTGATAATGACAATGTGAATATATCAGATGGTTTTTTGTGATCTTTGGGTGGACAAGGCAACTTTTTTTTTTTTCTTCAAAAAAGAGGTAGCAAACAAGAGTGTTTTGGGGGCAAAAACCCTTTGTTTTGATACCGGTAATTGTTTTTGGAGGAAAAAATGCAGAGGTTATGGCTCTGCCAAAAATCATTAACATTATGAATAATTTCTAAATTTGTAAGAATAACCGCAATGTGGTCTTAGGATCTTGAATCATTTTAATTAATCAGAAAATATTGTTTATTCTTTGAGTAATTATCAGCAAACATCCAACCAAATGATATATGTGTACTCAAGTTTCATTTGATTGTGCTTAATACCAAATTTCTAGGAAGTTCAAACACTTTCCTTTTTCATGAAGCATAATTTTGAATGAATATATTTCTTTGAATTAAGAAATAAATGTAACTCTTGTGGGACAATGGTGCAGTTAGCATAAGTGCACCATCCTACCCCAAATTTTGTAATATTGATTGAGGGGTGGGGGGAACTAAGCACTATCTTGCATGAACCAACATCCATGTGGTTTCTTTAGAAATATTTTCACCAGGACTAGGAAAGAAATTTGAAAATTAAAGAAATTAATAAAAAATCCCTTCATGCAATTTATGGGGGGATGGTGCACTTAAGGCAAGTGCACCATCCCACCATGAAAAAGCAACTGCCCATTCAAGATCCAAGAAAATGTTTGATGCAACTGATTCTAATCACTGTTATTTTCATTTGGATATATGTGTGCATATTCTCAACAGAAAATTTTAAAATCATGTATAATCATCTGCAATTCAACAATTGACTGGCAATAAATATTTCATCTTGTGATCATTGACTAATTTGAAGGAAATCAATAAAAGATATAATGTTTTAGAAAGGCCCTTTTATTTGTAAAAATAGAAAAGAAATTGATTCATGCTAAGGTGAATGATACAGGGGATTCTTGAATTATACACATCAAAGACAACATTTTCTAGTTGAAAATCATGCATACAGAAAATTTCATAATGCATCAAGGGCTGAGTGATCCTTACGCACCAAAAGGTTTTGACTGATTGGTTCAAAAGTCACTGTATGGAGGTAAGTGAGTCCTAGGAATATATCAAGTTCTTGACATGATTTGGCCAGAAAGTAAAATATTATTTTTATAACCATCAAAGGCTCTTATCACATATCTTATACAGCAATTGACTGAAAATTATAACTTGCTGATTCCTAAAAATCCCAATTCCTAATTTCCAAAGAGAAAATGTAGGAATTTTGGTCCAGTGATAGCAAGGGGATTGGATCTTTCTTGATTTCTATGACAGATTCAATCATTGAGACTGGAAAGTATTTATATAAAATAAACATTGTGTGTTAATCTTATCTTGAGAAATACAAAAAATAAAAATCTTTTATGACTTTCTGCAATGATTTTCTTGTAATTTGAAGCCCAGAATCTGGGTAGCTTTATCATGATCCTTCACCTTTGGTTATTCAAGACTTTTCCCAATATATTGAAGTTTATACAGCTTACCCACATATTACTCTGATGCATAGAAATTTCAAAAATCTGCAATTTTTTAAACTATGAGATAAGGAATCCTGTGGTTAAAGTACCAATATAACTGTTTGGGAAAATGATTGAAAAATACCAGGTATTTATTTTATTTCTAGTAATAGGGTATGACCAATCAGTAAGCAAGAAGTCCCATTGCTTCTTTCCTATAAATCTCCAGAATTCAACTCATGCATTTTTGCTAAATTGAAATTGAAATAAATGCATTTCCTTCCATGGCTTTTTTCAATGGTGTCATATGATCTGGGAATATGTAGTCTTGATAAGTTCTGAAAATGAGGGGAAAATTAAAATTTCTTATGCAAAAGAATTTGAACCATTCAGAATCTGGCATGGAAGCTTAATCATTACATTAACTCATCATTCAGATTCCCGAAATCTACCTTCCAAAAAAGGAATCCAGACCAATGTTAATTCCGGTTCTAAAATTGGCTAAGTGTGGTTTCCAGAGTCATCTTTCTGAGTACAATACAATTCAAATCATCCTACACAACAAAGGAAAGAATATATGAACATTTTCATGTTTTTCCTGTCCCATCCATCTTTACTTGAGATAAAATTCAGTTTTTAATCCATCCAAATAAATGAAAGTGGAAGGGAGTAATTTTGAGTCTATAATACAAAAAAATGCTCTAACTGCAGCTATTCTCCAATGGATTTTTTTTCTTGTTCCTTGATTCTCATTCAAATATTTTTGGTCAATTCCATGGATACGGGAATGAAAATCTTTTCTGAGCCACATAATTCTCAAGGATGTTTTTTATGGACTTAAATTTTGGAAGTTCAGAACATGAAAATCAATAGTGTTACCTTCATATATATCCTCAGCAATCCAAAAAATTAAATAACTCAAATTTTACTGCATTATACCAGTATTTTTGTGTTCATCATGCATGAATGCAAGAAACAACAACAAAGCCTTTTGAGCCAGATGGAAGCCACAGGGTCTCTTTTCCTATTTCATGATGAATTTTGATTAATCATTGAGCTGCGCCCTGGTTAAAGCCTTCCTTTCATCTACCCACATACTTATGTCCATACCCTTTGCTCACTGGGAAGAAAAATTTGGGAACAAAGGGGAATCACAATATATAATATCTCAATTTCTGAAAATTTTCAGATGTTCAAAGAAAGAAATTCTGACTTCCTATTTATCAGTTTGTTGAAAATCAATACAAAACCACCAAATCAGAAAAATTTTAATCTTGGTACCAAATTGGAAAATTAGACATGGAACCTGGTAAGAACTATCCGTGAATGCATTCTATGATCTACCTCACAATGATACAAACCCAAGACTGAATCCTGGTTTACATTTCATATGAAAAAAATAAAGAAATCTCAGTCAACCCAGAACCATCATATGCTGAGGCATCAAATGTCCCTCTTCCAGATGACAAATTCAACTTGGCAGCTGCTGAGGAATAGGATGAATTTGAAAACTCTGCCACTCCATCCTACCTTATGATTGCACAACAAATTTCCCAATCCCATCAACACCAGAAGAATAAAAAACGTTTGGCTCAAGAACAATATTCAATATCTTGACATGCACGTAATCTTGGGATCCCCCCATCTTCAAGTGGTCTTTCCAAATCCTTACTTGATTGGACAAAAGCAATTATTGGAATGGATTCCAACAACAAAAAGCTTCCAAATCCTCCAACTGGTGGCGAACTGGCATCTCTGAAAAATCATACGGCAAGGAAGAAGGCATCCATTAATGATGCTATATCATCAAACACTGGTTGACCAAATCAATACAACTCCAATCCAGAACTACGGGAAAAGGAGCTCAAACTTGTCAAGAAGGATGCGTTGCGCCAATTACAACAAAAGATTTCTTCAACCCCTCAAACCCTAGAAACCACTTCCATGAGCCAAATTCACTCTCATGATGAGACATGGATAGCCCATGCACGTGCCCTAATCCTTAATTCTGGCATTTCTAGATGTACCTACCACTGGGAACAGAATCCATCATCTAGCTGGAACTCCTCCCTGACTGCAATAATCATCAGAGCATGGGAGATGTGCCATGAACGTGGGGGCACTGCTTCTTATTCAATAAAAGAAAATGACAACACCCCAGCCAACAGGGTTTCCATAATCGATCGTTGGATTGTATCAAAGAAGGCTCTTTGGAAGAAGGAAAACAAGGCAGAAGAAGGCTCCAGGAGCAGGAAATCACAGTTTTCTGCATCTCAAAGCTTAAACAAGAAGAAAGTGGGCCAATTAATTATTAGGAATTTTTTCTGTTTTTACAATGACTAACTGCTCATGATCTTTTCAAATACAGAATACCAAGAAGGAAATCAGGAAGAAAACTGCTGTAGAGTTGGAAATGATGAACTTGTTCCCCAAGACTTCTGCTCTGTTTTTGGATAGTGGCTTCATCTCTGATGTTAAGGGTGAAGATGAAGAATTATTCAACTATGCCCATGTTTGGAGGGCTCAAAATATATCCCAAATTTATTACTACCTTGATGAAGCATACATCCAACTAGGCAAAAACCCACGCATCAAGAGGGAAAGAAGATCAAAAATTAGTAGTCTTGCCAAACCCAACAATTCAACAGGAGGTGAGGACCCACCTTCCTTTCCTACCTCAATACCTCAAAATTGGATCAGTGAGGAAGCCCTGCAGGATATAACTCCAGTTTAATAAAGAGCCTTGAGTTTACTTCCAGAAGTTGATCTCACAGAGGCAGTTTTTCTTCTTAGAACTCAAGTTTCCAAGCCCTCAAGATTAATGGAAACCACCCAAACATCTTGAGAGTATTTAGAAAAGTGTATTGTCTGTATGTCTGCTCTAAACAAAATTGAGGAAAATATTTGGATTAGAAATTAGCCTATTTGAAAGTTTTATTCAGTATTAAATGTGTCTCTGACAATTCAATCCGTGTATTTTTAACTTGAAACTAGTAATCATATGTATTGCTAGATTAACTGGATCTAGGAGAATAAATGATGTGGGTTCTGCCTAAGTTTCTTGAGTAATAAAAATGAACGCCACATTCAACCACTTGCAATTTACAAATAAATCAATTTGTAGCAACTTTTCAAATGCAGATAGAAATTAAATTAAGAGTGGGAAAAACCAAAATCCAAGTGTGTACAGCATTACAACTGCCATTGAAAAACTCTGAATAATTGGCATTTGATACACCTTCTTTGGGACAGCTACATAAACATTTTTTGGAATCATAACACCCAAAAAGCATTTTCTCAATGAAATGCTGTCATGTTGAAATAAATCATTGGTTCAACATGCTCAAATATCTGTTTAAGAAGGAAATTTATCCAAAATACATATTGTTTCATGTGAATTCTATAATTTGGAAAACCACACTAACTCTAGGCTATAGAAATTCCCTCATCAAAAACTGCAAAATTATCATTGTTCAATACCCCAATTTGAATTCAAATCATGGGTTTGTATGAATATAATCAATTTTAAGATGAGATGCAGGATGTTCCATAAAGAGATTTTACTTTGAATTAACAGTCAAAAACTCAAGGACTGTCCATGTTTTTTACATGGGCAAACCATGAGCAGTTAATATGGTACATTTATTCAAAATCTTCTCCAAAATAGAAAATCTTCCCTTAAAGTCCTTCCCCCTGCTCACAATAGGGGGTATCAAAGGCGGATTTGGGTTGAAACCCGCCATTAAAAAATGGAGTGTTTCAAACCAAATCCGCCATTTCAAACCCGCCATCAAAAATCAAAAAAACCCACTTATTTCAGATCAGACGTGTCAAAGTTAACCTGAAATAAGTGGGTTTTTTCAAATAAAGTATTTAAATGCTTCCACCACCTGTCCGCGTCATACACCTCTGTCTTCCCACCTCCTTCTACCTCCGACCTCATTGGAAAATTTTTTACCCCCACCCTCATCATAAAATTGATTGACCACTCTCATCACTTTATTGCTCTCATCAATTGATCACTCTCATCCACTTCATCGCTCTCAAAACTTCATCACTCTCATCACTTAACCGCTCTCATCACTTGATCACTCTCATCCACTTTATTGCTCTCAAAAATTCACCACTCTCATCACTTTATCGCTCTCATCACTTGCGTAGCCCTTACTCTTTCAAATGGCCCCTCAGAAAACCTCCCCCCGCAAGTCCAACACACCCAAGAGAACATCTCCAAGGAACTCCACAACAAACAATCCTCCCCCATCAGCTTTCAAGGGCTCAAGTCAGCTCAAGAGAGCTGATCACATCATCCTGGTAAACTGGCTGAAAATTCCCTCCAACTACAATGCCTGCTTTGGATCCAACAACAAAACATGTGTTGGCCGACCTCAATCCTCTAAGGTCAATGGTTATCTCCTGATGGCCAATGAACTCAAGAACAAAACAAAAGGTAGGCTGGATCTGTCATCCAAACAGATGAGGGAGCGGTTCAAAAACTATTGAGCCGAGTACAAAAAGGCCCACTCCATGTCTATCTCCACTGGCTTTGGTATCACCAACTTGGACAAAGCCCAAGGAATCAACTTGGTGGTTGATAAGTTGGACTCCATTTGTCCTTTTTATATTCAAATGGATGAAATCTTCGGAAAGAAGGCCAACATCACCCCCCTAGCTGCTTTCAATGCCCAACAATCCAATTCTGTTGATGCCAAGGACTTGGCTGGGGATGCTCAGCCTACCAACGGGGACCTTGATGAAACCTTGGCCTTGGAGTGGCCCCCATCTGATGACGAGGAGGATATTCAAACACAATTGGCTCCAATCACTTCTACTTTGGTATTGATTGATCAGTCAATCCCGACTTTGGACCCCTCACTTCCTTCTTTTGATTGCTCTCTTCCTGGGGCAGAACAACTGGAGAACTTGCCCAATGAGGAGGATGTTATTCCTGGATCACCGTTTCCATCAACATCTGCTCAATTAAGGAACTAAATTTTTTTCAATTCTGTCTGGTTGCTCCTGACTGATTTACATTGTAAAAAAACAGGCTCATCCATTTTTGATTTTCCAAAAACTCAAGCCAATGGGGCATCCCACATTGCCTTCAAATACTAGTGAGGACTTTCAGACTCAAACCTCCTCTGCCAAGGGTAAGCAAAAGGCCTCCAATTCCATCAATGTCAACCCCAAAAGTCATCAAAAGAGGAGAAACACTTCCAGTTTTTTGGGCTTTGAAGAAATCATGGAGAAGCAAGATTCATGTAAGTTGATTGAATGACGGCAACCAGAGCATGGTGATCAGATTGGTTGATAACAATAACTTTTCCATGGTGGAAGAAGTGGAAAGCCCCAATTGTCTGTTTTGCTTGCTTAAATTCTTCCTGGGTGGGTTTTCGAGGGTTCTTTTTCTTTTCAGCCGTGATAGCAGGGTACAGATCCAAAGGGCATAGCTTTTGTCTAGACCAGGCAAAATTTTCCTTGATCCAGTTGTCAGTCACTTCCAAAGAAATTTCCAAATCCCTCATTTGAGCCCTCCTTTTTCTAAAATTCCTCTGCTTGCCACCTCTCTTTATGTTTTTCATACCATCTCCTTCCATCTTTCTCCCTCCCAGGCACTTGCTGCACCCAAGGTGAGGATCAATGTGAAATTTGAATGGTTGTATAAAATTTTGAGTTTGGTAGGCAGTGAAGGAATTGATATCAAAAACTTTCCTTGATCCAGTCGTCAGTCACTTCCAAAGAAATTTCCGAATCCCTCATTTGAGCCCTCCTTTTTCTACGATTCCTCTGCTTGCCACCTCTCTTTATGTTTTTCATACCATCTCCTTCCATCTTTCTCCCTCCCAGGCACTTGCTGCACCCAAGGTGAGGATCAAGGTGAAATTTGAATGGTTGTATAACATTTTGAGTTTGGTAGGCAGCGAAGGAATTGATATCAAAAACGTTCCTTGATCCAGTCGTCAGTCACTTCCAAAGAAATTTTGGAATCCCTCATTTGAGCCCTCCTTTTTCTAAAATTCCTCTGCTTGCCACCTCTCTTTATGTTTTTCATACCATCTCCTTCCATCTTTCTCCCTCCCAGGCACTTGCTGCACCCAAGGTGAGGCTCAAGGTGAAATTTGAATGGTTTATTAACATTTTGAGTTCGGTAGGCAGTGAAGGAATCAATATCAAAAAAGGGGTTGGACAAACAAAAAGACTGGTCAAACAAATAAAAAAAAATGTCAGCAACGTTCTAATTATTGGCGACAAACGGTGGGATTAAAAAAATAAAAAAGAGATGAAAATCAAAACCTGGCAGAGCTAGAAAACCTAAAAAAAAAAGAAACAAAAACAAAGAAAAAACAAAGGGAAAGTCAGTTCCCTGTACCCTCCAAAAACTCTGCATCAATTGGCCCAAACAATTGGCCAATTGATTGCAAATAAATTGCTTGAGCTCTACCGCGGTCACACAACCATCCTGTAATTCTTTGATAGGTTCATTGGGCTCTTTCATCATAGGACCTCCTCCACAAACTTGCGTGATAATTGAACCTCCCAACAGTTTGTAACCGTACTTTTCCAATCTTGCTAAACCCTTGGCATAACTGGTAGATGATCCATCTAGGGTTGACTTTGGCTTTTGAGCTTTTGGAGTTAATTGATCGGCAGTAGATTGGGAAAATATTGTTCTAGCCTTTGCTGTATCTCTGGATGATATAATCGGCTTCAATAGGTCATAGAACGGTTTTGAATCATTCACTAACCCAATCAATCCAAGGGTAGTGCAAGAGGAATTGAAGAGAGAAATATGTAAGAAGGGAGGGGCAGCTTTTATTGATTTGTGGTCCCAAGTCCCCAGCGAGATCTTTGAGTGGTCTTCCTTTTAAGATTGGGAGGTCTAAAGGGCATGGAATCCACCAAATGCCGCAATTGAATCAAGTGGGTCGAGCAATCATTCTGTGGGTGAGATAATCTAGAGCTTGCTTGGGTCTGTTTCCTCTCCATAACAAATTCATCATTGGTGCTTGTGGCTGCCATTTCTACACTAGCTGCTCAAGCCTTACCCTTGGCCGCTTTCTGAGATGATGAGGGTCTTTGGAGAAACATCGCTTGATGTTGACGGCGAAGATGGTTGGGATGATTATGTTTACGGAACAATTGAAAGAATTGAGCCTGCATTGGTCTCAATCTTTCATTACCTTCCTCATCAAATCCACATCTAACTACTCCACCAGGACCCAGAGACGTTGGGGTGGTGGGACCATGATCCCGAGCGCTAGGATTGGATTTTTTGGCACTTTGACTACCTTGACTGCCTCTTTGATGTAAGAAGTCTTTCAAATGACGGAAACTACCCGTACTCCGCCGAGCAAGACTACTATTGCTACTATTACTACTTTCTCTTCTTTGTAGTTTGACCAGTTTGGAGGGTCGTCTTGGAATGGCTGGTTTGATTGAATTCTGAGACTGGGCAAATTTAGCCAAGACAAAATGAGAGCCTGTAGCACTGTCATAATTGGTACCAGAATCGGGTAGAGGAGTACCTTGCTAAGAAGATGAAGATCTGGGTAGCATTGACGTAGACTGCTGGAGTAAATTAGAGTTGGGTGGAATTGGAGATCTGCGCACGAGCAAGCCATTAGGTACAGCTTGCATTTGGGGGGGCACCCTTGGCGAAGGAAAACGGATTCCTGTAGGCTGAGGTAGACTGGTGGAGTCATGAAACCCAGCTTGTTGCCAATCTTGAACGCTAGAGATGGGATGACAAGTTTGATTCTGATTCAATGAGACCGGGGGGGCAAAAGAAGAGGACTCGGGTCTGAAATATTGAGCAGGTTTCTTATTTTCTGCAAGTTGTTCGGGTGGTGGGTATGGGTTCTTCTGAGGGTCATAGACCAATGGTTTGATGGCAACCTTTTGGTTGGTCCCAGCCTTTCTCAAGTCATTCTTGTTGTTGATTTGCAAATGCTCATAATAACTATTGGTTTCGTCAGACTGTTGCGGCTGAGTAGGATTAAGATGAGGATCAACCAAGGACTCCATCATTTGGCTGGGGTTGGTATCGTCTTTTGTACCTGCCGTAAGGTGACCAGCCAAAAATTGGACGTTTGATGTACCACCAGGGTTGGATACGGTGGGCTTTTTGAATGGGAACAATTGGTTGTTGAGTTCTTCAAGTCTTTGGTTGATGTCCTCGATGTGGCAAGGATCATGGAATTGTTGATGGATAGGATGCAAATGCTTGGGAGCCGATGTTTTTGAGGAGGACCGTTTGGGTTGGGAAGGTGAGAGATGAGTTTTATGGTACACGTCCAGGTGGAGGCAAACTGGCTGAGGATTGGCATGGAAGTCTTGAGTGATCAATTCATGAGCTAGATCTTTAGCACCTTGTTGTTCAGACCGGTTGATGATGGGCTGAGTTGAATTTGATTTACGCTTCGCGCGTGTCGGAGCGTTTTGGGATTTGAGCTGTCATTTGATACCAGCTTGAATCATAGCTTCCTCAGCCCTTGGAGAAACCAATCAGTTCAAGATTTAGAGATCAATGAATGACGGAGAGTGAGGTGGACCCAAGAAAAAGAGATTAGCTTTAGATGAACTAGCATTGCGTCAAACGTTGAGGGATGAGAAAGATGACAGGAACATGATTTGGATGAGCTCAAGGTATGGATTTTGGGGTGACCAAGATTGGCTGGACGCACTGACCAGTTCTTGCTGGATTGGTTGTTGAGGTAGAGTGGGGTAAGATGATGAGTGGGGTATAGGTTTGAAAAGTATTTACTGATAGATTGATGGCTTAATGATGATGAGGATGATGCTGAGGATGAAGATTGAGGAGAAGAAGCACAAAACTACGACTGGTTTTGATACGGTACTGACTTTGAGATGACGCTTGATTCCCAGTGGAGCGCAGCGAGGACGGCAGCTGTGGGAGAGAAGGAGAGAATGATCGGTTGGATTAACTTGGAGGATGGAGTTGTGGGGTGGATGGATAGAGAGATCTGAGGGGAGGAGGCTGACCATCATAAGAAGTTGTACGGTTCATCATCTTGAGGGCACCTGAGAAACCTCAAAAGCAACTGATGAGGAGTGTATGGGTTGATGATCAGGATTAGGTTAATGCTATGTAGAGGAGAGGAGAGTGAATGAAAGAGAGGGTAGGATGGGTGGCAGACCGAAGTAGATAATCCCTTCTCTGAACGTCCCGGTCGACTGAGCCGGATGTGAGGAGTTGTTCAAGATTGTTGATGAGTTCGAATACCATCTTGGTCTTGTGTTCACTATCCCTAAAGCTAAGAACTTGGAGGGAGTTTAGGGCAGAGATCCTATGCATCTTGCAGCGGAGATCGTTGGAGTACTTGTTGCAAAGTAAGCTCAAGGAGTGATTGAAGTTAGACTTGAGTTTGAGGGGTTGATGGATGAACCAAGTGAGTGGGCTCGAGTTGGGTCTGAGGGATAGGATCAGGAGATTGATCCGAGTCTGATGGTCTTCGGAGGAGATCCAATTGATTCTGAGCCAGGCCTCCAGCCGAACCTGGTGCAAGTCCCAGAGTTTGTGCAATTTGGCGCCGAAGCTGGGCAGGAGGGCGAGATTCATGAGCGTGGAACAATATGCTTGTCGTCAGCCAAGACTGAGACTGAGACTGAGGATGAGGATGAGGATGAGGATGAGGATGAGGATGAGGCTGAGGATGAGGATGAGGCTGAGGATGAGGATGAGGATGAGGATGAGGATGAGGATGAGGCTGAGGATGAGGATGAGGATGAGGATGAGGATGAGGATGAGGCTGAGGATGAGGATGAGGATAAGGATGAGGTTGAGGTTGAGGTTGAGGTTGAAGATGAGGATGAGGTTGAGGATGAGGTTGTGGGATCAAACTCAACAGGATGGGTTTTGAATCGAGTAGGATCTCAGACGATGGTTGATGAGATTGGAGGTAGAAAGATGAGTTACAATCGATTTGGATGATGACGATCAACCGATGAACCAATTCCTGGCTGGGATTGATGGATGCTGAATTGGTCGAGCAGCTGATGAAGCTGGGCTGGAGGATGGCAGTAGAGCATCATGATGGTCATCAATTCTGGTTGATGGTCTCAGAACACCAACACTGCTGAGTATGGCTTGGTTGGAGTGTTTTGAGGATGAGATTGAAGTGGGTCGTCTGCTGGAAGGGGTTGAGATCAGAGCTGCTGCTTCCTCTTCTGCTTCTTCCTCCGTTCCTTCTACTCTCATCCTCATTGACGATTGATCATCATGGCCATTGTCAGTCTTTGTCAACTTGAATTCAATTGTACATTAAAACCTTTCTCCGGCGTAATAGATCAATCTCTTGGGTCTGACAATGACCATCATCTTGGCTTCTTCTTCCCTCCTTCTTCCTTCCATGCCTTGCCTTAGCCTCCAATGACCACCAGTGAGATTGATTTGCGATCAATGGCAGGAAGAAGATGAAGGGGAGGGGGGACTCACCAAGGGCAGAGGATGGACCAGAGGATGAGGAGGGGGAGGGGGACTGGGCTGGCTGGACCTGGGGGGGTTCAAAGGGAGGGTTATGGTAGGAGATCAGCCAGGTGAAAAAAGAGAAAGGTGATTCCATGAGGGGAGGGGACTCACCTTTGATGGTTGATGGAGGTTGGGTGGGAGGTAGGTATGTTGTTGGTGATGTGGATGTTGGTTTTTGATGTGATGGATGGTGGATGGATGATGATGCATAAATGGCGGGTTTAATGGCGTGTTTGATGATTGAAATACGCCATTTTCATGAAACACACCATTTTGAAATACACCAGTTAGGGGGTATGTGTATTTCAGAAACCCGCCATTAAAAATGGCGGGTTTTGTCAAAAAAAATGGCGGGTTTCTAATGGCGGGTTTGCTAACTTTGATACGCCCTAATATTAATATTCAAAATGGATGCAGTAGAAAATTTGTTATTTTTGAATACTTAAACTAACCAGGAGGTATAGGATTGATTTAAAAAATTTATCAAGATTCTTATTCATTTCCCTTTGAATTAATAAATTTCAGACATCCTCTAAGACCTGACTTATCCCAAAATACAAAAATTATTAGAGCAATGGTGCACACTACCAGATTTGGAAACCTTTGGGTATGCCAATGTCCCAGATGTTCTCAAAGGACATTTGAACATGGAAGGAATCTATACCATGGTGTTGGGAGGTCTTGAAGAGCACATCAAACTCATATATTGCCATCAAATGATTGTAAAAATGTATGTGACTGATTTTCTCATGCATTTATCAATATGAGAAGAATAACTGATAAGGTCTCATGGATTCCCAACTTAAACACAAAAGACAGAAAACATTACCCAATTCACCACCACAATAATTCCAAAAAGGGAACCACTACAAGCAAACATCAGGACTGTGAGTTAAAATATTCTTCAAAAATATATTCCTTCATTTTTACTTGAATTAGTGTACATTTTCTCATTTTTCTATGAATTTTTACAACAAAGCCATCAATTGAAGATGGCCATGCACAGTCAAACCATGGAACAGATTCTCCCTGTCATGAAATACAACAGTCTCCAGCAGAAAATATGGAAACTTACAATACATCTGGAATGAAACCTCCTCAATTTATCTATCACACTCCCAGTGCCCTCATCTCATCACTACAAATCCTTCACCAAAGTATTGAGGAAAACATTGGTGATCATGTATGTCAGAAATACATCAAGATGGAGCATGAGAAAATTTGCCTTAACTCAATTATCACTGGCCAGCCCAACTATTCAGGTGAAATACCTAAAAGTCTTGCAACTTTGAAGAAAAGATTTTCAATTACAAATTGATCCAGTTGAAAATGTCTGTTGTGAAAATTGTTACAAACTCTATCCCTTGGATGAAGAACCTGCACCTCCAGAAAACCATTCTAGTGAAGAAAATCAAGAAACCAGGCATCATCCAAAATGCCACAATATTGTTAATTCAATAGCTGGAGAGCCTGTTGCATGTGGATCCAAAATCTGGCATCAAGAAAAGAAAAAATACAAATTTTATCCGCTGAAGCATTTTGGACACCAATTGCTCAAGGAGGGGATTTCTAGGCAATTCATGCTCCCCTGGTTTGAAGAATTACTACAGGCACCGCAAAAGCATCAAGGCAGTAATCCCACTAAACTTTCTGATATTTGGGATGGAACTATGTGGAAAGAATTCAGGGATCAAAGCAATCATATTTATACAGCTGAAGCAGGTAACCTGGTCTTTGGAATTTACATTGATTGGATGAATCCCCATGGAATAAAGACCAGTGGAAAAAGCATCTCTCTTGGTGTAATATTCTTAATATGTTTCAACCTTCCACCCAGTGTCCGCTACAAGCCACAAAATCTTTTTGTGTATGGATTCACACCAACACCCAAGGAATGTACTTCATTCAAACTGAACAATCTACTCCAGCCTCTTTTTTGTGAACTACTGGATCTTTGGAAAGGAGTATACTACACAAAAACCAATCAATACCCTAATGGAAGAGTAATACATGCTGTGATATTGCCTCTGATTGGTGATACACCTGCCTTGCGTAAAATGGGTGGATTTGCTTTGCACTCAGCAACAATCTTCTGCTCCCACTGCAACCTCAAGCTGAAAGACATCCGGAATACCAAAAAGGAGACCTGGCCAGTGAAAGATAATCAACATCACATCAAATGGGCAGAGAATTGGAATAATGCTCAATCATTGAATGAGAAAACCAACATTCTCAAGCTACATGGTGCCCACTACACAATTTTCCAAACTCTGCCATACTGGGAACCAACAAATATGACAACAATTGACTCAATGCATTTATTTATCTTGGGAATGCTACGGGATCACAGCATTACCTACCTTGGAATAATCCAGGCTGGAAAAATTATTCAAAAATTGGAAAGAAGGCAAACTGCTCACCAAAGAAGTGTAAAAATCACTCATGTTAGCAGCCTCAAATCTGGATCCAAATGAAAGGCACTTTGTCACCAGAAAATTCCCAAAGAGTAACCCAAAAAAGAATTCAGACATTTCTAGATAGCTCTCAAGCACACCTGGAAGATTCTCCTCCCAATTCGATTGAAAAGGTTCAGAATTGGGCAAATAAGCAGCAAGAAGGCCCATCAAGTATGCGACAAAGAAATTCAGTACCAATTGTTGTAGTCCAGATAATCCCAGGGCTTTATCCTCCCAGCTCCTCAAGAAGTTGGGAATATTCTGAATCTCAACTCCTTCAACCAACTGTTTGCTGGTCTCCAAGGCTTCTTGGGAATACATCAACAAACAGCTCACATGAATCCCTGGCCAAATTCAAGGAGAAAGGAAAGAAAAAATATATCTCGCCAGAAAGAAATACCTTTAGATCTATTGAAAGTAAATCAGGAAGTCAAAATAAATCTGGGAAGAGCATTCAAAGTTCCATGCAAGAAAGCTCCTACCTCTCTGCTGAAGATCAAATCAATCCACATCTTGCAGGTTCATTAATAGAAGAAACAAGTATTACATCAAATCAATTGTGCATTACTCCTGATGAACTCAAAAGTCTTCAAGATGGTACCACTTCAATTAAATTTCCTTCTTGGATTACTAGGTTGCCCCAAACATAGGTTTACCTGCATCTGGTACTCCTAAGGCTGCTGAATGGTTGGTTTTGTACACCATTCATGTAGTTCTTGTTTTGATCCCAAGGTGGAAGTTGATCAAAACCAATGGCTCACGGGAGGAAAATCTTATCTCAACTACCTCCAAACTAGTTGGTATTATCAACTTGGTCATGTCACATCAACTTAAAGATGCCCAGTTGGCCCAATTGCATGAATTAATTTTGGCTTACCAGGAGGAATTATTGCTACATTGGGGAACTGAAATTAAACCCAAGCCAACAATTCATTTCTCTCAGCATATGACTAAGATGATCAAGCTCTATGGTCCTCCCTCAATATTTTCATGTTGGTTGGGAGAAAGGCTAAATCACATCTTGACCTTGGGTAAAAAAATAAAAATACACATAGGTAACACAGATTTCTCAAAAGTAGATTCTTGATGGCACACTTTGAACTGATTGTTTTTTTAATTTTAATGTTTCCTTGATAAGTCCCTCTTGAATGGATTCCTTGAAAGGGCAAAACTTCAAGGCTTGGTTGAACAAATTGGATTCAACTGGAATGTTTTGGGGATCAATTCTGACCAACTCCCAGATCTGGAAAGTATGTTCTACTCTTCCAAGACAGGTGATGTTTCAAGGGCTAAAAAGGAGATGAATGTTTTGGAAGAAGAAAAATTAAAAAAATTCATTGAAAATAACTTAACATAAAATGCCTTGCCATGGGACCAACTGGAGTGGTTGCCTTGCAAATCAATGCTCTTTCATGGTCATCACATAACACCCCATTGCTACAACAAAAGTAATTCTCAGATTTCCTTTTCATCCCCATCAAATCAAGGCCCTTGTGAGATGGGGAAGGTATTGTCCATCTTTCATGAAAAAAACTGTGCAAAATATTTCCTCATTGTTGAAACCTTTTCCCCTTTGGAACAAATTGATACTTCAAGAAATCCCTACCTTGGCCTCAAGTATCTCAATGCTCAAATGGCTTATCAAGAAGATGGATCAATATCTGTGATACATCATGATAACATATTAGGTTTTGTGGCAAGCATGGCTTATGAAGCAAAAAAAGCACAAACTTCCAAGGATGTTTATTGTGTTGTGGCAATTGACTCTTTGGTAAGTTGATATCAAAAATACTAATTTCTGAAGAACTGTCATTATTGATTTTTCTGACTGGTATTTCCTTACAAAACAGGAGGAAATATAAAAAGGTACATGCAATCATTTTTTATTGTACTAGATATTGGTAGAAGATGCAATCAGAGGAATTGATATTGTGTCACATTTCTATCTAAAACACATGTACAAGGTACAGAATTCAAAAATAGGAATGAGATTTAATCTCAGAAAACTGAACCTTGAATCCTAACAGAAAATCGGAAATCTCTGTTTTCAACACTTATTTGAAATGATCATTATTTAAAAATTTTATTCTTCTCATTTTGGAACTTTGTACTATAGGAAATGATGGCCCATGATGTACAATTCCAATCATAACCGCTGAAAAGTTGTTCAATCCAAGTATGGTCTTACAGTTAAATGAAGAATTCTCAATCCTTCCTTTTATGTAATGGATTTCAATTCAATATATCCATTGCATAAATATTCTTCATGAATCTTCTGAGTTCATCCAGAAATCAATTTGATGTTCGACTCCAAAACCTCAACAAAGTCAAAACAGGTTTCAATCACAAACCCAGGTGCTACACCTGCCGGCAGGTGCTGCCATTTTTTTCATGGTGAGTAGGGTAAAGGTCTGATTTGGTGAGGGGGTGTCCTAGCCAGTTCACAGAAGGGGGTGTTCTAGCCGGTTCACAGCCAGAATAACTAGACACCCCAGAATGTTTGTTTTCTCAACTTCCTTCTTTGCCTCTCTTGGATGACTGTGCGCGTGCTGGTGTAGGATTGTTGCGTTTGTTGCAGGATTGGGTATGGGGAACTGTGTGGCAGTTTGACTGGGGCGGTCCAGGTACCTTCCGGGGAACTTTGTTGGCCCGGGACGCGGGCGTGGACTTTAATTTCACTCATCCTTACTCTTAAACTCTGCCTTTATTCTCACCCCCACTCTCACTCAGGATGCAGGCGTGGACCTCTTTCTCACTCACTCTTGCTCTCACTTGCGCGGATTGCTTTCAAGACTTGGATCTTGTGCGCAAAGGTTCCCACAAGCCCGGAGGCTACTCAGGATGGCGCGGCAAAGTTTTATTTCCTTTCAAGAAGGCGCGGAAAAGGATACAAGAGGAGAAGGAAGAAAAGGGGGGGCAATCCGTCTACCTTGGACAAGTCCTCATCACCTCCTCCGCGTCCGTGCAAGCCGCCGTGGCTAAAGTCCAAAAGGCCGCCAATAGTTCCTTTTGGTAGCCGGTGGTGTGGGCGCAAGGGGCCGCCAGGAATCGCCAAAGGAGGCTTTCCGCGTTGTCCACCATTGCATCCAACCTTTCAAGCGCAACAGCTGGCAAGACGGGGATATCCAGAATCTTGGGTGGGCTGGGAGGAGGAGGGACTGGTGAAGAAGGGGTCCCCGGCGGACCATTGGGGGGGCTTGGTCCAGCGGGAGGCAACAACAAGATAACGACCGGCGACGCGGGTGTTGGAGGGGTGCCCCGCGGGGTTGGGGGCATCTTGTCCAAGTCCTGCAAGTACGGAGGAGCAGGAGTTGGGGGAGGAGCCGGTGCTGGGGTAGGGACCAGAGGAGGGCCAGCGCGGCGTTGGAGGATGTCATTGATCCGCGGGTCCCTTGCGCCTTGCGTGACCCAAACGCGGTCCGCCCAGAGCCGTAAGGCGGACCAATAAGCCTCAAAGTTTTGGTAGTCCTCCTTCTGTGGGGGCCCTGCGCGGCGGAATGGAGAGGCGGAGTCGCAAATTGGTCCTGGGGGGGGCGGGCACAAGGCGATCCCGGCGGAGTCCACGAGTCCTCGGAGATCATTTCATTGTCCAAAACCGCAAACAGGTCTGGAAGGGCCCTCTTTTGCGGCTGGGGACGGGAACCAGATTGAGGAGGAGGGAGCGGCATTCCCTTGCCGAGTGAGCAGCGGAAATGGCCACAACCGCAAGAAGTGCAAGTGCCTTGACCGGGAACAATCAAGCACGCAAGCCTGTTCCGGGTGCAGAATTTGCAGGGAACCATGGTAGCGACGGAGTGGAAGGGGAGGAGGGGCTGGGGTGAGTTGGGGTGGGTGGGGGAGAGGTGGATTGGTAGGGTGATGGAGGCGAGGTAGCAATGGGAGACCTCTGGGGACAGAACTCAACTTGGGGGGGGATGTGGTGTTGTATTTATAACCTTGGGTTGAGAGCTGCGTTGCGGGCTGCAGGCTCAGGACTTGGGTAGGTCAGGCTCAGCATTTGGGTGCGCGCGGTCTCAGCAGTGCCTGCTGTGGGCTCAGCAGCAGCCGCTGCGAGCTCAGCAGCAGGAATTGCGGGGCTCAGCACCAGGTGCGGGTCAGGCCTACTCCAAGGGCGCCGGGTCGCGACCCACCCAGGAAAAGCGGACCAAGTGATGGAGCCGGCCCAACCAAGCTGGCGGGTGGCTAGTCCGGAAGGCAAGGGCGGGGCGATTGGGGGTTAGGCGCGCGCGGGCCAACTTGCGGACCGCAAGGTCCGCGGACGCGCGCGGGCGGGCAAACCGGGGGGCTCCAAGTAGGGCGCTGCAGAGGGCCGCGCCATGAGAAGGACAAACCGGGCGTACGTTGATATTGAAGGGAACGGGTATGGGGCAAGGAATGGAGGGGTAGGGTTGGGCTAGGTTTCTGTGCTTAGGGGTTGTGTTTCATTGTTCTTTTGCGTTTGTGGTTGTACTTAGGTTAGGGTTGAAGGGGGGGAACCAAGTCCTCACCCTCAACTCTGGTTTGGGTTATGATCTATTGTTCAATCAATGAATCAATCCATCTATTGGAGAAGGAAAGGAAAGGAAGAGGAAGGATTGAAGGAAGAAGAATACATCTCATCATCTCTCTTTTATCTCACTACACTTAAGAACACATTGCATCCAACCTCCTTACAGAAGCCTAGATCAATAACTTCCTGACTTGCGGACAACTAAGGAGTTTAACTCTCCTTTACTTTCCAAAATGCTGAAGGCATAAAGCTAGGAGTTTCCAATTAAAAAAAAAAAAACAAGATCAAGATATGTCAAGGTACAATTGTTAACAGTCTTTTTGTCCTGGACAAACCGCATAAAATAGGTAACAATCAATGCTACTTTTCGCAGCAAGAAGACTCCAGATCACTCAATGACCTCCATCTCTCCTAAGGCCACGCTTACATTGGTTGCTTATCTAAAATCAAGGGCGCTAAACCTAGTACAGCTGAAAAGGACAAATTTTAATGTAAGGACTGTATTCTGTGCAAGATAACCAAATCCCCTTTTAAAGCTATCTCCACCGCAGCCACTAAACCATTTGAATGGATTCATTTAGACATCATTGGCGTAATCACACCAGAATTTCATCAACATGAAAGATACATCCTGAAGGTTGTGGACAAATACTACGGCTATATCTTGGGCATCCCATTGGCTTGAAAAGACAATGCGACACCGGTCCTAATGGAATTAATAGAGAAACAGAGAAATATCTGCGGCTACTACCCATAGACGTTGTGCTCAGACAGTGGCACCAAGTTTTTAAACAAGAAGTTTACTGAGTATCTCAAGAAATAATTTTTCAACCATTTTGTAACAGAACCATACCACCCTGAATACAACGGCCGGGCAGAAAGGGCCAACCAAACCATAGTCAAGGGCGTAAGGTACTTGTTGAGATTGGAAAAATTACCTTGGAAGTATTGGTCCAAAGTTCTCAAATCATGCTGCCTCAGCCTCAACCAGATTCAAAAAGAAGGCCTGGATTGATCCCCTTGGGAACTGATCAAAAAGAGTGATTTACCCTCCAACTATCTTCAAACCATCAGCATTGCGGCTATTGTATTGAATCAGAGAAGGGTGAAGGGAGCTAAAATCACCCCAAAAGGGCAGGAAGGAAAGCTGGTAGGTTACAATACTGAGTTCCTCTCTTATTGGATCCTCATGCCAAATGGACAGATCATTCAATCTAAGCATGTGAGATTCCTGAAGCAGTCAATTGACCAACTGGGAATCAACTCCACCTTGGATCTTGACTTCAGTATTGTCGACGAGTCCATGCCGGCAACTGAAGAAAATGGCACTAATCAAATGAATGGTATGAACTACCAAGACCCTCCAGCTGAGTTAGCCTCGTCAGATGAGGAACCATCAACTTCTGAAACCAACTCCAGCCCATTAAGTGACTTGTCAATGGATCCAATTCAACCCATTGTTGTAACCAAACCAAGGGTTTCCACTCCTGTGATTATCAAAGAGTCAATCGGAGAGCCTTCCAGGAGAACTTTACGTGATCAATCTACAATCAAACCCCCCCAAAGGTACAGGTTTCATCACTACTACAAACCTAAAACATTTGATCAGGCAAGCAGGTGCAATGACAGCTTTAATTGGGGGGGCAATCAAACAAGAAATCAACCAATGCAAGCTACTTGAAGTCTGGGAAGATTATGAAGGCAATAATCCACTGAATCCGTTGGATACAATGTGGATATTCAATATCAAAGATAAAGCTCATGACAACGTGATCATTCACAAGGCTCAAATCTGTGTCAAGGGCTTCAATCAGATTCATGGCCTTGACTTTGATGAAAAATTTGCCCCAACTGGTAAAATCGCTTCCTTAAAAGCCATCTTCCTGTGCGCCCTGAAAAACAAACTTGATGTCCCGCAGTACAATGTGAAAGCTGCCTTTTTGCACGCACCATTGGAAGAGGAAGTAATCATCAAAAAGCCACAAGGATTCCAACGCAAGTGTCAGTACCTGAGACTTAAAAACTTTTTGTACGGTCTCAAGCAATCCCCGAAAAATTGGTATGAAACTCTCACCAAATGGGGCAAGTTGGTTGGTTTCAAGGAGTCTGACAGTGATCCTTGCCTGTACAAGAGTGAGGACAGCAAATCTTTTCTCTTCTTTCACATTGACGACCTGATTCTTGTGGGAAATGGCAACAATTTCAACGAAAAATTCAACACTCAATTCAAAAACTCCCAAGCTCACAAACCAGACACCATCCTGGGTATGAAATTCGAGAGAACGGCAAACATTATTTTGCTAAGCCAACCCAAGCACATCACTCAAGGCCTAGAAGAACTCGGACTTCTGGAATCAATACCAAGCTCCAAACCACTGACTCCCCATCTCCAACTCTCTGACACCTCAGACAAAGAATTTGAAAGATTCAAAGAGCTTAACATCAACCACAAGTCGGCAATAGGACTTCTCAACTACATTGCAAGCAGAACGGGCCCAGACCTCAGCTACTCAGTCTCCAGCTTAGCTAGTTTCCAAAATAAGCCCGGTCTAACTCATTTTAAAGAACTCAGACAAACGTGGAAATATCTCAATCACACCAAAGAGAAGAAACTCACCCTCACCTATGACAAATCAAAGGGCCTGATTGAATGCTATAGCCATGCGTCCTGGGGAGAAGATCCAACCAGTCGCAAGTCACAATCAGGGTATCTATGTCTGTCCTTTGGTTCCCCTCTGTCCTGGAACAGCTACAAACAGATTAATATCACCTATTTGTCCACCAAAGCCAAACTAAACCCTTTGCTTGACTCATTCCTTGAAGCCAAATGGCTCTGTCACTTACTCGGAGAAGTTTTTCAAATGAACCTACCATCATCAATACATTTCATAGATAACAAAGGCCTCAATGATAAGCTGAAAAAATTTGGATCAAATGCTAAAACAAGACACATGGATCTCAAAACAAAGGGACTTCAAGAAGAACTCAAAGAAGGATCCCTTACCATCCATTTGATTGAAACTGGTAAGATTTTGTCCAATCCCTTAACAAAGGTGGTCAGCCTAGAGCAACTTCAAAAATTCTCTGATGTGATCTTTACGGTTTTATCTCCAGTTAAGGGGTGTGTAGAGAGAGAGAGGTTTCTGTCATTCAGAGACCTGAAGACTCAACTCCCGCAAGTTCAATCAAAAGTGCTAATGCTCCAATTGGGGAACATGGAAGCAACATTGACTACCGTAGTTGTACTTTAATTGCTTGTGGCGCTCCAGCAATCCTGGTCGCATCTCTTTCATCATCTCTTTCATTTCTTGTTTCATCTCATCTAATTCTCTTTTTCATTTTGCGCTCTCTTCTCAATCTCATTTCTCCTAAATCTCCGTCAACTCTTCCTTCATCTCAACCTCCCTACAAAAACCTCAAGATCAAAATATCAAGTTCAAGATACTTGACTATTGCCTCATTGGTCATAACTCAAGAGCTCACCTCTCTAACTGGTAAGATCAATCCGTCCCCATGATCATCTGAACATCAATCAACCTAAGGGCCTCTCATCCATCATTCAGATCCCCCACGCCTTCTCCCTGTCCTCTCTCAATGCCATAGGCAATTCTACCCGGATTATTTCATCACAGTGTTGGTGTTCTACCCTTTTGTTTAAGATTGATTGTCATTCTATTTGTATGAGTCTCATGAAATTCCTCCCTGTTTCAGTTCTTGCTGGTTAAAATTCAATAATCATTCTTCAAAGTTACAAAATCCTCACAAAGAAAATTGGCCCCATCAAGATGACCCCTGCCCTTGAGAACCTACAGGTAAGGGACACATAATTTGTAAACCATGTTGGATGGATTTAAAGAGTATGTAGTAAAGAGATTAACTATTATGTGATTAAAACCACAAGTAGATAAAAGAAGAAGCACTAAGCATCATTTAGGCATATATAATTGCAGAAAATATTCATGTATATATAAACTTGCCCAACGCGCTGCACAGATTAGCCTTTTCCTGATCAGGGTAGAAGTTCAAGATCTGACAGAAGGTTGAGCTGATATTGTGGTGTTGGGTCATTTTGCAGGTTAGTAATCCAATATCATATGATAATGTCAATATCTGACAGCAGGTTGAGCTGATATTGTGGTGATGAGTCATTGTGAAGATCACAAACCCAATTGAGCATAACAACTTTGATGCGTCTGATGTGAAATAAGTGGTTTTTTTTCATTTTCAATGCTGTGTTAGAAATTTTTCTGAAACCCACCATTAAAAAATGGAGAGTGGGATAACTCTGATACACCCTAATATTTGATTGCAAATTAGTCCTAGAATATTTCAACAGAAGTTGTTGTGGGGTTATTTGGGAGTAATTTGGATAGATTTCCTGAATTATGTCAGAGTTAAAATCCCCTTTTAACCAAGTTGAAACATTTTTACAGGGTTGCAGATTCTAGAATCTGCCTCCATTTTTTACTTTGTGAGAGTTACCACAAAATAAATGGGGTTTTAAACTAAATTAAATAAATTTTCATGCCACATCAAAACATTTTGGACCACAACATCCACCCCTTGCTTTAGTATTCCTTTCATCTTGTTACTGTAACATCCAGCACATTTTGGACCACACCAGAAACCCCTTGCTTCACACTTCCTTCCATATTTTTCCTGAATCATCTAACACATGTTGGGCCACACCCTCCACACCTCTATTTCAACTTAATTAAATCTTTTTCATGCAAAATCTAACACACATCCGACTAAACCACCCCCACCTTTGTTCCAACTTCCTTCCATGTCCAACCTCATTGGATATACCCTCCCTCTGCTCTTTATATTTCTATTTCTACTTTCTACTTCCAACCAAATCAATATATAAATAATTCTTTATCTTGAACTGAGGCTTTTCACCTACAACCTCTTAATTCATTGCACTCATCACTTAATTTGAAAGACACTAATCACTTGATCTCTTCTCCAATTTACAAATGGCCCATGAGGAAACCTCCCCTTGCAAATTTTCCAGCAAAAACATTCCCAAGGAACTCAAACATTCAAATTTCAACAAAAATCAAACTTCCTCCCCCATTTTCTTCCAGATTTTCTATTCAACTAAATAAAGCCAATAATGTCATACTTTTAAACTTGCTGAAGATTCATGCCAAGTAAAATTCCTTTTTTGGGACTAAAAACAGAAATTTTGATGGCCAAACTCTACCTTCCCAGTTTGATTGGTTATCTCCTGATTTCCAATTAGCTGAAGAAGAAAACCAAAGGTAGGATTGATCTATCACCAAAAGGAATGAGGTGGAGGTTCAAAACTATTTTTCCAAGTATAAAAAATCCCACTCAATGCCAATATCAACTGGATTTGGTTTCACTGATGCTGATAAAACCAAATTTATCAAATTGGTGGTTGATAGAATGTACTACATCTGTCCTCTCTATTGTGAAAAGAAAAATTATTTTTAAAGAAGGCAAAGATCACCCCTCTAGCTGATTCTGATTCTCAAATATCTGACTCCACTGATTCTGAGGAGATGGGAGCCAATATTTAAGCAGGTGGCAATGATAATGAGGAGAACTAAATCAAGGAACCAAGATTTGTTGTGGAAAAAATTGATTGGCCAGCTCCTGGTGCACAGGAAGATATTCCACCAAGAACAGGTCTAATGGGTTCCACTTTGGCATCAATAATCCATTCCAATTCAAATTTTGACCCAAAACTTCCTTGTTGGATTTTTTTCTGCCAACCTTTGGCAAAGTCATTTCTGGTCCCATCAACCTTGATGAGAATGACTTTGAGCCATTACCTCCTCCCCAACCAGCCAAAAATAAATATTTATGAAAAGTAAGTATAATTTTTACTAACCCTGCTAGTGAGCACTATCTGATGTCCCCTAAAGATCCCCACCCTTTTTTAGCCAACAAAAATCTTGAGCCAATGGGGACTCCAGCTTCACCATCCAATTAAATTTATGATGTTCATCCTCAGTAATCCTCAGTAAAGGGAAAGAAAACAGAATCAAAATCAAGAAATATAAAACCAAAAAGCCATCAAACAAAGAGGAACAATCTCAGCTTTAAAGTTTTTGAAGAGATCCTTTAGAAGCAATATTTTGGTGAGCAAATGAAACAGCTATCAAAACATTTATGCATAATAATTCATTTCAAACCAGTTTAGTCCCAGATCAAATTAGATAGGCGCAAAGTGGGAAATGAAAAGCTTCATTTTCAAAAGGAAAAAAAGGTTCCCCAAGTCAAATTAGATAAATAAACAAAAAGAGGTCCAAAAAGGGCTGAAGACAAAAATTTTGATTCTCAGTTGAATTTGAGAAAAATGAGCTGGAGTTTGAAAGGTAGAAGAAGGAAAAGTATTTACTGGAAGGTGAAAAAAGGGAAGAGGTTTCTGCTGATTATCTGTCTATTTTTCTGTTTATCTTCAAGCCTGTTTTGCTGTTTTATCATTCTTCTTATTCTTCCTCTTATGCTTTGTTACTTCATTGGAGTTGAAGAGTTTAAAATGTGGAGAAGGGTAATTTAGAGAAGGAAGGAATATGGTAGGCTTCTGAATAGCTAAAGGAGGAGTATTCATAAGGCCACAAAGAGCCAAATGGGAGGAGATATTACTTGTAAAGTCAAGTGGAACTGATCTGAAGAGGGGGAAGGGACACTCCGGTTTAGTTGTCTGGTAATCAGATGATTTTCATTCATGGTCCAAGGGAAGGACCAGTATTTATAGACAACTAGAGAACCCCAAAGGGGGCCTAAGGCAGCAGGTTAGAGACAACTAGAGAGCCCCAGAGGGGGCCTAAGACATGGGTAATGAGATAATGAAAACAGTAAGATAGCAATAAGGTAACTAAATTTGTTAGTTACAGAATTTGAACATCAAAAAGACAACACACCACCTTAACTGACAAATTTAGGAACCAATTTTAGACCATCAAACATTCCAGATATTCATAAGAGATGATAGGAGAATATGAGAATGATAGAGATATGAGAGTTGAGTAATAAATGACAAGACACCACCTTTTCAGGATATGAGATGGGGAATGATAGCCTATTTTAAGAGGAGCAACAAGGACCTCAGAAATAGTTGCCTAGCATGATATGGGGAATGGTAGCCTATTTTAAGAGGAGAAACAAGGAACTCAGGCATTGTTGCCTATCTTAATGGGGAAGAATGATATGATGATGATGGTGATGGTGATGGTGATGGTGATGGTGATGGTGATGGTGATGGTGATGGTGATGGTGATGGTGATGGTGATGGTGATGGTGATGGTGATGGTGATGGTGATGGTGATGGTGATGGTGATGGTGATGGTGATGGTGATGGTGATGGTAATGGTGATGATAATGGTGATGGTGATGGTGATGGTGATGGTTTTAGAGATGAAGTTGGAATGGAGTGGCAACAGGTATAGGATAATGGTGGTGGATGACAGTATAGCATGATGAGGAATGTGGATATATTAAAGATAGAGGGTGGGGAGCTGGAGATATAGAGACAGTATTGAACAAAAGTAGGAAAGGATCCCAAAACACCAGCCTGTTCAATACTGGATGGAAGGGAGGTTGATATGTTGTTGAGGTTGATTGGTGAGTTGTTGTTGTAGAGTAGGATGCAATGTTAGAGATGGAGTGATGGTGATTGAGGTTGATGGGTAAATTGAAGTAGGAGATGGAGCAAGTTTGGGTGTAGTTAATGGAGCAATGAGATTAAGGAGATGGAGAAAGGGGTGATGTAACAGGTGGAGCGGAGGAGATGGATGGGAGCGAGCAAGCGGTTGAGATGGAGCAATGGAGCAATATAAGGATGAGAAGCAACAAGCCAGATTGAGAGGTGGAAGAGCAAGGTTGCAAGGGAGGAAGTAAGCAATGGAGCAATGTGGTGATGTAGCACATGAAGCGGAGGAGATGGATGGTAGCGAGCAAGTGGTTGAGATGGAGCAATGAGAAGGAGGAAAAGCAGAAGGAAGGGCCAAACAAATGGACCACCCCTCATAGAATTATGGTAGTAGATTGATTAATTGGGGAATGAAGTTGGATGGTGAATGAAGCAGCTGGAGAAACCACGGATGAAGCGCAAGCAAGGTCGCCATTGAGGCGGCAAGAGAGGAGGGGGATTGGGGAAAGCGAGTGGTGATGAGGTTGATGGGGAAGATGGATGATGTTGTAGAGTAGCTGATGGAGCGCATGATTTAGCAGGTGGAGCAAACAAGATGGAGGAGATGAAATGAGGAAAGAAGTAGCGGGTGGAGCAATGGAAGAATGGTTAGGGTGACAGGAGGGCAAAGAGGATTGGTGGCATGACAAGTCTCAATCAATCCATGGGTAGGTAATGGTGAACACCATGGAGTAGGAAGTGTAGGAGGAGGAAGAAGATTCTGTCAGGTAGGAAGCCATTGATATGAAAGAGAAATCAATGAAGGATGTATTTGAGTAAGTTACAGACCAAGTTACCAAACAAGAAGAAGACAATAGCAATTGACCAGATGGAGGAGAGGGATAGGGGATGATTGAGTTGGAGTTGTTGGAGGGATTGATGGAAGAGGGAAAAGGCAATTGGTAACCAGATCATTGGGAAGACGTACCAGGATGTCCTTTTAAATATTTCCAAGTACCAAGCGCCAAACAACCTAGCCGGTTTGGAGAGATGCCTGGGTTGATGAACCTGTTGGAGGTAGAAGGCTTTTGAGAATCAACAGTTCCACATCTGAATGATCAACGGTTTTGAGAGATCCAACAATTGATTCCTTGCCTAATCCTTATTGAGGTCAGTCTTGGTGGGTTGGAAGTTATCATCAATGACAAGGTTGGGATCAAGGATGGTCTTGGGGGATCCAATGATACCAATTTGAAAGTCTGCCAAGATCTTTTAGGAAGCCTTGGAGTGAGAGTGTTGGGTTGGGTCATCCATGAGCTGGCCTAGGTCCTTGCCGGCATGACGGAGTAGGAGTTTGTCACCACCAGTATGGTCGGATGAGAAGGACAAGATGTTGTAGACCTTGCCATTGAACAAGACCCAACAATTGGAGGAAGAGGTATGGTTGAGTAAGTATTCAGCCAGGAATATCCTGGGAGGAGGATCAGGTTTGTGGAGTAGTGACTGTTTCTTGGATGGATCTGAGACAATGAGGGACATGATGTAGGGTGATTGAGGATTGAGGAAAGGGAGTTTGATTGAGTGATGATGATGAAGAGGAAGAAGAGTGTGATGAGTAGGAGATGATGAGGTGATATGGTTGAGGTTGAGGAATTTGATTTTAGATGGCCAAGTAGTTGGATCAAGACTGGGAGGGTTCAGGTAAGGACTTCTGATGACTTGAAAGCAAAACATTTGAGCTGAAAAATGGGAGAGGGAGGATGAACCAGCGAGTTTGGGAGTTCCAAATTTGAGTTGAAGGATTGTAGGATGAGGATGAGGAGGAGGGAGGCAGGAGGGTTGTGGTAGTTGGGTTCGAAGACAAGTCTTGATGAGATCTAAGGGGGTCATGGTCAAACTAGTGAGTAGGCCACCCGAACAAGCAGCTAGGAGCTTATCACAAGTTCTTATGGATGATGATGATGATGCTGATGATGATGATGAAGTAGTTGATGAATGATGATGGGATGAATTGATGAGGAGTTGAAGATGGTCTGGAGGAGGAGGAGGATTGGTAGGATCTGGATGATTGGACTTGGAGGAAGACATGAGATCTCGAGAGGAGTGCTAGTGGATGAGATGGGGTGGGGAGAGGCTGCAAAGGATTGATTGAAGGGAAAGATCAAGCTAAGATCAGAGCCTGGGATGACAATGAGGATCCTGGGGATTTTAGGCCTTAGATGGCACTGATGAGGATGTCAAGGAGGATAGTACCAGGGATCAAGAGGATAATTGAGAGATGGAAAAAGGATGGTTGCTCATGGTGATTGGGAATTTGAAGAAATATGAGTAAATTGGTGAGGTTTGAGCAGGGATGAGGATGGCTAGTGAAGATGAAAGTAGTTTGATGTTGTGCAATGGGCCATGGATGATCAGAGGATGACGTGATGAGGGAAAGAGTTGGAGGGGGAGGATGGATTGGTTGAGATGATAATGGTAATTGAACAAGTTGGAACAATGAAGTTGACTGGATAAGTTAGTGGGATGAGATTTTGGCTTTTAACCGTGAAGATTTTAAAATGTGGAGAAGGGTAATTTAGAGAAGGAAGGAATACGGTAGGCTTCTGAATAGCCAAAGGAGGAGTATTGATAAGGCCACAAAGAGCCAAAGGGGAGGAGATATTACTTGTAAAGTCAAGTGGAACTGATCTGAAGAGGAGGAAGGGACACTCCGGTTTAGTTGTCTGGTAATCAGATGATTTTCATCCATGGTCCAAGGGAAGGACCAGTATTTATGGACAACTAGAGAACCACAAAGGGTGCCTAAGGCAGCAGGTTAGAGAAAACTAGAGAGCCCAAGAGGGGGCCTAAGACATGGGTAATTAGATAATGAAAACAGTAAGATAGCAATAAGGTAACTAAATTTGTTAGTTACAGAACTTGAACATCAAAAAGACAACAGGAGTACTGCTTGTCTTCTCTATCCTCCCCAGTAGTTACAGTAGAGAGTCTATAGTTGTAGTCTCTGGTCACGCCATGTCTTATCCAACATGTTGCGGGGATATCATGGACCTAATCTGGTTCTTTGAAGCCTGCTCAGTCAACCTCAAGCTGGCACCCACCAACACAACAAACGCCTCATCAAGAGAGATCTGATCAAGACTTCAAGACAGCCCTCTTGGTTAATTGGACAGCCTAGAAACCTCACTTGTGGAACAAACGTAGGTTTCCATCAACCATCCAACTCATCCTCAGTATTTACGCACTTCTCTTTGTGTAAGCCAGAACAAAGGTGCTGGAGAAGTTGGATCAATCAGAATTTTTCTCTTGGTCTTTCTCAGCTATTTAGCTGATTGTGCACTTGATTCTACTTAGTCTGTTTAGAGGCCATAATCTGGCCTGTAGAATTGTGTTTTCCTGTTGGTATCTTTCTCTCATCATTTGTTGAATCTCCTAGAATGTTGGATAAATTTCTTACATTTTTAGTCTTGCCTTTGTTTTTATTCTTATCTTGAAATGTCAGCTTGGTCCAGGTTTTTCAAACCATTAAATTCTTTTCATGGTTAAAAGCCAAAGCAACCTCATCCAGCTACCGGAATTGATTAACAAAAAATTTCCCCTGGACCTGGAGGCAACAGCAACTTTAAGGGGCTGGCACTCAAGTCATTAATGGAATCAACCCCCCTTCTTACCAAGACAAACTATTCAATCTGGAAGAAGAAGATGGAAGGATTTTTCAAAATGAGGGGCATTCTCCAACTCATGAAATCTTCCAATCCACATGAGGAAATTCCAGACAATGACAAAACTGCGGCCTATCTTATGTCCAAGCTAGATCCCTCAACTCACACCAACATAATAAAAGCTGATAAAAAGGACTCTGCAAGGCTCATATGGCTTGCGGCTAAAAAAAACTTTGCTTCCAATCAGGAAGCAAATTGGGAAAAGATGTTCTTCAACTTCCTCTACCTTGGCTTTGATCAGAATGACATTGAAATTTTTTTTACCTCAGTGAAACTACACCTTGGAAAACTTCACAAAGTTGGGATTTACCTTCCCAGTGATATCCTTAGCTACTTGATTCTCTTAAAACTTCCTGAATCATTGAAAGGAATGCAATTGCAAATCATGCAATTGGGTTTTGATCTGAAAGTTTCCTTTGTTCTGAATCATCTAGTTCAACACAAAAACAAAGTTCAATCTAAATCCAAGGAAACATCCAAAACCAACTCTGCTCTCTACTCCCTTGATTGATTGGATGCTTATTACCCTTGCTGCAAAAACGGCAAGCATAATCCAGCTGTCAAATCACATACAGCTTCCAACTGCTGGTTGTAGTTCCCGGATCTTAAACCTGAAAAACCGTCAAATAAGTCTAATTGAGGAGCAAAGAAGAAAGCACAAGAGTCCTATCATTACATGTTTTTCTGTGGTCTAAACCAGCTCAACAAGTCTAACTATGGCTGATTCATCCTTGATAGCGGCTGTTCCACCCATATGATCAGGGATCAATCCTTTTTCTCCTCAATAACTGATCAGTCCGGAAACAAAATCATCAAAACCAGAAAAAAGGGCATGGAATACCCATAAAGGGTCTTGGCGTTGTGACTCTGAAAATTGGAGAAATCCAACTAGACCTGAAGAATACAGCCTGGGTTCCTGATGCAACTGTCAATCTTGTCTCAATGGGCGCTCTTCTCAATCAGGGATGTACCCTAAAAGTCAACAGAAAATCTAACCCTCCATCCTTCTCACTTAAGAAGAAAAGAACGGTGATCCTCAGTGGAATGATAGAGAACAACCTTTTGGTCATCAATTCCCCACTTTGACAGGACAACAGGCGTATTTTTCGAGTCTGAAAAAGCTCCAAGAACTACATCAAACTCTGGGCCATGCTAGCCTAGAAACAATGGAAAACCACCTAGGGCGCAGCATTGAGAAGGAAACACGCTCAGCATTTGAATGCATGGCCTGAATAAAAGGAAAAATAAGCAAATCCTCCTTCAAAAAGGAGCAACGGCCAGCAGAGCAAGTGTTTGACCGTCTCCACCTAGATCTAATGGGACTGCTCAATCTGCAAAGCAAGGGACCCATGAGGTATGCTCTCACTGTTGTCAAAAACAGGTCTGGTTACCTCTCTGCTCTCCCTCTGCCAAGTAAGGATGCAGCGGTTGAAGCCATCATTTTTGCCATTAAAAAAAAAGCAAAAAAGAAGAAAAGATTCCCCATCAAGGTTGTCTCCAATGGAGGAGGAGAATTTTTCAATGAAAGACTTGCTACATTCTTCAAATCCAATGCAATCCATCACCTTGTCAGTGAGCCTTATCACTACCAACATAACGGGAAGGCCAAGCAAGCAAATTGCACCATCATGGAGTCCTTAAAATCATTTTTCAGCTCATCTCCTATTCCCAAAAGGTTTTGTAATGTGGTCATCCAAAGCTGCTGCCTTGCATTGAACCAAATTCCTCAAGAAGCCGGAATGAAAACTCCCTGGGAACAGATGCATGGTAAAGTACTGCCCAAGGATTACCTGAAGCCCATCGGAACTGCATGCATCTACTTATTAAAAAACACCAGAATTGCCTCAAATTGAAGCAAAAAGGGGGATGAAGGGTTCCTGGTTGGTTTCAATCCTCAATTACTATCCTATAAGGTTCTGTCAATATTGGGAAAGATCATCAATACCAAACATGTACATTTCATGAAATCTCAAGGCCCTAACGGCATCTCCCTCAATCGCGGCTTAGAAGACAACATTTTTCCCACCATTGGAACCGTGACCAGAGGGGAACCGGAATCAGTCATTCAAGAACCACATTCAGTATCAGACAACTCGGACAACATCAAGCCGGATCTTCCTCTTGAGGAAAATTCAAATCAATTGGATTCTGAAAGCTCTGATTCAGTTGCCCAGGAGACGCTTCTTCAAAGACTTTGCAATTTCAAGCAGTTTAGACCACTGGTACAGTATGGCTACCATCACACAGACTTACCCAAATCTATCCATGAAGCACTCAAACTCCCCAAATGGGTCGCGCCCATCACCAAGGAACCACACACCGCTGAAGAGCTAGGTGTGTGGGAAGAAGCCGAGGAATCTGAAGTTACCAATCCCCTTAATACCACTTGGACCTTTTGTTTCAAGGAAGACCTGCACACAGGTCTTACCTTGCTCAAGGCTTGGTTCTGCGTACAGGGGTTCAACCAACGCTATGGGATAGACTTCCTGGAGACCTTCGGGCCTACTGGGAATATAGCATCTCTCAGGGCACTACTCATTTACTTGGTGGACAAGAACCTCCCAATTCTTCAATTTGACGTGAAGGGGGCTTTCTTACATGCGCCACTAGAGGAAAATGTCTACATAAGGACCCCCATTGGCTCAAATAGAAAGTTGAAGTATCTTAAGCTCATTAAGTCACTCTAAGGCCTGAAACATGTTGAGATTCACCTGAGGATATGCAGACTGAGGATACTCAGATTGGGAGTCAGAGTGAAGGATTGGATAGATTTCATATGAGAGTTGAATTGAGAGGAGAAAAAATGAAATATGTGATGAGAATTAAAGAAAAAGAAAAGTAAGAGAGACATTTACTCACCAGAGGATATGCAGATTGGGAGTCAGAGTGAAGGATGAGGAAAGAGACCTTCAATCTGACTTGACTATCTGTCCTCAGGTGGTGGACACCCAATTGAGACTGGTGACATGTAAGTGTGCGGGCCTGTGTTTTATGAGAGGAAGATGAATGGGCAGGCACACTTGAAAGTTGAATGTGAGAGAGACCAGATGGGACGTAAGAAGAACATGTAACAGAAAGATGATAAAAATAAGAAAGAAAAGATGAGACATGACTAGATGAAAGGGGAATACAGGAGAGATGGAAGAAAGAAGGTACAGTATTCCAACACCCCCCCTTGCCAACCACCAAAGGAGAGGCCAAAAATGCGCTGATGATCTTTGAGCAGAACACAAGACAGAGGCTTGGTTAGCATATCTGCTAGCATGTTGCTAGTAGCAATTTGACCCACCATGAAGGCTCCTCTGGCAACGCACTCACAAATGAAGTGGTGGCGGGCATTGATGTGCTTGTTTTGCGAGTGGTGTTTGGGATTCTTGGCAAGGGCCTCAGCCCCCTTGTTGTCAACAAGTAGAGGAACAGGAGAATTATCTCTCAGACAGAGCTCAACCAGTATGTTGCAGAGCCAGAGGCCCTCTTTGCAGGAGTCCCAGAGGGCCTTGTATTCCGCCTTGGTGCTTGAGAGTGATACTGTAGGCTGCTTTTTTGACTTCCAGGAGATGTCCCCATTACCCAGGCAAAAGTTGTAGCCCAAGGTGGAGCGACGGTTGCACTTTTCTTTGGCCCAGTTGTAGTTGCTGTATCCCAAGAGCGTAATGGAGGAGCCTCCCAGGGTAAGACAGTGGTCATGGGTGGCATGAAGGAAGCGGAGGACATGGAGCGGGGCGGTCCAGTGGTCAAGGGAGGGATCCGTGAGGAATTGGGAGAGTCTGTTGACCTCAAATGCAAGGTCAGGCCAAGTACACTGGGAGACCAACAGGAGGGACCCAATGAGCTGATTGTAACAAGGAGGAGAGGGAGGGGAGGAAGCGGAGCGCGGAGAGAGATTTTTGAAATCAACATCCGTGGGGGTTGGAGCGGTCACCGTGTTGCCAGGGAGATAGGAGGTCATGACGGAGGAGATGTAGTGAGACTGAAAGATAGAAACGGACCTACGGGGCATGTCATTAGTGATGGAGATTGAGAGAAAAAGAGAGAGATCCTCATCAGATCCAACTTTGAAACGCTGTCTGATTGCTTTTGTGAAGGAGGAGACAAAAGATGGCGTGCCAACACAGGCAAGATTGTCCACGTGGGCGGTAAAGGCTCCTATAAGATTGCTGCCATCAAGCTTGTAGTACAGGGAGGGATTGTAGGCAGAGCGGGAAAGACCCAGAGACAGAAGTGCTGAGTTGAGCTCCAGGTTCCATTGACGGGGCGACTGCTTGAGGCCGTATATTGCCCTGGTGACGCGGCAGACCCAGTGTGGATGTTGGGGATCTTCAAAACTGTGGGGCTGAGCCATATAGATGGGGTCATCAAGGTGGCCATTCAGGAAGGCTGTCTTGAAATCCAGCTGGCGGCCAACCCACCCCTTGTGTCCTAGGAGACTGAGCAATAGGCGGAGCGTTTTGAGCCAGAGAGTAGGGGAAAACACTTTGGAGAAGTCCAGACCCTGGACCTGGGAAAATCCCATGGCAACAAGCCTGGTTTTGAGCTTAATAACGGAGCCGTCCGGACGCCATTTTACCTTGAAGACCCACTTGCACCAAATCACCGTGCGTCCTTTTGGGGGGGCACAAGGGTCCACGTTGTAAGACTCCAAACGGTGCTAAGCCGTGGCAGTTCTGTGGAGGGGAAAGGTGCTGTTTAGGCTGCCCTCCTAGGAGTTACAATAATATTTAAATGTAACCGGAATCAAGGTCCAGAACCTTATGGATGAGAAATCAAACTAAGAGAAGAGGATAAGAGTTGTCGGTAGCAATGGAAACAACACTATCTGAGACAAGATGGTGCAGGGAAAGACTCAAACAAATAAGTCAAGGTTTTTTCAGAGTTCAATAGAACAAGGCAGTTGTGAGTAACAACGCCCACAAGCTAATAACTCTGGTCGTCAGCAGCTGATTAGGAAAGATCAACTCAATCCCAACCAACCTCCAGGTTCTCAATGAACCTTCCCAACTCTCCGCAATCAAGCGCTTGAAGGGTACCAGGTAACTGTGGGAGGCTGAACAAAACAAAAGCAATTTTTTTATGAAGCTCTAGAAGCAAATCATTAACGAATTTGAGCAAGAATATCCCAACACTTCTCAAGGAACTCAAGAATAGCGTGGCAAAATTCAACCTCAAAGAAGAAGGGAGGTATAACACTCCAGGTTTTAAGCTTAATAAAACCTCTTCAATAAAACGTGATTGGCTCCAGAAAGATGATCAAGGAAAGATCAAGACCAGTATGGTCGGAAAAAAGGGATCAGAGTGGTATAACACACTCAAGAATTCAGGCAGACAGGAATTCTTCTTCAACCAGCAAGGCTATTGGTTGGTGATAAGGATCAAGGTCACAAAGGACTGAGTTTGAGTATGGAGGCTCAAAGGATCAAGGGGCAATCATAGATATACCCGGATAATTTGCTCAGATAAGTGGGGAAGGATGCCCACGGATAAATTGCTTATGATGATGGGATGCTGGAATGCTGGATGCTGGGATGGTGGGATGATGATATGATGGATAGTAGGATGATCGGATCCCCCCGATGGTAGCCAAAAGGCAGGGGAGAGCCCCTCCTTATATGGGCAGGAGGCCCTGTTAGACTATATACAACGGATTCTACAAATTGAGCGGAAAGGGAAGGCAACCATGTGGTCACTTGCGTTGGTCAAGGATCTGCCAAATGCTTGCGGGCGCGGTCGGGATGGATTCAGTAGATCATGGATGAGCGCCGCGCGACGGTAGCAATGAGGAGATTGGGAGGCGCAACGACAAAGATGAAGACACGCAACAAACAAAGATGAGGACGTTCTATAACAACGGCGGAGATGAGAAGCAACACGGATAAAGGACGCGCGACGCGCGCGGATGAAGTGAGCGCGGCGCGGCGCGGCGCGGCGCGCGCGCGCGGGTAAATAATAGTTGGATGAGCCTGAGGATAAGTTGTTCAGCCGGGCGGTACGTTTGCGCAACAGTTTATGAATTGAGGTCTTAAGGCGGCCAGGGTGTCCAGGATGGGGCACCACAACGTCTTCATTCCCTGGAAAGACAACATCTCCTCCTGCAACAAGGCAATCCAGCAACAATGGTGGGGGAGCGTAGAAGCTGCTTCCAGGTCTTGGGAGCAGTCAGGTTGTCCTTGACAGAAGCGTTCCGGGAGAAGTAGCCAAAACAATATGGAGGACAAGAAGTGCGGGAGGGTAGGCGCGGGGAGGGGAGGTGGGGAGGAGGGAAAGCAGGAGGTTGCGGAGGGAAGGGGTTGGGCAGGTTGAGGACGTGGGAGGGGGGAGAGGAAAGGGGAGGTGTGAGAGCAAGAGGAGGAAGAAGATCAGAGTTGTCAGATGGTGCGCAGCTTCAGGACCGGAAAGGCTGCAGGGGGTGAAGTGAAGTCTGGTCAGGCCAGGATGGCAAGTACAAGAGATTGGACGGGGGAAAGGAATTGGAGGGAGAGGTGTGGAAAGAATAAAGGTTATCCCCCTATAATTTTCCCAAGGTTTGTAATTTAATGGTTCCCTGCGTTTGAAAGGAGATGAGGATGCCCAAAGTTGCACTTAAATGAGAAATAGAAATAAGGAGAAAGTGAATTCTGGTCAGGCCAGGATGGAAAGTACAAGAGATTGGACGGGGGAAAGGAATTGGAGGGAGAGGTGTGGAAAGAATAAAGGTTATCCCCCTATAATTGTCCCAAGGTTTGTAATTTAATGGTTCCCTGCGTTTGAAAGGAGATGAGGATGCCCAAAGTTGCACTTAAATGAGAAATAGAAATAAGGAGATAAGAGATAAAGAAAATTAGAGAGAGAGAAATTGCCAATCCTTCAATCCTCAGAACTTTCCACCTGGATGTGTATCCGGTATGAGTTCCTTTAACCTCCTGGTGAGGTCAGTGATTCAATCTGATGATGTTATTCTTCCTCTTTCCTCTTCCTGCATTGATTCCCCCCTCCTCTCCAACCCGGAGTTGAGAGTGAGGATAAGTACTCCCTCCCAACCCTAACCTAAGTACACGCGCAAATAACAGTATGACAACAAAACAGAAAACAATCCCAAAACAGAAACCCTAGCCTCCTCTCCCCACCTCCTCCGTACCAAACTCCCCCTGCCATCCGTACACCGTTCCGTTCATCCGGTTTGTCCTTCTCATGACGCAGTCCTTGCACCGCGCCCTACTCAGAGCCCCCCGCGCCTGTCCGTATCCGTTTGTCCCGGCCCATCGTGGGTGTTTGGTAATATCTGGCATGACCCGTGCGCTTGCGCGCGCGCTTCATCCGTTCCTCCATAGCCCGCGGATTGCTCCGCCCCTACGTATCCAAACCAGCGCGCCCCCGAACCTAGTCAAGCGCACTACCTTCCAAATCCGATCTCCGGGGCAGATTGCCGCCCACGCCGCATTCAATGCTGAGCCCGACCCGTCCACCAGGTGCGGAGCCAAACAGCGGCTGCTGCTGATCCAGCAACTGCCGCTGCTGAGCACGCTGCATACCCTAATGCTGAGCCCGCTTGCCCCCAATGCTGAGCGCGCAGCCGCGACGCAGTTCCCAATCCATGTCTATAAATTGACACCACATCCCCCCCCAACTTGAGTTCTGTCCCCAGAAGTTCCCATGGCTTCGCCATACCATCACCTCCGCTACTTTTGCTCCACCCCCACCACTTCCCACTACCACCCTCCCCGTTTTCCTTCCCACCCGTCCCCATCATGCTCCCTTGCGAGTTCTGCGCTCGGAACGGGCACGCGTGTTCAATCATCCCCGGTCGTTGCGCCTGTTCAGCTTGTCATTGCGGTCATTGTCGCTGCTCGCTTAGCAACAGCATCCCTCGAGCTCCCCCCCCATCCGGCTCTCGCCCCAGGCCGCACAAGAGGGCTTGTCCGGACCCGTTTGTGGTGTCGGACAACGAGTCAATCTTGGAAGGATTGTGGACACCACCCGGTTCACCTCCATCCCGCCACCCCCAAGCTCCGTCACCCACTACTTTGCACGTGAGCCACGACTCGGCATCACGCCTCTGCCGGGCTGGACCTCCGCAACGGGGCAAATACAAAGTTTCAGAGGAATGGCGCGCGGCAACCCGCGCTTGGGCCTCTGCTGTTGCCGTGAACCAAACCGTACCAGACCCGAGACTCTCTGGAAGACCCGCGGCCGCGCCAGCACCTCCTCCTCCTACTCCACAACCGCCAACACCGCCTGCGCCACCAGTGAACTCGGATGAGAGGCCTGCAACCCTAGACTCTCCTCCCCCTCCGTCACCAATTGTTGTCCCGTCATTGCCTTCAGCTGGACCAAGCCCCCCCCGTTGGTTCCCCGCAGGCCTCATCTTCACCGGCTGCTCCTCCAGCCAGCCCTCCTGAGATCCCGGAGATTCCGATTGTAATGGCGCTCCCGGCGGCCGGCTTCAAAGCTTTCGCGGAAAGGTCAACCATGATGCTTCGGAACTTCCTTGCAATCCCCGGCGCACAATCCTCGGAATCCGGGCGCGAACTCCTGGCGTCTTTCCGGGCTTTACTGGCGGCTTTGAGGGCAGAAATGGAGGAAATGATGAAGATGGCGTAGGCGCATTGCCCCCCTTTTTCCCCTTCTCCCTTTCCTCTTTTCTTCTCTTCTTTTTGCTTGTACCGCGCTTCCCTTTTCCATTAAGAAAAATACATGTCTTGGCGCGAGGTCCTATCCCTCTGAGAAAAAAAGTGCGCGGCTGCGCTTTGAGAGAGTGAGTCTGAGATTGAGTCCGCGCCCGCGCGATTGCTTTGTGAGCAACTGTAAGTGACTAGCCGTTCCAAAAGAGGCACCTGGACCGCCCCAGACGAACTGCCACACAGTTCCCCGTACCCTTCCTGTAACAAACACAACAACCAAAACACCAGCGCGCGCCACCGTAAGGGAAGAGAGAGAGAGAGAGTAGGAGAACGGACATTCTGGGGTGTCTAGTTGTTCCGGCTGTAAACAGGCTAGAGCACCCCCTCACCAAATCAAGCTTAATCCCATACAAACCACCCATCCTTGAGATATCCTGAGAGAAAGAAAAAGAGAAAAAGAAACCAACAGAGAAGAAAAATAGAAAAGAACACTTTTTTTTTTTTTTTTTTTTTTGTGCGACGCCCGTAGACCGCCCGCAAATTGCTCTTTGTCCCACTTCCCCCATCTGCGGGATTGCCCACGCGTCCCGGCTCCGCGGGGCTTGTCCTTGCGTTTACAGACCCAGCTTTGCGCCGCGCCCGCGTTTCCTGCAAAAACCCCAAACCAGCAAAGACCCCACAATCCAGATAAGAAAGAAACATAGAGAAAGGAACATTCTGGGCTGTCTAGTCGTTCAGGCTGTGAACCGGCTCGAGCACCCCCTCACCAAATCAAAACCTATCCCCTACCCCCTCTACCTCCCCCCCCAACTTGGCCACTGTCCCCAGCTGGTCGCAACTGCCTACTCCGTTGCAACGGCACGGCCTCCGCTTCTCCGCCCAAAGATGAATCCCCGGATTGCGTTCCTACACCATTGCCGCACTCCACACTCCCCTCGTCCAATCCTTCACCCCCTTCTGCCGTCTCATCGAACAAGGTGGATCCTTGCGCAAAGAAGCGCTTGACATGCAAAGCCGCCGCCTTACGTTTCAGAGGAGTACTGTCTAATTCCTCCAACTGATAGCTGCCGCCCTCAAACTTGGACAACACGCGGAACGGACCCTTCCACCGGTTAGCAAACAACTTCCCCCACTGAGACTCCGGACTTTGGTTGTACAGGAGCACCAAATCCCCCTTCCGCAAGGGATCCTGGAGAAGACGCGAGCAGCGCTTGTCCCAATAGCGCACCAATGTTGTCCGAGCCTTCTTTAGCCGGTCCGTGGCCTTTGCAAGCATTCTGTCCTGTCAAAGGAGCTGTTCGGCGCGAGCCTCAAGCAATTTGGCGGTAGTCTTCACCTTCCACCAGTCAACCCCTAGGAACATCTCCAACTCAATGTCCACCGGAAGCACGGGGCGCTGCCCAAAAAGTAACTCTTACGGCAAGTAGCCTGTCGACCGCTTCACCAAAATCCAATCCGCAAACAGCACAATCGGAAGGGTCTCCTGCCAGCGCTTACTGTCCTCCCCGCACATCTTGACCAGGGCTTCCTTGATTGGCTGATGCCTGCGTTTGATCATGCCAGCCCCTTTGGGATAGTACTCTGTTACTCGGCCAAAATCGGCTCTGCAACTCTTCACCAACTCAATTAAACGGCCGCAAAACTCAGCCCCTCCGTCCACTGTTACCAGACGAAGCAATCTGTACCGCGCGAACCAGTCTTCCTCCAGAAATAGAGCAACTTTTTCCGCCAAGAGCTTGACCAATGGACGCGCTTCCGCCCAACCGGACAGGTTGTCCCGCGCGACAAGCAGATAGGCAAACTTACCGGCCTTGATGTGGACAACATCAAGCAAGACTCGACCAAAGAGGGTGTCTTCCCCCGTGGGGTTTCCGACTTCCTGAGGCATTCTTGCGCTCTGCCCTTGACAGGCTTTGCAGGACGCCAGCCATTCCCGCACCGCACGCACTACATCCGGCCACCAGAACCTCTCTTTGACCTGCCTCCGCGTCTCAACCTCTCCTCAATGACCAAGATCGTCGTGAAGGCTCCGGAGGATAGCTTCCGGATCCCCTCTTGAAGTGGTAACCACAAGAGGAACCGGAGTCTTCCGCCACCAAAGCTTCCCCTCCTGCACGTAGAAATTCCCCGCTTTCCGCTTCGCCCATCACATGTCCTTCTCCGTAGCTCCGTCGGGAAAACAAAGGTCCTGCAAGTAGTCACAAAGGAACGCGTACCGCCCGGTCTGCCAGAGCGGCAGCTGAACGCCTGCCTCCACAACCCCTACCTTGACAACCAGGGCCTCCACATTGAGCAGTTCCGCTTCCTTGAACGGGTCGTCCCTCAGATACCGCGACAATGCGTTGGGCATAGTGAACGCTTTTTGCGGAACATGAACAACAGCAAAGGAGAAAAGTTGGAGAAACGCCACCCACCTGGTCATGGGAGTGTTGGGCAACGCCGGGGAATTGATCATCTGCGCCAGCGCCTCCGCATCCACCAAAAGCTCAAAATGAACCCCCCACAAAAGATACTGGAGCCGCCGCACAATCTTGGTGACCCCGCACAATTCCAACTTCGGCTGAGAGTACCGGCTTTCCGTTGGAGTGAAGGTGACCGACTTGTAAAGTACTGGCCTATCCTTGCCATCATCCTCTTGAGTGAGAACCCCCCCCCCCCCCCCCCGCGCCAAATTTGCTGGAATCAACTGCTAGCCTAATTCCTCCCACGTTGTAGTGGAGATTGCGGAGCACAATGTCACGTCCCACGATCTCCTTGAGCTTCCGGAACGCGCAATTGCATTCTTCCCCCCACTTCCACTCCGCACCTTTCCGCGTTAGTGATTGGAGCGGGCTCGCCACCTCCGCAAACCTCTTGATGAAAATATGGAAATAGCTACATAATCCCAAGAACTGAAGGATATGCAACACCGTCCGCAGGGTCGGCCATTCGAGGACCTTGTTCCGCTTTTTCTCTGCAATGCGCCGGCCGTTGGAAGCAACAACATGGCCAAGGACTTCGAGCGCCGGGACACAAACCGCCAACTTCTTCCCCGACACCGTCAGTCCTGCCTCCTCGATGCAAAACAGGATGCATTCCAATGTCTGCGCATATTCCCACACAAAACGCTGGACGCTGGGAACCTCAACCAGCTCTGCTCCCCCGTAATCGGATTTCGGACCTTTGATGCCCGCGTCGTCGATGAAGATTTGGACTCCTTCCTGAAGATCCCCCTTCAGGATACACGCCATTTGTGCCTGGTACACTGCCACAGAATTGGTCGCGCCTTGCAGGAGCTGAGTCAGCTGCATTCTTCCCAACCCAGTCTCAAATGCCGTTAGAGGCCGCAAGCAAGGATCCAACTCGCACTGGTTGTATCCCCCCATCAAATCCACTAAACCGTAACAAGCGCGCCCTGCCATTGACTCAAGGAACTTGTCAACGCAAGGGGGCAATCCTGCTTCCGGGATTGTAAAGGAGTTGAGCCGCTGTAAATCATGAACAATCCTCAACGACTTTCCGTCCTGCTTAACCACCGCAAAGATTGGGCCGGAGTAACTAGACGTTGACTGTTTGTAAAGGCCAGTCTTCACCCGCTCCCGCACCAACTCCAGAAACTGCTCCCGGACCGCCTGCGGTATTGGAATTGGCTTGATCTGCCATGGCTCGTGATTGACAGTGGGGATGAAATAGGGGTTGCCAATATTGTTTTTCAGGAGCCCCTGCTCTTCTGGTCCGAACGCGAGCGCTCTTTCCCAAAGAACCAGAACTGAAATCCGCAACTTGCGCTCCTCTGTACTCAACCATCCCGTTGGGCCGAAATTGAAAGCTGCAATCCGCTCCTCCGTGATCCGCGCCAAACTAGTAACCAACCCCGAAGCCTTAATTGGTGTGACCCAAGGGTCCCGCAACCAAGCAATTGGACAAAGAGGTCCGTTCAGTTCCTGGGGCATTGGCTCATTCCTCAGTTGGACCTTTGATGACACCGGCTTGTACTTGCCCGTGTTGCACTGCATCATCCGCACGCATCCTTTGCTGTAAGTCCTACGCAGAATGTAACCGCGGCTTTCTCCTTCGCTCACGAGTGTGGCACGATGATAGGGTTTTTGAAGCGTAGTACCCTCAGGCAATGCATACTGAGAAAAGGGACTTACTTCTGCAACGTGCGCGCCCTGCACTTTCCTTCCTCCCCCTCCCTGCTCCTCTTTAGTCGACTGCCTGCGCAAAACCGGAGCTTGCTCCGCGCGGTCTCCTTGGTCGACTAGAATAAATCCTCCAAAGGTCGCCCGTCGCAGACCAACTCCGCGTCCGGTTCCTCCTCATACTCCAACACTCTCCTCCGCTTCCCTTGCCCGTGATTGCAGATAGTCGTCTCAAACTTTCCGCCGGATGAATCCTCTACCGTCAACGCCTCCCTTCCCGCCTCCGGATCGAAAACCATGCGTGCTCAAAACCCAAACATGAACGGCCTTCCCAAAATCACGTCCACACAATCAACCAAAAGAAAATAAAGGGGCCTACGGACCCTTGCAACCTCAACCTCCTCCTCCTTGACTACCCCATCCACACAACACTCCCCTCCGTTAAGCGCGCGGAGACCCATTGTGCATTTCCGCCAAACCAACCCCAAATCATCCACCATCCGCAATGGCAGCAGGTTCACCATTGAACCGCTGTCCACCATAGCCCACACCTTCCTTCCCGCTATGACCATTGGAACGTAAGCAAGTGGAGTCAAAACCAATTTCAACTCACACTCCTCACGCCCCTCCTCCTTCTGCGCCACATGAACCCGCTGCACCGTCTGAGGTACCTGTCCCTGACCACAACCCCGCAACGCCTGAAACATCTTGTCTACAACCACCGGAGACACGGACGCCAGTTCCCGCAAGGTCAACGGAACCGGAGTCTTGTTACCCATCACCCTTTGCACAATGTCCGCCTCTTTCTTCTTCCCTACAGGGTTTGCTGCCGGCACCTTGGTTCCAGGTGCGCGCGGCCGGTTTTGGAATGGCTGACAGGGGTTGCTCCTTTGCGTCCACCTCCATTTTATCGGAGACCGCCACCTTTTCTTCCGTTGCCACTACCCTTACCTCAGCTTCCACCCGAGGTGGTTGCCACAATCCGGGACCGGTGACAATGCCCAGTGACGCTTGCGCCGTTGTTCCCGCCTCCTGACCCCGTGTGCGCACTTGCTGATTTGCGGTTGGCTGGCTTGGTTCCATCGGAATCTGTTTGCCCGTCGGAAACACGTACCCCATCCCCGCCATTCAAACCAATCCCGCGCTGAGATCCTTCGTAAGCTGCTTGCACGCCAATTGCCAATGACCGTTTGCCCCGCAGTACAAGCACCCCCTTGGCATGAAGGTACCGGGCGGCCAAAACCCTTCCACCATGTGAGGTGCAGGCCCTCGCGGCTGCTTCTGGCCCATATGACTCTTGCAGATCTTCAGGTCCTTCATCAGCTCCGTCAATTTGCTTACCGGAGCGGCTGGCGCGGGTTGAGGAACCGGAACACCCGTGGAAGTAGATGGAACTGGGGGCGGATTTCTTAGGTCCCGCTGGGAAGGACTTAGCGGTGTCCTTGATAAGCTCCTCTAAGTCAAGCTCACTCTCCACAGCCTGGCAAATGACAGCCAAATCCGGGAGGAGCGCGATGCTCCCGTCCAATGACCGCTTTACCAAGTTGTGATCATAAAGATGCGGCTGCACCCTTGCCCGGAGTTGAGCGCCTAAACCGCCCAGAAACGCGCGTTTCATGGCCCCCGTCTGTCCTGCCACCACCTTGTTCTTTGACAAGTACCAATAGATCCAATCAAATGTCGAGGTGTACTCCGCCAGCTCCACCCGCGTTCTTACCCCTCCACGCGCACTCGCCTCCAAGGCCACGCGGTCAAAATCGCTTTCCCGGAACCAAGGTTTGCGCCTACCCCACTGCGTTAGGATCTCCGCCTTCAGTTTTGGCCAATCTTGATTCTCGTAGCCTTCCATTTCCTCCACATCCCTGAGCTCCTTTTTGTCCATAATGAACAGGACGACAAGCCGGGCCTTATCCGCATCCGAGGCACCTTCTGCATCTGCAATACCTTTGTATCTCGAGATGAATTGCTCCACATCTGCGGTTTTGAATCGGATGTGAGGTTAGTCGCGCGGCCTGATGCAAAACAGATGGGTGGATTCATGGTCACTGTAGACCAATGGAGGAATGGGGTAGCTTGTCCTAGGTTGAGCGGAGGGAGGGTGAGGAGGAGGGATGGAAGACAAGAGTGGGGTTGGAGTAGCGGACCCGGAGACAGAAGGAGAAGGAGAAGAAGAAGAAGGAGCAACTGTAGGGAGTTATGAATAGGACATCATGCCCAGTTACCTTTGAAAGACAAGAAACGGAAAGTGTCTCCCCAGCCAGACCCCCAGATGTGGAAAGAATAAAGGTTATCCCCCTATAATTGTCCCAAGGTTTGGAAGTTAATGGTTCCCTGCGTTTGAAAGGAGATGAGGATGCCCAAAGTTGCACTTAAATGAGAAATAGAAATAAGGAGATAAGAGATAAAGAAAAGTAGAGAGAGAGAAATTGCCAATCCTTCAATCCTCAGAACTTTCCACCTGGATGTGTATCTGCTATGAGTTCCTTTAATCTCCTGGTGAGATCAGTGATTCAATCTGATGATGTTATTCTTCCTCTTTCCTCTTCCTGCATTGATTCCCCCCTCCTCTCCAACCCGGAGTTGAGAGTGAGGATAAGTCCTCCCTCCCAACCCTAACCTAAGTACACGCGCAAATAACAGTACAACAACAAAACAGAAAACAATTCCAAAACAGAAACCCTAGCCTCCTCTCCCCACCTCCTCCGTACCAAACTCCCCCCGCCGTCTGTACACCGTTCTGTTCATCCGGTTTGTCCTTCTCATGACGCAGTCCTTGCACCGCGCCCTACTCGGAGCCCCCCGTGCCTGTCTGTATCCATTTGTCCCCGCCCGTCGTGGGTGTTTGGTAATATCCGGCATGACCCGTGCGCTTGGGCACGCGCTTCATCTGTTCCTCCATAGCCCGCGGATTGCTCCGCCCCTACGTATCCGAACCAGTGCGCCCCCGAACCTAGTTGAGCGCACTACCTTCCAAATCCGATCTCCGGGGCAGATTGCCGCCCACGCCGCATTTGATGCTGAGCCCAACCCATCCACCAGGTTCGGAGCCAAACAGCGGCTGCTGCTGATCCAGCAACTGCCACTGCTGAGCATGCCGCATACCCAAATGCTGAGCCCGCTTGCCCCCAATGCTGAGCGCGCAGCCGCGACGCAGTTCCCAATCCATGTCTATAAATTGACACCACAGCGGGAAAAGGAGGGAGGAAGGGAGGTGGCAATGAGTGGGAGTTGAGAGGTGGGGTGGGAACGGTTTCAGCTGGGTTTGACAGTAGATTGGGCCACGGTAGCTCTACCGGAACGGGAGTGAGGTTTTCTTTGGGGATGAGTGAGCAACCATAAGGGAATGAGAGGTTTTCAAAGAGGCAGTCACAGGATTTGATTGTTTTGTTTGCGGTTAGATCATACAGGCAGAATCTGGAATGATTGAGGAGATATGATAGGAGAATTGCGGGCATTCCTTTTTTTTTCTACTTTGTTCCTGTTGGCCTTGGGAATCTTGTACCACACAAGGCAGCCAAACGGTTGAAGATACTTTGGATCAACCTGGGTCGAGTGGAGAATGGAGTTTGGTGATACAAAGCCTTGAGGAGTATTGCAGGGATATGTGTTGAAGGAGAACATACAGTGGTCCAAGGCGTCTTACCAGAAGGATTTTGGTAGATTAGACAAGATGAGAGAGCACCTGATTATGTTGCAGATGGTGCAATTTGATTGTTTGGCAACCCTGTTTAGTTGTGGTGAGTGAGGAGTCCCAGGTTTGTGAGATATTCCCTGTTGATTGAGGTAGTCTTTCATGGCCTGGTTCAGGTACTTGCCTCCGTTGTCCAATTTTAAGGTGATGACCTTCAAGTTGTATTTATTTTCAAAGAAAAAAATGAATCTTTGAGTGGTTTTGAGAACCTTGGATTTGAGACAAATGGGGTAGGCAAAGAGAGCTCTTGAGAAGTCATTGATAAAGGTGACAAAGTACTTATATCCATCTCTAGAGATGGTTTCAAAGCTGCACACGTTGGTGTGAACAAGTTCACTGGGTTTAGTTGATTGATAATTTAGTCGAGTGTGGAAGGGTTTTCTTGTCATTTTTGATGTATGCAGGTTGTACATTTCTGAACATCTTTTTTGTTCTTTGGGTTTGGCGCTATCCCATGGGATTTCAGGTATTTCTGGAGTGATTTCAAGTTTAAATTAGACAACCTACAGTGATAACCAAAAAGACTATTGTCAGAGGTTTGAATGATCTTTGATTGATTTGATTCTTCACTGCTTACGTTGTCTTGTGAGAGATAGTACAGATTGTCCTTTCTATATCCAGTTTGCAATGGCTGTTGATTTATATTGGATGTGGATTTGTCAAATATTTTGCAGCTGTCCTTTTGGAAAACCACAGTCAGACCAGCATCACAGATGTTGGAGATGGAGAGCAGTGAGTTGTAAAGACTTGGAGCCACAAGGGACTTAAGATGACCAAAGGGGAATGGAATTATTCCTTTTTTGACTGATTTGATTGTTGAACCATCCGCAAGGCAAATGACAGTGTTGTTGGGGCTTTTGCAATTTACTTGATCTCTGTATGGAGTCATTCAGATTGAGCATCCAGAGTCAAGTTTGAAATCTCTTTGTTGATGTGGAGTGATGTTTGAGAAGTTGCTCACTGCTGCTGATCCAGAGTGGACAATTATTTGAGAGTCCAAGAAGTCATCCAACTCTGAATCCATGTTGTTTGTGTCAACCTTGCTAAGATTTGCGTCAGCAGGTTTTGGATTGTTTTTTCCGGGTCTGTTCTTGGTCTTGACGTTTTTTCTCTTCAGTTGACTTAGGGCTTTCCTCACTTCTGTGCATGGGGAGAGGGAGTATCCTTCAACATTTCAGTGCATGCAGAAGTAGGTTTTTGGTGGTCTGTATTCATTGGTTTGACTGTGTGGGTTATTGGCTTTTGACTGCTGAAATATTGCCAAGTTTTCCATGACGTCCTTGTCTTGAGTTTGGCAACGTAGATTTTCTTGCTTCAGGGCTGTTATAAGTCTGGCGGAAGGAACTGATTCCTTGTTCATCATACTGGAGACAAAAATCAACCAGTTGTTGGGTAAGGAGAGTAGGATGGCAGTTGACAGAAGGTTGTTGGTGGTGAGAGGATTTTTGGTGGTGACCAGCAAGGAGAGTTTTTCTCCATACAAGATGATTTCTGACAGGTGCGTGGTCATTTCTTTGTTTTTTGGTCTGGTGAGGAGCAGTTTTCTCAACCAGTACATCCTTCCACCTGAGGAATTATCCTGATGCGCATCTCTCAGAGCATTGTAAGACTCCAAACGGTGCTAAGCCGTGGCAGTTCTGTGGAGGGGAAAGGTGCTGTTTAGGCTGCCCTCCTAGGAGTTACAATAATATTTTAATGTAACCGGAATCAAGGTCCAGAACCTTATGGATGAGAAATCAAACTAAGGGAAGAGGATAAGAGTTGTCGGTAGCAATGGAAACAACACTATCTGAGACAAGATGGCGCAGGGAAAGACTTGAACAAATAAGTCAAAGTTTGTTCAGAGTTCAATAGAACAAGTCAATTGTAAATAACAACGCCCACAAGCTAATAACTCTGGTTTTCAGCAGCTAATTAGGAAAGATCAACTCAATCCCAACCAACCTCCAGGTTCTCAATGAACCTGCCCAACTCTCCGCAATCAAGCGCTTGAAGGGTACCAGATAACTGTGGGAGGCTGAACAAAACAAAAGCAATTTGTTTAAGAAGCTCTAGAAGCAAATCAATAACGAATTTGAGCAAGAATATCCCAACACTTCTCAAGGAACTCAAGAATAGCGTGGCAAAATTCAACTTCAAAGAAGAAGGGAGGTATAACACTCCAGGTTTTAAGCTTAATAAAACCTCTTCAATCAAATGTGATTGGCTCCAGAAAGATGATCAAGGGAGATCAAGACCAGTATGGTCGGAAAAAGGGATCAGAGTGGTATAACACACTCAAGAATTCAGGCAGACAGGAATTCTTCTTCAACCAGCAAGGCTTATTGGTTGGTGATAAGGATCAAGGTCACAAAGGACAGAGTTTTTGAGTATGGAGGCTCAAAGGATCAAGGGGCAAATCATAGATATACCCAGATAATTTGCTCAGATAAGTGGGGAAGGATGCCCACGGATAAATTGCTTATGATGATGGGATGATCTGAGGTACTAGGATGATGGAATATCCTCGAAAAAGCAGGGGAGAGCCCCTCCTTATATGGGCAGGAGGCCCTGTTAGACTATATACAACAGATTCTACAAATAGAGCGGAAACGGGAAGGCAACCATGTGGTCACTCGCGTTGGTCAAGGATCTGCCAAATGCTTGCGGGAGCGGTCGGGATGGATTCAGTAGATCATGGATGAGCGTCGCGCGATGGTAGCGATGAGGAGATTGGGAGGCGCAACGACGAAGATGAAGACACGCAACCAACAAGGATGAGGATGTTCTATAACAACGGCGGAGATGAGAAGCAACACGGATAAAGAACGCGCGACGCGCGCGGATGAAAGGAGCGCGGCGCGGCGCGGCGCGGCGCGGAGCGGAGCGCGACGCGGAGCGCGACGCGGATAAACAATAGTTGGATGAGCCTGAGGATAAGTTGTCCAGCCGGCCGATACGTTTGCAACAGTTTATGAATTGAGGTCTTAAGGCGGTCCGGGTGTCCAGGGTGGGGCACCACATCTCTCCCCAACTTACAGACTGTCCCTAGTCTGCTCTCGAGTTTGATGCCATAGAAAGAAAGAAAGGAAAGACAGATGATTGAAACCAAAGAATGGCCATTTTGATCTTGAGAGTGGTTGAAGAGTTGAGGAAAATATCTTGATTCTTCCCAAATGAACCCTAGAAGCGGCAGGAATAGAACAAGGAGGGCGTCCCAGGTGCTCACATATGTGGCATACAGTAGAGTTTTACAACAAAAACGCAGCAAATGACCCCGGTGGTGCACAATTGGGAGGACTTACTTCTGAGATAAGTTGCCCCCACAACAATGGAACTTCTTGACTTGATCAGCAGAGAACCTTCTGGCCAACCGAGTACCATCCAGCTCCTCCAAAACATAAGATTCACCTCTAACTTGATGAACCACTCGATAAGGGCCATTCCAACGATTAGAGAAAAGCTTGCCCCACTGGGTTTCCAAAGATCGATTATAAACTAAAACTAGGTCACCAGGGTTCAAGGGCTCCCTGATTCGATTAGAGTGCTTGTTCTCCCAATACTGGACGGATTTTGCTCTGGCCTCCATCATCGTTTGATAAGCTTCATCACGAACGTCTTCACTTCGCTCCAGTTGCTTGGATCTAGCAACTAACAGATCAGTGGTTGAGGACACCTCTTCCCAAGAGATACCCAAGAAAGATTCCATTTCCAGATCCAAAGGAAGGACTGCTCTTTGACCAAAGATGATTTCGTAAGGTGAGTAGCCAGTAGTCCTTTTGGTTGAGATTTGATCAGAAAAGAGAACAAGAGGAAGGAATTTGCGACAATTCTTGCCACTTTCACCAGCCAGTTTAACAAGTGCAGCCTTCAAAGGGGCATGGCCTCGTTCCACCATGCCTTGGCCTTCAGGATAATAAGGAGTAGTAACTCTATGTTGTCCAGGAAGGGATCGGATCATTTCAGCAAGCTTGCCCCCAAATTCAGAGCCACCATCAGTAGAGTAAGATCGAGCCAGGCCATAACGCATTGTCCAGGTCTCGTAGAGGAAAGCTGCCACTGATTCAGAGCTAAGGTTCTTAAGAAATTTCGCTTCAACCCATCCGGAAAAATCATCCCTAGCCACAATGAGGTACTTAGCACCACCTGCCTTAATATGAACCACATCCATAGCAATCCTTCCAAAGACAGTGGACTCCCCAGTAGGATAACGAATTTCGGCTGGGCGCCTAAGATCACGTTTTTGGCAAACTTCACAACTCTTGCACCATTGGGAGACAGATTTCTTCAAAGATGGCCACCAGAATCGTTCGGATAATCGTCGATAAGTTTCAGTTTCCCCACGATGACCAAGGCCTTCATGGAGACTTTCAAGGATGGAATCTTGTTTAGAGGGAATAGTAACGACAATAAGAGCACAAGGATTGCCCCTCTTCATAAGTCTAGAGCCTTGAACAAAAAAGTTAGAAGACTTTCGTTTGAGAGATCGAAATTCCTTAGCAGATAGATCAGGAGGTTTTTGAAGAGTTGAAAGGTACTGCTCTAATTTAAACCAGAAGCCTTGTTGAAAGCCAGAATAATTTTGTGAAGGAAAAGAGAAAATAGGTCAAATTAAAGGTTCCTCTTCATTGAAATTGGTTCCAACATCAGATTCGTTGTCCCCAAGAGGTCGTCGAGATAAACCGTCAGGCATGGTGAAAGATTTTCCAGGCCTGTGAACAATATCAAAAGAGAAAAGCTGGATAAAGGCCACCCAACGAGTCATAGGAGCATTGGGAAGACTGGGAGCGTTGATCATTTCAATGATGGATCGGGCATCAACTTGCAATTCGAAATGTTGGCCCCAGAGAACGGTTTGAAGTTTCTTCATCATTCGAGCCACACCACAGAGTTCCTGTTTGGGCTGGGAGTATCTGGATTCTACATCTGAAAACAACAAAGATTCATAAAGAACAGGACGGTCCCAACCATTTTCATCTTCCTGAGTAAGGACGGCCCCAACAGATTGATAACTAGAATCGACAGCCAGCTTGATCTTGCCAGCTCCAGGTCCGTAAGAGATCTTTTTCAAAACTATGTCTTCACCAACTATACTTTTGAGTAGCTGGAAAGCACATTCACAATCTTGGGTCCAAATCCATTCAGCATCTTTTCTGGTTAGACGACGCAAGGGTGCACAGATTTTGGATAAAGATGGGATAAAGATTCTAACATAAGTGACAACACCTAGAAAGCCCCTAACTTCAGTTGGATTGATTGGGGTAGGCCAAGAGATGATCTTGTTGACTTTGGCTGGTGCCATCCTTATTCCTTCCTTGCAGACCACATGACCAACAATTTCCAGAGCAGGGACACAAGCCGCCAGTTTGGATCCAGAGACAGTAAGGCCAGATTCCTCGATTCAAAACAGAATCCTCTCCAAGGTAGTAGCATATTCCCAGATAAAACGACGAACTCCTGAATGCCAAGGTAAGAGCTCATTATCATAGTCAGATACTGGACCTTTAATTCCGCCATCGTCAATAAAGATACCAGCATGATCAGGGATTTCATCCTGGAGGATCCACATCATCTGAGCCTGATAGACTGCAACCGAGTTGGTGGCTCCTTGAGGCAATCGAGTAAGTTGAAATCGACCAAGAGGAGTGTCGAAAGTAGTGAGAGGACGAGAAATAGGATGTAAGGATCGTTCGTCATAGCCACCCATAATATCCCCTAGACCATAGCAAGCTCTTCCCGCAAAGGATTCAACAAATTCTTCAGTAGCAGGAGGGATACCAGAGTCTTTAATAGTAACTTTATTAAGAGGTTGAAGATCATGAACTATTCTAAGTTTACCATTACTCTTGAGGACACAGAAGACGGGGCTGGAGTAACTAGAAGTTGACTGTTCATACAGGCCAGTTCGAACTCGTTCCCGGACCAACTTGATGAATTCGTCAACTTTAGCAGCAGGGATAGGGATCTTTTTCTTTTGCCAAGGATCATGTTCAACTACAGGGATGATATAAGGGAGGCCATAGGATTCCCGCAAGAGACCTCTCTCTTCTTCACAGAAAGCAATAGATTTTTCTCTTAGAGATAAGACATTTTTGATTAAATTTAACTCATCAGGAAGAAGCCATCCATCTGGACCAAAGTTGACCACCTTCAGACGTTCTTCAGTGACCCGTCCATTAGGTACAAAGGGACCAGTAAGAGATTGAGGAAGACCACAGTAAGGATCGCGAGATAGAGGAGGACGCATAAGGGGGGGATTGAGGTTGAGAGGCATAGGCTGGTTGACTGGTTGGACCTTCTTAGCAACTGGTTTATACTTAGTGGCAAAAGAGAGAGTTTCTTGTTTCCTCCACGAGTTGACCAGAGAGACTTGATTACGAAAGCTGAGTCCAAGTTCCAACATCTTCCAAGTCCGATGTTCTGCAATATCCTTGAAGGGTGCCTTTTCCATAAAAGGAGAACCAGGAGATAATACGTTGCTCACATGTGTGGCACAAGGTAGGGTTTTGAAAATGACGGTAAAAGATTGCCCTGGCAGTGCACAATTGGGAGGACTTACTTGTACCCCAAATTGCCTCCACTGCAGCCCATATTCCTTCATACAAAAATCACCAAAAACGGAATTGCAATTAGGATCTAGTTTAGTCTCATTGCGGAGATTCGAACCGGAACTGAGAGAAGTTTGATCAGGAAAAGTAGAAGGGAAAGAAGACACAACAGATCCAGAGAGAGAAGGAGATGGAGGAGAAATATTTTTGGATTTTTCTATTTTGACATGTTTTTGTTTTTTAATATTCTTGAGCTCAGAAGAGGATGATGAAAGGAATGAAAAATAAGCCTGAGGGAGGTGAGTTGACCCTTGAGTTGCAGTCCGAGGCTGAAAAGAACTACAATCATTAGTAGGGTCAACTATTCCCCTAAAAAATGAGAGGAACTAGAGTTATCCTTCTGCTTCCCCTTAAAAGATGATTTGGGAGAATAACCAGGAAAATCTCTTTCCCAACGACCAGAATCCAAAGAGCAAAGAGGAACTTCAATTTTTCTGCCATCAGCATCAAGGAGAAGAATTCTCTCCCCAACTTGATCAGAAAACATCAGGGTTGCACCAAAGTCCATTAAGAAGGGTCGTCCCAAGATCATAGGACTGTCCAAACGAGTAATCCAAAAATGGCAGGTTCCAACGATATTTCGACCAATCCTGACTGGTACATCTTCAGCAATACCAACCAGTTCACAAGCTTGATTTCCTATCCCATATACTGCAGAGTTGAAGCTGACCCTAGGACTAAGTTTGAGCTTGCAGGCCATAGCATCCGAGATTAAGTTAAGCTGAGATCCAGAATCCACAAGAGGAGAAACAGTTTTAGCTGAGTCACCAAGATAACAAGGAAGAAAGCCAAGGGGACAGGAATAAAGATTGGATTCTATAGAAGGACTGGTTCCACCAGAGTCCTCCATTAAAGTGCCAGAGGAGACTTTGAGTTCTTCAGGGCCAATTTCCACACGTCAACGAGAGACCCATTTCTTCATTCCTTCAGCAACAGATGGAGAGATTGATAGGAGTTCAGCCACAGATAGATCAGGAATTTTGAGATCAGAAATTTTCTTTAATACTCCCTCCACAGCATTAGGGTGATCCTTGGAGATGCCTCTTTCAAATCAAACTTTTGGCTGGGTGGGGGGAGGAAGTTCAGGTGACGCAGAATCTAAGATTGGATTAGAAGGTTGAGGTGAGGGAGAAGGATCAGGGTGATCTGGGAACCTTTCCATGAGTGGTTCCTTTTCCACCTCCATGTCTTCTACATCAGAGGAAGGAGGCTCAAGTGTTGATCGATGTTTAACGGGTTTTCGAAGGATTGAAGTTGGCAAGGAAGGAGCCTTATGAGGTTTAGGTTCCTCATGTCGTTTCCTGGCTGGATCGGATTGATAAGTAGTCCCAGCAAGACTAGAGGAAGAAATGGCTGGAGGATACCAAGGTTGGAGGGTACCACAGGATGATCGAAATTCAAAGGAAGCAAGAGATGCTTTCACAGGAGGTGATGGCTGGTAAGAGGCCACCACATGTCGAATAGGACGAGACGAGTCAAAAGGGATTAGGGCACCATTAGGGAGGAAGTAATTGTTTCCCCTCTGCTCTACCAACTTTTCTTTTAAGTCCTTCTGAAGTTCTTGACATCGTCCGGTTCCATGGCCTTCCCTATGACAGTAGTAACAGACCAGAGTTGATTTGGGGACAGAAGAAGGAGTTTTAGGAGTAGCTAGCGAAGAAATCTTTTGATCTATTTTGTTCTCGAAGGCTCTAAGTAACTTGGTGATTTCATCTATAGTAGTAGGTTCTCGATTGGGATTAGGATCTGCTTTAGGCCTACGATCTGCCTCCATTTTCATCATAATATCGTTCGACTCTTTAAAAGAAGGAGCATGGACTGGTTCAGTAGTTCTAGGCTTTTCAAAGGTAAGAGCAGTTTGACCTTTCATGACTTTATCCACAGTACTCCTAAGGGTAAGAAAAACAGGGAGCTTGAATCGATTATCCCTGGTAGTAATCATGGATCCAGATTTGACCAGTTCTTCTTTAATCCTTTCCTGCACAGCCGACGAAAAAGATTGGAAGAACTTTGCTCGAATTTCGTCCACTGTGTCAATGTGATCGTTTCGGATAAGATAGTTTTGAATAGGATCCCAAGACTTCCTAAAGATCTGATAGTCAGAGGCTGAAGAAATACCACCATTTGAGATCCACTGAGAAACAAGAGCATCCAAATCCTGCAGAGTAAACCTAGCCACATCTATTTTACCCCAGTATGCCAACATAGCCTCCCTGAGAAGCGTCCAGTTGTGGGATTTGAATCCCTCGAAAGACTCGATTACCTCCATAACTTCATCAGAGGAGATAAAGAATCGTAACTGATAAGCCATATCGAATTCACTAGCTCCATCCACTTCAGCAGCCATTTTGTAGGAGTCCAAGAATCGCTCGACATTTGTACCGTTGAAGCCTAAGTTCTTGTTCTGGGGTTTGATCTTTACCATCTTAGGTCGAACAGAGGTAGTTGGAGTAGCGGGAGATGCCATATCGAATAACAGAGTTCCTAGGGGATCCAAAGAACAGATTTCCAAAGTGGCTCACGAGTGTGGCAAGAGTAGGGTTTCGCCAAAAAACGACAAGTATCTTGCCCGAGCGGTGCACAAATTGGGAGGACTTACTTCTAGACCAAGCTGCCTCCACGGATCGGAAAAAAGAACAAACAGAAAAAGAAAGAGAAATTCGATAGGATTTCGGAGTTGATTCTTCAAGTCTTGGGACTGTAAATCCCAAGGTTGCTGGTTCGATCCCGGCCCGGGGGACCAAATGTAAGACTCCAAACGGTGCTAAGCCGTGGCAGTTCTGTGGAGGGGAAAGGTGCTGTTTAGGCTGCCCTCCTAGGAGTTACAATAATATTTTAATGTAACCGGAATCAAGGTCCAGAACCTTATGGATGAGAAATCAAACTAAGGGAAGAGGATAAGAGTTGTCGGTAGCAATGGAAACAACACTATCTGAGACAAGATGGCGCAGGGAAAGACTTGAACAAATAAGTCAAAGTTTGTTCAGAGTTCAATAGAACAAGGCAATTGTAAATAACAACGCCCACAAGCTAATAACTCTGGTTGTCAGCAGCTAATTAGGAAAGATCAACTCAATCCCAACCAACCTCCAGGTTCTCAATGAACCTGCCCAACTCTCCGCAATCAAGCGCTTGAAGGGTACCAGATAACTGTGGGAGGCTGAACAAAACAAAAGCAATTTGTTTAAGAAGCTCTAGAAGCAAATCAATAACGAATTTGAGCAAGAATATCCCAACACTTCTCAAGGAACTCAAGAATAGCGTGGCAAAATTCAACTTCAAAGAAGAAGGGAGGTATAACACTCCAGGTTTTAAGCTTAATAAAACCTCTTCAATCAAATGTGATTGGCTCCAGAAAGATGATCAAGGGAGATCAAGACCAGTATGGTCGGAAAAAGGGATCAGAGTGGTATAACACACTCAAGAATTCAGGCAGACAGGAATTCTTCTTCAACCAGCAAGGCTTATTGGTTGGTGATAAGGATCAAGGTCACAAAGGACAGAGTTTTTGAGTATGGAGGCTCAAAGGATCAAGGGGCAAATCATAGATATACCCAGATAATTTGCTCAGATAAGTGGGGAAGGATGCCCACGGATAAATTGCTTATGATGATGGGATGATCTGAGGTACTAGGATGATGGAATATCCTCGAAAAAGCAGGGGAGAGCCCCTCCTTATATGGGCAGGAGGCCCTGTTAGACTATATACAACAGATTCTACAAATAGAGCGGAAACGGGAAGGCAACCATGTGGTCACTCGCGTTGGTCAAGGATCTGCCAAATGCTTGCGGGAGCGGTCGGGATGGATTCAGTAGATCATGGATGAGCGTCGCGCGATGGTAGCGATGAGGAGATTGGGAGGCGCAACGACGAAGATGAAGACACGCAACCAACAAGGATGAGGACGTTCTATAACAACGGCGGAGATGAGAAGCAACACAGATAAAGAACGCGCGACGCGCGCGGATGAAAGGAGCGCGGCGCGGCGCGGCGCGGCGCGGAGCGGAGCGCGACGCGGATAATGGAAGCGCAGCGCGGCGCGGCCGCGGCGCGGCGCGGAGCGGAGCGCGACGCGGAGCGCGACGCGGATAAACAATAGTTGGATGAGCCTGAGGATAAGTTGTCCAGCCGGCCGATATGTTTGCAACAGTTTATGAATTGAGGTCTTAAGGCGGTCCGGGTGTCCAGGGTGGGGCACCACAGTGTTCCACATACCTACCACACTTTCTTTTTGTTTGCGTATGAACTTGAAGTTTGATGGGGTGATGGATCTAGAGATGACCAAACAGACCGCAAGGTTGTTGCATGACCATGTTTCTTGATCTGGTTTTTGTTGAGTGTTGCTGATCAGATATCCAACGCCTGATGCTCAAAAGTGTATTCTGAGTATCATGGCCCAATCTAGATAGTTTGATTTGGATCCTGGGGCGCTGAGAGGGATGATCAAGGGGTTTTTTAGAACTTGGTGGGAGGTCTTTGCTTCTTCCATGATTGATGTGTTTAACATCACAGGTGTGACGGATCCTATAAGTTGGATGGGTGCGCTTATTTAATTGCTTGCAATTCTGGGCTCATAACCTGTTGAGATTCACCTGAGGATACGCAGACTGAGGATACGCAGATTGGGAGTCAGAGTGAAGCATTGGATAGATTTCATATGAGAGGTGAATTGAGGGGAGAACAAATGAAATATTTGATGAGAATGAAAGAAACAGAAAAGTAAGAGAGACATTTACTCACCTGAGGATACACAGATTGGGAGTCAGAGTGAAGGATGAGGAAAGAGACCTTCAATCTGACTTGACTATCTGTCCTCAGGTGGTGGACACACGATTGAGACTTGTGGCATGTAATTGTGCGCTCCTGTGATTTGTGAGAGGAAGATGAATGGGCGGGCGCATATGACAGGTGAATGTGAGAGAGAAAAGATGGGACGTAAGAAGAAAATGTAATGGAAAGATGATAAAAATTAGAAAGAAAAGATGAGAAATGACTAGATGAAAGGGGAATACAGGAGAGATTGAAGAAAGAAGGTACAGTATTCCAACAAAACAAGCGCCTCTCAATTGGTACAGGACCCTTAGTGACTGGATCAAGAGTGTTGGCTTTGTTGAGAGCAACTGTGATCCCTGTCTTTATCATCATGAGGATGGATTTACATCACTGTTCTTTCATGTCAACCATTTATTTGTGGTGGGAGAGGTAAATAAATTTAAGACTCTTTTTTGAACAAATTCAAAGATTTTTCATCTCACAAAGTGGAAAACTTCCTTGGAATGAAGGTTGAAAAAGACAAGAACTCAATCAGTCTGTCTTTACCAAATCACATTCTCAAGGGTCTCAAGGAATTGGATCTGCCAAATGAAAAACCCCTCTCAGACCCTTGCTCCACTGGTTCTTACCTACTGCCGGCAAATGAAGACAATATTGAACAATTCAACCAACTAAAAATCAACTATTGTTCACCAATTGGATGGCTAAACTTCATTTCAACTCTGGCCAGACCTGACATCAGCTATGCTGTTTCAAACTTGGCAAGGTTCTCAGAAAAACCGGGAATTGTCCATTGGAATGAAGTAATCCGAGTTTGGTGCTACTTGCTTAAGACTATGAACCACAAGCTTGTCTTCAAATTGAAGAACAACTCCAACCGCCTAATCATTTACAGCAATGCCACATGTGGGGATGATCCTGATAGTCGTCTCTCTCAAACCAGCTTTATCACTCTATTAAAAGGGTGTCCTCTCTATTGGACAAGCCGGCATAAAAGATGTATAGCTCACTCCTCTACGTAGTCTGAGTGCAATGCACTTTCAGCCAGTCATCTCAAAGCAAGATGGCTAAACCACCTCATCTCCAAAGTATGGCAATCAAAGTTTGATCCTCCTCTGCACCTAATCCATAACAAGGGACTGAAAAAAAAATTAAAAAATTTGGAACTAAGTCACATGCAAAATACATTTAGATCAAGATGAAAAGCTTACAAAATGACTGGAACTCCAAACTGATTCAAATCAAACTTGTCTCCTCTCAAGATATGCTGGCCAATCCCCTGACCAAGGCAGCGAGTGCCATGGCGGTCTCAAAACTGGCTAATTATGTTGGCTCTTAACTCTCAGTCACTGATGATGAGTTGAGCCGGCGTGTTGATTATCTTTCTATCTGTCTTTTTATCTTAAAGCCTGTTTTTCTGTTTGATCATTCTTCTTATTCTTCCTCTTATGCTTTGTTACTTCATCAGAGAACTGCTTGTCTTCTCTATCCTCCCCAGTAGTTACAGTAGAGCATCTATAGTTGTAGTCTCTAGTCACACCATGTCTTATCAAACATGTTGCGGGGCTATCACAGACCCAATCTGGGTCTTTGAAGCCTGCTCAGTCAACCTCAAGCTGGCACCCACCAAAATGAAAAATTCCTTATCAAGAGAGATCCAATCAAGACTTCAAGACAGCCCTCTTGGTTAATTTGAAAGCCTAGCAACCTCACTTGTGGAACAAACATAGGTTGCAATAAACCATGCAACTCATCCTCAGTATTGACACACGTCTATTTTTGTAAGCCAGAACAAACGTGCTGGAGTAGTTGGATCAATCAGAAGTTTTCTCTTTGTCTTTCTCAGCTATTTAGCTGATTGTTCAGCTATTTAGCTGATTGTGCACTTGATTCAGCTATTTAGCTGATTGTGCACTTGATTCTACTTAGTCTGTTTAGAGGCCATAATCTGGCCTGTAGAATTGTGTTTGCCTGTTGGTATCTCTCTCTCATCATTTGTTAAATCTCCTAGAATGTTGGATAAATTTCTAACTTTTTTAGTCTTACCTTCACTTTAATTCTTATCTTGAAATGTCAGCTTGGTCCAGGTTTTTCAAACCATTAAATTCTTTTCATTTTCCTTAGCTTTTTAATTTATGGGGAGTGGTAGACCTGTGGAATAAATGGAGAAAAAAGCTCAAATACCTCAATTTTAAACTAATTCTTTTGCAAAATTGAATCAATCTAAAGAAATATTATTTCTTTTTACAACGTTGTTAAATATCATTTTCAAAAACCCAATAAAAAATAAAATTCTTCATTTTTATAAACATATTTTTTCCTAGAGTAGACCTTGCCACTATCTAAGTACCTGCTGGTGTTACTGGTCCTAAAATTTCATAGCCATTTTAATATGTGTGGAATAATCAATAGCAGGAAATGTTAAATTCTTTTGCGTTTTTGCAGACTAAAGCATTTTGAAAATACCTTCTTTCTTTAAAAAAATGCCAAAAATCAATTCAGGAAAGACAAATTGGCCTTCAGAGACCTTATAATGGTACATGTTCTTGATGAGTTGTCAATTGGAATTTTTTTAAGAATTTCCAGCAGAAATGATTTCAAATAAATATCATCATGGTCAATATTGGGAGCATTTTATATTCCACCAGATTTAAAATGAATGTGAGGCAAGGAATCAAAAGGAGCTGTTTGGCTGCCAAATTTCAATTAGGAAAAGGATGGGATGCTGTTTTCTTTCATGATTTGGTGATTGGATTTAAACATAATCATGGACAAATTTTGAAACATTCCACTGAACATCCAGGCCAGCTGATCTAATTTCTGATTGAGTTCATTGAATTCTTGAAGAGAATATTGGAAAGCTGCTTGTTTAACATATTGACCCAACAATTCACAAGAGTACATCAATGCTTTCAATACAGTTTCCCACTTGTGTAAACCCAATTTTCTGGACGGGCTAACACATTTGAGAAACCTTTTGGATTGGTGAAGGTGGTTGGTTAGAAAGTTGATTTCTTGCTTTTCTTGCTCTGTGATTTAATCAAATCAAACCAATTCAATGATGGCTACAATTTATCCCCAGTCAAACTGATCTAGAACAAACCCCTTTCCATTTTCAAAGAGGTAGAAATTATTGAACAGAGATTGAGCTTTCTGGAGCTAAAAATTTGTTTGAATGCAAGGATACTTCTTTTTTCATTGTGGATAACTGTTTATAGATGTACTGGGGTTAGAGATAGGGTAGACAAGGTTATTTTATTTCCATTTAGGAATTTAACACTATAAATTTTGAGGGAAACTTTGTAGACCCTATTCTGTAACCTCTGGTTTCTCCAGTTGGCAAGCTTTTACTTGTTCTTATTCATTTTCACCTAACTTTCATCCATTTTAAACTAAGTCCTGCAAGCCCTTTGGGTGAGTGGATCAAAAATGGAATTTAAAATATATTTTGATTAATTAAAAAAATTCAAACAAGCGTTCACCAAAAAGGAGGTCTATCAGAATGGAAAATAAAAAAAAATTTCAGTCATGTTATGATAAAAACTTCATGAAACAAAAAAATTAAAACATATAAACCTTGAGAACTTAATACCAAAGAAAAGAAATTCAGATTATTTTCAATCAATTTTTCCAGGTGCAAACTCCCATAAAGCAGGGAAGTTCCACAATTTTGAGCTGGCAGAACCCAAATGTCATCCAGGGGCATTCCCCCCATAATATATTGCAATTTTTTAATGATTACTAATAAAGTGAAAATAAATTTCTAATAAAATTTGCTACTGATTAGAAAATTTATTTCCTGATTAATAGAAAAATTGATGTTCTATTTCTTAGCAATGAATTTTCCAACCAATAGCAAAACCAATTTTCTAATTGATTTGCTACTTCCTATTTATATAAAAACAATTTTTCTGTTAATTAGCAATTAAATTTTCCATCAATTAGTAAATAAATTTCCTAATTGAAAGCAAAATCAATTTTCTATTTATTAGAAAATCAACCACTAATTCTTTTCTGATGAATGGGGAAGAGGAGATGGGGGAAGGAGAAGGTAATAGAGGCAGGGGGGCTACATGGGGGGGTCCAAGGAGGGTTGAGTGAAAAAAGGAGTAGCCTTGTGCTGGAGATTAAGTGGGGATGTGTCAGGAATGGTAATAAAGGAGCGAATGAAGGGGGGGGGTCACCTGGAGGGTTTTGGTGGCTGGTTTTTCTCAGGAAAAGATGGGAAGAAGAGGTTGTTACCCTTAGGAGTTGGATGGTGGTGAGGGGGTGATGGCTGTGGTTGGTGATTATGTGGAAGGAGCTGGATTAAAATTAGTGCAAGAAAGGACGTAGCTTGCAGGGTTTACCAGTGATCAAGGGAATTTGATTAACTAAAAATTTCAAATTCCAGCCAAGAATAAATTTGTGTAGGATTCTTGGGTTTAGATACATCCAAAGCTGAATCCCCAAAAACAAAATACAAAAAATACAAAAAAAGAACTTGCAGGAAATAAAGATTCAAATGGAGAAATAGTGAGAGGTAGAATATTCTCCATCATTAAAAAAGCTAAATAATTAGATGAGGATATAATTGCTTGAGGTGTATCAGGGATTTCATCTTCAATGAATTCATCCATTCATCTTTGATTTCAGAAAAAAAGCTATGGGGAATGACACAGCAGAAAAAAAAGTTGATAAGTATCTTCATTTCTTTGGAATTTTGGAGCTGGCTTTGAATTTTTTGCAAGATGGCCCAACTTACCTTCAGAAATACTATGGCATTCTCAATCCAAACTTGTGATTGAGAAAGATGATAGTTGGAATCTATTTTGCTTTTACCATTGGAAAAAAATTCTGGTATGCTGGAACCATGTATTTTTCACTAGAATAAGCTAAATATTCCAGAAGATATTGAGCTGCATAAAAATAGTTATGTTCTTATTGTGCAATAAACATCTAATTAAAAAATATGAATTATTCAAGAACCTTGGAAGGCAAGCATTGAAATAAATAAACTTATTTTTTTTATCAAAAAATTGTTGAACAGAAACAGATTTTCTAATTGGATGAAGGAAAAATTTTTTTCATTGTCTCATAAAACACATTTCAGAATTAAAGAACGGATTTCCTTTTACTCTAATCAAAGTATTGGCTTGCATTAAGCTTGGTTTTTTGACTCAAGGGGATGGAAGTCCAATCAAAAAAACTAATACAACCTGTAAACCCTTCATTCTCCATGAAATTAGAAATCTACTTCTTTCCTCCCTTTGTTTTCCAAAAAAGGACTGGGAGAAAGGATCCTAGGATAGAAATCATAACCCTTTTGGTGTATGAGCAATTTGTTTCATATCAGATGGAGAATATATTTTATAATCAATGAATAGCTGATTTTATTCCTTTTATCCCAACCTAAAGGGAGAAAATTCCAGTTGGATAGCTGTATCATATAGAGGATTCCAAGAGTTATTCTGAAATATGTGGTGATATTCAATCATGTCCATTTTTGAGTTGTGTACCCCTGTAAAAAGTGTTTTTGAGGTTTGTTTGGGGTCATAGGGCCCCCAGGTGTTGTTCCAATATTTTTGGGACAACCTGGACCACATTTGGATTTCATCAACCCAAATTTGGGATCAGCACATACTATTTGGAATGGTTGGACCACATCTGGCAATCCCCAAGTGAAACTAAAGTGAATCTAAATTGAAATAAAGTGAAATTAAAGTGAAAATAAAGTGAAAATTAGTACAAATGTCCCACTAAACTTGATCTTTCTCAACTCAAAAGTGAGCAAAATTGGTAGTTGTTCATTTGAAAGTTGGATTGAATACTGAAATACTGTGCATTTTTATTGCATTATGGGAAAATTTGCAAGCCCTCATTTTTTAACATGGCTGCATTGAAGGACTAAATTCATAGTGCCATGAACAAAGCTGCAGAAAAAAAGGATTTGGGTAATGAATAATTTGAAGCCCCAATTGCATCCTCATCTAGGGTGGAAATTGAGGAACATAATTTTTCACAAATTGACATGACCTCTGGTGGTGAGTAACATTTCATGTTACTCTTTCCTTGTTTAATTTGATGGGAACTGAAGTATGAATATTTAACTATGACTATGTAACTATGAAAGATCCAATTCACCCACCTCCTGTGGGAGTTTTTCCTACTAGGTAAAAGGCACAAAACTCTTTTCAAAAATTGGCAATGAAGAGTGTTCATACTCTAAACTTTTTCAACTCAAAGGATTATAAATATGTGGATTTAGCCTGTGATGGACATGGTTTTTACTCTAAGCAATTGCTCACCAAAACGTCAAAGAAAACTCACACAATGAAGGTTGGGTGCAGGTTTTTAATCTGTCCAAGTTTCATGAAGGCAGACCCCTTGTGGCAAATCTCCTACAGAAATGATCAACATAACCATCAACCATCTCCACACCCCTCAGTGGATCCTCACCTGAGAAGAATCTCTGGGATGGCCTTAGTGAATTTAGAAGAAGGCATGAATGATGGGCTCAATACAATTCAAATCAAAAGAAAATTGATCAAGATTGATGGCAGTGGGTATTTTCATGACCAAAAAGTCTATAACACTAAGCAAAAGGTAGTTCTAGCCAAACTCAAGGGAAAAAGTGTTATTGAGGTCCTCTTTGAACAACTTGGTGATTCAGGGGGGGTTCATCAAGCAAAATTCAAAGGAGAGGGTCACTTGGAGGCCCTATTATTAGATAATCCCAATTCCTCAAAGCTTTGCAAGAAATTACATCATATTTCTTTGTTGGATTGTACTTACAAAAGAAATAGGTAAAAAATCCTCCTCTTGCATTTCCCAGGAATTAAAGCCAACCAAAAAAAATTTGCAAAAGCTCTTTTTTTATAACAAGAGAAATGTTTGGGTTTTACAGTTGGTCTTTAAATGCACTAAAAAATCTGGCTTATGATCCTGAAAGACTTCACAAAGTCTTTGTGAAGGACCGTGAAAAAGCCTTGATTTGTGCTATAGAACAAAGTTTCCTCAAGGCTAAAAGAAAGTGTTGTCAATGGCACTTTTCTAAAAACATACAAGCAACCTGTAAAGTGCGCTTTAATAATGACATTGAAGGGTGGAAAAGTTTTATGTCTCTGTGGGCTAAGTATGGGGCCTCAAAAACCAAGGAGGAGGCAGAGGTCAATGATGCAGAACTTAGAGGAAGTTCAAAATCACTGCCTCTACTGTTAATCTTCCTATTTTTGGGTTTCTTACATTATGACTTGTATAAAGTGTTTCTTGGCAGACTGTGAGGATGTGCTCAAGAAAATGGATCATAACAATTTCTGTATCAAAGAGAAATTTTTAATGGCTTGGACTTGAAGAAACCCTGAATTTGGAAATAAAAACAAATCTTTGGTTGAAGGGGCCCATGCTAATCTCAAAAATTCCTTGCAAATTCTATGGGAAAAATGTTGGATGTTTGGCAAAACCTACAGGGAACAGTTTCAAATCAAATTAAATTGGTTCAGGCTGCAATTTACACCTCTTGAATTAAGATAGGAATGTTTCTTCCCACTGAAATTTTACCTTTTGAATACAAGTTTTCTTTAGAGAAAATTAAAGTTTTTGTGGAAAAATCTGAGAAACTAAAGTGGAACCATGATGGGGAAGTGTGAACCAAGTCATACTGAAAGGCTATGGGTTTTCCCTCTTCCCACAAAATAGGTGATCTACTAACATTTCAAGGTTCTGTTCTGCCTGAGGATGTTCATCCTCAGTGGACGTTGTATTATGAACCTTGCAGCTCTAGCTCTGTAGGTTGGTTTAAGTTGGATTGTTCAAACCACTTTGTGATTAATGCTTTTTGATAAATGATTTTTGAATGATGATTCCTTCTATACTAATATTTGGTCCTTTTGAATTTTGAATTTTTGATGTTGATTAAATGCTTAGCAATTCTCTGTTACATGAGAAGCTCAATGCAATGACCTTGGGATACCCTGTAGAAGATTGTGGCAGGATGTTGAAGCACTAGATTATGGAGACTGCCAATTATTGATCAATGCCAAGACTTGATCCTAAGGTCTTGCAATCAAGCAGAGGACATCAAAAACTGACAGATACCCACAGAGATCCTTCTTTATTTGAAAACTTTGAGAACCTACTTAAGTGGGAAAATAGAATTAGAGGGGAACCAAACAAGAATAGAAAAAACATTGCACGTCTTTTCTTTTGGGAAATGTTCATTTTTTTGGTTTAATGAACTGATGATGATATGATGTTAATTTTTATTCAAAGTCTGCAGGATCAGAATCTGAATTTAATATTTCAGAGGAAGGTACTGAAAGTGAAATAGCTTCATTTTGTTTGGGTTTGGAATTCTCTTCAGAGGAAGAAAACATGCAGGAAGCATCAACCAGAAGCTCATCTTTGGTGAGTATTGATGTGATAAATTAATATTATTGGAATTTTGGCTGATTGGGTGTGGATTATAGGAACCCAAAGTGAAATACCTCAATCAAATACCTGAGAAATTGCATAAGATCTTTGGTGAGGTTTGGGATCCAATTGGCAATAGGAATTGCAGATTTAGAGTCATTGCTAAATTGCTTGGGTATGATGAACATGGTTGGTTTAAAGTGATCAAGGAAATGATTGAAACATTGGAGAAATATAAAGTATGCTACATTCAGATGCTTGGTGGTGCAAAACAGGTAGAAAATATTAAAAAAATACTTGATATTGAAGGCATCAATGCAAATATTCCCTCTTCAAAATTGCTGGCTAAGTCAGATATGGGTCAAATAATAGCAGACACATATTCCAGACCTATATGTTTCATTTCATTGGAGTCATGTTGTTCTTATGATCCAATGAAAAAAGGTGTTAAAGATAAATCAGACCCTATTTATATTTCCTTTGTCAAAAATAAACACTGGTTTCTATTATTACTTGAGGGAGAAATGATTCCAATCCCACCCATGGTAGCAAAACCCTTTGCTTTCATTTCAAAGAAAGCTTCTGGTTGGTTTTGATCATCTTAAAGATCAACTGCATGTGTATGCTAGATTATAGACTTTATATTTCATCATTTGAGTTTGTTTTCTGATGCTGATCTTGTAATTCTATTAACACAAAGGGTTATCACATTTTGAACATCATTATGTTGAGTGTTTTGAGTTAACATCATTATGATGAGTGTTTTGAATGAGATTTTATTGGTAAGTCAGTTTAAATTGTGTTGGTATGATACCATCATAAGGTGTATTTTTACTTCTTGTGATGAGATCAGCTTAACACAAGTTGATTGTTTTTTTTCTGGTGTTTTTACTTTAGGGCTTGATAAGTTGAACTTGTATTTTTTGGCACTTGTACTTTAGGGCTAGTCAAGTTGAACTTTTATTTTTTGGCACTTATACTTTAGGGCTGCTCCATAGACTCTTTCATTGTTTATTTAATCTTTGGTTTTTTGGTTGTCTTTTACTTATTTTTATTTTATTTTATATTTTTTGGTTTTTTAACCAACAAATCAACAGTTTTTCATCTTTTGGTTGATTTCTGTTTTTTTTATTCAGTTTATTTCAGCTTTTTATTTATTTTTTTTTGGCCCACAACACTTGAAGCTGTGTGGCACGGAAGACAAACTACATTCCAGCCGTGTACAAGCCCACACAACTCAAATGTAGTCGGGTTTTGTGCCACACGGCCTGGGCTGTTGTGTGGGAGCTGCACGACAACACTCGAGTTGTACGGCGGCTACACAACTACAATCAAGCCGTGTAGCGTGCCACATGGCCCAAATGAGTCTTGTGCACGGCTCATTTGGGCCGTGAATTTATCATCACCCTTTTGATTTTTTAATAGCGGTTTTGGGTTGAAACCCAACATATTCAAAACAATGGCAGATTTGCTAACACTGATACGCCCTGACAAAACAATCCTCGACGGTCATCTGCTTGCGTAGACGCAGACTGGGCCAACCATCGCGACACCCAAAGATTTAGAACAGGGATGACGGCACTCATGGGGGAATCACGGGATATTGTGGGGATTGTACCGGCAGCAGACTGTTGCGCTCTCAACAGCGGAAGCAGAACACAAGGCGCCACGCGATCCAGGCAATATGGTCAACCAACCTGCTAAACTAAATCACACCAACCAAATCGCAAGTTATCGCAATTTGTACAGATAATAAGGGGGCGTATGACCTGGCAAGGGCCAGACTAAGCCCAAATAGCTTTAGTTGTAAACATATTGACATACAATTCCCCTTCATCCGCGTTCTCATCACGGAGCGGGCCATTGTCCTCACGCAGATACCATCAACCGCAAATTTAGCGGATTTCTTCACCAAGCCGTCAGCACCAATAACAACTAACAGCGCGATGATGCGGCTACAAGGCAAGCCACACACCGTTGTTCCTAGCAAGGAAGTGCCTTACAATCAAGTTTTTGTTGTGACATAAGGTCCCATAGCCTACTCGCGCGTGATCGGCTGCGTCACCGTCACCCACAGGTTGACAGGGATCTGGAGCAGGGTACTTATACCTGCTTCATATCCCATAGTAATCTAACCTTACCAATGTTCCATATCAAGTCCCAACAGGTTATGAGCCTGCGTTACCAGCTTCGCTGAAGATTTCCTCTTTTTGACGTACAATTCACAATTCCGAAAAAACCTTACTGCTATCGTTCCCCCCCCGTTTTTTTTCTCACTATTATCACAATGTCAACCACTCACTGCGCGGCTGTGAATAGGGTCTTTGCCTTTCTCAGTGACCTTGAAATATTCCTCAAGCTCAACAAACCGGACACAGCCTCAAGAAGCCATGAAAGTTGTTCTGAGCAATATTGAGGTAAATCCAGTCAGTTTAATTTTTGCCATGTTTGCCGATCTTGTCGGCAAGGGCCTACTGCTTGTTCTCTGGCTTGGAGGAAGTAACATCTCCAGCAGGCCCCCAGGAGTTGGATGGCAAATCCATCTGAGTTGCACCAGTGCAATGGCCAACCGCGCGATACCGATCATGCTCTAAATCAAAGCAATGCCGTTGACGGCCTCATTAATTACGGTGGTGAATCCAATCCCATAAATGAGTTTGGACCGACCGAGGATTGCGTGTCGGAATTCTCTGAGGAACGGGCCTTGTTGGTTGAGTTTATTTTGGAAAAGAATGTGGACCTGCCCCCCGGTGATCTTTTTCAACAGTCCGATCCTGTCTTTCCAGATCATTGGTCTGGAGGACCTGATCACCACCAACCTGATGCTCAGCCCCATCAATCACCACCTCCACTCCGGAATGTGTCTCCCAACTCCAGCAGTCTGCCAGCTTTGCCGCTCCCACCTTGTCTCCGACCAATGTCTCCCCACTCCGAAGAGCAAGAGTCACAACCTCTTCAACAGCCATACCCCTACTTGGATGAAGAGGAAGAACCACAACCCCCGAGACAGCCATACCTCTACTCGGATGACAAGCAAGAACCACTGCCCCCACACGGCCATACCTCTACTTGGATGATGAGGAAGAGTCTGCACCTCCCCTCAGGGCTTGGAGTCGCTACTCCAATGATCCCCCAGTATCACCTCCACCCCTGTCGCCCCTGTCTCCCTACCTGGACCACCTACCGGACCAAGCATACTCCCCTGAACACAGACAGACCTACCATGGATACAACGAGTACCCTAATACCTTTGGTGACCGAATTGAATCCTACAATGATGGGATGGACTATGGCGCTGCTGGAGGGTATGAACATGATGGTGGTGGGGGCTATGATTATGATGGTGGGGGTGGGTTTGATGATGGGGGAGGTGGATATCACTGTAGCAATAACTTTGGCGGCAACTTAGATTATGGCTACTACTAGTCACTTTGTTCCTTATCTTCTTCCTGCATTGCTTCTCCCGTTACCGGTATATGACCGACGGGGTGGGTTTGTTTTTCTTCTTGTAGGAGTGCCAGTGTCTTGCCGAAGGGGTGGGCGTTGTGACCTAAGGTCCCATAGCCTACTGATCGGCTGCGTCACCGTCACCCACAGGTTGACAGGGACCTGGAGCAGGGTCCTTATACCTGCTCCATATCCCATAGTAATCTAACCTTACCGATGTTCCATACCGAGTCACAACAGTTTTGAGTTACTTGAAGCGATTATAATCCTTAATTTGCTCCACGCTACACTATCCTCCACATCATCCACACATCGGGCAACGGAGAGCTTTTCAGAAAGAGGTACAAAGACGGATGGAAACACGCGAATAAAAATGAAAATGATCTGTAACAGGAATGACTTTGGAGCGAGAGTAACCGATTTGGGTTAGTTCAGCAATCCAAACCCTCGCAAGTCTGACAGACAACGATTAATTAAGGATAAATCAGACCATGGAGTGGCTTTTCAATAGAAAACCGATACCCACAACATATCAAGATCGTGGCGGGCGGATATGTGAGCAGTTTGGTCAGGGTTCCACCGTCGCGATTTTTCCTTGCCATGACATTGACCATCGTATTGACAAACCCTCAAGGCAGCCTACCCTGACAACGATAAACTGATTGGATGAGAAATACTAGAGCGTTATCGCCCAAGATGATTGATGGAACCGCTGGCCAGCTAGAATCAAGTAAGGCCTTCATCAGTATAAAACCCCCCGACCTCCGTGTGTTAGTTGTTGCAGGCACGATATCATTGCACTCGAACTCTACTTTCTGCACCGCACATATACCTTACTGTTAATTCTTGAAGTCATCAAGTCAGCATATCAACTGAAAAGCAAGCCACGATGGTCAACTTCATCAAAATTTTGGCACCACTAATTATGTCAACAGGCGGGCTATCAATCATGGCCCTTGCAGCTAGCCCTTACCACGATGCTTACACGAACATTGTTGCCTTTACCTGTGAACGTCCTGCTCCAAGAGGCAAGGCTGAAACACATTCAATGGCCGTTTGCGCTGATGAGAAGGGCAAACCACACAAACCCAGAACAATCAGCGGTAAGGGAACCATTATCCTTCTAGGCTTTCCTTTTCTTTCTTCTTACATCGCAATTAAAGAATTGGTCGCGGTCTCACTTCAACTGCGTGCGCTCCTCGTTTCCAACAAAATTTATTTACTCGAAAGTTGTGAAAGCAAACGCCGCTCATGATTCGCAAAATCCTTCAAAAACCGGATTTAATTGTCGTGGTAAGCAACACGATGCGCACAGATGTTGTTACCCCTCAATGACACTGGTGAGTTGGCTTCCTTCACCACATCAAATCTACTAGTTTCATGCATCATATCCTTTGCCTCACGAGAGGAAGGATGGAATTCACGAACTTGAAGTGAAATTGATGAATATATGTCCATTTCCCTCTGCTTGTTAAAATTTTAAACTGAAATACTAAAAACCGTTAACTCAAAAATCAATCATCAGGGAGATACCCCGAAGGATGAATTCAATCACAAGTGCGCCTACTTCACAAAGGCCTCAAAATAAATCAAAGAAGTGAAACACAGGTCATGGCTCCTTTTGTGGTGTCAACGTCTGCAAGGATTCAAGTCCACCACAATCATAAAAAACAACAAGAATCTGGAGCAGATTGCTCAGCTAGGATAACCTCACCAGTTTCATGAATTTCAATCCAACACACTGTTGCATTAGGGAGTACCAAACAGAAAAGCAGGACACAGCACATGAAAATATGAACAAATCACAATCTTTTGTGGTATATGGCTGTAAATTTTAAAAATAAATACTTTGATTTATATCTATAAAAACTTTCTTTCACAAATAAAGCATGAATCAAGTAAAGAAGACATCAATGGAGGCATAAGAGACAGCCTTATAGGTGGATGGAGCTAAAAGGTTGAGGTAGTGACACATTCTGTTCATCCCCACCACATGCATGCTTGATCTGAAGGTCAGTGCCAAGTGAATTTGGGTCCATCATCAGTAGTAACAATTAACTACAGGGTTGCAGTAAATAAAGATTGAGATGAGTCTGGAAAAAAATGAAAATAAACGGGAGAGACAGATAGAGACAAATGAAATGAGACAAGAAAAGGAAGGGGGAACACAGAAATGAGTGGAAATTCTAGGGTATAGGGTGTTATAATTATGGCCAGCAATTAGCTTAGGAAAATGAGCAGTATTTAAAGAATAAGAAATTCTGGAAAACTTGTGTCAATAATTTCTGATGGGCTCTCACAATGGGGCAATAAATTGGATTATATTGGTGATGAATTCAATTTGATGATGAATTGATGATGGAAAAAAGCAGGGAGAAGAGCTGCTGAAGTACAAGAGATTGGCCTCTTGCGATCCCATGATACAACAAGCCAAAAGGCAAATTTTCCGCCCCAAAAGAGCTCTACAGGCTCTACAGGCCTTCTTACTTTGTTTGGGCTACATCAGCCCACATGGCATCAGTCCCAGTACCCTTACAACCAGCCTATTCCCTTTATTTCTGGTCTTTCCACCTCAATGGGGCTGAACCAGCCCCTTGACTGTTCAAAACCCTGGCCGGTTGTCTATTACAACCAGCCTGCCACCTCACATGCTGGCTGGTTGCCTCATGCAACCAGCCCCTGGCCATAAAATTGGCCAGGAGGGACCCAGGACACACCTGGGTCCGGTCTCAGACACCCTTGGGGGGGGGTATGACCAGCGGACATGCTGTCCCCCCCCTCTTTCTCACATATCCCTGGAGGGGGCGGTCAAATCCCCCTACCAGGGGCACTGGGGGTTGATACCCCCAGGGCATTGCTATGGTAGGTGGGCTGGGGGGTGGTCAGGTCCCCTCCAGCCCGTTGCTCCTCCCCCTTGGTAAAGGGGGGGGGAGAGCGCTCCTTTGATGGTGGGGGGGTGGTCAATTCCCTCCCACCGCGGGTTGCCTGAATGCAACCAACCTAGCTGTCACTTTTGGTGGGGGGGTGATCAAGTCCCCCCCACCCAGACCGGTTGCTCCTTGAAACCGGTGGCGGGCTGGTTCCATCCAGCCAGCCTTCCCCCTCCTCCTCCCAATGGCAAGCAGGGGGAGGGGGAGGAGATGGGGCCTCCAGCCGTGCGGCCACAATGGGCTCAACAGCCACGACCGGGGTGGGGGGATCCATTTTGAGTCCCCCTGCCCCCTAAGACGGCCCCGCGCAGGCCGTCGGGCCCCATAGACGGGCCAAAGATGAAAACAGCAGCCCTGAGCTGGCCGCAACACGGGAAGCAGCCCCAAACAGGCTGCAACATGGGCGGCGGCCCCAATGGGCCGCCCCAAGCCCAAAAACTAAGGAAAACATACTTTGGCGGGGCAGCCTGTCTGGCCATGTATGTCAAAAATGAACCTTGGGCCCAATTATGCCCATCCAAGCCCATCTGACTGTATTTGCCCATATACCTCACTGGGCCAGTGTACCAATAGGCCTGTTTCATGCATTTTGAGGCCAGTTTCCCCAAATTAGTGAGATTCACACAGGCCCGTATGGTCTGTGTGAGTGTCCAATGGGCCGGAGAGGCCCATATGTGCATCCCATTTGGATTACACTTGAACGTAGCACAAGCGTAAGTGCATACATATTTTAACACACCCCCTTAATCCAAAAGGTGTGACATCCGCATGTTAGTCACAAAGCCTTGATGTTTGTTCCTATCTAAAGCCTTAGTCAAGATATCTGCAATCATTGCTCCAGTGGGCATGTACCTCAACACAATCTCCTTGAAGTTAACTGCATTTCAAATATAGTTATAGTGAACATTGATATGTTTTGTTCTTGAATGGTACACTTGGTTTTGCGCCAACGCAATGGCACTCTGGTTATCAGAATACAACAACGCAAACCCTTGAGGCTTATGTGTGTCCTCTAAGAATTTTCTCAACCATTTTGCTTCCTGTGAGGCTGCTAAGTAAGCTCTATACGCAGCCTCTGTTGATGAAAGACTTATTGCCCATCCCTTCTTGGACATCCATGAAACCAGATTCTTACCTAAGAAGAATACAAAACCACTTGTTGATTCCCTAGTGTTACCATCTGCCCAACTTGCATTGGAATAACCAACCAAATCAAAGCTTGCTGACTTTTTAAACAAAAGTCCCAGACTGTGCATTCCTTTAAGATACATCATAACTCTCTTAAAGGCTGACCAATGCCTCATGCTTGGCTTCTCTAAGTGTTGCAACAAAGCACCAATTGCAAAAGCAATATTGGGCCTTGTACACTGCCCCAAATAATTGAGCAATCCAATAGCTGACCTGTAGTTGTTCCCAGATTGAACAAACTCCAGATACTCCTCATCTGTAGATTTCTCTGAACAAGTGTTTGACTGCATGGGAGTACCAAACTCCTTTTCATATTCTAAGCCAAATTGCTTAAGAAGAGTTGCTACGTAGAGGCTCTGGTCTAACTTAATACCATTTTTGCTCTTACTGACTTTCATTACTAGCACCTGTTGCGCCAGACCAAGATCTTTTATCTTGAATTCCTTTTTTAGTTTCTCCATGACTCTCTCTTTACCATTTCCAATAACAATAATTTCATTGACCCATACAAAAAAAATTGCATCCTTTCTTTCAAAAAGAAAAGGGTTGGCCTCAGACATCTTGAAACCAATCTGTATCAGTTTTTCACTCATGGTATTATACCACAACCTAGCTCCTTGCTTCAATCCATAAAGGGATCTACACAGCTTGAGGACATATTCCCCTTTATCTTCTGAAAGAAAACTTCTAACACAGATTTTCTTCATGGTTTCTGGTTTAGTCTCTACTAAACATTCACAAAAACCATCAGGAATTGACATATAAACAGTCTCCTCCTCTCCAAGTTTTGCATTCAAGTATGCTGTTACAAAATCAGCTGGTCTGATTTCTTCTCCCAACTCCACTGCCAGAGAAATGATGTACCTAAAGGTGGACAGCCTTCCAGTTGGTGAGAAAGTTTCTTGGTAATCAATACCCTCTCTCTGCTTGAAGCCCTGTGCAACGCATCTAGCCTTGAATCTTTTTAAAACTCCATTTGTGTCAAACTTCTTGTTTAACACCAATCTAGACCCCACAATGGTCTTCCCTTTTGGAACAGAATCCCGCTTAACCACTTCAAAGACACTATTATTTTCTAGAGAATCAAATTCCTCAAAAATAGCACTCTTCCAGTTGGCTCTCTCATTAGAATTCATAGCTTGGCCAAAGATATTTGGGTTAACCCTGTTACCCATTTCTGAACTCAACTCAAGGACTTCATTGAGCATACACTGTTCCTGAAATTTATCTTCCTCATATCATGGTGCAGAATAATGGGATTTCCATTCCCCGTACCTATCAACTGGTACTCTAACCCTACCCCTCCTTCTTACTGGAGGTGGAGGCTCATCAGGTTCCAAATTAATGGAATCCCCTGAAGCAGGCACTGAACCCTTTGGTGGCACGTCTGCCATCTCTTCATCTTCTGGAACCACATGTCCCTCAGCCTTTGCTGGTGAAATAGTTGCTAATTCTATTTATTTCTGTGACTTATTCACAACAACATCTTCACTACTTTTGAGTGGAAAGGTTCTTTCATCAAATTTTACATCCCTACATAACCTTTCTTGTCCCTGGACAATAGATCCTATACAATTTACTTATTAAATCATAGCCTACAAGTGCCCCTGTTTTGGCTCTAGGGTCTAATTTTCCAACCATCTCATTAAGGTGGAAACTATAATACACCAAGCAACCAATTGTTCTTAGGTGTGATGTTTTGGGGTACAACTTCCAAAACTGATAATGAGGACTGTTCCCATTAACAATTACAATTTTGTGCAACAGACAGACAGTACACATTAACTCAGCCCATCAGAACTTTGGTAGAACAGATTGAGATATAATAGTTCTGACCTTGTCCAGTAAAGTCCAATTCATTCTTTCAACTATTCCATTATTTTGTGGAGTACTTGCCGTAGTGACTATGTGAATGATACCATAATCTTTTCAATAACCTCTCAAACTCTTTACTCACAAATTCACCACCTCCATTGGTGATAACCCTCTTGATCTCCTTCATTAGACCATTCTGTTTCCAGACTTTGAAGATTACAGAAACCTCCTCTGTGGTCTGATCCTTAGATCAAATTGGTTTAACCCAAACATAATTAGTTCTAGTATCAAATAAATTGATAAAGTATCTTTCCCCACCAAGGGAATCTGGTGTGAATGGCCCTGCCAAATCAATTTCAAATTCCTCTCTAGGAACATCAGTCCAATCTCTACTCTTTGAGAACACATTTCTAGTCTTAGCCCCCAAGGTAAAACTCTCACAGTTGCTGTCCTTTACCTTATGGCCACTTCTATTGTGAGCAACAGTGCTCAAAGCTGAGATTTTGAACAAGCTTGCACACAAAAGCTTTTTCTGAACCTGTACACTAAGAACAGTTATACCATTTATATCAATAAAAAAACTATCTTCTTTAAGATAAAAAACCTGGAAAACTTTCTTCCACAACACTCCAAGGGACACAAGGTTATAAGGCAACTCTGGTAAATAGAACAATTTCTCAAAAGAAATTTTGAAACCCAAGTGATTTTCAAGAATAAATCTTCCAATTCCTTTTATCTGAATTTTTCTGCGTTTCTGACCAATATTTGCAACTCCATCATAATCACTAATATTTGAAAATAAATTTGGCTCAAAGAAAATGTGATCTGTACATCCAGAATCAATCAAAACAAGAAAATCCTGCTTCACTCCTCCTAATAGGAAAGAAGCTTTATCAGTTACTGATAAGTTCTCATTTTTGAAGTTTAGATTACTCAATTTGTAATCAATCAAGTCCATTTCTTGATCCTCATCAATTTTGGCCTTCTTGTTGGGACGTTCTTCCCCAACAACCATTTCCATTGGAACATCAAACGCTACCATTGCAAGATTTTCAGTGGTGAGATTGACCTCCTTTTCATTCTCTTTGGACTTCTTCCTCTTCTTGGCCTCATTGCAATCCTTAGCAAAATGCCCCTTATTCTGAAAATTATAGCATAAGACCTTGGACAAATCCTTTTTTTCCTTCTTGCAAGGTTTTCCAGTCTTTCCATCAACGGCTGTTCCCAAACCCCCCTTCATCTTTAACTCAAGATCATCCTTTTCAATCCTTTTCAGCACATCTTCCTCCCCAGGAAGAGGATCCAATTTAGAAATAATTCTGACTAAACAATCAAACTCCTTTGGTAGCTTCTGAAGGATTAAGAGTGACAAACACTCAGGATCCATGTTAAGCCCTGATAACATGAACTTGGCTATGCTAGAACTAGCCTCTGAAACAAACTGTTTACAATTTGAATATTGTAACTTGCACAATTTATTCAAAGCTATACCCTTCTGGTGAACAGAATCACCAGCATACTTGGAATTAAGCATTTTCCAAAGCATGCTGCCCCTCCTTCTCTCATCTTCCCTAAGAGTATTGGCAACCCATGCCACATGATTTTCATCAAGATGCCCAAGGATGAGATGATAAGAATTTTTCTCCACTTCTGAACTGATCAAAGTGTCATCTGCATCCATTATCTCCCCACAACAGATGTTATCCAGCTCACCATCCACAAGGACAGCCCAAGCATTATAATTCTAACTGTTCAGAACTATCTTGGTCAAGCTAAAATCAGGGATATAGGACATCTTCTTGGAAAACTTGAGGTCTTTGAGGTTCTCCAGAGTAAGGCACAAGGGTCTAGATCCCTTGGAAGTAATGATGATGTTGTTACTGATAATGTGTTATAATTATGGCCAGCAATCAGCTTAGGCAAATGAGCAGTATTTAAAGTAAAAGAAATTCTGGACACCTTGTGTCAATAATTGCTGATGGGCTCTCACAATGGGGCAATACGTTGGATGATATTGGTGATGAATTTGATTGGATGATGAATGAATGATGGAAAACAGCAGGGAGAAGAGCTCCTTCAGTACAAAAGATTGGCCTCTTGTGAGCCCATGATACAACAAGCCAAAAGGCAAATTTTCCGCCCCAAAAGAGCTCTACAGGCTCTACAGGCCTTGTTACTTGGTTTGGGCTACATCAAGCCCACATGGCATCAGTCCCTGTACCCTTACAACCAGCCTATTCTGGTTATTTATGGTTTTCCCACCTCAATGGGGCTTAACCAGCCCCTTAACCGTTCAAAACCCTGGCTGGTTGTCTATTGCAACTGGCCTGTTACCTCACATGCTGGCTGGTTGCCTCATGCAACCAGCCCCTGGCCATACAAAAGGCCAGGATGGACCCAGGACACACCTGGGTCTGGTCTCAGACACACTTGGGGCCGGGGTTGTGAGCAGCAGACATGCTGTCCCCCCCCTCTTTCTCACATTTCCATGGAGGGGGTGGTCAAATCCCCCTACCAGTGGCCCTGGGGGTTGATACCCCCAGGGCGTTGCTATGGTAGGTGGCCTGGGGGATGGTCAGGTCCCCTCCAGCCCGTTGCTCCTCCCCCTTGGTAAAGGGGGGGGGGGGAGAGCGCCCCTTTGATGGTGGGGGGGTGGTCAATTCCCCCCCACCGCTGGTTGCCTCAATGCCACTGGCCTAGCCGTCACTTTTGGTGGGGGGGGGGGTGATCAATTCCCCCCCCACCATGACCGGTTGCTCCTTGCAACCGGTCGCTGGCTGGTTCCATCCAGCCAGCCTTCGCCCTCCTCCTTGCAATGGCAAGCAAGGGGAGGGGGAGGAGCCGGGGCCTCCAGCCCCGCAGCCGCCACCCAGCGTTGCGGCTGCAACGGGCTCAACATCCGCAACTGAGGTGGGGGGGATCCATTTTGAGTCCCCCTGTCCCCTACAACGGCCCTGCGCAGGCCGTTGGGCCCAATAGACGGGCCAAGGCAAAAACAGCAACCCTGAGCGGGCCCCAACCCGGGCGGCAGCCCCAAACGGGGTGCAACACGGGCGGCGGTCCCAATGGGCCGCCCCAAGCCCGAAAACTAAGTAAAACATACTTTGGCGGGCCAGCCCGTCTGGCCAAGTATGTCCAAAATAAACCTTGGGTGCAATTATTTCCATACAAGCCCATCTGACTGTATTTGCCCATATACCTCACTGGGCCCATTAGGGCCCGTGTACCAATAGGCCTGTTTCATGCGTTTTGATGCCAGTTTCCCCAAATCAGTGACATCCAAACAGGCCCATATGGTCCGTGTGAGTGTCCAATGGGCCGGAGAGGCCCATATGTGCATCCCATTTGGATTAAACTTGTATGTAGCACACACATAGGTGCATACGTATTTTAACATAGGGGGGAGTAAGTCTTCACACAAATGTGTGAAATGAAAAAACCACAAAATATTATGGTCTTTGAAAAATAACCTGAAAATGAATGAGTCCAATTGAACACAAACCATTTTGAATCAGCATAAATGTCACAAGAGTTATTTTTTCTTTTTGAATATAGATGAATCTCTTCCTCCAAAATCAAAAAAAGATTATGCTCAGAAACTTTTCAGATTCTTTGCTCAGTCATTTTCAACATGTCATATTTCATTTCATTTGGATTGTGATTTTATTTTCAAGGTGTCAAATAATTCATCAGACCAAGATGATTTATTCACTTAATTATTTGATTCCATCTGACAATTTCAATTGTTTTTGAAGCAATGGGATGAGCCTCTCCTCAGAAACAACAAAAAAAAAATTCAAGAAATTCTTGAACCTATAAAAAAGGGATGTATTTGAATTTGATGATACTGCAGAACTCTCATAGAATCAGAAATATTTTATGCTTGAATTTAATTAGTTCTCAGTTAACCATCTTGATTATTTAATAAAAGTACCATCAAACCCACAAAAAAAAAGATTAATCTAATTTGATTTTCTCATGAATTGAAAAAGCAAAAATGACTTTTTTTTTTATAGTGCTATCCAAATTATTTCCTAAAATTAAATATATTGAAAATAAAACAAACGACCAAATAATGGCTTAATGTTTTCTCTTTCTGAAACATCTACTCTGGGTTCTTTTATACCTTTTTGTCTTATTTTGAAAAAATTGATAGAAGTATTATTTAAATGATAAATTAAGTTTCACCTTAAAGAAAAGATGCCAAGATAAATTATCCTTGAATTTAAAATAAATCGGACTGGATAATTTGGCCTTGAAATTGTGTCTAAAAATCAAACAACTAATTTTGGCCAATCAGTGGGAAGACTCAACTCCCTCCACACCCCCCAGACCCTGTAAAGGCCAATAAATTGGGACTCCTAAAGCTCAAAATTCCTGTAGGCATGACATGATATTTGAAGGAAAGATGGTATTATGCGCTTCTATACAGTAAAGGTTCTTTTAGAAACTTGAATTTCTTAAGGTGCTATTTAGGAGCCAACATATAACAAGTCTGAATGAAGTTGGAGAGACTATCTATTCTTTTAATATTCTCACCCTAGGATGAATGAATAATTTGTTTCATGAATCACATCTTCCAGTTAAATTTATTATGCATTCACATGCCTTGAATCATTTCAAAAGTTTCAAAATTTTGGATCAGGCTTGAATCTCAAGCTATCTGCTTCAATGAATGTTTTTTTTGTGAAAGTTCAATTGATCTAATGAAATTTTTCATGTATTTCTTTGGAACTTCTTTGGTCAAATTTTTTCAATAATTTATCTGGATTTGAGAAATATATTCTCATTAAGGCCTTGGATTAATTTATTCTCTCCAAAAATATAAAAACACTGATATCTTATTTAAAAAAAAGAATCAAAAGTTTCAATACTTTGAATTTATCAAAACAAAATACATAGATCTAAGTGATTGGTCATGTTTTACCAACCAAAAAAAAATATTGAAGAAAAAGAAGAAGAATCAGAGACTATAAAATAAAGAACAGAAAAGAAATAAAATAAAAAATTTCTTTAAAATTGAGTTATATTTACAAAACCATTTTGGCCTTCTAGATGGGAAATTAATTGCTCCATGTCAGTTAGTAGGGTGATAAAAGATCTAAAACACAATATTTTTCCTTTTAATAAAAGATAATTCCAAAAAATTGTGGTATTTGCAAAAATTTGAGGATGAAATTGTTTGATTTTTTTGTTTTGTAAAATTTTCAAAAAAAAAAATCTCAAAGAGGTTCCAGATCACTCTTTTATTCTAATGCTATCATCCCAATCCTTTATTATGAAGTAAAAATATCATTTGAGATTCTGAAGCTCAACAGAATAAAAACAATGTATTTTTTGAGGGAAATAGGGAGAATCACTCAATTTTCTGATTATTAATACAAGAGACCTACCAATTTGCATAACAAAATTCATAGCAGTGGAGGCTCTTTTATAATGAAGTTCTTTTAACAAGTTAAAACTTGGTTTAAAATCTGATGAGAAAGCCCAGCCCAAATTCACACCCTTTGATTTTCTTAAACCACAATTTTTTTGGAAAAGGCATTATTTTTGTATTTTATTTTTTCCAAAATCAAGCACTTTGTTGTGTTTACAAACAAAAAATTAAATAAAACTTAAAGGATTAATTCACCAACTTTCATAGAAAATTTATGCCAAAAATCAAGCACTTTGTTGTGTTTAAAAACAAAAAATTAAATAAAGCTTGAAGGATTAATTCACCAACTTTCATACCAAATTTATGCCAAAAGGTTTTTTTTTGCGCTTTATAAATGGAAAATTGATTTTGAGCTTTTAAGACTTTCCCCAGTGCAGGAAAGAAGCTTCAAGTTACCCCCACCTTTCCTTAGAAAGGTCAGGGGCGATTGACCTTTTTGCAACTCAAGGAGTAGGATGAACAGGGAAGGCCATAAAATCAACCAGGGATTTTGCTTTTACCCCCAAAGCCGGGGGTTTTGAAAACCACAGCTTCCATCAGAGATGCACCCTAAAAAAGTAGCTGTGGCCCTCTACTCAGCCACAGAAATGGGCTGAAAGGCCACACCATGAAACACACCAGCACCTGCCTTCTAACTTTCATTTTTTTTGCTTGATTTCATTTATCTTTTTTTGGTTTCTGATTTTGAATTTTTTTATGGCACAGGCTAAAATAATTACAAAAATAATACTTATATAATGAAAATGACCCCAAAAGACATCATTGGTGTGATTATGATAATTATTTTACTATAATGACACCAATTGGCTTGCTTTCCAGCCCCAGGAAGTTGTGAGAATGTTTTAAGGTTCAAAGTGGTTCCTGGGGTGAAATAAAACACCATTTTGTGGTTTTTTGGGCCCCCAAGCGCTTTTAGAAATTAATTGAGGCCTAGGGGGGCTAAATTGAGGCCTTCAGACCCTTTGTGGGCTCTGTTGAGGGAAGAACCTTTGGAGAATCTCAATATGGAAAAAATTGAGTAAATTTAATCTTAAAAAATTCCAGAATATCAATTAATTTCAAGGAGTTCAAAGTTGAACTCATGTTTGAAAAATAGATTCACAAAATGTAAGAAAAATGGAAAAATAAGTAAATTCATTTTTTTACACAAAATGGAATATTTTCAATGGAATTTAAATACCTTTTAATCAAACATAAAAAACATTCAAAAATGCTGCATGTAAATATTTGATGAAGGGAATTCAAATATATTGAATTGTTAGAACAAAGATATCATCCATCTAATACATATAAAATTGGGTGTATCAGAGTTAAGGAAAACCGCCATTTTCAAATGGCAGGTTTCAAACCAAATTATCCATATTAAATCAAAAGAAACCACTCATTTCACATCAGAAGTGTCAGAGTTACCTGGCAATAAGTGTCTTTTTTCAAATCAAATATTCAAAGGCTTCCACCACCTGTCCATGTCATCCACCCCTGGCTTCCCACCTGTCACAAGGTCTGCTGACATGCAAGCAGGGCTTGGCACAGGGGGGTCTCTACCCACAGTAGGCTTGGGGACAAGGTTTACTGAAGGAGGCTAACAGGAGCAGAGGAGGATTGGGTTGAAGGGTGCTGAATGACACTTTCTGGGAAAGATCTCCTAGTAAGAAGTAGTAAACTGATTTCTTGGGGAAAATCAGGAAGAGTGAAGAGGAGGCCTGTTAAATAGACAAGAGGTTGGAACTACAACAGAGGTACAAGTGATTGGGGCTCAGACTATACACATGATCTCATGGGAACAGTCTGAGCCCCAATCACTTTTACCTCTGTTGTAGTTCCAACCTCTTGTCTATTTAACAGGCCTCCTCTTCCCTCTTCCTGATGTTCCCCAAGAAATCAGTTTACTACTTCTTACTAGGAGATCTTTCCCAGCAAGTGTCATTCAGCACCCTTCAACCCAATCCTCCTCTGCTCCTGTTAGCCTCCTTCAGTAAACCTTGCCCCCAAGCCTACTGTGGGTAGAGACCCCTCTGTGCCAAGCCCTGCTTGCATGTCATCAGCCCATGTGACATTAAACTGATTTCTTCCCCAATAACCCCTTCTTCACCAACCACACTCCCTATCCCTTTTAGACAGCATCAAATCTTGCTATTGAGTTGTGGAAATTTTTGTTTTCTTTATTTCTGTCCCAACCTTGAACTTGGCTATTTGATTTGTGGCCATTTGAATTGCTTTCCTTACCTTACTGTCAAACCTACTCAGAGATCCAGCTCTCCATCCTCTAAGTATCACTTTAACGCTTCAATGCTTTGACACTTCAACACTTTGAGGCTTCAACACTTCGACGCTTTGAAGCTTCAACACTTAGACAAGGTATAGTAAACAGTATTTGACTGTCCCATAAAGGTAATCAGAGGAAGAAAAATTCCTTTTAATCATTTTATTATTGCTCCAAGGTGAAGAACAACTTTTGGGTAACTAATTATTCTTAGAAGTAAGAATTCCCCCACAACATGCTCTTTTATTCTCACATTTCTAACCCAGCAGTCACCCATAGCTCCAGGGGGAGAGGTGCGACTGAACCTACTGACCATTCTACCCCTAGATCTTGTGGAACAGGTAGGACTTTTTCTAACTTGGCTGCACCAGTGGTTACCACTACCACTCCTATGGATACAGGTTTATTGGAACCTATTCCCCAAGTATCCCTTTCTACTATTCCTTCTTCTGACAATGCTAGCCTCCACAGAGTCACAGGTCAGTTTCCAAGCCCAGGTTACCATGGTTTGGACTTTCCTGCCTATGATGCAAGCATGGTCCCAATCCCAGGAGAAGGTGAGGAAGATGAAGAGGATGAGGACTCAGGATTTGATTCTAGAATCTTGAGTGGCCTGGGTTCACCATCCCCAGAGGGTAATCCTAGTCAAACTTCTAATACAAAAGCAGTTCATTCACCTTCCCCACACACCAGCCTTCCTTCGACCACTCAGGTTCCTTCAACTGACCCTGCCCTGCTGGCCATTCTTCAGCAAATGACCACTGCAATGACTCATCTTTCTAAACCTGATGACCATGGACCCTCTGCTAACTTTAAATCTCCATCTATCAATGCCCCAGATAAATTTGATGGAACTAACCCAACCAAGCTTAGACCCTTCCTTCAAGCTTGTGAACTCATTTTTGCAAATGATGATAGAGTTTTTTTTAATTACAGAAAGAAAGTATTTTTTACAGTCTCTTACCTTTCAGGAAATGCCAGTCAATGGATCCAACCCTATCTTGCTCACATTGGTAATCATGAGCTGGAAGTCATACTTAACTCCTGGCTTCTATTCAATCAACAGCTTCATACCCTTTTTGGGGATTGTCTAGAAATCCAGCATACTGAGAAGGAGTTAACCCTTCTTAAGATGAAAGACAGTTGTTATGCTACTAACTATATCACTGAATTCAGGACACTTATGAACAAGGTCTCTGGGTGGGGTGATAAAGCCTTTTTCTTTCATTTTAGACAGGGTCTCCCAGCCAGATTACTGGACCAGAAACCTTGCAAGACCTAATGGATATTGTTCTTAAGTATGACAATTGTTACCATGAAAGGCTCCGGGAGAAGTCTTTCACTCTCCCTCAGACCTCAAGACCTGGACCCAGTCTTCCAAATCTTCAGAAATCTCAACAGACCAGCCAACCAAGTAGGTTTGAGGAGAAGGCTAAGACAACCTCTACTAATTCTACTCCAACCTATGTCCCCAATCCCAACGTGGGAGAGGATGGACACCTCAAGGCTGAAGAAAAAGCTAGGAGAGAAAGAGAGGGTTTGTGTAACTACTGTGGAGGAACTCACAAAATTATTCTCTGCAGGAAACGTCCAGATTTTAAGCCTTGCAAGAAGCCCAATTCTATGAAACCCAAACAGGGAAAAGACTAGGTGATGGGAATGTGGTAATCCTTGACCATCACCCTCCCAATATTCAAGGACAAACTTTGGAAAGAAAAGACTCTAACCCTCCTTCTAAAGATTTACGTTTTGTTTGCTTGTCCAATAAACAGGCTTACAGTGTACTTGTTGACTCTGGAGAAACTCAATCTGTTATTTCAAAATCTATGGTTTCAAATTTTTCTCTGCCATTCAAACCTCTGACCACTCCTATCTTCTTATTTACCTTCAGTCCTTCTGACTCACCTTCCCAGGAAATCACCCATAAAGTTACCTTCAAGTTCTCTTTGCCCTCTTTTCCCAACTTAGAATGGGATTTCTTGGTTGTTGATACTCCCCCCAAAGAAGAAATTATTCTAGGTATTGACTTCCTCCATTTCTGGAACCCAGAGGTAAATTGGAAACTGGGATTGATCACCCAAAGACACCAAAAAACTTTGGATCATTCCTCTTCCATTGAAATCTCCTTGGCCACTACTTCCCTTCCGCCAGTGAACCTGCAGGTCAATGCTCCTGTCCACTTTTCAGAATCTATGGACTCACAACACTTTCCTTTGAGTTCAACAACTACTTCTGTGAACAGGATATTCTTTGGACATTCTCTGAAATTCTTGGAGGATATGGAGGATGATCTATCCGTTCAAGTTTTGCGTATGATTATTTCCACTTCTGACTCTGACCCAAAGCAGGCTACTGCAGAAGGTTTGGATGAAGATGAGGAAACTGATGAAATTGAAACTGTGATGGAGAGAGTTCCTGATGCTTATCATGCCTTTTTAGATTTTTTTTCCAAGGTCAAAGCTGATAAACTCCCTCCTAATTGCGCTTGCGACCATCATATTGAACTGGAAGGCCCTATACCTCCAGTTGGGTCTATCTACTCCCTTAGTCACCATGAGAAGGAGGCCCTACAAGCCTATATAGCGGAAAATATAGAGAAAGGTTTCATTTGCCCCAGCACTTCCAGCACTGGAGCACCTGTCCTCTTTTTCAGAAAGAAGGATGGTGGTTTGCAATTGTGTGTTGACTATTGCAAACTCAACGCTGTGACTCGAAAGAACCGGTATCCCATTCCTCCCATGACTCACTTATTAACAGTCTTTTCTGGTTCTATCATTTTTTCAAAAATTGACCTCAGGGGTGCTTATAATCTCCTTCGAATTAAGGAAGGGGATGAACATCTTACAGCATTCAGAACTCAGTTTGGGAGTTTTGAATATTTGGTAATGCCTTTTGGACTCACCAATGCTCCTGCCTCTCTTCAATGTCTTGTTAATGAAATTTTTCAGACCTTCTGACCATCTGTGTGGTGGTATACCTTGATGACATTCTTATTTTTTTCAAAAACTTAACAGAACATACAGCTCATGTTTCTGAAGTCTTGAACAGACTTTGGAAGAACAACTTATATGCAAAAGCTTCTAAGTGTGAATTTCATGCCTCCTCAGTGGACTATCTAGGATATGTAATTTCCAGAAGTGGCATCAAAATGGACAACCCCAATGTCCAGAAGATCTTGGACTGGCCACCACCAACAAACAAAAAGGCCTTGCAACAGTTTTTGGGTTTTTCTAATTTTTATCGCAGGTTTATCATTAACTATTCCAGGAAGGTGCACCTCCTCACTGCTCTAACTGGAGCAGATCCCATTTTTCCTTCATCCCCAGGGGCTTTGCAGCAGTTTGAGGACCTCAAGGTAGCCTTTACTAAAGCTCCTGTACTCAGACATTTTGATTTTTCCTTACAAACCTTTTTGGAGACTGATGCCAGTGACTATGCCCTAGGGGCTGTCCTCACCCGAGTCTCCCTTGATGGATCCAAACACCCAATTGCTTTTGACAGCAGGAAATTGGGTAGTGCTGAACTGAACTATGAAATCCACAATAAGGAACTCCTGGCCATTGTATGGGCCATCAAGATCTGGAGAGCTTACCTCCTCTGTCTTTCTTCTCACTTTGAAGTTCTCACTGATCACTTATCTCTTAAATTATTCATGACCTCCAAAGTCTTGACTCTTTGCCAAGCCCGTTGGGCTGAGTTTCTGTCTGAATTTGACTTCACTATAGTCTATAGACCTGGAAGGCAATCAATAGTGCCTGATGTCTTGTCACGTCAAGACAACGTTTATCCCAAGGGGGGGATGCCCTATGCAGAAAAGAATCCAGAAAATATCAAGCAACTCTTGAAACAGACTGACTTTGAACCTTCTAGAATTTTCTTTATCTCTGCAAAATGGGTTGAAAAACAATTTGAAACCTTGATTCAGTCCCAGATCTCCAACAAATTAACCCAGCAGATTATTCAGAAGCTACATAAAAAGGAAAAAGTAAAGAGTTATCTTATAGACCCAGACACTGGACTCCTTATTTTCCAAAATAGAATAGCAATCCCCAAGGAGGATGAACAACTCCAACTTGAAATACTTTGACAAAAACATGACTCTCCCCTCTCTGGCCACCCTGGACAAGACAAAACAGCTGATCTAGTCAAAAGAGATTTCCATTGAGAAAATATGACTTCCTTTATCAAAGATTATGTTTATTCTTGTTACCTTTGCAGCAGAAACAAAGCCAGTCACCACAAAAAGTTTGGACTCCTCCAACCCTTACCAATTCCAGATTCTCCCTGGACTTCACTCTCTATGAACTTCATCTAACAACTGCCACTATCCAATGAGTTTGACTCAATCCTTGTGGTAGTTGATTGTTTTTCAAAAATGTCACTCTTTATTAAAACCAGAACTGATATCTCCTCTGTGGAGTTAGCTAAACTACTAATTTCTCATGTTTTTACTAAACATGGCCTCCCAACTGACATTGTCAGTGACAGAGGATCTTTATTTGTTTCTTCCTTTTGGAAACTTGTATGTGAAAAATTACAGATAAAAAGAAATATTTCCACAGCTTATCACCCTTGAACAGATGGACAGACGGAACGAGTAAATCAGATTCTAGAACAATTTCTTAGGATGTATGTCAGTTATCACCAAGACAACTGGGATACCTGGATCCCCCTTTCTGAATTTGCTTACAACAGTTCCACTCACACTTCTACTAAGCAATCTCCTTTTTTCACCATCTATGGACAACACCCCAACTTTGACAGTCTCCATGTAGTAGATGATCAACCTGCCAGCCACTACATAACCCAGATTCACCAGAATCAGAATTTATTGGGTATTGGACTGGAAAAGGCAATTAAAACCTACAAAAGATATGCTGACCTAAAAAGAAGTGACTTTCCTGCCTCATTTGCCGTTGGAAACAAAGTTTGGCTCTCTTCTAAAAATATCAAAAAAAAAAAAAACGTCCAACTCATAAGCTCTCAGAGCAATGGTTAGGTCCCTTTTTGATTACAGAACAGATTGGAAAAAGTTCATTCAAGCTTCAACTCCCTCAGCAATGGTCCACCATTCACCCTGTATTCCACTCCTCCTTACTCAAGCCATATCAGGACAACTCACTATCCTCTAGGAACCAACCACCAACTGAGCCAGTCAAAATTGATGCTGAAGAAGAATGGGAAGTGTCTCAGATATTGGATTCCAAACTTAAGAGGGGGAAATTATTTTACTTAGTTGAATGGAAAGGCTTCCAGAATGACAAGGAACGCACTACTTGGGAACCTCACTCTAATGTTACCAACTGCCCTACTTTACTTCAAGACTTCCATACACTCTACCCCTCAAAACCAAAGTCATCCTTAAAATAAAACAATATAAACCATATTCTCCTTTTCAAAAAAAATTAATCATAATAATAATAATTAATATCAATAACATGATAAAAAAAATAATAATAAATAAATAAAAATTCTTTCTCCTTTTCCCTTTTTCAACCTTAGCAAAAAAAATCAATTACTCCCTTCCAAAGAAAATATAAATTAATAAGTAATAAAATAAAACAAATTTCTTATAAACAACTTTTTAGATAGCTTCACACATCAATTCTTCCAACTCTTTTACTCTAGACATCCAAGTATTCAATAATTTCAACTTGGAAACTTGATAAGAATTTGGACCCCTTATAGTGGTCCCTACTTCAAAAGTATGTCCAGCTAAAGCCAAAATATCAGCTATTCTTTTCTTTATCTCTAAAACGTTTTTCTTTCTAGCTTCTAAAAAAACATACTTCTCTTTTCTTATCTCACTACCCCAACACTTCTTTAAACCTTCCTGAAAATTTGAATTGAAAGTCCTAGAATTCCTACTATAAATCTCCAAAGAATGATTAACTTGATCTTCATTTAAAACAGAATCTTCTCTGAATCTTCTTCCTTCCATCATCTCCAATAACCTTTCTCCATTTTCCAATTCCTCCAACCAGACCTCAGTTTCACCTCTTTTTTCAATTCCTTTCCTTCTATTCCTTCTGTCTTCCACCACCTTCATCTTCACCTCCAAATCCTTCATTTTGTTCCTTAAATCCTCTAACTCCAAAGAGTCATCTGATCTTCCCCCTTCTTGGACAATGATCTCTATAGCTTTCCCTTTACCTGTCTCTTTAGTGGTTTCTCTATCTTCATCCATCTCACTCAATTCCATCTCCAAAATCCCTTTGGCGTCTTCATTGTTGTCTCCACTTTGACATTCCGCTTCAACGCTTTGACGACTTGCTTCAACGCTTTAACGGTGGGCTTTGACGCTTTGACGGTGGGCTTTGACGCTTTGACGGTTTACTTCAACGCCTTGACATTCAACGCTTCAACGGTTTGCTTTGATGCTTCAACGGTTTGCTTTGACGTTTTGACAAACCCCTTCAACGCTTTGAAAAATCCCTTTGACGCTTTGAAGGGTTCAACAAACTCCAGAATTCCCTTGTTTCTTACCCTTTTTGGAGGGACCTTGCCCGGCTCCTTGTCCGAATCTACGTGAGGGTTCCCCATCATATAAATGCTTTGCCCCACTCCTCCTGCGGACGCCTTGACGTACCATCTATGGCCAAATTGCCAGTTTGACACAGTTCCTCCCTCTTTTCTTGCGTTTTCTTCAACCTCTCCTGCATCAAATGGACTATTCCAAACTTTTATCAGCACTCCGGCACCTCCAATACTAAATCCAGAAGCACTTACCTGAAGATTCATTGAGTCTGGAGGAATACCCCAGGGTCATGGCATCATCATCTGGAGCCTCCTTCACTTCAAAAGGTTGACTCTTCTCCAGGACCCATAAGGTTGGCCCCAAGGCCTTTCTGCCTTGCTTATCCATATCACACATTCTTCCATACTGCCTACAACTTTCACATTTGGCAGAATTGTGCTTGATACTGGTGGTGCAGATTCTTCCAAGCTTGATGCATCTATCACAACTTGGGTAGTATTGCTGGACTGGATAATAATTGTTGGTCTTCTCCATTGGATAGGTTGGTGTAGGTGATCTGGTGTAAGGAGATAAAGGTGGTAATGGGGTGGATGGTGGTGATGGTTGTGGGTAAGGGGAAGGAAAACTCAAGTTAGACATGGCTGAAGGACAACCTGGATGGCATCTTCAACCTCTCCTTTTATGGTCATCAGGAGATGCCCTCTTCTTCACCAGGGGGTACTGTCATACTGACACCAAACTCAGTCTCACCTCAGTCTAACCCTCAGGCCTGATCTACTTTCTCAGGAACTTCAACCTCAGGGCTCAGGAGACTTACATCAATATGTCTCCAGTAACTATATACCTCAGGATCTTCATGCAGTACATACCTACATATAGTCTAACCTCATACTATACACAGATAGACTCCATGGGCTTGCACATACTCAATCTCCCAGGCTCTACTCTACCTCTCTGTCTAACCCATACCTCTTTGGGTTATCTCTCTGTCTAACCCATACCTCCTCTGTGTGGTTTATCCTTTGGGAATCTTTATGTACATCCTCTTGCAGATTGTATTACATACTCTCTCTACTTAGTACATAGTTTCATGACTCCCATGTACACTGTACATCCTTCAATTAAACTTTCCCAACTTAGAAAGCTCAGACCTGGAACCTTACCCCAATGTAGAAGCAGCCTAACCTAATGTAGTAGCATACCTGATCAGCCCTCTATGTTACTTAGACTGTTCCCATGACATCATGTGTATAGTCTGAGCCCCAATAACTTGTACCTCTGTTGTAGTTCCAACCTCTTGTCTATTTAACAGGCCTCCTCTTCCCTCTTCCTGATGTTCCCCAAGAAATCAGTTTACTACTTCTTACTAGGAGATCTTTCCCAGCAAGTGTCATTCAGCACCCTTCAACCCAATCCTCCTCTGCTCCTGTTAGCCTCCTTCAGTAAACCTTGCCCCCAAGCCTACTGTGGGTAGAGAACCCCCTGTGCCAAGCCCTGCTTGCATGTCAGCAGCCCTTGTGACAGGTGGGAAGCCAGGGGTGGATGACGTGGACAGGTGGTGGAAGCCTTTGAATATTTGATTTTAAAAAACCCACTTATTGCCAGGTAACTCTGACACGTCTGATGTGAAATGAGTGGTTTCTTTTGATTTAATATGGATAATTTGGTTTGAAACCTGCCATTAAAAAATGGCCGTTTTTCTTAACTCTGATACACCCAATTTTATATGTATTAGCTGGATGATATCTTTGTTCTAAAAATTCAATATATTTGAATTCCCATCATCAAATATTTACATGCAGCATTTTTGAATGTTTTTTATGTTTGATTAAAATGTATTTGAATTCCATTGCAAATATTCCATTTTGTGTAAAAAAAATGAATTTACTTATTTTTCCATTTTTCCCAGCAAGTGTCATTCAGCACCCTTCAACCCAATCCTCCTCTGCTCCTGTTAGCCTCCTTCAGTAAACCTTGCCCCCAAGCCTACTGTGGGTAGAGACCCCTCTGTGCCAAGCCCTGCTTGCATGTCAGCAGCCCTTGTGACACCACCTCCTTCTGACTCTGACCTCATTGGGAAAAAATTTATTCATTGCTCCCCATCTCTTCATCACTATCCTCATCACTTCATCACTCTCATCACTTTATTGCTTTAATCACATCCAGCTAACTCTCATTTCAATTGTTCAATTGATTTGAAATCAATTGAACAATTGATTTGAAATCAATTGAACAATTGATTTGAAATCAATTGAACAATTGATTTGAAATCAATTGAACAATTGATTTGAAATCAATTGAACAATTGATTTGAAATCAATTGAACAATTGATTTGAAATCAATTGAACAATTGATTTGAAATCAATTGAACAATTGATTTGAAATCAATTGAACAATTGATTTGAAATCAATTGAACAATTGATTTGAAATCAATTGAACAATTGATTTGAAATCAATTGAACAATTGATTTGAAATCAATTGAACAATTGATTTGCAATCAATTGAACAATTGATTTTCAATCAATTGAACAATTGATTTTCAATCAATTGAACAAGAACAATTTATTGCAAATCAATTGTTCAATTGATTGCAAATCAATTGTTCAATTGATTGCAAATCAATTGTTCAATTCATTGCAAATTAATTGTTCAATTGATCAGAAAGTGTCATTCAGCACCCTTCAGCCTAATCCTCCTCTGCTCCTGTTAGCCTCCTTCAGTAAACCTTGCCCCCAAGCCTACTGTGGGTAGAGACCCCTCTGTGCCAAGCCCTGCTTGCATATCAGCAGCCCTTGTGACACCACCTCCTTCTGACTCTGACCTCATTGGGAAAAAATTTATTTTTTGCTCCCCATCTCTTCATCACTATCCTCATCACTTCATCACTCTCATCACTTTATTGCTTTAATCACATCCGGCTAACTCTCATTGGATCACTATCCTGATCATTTCATCACTCTCATCCTTTTATTGCTTTCATCACATCCAGCTAACTCCCATTGGATCACTATCCTTATCACTTCATTGCTCTCATCTATTTATTGCTTTCATCACATCCAGCTAATTCTTATTGGATCACTATCCTCATCACTTCATCACTCTAATCACTTTATTGCTTTCATCACATCCTAACTCTTAATGCTTTATCCCTCTTGTCATTTAATCACTCTGATCTTTTCCTATTCTCTTTGCTTCATCACTCTCATCCTCTCATCACATCATCACTCTCACCACTTAAACACTCTCATAGCCCTTCATCCCTTCATCCCTCTTACTATTTTTAAATGGCCCCTCAGCAATCCTCCCCCTGCAAGTCCACTAAAAAATCTAATGGACCAAATGAAACATCCCCCAGGAACTCAAAATCCAACAATTCTCCCCCATCAGCTTCCAAAGGCTCAAGTCAGCTCATGAGAGCTGATCACATCATCCTGGTAAACTGGCTCAAAACTCCATCCAATTACAATGCTAGCTTTGGGTCCAACAATGAAACACATGTTGGCCAACCTGCATACTCTAAGTTCAATGGTTATCTCCTGATTGCCAATGAACTCAAGAATAAAAAAAAGGTTGCCTGGATCTTTTATCCAAAGAGATGAGGGAGAAATTCAAGAATTATCAAGCCAAGTAAAAAAAGGCCCACTCCATGTCAATCTCCACTGGCTTTGGTATCACTGACTCTGACATAGCCAAGGGAATCAACTTGGTGGTTGATAAGTTGGACGCCATTTGTCCTTTTTATATTCAGATGGGTGAAATCTTTGGAAAGAAGGCCAACATCACCCCCCTATCTGCTTTTGATGTCCAATAATCCAATTCAGTTGATGCTGAGGACTTGGCTGGTGATGCTCAGACTAGCAATGGTGATCCCAAAGAAACCTATGAGTGGCCCCCATCCAATTCCAAGGAGGATATTCAAACACAATCAGCTCCAATCACGTCTACTTCTGCATTGATTGATGAGTCAAACCCACCCTTGAACCCCTCACTTACTTCTTTTGATTAATCTCTTCCTGGGGTGGAAGAACTGGAGAACTTGGCCTATGATGAGGATGTCATTCCCATATCACCATTGCCATCAACATCTGCTCAAGTAAGGAACCAAGTTCTTTTCTCTTCTTTCTGGTTAATCCTGACTGATTTAGCTTGGAAAGAAACAGGCTCATCGATTCCTAAATGGCCAAACCCTCAAGCCAATGAGGCCTCTCACATCCCCTTCAAATGAGAGCAATGATTTTCCCACACAAACCTCCTCTGAAAAGGGAAAGCAAAAGGCCTCAAAATCCATCAACATCAACCCAAATAGCATTCAAAAGAAGGAAACAATTCAAATTTTTTGGGCTTTTAAGAGATCATGGAGAAGCAAAATTCAAGTAAGCCCATTGGATCCTACTTGCTTTCAAAATCAAGCTCATTCCTATTCCCCTCTGAAAAACAGTGAAATTGCAAACTGAATTTGAAAAACTTCAGTTTGAAAAGGAGAAGTGGTATTTTCAACTGGCTATTGATTTTCAAAAGCAAAAGCTGAGGGTTTGATTCATCAGAAAAAATGGGATGCTGAGTGGAAGTTGAAATGTGCTGAGTTAGAATTTCAAAAAGAAGAAAGGGAGAAGGATTGACCGTAAGTGGAACTGCAATTGGAGAGGGAACAACTGGCAAAACAAAAAAAGGATAAGTGGTCAATGGCTGCAGAATACATTGGTAGCAGCAGAAAAGTAGATTAATTAAAGCAGATTACTCAAATTCTGGGCTTGTAAAAATATTTGCTTTGATGAGAAACTTAAAAAGAAAAAAAAATAATTTTTGATTACAAAAATGCTTAAGACTCTTTTTAACCCCACCAATAAGAAAATATTTTTTCTTTTTCTTTAAATTTTTTTGGGTGGTGTTAAATTCCCAGCTCCAGCCTTGAAGGAGCGGTGTACACTTCTCCAGTTGTGTGGGGGCCTTGTAGGGCCCCACATGGCCTGTGGGCGATGTGAAGGGCCTCTCAATGCATGGAGGCCCATACACTACTCCATATAATTTATAAATTATGATTTATTATTATTTAATATTTATTATTTATTATTTATTATTATTTATTTATTATTATTTATTATTATTTATTTATTATTATTTATTATTTATTATTTATTATTTATTATTATTTATTATTTATTATTATTTATTATTATTTATTATTATTTATTATTTATTATTCTTTATTATTTATTATTATTTATTATTTATTAGTATTTATTATTTATTATTATTTATTATTTATTATTATTTATTATTTATTATTTATTATTATTTATTATTTCTTATTATTTATTATTATTTATTATTTATTATTTATTATTTATTATTTATTATTTATTATTATTTATTATTTATTTATTTATTATTTATTATTCATTATTTATTATTTATAATTTATTATTTATTATTTTTTATTTTTTATTTATTATTTATTATCTATTATTTATTATTTATTCTTTATTCTTTATTATTTATTATTTATTATTTATTATTTATTATTTATTATTTATTATTTATCATTTAGTATTTATTATTTATTATTTATTATTTATTATTTATTATTTATTATTTATTATTTATTATTTATTATTTATTATTTATTATTTATTATTTATTATTTATTATTTATTATTTATTATTTATTATTTATTATTTATTATTTATTATTTATTATTTATTATTTATTATTTATTATTTATTATTTATTATTTATTATTTATTATTTATTATTTATTATTTATTATTTATTATTTATTATTTATTATTTATTATTTATTATTTATTATTTATTATTTATTATTTATTATTTATTATTTATTATTTTTTATTTTTTATTTTTTATTTATTATTTATTATTGTTTATTTATTATTTATTATTTATTATTGATTATTTATTATTTATTATTTATTATTTATTATTTATTATTTATTATTTATTATTTATTATTTATTATTTATTATTTATTATTTATTATTTATTATTTATTATTTATTATTTATTATTTATTATTTATTATTTATTATTTATTATTTCTTATTTATTATTTATTATTTATTATTTTTTTATTTTTTTATTTATTATTTATTATTTATTATTTATTATTTATTATTTATTATTTATTATTTATTATTTATTATTTATTATTTATTATTTATTATTTATTATTTATTATTTATTATTTATTATTTATTATTTATTATTTATTATTTATTATTTATTATTTATTATTTATTATTTATTATTTATTATTTATTATTTATTATTTATTATTTATTATTTATTATTTATTATTTATTATTTATTATTTATTATTTATTTTTATTATTTATTATTTATTATTTATGATTTATGATTTATTATTTATTATTTATTATTTATTATTTATTATTTATTATTTATTATTTATTATTTATTAATTATTAATTATTAATTATTATTTATTATTTATTATTTATTATTTATTATTTATTATTTATTATTTATTATTTATTATTTATTATTTATTATTTATTATTTATTATTTATTATTTATTATTTATTATCTATTATCTATTATTTATTATTTATTATTTATTATTTATTATTTATTATTTATTATTTATTATTTATTATTTATTATTTATTATTTATTATTTATTATTATGTATTATTTATTATCTATTATTTATCATTTATTATTTATTATTTGTTATTTATTATTTATTATTTATTATTTATTATTTATTATTTATTATTTATTATTTATTATTTATTATTTATTATTTATTATTTATTATTTATTATTTATTATTTATTATTTATTATTTATGATTTATTATTTATTATTTATTATTTATTATTTATTATTTATCATTTATTATTTATTATTTATTATTTATTATTTATTATTTATTATTTATTATTTATTATTTATTATTTATTATTTATTATTTTTATTTATTATTTATTATTTATTATTTATTATTTATTATTTATTATTTATTATTTATTATTTATTATTTATTATTTATTATTTATTATTTATTCTTTATTATTTATTATTTATTATTTATTATTTATTATTTATTATTTATTATTTATTATTTATTCTTTATTATTTATTATTGATTATTTATTATTTATTATTTATTTTTATTATTTATTATTATTATTTATTATTATTTATTATTTATTATTAATTATTATCTTTTATTTATTATATATAATTGATTATTTATTATATATAATACATAATTTGTTATTTATTATTCATTATTTATTATTTAGTGGAGGCTAAACAACTTGATTTTAGGTTTTTAGTGTGCCATACAACTCAAATGGGAGGTGTAGCATGCCAGAAAGCCCATTTGAGTTGTGTAGCATGCCAAACGGCCATTTTGAGCTGTGTAGCATGCCACAAGGCTCATTTGAGTTTTCTAGGGTGCCACACGGCCCATTGAGCTGTGTACACGACTCAAAGATCCATGTAAAGAGTCTTTTACACGGCTCAATGAGCTGTGAATTTAACATTACCCTATTTTTTTTCCTGGAGTATACTTTCCCACTCCCCAAGTCCCTGAAAGTGTTTCTAGTTGTTTTGTTGATTTGCATTGACATTGCCATTCTTGTATGAGTGGTAGTCTCCACAGCAGGAAAATTATGGTGCTTGTACTTATTGGCTGCCCAAAAAATTTTGACCACACCTTTTTGCTTGAAGTAAATTCCAAAGCCCAAGACAAGAAAAACAAATTGGCCATCAGATACTTCATATTCATCCCTGTTTTCAATAAGTTGTCCATGTGATTTCCTGGTTGGAACTGCAAGTAAAAAGGAATACTCAGAGATCCACTTTTGGCAAGCAACCATACTCTTCCCACTTCTCTGTGTGTTTTTCAAGCTATCTCCTTCCATCTTGTTCCCTCCCATTCCCATAATTAGATTGGGGTGAGGAACAAGACGGGATTTGATTGTTTTGTAACATTTTGAGGGGGATTGAAGCCTCTTTTGGCAAGCAGCCCTACTCTTCCCACCTCTCTGTGTGTTTTTCAATCCATCTCCTTCCTTCTTGCTCCCTCCCAATCCTATACTTAGATTGGGGTGAGGAACAAGACGGGATTTGATTTTTTGTGTATCATTTTAAGGGTGGTGGGAAGAGAATTGGACATTCACCAATAGCGGTTGAGTGATTGAAAAAAAAACCAAAAAAAAAAAACAGCCAATCAAATGGAAATCATTGGTGAAACGAGATTGGATCAAAAAAAATGAAACAAAACCTGGAATTTATCCCAAGCTCACCAGAAATGTGATCACCAAAAAAAAAAAAACTGTACCAACAAAAAATAAATCACATTAGCACCCAAAAAAAAAAAAAAAAAAAAAAAAAAAAAAAAAAACTTACGGGAGTGTGTTTTATAATTATGGCCAGCAATTAGCTTAGGCAAATGAGCAGTATTTAAAGCAAAAAAAAAGCTAGACACCTTGTGTCAATAATTTCTTGATGGGATCTCACAAATGGCGCAACATGTTGGATGATATTGTTGATGAATTCAATTGGACAATGAATGAATGATCGAAAACAGCAGGGAGAAGAGCTCCTTCAGTACAAAAGATTGGCCTCTTGTGATCCCATGATACAACAAGCCAAAAGGCAAATTTTCCGCCCCAAAAGAGCTCTACAGGCTCTACAGGCCTTGTTACTTGGTTTGGGCTACATCAGCCCACATGGCATCAGTCCCTGTACCCTTATAACCAGCCTATTCCCGTTGTTTCTGGTGTTTCCACCTCAATGGAGCTGAACCAGCCCCTGTGCTGTTCAATCCCTGGCTGGTTGTCCGTTACAACCAGCCCTGTTACTTATCTTAGCACTTGTACACCCTGGCCCCTCATATGGACCAAGTGGGACCCAGGACTCACCTGAGTCCAACCAAAATCTCACCTGGGGGGGGTGTAACTGGCAGACATGCCACCTCCCCCCCTCTTTCTCTCAAATCCCTGGTGGGGGTGGTCAAATCCCCCTACCAGGGGCCCTGGGGGTCAATACCCCCAGGGCGTGGCTATGGTAAGTGGGCTGGGGGGTGGTCAGGTCCCATCCAGCCCGTTGCTCCTCCCCCTTGGTAAAGGGGGGGGGGAGTGCCCCTCAAATGGTGGGGGGTGGTCAATTCCCCCCCACCGCTGGTTGCCTTGATGCAACCGGCCTGGCCACCTCTTTTGGTGGGGGGGTGATCAAGTCCCCCCCACCATGACTGGTTGCCCCTTGCAACTGGTTGCTGGCTGGTTACAACCAGCCAGCCCCCCCCCCTCCCCCTTGCAATGGAAAGCAAGGGGAGGGGGAGGAGCCGGGACCACCAGCCCTGCGGCAGCCGCAACAACAACCCTGCGCGGGCCATTGGGCCCCATAGACGGGCCAAAGGCAAAAACAGCAGCCCTGAGCAGGCAGAAACACAGGAAGCAGCCCTGAGCGGGCGGCAACACGGGAAGTGGCCCCAAGAGGGCCACGACACAGGCAGCGGCCCCAGTGGGCCTCCCCAAGCCCAAAAACGAAGTTAAACCTACTTTGGCGGGCCAGCCTGTCTGGAAAGTATGTCCAAAATAAACCTTGGGCCCAATTATTTCCATACAAGCCCATCTGGCTGTATTTACCCATATCCCTCACCGGGCCCGTTAGGGCCCGTGTACTAATGAGCCTGTTTTACCCGTTTTGAGGCCAGTTTCCCCAAATAAGTGACATCCACACAGGCCCGTAGAATCCGTGTGAGTGTCCAATGGGCCAGAGAGGACCATATGTGCATCCCATTTGGATTACACTTATACGTGCACAAGCGTAAGTGCATACATATTTTAACACACTCCCTTAATCCAAAAGGGGTGACATCTGCATATTAGTCACAAATCCTTGATGCTTGTTCCTATCTAAAGCCTTAGTCAAGATATCTGCAATCATTGCTTTAGTGGGCATGTACCTCAACACAATCTCCTTGCAGTTAACTGCATTGCAAATATAGTTATAGTGAACATCAATATGTTTTGTTCTTGAATTGAACCCTTGGTTTTGCGCCAAGGCAATGGCACTCTGGTTATCAGAATACAACAACACAAACCCTTGTGGTTTATGTTTTTCCTCTAATACTTTTATGAACCATTTTGCTTGCTGTGAAGCTGCTAAACAAGTTCTATACTCAGCCTCTGTTTATGAAAGACTTATTGCCAACACCTTCTTGGACATCCATGACCCAGATTCTTACCTAAGAAGAATACAAAACCACTTGTTGATTCCCTAGTGTTACCATCTGCCCAACTTGCATCGGAATAACCAACCAAATCAAAGTTTGATGACTTTGTAAACAACAGTCCCAGAGTGTGCGTTCCTTTAATATACCTCATAACTCTCTTAAAAGCTGACCAATGCCTCATGCTTGTCTTTTCTAAGTGTTGCAACAAGGCACCAATTGAAAAATAGATATTGGGCCTTGTACACTGCCCCAAATAATTCAGCAATCCAATAGCTGACCTACAGTTGTTCCCAGATTGAAAAAACTCCAGATACTCCTCATCTGTATATTTCTCTAAAAAAAGTTTGACTGCATGGGATTACCAAACTCCTTTGCATCCTCTACACCATATTGCTTGAGAAGAGCTGCCATGTAATGGCTCTGGTCTAACTTAATACCATTCTTGCTCTTACTGACTTTCATTCCTAGCACCTGTTGCGCCAGACCCAGATACTTTATCTTGAATCCCTTTTTAAGTGCCTCCATGAATCTCTCTTTACAATTTCCAATAATGATAATTTGATCAACCAATACAAAAAAAACTGCATCCTTTCTTACAAAATGACAAGGGTTGGCCTCAGACTTCTTGAAACCAATCTGTATCAGTTTCTCACTCATGGTATTATACCACAATCTAGCTGCTTGCTTCAATCCATAAAGGGATCTACACAGCTTGAGGACATATTCCCCTTTATCTGCTGAAAGAAAACTTCTAAAACAGATTTTCTTCATGGTTTCTGGTTTAGTCTCTACTAAACATTCACAAAAACCATCAGGGATTGAAATATAAACAGTCTCCTCCTCTCCAAGTTTTGCATTCAAGTATGCTGTTACAAAATCAGCTTTTCTGATTTCTTCTCCCAACTCCACTGCCAGAGCAATGATGTGCCTGAAGGCGGACTGCCTTCCAGTTGGTGAGAAAGTTTCTTGGTAATCAATAGCCTCTCTCTGCTTGAAGCCCTGTGCAACACATCTAGCTTTGAATCTTTTCAAAACTCCATTTTTGTCAAACTTCTTGTTTAACACCAATCTAGACCCCACAATGTTCTTTCCTTTTGGAAAAGAATCTTGCTTAACCACTTCAAAGACACTATTATTTTCTAGAGAATCAAATTCCTCAAAAATAGCACTCTTCCAGTGGGCTCTCTCAACAGAATTCATAGCTTGCCCAAAGCTATTTGGGTTAACCCTTTTACCCATTTCTGAACTTAACTCCAGGACTTCATTGAGCATAAACTGTTCCTGAAATGTATCTTCCTCATATCCTGCGGCAGCATAATGGGACTTCCATTCCCCGTACCTATCAACTGGTACTCTAACCCTACCCCTCCTTCTTACTGGAGGTGGAGGCTCATCAGGCTCCAAATTAACAGACTCCCCTGAAGCAAGCACTGAACCCTCTGGTGGGACTTCTGCAATCTCTTCATCTTCTGGAACCAGATTTTCCTCAGCCTTTGCTGGTGAAATAGGTTCTAATTCTATTTCTTTCTGTGACTTATTCACAACAACATCTTCAATCCTTTTGAGTGGAAAGGTACTTTCATCAAATTTTACATCCCTCCTACGGATAACCTTTCTTGTCCTGGACAATAGATCCTACACAATTGACTGATTAAATCATAGCCTACAAGTGCCCCTGTTCTGGCTCTAGGGTCTAATTTTCTGACCATCTCATTATGGTGGACACTATAATACACCAAGCAACCAATTGTTCTTAGGTGTGATGTTTTGGGGTACAACTTCCAAAACTGATAATGAGGACTCTTCCCATTAACACTTAGAATGTTATGCAACAGACTGACTGTAAAAATCAACTCAGCCCATAGGAAATTTGGTAGACCAGATTGAGACATAATAGTTTTGACCTTTTCCAGTAAATTCCTATTCATTCTCTCACCTATTCCATTATTTTGTTGAGTACTTGCGGTAGTGACTATATGAGTGATAAAATATAAATTGATGAAGTATCTTGCCCCACCAAGGGATTCTGGTGTGAATGGCCCTGCCAAATCAATGGTAAATTCCTCCATAGGAACATAAGTGCAATCTCTACTCTTTATGAACACATTTCTAGTCTTAGACTCTAAGGTAAAACTCTCACAGTTTCTGTCCTTTACCTTATGGCCACTTCTATTGTGAGCAACAGTGCTCAAAGCTGAGATTTTGAACAAGCTTGCACACAAAAGCTTGTTCTGAACCTGTCCACTACAAACAGTTCTCCCATTAATATCAATAACAAACTTATCTTCTTTAAGATAACAGATCTGGAAACCTTTTTTCCACAACACTCCAAGGGACACAAGGTTATAAGGAAACTCTGGTAAATAGAACACTTTCTCAAAAGAAATTTTGAAACCCAAGTGATTTGCAAGAATAACTTTTCCAATTCCTTTAATCTGAATTTTTTTGCCTTTCTGACCAACATTTACAACTCCATCATAATCACTAAGATTTGAAAATAAATTTGGTTCAAAGAACATGTGATCTGTACAGACAGAATCAATCATAACAAGAACATCCTCCTTCAATCCTCCTAATAGGAAAGAAGCTTTATCAGTAACTGATAAGTTCTCATATTTGAGGTTTAAATTACTCACTTTGTAATCAATCATGTCCATTTCTTGATCCTCATCAATTTTTGCCTTCTTGTTGGGGCCTTCTTCCCCAACAAAAAATTCAATTGTACCATCAAAAGCCAACATTGCAAGGTTTTCAGTAGTGAGGTTGACCTCCTTGTCATTCTGTTTGGACTTCTTCCTCTTCTTGGCCTCCTTGCAATCCTTAGCATAATTCCCCTTATCCTTAAAATTATAGAATAAGACTTTGGACAAATCCTTTTTTGCATTCTTGCAAGATTTTCCAGTATTTCCAACAAGGCCTTTTCCAGAACCCCCCTTCATCTTGAACTGAAGATCATCCTTTCCAATCCTTTTCAGCACATCTTCCTCCCCAGGAAGAGGATCCAATTGAGAAATAATTCTGACTAAAGAATCAAACTCCTTTGGTAGCTTCCGAAGGATTAAGAGTGAAAAACACTCAGGATCCATGTTAAGTCCTGATGACTTCAACTTGGCTATGCTAGACCTAGCGTCTGCAACAAACTGCTTACAATTTGAATATGGTAACTTGAAAAGTTTATTGAAAGCTATACCCTTCTGGTGAATAGAATTGCCAGAATACTTGGACTTAAGCAACTTCCAAAGGATGCTGCCCCTCCTCCTCTCATCTTCTCTAAGAGTATTGGCAACCCATGTCACATGATTCTCATCAAGATGCCTAAGGATGAGATAATAAGACTTTTTATGCACTTCTGAACTGATCAAAGTGTCATCTGGCTCCATGATCTTGCCACAACAGCTGGTGTCCAGCTCAGTATCCATAAGGACAGCCTAAGAATTTTAATTCTGACTGTTCATAACTATCTTGGTGGAGCTAACATCACGGATATAGGACATCCTATTGGAAAACTTGATGTCCTTGAGGTTCTCCAGAGTAAGGTACAAGGGTCTAGATGGCTTGAAAGTAATGATGATGTTGGTACTGATAATGTGTTATAATTATGGCCAGCAATTAGCTTAGGAAAATGAGCATTATTTAAAGCAAACAAAATGCTGGACACCTTGTGTCAATAATTGCTTGATGGGTTCTCACAATGGGGCAATATTTTGGATGATATTGTTGATGAATTCAATTGGATGATGAATGGATGGATGGAAAACAGAAGGGAGAAGAGCTCCTTAAGTACAAAAGATTGGCCTCTTGTGATCCCATGATACAACAAGCCAAAAGGAAAATTTTCCGCCCCAAAAGAGCTCTACAGGCTCTCCAGGCCTTGTTACTCCGTTTGGGCTACAAAGCCCACATGGCATCAGTCCCTGAACCTTTACGACCAGCCCATTCCAGTCCATTCCGGTGTTTCCACCCTTAAGGGGCTGAACCAGCCCCTGTGTTGTTCAATCCCTGGGCTGGTTGTCTGTTTCAACGGGTCCAATTGCCTCACACACTGGCTGTTTGCCTCATGCAACCAGCCCCTGGCCATACAAATGGCCAGGTGGGACCCAGGACACACCTGGGTCCAGTCTCAGACTCTCATGGGGGGGGGGGGGTTGTGACCAGCAGACATGCTGTTCCCCCCCTCTTTCTCTCAGATCCCTGGAGGGGGCGTTCAATTCCCCCTACAAGGGGCCCAGGGGGTGATCAAATCCCCTCAGCCCCATTGCTCCTCCCCCTTGGTAAAGGGGGGGGGGGGAGAGGGCCCCTGGTCTCTGCTTTGCTTCAAAGGTGGAGCGGTGATCAGATCCCCCCCACCACTGGTCACTCTCCTTGCGGCTGGCCTTGTCATCCTTTGGGCAAGGGGGTGGAGAAATCCCCCCTGCCCTGATCCACCACCTTGTAGCGGTTGGTTGCTGGCTGGTTTAACCCAGCCAGCCACCCCCTCCCCCTGGCAATGGCAAGCAAGGGGAGGGGGAGGGAGCCGGGGCCGCTGGCCCTTGCTCCCGCAGCGGTGGCTGTTGTTGGCAACTGGCCGGGCCTGCGCAGTGTTGCACCGCGCAGGATCCCTGGGCCGCTGCGACAGCCCAGCGCAGGCTGTTGGGCCCCACGTGGGCCAAACCAAGTGATACAAGTGGCCCCAATGGGCCGCCCCAAGCCCAAAACCTGAGACAAACACACTTTGGTGGGCCAGCCCGTCTGGCCAAGTATGTCCAAAATAAACCTTGGGCCCAATTATTGCCATACAAGCCCATCTGGCTGTATTTGCCCATATCCCCCACCGGGCCCGTTAGGGCCTGACTACCAATGAGCCTGTTTCACACGTTTTGAGGCCAGTTTCCCCAAATCAGTGACATCCACACAGGCCCATATGGTCCGTGTGAGTGTCCAATGGGCCGGAGAAGCCCATATGTGCATCCCATTTGGATTACCCTTCTACGCAGCACACGTGTAAGTGCATACGTATTTTAACACATTTCAAAGGGGGAATCTTTTGATTGATGTCATTGACATCAATTCTTTTTTCTATCTTTTCAACATCTTTAATTCCGCCAAGGATCTTATAATAGCACCCCTCTATTTTTCCTCAATTTTTCAAGCATTTCTTTCCAAAATTGAAACCATCCATACTCATCATACCCCAGTGATTTAGCAATTTCTCTAAAACTACAATTTCCATCACCAACTAGGTCCCAAATCCTTACCCAAAAAGTTATGTAAGTTCTCTGGTATTTGATTGAGGTAATTTACTTCCTAAAATAAAAAATTAGTCAGCCAAAATTCCAATCTCATTAAAGGAATAAACACTCACCAAAGATGAGCTTCTGTTTGAATCCTCCATTGGGTCTGCTTCATCCTTCAAAAAGGAATTGGATTCCAACGTTGCCAAACCCAATTAACTTTCAGTCTCTTCAACTGAACTATGAAATTCAGATGAAGATCCTGACTTGGACTATAAAAATTTCTCAATAAGTTCATTAAACCAAAAAAGTGAACCTTTCACCAAAGAAAATACTTAAAATCATTCATATTTTCTTCTTTGGTATCCTTCTACTTCTCTTTGCCCACTTAAGCTCCTTCTAAATGTTTTCAAATACACAATTTTATTTCCAGGTATCTGTTAATTTTTAACAGCCTCTGCTTGATTTCAAGAGTTTAGGTTCAAGTCTTGGCTTTGATTGATAATTGGATGTCCCCATCATCAAGTGATTCAACATCAAACAATAATCTTGATCAGGAATATTCAAGATTGTTGCATTGAGCTTCTCATGTAACTGAGAATCATTGAGAAGTTCATCAAAATTTACCTTTTTAAATTCAAGAGGATGAAACATTATTCCACTAGGAATCATCATTTTAGCCAGGCAGGAATCATCATTCAAAAAGCATTAATAAAAAAGCATTAATCACAAAGTTACTTGAACAATCCAACTTAAACCAAAACTCAAAATAATTCTTACTGCCTACCAAATTTTTCAATCCAAAAAATATTTATCACACAAAAAGGAAAAAAAATAAAAGGGGTGGCCTGCATTTTTGATTCTACTTTTTTTCTGATTGAATATATATAAAGAACAAATATTGATACAAAAATCAAATTTTATGAAACAATTATTGGTTTTATTTTTATGCTGGATTCTTGTAGACAAAGAAAAATCTCATTACCAAGCTCTAACCTTTTCTGAATTTTTTTTTCCAAGTTTTGAATTTGTGGTTACAAAGCTTTTCCAAAGTGGATCTAATTTGGGAGCTGGCCAAGGATCATAATCAAACTTGAAGGAAACTATGTTTTTTAAATATTGCAAAACAATGAATAAAATAGAGAAATATTTAGAATTGGGAGTGAGAGGGTAATCATGCGGAATAAAATTCCAAAGCATTAATTAATAAAATATAACAAATGGAAACTTATATGTTTTGGCCAGAAGGAAAGCATGAAATGGAAATTTCATCCACATATTTATGAGAGCTGGTCCATAAATTTGGTTTTTTTGCCTTCTTGATTCTTGGAAATGTTTACCCCAGATTCTATGCATTAATCTTGGTTCCTTGAAAAATGTTTTTGAATCATTCTCTTTGACCATTAATTTCTATACTTCAATACAGTCTATTGATTTCCTCCCCAAACAAAATTTTCCTGCCATACATAAAAAATTTCCATCACCCATGACATCTTGAACATGGCATATATTTCAGATTGATGTAGCATTTCCAATGAATTTTTCTTATTGAAACTAAAAGAAAAAAAATAATATTTTCTTATAAAATTAATTATGTTTCAATATAAAAATCATTCCAAATCAAAACTTGATTGTAAATTACAGGACAAGAACAAGATTATGTATAGGAAGCCTAGAGGAAAAATCATAAAGAAATTAGAAAAAATGAAAAAATGACAAATTATCAAATTTACTCACTGTCTCACTTATTGTTGTTTCTGTTTTGGCTAATGGATGACTTCCACAAGGATGGTAAGAAGCTGAATCATCTTCATTTTATTTCTTTTTTCTCTTGATTCTTGGACAAGCATATTATTCAGGAGAATTAAACTCCTGATTCACTATGGTTCAAGACCTCTTAGAAAAGATGAAATGAAAAAATTCATAAGCAATAACATTAATAAACAATAAAATCAAAAAAATTAACAGCAATAAAATCAAATGAAATCTCAATTTCTTATAAATAAGATGGTTGGAAACCAGGACCAATGACAGTTTATTTCATCATCTGCGCAGTTTTAATACCACAGATTTACATGAAGAAACAACAAAGATTGAAACAAAGAGAAACAGAGAAAATCTTAATCACTGGTGTATAGTCAGAATATGGAACAATTAGACATAATGAGATGAAACTGAATGAAATGAATTTGAAACATATGTAAGAGCAGTAATCATCTGTGAGCTTGAGAGATCATTTGGACCTTGAAGTTTTGGTCTCCTAATTGGTGGAAGCAACCTTGAAACATACTGTTTCTTGAGTGTTGATAAGATGAGATTTTCATTGAGTATGTCAGTACATTGAAGAACATTGAGCAAATTGAATCATCCTTTACCAGCTTTTGGTCCTTCCAGGTGGATGACTGATTTTTTCAGAACACAGAGCAAACTGGGAGTGCAATGAGAAGGATAGAGAGATGAAGATGGTGAATGATGATAGTGAGATGGGTAAGAATGGAAGATCCAGTAGATGAAGTAGCCGGATGAGATGCAATTTGCCTGCAAGCAGAAAAGTGATCTGAGCATCACATTTGGAGTTTTCACATTGCATGAGTTGTGAGCTTCAGTCTGGAATGAGAGCAGCTGAACCTCTGCAGGAGAGGATCAGGTATTTTGCTATGATATTCAAAACAAATTTCCTGATAAAAAATAAATATGGGATCTCTGAATTTTATTAATATTCCTCTGCATTCAAAAAATAATGCTATGGTAAGAAAATGAGCAGGAATCATAAAAAAAATAATTCCATAGTTAGAAAAAAGAAGTATATATATAAATCAACCTTTTCCTCTTATTTCTCCTTTTTTTTTAACTTCCTCTTTTCCTTATTGGAATTTCAATTTGTTGATAATTTAATGAATCACTAAATCGAATTAATTTTCTCACGCCCCCAAACCTTGAAATCACGGATTTCTATGTCTTTGCAATGTCACTTCCACGCGGACAAATCCTTTTTTTCATGGGTTTTCAAGAATTCTTTTTTTGCAAATTTGACGCCGCAGCCCTGGAGCTACGCTTCTGAAACTCTTTTAAAAAATTTGGTAATTTTCCAAGCATCATAAAACCATAAAAATTTCATTTGAAATATCAAATTTCTCATTGCATGTTTCATTAATTTTCTTTTGGTGATCTAAGCTTTCAGAACTTCAAAAAAACAATGAAAGAGCTTGATATCATTTTTTTAAGGTTTTTTTAGATTTAAAATTCACTTTTGAATACCTCATTTAAGAATTAAAAAAATTAGAAGAAAATTAATAAAAATAAAATAAATAAATTCAAAAAATTCAGGAAAAAAAAATCAAATTTCTCATTCTATTTTTGGATCATTTCCTTTGAATTTTAAATTAATTTTTTAGGGTGAATTAAGCTTCCAGAAATTTAATAAAATATTGAGAGCTTATTATCATTCATTTGGTCCTCTGTAGATCTATTCTTAAACCTTACATAATTAATCCCAAAAACTTACAACAACCAAATTTATCATTGAATTTTTTTATACTTTTGTTTGCCTTTTCAATTAATTCTTTGTGGCAATTCAAGCTCTAAAACAGTTATATAACAAACGGAGAAGCTTTGTAAACTCTTTGATAATTTTTGGATGTATTCTTAGGCTCCAAAAATTGAATCCAACATTAAAAAACTCCAAAATAACAATTCATTTCAATGTTTTTTTTTTGAAATCTGGCACCAAAATTCCCCTCAATTTTATTTTCCAGAAATGTAGAAAAGCATCCAAAAATCCAACAAAACTTTATTTATAATGTTTAATTTTGTGGTCTAAGTAATTTGGAAAGCAGTCAGATTGATCATTAGTTTCATGATTGGATTTTTCTCTAAATTTCTGCCAAGAAGAATTGAGGGAAACTTTGATCCCAGATCTGAAGGAAAAAAATTGAAATGGATGTTATTTTGAAGAGTTTTTGCATTTGGTTCACCTTTTGGATGCCAAGAATGCATCAATAAGATCCCAAGGAAAGTTTAAAAATCTCTTTTATTTTTTCCATAACTGTTTCAAAGCTTGAACTACCTAAAAATTCAATTGAAAAGGAAAAGAAAAGGATCCAAAATGCAACAAGAAATTTGTTTTTTTTTTGATTTTTTAAATGAAATTTTTAAGCGTGTTATAATGCTTCATAAATTACCAAAGATTTTTTATAAGTGTTTTGAACACCTAACTACTGGGCCGTGGAGTCAAATTTGCAAAAAAAGAATATTCTTGGAAACTCATGAAATAAAGGATTTGTCAACGTGAGAGTGATATTGCAGAGACATCAAAATCTGTGATTTACAGGATTGGGGGAGTGAGAAAAATAATTCCCTAAATAAAAGCTATGAATCATGAAATTTTATCTCTTTTCTTTTTCAAATAATTTTTACTGATCATTAAATTTTTGGTAACTTTCTGCTTTTTCCTTCCTCTCCTCTTGGGATGTTCTGCACAGGGGGGGGGAGTAAGTCTCTACACTGATATTTAAAAATGAAAAGACTGGGAAATTTTATTTTTTTTGAAAAATCATATGAAAATGAATGAGTTCAATTGAAATCAAACCTTTTTGAATCAGTATATACATGAAAAATATGAAAAATTTTCTTACCCTTAATTTTTGAATATAGATGGATCTCTTACTGAAAAAAAAATCAAAGATTTTCCTCAGAAGGTTTTCAGATCTTTTTCTCAGTCAGCTTCAACATTTAATATTTCATTTTTTTTGTATTTTTCTTTTCCTTTTAAGGTGTAAAATCATTCATCAGATCAAGATGATTTGGTCACTAAAGTTTTTCACTTCATATGAAAATTTTAAGTGGTTTTTGAGCAATGGGATGAGCCCCCCCCTTAGAACCCACAAAATCAATAAAATTCACAAAATTATGGAAGCTCTACAAAAGCGAAACATTCCAATGGAATCATACTGAAGGAATCAAAAATATTCATACTGGTGGAATAAAAAAGAATCAGAAATATTTTCTGGTTTAATTTCATGGTTTCTCAGATACCCAACTTGCTTATTTAATCAAGGTATTATCAAACCCACAAAAAAATCACATTAATCTAATTTGCTTTTCCCATGATTGGAATAATTATATTTAATTAGGTTTTTTTGATAGTTCTATCCTGATTCGTCCCTAAAATTAAATTTATTAAAAATAATATTAGCTGCAAAATAATGGTTTCATTTTTTCTCTTTCCAAAAAATCTATTTTGGGGTATTTTGTACCTTTTTTTATTATTGTTAAAAAGTGATAGTTGGATGATTCAGCTCATCAATGAATTTTCACCTTAAAGAAAAGATGCCAAAATGAATTACCATACAATTTTAAATATATTTATGATTATTTGGGATTGGAAACCTTGGCCTTGAAAATGTGTCTAAAAATCAAAATATTATTTTGGCTAATCAGTGGGAGGACTTACTTCCCCCCCCCCCTGTATATTGAAAAACTGATGGATCTACTTTGCTTGAGGACTGAGAGATATTCTTGAACTTATTTGATGTAAGTTTTGGTCTACCTCTTACTTTAGATCTTTGAGTAGAATTTGGATCTTGAATAAGAACAACTTGATATTTCCCACTTTAAAGCTTCATTTTTTCACCCAGCTGATATTTTTGTTATCCAGGTGGCAACTTATGCAATTCTTCAAATAATTCATTATGAAATAGATTTTGATTAGTGCTTTCAGATTCATTTTGAATGGTCTGTGATTCTTCAGGTGAACAAGGGTAAAGATTTAACTGGAGAAATCAAATTAGAAATCAATCAGCAAATTATTTGTTTGAGCTTGAATAAAAATAAAAATAAAGAATTTACTTAGAAGGAGGGTTGGAAAGGTAATTGAGGATTTAAATTCTCCATTTGGAAGATTTCACAGTTTCTTATAGCTAATTTGAATTTTTGAATGCATGGTATACCCATACAAGAAAAATGACCACAGTTTATGCAAGAGTTAGAAGATTCAGGAACTTGATGGAATATTAATGTTTTTGAGGGGAAATTGGCTAATTTGTAGAGAGAGATCTTAAACACAGGGGGGGAAACCAATTATATGCTTGAAATATTTATCAGAGTCTTCAATAGCTCTCTCATTTATTTGGAAAGTGATGGAATTTTAAATTTTATGAACAAAATTAGAAAAATGACCAATGGATGAACTGATTGAATGTTTAATGTATGAGTTTGGGCCTTCTTTTGTTGAATACATTTTCTGTAAAAAGTAAAAGTTTTGGTTGGCCAAGTAGGGGACAATTTATTTTGTATTTGAGACACAGTTCTCAAGCATATAGTCCAATGCAGGGGGATTATAGGCTAGAGAAAGTTTGGTAAATTTTTCATGAAATAATAGGGCGTATCAGACTTAGAAAACCCGCCATTAGAAACCCACCATTTCTTTGCCAAAACTGCCATTTTTAATAGCGGGTTTCTGAAATACACATACCCCCTAAATGGTGTATTTCAAGATGGGGGGTTTCATAAAAATGGCGGATTTCAAACATCCAACCCGCCATTAAACCCGCGGTTTATTCATCAATATTGATCCACCATCAATCACATCTAAAACACCCATCCATATCAGCAAATCCATACCTGTCCCATCTCCATCACATCAATCACATCTCATCTCCAGCGCTTCACATATACATCACTTCACATCTCTATTGCTTCACATCTCTATTGATTCACATCTCCATCTTCACACAAATCCCCATCATCATCTCATCACCCCACATCTAATCACCATCTTTCTCAGAATATCCCATCAAACTTCTTGGCAGCAAGTTGAAAATGCAAAAAAGCTGACTGAACTTTTGTTAGTATTTGACTGCCATTCAGACTCAGATTCAGACTTTGATTTTGAATCAACTTGGTCAGCTTTGAATGCTCTATTACAAAAGAATACATGGTTCCAAGAAGACAAACTCTCCACAACCCTATGTATGAAAGGCAAAAGCTTCATCTCCTCCCTGACCTAAGCTTCCAGCAACTGTTCTAAACTCTATTGCCTTCATTCATAAAACCTTTGGAGATGATTGAAGACCACCATATCTTCCAGAGCAATTTGTGGAATCCTCAACATGATCCAGCTATCCAACTGGCTGTTGGTATTTGTAGATTGGGTTCAAATGGAAATGGAGCAGAAATTCATCAATTAGAAAATCTTTTCTCAGTTGGATATGGAACCATTGACTCATATACCAAAAGATTCATTGTTGCTATCCTTTCTTTCTGTTGCTCAGTACTTTCTTGGCCAACAAAAGAGGAATGCAAGGAGATATCTCAAGTAATGGAAAACAAAGGATTTACTTGTTGCATTGGTTTTGTTGATGGAACCTACAGCTTAAGGGAAATGCAAAACCAGCTTCAAAACTCCAAAGAAATGAATTTACTCATAAACTTGATTATCAATTGTGTAATTGTTCTCAATCTTTTGGCTGATATCAAAGATTAAAGGGAAAAAATATTTGAAGATGATATTCCTGATCCAACTCAATTCATCCCTGTATCATCTTTTGCCTGATCTTCTTCTATGAGAGAACGGATTCTTCCTCTCACCCTTCCTAGCTTTGATGAGTAATGTTTGTTTCCCAGTTAGGTAAAAAATCCCTTTACCAAACTTTTTTGGTTTTGGTTGTTCACTCAAGATTCCTAGGCTGAGTCCATTTTTTTCACTTTTGGTGGACTTGGACAAAAAAACCCTCCACCTCACCCCATCAAACCACTTGTCCCTCCACCTCACCCCTCCTCTTCAGCCTCACCCACCACCTCCACCTCACCGCTTCTCCTCACCCACCACCTCCACCTCACCCACCACCTCCACCTCACCCACCACCACCCCTCCTCCTTTTTTTGAAATCCCTGGTAATCTCCCCCCCTCCTCCTTTTGTTAAAATCCCTGGTAAGCTCCCCCCCTCCTCCTCATCCTCCCCATCATCCAAGTCTGATAATTTGATCCATCCACCTCCTTGGTTGATCTCCCAGGTAAGCCCCCCCATCCTCCTCATCCTGCTTTTCCATCCCTCCCACCCATCCTTGCTAACCTCACCTTTGCATCCCCCCCTCCCTCCCTCTTGCTTTCCCCCCCCCCTCTTGCTTGCTCCCCATCACTTGTCTGGCCCTGCCCCTTGCCTTGGTTGCCCCCCCTCCCTTTTGCCTGGTTGGCAGCCCCACCCTCCCCCTTCTTTGCTCAGCCAACCCCCGCTGCCCCGCTCCCCTCCTTCCGCCAACCAACAAGCCCCCCCCCTTCTTTGGCCAAACCCTCTGGCCCCTTGCTCAGCCAACCCCACCACCCCACTCCCCTCCTTTGGCCAACCAGCAAGGCCCCCCCCTCTTTGGCTGACCCTGCCGGCCCCTTGCTAAGCCAACCCCGCTGCCCTGCTCCCCTCCTTTGGCCAACCAACAAGGCCCCCCCCTTCTTTGGCAGACCCCGCCAACCCCGCTGCCCCGCTCCCCTCCTTTGGCCAACCAACAAGGCCCCCCCTTCTTTGGTCAACCCCCCGGCCCCTTGCTTTGCCAACCCTGCCACCCTGCTCCCCTTGTTTTGCCAACCAAGGAGGTCCCCCCCTTCTTTGGTTGACCCCTCCTTCCCCTTGCTTGGCCAACCCTGCTGCCCTGCTCCCCTCCTTCAGCCAACTGATGAGGCCCCCCCTCTTCTTTTGGCCAACCCTGCGGCCAGGCCCCCCCCCATCCATTGGCCAACCAAAGCCCAGCCCCCCCTCCTTTGATTGCTTGGCGAACCCCCCCTCCCCCCCCCCCTCCTTCCATTGCTTTGCCCAACCCAAAACCAAACCCAAGCCTGACCCAAAGGCCCAGCCCAATTCCCTCAGACCCAGGTATTTTTTTTTTTTTTTTTTTTTGGGTGCTGATGTAATTTTTTTTTTTGGTACAGTTTTTTTTTGGTGATCCTGTTTCTGGTGAACTTGGGATCAATTCCAGGTTTGTTTTCATTTTCTTTGATCCAATCTTGTTGCACTGATGATTTCCATTTGACTGACTGTTTTTTTTTTCAACCCCTCAACCGCTATTGGTGAATGTCCAATTCTTCTCCCACCCGCCTGCCTCAAAATGTTGGAAAAACAATCAAATCCCATCTTGTTCCTCACCCCAATCAGAGTATATGTATCGGAGGGATCAAGATGGAAGGAGATGGATTGACCAAAATAATGAAAGGTTGGAAGAATAGGGCCCGTCACCAAAAGAGGGTTCAAATGAAATATTCCAAAATATCTTTGGAGGTTTCTGGAACGCATTAATGAAAAAGGTGGTCTGGTCTGGTTGGAAACCGTGTCTATTGGATCTTTACCCTTCAATTTTTGCCAAAAAGAAAAAGAATTGTCAAAAACCCACCCATGAAGAGTTTGATAAAGCAAAAAAAACAATCAAAAAGTTCCATTTCTTCCACTGTGGAAAAGTAATTGTCCTTAATGAGTCTGATCACCAAGCCCTGGTTGCAATAATTGAATTTGTGCCCTTGGATAAACTCTCAGAACAAGATAAGAAGGACATCAACTTTTTCACCACTTTCCTTATTGATTCAGAATTTAAATTGAAAAAATTATTACATTGTTTCTGGAAAGGCTTCTATTGATCCTCAGATTTTAATTTACTTGCAAAATGGGTTTGAATGTTTTTGAAAATTTTTCCAGACACAGGGAAGATTAAAGCAACATGTGAAAATGTTTTCAATGGAACTAATTAATTCTTCTTCTTTTTCTGTCACAATTAACCTGTGTTATTAATTTTGAATATTTCCTGAAGTTGAGTGACTGCCCCTTTTGAGTTTTCTGGTTTCTCTTGAGATAGAAAACAGAAAAAAACTGAAGAATTTCTTGAACAATTGTTTACCCCAAAAATATGAAGAAGGAGCATGCCAAAATTTGAATTTGCAGTCCATAATGAGAATATTAGGACAATGAATGACAATTTTGATGAATTCAGGGTTTGAAATAAAGAAAGAAGTTTTTTTTTAATCCATATTGCTGATTATGAAGAAAAACAAACAATTTGACAGTTCCAGTATAAGAGCTTCCATGGGAAAATTTCCATCAAGAGATTTTTTTTGTATTGGGTATCTTTCATTTTAAATAGTATTGAGATTGGTATGAACAGATGATGAGGGGGATTTTATAGCAGGATTTAAATTTTTTAAGGAGGGAACACCAGATTTGGTTAACTTGATAGTTTCCTGTTGCTTCCCTTGAATTTTTCTGTGAATTGGATGAGTTGAAAGATCATTTGAAGGTGGATTTTTGTGATCTGGAAATATAACTTTACCTTCCAGATAAATATTCCTTTGGAAGAATTCCCAGATATCCTGAAAGGAAAATTGGTCTTTCTGGATTTTTCTAACCTCTTCCTATCTTTTCTGAGTCTTTATTCCTCAGATGTTTCACATTGATATTTGTAGGTATTTTTCTTGAAATTCAACACTTTGGTAGATATGGCATATCCATGAGATGTTTACCATTATTGGATGGCATCAAGTAGCTCCTAATTTTGATTATATAATAGTTCATGAGGAGTGGCCATAGGGTTTGAATCAGTAGTTTGAGTAGATGAGGAAGGATAATGATGATCTTGATCACTATTTTTACTAGATGAGATAATGCAGGATGGGCCCAGTGGAACATTTCCAAAAATTGGGCGGAATTATTTTTGAGCCATTGTGAAAAGAGGCTATATTTTGAAAGAATTGAATGAAGATAGGTATTTGATGTTTTGGAAATAGATTTAGCAGAAAATTGATTGAAAAAACTAATTCAGAGACTTGATATAAGATGGAAAATTTTTTTTGGAAGTATTGATTTAGGTTTATTGATTAAATGAAGATTTGAAGTGAAAGGTTGAAAATGTTCCAAGACTGTTTTTTAGAATATTAATATTTGAATTTTTTATTTGTGGAAGATTGATTTGGTTCACAAAACCACCCCACATACTATAGGGGAATATTTAGATGATTGTGAGCAAAAATGGGAGAGGCTGAGTGCAAGGGAGCAACGCAAGATAGCAAGGCTAACTTTAAAGTGCAAATGAGGGGTTTGATGGCACACAAACAGCAAGAGGGATGAATTTTTCCAATATAAAGAGGCTAAAGCAAAGCCCAATGTGATTACTTGTCTTACCAAATGCAAGAACATATGAAATTGACTAACTCAGGAAACAATCTTCAGGTGGTGTAGAGACTTCTGTGGAATTATATAAAGAATTTAGCAAATAGCTTTCTGGGAGTCACTTGAAGGGGAATTTAGTATTACTTCTACTCCTTTAGATTATTATTAGAAACTAAGGTTTTTTTGAATTGCCTGCCCTTCTAGTACTATAGTAAGTCTGCACAATAATTTTTTAAAATTAATGGCTGTTTTCTTTGATACTTGAAATAGGTCTCAGATCAGACCAAGATTAGTTATCAACTGTTATTGGTAGGGCTGTTTGAATAATTGACCAGATGTATTGAGTTATTGCTTAGTAATTGATTAGATAGGGGTGATCTTAACCAATAGCTCAATTTATTTAAAGGGTTCAAAGTTTTTATCAGAGGGGTGGTTCAGGAGAGTACCCAGGGATGGGTTTACCCATGGGGGGCTGGGTAAAGGAAAAAAAGTTTTGTAGTCCCTTTTTGTTTTTCTCTCTTTCTTTATAAGGGTTAATTATTTAGTGATGGGTGATTTTTTTTAATTTCGTGGTGAGTAGTTTCAGGTCACAGAAGAACCCTTCTTCAAAGCACCTAATTGGGTGGTTTAAATGGTTGATGAGGTTATAATTTTTTTTTGATTTGCTTTCCTTTTGGTTATATTTATTTGTACACTGATGATCTCTTTTTTTTATATTGGGGTAGGACAACAGATTGTTGGGTGTTAATTGGATAATGAGTAGTGGGGGATGATTTTGTTGGGTGATGTAGTGTTGGGGATAAAACCTGGATAGGTCAGAGAGGCCCTCCTTAAATATAGAAAACCTTCCCCCAGGGGTGCTCAGTGCTGCCCCTGAGGATCCCCCCTCTCCTGGTCAGGAACAGTGGGATACAGGTACATGAGGCATTTCTTCTGGTTGGGAAAAAAGTTATACAGTTACATGAGGAATTTCTGCTGGTTGGAAAGATGTTTTAAAGTTACATGGAGTATTTCTTCTGTTTGTAAAAGGGTTTTACAGGGCTTTGATGCATCCACAGGCTTTCATATGATGCTGTGAAGCTCTGGGGTGGGTTAGCACTGGTGGTTTATTTGGTACCACATGACCCTTACTGCATTTATTTCTTGGTTGGGTTTGTGCTGGTGCTTTGTTTTTTACCACCTGCTCTTGACTGCATGCATTTCTATTTAGTGCTTTAGTAGCTCAGGTTTTGGTGTTTTGTTTGTCCTCTTGGTGTTGATTACTTGTTTGGAAATGAGCGTGCTCCCTGCATGGGTATATTACTATGTATTAGTGGGATAGGTTTGTGCTTGTGGTTGTTTGATTCTACATGGTCCTGGCTCCCTGCAAATATTGCTAGGTAGCCCTGTGGTGAATGTGTATTGTTGAGTTTTTTTGTACTACCTGGTCCTGGCTGCCTGCTTATGTTTCTGGGTAGCCCTGTGGTACTTGTACTTGTGGTTTGTTTTGTAAACATGGTCCACAGTGCCTGAAGATTTTTCTGGGTAGTTCTGTGCTGCCTTGTACTGGTAGGTGGTTTATAACTCCATCGTCCTGAGTACATAGATTTTTTGTGTGGCTCTGTGGTTTTTTGGTACTACATGTTACTGCCTACATATGGTGCTGTGTATTTCTGTATTGTACTTGTCCTGCTGGTTTGTTTGATACTACATGCTAATGGTTTCATGCATTGCTTTCCAGTGTTTTGGTGAGTTGGTACTGTTATTTTTTGTGGTAATCCATGCTACTGTTTTCATATATCTTAAGTATTTATATTTTTTGGATAGCTATTGGTTAAGTTATTGGTTGTATTTTGGGTCCAAGTGTTTATGGTAAGATTTCACTGGTATTCAATCAGGTTTTCCAGGTATAACCATATGGCCTTTCACTTTTTTGTGACACCTGGGTGTGATATAAGCTGTCCAAAATTGATTTTTAGCTGTATCTTCCAAACCATGAGAGATAGAGGGGTAGTTTGGCTGGGTGACTATAGGTTATTTTTGTTGCAGAATCCATTATGAGTTTTTTTTATGATTGATTTTATATTTATACTATAAAATTGAGTCTGATGGATACATATAAGGTTTGGTCTACCACAGAAGACAGTATAGTCCTTATAATGTAATCCAATGGTGACTAGATACAACCTGATGTAAATTTTTCTACAGACAGAGAGCAATGATGCAATTAATTGCAGTAACGGAATAGAAAAATGAAATAAAATGTCAAATTTTTCCAAGGTCATAGCACAGGTGCAAGACTATTTTTTGAGAGTACATGAGCATAAAAGATGAGACATGGATGGAATGAAATGTGAAGATAATGCAAATGAATAGAAGGAATCATGCAGGGAAGGGAGCTAGTCCATTGGCAGAACTATACAGTTAATGTGACTATCTAGGAATGGGTGCAATCTAGTTTGTTTTCATGACCAAGAGTGTAATCCCAAGGGCTAGAGATACCAAGGGGTAGAAGAGAAAAGCTCAAATGGATAGTTGAAAGGATTAGAGCTAAATGCAAATAATTTCAAGCATAGACTTAGTCCCCATGATTGGAAGGTTTTTTCATGAAATCCAGAGGTAGTAAGCATATTGCACCATTAATTTTGTGCTTTATTTTTATCACGCTTGTGGACTTAGGTAGATGGTACTGAGGAAAAGGATATGTCAAAGTGATGATGATAATAAACCTTAACCTTTCTGGAGCGTGACAGGTGTGGTTTGGTGGTGTGTGGAGTGAAGTGGAATGGTTTGGTGTGGAGTGGAGTGGGGCATATTGTTTTGGTGTTGTTTGGTCTGGTTTGGTTTGGTCTGGTCTGGTCTGGTGTGGTAGGGGTGGTGTGGTGTGGTGTGATGATGGGTGGTGTGGTGGTGGGTGGTGTGGTGGTGGGTGATGGCTGGGTGGAAGAGGTGAGGGTAATTTTTTATATGATTATTCTAAAACTTCATGATGGGCGAAGCTCCATGAAAAAAGCTCAAATTCATATTGAATTTATGCATGCAACAGGGCTCAAAAAAGCAGGACAGATCCAAAATGGTTTTATTCCAATCCTTTTTTGGTTTTTTTTTGAGACAAAAATAATATTGTCTCAAAAATTATCAAAATAAAATATTTGGGAACCTTGAAAGGATTTTGTTAAGCCTGAAGCTTTAAATATTTCAACTTTTCATTCATTTTTTGAGGATAAATAAATAAAAAAGGATAAAAAAAGACATACCAGCCTGTTTCTTCTGAATTATTTTCAGTTTAATAAATATTTTGTGGGGTAAAACCTTTCATAACTATTCAGAATTATTTTAATTTTCATTGTTGGAAGCTGTTTTAAAGTTATTTTAAAATACAATGAACAAACATTAGATCCCAGATGTGAAAAACAATATTGGAAGGGATGTGTGATTTTTAAATGCTTTTACATTGTATTTACTTTTTTGAGGCCGAGAATACATCAAAAAATTCCAAAGAGAACCTTTGAAAGCTCTTTGATTTTTTTTATTGTGAGAGCTCAGATAACCAAGGAAAGAATCATTAAAAATGCAAGTAAAAGGATCCAAAAATGAAATAAGATTTTTTTTCTTTTATTCTTTTTGATTTTTTGAAGGAATTTTTAAAAATTTTCTCATGCTTCCAAAAATAAAACTAAAAATTGTTTTTAGGGATTTGAGAAAACCAAATAAATGGCTGTGGCTTCCAATTTTAAAAGATATCAATTCTTGAAACTTCTGTGAAGTAAAGGATTTGTCCATGTGGGAGTAACAGCGTGCAGATGTAGAACATCTATTATTTAAAGGATAGAGCCTGTGAAATAATTGATGCAATTATTATTATTATTTTTTGATATCTTATTTTATCTTTCATTCAAAAAAAAATAATATTTTTTGTTTTATTCAAACAGAAAACCAATCATTTCTTGAGTTTTTTCTATTTTTATTCTTGCATTGTATTTTTTGGGGTTTTTATTGTTTTATTGTTTTATTTTCATTCTTACTTCTATTTGTTTTAAATCAAAAACTGAACACATGATAATGGAAGGTCATTAATTTAAAATAAATAATAAACAATAAATAGGACATATCAGATTTGAGAAAAGCCAACATTTTATAATGGCAGGTTTCAATCCAAATCTGCCATTTGAAACTAGCCATTAAAAATCAAACAAAATGATTTATTTCACATCAGGCATGTCAGATTTACCTGGAAGCAAGTGTTTTTTTCCCATATACTATATAAGTCTTTATCATCTCTCTTTCTCCTCTATCATTCCCACTCATCCTCCTTCAATCCTCATCCATCCCCTCATTCCCCCTCATCCTTGAATTATACTTCAATTCCCCCGGTGAAACCACCACAAGCAATGTCATTATCATTAACCATTCAGGCTTCCATAAAATTCAGACCTTGGATGGGACTGTGATCACAATCAACAGAAATACCAGAAAAACCAATCCATTCATCCAACCATCACACCCATATTCCAACCTTTGAATCAAGTCTTCTCTATTTCCTCAAATTGAAAAACTCTCTCTAACTTCCTACTCACATCAGCTTCCTCTCACAATCAGATTAAATTGAAAAAATTTTGATCATGAGATCTAAAAAAGCTGGTAAGAACTTTGAGATAGCTTGTTCAAAGAACAAAGTATGCTAGACCATTCCTCTATGTTTCAAAAAAAAAACACTCCTCAAATGAGAGAAAAAAAATAGCCACCATTGAATCATTTGAGAATAATCATCATGGGTAATTGAATGAATATCAGGCGTCAAAACCAATCTATCCAAGTTCATCCAAACCAATAAAATCTGCACCAAAGTCTCAAAGGGACAAACCGCATCACAGTTGGATCTACTGAAAGCATTTTCCAAACCAGGAAATCAGAACCCTAGTAGGAACAAATCAAAAGATTCAATCCTTTCATCAGCAGAAATCCTGCTCATAATCTTGAAGTATGGTGAACTTTAACATACCTACGTCCCAATTTAGGAGTGGTGGGTGCAATAAATTAAAAAGAATCAAATCTTTCCTAAAATAAATATAATGACCTAATTGAAGAAGGCGTCATCAACTTCATCTCCAAGGTTGTGTTAGTTTTCATCCTATCTTGAGCTACTGATCACTCAGTCACTCCTTGACTCTGTAATTGATATCAATCCATCAAAGCTTTCTTTTTTTTCCGGTTCTCCTCTGAACAGTGGGATCAAGAATTTTATGGGAAAAAATTTGAGATAAAAAGTCAGAAGGTCACTACTCCATTCTCATGAACTCTTCCTTGTTGAAACAAGGCTCATGCCAATCCTACCAAGGATCTCAGGCTTCAAGCTCTTCAAATTGGCCAAACTACCAATCCCTGTCAAACTGAGTGAGAGGAAAAAGATCAAACTTCAATTTTAAACAGAAATCTCAAACACAAGCCTAAGGATTGGTGATGGTTTTTGTCTATTGATCAAGCTTGAAAATCTCAGCCTGTTGAAATCTTGACAGATTCAAGAGAGCCTAGGCTTGGTGATTGATAAATTTTGTCAAAGGATACCCCCAGTTGAATGTTGGAATTTTCAATAGGGTTGATCAAATTTAAGAAAACCTACCATTTTTAAATTGCAGGTTTCAACCCAAATCTTCCATTTCAAACCCGCCAATAAAATAAAAAAACCCACTTATTTCACATCAGATGTGTCAGAGTTACCTGAAAATAAATGGGTTTTTTCAAATAAATTATTTAAAGGCTTTCACTGCCTCAACCAGGAATCATTCCACATCATCACCCCTGGTTTCAACCTCTGACCTCATCAAAAAAAATTTACCTCCAACCTCATCAGAAAAATTTGATTCATTGCTCTCATCACTTCATCACTTCATCACTCTCACTTCTTTAACGCTCCCATTTCTTCATCAATCTAATCACTCTCTTGGTTTAATAACATCCATCCTCTCATTTCTTCACTTCTTCATTTCTTCATCCCTTCTTTCATCACATACTAACTCTCATTGCTTCATTGATTCATCCCTGCTTTCATCACATCCTTTCATCATTTCATTGATTCATCACTTCATCACTTTATTTCTTCATCCCTACATCCCTCTTACTCTTTTTAATTGGCCCCTCATCAAACCTCCCCCCGCTAGTCTTCTCAAAAATCCAATCATCCAAAGAAAACATCCTCCAGGAACTAAAAATAAAAGAATACTCCCCCATCAGCTTCCAAAGGCTTAATTCAGCTCAAGAGAGATGATCACATCATCCTGGTAAACTGGCTCAAAACTCCCTCCAACTATGATGCTTGCTTTGTATACAACAATGAAACCCAATGTTTCCAACCTCCATCCTCTAAGTTTAATGGATATCTCCTGATGGCCAATGAAGGAAAGAATGAAACAAAGGTAGGCTGGATGTTTCATCCAAACAGATGAGGAAGCAATTCAAGAACTATCAATCCAAAAATTGCCCCTTTAGCCAATGCTGACAAGCCCTATTCTTTCCCTGTCTCTGTATGTTTGTCAAATCATCTCCTCCCATCCACATACTACAATTGGGGTGAGGATCATGAAGGGATTCAATTCATTTTATAACAATTTGAGGGTTTCACACCCTATGCTTTCCAAGTTTCTGTATGTTTTTCAAATAATCTCCTCTCATCTTTTTCCGTCCCAGGCACCTAGTTCACTTGGGGTGAGGATTAAGAAGGGATTCAATTGATTTAATAAATTTTGAGGGTGGCACAAACTATTATTTCAATTTCTCTGTATGATTTTCAAATCATCTCCTTCAATCTTGTTCCCTCCCATCCAAATACTACGGTGGGGTGAGGATCAAGAAGTGATTCAATTCATTGTATAACATTTGAAACCCTATTATTTCCATGTCTCACCACAGAAATTGGCATGTCACTTGCTAGCAAGTGCCATCAAAGAGCTCTCCCCAATGTATGGAAAAGCTCAGGTCAAGCTCCTACCAAGCTCAGGTCAAGCTCCTACCAAGCTCAGGTCAAAATTTATTGATGCTTCAATGCACAGCAACTGTGCAAAATGCACAGCAACTGTGCACAATTCACAGCAACTGTGCACAATGCACAGTAACTGTGCAAAATTCAAAGTGGCTGTTCAAAATGCAAAGTGACTATGCACAATGCACAGCAACTCTTCACAATGCACAGCAACTGTTCACAAGCACAGCAACAGTGCACAATACACAGCAACTGGGCACAATACACAGCAACTGTGCACAATTCAAAGCCACTGTGCACAATGCACAGAAACTGTTCATAATGCTCAGCTACTGGGCATAATGCTCAGCAACTGTACATAATGCACAGAAACTGTGCCTAATGCACACCAACTGCGCAAAATGCACAGCAACAGTGCACAATATTTATCCAAGCTCCAAGCACAGTTGCTGTGCCACAAAAACTGTGCACAGTTGCTGTGCCACAACAACTGTGCACAGTTTCTGTGCCACAGCAAATGTGGATTTTGCACAGTTGCTGTGCATTGTGCACAGTTGCTGTGCATTGTGCACAGTTGCTGTGCATTGTGCACAGTTGCTGTGTATTGTGCACAGTTGCTGTGCATTGTGCACAGTTGCTGTGTATTGTGCACAGTTGCTGTGCATTGTGAACACTGGCTGTGCATTGTGCACAGTTGCTTGGCATTGTGCACAGTTTCTGTGCATTTTGCCCAGTTGCTGTGCATTGGGCACAGTTGCTGTGCATTGTGCACAGTTGCTGTTTGTTGCGCACAATCACTGTGCATTGTGCACAGTTGCTGTGCATTGTGCACAGTTGCTGTGCATTGTGCACAGTTGCTGTGCATTGTGCATAGTTGCTGTGCATTGTGCACAGTTGCTGTGCATTGTGCACAGTTGCTGTGCATTGTGCACAGTTGCTTTGCATTGTGCACAGTTGCTGTGCATTGTGCACAGTTGCTGTGCATTGTGCACAGTTGCTGTGCATTGTGCACAGTTGCTGTGCATTGTGCACAGTTGCTGTGCATTGTGCACAGTTGCTGTGCATTGTGCACAGTTGCTGTGCATTGTGCACAGTTGCTGTGCATTTTTCACAGTTGCTGTGCATTTTTCACAGTTGCTGTGCATTTTGCACAGTTGCTGTGAATTTTGCACAGTTCCTGTGCATTGTGCACAGTTGCTGTATTGTGCACAGTTGCTGTTTGTTGCGCACAATCACTGTGCATTGTGCACAGTCACTGTGAACCAACAACATGTTGTAGAATGAAAATACCTTTGACTAGAGATTGGACAGAGCTTCAACCAGAGCCTCCTCGATGGCACTTGCTAGCAAGTGCCACTACTTTTTTTGTGGTGTCTCTATATGTTTTTCAAATAATCTCCTCCCATCTTGTTCCCTCCCATCCACATACTTTGATTGGGGCAAGGATCAAGAATTAATTCAATTCATTTTAGGAAATTTTGAGGGAAGTGGCAGTTTTACAATCCAAAATTTTTCACACTATGGGATTTCAACCCATGACCTCAAAATTGTTGAGTGATTCTTTAACCACTAAGGTAAGTGTGCCATTGCTGGATGGGCCAATGTGCCTTCACAAACCCTCAGCCTCATCATCTTATTAACCCTCACCCACAATGATAATCCCATCTCACCACAATGATCATCCCAGCTTACCATATGCTCATTACACACTTGAATAAATACCCCATGGCAATAAATTTCTCAATCAATTGCAAATAAATAAAGAAATCAATCACAAATTGATTGAGAAATCAATCACAAATCAATCAAGAAATAAATTTGCAATCAATTGCGGATTGATTTCTCAATCAATAGAAAATTTATTGAGAAATTGATTGGAAATGGCTTGCTTGATCAATTTGAAATAGATTGAGCAATTGATTTTCAATTGATTGAAAAATCCATTTGCAATTGATTGAGAAATCCATTTGCAATTGATTGAGAAATCCATTTGCAATTGATTGGGAGGGAGAGAGGGGAATGGTGAGGAGGAGGAGGAGGGGGGGAAGCATACCTGGCTGAGTGAGCAAGGAGGTGGGGGGGACCTAGAGGTTGAATGATCAAAGGATCAGCAACCAATGAGGTGCAGGAAGAGGAGGAGGATGAGGAAGAGGGGGGGCAGCTTCCCAAGGGTGCCAACCAAAGGAGCAGAGGAAGTGGTGGGTGAGTTAAAGGTGAAGGGATGGAGATGTGATGTGTGTGATGTGATGGAGATGGGATCAGTATGGATTTATTGAGGTGGAGGTGTGGATGGGTGTTTTTCATGAAATCAATGGTGGATGGATGATAATGGTGGGTTTGATGTTTGAAACCCGCCATTTTCAGGGAAACAGCAATTTTTAAATACACCAGTTGGGGTTTATGTGTATTTCAGAAACTGGCCATTAAAAATTGCTGGTTTCTAATGGAAGATTTTCTAAAATTTGATAAGCCCTAATCCTTACACCTCAAGACAGGTACCCCAATCAGTGTACCAATCTGGTGGGCTCCACTCAATCCTACCTCCAAGATCATTAGGTTCAATTGTACTTCCACTGAGGAGGAAGCAATCAAAATTCAAGCTTTCAAGAATTTTCTGATCATGAGAAAGAATCAAAAAAAGGATAAACATCTTTAAGACTAAATTTATCCAATGAAGATGGTCATTCTCCTTATCATCCTCCTGGAAGGAAGGTATTAGCAGCCCCAACAATTAGTATAAAGTGATTACATTTGATATTCTCTCATTTTTTAATTTTGTCTGTTTTTTTCTGGGATTTTCCTCTAGGTTTCCTGAACATTATCATATTTCTCTTCTGGAATTTTTGACCAAGTGTCAATTGAAGACATGAGTTTTTTATTTACAACATATTTTCTGTTATGAAAAATTCTGATATTTGGTTTTAGTTCCAATACAAAGATTTCATTTTCCCAAAAACAGCAATTCCACATATCTCACATGTTCACAATGTCATAGGGAATGGGAAGCTGCAGCCATTTTTTTGGGGAGGAACTCAGAAGACTGAATTGAAATCTAGAAAGAAATGGTGAAAGAGCTTGATTCCAACCCAATCTCCAAGGAACCAAAAATACTGCATAATATCTGGGTTGAATCTTTCCAAGAAGCAAGAAGTCAACCAAACCACATTTCTGGCCCAGCTCCCATAAATATGTGGATGAAATTTCCATGACATGGTTTCCTTCTGGCTGAAACATATAATTTTCCAGTGGTTCTGTTGTATTCTTTAATGCCTTGCACTTATCTTCCTCTGAATTTCCCTCCCACTCCAACTTTCAAACCTTCTCCTATTTGCTTCATTCTTTTGGAAGATTTCAAACCCATAGTTTTATTCAAGTTCAAGTCTGAAAATTGGCCAGCTCCCTGGTTAGATCCAGTTTGGAAAATCTTTGTGACCAAGGATTCCAAATCTTGGAAAACCATTATTCAGAGAAATTTAGAGCTTGTTAATGATTTTTTTTCCCTCCAAGAAAATCAAGTGGAAAAATAAAAACAATCATAGTTGAATAAGTTTTAATATCTGTATCCATATTTTTTCTTTTTTTTGATTTTTTGAATGAAGTTTGGAAGGTGTATGCATACATCCAAAAGATCTGTATTAAGAATCTATTTTTTTATTTTTTAAAATTTCTGAAAGCTTCAATACCCCCAAAACGTAATATTGAAGGGCAAACAAAATGGTCCAAAAGTTCAATGAGAAAATTCAAGTTTTTGAATGTTTTAGTTTTTTGAAGGAAAGTTTTAAGGTAGAAAATGACATCCTCAAATTTTTAAAAAAAAATTTGAAAATCTCTTGAGAAGTTTGTTTGAATTTCTAACAGCTTGAAACACTAAAAAAAATAGGATTATAAAGGCAAACAAAACAAGGCAAAATTCTAATGAGAACATTGAATGGTTTGGATTTTTTCATTTTTTGAAGGGATGTTTTAAGGTAATACAATACATCCAAAAAAAATGAAAAAAATATTTAAATTCTCTTTGAATGATGGTATAATGTTTTGATAGCTTGAAATGCACAAAAAAATAAAATCAAAAGTAAAATAAGAGGATCCAAGTGTTCAATGAGAAATTTGATTTTTTGGGTTTTTGATGAAATTCTTTAAGGTAGAAGGTTACAAACAAAAAATCTGAGAAGAATATTTGAATGCTCTTTTAATGTTAATTTTAATACTTGGTAGCTGAAAAGACCAAAAAAAGGAAATAGCCAAAATAAGGATCCAAAGACCAATGGAAGAATTGGTTTTTGCAGAATTGTCTAATTTTTTCATTCCATTTTTGGAGGGTTTCTAATGCCTCCAGAGTTACAAAAGATTTTTTTGGGGGGGTTGTGAGTCCCAGTTACTGGAATTTTGCCTCAGAACTGGAAAAAAATGAATTCTTGAAAGTACTGTGAAATAAAGTATTGATCTGTGTAGCAACAGAGGCGGGCAACGGTGGGTAGACAAAACATTCTGTGAGATAAAGAATTGGGGGCGTGAGAAAATTAATGCTATAAATAATAAGTAATAAATAAGCAATAATAAATAATAAATAAAAAATAATAAATAATAAATAATATATAATATATAATAAATTATAAATAATAAATAATAAATAATAAATAATAAATAATAAATAATAAATAATATATAATAAATAATAAATAATAAATAATAAATAATAAATAATAAATAATAAATAATAAATAATAAATAATAAATAATAAATAATAAATAATAAATAATAAATAATAAATAATAAATAATAAATAATAAATAATAAATAATAAATAATAAATAATAAATAATAAATAATAAATAATAAATAATAAATAATAAATAATAAATAATAAATAATAAATAATAAATAATAAATAATAAATAATAAATAATAAATAATAAATAATAAATAATAAATAATAAATAATAAATAATAAATAATAAATAATAAATAATAAATAATAAATAATAAATAATAAATAATAAATAATAAATAATAAATAATAAATAATAAATAATAAATAATAAATAATAATAATAAATAATAAATAATAAATAATAAATAATAAATAATAAATAATAAATAATAAATAATAAATAATAAATAATAAATAATAAATAATAAATAATAAATAATAAATAATAAATAATAAATAATAAATAATAAATAATAAATAATAAATAATAAATAATAAATAATAAATAATAAATAATAAATAATAAATAATAAATAATAAATAATAAATAATAAATAATAAATAATAAATAATAAATAATAAATAATAAATAATAAATAATAAATAATAAATAATAAATAATAAATAATAAATAATAAATAATAAATAATAAATAATAAATAATAAATAATAAATAATAAATAATAAACAATAAATAATTAATAATTAATAATAAATAATAAATAATAAATAATAAATAATAAATAATAAATAATAAATAATAATAAATAATAAATAATAAATAATAAATAATAAATAATAAATAATAAATAATAAATAATAAATAATAAATAATAAATAATAAATAATAAATAATAAATAATAAATAATAAATAATAAATAATAAATAATAAATAATAAATAATAAATAATAAATAATAAATAATAAATAATAAATAATAAATAATAAATAATAAATAATAAATGATACATAATAGATAATAGATAATAGATAATACATATTAAATGATAGAAAATAAATAATAAATAATAAATAATAAATAATAAATAATAAATAATAAATAATAAATAATAAATAATAAATAATAAATAATAAATAATAAATAATAAATAATAAATAATAAATAATAAATAATAAATAATAAATAATAAATAATAAATAATAAATAATAAATAATAAATAATAAATAATAAATAATAAATAATAAATAATAAATAATAAATAATAAATAATAAATAATAAATAATAAATAATAAATAATAAATAATAAATAATAAATAATAAATAATAAGCAATAAACAATAAATAATAAATAATAAATAATAAATAATAAATAATAAATAATAAATAATAAATAATAAATAATAAATAATAAATAATAGATAATAGATAATAAATAATAAATAATAAATAATAAATAATAAATAATAAATAATAAATAATAAATAATAAATAATATATAATAAATAATAAATAATAAATAATAAATAATAAATAATTAATAATAAATAATAAATAATAAATAATAAATAATAAATAATAAATAATAAATAATAAATAATAAATAATAAATAATAAATAATAAATAATAAATAATAAATAATAAATAATAAATAATAAATAATAAATAATAAATAATAAATAATAAATAATAAATAATAAATAATAAATACTGAATAATAAATACTGAATAATAAATACTGAATAATAAATACTGAATAATGAATAATGAATAATGAATAATGAATAATGAATAATGAATAATGAATAATGAATAATGAATAATGAATAATGAATAATGAATAATGAATAGTTAATAGTGAATAATGAATAATGAATAATGAATAATGAATAATAAATAATGAATAATGAATAATGAATCATGAATCATGAATCATGAATCATGAATAATGAATCATGAATAATGAATCATGAATAATGAATCATGAATAATGAATCATGAATAATGAATCATGAATAATGAATCATGAATAATGAATCATGAATAATGAATCATGAATAATGAATCATGGATAATGAATCATGAATAATGAATCATGAATAATGAATCATGAATAATGAATCATGAATAATGAATCATGAATAATGAATCATGAATAATGAATCATGAATCATGAATAATGAATAATGAATAATGAATAATGAATAATGAATAATGAATAATGAATAATGAATAATGAATAATGAATAATGAATGTACCCCCTGGACCACAGTTGGGTTCAGTCAACCTAAATATGGGATGAACGCATCCTTTGTGGGACTGTTGTTTCACACCTAGCAATTCCAAATTGACTTTAAAGTGAAACCAAAGTGAAAGTAAAGTGAAAATTGAAATCATATAAAAATCTGCAAGCAACTCTTTCTCAACTTTAAAGTGAGCAAACTTTATTTTTTCAATTTAAAGTTGGATTGAATACTGAAGTATACCATTGCATTTTTTTGCATGAGAACATGGGCAAGCCCTCCTTCTTCTGACATGGCTGCGTGGAAGGTCTGCATTGATATTGCCATCAACAAAGATTTGTGAAAAGAAAAAAAGGATTCAGGTAATGAAACATTGGAATCCCCAATTGCATCCTCATCAAGGGTGACAATTGAGGAACAAAATGTTTCACAGTGGTATTTGACCTCAAGTTCTGAGTAACATTTTATGTTACTGGTCTTTCCCGTATTTAATTTGATTGAAACTGATTGAGTGCATGCCATCAATATAACTATGTAACTATGACAGATCCACTTGACCCACCTCCTGTGAGAGCTTTTCCTACTAGGGAAGAGGCACAAAACTATGGTTAAACATGGACTATAAAGCATGGTTACGCTCTGATAGTTTTTAAATCAAAGAAAGATAAATATGTGGATTTAGCCTGTGATTGCCTTGGTTCATATTCAGGAAAACTTCTTACCAAAGGGTCTAGAAAAACTCACACAAGGAAGGTTGGGTGCAAGTTTTTAATCCATGAAAGTTGCACAAAGGCAGACCCCTTGTGGCAAATGTCCTACAAAGAAACCCAACATAACCATCAACCATCTGAAAATCCCTCTGTGCATCCTCAACTGAGGAGAATCCCTGGGCAAGCCTTGGATCTACTTGAGGAAGTCATGAAAGATGGGCTCAATATGTTACAACTTAAGAGAAAATTGAGCAGCATTGATTGGTGGGATTATATTGATGACCAAACAATCTATAACACTAAGCAGAAGGTAACACTTGCTGAACTAAAGCAAAAAGTGTTATGTAGGTACTCTATGAACAGCTTGAAGAAACAAGTTGGATTCACCGGTCAAAGTTCAGTGGAGAGGGTCACTTGGAGGCCTGGTACTTAGCACATACTAAGGCAGTTAAGCTTTCAAAACAATTCCATCATATTGCTATTTTGGATTGTACTTATAACACAAATAAGTCCAAAACCCCGCTATTGCATGTTGTAAGAATTACAGCCAATTAGAAACTTTCACAAAAGCTCTTGTTTTTATAACAAAAGAAACCTTGAGTTCTAAAGTTGGTTTTTAAATGCATTAAAGGAGTTGGCCTATGATCCTGAGAGACTTCCAAAAGTCTTTGTGACGGACCATGAAAAAGCTCTGATTTGTGCTATTGAATCTAGTTTCCCTGAGTGATCAAGACAATGTTGCACTTGCACTTGTCTAAAAACATACAAGCAAACTGTAAAGTGTGGTTTGTTAAAGACATTGAAGGATGAAAAAGCTTTATGACTCTGTGGGAAAAATATGGGGCCTCAAAGACCAAGGAGGAGGCAGAGGTCAATGATATGGAACTCAGAGTAGGTCCAAATCACTGCTTCTTATTCTTCCTAGTTTTGGGTTCTGACCTTTTGACTTGTACAGTGTTTCTTGAAAGACTATAAGGATGTACTCAAGTATGTTAAAATACATATGCACTTATGTGTGTGCTACATATAAGTGTAATCCAAAGGGGATGCACATATGGACCTCTCCGGCCCATTGGACACTCACACGGACCATACAGCCCTGTGTGGATGTCGCTGATTAGGGGAGACTTGCCTCAAAATGCGTGAAAAAGGCTCATTGGTACACAAGCCCTAAAAGGCCCGGTGGGGGATATGGGCAAATACAGCCAGATGGGCTTTTATGGGCATAATGGGGCCCAAGGTTCTTTTGGACATACTTGGCCAGACGGGCTGGCCCCCCAAAGTGTGTTTTGTCTCAGGTTTTGGGCTTGGGGCCGCCGCCCGTGTTGCAGCCTGTGTTTCAGCCGCTCGGGGATGCTGCCCGTGTTGCAGCTGCTTGGGGATGCTGCCTGTGCCAGGGCCCGCTTGGAACCCTTGGTTTGGCCCACGCAGGGCCCAATGGCCCATGCGGCGCTGTCCCGGCGGTCAAGGGATCCCGCGTGGGCCTGGCCGGTTGCAAACGGCGGCTACTGCCGTGGGAGAAAGGGCCAGCGGCCCCGGCTCCCTCCCCTTCCCCTCGCTTGCCATTGCAAGGGGGAGGGGGTGGCTGGCTGGGTTGAACCAGCCAGCAACCGGCCCCAACAAGGTGGTTGGTCAGGGCAGGGGGGATTTCATCACCCCCTTGCCCAGGGGATGAAGATGCAGGCCGCAGAGAGAGTGACCAGCGGTGGGGGGGATCTGATCACCCTCCCACCAGCAAAGCAAGACAAGAGGGGCGCTCTCCCCCCCCCCCTTTACCAAAGGGGGAGGAGCAATGGGCTGAGGGGAACTGACAACCCCCAGATCACTATTCTTGACAATGCCCTGGGGTTATCAACCCCCAGGGCCCCTGGTGAGGGGATTTGACCGCCCCCACCAGGGATTTGAGAGAAATAGGGGGGGGGCGGCATGTCCGCTGGTTAAACCCCCCCCTCGGTGAGGTTGAGACCGGAACCAGGTGAGTCCTGGGTCCCACCTGGCCCATATGTGGGGCCAGGGGCTGGCTGCATGAGGCAACCAGCCTGTAAGTAAGGAAATAAGAGTAACTGGGCTGGTTGTAACGGACAACCAGCCAGGGTATTGAAATGCAAAGGGGCTGGTTCAGCCCCCTAACGGTGGAAACACCAGAATGGACCGGAATAGGCTGTTTGTAAGGGTACAGGGACTGATTCCATGTGGGCTGATGTAGCCCAAACCAAGTAACAAGGCCTGTACAGCCTGTAGAGCTCTTTTGGGGCGGAAAATTTGCCTTTTGGCTTGTTGTATCATGGGCTCACAAGAGGCCAATCTTTTGTACTTAAGGAGCTCTTCTCCCTGCTGTTTTCCATCATTCATTGATCATTCAATTGAATTCATCAACGATATCATCCAATGTATTGCCCCCATTGTGAGAGCCCATCAAGCAATTATTGACACAAGGTGTCCAGCATTTCTTTTTCTTTAAGTACTTCTCATTTTCCTAAGCTAATTGCTCGCCATAATTATAACAGAGTATATGGAAAATAAAATTTTCCCTATCAAAAAGACATTTGTAACAGTGTTGTGGTAGGCCAAAACCTGCCTGATAGCCATCAGACTCAGTTATTTATCATAATTATTGCTCAAATCATAAAACAAACCTCAGAAATGGATTCTACACCCAAAATAACCCATAGTCTCTCCGCCAAAGTACCCCCCTATCTCTCATGGATTAGAAGATACAGCCCAACATGTTGAAATATGTATGCACTTAAACGTGTGCTAAGTATAAGTGTAATCCAAATGGGATGCACATGTGGGCCTCTGCGGCCCATTGGACACACAGAAGGACCATACATGCATGTGTGGATGTCACGGATTTGTGGAAACTGGCCTCAAAACGCATGAAACAGGCCTATTGGTACACGGGCCCGCAAGGGCCTGGTGGGTTATATGGGTAAATACAGCCAGATGGGCTGGTATGGGCATAATCTGGCCCAAGGTTTATTTTGGACATCCTTGCCAGTCGGGCTGGCCTGCCAAAGTATGTTAAACTCACTTTTTGGGCTTGGGGCAGCCCATTGGGGCTGCGGCCTGTGTTGCAGCCCATTTGGGGCTGCCACTTGTGTTGCTGCCCCCTCGGGGCCGCTGGTTTTGCTTTTGGCCCATTTATGGGGCCCAACAGCCAGCGCAGGGTTGTTGTATGGGGCAGAGGGACTCAAAATGGAGTCCCCCCACCGCGGTTGCGGCTGCTGGCTGTTGGAGCCGCAGAGCTGGGGCCAATGGCCCCGGCTTCTCCCCCTCCCCTTGCTTGCCATTGCAAGGGGGAGGAGGAGGGCTGGCTGGGTTGAACCAGCCAGCAACCGGTTGCAAGAGGCAACTGGTCAGGGTGGGGGGGACCTCATCACCCTCCCATCAAATGTCTGTGGCTAGGCTGGCCGCAACAAGGTGACCAGCAGTGGGGGGGACTTGATCACCCTCCCACCATCAAACAATAGGGTTGCTCTCCCCCCCCCTTTTACCAAGGGGGAGGAGGAACGGGGCTGAGGGGATTTGACCACCCCCCAGCCCACTTACCTATGACAACACCCTGGGGGTATTGATCCCCAGGGCCCTGGTATGGGGATTTGACTGCCCCCTCCAGGGATCTGTGAGAAAGAGGGGGGGAGCATGTCCTCTGGTCACCCCCCCCCCCCAGGTGAGTCTGAAACCAGACCCAGGTGTGTCCTGGATCCCACCTGGCCATTTGTATGGCCAGGGGCTGGTTGCATGAGGCAACCAGCCAGCATATGAGGTAACAGGGCCATTTGTAACAGACAACCAGCCAGGGGTTTGAACAGCTAAGGGGCTGGTTCAACTCAATTATGGTGGAAACACCAGAAATGACCGGAATAGGCTGGTTGCAAGGGTACAGGGACTGACGCCATGGGGGCTGATGCAGCCCAAACCAAGTAACAAGGCCTGTAGAGCCTGTAGAGGCCTTTTGGGGCGGAAAATTTGCCTTTTGGCTTGTTGTATCATGGGCTCACAAGAGGCCAATCTTTTGTACTTAAGGAGCTCTTCTCCCTGCTGTTTTCCATAATTTATTCATCATCCAATCAAATTCATCACCAATATCATCCAACGTATTGCCCCATTGTCAGAGCCCATTAGCAATTATTGACACAAGGTTTCCAGCATTTCTTTTGATTTAAATACTGCTCATTTTCCTAAGCTATCTGCTGGCCATAATTATAACACAACAAACCTCCAACTGGGGCAAACTCATACCCAACCAGGTGTCACAGCTCTGTGGAAGGCATGAAGACATACCTTGGAAACCCTCAAGTACATACCAGTAAAAGCTTACCCTCAACACAAGGACCTATAAAACCCTATCACCTCAGCCAGGATACAGCAATACAGATACAGGAGGCAGTGCAACCAGTTCAGTTCCTGTCACCTCACCAAACAAACAAGCAAATAAACATACAGGAGGCTGTGAAGAATATACAGGAACAGTGCAGGCAGTAGGAAGTGACACAATTCTCAATCAGAACAAACAAACCAGAAAATATAAATACAGAAAGATGTGCAGAAGGATACAGGAGCAGTATAGGCAGGAGAAAGTGGGACCAGTCTCAACCAGAACCAAACAACTACCAGTACCAACCCACCCCAGCACCACACAGAAATTTATGCAGGCAGTAGCATGTGATGCCAAAAAAACTACCAGTACCAACAACCCCTAGCACCACAGAGCAATTAATGTAGTCAGAAGCATGTGATACCAAACAAACCACCAGTACCAACAACCCCTAACACCACACAGCAATTAATGTAGTCAGAAGCATGTTATACCAAACAAACTACCAGTACCAACAACCCCTAGCACCACACAGCAATTTATGTAGTCTGAAGCATGTGATATCAAACAAACCACCATTACAGGCTCAACCTCAGCACTACACAGCAATATATGCAGGCAGTCAGAACCATGCAGCACCAAAAAAACCACCAGTAAAAGCTCCAACCCAGCTCTACACAGCAATTTATGCAGGCAGAATCATGTGGTACCAAGCAAATCATCAGTACACAGAACAAACAAACTACCAGTACAAGCCTACCCCAGCACAGCACAGCAGTATCTGCAGGAGGCACACCCAGTGCCAAATAAGCAACCAGCACCAGACCACCTTATCAGCACCTCACAGCAATTTATGCAAGGCTGTGCAGGCATGAAGTCTCTGTACAACCTTTTCCCAAACAGCAGAAATGGCTCATTTTCATGCAGTGTCTTTTGTCCAACCAGCAAAATTGCCTCAGTTTCATGCAGTGTCTTTTTCCAACCAGCTAAAATGTCTCATGTATCTGTATCCCACTGTAACAGGGGAAGCCCTGAGCATCCCCTGAGTACCAGATTTTCTATTTAAGGAGGGCCTCTCTGCCCTATCCAGGTTGTATCATCACCCATATCATGCCATCTGGCCTACCAGCACTCACCTAACCCAATCCAACCCATTCATCTGTGGTGCCTACCCAGATAAATATGATTAGTGAACCAATTATAAAGAAACAGGAAATCAGAAACCAAGTTATAACCCATCTTAAACCAATTAAAACCACCCACCAGGTTCTTGAATAAGGGTTCCTCTGTTACCTAAATATTCAGAACCAGATTAAAGAAAAACCACCTGTTAATCAATAAATAACCCTTACAAAGAAAGAGAGAAGAACAAAAACAAGCCACCAGCCTTTCCCCTACCCAGCCCCCTGTAGGTAAACCCATTCTTGGGTCCTCTCCTGAACCATCCCTTTGATAAACCCTTGAAACCTTTAATATTGTGATATTGGTTAAGATCACATTTATCTGATCAATAATTAGCCAATAATCCAATACATCTGGTCGATTCTTCAACAAAACCTACCAATAACAATTAATAACTAATCTAGGTCTTATCTGAGACCTATTTTAAGTCTCAAAGAAACCAGCTATTAGTTTAAATAAATTATTTTGCAGACTTACTATAGTAATAGAAGGGCAGGCAATTCAAAACCACTCTTAGTCTTACTAATAATCTGAAGGAGAATAAGTAACACTAAATTCCCCTTCAAGGACTGCCAGCAAGCTATTTTCTACTTTATTTATATAATCCCACAGGAGTATCTACAGCATGTAATTGTATAAACCCAGATTTTGGAAACAAAAAAACATCTTGGGTTGAAGGGGCCCATGCAACTCTCAAAAAATTCCTTTCAAAATCTTTGGGAAACCTGTTGGATGTTTGGAAAAGCCTTGATGGAACAGTTTTGAATCAAATTGAATTGGTTCATGAGTCACTTTATAACTCTCAAATTAAGTTAGGGACAGTTCTTCCACCTGAACTGTTACCATTGGGTTACAAATTGCCTTTAGACGCATTTCATTGTATTAGGGAACAATTTGAGAAATCCAAATGTGATCATGATGGCAAAGTGTGCACCAAGTCATATTCCAAGACTATGGGTTTTCCCTGTTCCCACCAAATAGGTGACATTCTAGCATTCAGAGGATCTGTGGTACCCAAAGATGTTCATCCTCCGTGGAGGTTGGACTATGAACCTTGCAGTTCTAGTTCTGTAAGTTGGCTTAAGTTGGATTGTTCAAATTGCTATGTGATTAATGCTTTTTGATTAATGAATCATAATTCACTAATGGGTGATCCTTTTGAATTTTTCAAGTGCAATGTCTATGAAATGCTAAGCATTCCTCAGTTACTTGAAAAAGTGAATGCAACGATCTTGGAATCTCCAGATCATGGGCAAACTGGCCTATTGAAGTATATCATTCAGAAGATTAAAAAATATTGATCAAAGCCAAGACTTGAACCTAAAGTCTTACAATCAAGTAGGGGCAGGCCAAAATTTACAGATACGCGTCAAGGTCCATCTTGGTTTTAGCATGTTGAAAAACAACTTTAGGGGTAAAAAAGGACTAGAAGGGCTCCAAATAAGAAAAGCAAAAGATTTTCAGTCTTTTCTTTTGGGATATGTTCATTTTTTTGGTTTAATGAACCTAGTATCAAACTAATGATGAATTTTTAGTCAATTTTGGCAGAATCTGAATCTGAATTTCCCAGTTCAGAGGAAGAGACTGAAAGTTAATTGGGATCAATTAATTTGGAATCAGAATCCTCTTCAGAGGATGAGAACGTGCAGCAAAGCTCAACCCAAATCTCATCTTTGGTGAGCACTCATTTAATTGATCTGATCTGATTAAAGAAATGAATACTAAGTTAGTTTTCATGATAGGAAACACACTTGAAATACCTCAATCAAATACCCAAGAAATTCTATAAGTTCTTGTGTGAGGTTTGGGATCCAATTGGAGATTTGAATTGCAGATTTAGAGTCATTGCTAAATCTCTTGGTTATGAAGAACATGGTTGTTTCAAGTTAGGAAGGAAATGATTGAAACATTAGAGAAACATAAAGCATGCTACATTGAGATTCTTGGTGGTGAAAAGGAGGTTGAAAAGATTGAACACAGACTTGATGTTGAAGACATTAATGAAAAGATTCCCTCTTCAAAATGGCTGGCTAAATTAGAAATGGGTAAAATCATAGCAGACACATATTCCAGACCTATATGTTTCATTTCATTTGGGTCATGTGATACTTATAATCCAATTTAAAATGGTGTTACTGATCAATCAAATCCAATGTTCATTTCCTTTGTAAACAATAACAACTGGGTTCTATTAGAACTCAAGGGAGAAATGATTCCAATCCCGCCCATTGTAGAAAAACCACGTTCCTTGATTTCTAAAAAAGCCTCTGGTTGGTTTGATCATCTCAAAGATCAACTGCAAATGTATTCTAGATTATAGATATTCTAGACTAGAATTTGAATTCATTTCATCATTGGGTTTCATATAAATATTAATTCTAATTCAGCTAATGAGTTGTATTAATTTAAAGGATTATCACATTTTCAACATCATTATTTTGAGTGTTTTGAGTTAACATCATTATATTGAGTGCTTTGAATGAGTGTTTAATGGCAATTCAGTTGAACTTGTGTTGGGCTGATTCCATCACAAGCTTAACTTATGTTAAGCTTGGGATTGGATCAGCTTAACACAAGTTGAACTTGTTTTTTTTGGTGTTTTTACTTTAGGTCTGGTCAAAAGACTTGTATTTTTTCGGGCACTTTTACTTTAGGGCTGGTCAAAAGACTTCTTTAATTTTTGTTCCCTTTTACTTTAGGGCTATTCAAGTTGAAGTTACTTTAGGGCTTGCCAAGTTACTTGTATTTTTTTGGTGTTTTTACTTTAGGGCTTGTCAAGTTACTTGTCTTTTTTTGGTTTTTTTAGTTTAAGGCTAGTCCAGTTACTTGTGGTTTTTTGGTTCTTTTAATTTAGTTTCAGTCCATTGGATAGTCCCTGTTTTTTTTTGTTTCTTTTTGTTTCTTTTTAACCAAAAAATCAACATTTTTTGATTTCTTTGATTTTTTGGTTGATTCCTGTTTTTTTGGAAGGTTTATTTGATTCATGGGTTACTTTAGTGCCCTTTCATTCAATTTTTTTTTGGCTCACCGCGGTCTGGTGGCGTGTGGGAGTCAAAAAGCCGGCAGACCAGGCTGGGTTGGCCGCACAACTCTTTGAGACGTGCAGGGTTGTACATGGCTTGGATTGGACCATGTGGCCTGCCATATGGCCCCTTTTGAACCATGTGCATGTCTCAATGAGCCATGAATTTAACATTTCCCTAATGAATAAATGAATAATTAAGAATGAAGAATGATGAATGATGAATGATGAATGATGAATGATGAATGATGAATGATGAATGATGAATGATGAATGATGAATGATGAATGATGAATGATGAATGATGAATGATGAATGATGAATGATGAATGATGAATGATGAATGAAGAATGATGAATGAAGAATGAAGAATGAAGAATGATGAATTATCAATGAATAATGAATAATAGGCATTGATTTTCTCACACTCCCAATCCTTCATTTCACTGAATATTATTCTACTTGCCGTTGTGTGCCTCTGCTGCTACACAGGCAAAAACTTTATTTCAAAGTAATTTTGAGAATTTATTTTTTCATTTATGAAGGCAAATTCCTGTAGCTGGGGCTCATTAACCCCCCATAAAATTTTTTGATAATTTTGGGGGAATTAGAAACCCTCCAAAAATGGAATCAAATAATTAAACAATTCTGCAAAAACCAATTTTTCCATTGGTTTTTGGATCCTTATTTAGGCTACTTGTTTTTCTTGTGGTCTTTCAGCAACTAAATATTTTAAAAAACATTCAAAGAGCTCTGAAATTTTTTCTTCAGATGTTTTGGATGTATTCTTTTACCTTGAAAAATTTCTTCAAAAAACAAAAAAATTTGAAAACTTCAAATTTCTCATTGGACATTTGTATCCTGTTATTTTCTATTTAAGTTCATTTTTATTTCAATTCAAGCTATAAAGAGGGTAAAAAAGCATTCAAAGAGCATTTCAATATTTTTCCCAGATTTTTTGGGTGTATCATATTACCTTAAAAAATTCCTTCAAAAAATCAAAACTTTTGAAAGATTCAATTTTCTCATAACTCTGTTGTATCCTTTTGTTTGCCTTCTTGATTTTTTTGTTTTTGGTATTTAAAGCTGTTATAAATTCAAAAAAACTATTAAACAGCTTCTTAATATTTTTTTCAGAAGTTCTGGGTGTCATTTTTTAGCTGAAGAATTGCCTTCAAAAACCCAAAAATTTAAAAAATTGAATTTTGATTGAATTTTTGGATCATTTTTTTTTCCTTTAAATAAATTTTTTTAGGAATTGAAGCTTTCAGAAAATTTAAAAAATAAAGAAATAGATTATTAATACAGATCTTTTGGATTTATGCATAAACCTTCTAAACTTCATTCAAAAAATCAAAAATAAAGAACAAATATGGATACAGATATTAAAACTTATTCAACTATGATTATTTTTATGTTTCCACTTGATTTTCTTGAAGGGAAACAAAGCTCATCACCAAGCTTTAAATTTTTCTGAATAATGGTTTTCCAATTTTTGGAATCCTTGGTCACAAAGCTTTTCCAAAGTGGATATAACCTGGGATCTGGCCAATGATCAGACTTGAACTTGAATGAGACTATATTTTTGAAATCTTTAGAAGGAATGAAGCAAATAGGAGAAGATTTAGAGTACAGAGTGGGATGGGGATACAGAGGATGATAATTTCAAGTCATTAAAGAAGGAAACAGAGCCACTGGACACTTATATGCTTCACCCAGAAGAAAACCATGGCATGGAAATTTCCTCCACATATTTATGGGAGCTGGGCCAGAAATGTGGTTCAGTTTCCTTCTTGCTTCTTGAAAAGTTTCACCCCAAATATCACACAGTAATCTTGGATACTTGAAGATTGGGTTTTAATCAAGCCCTTTCACCATTTCTCTCCTGACTTCAATCCAGTTTTTTGAATTCCTTGCCAAACAAATGGATGCTGCTCTAAAGCAACAGTTCCCATCCCCTATAGCAGTTTAAACATGTGATATATGTGGAATGGATGTTTTTGGGGAAATCAGATCTTTTTTTGGGAACTGAAACCAAAAATAATTTTTTAAATTTGGTGGTATATGTCCTGGATTTGTATTCCCCAGATTAATCACATTGATAGGTGTAGGTATGTTTCTGGCAAGTGGAGGCTCTGGTAGAAATGGCATATCCATGGGACTTTTCCCATGATTGGATAGCTTCAACCAGCTCCTCCTTCTAATTATATGATAGCTCAGGAGGAGGGGCTAGATGGGTGGAATCAGCAGTTTTATTATATGAAGAAGGAGTAAGAGGATTTGAATCACTAGTCTTGTTAGATGAGATAATTGATCATGGGTCTGTTGAAACAGTGCTGAAAGGTGGGTGGATTTTTTCTTGTGCCATTGCAACAAGAGATGTTCTTTCTAAAAAATGAATTGGAGATAGGATTTGATATTTGAGAAATATATTGAGAAGATATAGAGTGAAAAAAGGTATTGAGAGACTAGATACAAGTGGGAAAAGAGTTTTTTGAATTTTTCTGGAGTGTTGAGTTGGTTTTTTTGAGGAGTGGTGAAGGATGATGAGGAGTTTGTGGTGTGGAGTGGTCATGAGTGGAGTGGATTGGTGATGAGTGGTGTGGTGAGGCGATGAGTGGATTGGAGTGGTGATGAGTGGAGTGGAGTGGTGGTGAGTGGAGTGGAGTGGTGGTGAGTGGAGTGGAGTGGTGATGAATGGTGTGGAGTGGTGATGAGTGGCTTGGATTGGTGAGAGGGGGACTGGTGTGGAGTAGTGTGGTGTGGTGTGGTGTTGTGTTGTGTGATGTGGTGTGGTGTGGTGTGGTGTGGTGTGGTGTGGTGTGGTGTGGTGTGGTGTGGTGTGGTGTGGTGTGGTGTGGTGTGGTGTGGTGTGGTGTGGTGTGGTGTGGTGTGGTGTGGTGTGGTGTGGTGTGGTGTGGTGTGGTGTGGTGTGGTGTGGTGTGGTGTGGTGTGGTGTGGTGTGGTGTGGTGTGGTGTGGTGTGGTGTGGTGTGGTGTGGTGTGGTGTGGTGTGGTGTGGTGTGGTGTGGTGTGGTGTGGTGTGGTGTGGTGTGGTGTGGTGTGGTGTGGTGTGGTGTGGTGTGGTGTGGTGTGGTGTGGTGTGGTGTGGTGTGGTGTGGTGTGGTGTGGTGTGGTGTGGTGTGGTGTGGTGTGGTGTGGTGTGGTGTGGTGTGGTGTGGTGTGGTGTGGTGTGGTGTGGTGTGGTGTGGTGTGGTGTGGTGTGGTGTGGTGTGGTGTGGTGTGGTGTGGTGTGGTGTGGTGTGGTGTGGTATGGTGTGGTTGGGGGTGATGGGAGGGTGCAAAAGGTCAAAGGGGTGGTTTATAGGATAATTGGAGTGCTCCAGGATTGGTGGAGGTCCCAGGAAATTATCTTCATTAATATTTAATATATGCATCTGGAAGGCCTCAAAGAAGAGTCCCAGAATCCAAAAGGGGTCTCATATGATGCTTTTTTGGTTTGGTTTTTGAGTTAAAAATAGTTCCTCAAAAATTCCCAAAAATGATTTCTGGAAAGCTTCAGATACTCTCTTGAAATCTGCAGCTTCAAATATCTCAGATAATCATTATCATTTTTGGGAAAGAAAATCCAAAAAGGATCATTAAAAAGAGACCACCCTTTTCTGTGGTAATATTTTCTTTGTCATTTGTAATTTTAGGGGTAAAAAATGTGACAAGCAGTCATTAGTTTTTTCATTTTCATCTTTTTATTCTATTCAAAAGTTTTTTCAAATAATATTTACGGAAATTTTGATTCCAGATGTAGAGCAAACACATTGCAATGGATGTGTTAAATTGAAGTGTTTTTTCATTGGAGTTTGTTTTTGGAGGCCCAAGATACCTACAAGAATTCTGATAAAATATTGAAAATCTCTTTAATAGTTGTTTTGAATTTATAAAAGCTTGAAACACCAAACCAAAATAATCAAAAATACTAACAAAAGGATCCAAAAGTCTAATGAGAAAATTGAATCTTTCAAATTCTTTTCTTTCTTGAAGGAATTATTTACGGTAATATAATACATCCAAAAAATCTGAAAAAAATATTGAAAGCCTCTTTGAATGTTGTTTTAACCTTTTGATAGCTTGAACCAACAAAAAAATGAACTTGAAAGGAAAATAACAGGATGCAAATGTCCAATGAATAATTTGTATTTTTTGAATTCTTTGGTTTTTTGAAGGAATTTTTTGAGGTAAAAGGATATATTTAAAAAATCTGAAAGAAATGAAATCCGGGAAACTCTATTGAGACAGAAACATTTGAGGTCAATTGTGGAGAGGTTCTCATTGGATTTTTAGGCACAGTATTGAATCATTGGCATCACTTCATCCATCAATTTGTAGAAGATTTCTCTTTTCTTGTGTGCACTTTGGTCAATTGAATTGGCCAAGGATTGGAGGAGGACAGAAGCAATGGAGAGGTGATCTAATGCTGAATCCCATTGATTGAGTTTGAGTTTGAGTAAAGATTTCCTGTAGAGTTTGTGAACAAGTACCTGAGCCAAGGATTGAATTGATAGCAAGCAGAATGAGTGACATAGTTGGTTTTTTTTTGGTTTTTTTTTCAATCCCTCAACAGCTATTGGTGAATTTCCAATTCTTCTCCCACTTGCCTCAAAATTTTGCACAATCAATTGAATCCCATCTTGTTCCTCACCCCAATCAGATTATATGGATGGGAGGGATTGAGATGGGAGGAGATGGATTGACCAACATAATGAAAGGTGGGAAGAATAGGGCCCGTCACCAAAAGAGGATTTGAATGAGAGATTCCAAAATATCTTTGGAGGTTGCTGAGGAAGTTATTAATGAAAATGTGGTCTTTTCTGGTTGGAAACCACGTCTCTTGGATCTGTACCCTTCAATTGTTGCCAAAAAGAAAAAAAATAGTTTAAAACCCACCCAGGAATAGTTTGAGCAAGCAAAACAAACAATCAAACAGCTCCATTTCTTCCACAGTGGAAAATTAATTGTCCTCCATTGATCTGATCACCAATCCCTGGTGGAAATAATTTAATTTTTGCCCTTGGATAAACTCTTAGAACAAGATAAGAAGGAAATCAACTTTGTCACCACTTTCCTTCATGGTTCAAAAACATTTGTCAACCCAGTTGGTCCTTCAAGATCTTGGGGTGGAAAAATGTGGTCAGTAGGATGGCAAAAATTGATGCACCTTTTGGAGTTATTTGGACTTTATGTGAAGAAATCATCTATTAGATCTTCTCCTCAAGAGTATTCTTTCCTCAACCTTAACGCCAACAAATTATCCCAAATTCTAGGACAAATGTTTTGCAATTTGGCCAAAATTTCCTTTGAATCAAACCATGATACCATGAAGGACAACAACATCCCCTATTTATCTTTGTTGGAATTTGGTTCCAATCCTACACCTTTTCATTGCTCCCTGCATATCACTTTCACCTTGTATTCTTTTTACAACTCTCCTCATATTGACAAAGGCAACATCTCTGGCTACACCTTTTTACTCATGGTTCCAACCAAGAAATCAAATGGTTGACTTATTGAAAATACCAACAAATATCAAGTATCAGATGGTCAATTTGTTTTTCCTGACCTTGGCTTTGGAATTGATTTCAAGCAAAGAGGTATTGTAAAAATGTTTTGGGCAGCTAATAAGTACAAGCACTGTACCTTTCCTGCTGTGGACACAGCAACCCATACCAAAATTTCCATGTCACTTCAAATTAATAAAACAACTAGAAACACTTGTAAGGACTTGAATAATGGCCAAATTTACTCTAGAAAAAAATATGAATAAAAAAAACATCTGCATGATGGTGGGGTTAAGAATACTCTAAAATTTTGTAATCAAAAATAATTTTTTTGTTTTTCCTTCACCCATGCAAATATATTTACAAGCCCAGACTTCAATTTATCTGCTGTATTTCATCTACTGTTCTAATACTACCAATGCAAGGAAAGGCTACTGATACCTTATCCTTTTTTTTGGCTTCAAGTTGTTCCCTCTCCTTTTCCAGTTGTGCTTGCTGCCAATCCTTCCCTTTTTCCTCTTTTTGATATTCTATCTCAGCCTGTTTCATCTTCCACTCAGCATCCCATTTTTGTTGATGAGCCAAAATCTTGGCTTTCTGCTTTTGAAAATCCATGGCCAGTTGACTATCCCACTTTTGCTTTTCAAACTCAAGTTTTTGGGATTCAATTTGTGATTTGACTTTTTTTTTCAGGGGAAAAGCAATTAGCATGATTTTGAAAGAAAGGATATTCAACCAATGGACTTACATGAATCTTGCTTCTCCATGATTTCTTCAAAGCCCAAAAAAACGGAAGTGTTTCTCCTCTTTTGATGACTTTTGGGGTTGATATTGATGGAATTGGAGGCCTTTTTCTTACCCCTGGAAGAGTAGGTTTGAGTCTGAAAGTTGTCACTAGTGTTGGAAGGCAATGTGGGAGGCCCCATTGGCTTGAGTTTTTGGCCATTCAGGAATGGATGAGCCTGTTTTTTTACAATCTGAATAAGTCAGGATTAACCAGACAGAATAGAAAAGAGCTTGGTTCCTTACTTGAACCAATGTTGAGGGTAATGGAGACTGAGCAGTATCTTGTTCCGCATCAGCAAGGTTGATGAGATCTGCTAACCCAGTAAAAGAGCAATCTAAAGAAGCAGGGGAGGGGTCCAAGGTATGGTTTGACCTATCAATCAACTTGTAAGTAGACATGATTGGAACTGATGGTGTTTGAATATCCTCCTTGGAATTGGATGGGGGCCACTCCAAGCCAAATGTTTCTTTAGAATCACCATTGCTAGGCTGAGCATCCCAAGCCAAGTCCTCAGTGTTGACTGCATTGGATTTTTGGGCATCAAAAGCGGCTAAAGGGGTGATGTTGGCCTTCTTTCCAAAGATTTCATCCAGTTGAATATAAAAAGGAAAATGGAGTCCAACTTATCAACCACCGAGTTGATTCCCTTGGCTTTGTCAGAGTCAGTGATACCAAAGCTGGTGGAGAGTGACATGGAGTGGGCCTTTTTGTACTTGGCTTGATAATTCTTGAATTGCTCCCTCATCTGTTTGGATTAAAGATACAGCCTATCTTTTGTTTTTTTCTTGAGTTCATTGGCCATCAGGAGATAAACATTCACCTTAGAGGATGGAGGTTGACCAAAACATGTTTCATTGTCTGATCCAAAGCAGGCATCATAGTTGGAGGGAATTTTGAGCCAGTTGACCAGGATGATGTGGTCAGCTCTCTTGAGCTGACTTGAGCCCTTGGAAGCTGATGGCGGAGGATTGTTTGTTGTGGAGTTCCTTGGCAATGTTTGCTTTGGTGTGTGGGACTTTTTTGTGGACTTGCAGGGGGAGGTTTGCTGAGGGGCCATTTGGAAAGAGTAAGGGATATAAGGTGATGAGATGGATAAAGTGAAAAGCAAGATAAAGGGGTGAGATATATAAAGTTATGGGAGTGATAAATTCACAAGAGAAATAAAACAGTTATTGGATTCTTTGGATGAGGTTGGAGGTACAAGTTCTTGTTGGAGTTAGAGTGATGAGAGCAATGAAGAAATGAGAGAGATGAAGCAATGAGAGAAATGAAGCAATGAGAGCAATAAAGTGGTGAGTAATCAAGTGATGAGGGTGACAAATTGATGAGATTGATGATTAGAGTGATAAAGTGATGAGAGTGGTGAATCTTTTGATGATGAGGCTGGAGGTAAAAAAAATTGTAATCAGGTTGGAGCTAGAAGGAGGTGGGAAGCCAGGGGTGGATGACGTGGACAGGTGACGGAAGCCATTAAATACTTTATTTGAAAAAAAAAACACTAATTTCATGTTAATTTTGACATGTCTGATGTGAAATACATGGTTTTTTTGATTTTTAATGGCAGATTTGGGTTGAAACCTGCCATTAAAAAATTGGGGATTTGGTTTGAAACCAGCCATTAAAAAATGGTGGGTTTGGTTAACTTTTATACGCCATATTGGAAAGATCATTCAATGTTGCTTGAAATATTTGGTAGCTGAAATAACAAAAAAAACATTAAAGTATCCAAAATAAGGATCCAAAAACCAATGGAAAAATTGGTTTTTGCACAATGTGTTGATTTTATGATTCCATTTTTGGAGAGGTTCTAATGCCTCCAAAATTACCAAATATTTTTTGGGGGTGTTAATGAACCCCATCTATGGAACTGCAGTGTCAGAACTCAAAAAAATCAATTCTTGAACACACCATGAAATAAAGTATTTGTCTGTGTAGCAGCAGAGGGGTGCAATGGTGGGCAGATGTAATCTACTGTGAAGTAAAGGATTGGAGGCATGAGAAAATTTATTCCCTAAATAAAAAATAATAAATAATAAATAATAAATAATAAATAACAAATAACAAATAACAAATAACAAATAACAAATAATAAATAATAAATAATAAATAATAAATAATAAATAATAAATAATAAATAATAAATAATAAATAATAAATAATAAATAATAAATAATAAATAATAAATAATAAATAATAAATAGTAAATAGTAAATAGTAAATAGTAAATAATAAATAATAAATAATAAATAATAAATAATAAATAATAAATAATAAATAATAAATAATAAATAATAAATAATAAATAATAAATAATAAATAATAAATAATAAATAATAAATAATAAATAATAAATAATAAATAATAAATAATAAATAATAAATAATAAATAATAAATAATAAATAATAAATAATAAATAATAAATAATAAATAATAAATAATAAATAATAAATAATAAATAATAAATAATAAATAATAAATAATAAATAATAAATAATAAATAATAAATAATAAATAATAAATAATAAATAATAAATAATAAATAATAAATAATAAATAATAAATAATAAATAATAAATAATAAATAATAAATAATAAATAATAAATAATAAATAATAAATAATAAATAATAAATAATAAATAATAAATAATAAATAATAAATAATAAATAATAAATAATAAATAATAAATAATAAATAATAAATAATAAATAATAAATAATAAATAATAAATAATAAATAATAAATAATAAATAATAAATAATAAATAATAAATAATAAATAATAAATAATAAATAATAAATAATAAATAATAAATAATAAATAATAAATAATAAATAATAAATAATAAATAATAAATAATAAATAATAAATAATAAATAATAAATAATAAATAATAAATAATAAATAATAAATAATAAATAATAAATAATAAATAATAAATAATAAATAATAAATAATAAATAATAAATAATAAATAATAAATAATAAATAATAAATAATAAATAATAAATAATAAATAATAAATAATAAATAATAAATAATAAATAATAAATAATAAATAATAAATAATAAATAATAAATAATAAATAATAAATAATAAATAATAAATAATAAATAATAAATAATAAATAATAAATAATAAATAATAAATAATAAATAATAAATAATAAATAATAAATAATAAATAATAAATAATAAATAATAAATAATAAATAATAAATAATAAATAATAAATAATAAATAATAAATAATAAATAATAAATAATAAATAATAAATAATAAATAATAAATAATAAATAATAAATAATAAATAATAAATAATAAATAATAAATAATAAATAATAAATAATAAATAATAAATAATAAATAATAAATAATAAATAATAAATAATAAATAATAAATAATAAATAATAAATAATAAATAATAAATAATAAATAATAAATAATAAATAATAAATAATAAATAATAAATAATAAATAATAAATAATAAATAATAAATAATAAATAATAAATAATAAATAATAAATAATAAATAATAAATAATAAATAATAAATAATAAATAATAAATAATAAATAATAAATCATAAATAATAAATAATAAATAATAAATAATAAATAATAAATAATAAATAATAAATAATAAATAATAAATAATAAATAATAAATAATAAATAATAAATAATAAATAATAAATAATAAATAATAAATAATAAATAATAAATAATAAATAATAAATAATAAATAATAAATAATAAATAATAAATAATAAATAATAAATAATAAATAATAAATAATAAATAATAAATAATAAATAATAAATAATAAATAATAAATAATAAATAATAAATAATAAATAATAAATAATAAATAATAAATAATAAATAATAAATAATAAATAATAAATAATAAATAATAAATAATAAATAATAAATAATAAATAATAAATAATAAATAATAAATAATAAATAATAAATAATAAATAATAAATAATAAATAATAAATAATAAATAATAAATAATAAATAATAAATAATAAATAATAAATAATAAATAATAAATAATAAATAATAAATAATAAATAATAAATAATAAATAATAAATAATAAATAATAAATAATAAATAATAAATAATAAATAATAAATAATAAATAATAAATAATAAATAATAAATAATAAATAATAAATAATAAATAATAAATAATAAATAATAAATAATAAATAATAAATAATAAATAATAAATAATAAATAATAAATCATAAATAATAAATCATAAATAATAAATAATAAATAATAAATAATAAATAATAAATAATAAATAATAAATAATAAATAATAAATAATAAATAATAAATAATAAATAATAAATAATAAATAATAAATAATAAATAATAAATAATAAATAATAAATAATAAATAATAAATAATAAATAATAAATAATAAATAATAAATAATAAATAATAAATAATAAATAATAAATAATAAATAATAAATAATAAATAATAAATAATAAATAATAAATAATAAATAATAAATAATAAATAATAAATAATAAATAATAAATAATAAATAATAAATAATAAATAATAAATAATAAATAATAAATAATAAATAATAAATAATAAATAATAAATAATAAATAATAAATAATAAATAATAAATAATAAATAATAAATAATAAATAATAAATAATAAATAATAAATAATAAATAATAAATAATAAATAATAAATAATAAATAATAAATAATAAATAATAAATAATAAATAATAAATAATAAATAATAAATAATAAATAATAAATAATAAATAATAAATAATAAATAATAAATAATAAATAATAAATAATAAATAATAAATAATAAATAATAAATAATAAATAATAAATAATAAATAATAAATAATAAATAATAAATAATAAATAATAAATAATAAATAATAAATAATAAATAATAAATAATAAATAATAAATAATAAATAATAAATAATAAATAATAAATAATAAATAATAAATAATAAATAATAAATAATAAATAATAAATAATAAATAATAAATAATAAATAATAAATAATAAATAATAAATAATAAATAATAAATAATAAATAATAAATAATAAATAATAAATAATAAATAATAAATAATAAATAATAAATAATAAATAATAAATAATAAATAATAAATAATAAATAATGGGAATTATTTTCCTCACAATTCCAAACTCTTTGGTGTATCACCTCCTCACACTTTCTTATACACAAGACATGATCATTCATTACACAGGCATTTCAAGAACTCTGTTTTTGGGTAATTTGATTCTGCATCTTTAAGCTTGTTTTCAAAACCCCTCATTTCAAATCTTTCTTCATTTTAAGCATTTGAACACCTTCAATAATTCATTGAAAACATCAACAAAATAAAAGAAAAATAGTTTTTGTAACCATTCCTTTGCCCTTTGAATTCATATTTTTTGGTGCTTTAAACTCTCAGAAAGTTGAAAAATTAATAAAATAGCTGTTTTTTTTATTTATGGTTCCGCTTCATCTTTTCTCAGAGGCTCAAAAATGTAAGTGTCCAGTGCTTTTATTCTCCTCCTTGATTCCTTGCAATTTCATTCCTCCCAATTCCCCTCCAACTCCAAGTTCCAAGCCAGTCACGAGACACACTGCAATCAGGCCCGGGAGTCGGACGTGTTCATGAAAGCGTCCTGGGAAGGGTTTTCCGTATCGACAAGGGTCGCAGCGGCGAGACGTCAGTCGCCACCAGAATGCATCAACCCGCGCAACGACATCTGCGAGCAGTCGACGACTAATGCTGTCACAAGGCAAGATCCACGAATTTAGCAAAGTGTTTTGATGACATCGCCTAAGTGTTAAACGATGATTGATAATGACGCGATCCCCCAAATCTTCGACCTTTATCCAGTAGTGCACTGCATAGGGTTCATGTCCTTCATGTAGCCGCACGAACCAGCGGTTCTTCCCCCGGGCCGGCGAGAAGAGTGCCCGAATCTTCACAGAGTAGAACCCTAAGTGTGTTTTCATAAAGTAAAAAGATGAGTTGCGAAAGCATTTATTCTGAGTAATTATTCATTATCTTCCCTTGATGATTTCTGAGAGAAAAAAATTAAGTGTGGGGAGGGCACCAAGCCACCAGTCAAACATTAAAACAGTCTGCGTATGAGATCAGTCAGCGATGATGAGGATCGATAAGGTCGCTCATCAGGCGGCTCAAGACTGCTGCTATAAACGCTTTTTTTAGGATGATCACATAAAATTGCGCATGACAACCTTAACTGCATTATCGCGAATCACCGCAAATGGGCGGGTGAGATTGGCAAACTTGGCCTACTTAGAAACGTTTGCCAGCTGAGAAATTGTGACTCGAAAGTGGCTTCGGGAAGTCGATTCGTTCAACAGAAAACGTTGCCGCTACTTTTTCAAAATGGATCATAGCTGATTTCTATAAATAGCATGCCCGCTTACACCTCTCCGTCACAAACATTTACTGCTCCATCCAAACCTCCTAAAAAGATTTATCTACTTCGCGTAGACGGTTCAAGCAACTGTTTAATTTAGATTTTGAGAAGCAAAAGTAGAAAAACACAATCTTCCAATAATCATCAGCATAAACCCCAATTAGGCTCTACGATTGCGGACGTCAAAGCTCTTTGGCCGGTATCATATCTCAGTCGAAGCATGCAGTGCATAACTTTTTTGTCGATCCTTTTGGCCCTCGGTGGCCAAACTTTGGCTTCGCCACTCACATCTGGATCAATTGAGGGACCTTCTTTGAGTGGGCGTGGCGTTCGGGTGGTCAGACTTATCCAACGCCAAGAATACCAACAGGGGTCTTCCGACCATGATGCAAACGACACAAATGGCAATGGGGGTGCAAATGCCGGTGCAAATGCCGGTGTGAATGCCGGTGCGAATGCCGGTGCGAATGCCGGTGCGAATGCCGGTGCGAATGCCGGTGCGAATGCTCAAGGCGGGGCAGGTCTGAATGCCGGCTTGAGTGCTGCCGCTGCTGCTCAAGCGGGGGTTGACCTCGCGAGTGGTATTCTTACGGCTGGTGGCAAGGCTCAAGCGGGGGTTGGCCTCGGGGGTGGTATTCCTGCGACTGGTGGTAATGCCCCAGCGAATTCGAACCCTCAAGGGCATTCACAGGATATCCATAGCACGTCAACCACATATTAGTGCAGCTCAATTGGTGCGTTTCAGACCCAGGTCGCATTCGGGTCGAATAAGCGTAAAAAGAATGTTGGAAATGGGTTTCTCAAGATTGGCGGGAAAAGGAAATCATCAGGATCCTTGGTCAAACCTGGGATTTGGTTCCTTTCCTGTCACAAGAACATCAAACCATTCTTCTCAGGTAGATGAAGCGCTCTGTCAGAAAATATTTTTGATTTGAGCCTTTGGCTTTTTTGATGTACTTTTACCATTTTGTACAAACAAACTCATAAAAATGACTAAGCAATTACTTGAATAACAAAGAATTTGCCAAAGTGAATTCAATTGCCATTTAGATTGAACCAACTTCCCCCAAACATTTTAAATTAATATCTTTAGCTTTATTTATGGGGAAAAAAATAAAAAGATGGTAATTGGATTGTTTGATTGAGCTGAGAAGAAAATCCCCATTGAAAATTGTGGCTATTACCAGCAGTTTTTGGAAGGCTTTTGAAAAAAGTACAAGGCTTGAAAATTCAAAAACTAGGGGAAAGAGGATCCATAGTTTTACTTTGAAATATAACAGGCTTAAACTGGAAGTATAAGATAAAAAAATGACCAAGAATACTATTTACTATAGTGAGACATTGAACTCCAAAATTTTACATAAAGAATGTGCTTCAACAAGTAAGATGTTGATAATTATTGAGTTAGGTCAAACATGTTGATCTTGTTTTGAAAATTGGAATTTGTTTCTATCTTCTAAGCAATAAAAAATTGAGTGATTCTTATAATTAATTTCAGAAAAATTGGTAAAAAACTTTTCAAACATGGCTTTCTTTACATTAAATTCTTTCCAAGTAAAGAAAAAGAGGGGTGGAGGGTTTTGAAAAGGTTTGGAGAAATCATTAAAAGAAATCATTTTCATGGGTGCTTTGCTGCAAATTTAACTTTCAAAAAGTGGCTTGTGAAAAATTCAATCTTGCAAACTGGATTCTATCAAATCCATCCTTGTAGCCTTTCTTGAAAGCCAGGTCACTTTCCCAATCAGGTTCAAATCTGGATTAGGGACAATTGAATGTTGGAATTCACTTTGAAGCTTGTGACTTTTTTTCATGCATTTTAAACCAGCATGAGTGGTTTCCAAACCCAAATTATCTGTGAATACTTATAAATTTTCCCAATAAATCATGAGTAATAACACATAAAATAAGCTGGTTCATGAATACTTTCATTTCTTTGGAATTTTTGAGTGTTTTATTGATTCTTCTTAAAATAACCCCTCTTCCTATCAGAAGCCCCATATCCTACCCAATCTTTACATTTAATTAAACAAGAGAATAATTGATTTTTTTTATCATGATTATGAGTAGAATAATCCTGGTATTCTGTTGGCTGGAACTCTCATTGAAAAAAATTTAAATAAATGGGTGGTTTAAGACACGCGCAAACCCTAAGGGGTTGCAAGCCACTTTTTTTCAACCCTCTCAGGGTTGCGCAAGTCTTGAACAGTTCTTTTTACAACTCTTTGAGTTTTGAACAGAGGTTCACAATTCAAAGGGTAGTGAATTTATCACTGCCCCAAAAAAATTTATTGTTTTTTGGGTTGTTTCCATTTTTTGAAGCCCCACATTACAACCAGAAAATCCTCAAGAAATATCTTTATGATTTCTCATTGACTGTAAAACTAGTTATAAGTCCTCACCCCAAAAAAAAGAAAAATTCAAAAAATGAGGAGAAAGGAAAAGGAATTGGAGCACAAAGGATTTGTGAAATATTTTTCTTTTAATTCTCTTTAATTCATGGATTTATTTCAAAAGGCCTCAAAATACTTCAAAAAATATGAAAAATTTCTTTCTGGGAGTTTGAAACACCCAGCTGACCCCAAAAAATTGGATTCTACTTGCTATAAAGTGCTATCAAAGAATCTCCAGCTGTAGCAGTTTCCATGCTTTAGTTGAAGCTACCTCCATTCTTGAACCAAGCTTTTGGTGGCCATCAATTGTGCACAATGATGAAGAGTTTCTGTACAAACTTGATAGTGAATGCTCCAAATGCACAGTAAATTCTCAAAATGCATATTAATTATGCAATTATGCCAAATGCACAATCAGTTTGCAGTGGAGCTTGGTTGAAGCTTGACCAAAGCTTTGTTAGAAACTCAACTTGAGATTGGTCTTTGGTTGGGCATGAGCTCCTTGATGACACTTGCTAGCACATGGCTGCAGCATCAGGTTTTTTTTTTAAAAAAAAAGAAAAGAAAGAAAAGAAAGAAAAATCAATAACAACTTGAATTGAAGGAAAATAATGATGTTTATGTCAGATTTTGTGGATATACAAAAGGTTTGAAATTAAGGGTTGAAGGCATGAAAAAAATTTCAACAAAAAAAACTGGAATAAAATCAAAAATAAAGCAAAGGAAAGAAAAAACTGAAGGAAATAAAGAATAAAAAACTATAAATAGAATGGAATTATTTTTCTTGTTTATTCAATTGTTAACTTGCGCGGTTTTGAAGTTGCAGGGACATCATTCACACACTCTGAAATACTTAAAATCACACTATTTTTTTTGAATTATGAATTTTGCATAACTGAAACTGCAGTTGTTTAGATTGCATGCAAATGACCCTGAATAAGTATTTATCAACAATTTGAATTTGCTTTATACTCCTGGAAAAATCATTCAAGAATCAAAAGAAAAGAAAGAAGAAGGGGATTTGTCTTCATTCTATACCCTTGTCTGAAAGACTTTGGCTTGAATCCTTTTGGATTTTTTCAGCTATAATTATTATATTGCTATACAAAATTACTCAAAATATATTTTTTTTTGAATTTCAAAAGGTATTTTTGCCTTTAAAAATTCAACAATGGTAAAAATTGCCACAAATAAATGACATCATTTTCATGATTGTTATATTTCATGCTGCAAAGGAGTTTTGATCTCTTGAATTGTACAGGCCTTTATCTGAAAAATATAGAATATAAACTCAAAAATTGACTGGAGAATTTTTAGAGGTCATCTGAAAACTTTCAAATATACCTCAAAAATAAATTAAATTCATGAAATGGTGGTTTGAAAACCCTTTGGACCTTTTAAAAAGAAAAAGAAAAAAAATGGAACAAATATAAAATTAAAAAGGAAGAGATAACATAAAATTTGAAAATATACTGATAGGAATTGATAATCAACAAAAATAGAAATAAAATGTAAATCAAAATCAAAATTAAAATTAAAAATGAAAATAAGATTGATTTTAATGGAAAATAAATCAAAAAATAAGAACAAAAAATAATTAATAAGAACTTGAATGTACAAATAAATGGGAAGAAATCAGCGTTTTTTTTTTGGCCTAATTTAGATCTATTTTATTGTTTTGAAATTTTTGGAATAGAAATGTTAATCATTCAAAAAAATCCTCAAAAAAAAATTTATTAGGTCCCCAGCCAGCCATTCAAGATATTTTTTTTTTTGTTTTGAGGACAAGTTTTGATGTTTGAGATAACGTTTGAAAAAATTTGAAAGATGCTATTTTTTAATTTCCTGTAATGTGGTTTGGCAGCCTGTAACCTTCAAGAAATCAAAAACCTTACATAAACTTTTTTACAAATAATCTGAAATATCATTTCCTTTTATGTGTAATTTAATAGCTTTGTTGAATTTTGAAAGGCACAAAATCCTTTTTTAATTGCATGAAAGATATGTTTTGAGTACTTTTCTATACCAATAGGGCGTATCAGAGTTAAGAAAACCCACCATTTTTTAATGGTGGGTTTCAAACCAAATCTGCCATTTCAAACCCACCATTAAAAATCAAAAAAACCACTTATTTCACATCAGACGTGTCAGAGTTACCCGGAAATAAGTGTTTTTTTCAAATAAAGTATTTAAAGGCTTCCACCACCTCTCCACGTCATCAACCCCTGGCTTCCCACCTACTTCTAACTCCAACGTCATTGGAAAAAAATTGATTCATTTCTCTTCATCTCTTCATCACCCTCATCACTTTATTTCTTTCATCAAATCCAGCTAACTTTCATTGGATCACTATCCTGATCATTTCATCACTCTCATCCTTTTATTGCTTTCATCACATCTAGCTAACTCTCATTGGATCATTTTCCACATCACTTCATCACTCTCATGACTTTATTGCTTTCATCACATCCTAACTCTCATTGCTTTATCCCTCTTGTCACTTCATCACTCTCATCTCTTCCTATTCTCTTTGGTTCATCACTCTCATCCTCTCATCACATCACAATTAAACACTCTCATAGCCCTTCATTCCTTCATCCCTCTTACTATTTTTAAATAGCCCCTCAGCAATCCTCCACCTGCAAGTCCACTAAAAAATCCAATGGACCAAAGCAAACATCCCCCAGGAACTCAACATCCAACAATCCTCCCCCAGCTTCCAAAGGCTCAAGTCAGCTCAAGAGAGCTGATCACATTATCCTGGTAAACTGGCTCAAAATTCCGTCCAACTACAATTCTTGCTTTGGATCAGACAATAAAACACGCATTTTCCAACCTCCATCCTCTAAGGTCAATGGTTATCTCCTGATAGCCTATGAACTCAAGAACAAAACAAAAGGTATGCTGGATCTTTCATCCAAACAGATGAGGGAGCAATTCAAGAATTATTGAGCCAAGTACAAAAAGGCCCACTCCATGTCACTCTCCACCGGCTTTGGTATCACTGACTCCAACAAAGCCAAGGGAATCAACTTGTTGGTTGATAAGTTTGACTCCATTGGTCCTTTTTATATTCAAATGGATGAAATCTTTGGAAAGAAGGCCAACATCACCCCCCTAGCTGCTTTTGATGCCCAACAATCCAATTCTGTTGATGCTGAGGACTTTGCTGGGGATGCTCAGCCTAGCAATGGTGATCCCAAAGAAACCTATGAGTGGCCCCCATCCAATGCCAAGGAAGATATTCAAACAAAATCAGCTCCAATCATGTCTACTTCTGTGTTGATTTGGGAGTCAAACCCAACCTTGGACCCCTCCCCTCCTTCTTTCAATTGCTCTCTTCCTGGGGTGGAAGAACTGTAGGACTTGGCCAATGAGGAGGATTTCATTCCTGTATCACCATTTCCATCAACATCTGCTCAAGTAAGGAACCAAGTTCTTTTCTCTTCTGTCCAGTTAATCCTGACTGATTTAGATTCAAAAGGAACAGGCTCATTCATTCCTGAATGGCCAAAAACTCAAGCCAATGGGGCCTCCAACATCCCCTTCAAATGAGAGCAATGATGTTCCCACACAAACCCCCCTCTGCAAAGGGAAAGCAAAAGTCCTCCAATTCAATCAACATCAACCCCAATAGCATTCAAAAGAGGAGAAACACTTCGAATTTTTTGGGCTTTGAGGAGATCATGGAGAAGCAGGATTCAAGTAAGCCCATTGGATTCTCCTTGCTGTAAAAATCTAGCTCATTCCTATTCCCCCCTGAAAAACAGTGAAATTACAAATTGAATCTGAAAAACTTCAGTTTGAAAAGGAGAGGTCTGATCCTCAACTGACTATTAATTTTCAAAAGCAGAAAGCCAAGAGTTTGGCTCATCAGAAAAAATGGGATGCTGAGTGGAAGTTGAAACAGGTTGAGCTAGAATTTTAAAAAGAGGAAAAGGAGAAGGATCAACAGCAAGCGCAACTGGAAATGGAGAGGGAAAAACTGGCAACAGAAAAAAAGGATAAGTGGTAAGAAGCCATGGCATGCATTGGTAGCAGTAGAAAATTAGATGAATTAAAGCAGATTACTCAAATTCTGGGCTTGTAAATATATTTTCTTTGATGAAAAACTTCAAAAGAAAGAAAAAATAATTTTTGATTACAATGATGCTTAAGACTTTTTTTAACCCCACCAATAAGAAAATATTTTTTCTTTTTATTTATATTTTTTCCTGAAGTATATTTTCCCATTCCCCAAGTCCCTGCAAGTGTTTCTAGTTGTTTTTTTGATTTGCATTGAAATTGCCATTCTTGTATGAGTGGCAGTCTCTACAGCAGTAAAATACAGCGCTTTTACTTATTTGCTACCCAAAACATTTTCACTACACCTTTTTGCTTGAAATCAATTCCAAACCCCAGGTCAGGAAAAACAAAATGGCTGTCTGATACTCCATATTCATCCGTAGTTTCAATAAGTTGTCCATTAGATTTCTTGGTTAGAAGTGCAAGTAAAAAGGAATACTCAGAGATTTCACCTTTTTTCAATGTGAGGTGAGTTGTAAAAAGAGTCAGATGTGAAGGTGACATGCAGAGAGTATTCAAAGGGAGTAGGCCAAGAACCATATTCAAGTGATGAGAAGGAGGGGATGCAATTGTCCTTCATTATTTTGCAGTTTGATTCAAAGGGAAGTCTGGCCAAATTTCAAAACATTTGCCCTAAAATTTGAGAGACTTTTTCTGCCTTAAGATTGAGAAAAGAATACGCTTGAGGGGAAGATTGGATAGATGATTTTTTCACATAGCGTCCAAATAACTCAAAGGGTTCCATCAATTTTTGCCATCCAATTTCCCACATTTTTCCACCCCAAGATCTTGAGGGACCAATGGTGTTGACAAATCTTTTTGACTTGTGAAGGAAGGTTGTCACAAATTTTATTTCCTTCTTTTCTTGATCAGAAAGTTTATCCAATGCAACAAACTTAATTATTGCAACAAGACTGTTGTGATCAGACTTACTGAGAACAATTACTTTTCCATGTTAGAAGAAATGGAATCACTTGATTGTCTGCTTGGAAAGTTCAAACTCAACTGGTGAGGTTTTTCAATTGTTCTTTTAGTTTTCAGTAGTAATTGCAGGATACAGATCCAAAGGCTGTAGTTTCCATTAAGACCATACAACCTTTGAATTGATGCCCCCCTCTGCAAGTTCCAAAGAGATTTTGGAGGCCCTCTTTTGATCCCTCTTTTTCTTCAAAGCCCTCTGCTTGCTACCTCTCTTTATGTTTGTCACCTCATCTCCTTCCATCTTGTTCCCTCCCAGGCAAATGCTCCGCTTGGGGTGAGGATCAAAAAGGGATTCAATTGGGAGTATAAAATTGTGAGTGCAGTGAGAGAAGGGATGGCCATTGAAGGAAAAGTGGTCAAAGAAGGGTTAAAAAAAATGTCAGTCATGTGATCACCAAAAAACAACCAAAAACCAATAAAAACAAAATTACTGGGCGTGGTTGTGGACTAATTGGGCAGGGCTTATGAAAAAAAAGTAAGTTACATCATCAAAAAAAAATGATTGGGGGAAAACCAATTGGGTTGGGCCTTGGGTTGGGCTGAGTCAGCAAGGGGGGGCAGGTGCCCGGTTGCAAGGCAAGGGATGGAGGAGGGCTTGTTGGCGGTGGGGCCAACAAGCAAGGGGGGAGGCAAGGAGAGCAAGGAGGTTAGAAAGGAGAGTGAGGGGGGGGGCGGTGGCCAAGCAAGCCAGGGGAGGGACAGCTGGGGGTTGGTTGGTGGCCAAGCAAGCAAGGGGGGGCCGGCGGCCAACCAAGCAAGGGCGGGGTGGCTGGGTGTTGGTTGGAGTCCAAGCAAGTGAGGGGGGGTGGTGTAAGACTCCAAATGTTGCTAAGCTGTGGCAGTTCTGCGGAGGGGAAAGGTGCTGTTTAGGCTGCCCTCCTGAGTGTTACAAAAATATTTAAATGTAACCAAAGTCAAGTCCAGAACCTGGTAAACGGGGGACCAAATGTAAGAGGATAAAGATTATAGTAGTCAGTAGCTGGGGAAACAACACTATCTGAGGCAAGATGGTGCTGGGGAAAACTTGAAGAGAAGAAGTCAAGGTTTGTTCAGAGTTCAACAAGAAAAGGCAATTGTAAGTAACAACGCCCAAAAGCTAATATCTCTTGTCGTCAGCAGAAGCTTAGGAAAGATCAACTCAATCCCAAACAACCTCCAGGTTCTCAATGAACCTGCCCAACTCTCCCCAATCAAGAGCTTGAAGGTTACCAGATAACTGTGGGTGGCTGCACAAGACAAAGCTAATTGTTTGAAGAAGCTCTAGAAGCAAAACAATAACTGATTCAGACAAGAATAACCCAACACTTCTCAAGGGACTCAAGAGTAGCGTGGCGGAATTCAACTTCAAAGAAGATGAAGGGAGTTTTAACACTCCAGGTTTTAGGCTTAATAAAACCTCTTCAGTCAAACGTGACTGGTTCCAGAAAGATAATCAAAGGATGATCAGGACCAGTATGGTTGGATAAAGGGATCAGGAGTGGTGTAACACACTCAAGAATTCAATCAGTCAAATTCTTCTTCAACCAGCAAAGCTATTGGTTGGTGATAAGGATCAAGGATCAAGGGTTTGAGTATGGAGGCTTGAGGATCAAGGGGCAATCATAGATATACCCAAATTTTTGTCTTAGATAAAGGGGAATAAAAACCCCACAGATGATGTATTTCAACAGGTTACTGATGATCTTAGGATGTGGTGGTGATGATACCCTCTGCTGATGTGCTGATAGGATCCGCTGATCTAGGATATATGGTTCCAATCCTCCTCCAAAAGGCAGGGGAGAGCCCCTCCTTATATGGGCAGGAGGCCCTGTTAGACTATTTACAAGGGATACTACAAATGGAGCGCAAAAAGAAAGAATTTTTTTATTTTTGATTTTCAGATTTTAGGTGATCAGAAAAAATTTGATCACGCAGGCCAGTGGAAATCTGTCCTGCCTGACCCGGGTGGGATCATTCATCTCTTCACCTCTCCTGTGTCCATCTGTTGGATGGGCGCGCGTGAAAATACCAAAATCACCCACCCCTTGCCCAAAGGCAGAAGGGGTGGGAAAGGAAAACGGATCAGACCGCCTGCGGGTGTCCGCAGGGGGTAGGCAACACTCTCCCACCCCCACCCAAAGATGGAAAGGGGTGCGAGTTATGGATGGATTGGCATTGGGGCTTGGTTTGAGGATCGGGTGGAGGGAGGATGGGTTCCTGGGCTGTCTATCTGTCAAGAGTGATGGCACCATCAGGATTGATCAAAGGATGATGAGTGAAGAGCTGAGGTAGCTGGTCAGATGCTGTAGGTTGGTGAAGGAAATCCAAGATGGATCAAAGGTCAAAGTGATCAGACGTAGGATCTGAAGGGGCAAGTTGGTTTTGAATCTGAATGTTTGATTGGTTGTCAAGCTGGTCAAACTCATTCATCACCAACACTAGTTTGTCTTGATTGGATAGGGATTGAAAGACCTGAGCGGAGAGTTTTGCAGCATCAAATGGGATCAACATCATCCAAATTGGCGTATGAGGTTACGTTCAATCAATTGTAGGATGCATGGATCAGGAGACTCGAGTCAATTGATGGTTGTCAATCAAATGGACAAGGGGTAATCAACCAATGGCAAAGAAGAAGAAGGAGAAGTTGGTCAAGGGGAAAGGAAGGAGGGCAGATGATGGATTGGTTGGAGTGAGGAAGATGTTGGAGATGGACCAGAGGTTGAGGTTTGGAGATGAGATCTTGGGCCAAGCGGGTCTCGGCCTGGGCGTTTGGCCAAAAGGAGGGGGGGGAACAAAGAGAGAAGGGATCAAACACAATGCCAAGGGGATGGGACCAACAGAGGCCTGTCCTAGACTACTGGGACAGGGGAACGCTTGGCAGGATGAGGGAAATGGAGGAGTGATACTGATAAAAAAAATTCCAATTTTTTTTTTTTTTTTGATGACACCTGAATAAAAGAATTGTAAAAAAAATTTGAATTTTCCGCATCTGGTCCAGGGTGTCCATATTTGGTCAAAACATCTCTCCCCAACTTACAGACCATCCCTAGTCTGCTTCTGAGCTTGATTTCATAAAAAAAAGAAGGGAAAGATGATTGAACACAAGGAATGGCCATTTGATCTTGAGGGTGATTGAAAAGAATATCCTGATCCATCCAAAGAAGATACTAGAGTTGACTGAAATAATATGAAGAAGGCGTCCCAGGTGCTCACGTATGTGGCATAAAGTAGAGTTCACAACAAAAACACAGCTGATGACCCTGGTGGTGCACAATTGGGGGGACTTACTTCTGATCAAAGTTGCCCCTGCAACGATGAAATTTCTTGACCTGATCAGTAGAGAACCTTCTGGCCATCTGAGTACCATCCAGTTCCTCCAAAAGATATGATCCACCTCTGACTTGAGGGACCACTCAATAAGGACCATTCCAGCAATTGGAAAAAAGCTTTCCCCACTAAGATTCCAAGGATTTGTTTTAAGCTAAAACTAGATAACCAGGATTCAAGGGGTCACTGACTCAATTGGAATGCTTATCCTCCCAATACTGGACTGATTTTTCCCTTTACTTCATCAATTTCTGATAAGCTTCATCACAAACATCTTCACTTTGCTCCAGTGGCTTGGATCTGGAAACCAATAGATCAGTGGTGGAAGAAACCTTTTCCCAAGAAATACCTAAGAAAGATTACATTTCCAGATCAAGATGAAGGACAGCCCTTTGTCCAAAGATAATTTTGTAAGGTGAGTAGCCAGTGGTTTGCTTAGTTGAGATTCAATTGGAGAAGAGGACCAGAGGAAAAAATTCACAACAATTCTTTCCACTTTCACCAGCCAACTTGACAAGAGCAGCCTTCAAAGGGGCATGGCCTCTTTCCACCATGCCTTTTCCTTCAGGATAATAAGGACTGGTCACCCTATGTTGACCAGGAAGTGATTGGATCATTTTGGCCAGTTTGCCACCAAACTCAGAGCCACCATTGGTTGAATAAGATCAAGCCAAGCCATAACGCATTGTCCAAATCTTGTAAAGGAAAGCTGCTACTGATTCAGAGCTGAGGTTCTTAAAAAAGTTTGCTTCAACCCATTCAGCAAAATCATCTCTAGCCACAATGAGGTACTTAGCTCCACCAGCCTTAATGTGAACCACATCCATAGCAATCCTTCCAAAGACAGTGGACTCTCCAGTGGGATAACAAATTTCAGCCGGGCACCTAAGATCACGTTTCTGACATACTTCGCAACTCTTGCACCATTGAGAGACTGATTTCTTCAAAGATGGCCACCAGAATTGTTTGGATATACGCCAATAGGTCTTGGTTTTGCCGCAATGCCCAAGGCCTTCATTGAGACTTTTGAGGATTGAATCTTGCTTTGAGGGGATCATGACAAAAATTAGAGCACAAGGATTTCCCCTTTTCATAATCCTAGTACCCTTGACAAAGAAGTTGGAAGACTTCCTCTTGAGAAATCTAAAATCTTTAGCAGAGAGATCAGGAGGCCTTTGGAGAGTGGAAAGGTACTGCTCTAATTTTAGCCAGAAACCTTGTTGGAAGCCATAGTAATTTTGAGAGGAAAAGGTGAAGACTGGACAAATTAAAGGCTCCTCCTTGTCAAAGTCTGCTCCAACATCCAATTATTTGTCTCCAAGGGGGCGTCAAGATAAACCATCAGGCATGGTGAAGGACTTTCCAGGCCTATGAACAACATCAAACAAGAAAGGCTGGATAAAGGCCACCCAATGGGTCATAGGAGCATTTGGGAGGCTGGGGGCATTGATCATTTTGACAATGGATTGTGCGTTGACTTGTAACTCAAAGTGTTGACCCCAGAGGACAGTTTGGAGTTTCTTCAACATTTGAGCCACGCCACAGAGTTCCAGTTTTGGTTGGGAGTACCTGGATTCTACATCTGAAAATAAAAGGGATTTTTAGAGAGCAGGACAGTCCCAACCATTTTCATCATCCTGGGTGAGGACAGCCCCAACAGATTGATAACTAGAATGAATGGACCAGCAAGAGATTGAGGTAAACCACAGTAAGGATTGCAGGATAGAGGAGGACGCCTAAGAGGAGGATCAAGATTGAGAGGCATTGGGTGGTTGACTGGTTGGATTTTCCTGGAAACTGGTTTATATTTGGACGCAAAAGAGAGCGGTTCTTGTTTTTGCCAAGAGTTGACCAGAGAGATCTGACTACGGGAATTGAGACCAAGTTCTAACGCCTTCCAAGTTCAATGTTTGGCAATGTTTTCAAAAGGTTCCTTTTCCATAAAAGAAGTCCCAGGGGATAATGCATTGCTCACATGTGTGGCACAAGGTAGGTTTTCAAAAATGATAGTAGTAGGATACCCCGGTGGTGCACAATTGGGAGGACTTACTTCTACCCCAATCTTCCTCAACTGAAGCCCATATTCTTCCATACAAAAGCCACCAAAAATAGGATTGAGATTGGGACCTAGTTTAGACTCATTGCGGAGATTCAAACCAGAACTGAGAGAACGTGGATTAGGAATAAGAGTACAAGGAAAAGATGAAACAAAAGATGAAGAAGAAATATTTTTGGATTTTTCCATTTTGTTTTGTTTTTGATTTTTGATATTTTTGAGATCAGAGGAAATCTTTGAAAAGAAAGAGAAATAGGCCTCGGGGATGAAGGTTGACCCTTGAGTGGGAGTTTGAGGCTGAAAAGAACTACAACTATTAGTAGGATCAACTACTCCCATAAAAAATGAAAGGAACTTGAATTATCCTTCTGTTTAGGAAAATGACTGGGGAAATCTCTTTCCCAGCGACCAGAATCCAAAGAACAAAGAGGAACCTCAATTTTTCTACCATCTGAATTGGGGAGGAGGATTCTCTCCCCAACTTGATTGGAAAACATCAGAGTTGCTCCAAAATCAATTAGGAAAGGTCAACCCAAGATCATAGGTCCGTCCAAGCGTGTGATCCAGAAATGACAAGTTCCAACAATGTTTCGGCCAATCCGGACTGGAACATCTTCAACAATTCCAACCATTTTGCAAGACTGGTTCCCTATTCCATAAACTGAAGAGGTGAAGCTGACCCTAGGGCTGAGTTTCAGTTTGCAGGCCATAGCATCTGAGATCAAGTTGATCTGGGAGCCAGATTCAACAAGAAGCAAGACCGTTTTAGCTGATTCACCAAGATGGCAGGGAAGAAAACCAAGAGGACATGAGTAAAGACTAGACTCAGAAGAGGGATCTGTTCCACCAGAGTCCTCTATCAAAGTTCCAGAGGAGACCTTGAGTTCCTCAGGACCAATTTCCACATGTCAACAAGAAACCCATTTCTTCATTCCTTCAGCAACAGATGGAGAGATTGATAGGAGTTCAGCCACAGATAAATTAGGAACTTTAAGATCAGAAATTTTCTTTAATACCCCTTCCACAGCATTGGGGTGATCTTCAGAAATTCCCCTCTCAAACCAAACTTTGGGCTGGGTGGAGGGAGGAAGATTGGGTGAAGCAGGAACAGGATTGGGGGATTGAGGAGGTTTAATAGATGAGGGAGGAGGATCAGGGTGATCTTGAGACCTTTCCATGAGTGGTTCTTTTTCCACCTCCATGTCTTCTACATCAGAAGAGGGCTCAGGTGAAGATTGTCATTTGGGAGGTTTTCAGAGGATTGAGGTTGGCAAGGAAGGAGCTTTATGAGGTTTGGGCTCCTCATGTTGCTTCCTAGCTGGATCAGATTGGTAATTACCAACCAGAGAAGAGGAGGAAATAGCTGGGGGATACAAGGGTTGAAGAGTACCACAGGAAGATTGGAAATCAACAGAAGCCAAGGATGCCTTCATAGGAGGAGGTGGCTGGTAAGAGGCCACCACGTGACAAATGGGGCAAGATGAATCAAAGGGGATTAGGGAACCATTATGAAGAAAAAATTTATTCCCTTTTTACTCTACTAATTTCTTGTCTTTTTCCTTCTGGATCTCAAGACATTGACCTGTTCCATGGCCTTCCCTGTGGCAATAATAGCAGACTATAGTATTTTTAGGAACAGCACTAGAAGTTTTAGGAACAGCAAGAGAGGAAATCTTTTGATCCATTTTGTTTTCAAAGGCTTTGAGCAGTTTGGTGATCTTTTCCATTGTAGCAGTTTCTTGGTTAGGCTGAGGGTTCTTGGGCCTGAAATCAGATTCCATTTTATCCATGATCTCTTTGACTCTTTGAAAGAGGGGGCATGGACTGGTTCAGCGGTTTTAGACTTTTCAAAAGTGAGGGCTGTTTGACCTTTCATGGCTTTATCCACCACTCCCCTAAGGATAAGGAAACCAGGGAGCTTGAATTGATTATCCCTGGTAGTGATCATGGATCCAGACTCAGCCAGTTCTTCCTTGATTCTTTCCTGCACTCCAAGAGAAAAAGATTGGAAAAATTGGACTCAAATTTAGTCCACTGTGTTGATGTGATTGTTTTGGACAAGGTAGGATTGGATGGGATCCCAAGATTTCCTAAAAGACTGATAATCAGAAGCTGAAGCCACACCACCATTGGAGATCCACTGGGAGACAAGGTTATCTAGATCCTGCAAAGTAAATTGTGCTACATCTATTTTTCCCCAATAAGCCAACATTTCTCCCCACAGTAGAGTCCAGTTATGCCGTTTGAAACCTTCAAACGACTCAATGATTTCCATAACTTTGTCAGAGGAGATAAAAAACTGTAACTGGTAGGCCATATCAAATTTGCTAGCCCTGTCCACCAAAGCAGCCATCTTGTACAAGTCCAAGAAGTGTTCCACAATTGTCCCATTGAATCCTAAGTTCTTGTTCTGGGGCTTGATCTTAACCATCTTAGGACGAGTAGAAGAGTCGCTGGTGGATTCCATTTTGACAAAGTTTCCTAAAAGATCCAAGGAACGGATTTCCAAAGTGGCTCACAAATGTGGCAAGAGTAGGTTTTTTCAAAACACAACAAGTATCTTGCCCAGGTGGTGCACAATTGGGAGGACTTACTTCTAGAACAAGTTGCCTCCAAGGATCTAGATGATGAAAGAAAAAAAAGAAAGAGATTGGATTACAAAGTTGATGATTATTGGGACTGTAAATCCCAAGTTTGCTGGTTCAATCCCAGCCCGGGGAACCAAATGTAAGACTCCAAACGGTGCTAGGCTGTGGCAGTTCTGCAGAGGTGAAAGGTGCTGTTTAGTCTGCCCTCCTTATTGTTACAAAAATATTTAAATGTAACCAAGATCAAAGTCCAGAACCTGGTAAACGGGGGAACAAATTTAAGAGGATAAAGATTATAGTAGTCAGTAGCTGGGGAAACAACACTATCTGAGGCAAGATGGTGCCAGGGAAAAATTGAAGAGAAGAAGTCAAGGTTTGTTCAGAGTTCAACAAGAAAAGGAAATTGTAAGTAACAACACCCAAAAGCTAATAGCTCTGGTTGTCAGTAGAAGCTTAGGAAAGATCAACTCAATCCCAAACAACCTCCAGGTTCTCAATGAACCTGCCCAACTCTCTGCAATCAAGCGCTTGAAGGGTACCAGATAACTGTGGGTGGCTGCACAAGACAAATCTAATTGTTTGAAGAAGCTCTAGAAGCAAAACAATAACTGATTCAGACAAGAATAACCCAACATTTCTCAAGGGACTCAAGAGTAGCGTGGCGGAATTCAAATTCAAAGGAGATGAAGGGAGGTTTAACACTCCAGGTTTTAAGCTTAATAAAACCTCTTCATTCAAATGTGACTGGTTCCAGAAAGATAATCAAAGGATGATCAGGACCAGTATGGTTGGATGAAGGGATCAGGAGTGGTGTAACACACTCAAGAATTCAATCAGTCAAATTCTTCTTCAACCAGCAAAGCTATTGGTTGGTGATAAGGATCAAGGATCAAGGGTTTGAGTATGGAGGCTCAAGGATTAAGGGGCAATCATAGATATACCCAAATTTTTGTCTCAGATAAAGGGGAATGAAAACCCCACGGATGATGTATTTCAAAAGGTTACTGATGATCTTAGGATGTGGTTGTGATGATACCCTCTGCTGATGTGCTGATAGGATCTGCTGATCCAGGATATATGGTGCCAATCCTCCTCCAAAAGGAAGGGGAGATCCCCTCCTTATATGGGCAGGAGGCCCTGTTAGACTATGTACAAGGGATACTACAAATGGAGCGGAAAAAGAAATTATTTTTTTTTTGATTTTCAGATTTTAGGTGATCAGAAAAAATTTGATCATGCAGGCCGGTGGAAATCTGGCCTTCCTGACCGGGGTGGGATCATTCATCCCTTCACCTCTCCTGTGTCTGTCTGTTGGACAGGCCCGTGCAACAATACCAAAATCACCCACCCCTTGCCCAAAGGTGGAAGGGGTGGGAAAGGAAAACAGATCAGACCGCCCGCAGGTGTCTGCAGGCAGTAGGCAAAACTCTCCCACCCCCACCCAAAGATGGAAAGGGGTGCGATTTATGGATGGATTGGCGTTGGGGCTTGGTTTGAGGATTGGGTGGAGGGAGGATGGGTTCCTGGGCTTTTGCTTTGTCAAGAGTGATGGCACCATCAGGATCAATTGAAGGATGATGAGTGAAGAGCTGAGGTATCTGTTCAGATGCTGTAGGTTGGTGAAGGAAATCCAAGATGGATCAAAGTTCAAAGTGATTGGACGTAGGATCTGAAGGGGCAAGTTGGTTTTGAATCTGATCAATTGATGGGTCGTCAAGCTGGTCAAACTCATTCGTCACCAAGGCTAGTTTTTCTTGATTGGATAGGGATTGAAAGACCTGAGCGGAGAGTTTGTCAGCATCAAATGGGAGTGACATCATCCAAATTGGCGGATGAGGTTACGTTCAATTGATTGTAGGATGCATGGATCAGGAGACTCAAGTCAATCAATAGTTTTCAATTGAATGGCCAAGGGGTAATTGACCAATGGCAAAGAAGAAGAAGGGGAAGTTTGTCAAGGGGAAAGGAAGAAGGGCAGATGATGGATTGGTTGGAGTGAGGAAGATGTTGGAGATGGATGGGAGTTTGAGGTTTGGAGATGAGATCTTGGGCCGAGCCGGTCTTGGCCCGCGCGTTTGGCCAAAAGGAGGGGGGGAACAAAGAGAGAAAGGATCAAACACAATGCCTAGGGGATGGGACCAACAGAGGCCTGTCCTAGACTACTGGGACAGGGGACCGCTTGGCAAGATGAGGGAATTGGAGGAGTGATACTGATAAAAAAATTCTGATTTTTTTTTTTTTTGATGACACCTGAATAAAATAATTGTAAAAAAAATTTTAATTTTCTGCATCTGGTCCAGGGTGTCCAGATTTGGTCACCACAGCAGCGGCCAAGCAAGCAAGAGGCAGGCCGGCTGGGTTGGCCAAGCAAGCAAGGGGGGGGGTGGCAGGTTTGGCCGAGCAAGCAAGGGGGGGTGGGGCCAGTGTGCTGAGTGAGAAAGGGGGGGTGGGGCTGGCGTGCCAAGTGAGATGGGAGGGGGGAGAGGGGGGTTGTTGGTGAGTGAGTGGGAGGGAGGGAGAGGGAGTGAGAGGGAGGGAAAAGCAGAATGAGGAGAAGGGAGGGGGGAGCTTACCTGGGGAATCAACCAAGGGGGTGGGGGGGGCTGAAAGGGGATGGAGGTGGATGAATCAACCTGTGAGCATTGGATGATGGGGAGGATGAGGAGGAGGAGGGGGAAGCTTACCATGGGAGCCAACCAAAGGAGGAGGGGAGGTGGTGGGTGAGGTGGAGGTGATGGGTGAGGTGGAGGTGGTTGGTGAGGAGGAGGAAGGAGTGGACTGACCCTGAATGGTGGTTTGGTGGGGTGAGGTGGGTGTTTTGTCCAGTGTTTTGTTGTGGTGAGGTGAGGAGTTTGGAAGTTTTGAGTCTGTTTTTTCTAAGACCACCCCACTAAATGACAAAAAAAATACCAACTCATCCTAGGAATCTTGGTTGAACAACCAAAACCATTTGTCTAAGTCCACTCCACCAAATGAGAAAAAAAAAAGTGAGTCAGCCAATGAATCTTGAGTGAACAACCTAAACAAAAAAAATTTGGTGAAGGGATTTTTTACCTAATTCATAATCAAACATTACTCATCAATGCAAGCAAGGGTAAGAGGGAGAATCTGTTATCTCATAGAAGAAGATGAGGGACAAGATGAGACAGGGATGACTTGAGGTGGATCTGGAATATCATCTTCAAATATTTCTTCCCATTCATCTTTGATGTTGGCCAAAATATTGTGAAGGATTACACAAGTGATAATCCAGTTGATGAGGAACTTCATGTCTTTGAGATTTTGAAGCTGGTTTTGAATTTCCCTTAAGCTGGCCCATCTTCCTTTCAGGACTCCTATGGAATGCTCAATCCAAACTTGTGATTGGGCAAGATGATAAGCTGAATCAGCCAGAAGGTATTGATTGTGGTCAAAGTAGTTCTCTGGTTGTTGGGAAATCCACATCCGATTGAACACGTATGAATAATGAAAAGAACCTGGAAGGCCAGCATGGAGGGATATGAACTTCTTGTTGTTATTGCAAACAAGTTGTAGTGCCACAGAGTATCTAAACAAACAGACAAAACATATTTGGTCAGTGTGTGATCAACAGTGTTATCAAATCAATTGGAAAAGATATGAATCAATTGCCTTTTTTTCCAATCAAAATAGTAGTTGCCATCTAGCTTGGGTTTTTTACTCAAGGGGATGGTGGTTCCATCAACAAAACCAATGCAACCAGGAAATACTTTGGTTTCCATTACTTGAGATATCTCCATCCTTGCGTTCTTCTTTTGTTGGCCAAGAAAGGACTGATCAATGGAAAGATAGGATAGCAACCATGACTCTTTTGGTGTATAAGTCAATGGTTCCATATCCAACTGAGAATAAATTTTCTAATTGATGAATTGCTGCTCCATTTCCATTTGATCCCAATCTACAAAGAGCAACAGAAAGTTGGATACCTGGATTGCATTGAGAATTCCAAGAATTGTTCTGGAAGATATGGTGGTCCTCAATCATCTCCAAAAGGTTTATGAATGAAGGCGATAGAGTTTGGAAAATTTGCTGGAAGCTTTGGTTGGGGAGGAGATGAAGATTTTGCCTTTTGTAAATAGGGTTGTGGAGAGTTTGTCTTCTTGGAACCATGTATTGCTTTTTTAATAGAGCATTCAAAGCCCACCAAGTTGATTCCAGATCAGAGTCTTAATCAGAGTCTGAATGGCAGTCAAATACTAACAAAAGTTCAGTCAGCTTTTTTGTATTTTCAACTTTCTGCCAAGAATTTTTATGGGACATGTTGAGGAAGATGGTGATTTGAAGTGGGGTGATGAGATGATTATGGGATTTGTGTGAAGATGGAGATGTGAAGCAATAGAGATGTGAAGCAATAGAGATGTGAAGTGATGGAGATGTGAAGCAAACAAGATGAGATGTGTGTGATGTGATGGAGATGGGACCAATATGGATTTGCTGATGTGGATGAGTGTTTTAGATGTGGTGGATGGTGGATGGATGATGATGCAAAAATGGCGGGTTTAATGGCCGGTTTGATGTTTGAAATCTCCCATTTTCATGAAACCCTCCATTTTGAAATACACCAGTTAGGGGTAATGTGTATTTCAGAAACCTGCCATTAAAAGTGAAGGGTTTGGTAAAAAAAATGGCGGGTTTCTAATGGCGGGTTTGCTAACTCTGATATGCCCTAATATAATTATTTTAGCTTAAAAATCCCAAAAAAATTCAAGCCAAATTCTTTCAGATAAGGGTGTAAAATAAAGGGGCATGATTTTTTTCACACCCCCAATCCTTATTCTTGGGTGGTGTCAACATCACCACAATGTGCCCTATCTACGCAGTTTTCCTTGAATTGTCCCCTTTGAAAAATTTTCAAAAGAAAAAAATAATAATTACCATTTAGAGAGGCATCTAAAGCATCTCTTAAAAAGTTTGAGAGTTTTTGGTCAATTTAAAGGCCTTCAAAATTACAATCAAAAAATTGAAAAAGAAAAAAATCATTACATCTCAAATCCTTTCACAATTTTTAATATTTTCTTTTCTTATTTAATTTGGAAAATCTAAAGAGACAGAAAATTTCTCAATATAACAGGCAATTAAAAAAATTATTTCTTTAGATTTTAATTACTTCATTTTAACACAAGCAAATGGGATTAACATAAATGATAAGACATTCTTTTCAGATTTTTTTCATTATCTTTCCAAACCATCTCCCAAATATTGAGCTTCCAGTATTCTAGTGGGCATTGAAAAGGTCACAAAAAATCATTTGGGTATTTTTTGGGATCAATTCTTTACCCCAACATAACTGATCCATTTACAAAAATAACAGAAAATTTCTGTTTTGGGGTGTGTTTTGGAGCCTTTTCTGATACTATTTGGATCCTTTTTGTGGAAAATCTGAGTTTAGTTTCCAAATGAACTTCAAATGACAAAAAAATATATTTTTTTCAAATAATTTGCACCATTTTTAAGCCCTCAAATGTTTAGCCTAAAATGACCAGGTTTAGACTCCTTCTTGGGGTAGGTTTGCATTTTTGGGTACTTCTTTAGGAATAATCTGATATTTGATCTGATCTTTAATTATTTCCTGCCTCCTCCTTCTTTCTTAGGCAGTCCAATCCTATCCTCAACCATATAATTACCTGTCAACATCCAGAATACACACCACACCATACCAATCATCACCAATTATCACAACTCAACACCAAGCAATCAATCACTCATCACTACTCAACACAACTCAACCAATTCAATTCAACACTTTATCCCCACTAAAGGAACCATAACCAATAAGCAGTCAGTTTCCCAATATTTGAGTCCTGGGACTTTGAAGAGGATCAATAGAAGAAAAAAGAAGATGCAGATGCAGATGCTTGTAGGCCTCCAGGGAATCCAATCTTTGCTCCCTCAGCTACAGCTTCTGAAACTGAAAAGGTGAATAATTCTTGGAAAAAATCTTGCTTTATTTTTCATTTATTAATATTTCCTTGTTTTTGGTGATGATATTCAAGGTCAAAACATTTTCCTTTTCATCTTCTGATAATTTTGAAGAGGTAACTTTTGACAAAGTAAGTTTTTTTTCATTTCCTCTTTAATAATACTAAATTTTCTTTCCTTAGTTATCATACAAATATTTTATTTTCCCCAAGACATTCATACCACAAATTCTACATTTTCAAAATGTGATGATTGTTGATAGGAATTTTGGGTTCAGATCAGTATCAGTTAATTTGGGCCATAAATCTGAAGATTGCAGCTCAATACAACAAGAAATGATCAAAGAAATGGAATCAAACTCTCTGTCAGCTCTCTGATACCAGGAAACTTGCAGTCCTTTAGCTAAAGAGAGTGATAAAAATACTTGAATAATAAAAATAATAATTTTTCCAAAAATAAATGGTTAGAGGCTCAAATAAATAATGTAATAAGAGCAGTTGCAAGGTTTAATTGGTTTTGTAATAAAAGGTTTTCAACTTGTATATAAAAGAGGGGCCACAGTATTATACTACTGGGGGTTTTTACATACAAAGCAACCTCTCTTCAAGGGGCCTCCTTAGGCAGTTTAAGAACCTTGGAATGAAGATGGGTGCCTTAGAAAGGGCTTGTTCCACTAATGGCCGGGAATAGAAGCACACTGGCCTAGACAGGAAGGGAAAAACTCACTCTGAGCACTTTATCACAAAAATCCTACAATAATAGGAAGGGTTTCAGAGCAGATGGGGTTGATTGCCTGACTAAACTTCAAGGGTTGATTGGTTTTTAAGAAATGAATAATAATACTACAGAATTGGTCATAAATCACTTGCTTAGACTCTTCATAAGCAGTTGACTAACAATGACACGGTGTCTGATTGATAATAATAATTCCTGGTAAACTGATGATGGAATAATGGATCCAAAGAGGTCTGTATAGATACCTTTTTGGAGGGATTTTGAGCTTCTCAGGGCGCGTAGAGAGGGTTCTGCTCATGGGCTGAGGCTAGCAAGCCAGTCAGAGCAAGATTAGCACTTCCACTTGGTGCTGTTAATCAGCTGACCTTAGATCTTCTGGATTTCTGTACTATTTTAGCCACAGGATCTGTTAATCTATTATGGCGTAAATTTGATCATTCTGCACTCATCATTCATTTTTACTAATAGTATTGCTTTGAAGTGATCAGATGTGGAAGTTTACTGATTTTCCATCATCTTCTGATCACGTAGATAATTTTTAATAATTTTTATGAACACTCCTTGTAGTGTTTTGTGGTCTTCAAAGATCAGAGTCAATGATTTACATGGTAATCCTTGATCTTTAATTTATTATTAAATAATATTCTAAACTTAATTTTTATTAATGTTAATTAAGTTTTGATCTTTTTAGATTACTACTAATGCATATGTCAACTTGTTACATATGCCAGGCAACCCTAATTAGGTTGTAGCTCTTTTGAGCGGTACCTGGTGGTCAGATTAGTCACAACAGATCCAGACGCGGGGATCAGTCAGTACAGATGCGCGCGGGGTAGGATCTGCTGCATGTGTGGCAGAATTTAGCTGCGCAGGGGTCTCTAGTACGTGGGAAACTGCTCCTACGAGTACCTAGGGGTATGTAATGATGGGGGGCTGTGCGCGGCAGTTGTGACATAACACATTTCCATGTGTAACTCCTAAAATATACACAACACCTCAATTCTGAGTGAATTTTAGGTGTTAAACCTGTACGTGACAACATGTGTGAAATTTTAGAATGGCCAAAAGGCGCCATACTGGTGTTGTAATTTTTAGTACTTTTCTTTTTAATTATTTTAAAAATGTAAGGACTTGGATTTTAAGGGTGGGGTCAGTGAGTGACCCTACCTAATTTTGGGTGAGGAATCCATTTCTTCAATAATATTTATGGATTTCTCACTCCTTCTTTTTTTAATTTAGATATTCTTATTTTTATAGTTTTGTGTTGCTATGACAGGTTGCTCTGTAGATAGTAGCAAGCTGACACTCTCTCTTCAAGAATCAATATTTCATGGATCAAGTCTGGGATGAGAATCTTGAAAAATCAAGAAAAAATCTCAACCAGCCTTCTGGAACTGCCCCTCAAAGTTACTCAATGAAATTCCCTTGCCATGGTTTCCAGCTGGCAGATACATACAAAAAAACTGTGGTACTTTTATCTATGTTGATGCCATCAACTTATTTTCCCCTCAATTCCTCTCCAACTTCCAATGATCAAGCTTCTCCCATATGTTGAATTATTTTGGAATATTTTCAGCCCATATTTTCTTTCTGCTATAATCCTGAACTGTGGCCAGCTCCCCAATCAGATCCCCTCTGGAAGGCTTTTGCTAGCAAGGAATCAGAAACATGGGAGGATTTGATTCATGATAACATAGAACTTGAATTAAAAATTTTATTCCCTCCTACAAAGTCTCCACATCCAAGAAAGAAATTAGTGCAAATGGATAATGATTAAATTGTTTTTTTTTTTTTTTTTTTTTGCTGGATTTTCATAATTTTTTGTTTTTCCATTGATTATTGACTCAATCATTCAGAGCAAAAAAATCTCACTTCTGCATGTTTTTAATTATGAATTTTTTGGGGCAAGGAAAACCCTACAAAACATCCTCCAATCATTCTTTTTTTTTACCATCTCCAATGCCCACTTAAACACTCCAAGCTCAAAAATTGGAAAATGCTTCTGAAAGATAAGGAAAACAAAAATTTGAAAGGAATGTCTCTTTTTATATGTTAATGCCATTTTTTGGCAGGAAAATAAAGGACAAAAAATCTTCAAAAATCATGCTTGAATGGCCTGTTATATTTAAAAACTTTCTCTCCCTTCAGATTTTCCTAAATCATTAGAAAAAAGTGAAAACATTGGTGCTGTAATCTTTTTTTTTTTTTTTCAATCTTTTGAACCTTATTTTGAAGGCCCTCGAATGGACCAAGAATTCTTTATTTATCTAGTTTTTGTTGCAACTTCACAAAACCGTGCAGATGCAGGATGTTGTGGGGACGTTGAAACCATGCAAAAGTAAGGATTGAGGGCAAGAAGAAAATGATGCCCATAAAGTAAAGACAAACCCCGCTTTTAATTCTTTTCGTTTGATTCTTGAACGATTTTTCAACGGGTATGAAGCAGACTAAGATTTATGATTAATATTTTTGTAGGGCCATTGGCTCTTCGATATCATTCGATTTCGATTCTCGTCGATCGATCTTAGGTTTTTTTGGGAGAGATCTCTTCTCATGCTCCTCTTTCACGCCTTTCAATCCCGAAGGTACATATGTACTTTATCACTTCTTCAACGCATCGACCGATCCTAGCCGAAGGAGGTCAAGACTTTCTAGCCGAGGATCATGAAGTGAATCAGAGAGCCAAAACTCATGTAGGGTTTTTCCACATACACCTACTCTCCCTCTCTCTCTCGGTCTCTCTCAAAAAAATTAAAGGTGAAAAAGTTCTTCCGAGGTCAAGATTGAGATCAAGATTAGAAAAGACACGCAAGCTATACGGATTCCGATGCGAGAGTGCTTGATGCAAGGATGTCGAGGCGGGAGTGCCGAGTGTTTTACAACATGATGTTTCTAGGGTAGGGGAGGTACGGCACACATTAAGAATTCGAGAACGCTACTTAAACGGCCACCGTGCCAGTCGATACAAGGTCATCCAGAGCTCAGGGTTGTACTGGTGATGATGGTATGAATGGCCATAGAAGCGTACTGAAAACAGAAAATTAGTCAAATCATCCAATGAGATCGAGATGGAGAGGGGACGATGAGAAACCACAAAAAAAAACCTGGGCTCTGATCCGGCTAAAGAGGTCCAAATCAAGCTTTAATTTTCTGAAAAGGGCATCCATCGTCTGGATGCAGTTTCCATACTTTAAGAGAATCAAATATGGTTATGATGCAGCGGTCATGGGTGGTAAGTACTTTTTACTCGTGCCATCGTCGGATATGCCCTACGCCTATCGTCAATTTCTGGTCACGCGCAGCGCAGGAAGGTGCAGAGAAGAATTTAGGAACGATCGTTTTTCTATTACCAACCAAGATCTCGGCGCATAAGAGGCTTCTTCTTTCCTTTGATTGAATATTGGCATAAAGCCTATTCACGAACCATCATTAGGTGGGTTTGCATGTAATTAGGCAAGCCATTAACCATTCCATGATGAAGGCTAGACAGACTAGCTTCTCTTTCTTGTAGTTGATGGATATGCATATACCGAGGTTTCCGTAAGGATTGGAAGTGAGGGGGAAACGACGCCCATCATACCCTAAGCAGCAATTAGAAAAGTGCGGAGGATAATTTTACTCGATGAATCCGGACGAGCTTTGTCGTGGGTCGGTATAATACAAGCGTCTTCCCGATATCGCCTGAGATTCGTCTACGCACGCCACCCTGAAAAGGGAGGCAGGTAATGGATCAAACACAACAGCCGAAGCCAGAGACCAAACCGCGTCCGGGTTGAAGATGATCGTGAGAGCGGCGCCACAAGAAATTGGTCTAAAATGAGCATGAGATACTGCTTCATATAGCTAGCTTCCGCCCATGAACCAGTGGTGAGAATGTACGGAAAGAGGTTGATAGGATGGAGAGTCAGGAATTGATTAGGATTGCTCAAGTCTGTAAATCGCTGTCTGTGACGAATGATGATCATGTTTGTAACACCGGTCGTGATTAAATGCAGGCATTCAGATAAAGTGAGAATGATGTCGAGCCTGCTCCACGAAAAGATTCAGGGATTGATGGTAGTGCGACTGAGCGGTCAAGTGCCTGGTGTTCCTTGTGCGTGACGATTCCCAAACAGGACGGGGACGAGGGGTGGAGGAGATGAGAAGAGATCTCGGCGGGTTGACGAGTTCCGGCGATGCAATAAATCGATGGACTACTTTTTTAGTTTCGTCTTGAAAAGAAAATGACGGTGTGTAGTGATGGAATAGGGTTTGCTTTGGCGCCGATGGTAATCAAGAATGAAGTGATGAATAGGCGTTCCCGATGAAGGTTATAATAAATCCTTCACGGTCGGTGGATCATGGCCGTGAGATGATTCAAGAAGGTCGAAGAAATTCCGACGGCCTGGAGTAAATGTGATGCCATTAGATATCTCTTAGATTCCGAAACTGTTGTTGTAGCCATCGAAATCGAAGCTCGTGAGTTCGAAGTCGAAGGAATACTTGGGCTTTGATATCGGATTCGAGGATGCAAAGGGCTTTCAGCAATTCCATCTCGTTCAAAAGGTGGGCGAATTCTTCCTGTAGCTGATCAACCGCCTGTTCGACTTTGGTCAATTCCGAGAAAGTACGAGGCCGAGGTTGTTCAGTAATATCTGTGAAGCGATCCAGAGGAGCGGCGAAATATGGTCTACTTCTACTGGGGCTTCGGCTACGGCTCCTCGTGTGAGAGATTGGAGTTTCTCCTTCGGACATGGGGCCATGATTGTCAGTGTGAGGGATGAAGTTGTGCTCCAGAGTCCGGAGTGGTGCAAATGAGTGAAATGATGGCGCAAAGGAGATGGGTTCTGATCGACTTGCAGGCTGGGAATAAGGACCGAAAAGGATTTCGAGCTGACGAGATTGTGGGAAAGGATTGTTGCGGAATTTTTTTGCCTGAGGATGAGACTGTTTTTTTTTTTTTTTTTTTTTTTTTTTTTTTTTTTTTTTTGTGAGAGGAAAAAAGAACAAAGTTCAAGATCTCGGGTCGAAGCAATCGAAAGCGGACGCTCGAGGCCCAAGGACACATACCATGAGGTGTTGGTTCCAAGATTCATCGGAGCCGGTTGCCTCACAAGTGTTCTCGCTCCATTCAAATCCGCCGGCAGACCTGAGTGCTTTGAGAGTATCGTAATCCTTCTTGAAACCCTGGATTGAGATGGGGTGAGATCGAATCCGATCAGCTGATGGGTTAGACATCTTGGAGGGCTTTGAGGGGATAGTAAGAGTAGAGGGAGATGGATGACCGACTTGATTGTACTTGGACTTGACCTTCTTCTCATCGAGTTCGATGTTGGGGAACAGTTCGTTGAGTTTTCTTGCGATGGACCGATGGGTATCGGGTACAAACCCATTGTCGGACCTCTTACCGTCTTGTACTGCTCGGACGTACAATTCAAGGGCGGTGTTCTCCATCTCCGGGGTCCACATGGTCTTGTGGTGCTTGGCCACGGGTGGAGTCGACTTGGAATCGAGCGTCGAGGGACTGGTGGTGATTGGTCTGTGAGGGTGGGGAGGATCCATGGGTGGAAGGATTGAGGGATTAGATGAGCTGGAATCTTGAGTGTTCTGAGGATTGACCGATGGAGGCCATGGTTCTGAAAATTCGGACATGATGATGAAGATCAAGAAGGAGAGCTGGATTGGTCAGGCCCTGTAGGATGTTGGTCCCCAACCGGCGCGTTGGTCGATGTCGACAACCTGATCAGGGTGATGGTGGTAATTAGGTGAGATTTTGCGATTCGAATCCGAAGGACTGAGTTGGCTTCTGGAGTTCATCGACGACGATGACGATGACGATGACGATGACCATGACCATGACCATGACCATGACGGTGACGATGGCGATGGCGATGGCGATGACGAGGACGATGACGATGGCGATGACCATCCTCTTGACCACCACCCACCCTAGCTCGAGCTCGGTCGATGATGCGGGGGGTGGGAAGCCAGAGGTGTCACAGACTCACCGGTGCCTGTCACGAGCTGGTGCATGTGTATGTATGTACATATTAGGTGTGCAGAGTCATGCATTCAAGTGCATACGTACGTACGTGCACAGCGCAAGTTAAATTACATATTATGTAAATCACTCGAGAAATACACTCCGATTCATTCGTTGGCTTGCTTCCATCGTCGTTCACGTAGCGGGGAAGTGTCGATCCCTTCGACTAGTCTCGGCATTCACAATCGCCCCGGCCTCGTATACATACCGATTTATTCTTGCAGTGAGCTAGCTCTAGTGTAATCGAATATGAGCTTAAGCTCGATGACCGATGCCCCAACGAACCATCCGCTCCAACTCTCGACCCGTCGCCGATGATGTGACCTCGATCCTCGGGTTCCTAATCACTAACCAGGGTTACCGATGCCCCACTCATTCATCCCTCAGAGCATCCCCAATCGTTGGAGAGCAAGGCTCGTTAGGTAGCGACTCGCTAGCCAAAAAAAAATAGCTAGCGAGCGTTTTACCGCTCGCGTTTCACAACCGTCCGCTCCACAAGGCCACGGTAGCTAGCTAACGACCCAAAGCGCACAATCGTGTGCCATGTCAGTGGCTCGTTAGCTAGGCCCCCGCTTTGTCGCAACTTGCAACTTGTCGTTGCAACCCCTCCTTGCAAGTCATCATCACCAATCATCCTCCAAAATCCACTCAACAAATCCCAACCTTTCAGCCTTCAAACACCTACATACCACCTACCACCTCTCCAAAAAGAAGATGGCCCCTTCCTCACCCTCAAGAAGAGTACTTCCCTTTTGCCAGCTCCCACCTTCAACATCAACAACTTTTCCTTGAAGTTGAAGAAGAACTTCATAAAATGCAATTTCATCAAAGAAGGAACAAATCAAGAAGAACAATGATAAATTGTAACCAAGTTGAAGGCCATCGTAATCTCATGGTTGATTATTTTAATCAAGATGCAAGATACACAAAAAAGATGTTTGAGAGGCAATTTAGAATGAGCAAGGTTACCTTCCAAAGGCTAGTAATCTATTTGGGGGCTCATGAACCCTATTGGACCCAAAGAATGGTAATTAAATCAATCCTACTGACCAAGAAATCCCTTCCATTGTTTCAGAATGTAATCAATATTGACATCTATTTTTTTCATTTTTTATTTAATTTTTTTCAGGACTGTTGTGGAAAAATTGGTCTTTCTCCTCATCATAAAATCACTGCTGCAATTTGTCAATTGGCCTATGGATATTCCGCTGACTGCACAAACAAATATGTTAGAATTGGCAAATCAACTGCAATGGAAACTTTGAAGAGATTTGTGAATGATATTGTCATTTTATTTGAGGGGGAATACCTCAGAGGTCCAACAGATGAAGAGCTCTCAGTTATCACAAAAGAATATGAAGCACGTGGTTTCCCAGGATGTTGTGGTAGCATTGATGGAATGCATTGGGTCTGGAAGAATTTCCCCCAAGCTTGGTCTGGTCAGTTTCAAGGAAAAGAAGGATGTCCAACTGTCAGATTGCTACTATGTACAGAGCAACCTGTCAAAGTAACAGACATATAATATAAAAGCAAGTAAAAAATAATATTAAATTTAAGCTAAGAAGGAGTACAAAATCCATAAATATTATTGCTAAAATGGATTTTCCACCTAAAATTAGGTAGGGTCACTCACTGACCCCACCCTTGAAATCCAACTCCTTATATTTTTAATAATTAAAGAAAGAAAAGACCAAAATACCATGGCATCACTAGGTGACTTTTTGGCCAATTTAATATTTCACACAAATTGTCACATAGAGGTTTCACACCCAAAATTCAGTCAGAATTGAGGTGTTGTGTATATTTTAGGAGTTACAGACAGAAATGTGTTCTGTCACAATTCCCGTGCACAGTCCCACATCCTTATAACATAACCCTTACATACCAGTAGCATCAAATTCCCGCATACTGAAGTCCTGTGCGCAGCCAATTCTGCCACGCACACAGATGATCCTACCCCATGCACATCTGAATGGACTGATCCCCACATCAGGATCAGTCATGACTAATCTGGCAAACAGGTATGGCTCATAAGAGCTACAACCTAGTGAGGATTATGTGGTATATGTAATAAAGTTACATATGCATTACTTATAGTCTAAAAACCTTAAAACTTGAATAAAATTAATAAATAAATAATTTTAAAGTATTTTTAATAATAAATCAAATATTGAGGATTACCACATAAACCCCTGGTCCTGATCTTTGAAGACTACAAAAAACTACAAGGAGTGGCTTTAAAAATTATTAAAAATTACCTAAGTGATCAAAAGATGATGGAAAATCAATCAAAATCCACATATGTCTAATTTAAACCAATATCATCAATACCAATAGAAGATAATTTTGGAATGATCAAATTAAGCCATTAACAGATTAACAGATCCTGTGGCAAAAATAGTGCATAAAACCAGCAGATCTGAGGAAAGCTGATTCAAAGCACCAAGCAGACGTGCTGAACTCGCCCTGACTGGCTTGCTAAACTCATTCCATGAGCAGATCCATCTCTAGGTGCCCTGAGAAGCTCATAATCACCCCAAAAGGTATTTATACAGACCTCTTTGGATCTATTATTCATCAACAGTGTACCAGGAATTATTATTATCAATCAGACACCGTGTAATTGTTAGTCAATTGCTTATAAAGAGATAAGCAAGTGATTTATTACCTAGTCTGTAGTAGTATTATTTATTTCTCAAAATCAATCAAACTCATTGAAGTTAGTCAAGCAAATCCACCCCATCTGCTCTGAAACCCTTCCTATCTTTGCAGGATTTTTGTGGTGAAGTACTCTGAGTAAGTGTTTCCCTCCTGCCTTGGCCATTGTGCTGTTTTGAACGCCATATCAGTGGATAAGTCCTTATAAGGCACCCATCATTTATTCCAAGGTTCTTAAACTGCCTAAGGAGGCCCCTTGAAGAGAGGTTATCTGTCTATAAAGATCCCCAGTAGTATAATACTGTGGCCCCTCTTTCTAATAAAAATTGAGAAGCATTTTAACCAAACCAATTAAACATTGCACCAGCTCTTAACATATTTATTATTTTAGCTTTTTAAGTGTTTATCATGAGAATACTATTATTATTATTATTCCAGTATCTTCTATCACTCTCTGTAGCTAAAGGAATGCAAGGTTCCTGGTATCAAAGAGCTGACACCAACAATGGTTTTAGAAGCAGTAGAATCATTAAATGTAAGAATATGGCACTGTTTCTTTGGCTCACCTGGGACTCACAATGAAATAAATGTACTCAAAAATAGTCACATATTTGATTAATTTCTCACAGTTATTGTTTTTCATTATTTTATTTGACTTATTTCTTGTTTGTTTGAATTATTGAAGAATTTCTTGGGTATTTTTTTTCAGGCACTGCATCAGATTTATCTTTTGAGATCAACAATCATCAATAAACCTATGGATACTATTTGGCTTATGGAATATATCCCCACTGGCCTTTTTTTTCAAATCTTACAGAAGTCCTCAAGATCCTGCAAGTAAAAATTTCAATAAACTTCAAGAAGGAGCCAGAAAGGACATAGAAAGAGCATTTGGAGTTTTGCAAGGTTTATTTGGAAGAATTTCTCAACCCAGTAGACTTTGGTTCAAAGAAGATATAGTTAATATTATGAAGTTCTGCATGATTCTTCATAATATGATTGTGGAGAAGAAATCTCCCTGTGATCCTTTTTTTAATCACAATATTTGCAGTTTTACCACCACTAACACCTCTCAAATGTTCATGATCCTGATTTATTTCATACTTTTCAATCTCTCAGCCAAAATACTTCTAGGCTTCATGATTCAACTCTTCATTAACAGCTCATCAATGATTTAAGGATTCAAAATTTGATGAATAGGGGAATTGAGGTTTTATTGATTTAAATATCTCAAAATTTCTTTGCCCCTTTATTTTTTATTTCCAATCATAAAAAAAAAGCCTTATATTTCAAGTTCTCTCACAATATTTCCTTGCCATCTTATTCTTTTGTTTCAAATCATAAATAAATATATATATTTGAATCTTCCATTTCATTTTTTCAAAGAATATTCATTTGAAATAAATCAGAGTCCAAAAAAAAATAATCCAAAACAAAGAGAGGTACAGGCCGAGTTGAGGAGTAAAAGTAGTCATATATGGGGTACTTTGATACAGATACTTGTGTTTATTGAATCATCCTTCTAGTTGATATCTGACTTTTTGCTTCAACATCCTCAACATCTTTTTACTGTCCTCATCAAGCCACCCTTCTTCAGATTTTAAAATGACCGCCAACTGCCCCATGGCAACCTTGAATTCCTCTTTCTTACATTCCAAATCTTACACTTTCTCTGCAAATTTGTTCTGCTGCTCACCAATATTGTTTTTCTTCATAAGGATCTTGAGTTGTGAACCAGAATCATTTCTATATTTGGAATTTGGATCTGAGTTCAAGCAACGTTGCTTTGGGGCCTTAACACCCTCTGGTTGAGCCAAGGTATCAGCAATGGAGGGCAATGATGGGAGTTGGCTTGCAGGGGTGTTTGGCTTGCTGAGGCCATAGCTGGAGGCCAGTTTTCCAATCCATTTTGGGTGGTGTTGAGGGATTTCCCAAGCGCCTGCAACTTTGAATTGTTGGCCCTTGGTTTATTGGTGGTATAGCTCCTTTGCATGGCACATCCAGTCCATTGGACTCAAGCCGCTTGGTGGTGATTGTTCAATTTCACAATAGATGGCCAAAAACTTCAAGGTGGCAGTGTTGAGGTTGGCCCATCTATAGAATAGAGAAAATGACAAATGTTAGTTTGTGTACCACCAAGAGAAGTGAGAGATCAAGAGAAAAATCAAATCTTACCTGGTCTGGATACCCTCCAAATCACGGTAAATGCCTTTGCTGTGGATGTTAAAGTCTTCCTCAACGCGCTTGAAGAAGTTGATGCCAGTTTTGTTTGTCACAAATGCCAGATGTTTTCTTACATGGACCCACAATTGAGAAAGCTGCTCCTCTTCTTGAGGGTTCCAGTTAGGCACTGGTTTATTCTTAGCTTTTTGAGTCTTGGTTGGCGTTGTGAAAACAGAAGAGAAATACTCCCCTTAGTTTTCCTCAAGGTCGGAAGTTATTGGTCCAAGTGTCTGTAAGAAGGTTGGGTTTGATGAGTTTGATGAGAAAGGGAAAATTGTAGAGGGGAGAGAGGTAAAGAAATCATGATGCATATTCCTTCTAATTCAGTAAAATACTCTTCTTCCCAGATCATTCATTCATAAGATGTCCCCCCTACAACCCAGAGCTGAGAGTGAGGTATTTAATTCCTCCCTCTCAACCTTAACCTAAGTGCAAGCGCAAAAAGAAATCCTAGAAACAAAGAAAAAAAACCCTGGGGCCCAGAACCCTAGCCCAACCCTACCCAATCCATCCACTCCCTCCAAAACCTTTCCCTCCATTTTTATGTATGTCTGGTTTGTACTTCTCATGGCGCTGCTCTCCGCCGCCCCCTACTCAGAGACCCCCGTGTTTATCCGTCCGCGCACGTCTTCAAATCCCTTGATCCGTGCCTATGTTTTCCTGGACCTTCCCAGCGTGTATAACCCCACTATTGCCTTGCTCCTGCTTCCAAGACTAGCTGCCCGCAAACTTGGTTGGTTTGGCTCCATCACACGGTCCACGTTTTCCAAGCAGGTTGCAAGCCTGCCACGCATGGAGTAGGCCCAACTTGCACCCAGTGCTGAGCCCCACAATTCCTACTGCTGAGCCCACAGAAGGCACTGCTGAGACCGCGCGCACCCCAAATGCTGATCCCAACCTAACCAACTGCTGAGCGCGCAGCCCAGGATGCAGTTCCTGATCCAAGGTTATAAACACAACACCACAGCGTGCTAGATGGGAGGCTGGTGGGGTCCATATTGGGTGATGAAGATGGTGGCTGATTTTGATTGGCGGTGATATGCTTCAAGGAGGGAGGGAGTGGAGGGAGGGGGGAGGTTGGAAGGGGGATGAGGGAGGGGAGAGGTCAGAGGGGGGAGCTGGGAGGAGGGAGGGGGATATGTGGGGAGTATATCAAAGTTGGGATGGATGGAGGGGATCTACATACAAGGGTGGCAGGGTATGGTGGGGTATTGGCATATAGGATATGCAAGAGATGTCAAGCGGGGGAGCTAGCAATCTTGCTAAATTCCAATAAGTTTATGGAAATATTGGAAAAATTATGGAGCTTGCTTGCTAGCAAGTCCTTATTTTTGCACAATTGTGAAAATCACTTGGTAAAATTAGCTAACAAGCAGGTTTACCAAGAAAATTGGGGATGCCCTTGGCCCTCTACCCATTGCCAATGTGACCTCAATCCTCATTGGACAAAAAGAGGCCCCAGTTACAAATCCGGTGAGACTTTTATGTACACAGTAGAACTTCACCTAACACATACTTGTGACAACCCATTGCTTGTGCAAAACCATTGCAAAATCAATCCACCGAATTGGTTCCTGCAAAAATCCAAATCTTAAACTATGATCCTGCCTAATGTGGTAACATCATAGGTTAAGAGTCAAAAAACTGGAAGTTTGGGTATAAGCTTTATTTGAATCACCCCTAATAACAAATGAATTTTAGTGGAAAAATATGTAAATACATATATCAATATGTATTTTGTTTGGTTTACTGCCCAAATTCCCAATACCACATTATTAGCTTAACCCACCACTGTCTTGGACACAAAATCTGATCTTGGATTACTAACCTGCCCAGATTCCCAATACTACATTATTAACTTAAACTTCTGCTATCTTGGACACAAACTCTGATGGGGAAGAGTTTGTTTGGATTTGCGGGTCAAGCTAGACTATATACATGGAGATTTTCTTATAGTAGCAGAATCTTTTGATTATATTTATAATCTATAGTATGCATCTAGTTGTGGTTATAGATCTGTAAAATTTGAAAAACATGTAACTCTGATTTGTTACACCCCCCCATGTGTTTTACAAAATGTACAGTTTTGAGCTGTATGTTTTCAAGCGTTGGGGTGATCTTGTTAGGGACAAGCTGTTTGGTAATTATGTTGGATTTTTGGCTATGCGTGCTGGTCCATTCAAGTTTGGTGTGGTTTTGCCTTAAAAATTTATTCACAAAGTAGAACACCCAGGAGAGATATCTGGTCCTCTTCTTGGAAGAGTTTTCACCTTCAATCAGGATGGCAGATTCATTATCACATAGGATGGTCATTGCTGGTTCCTGAACAAATCAAATGATGTTCCTGAGGCAAGCAAGTTTTTGTGTAACTTCAGAAAGAGCAACATATTCTGCGGCACAGGTCAAAAGAGCCACAATGTTCTGCCGTCTAGACCCCCCTGCCACAGGGTTGCCAAGAAATTTGATAACGTGACCCAAAGTCAACCTCTCATGTTTTCCACCCCAGTTTGCATTGCCCCAAAGCTCAAGGCTCAGGAAACCTTTGCTGAAGACAAGCTCAAGATCTCTTGTGTAATTCACAAAACCCACAAGCCAATAAAGTGCCTGCCAGTGGTCACTGGATGGAGATTTGGCAAAGCGTGATAGCATTTTGACTGGGAAAGACAGGTCTGCTTGCATTCCCACTGCTAAATACATCAATGGCCCAATGAAGTGTTTGTACCAAGCCGCATTGAATGGCCCACCTTGATTGATTTCCAGTGAACTTTCTGGCAGAGCACTTCTCTTAGGGTGTGCCTTTTGCTAATAGTCATCAATTATTTGATTGGTGAGTATCCATTGAGATAGAGAAAAGGTGTTGGCCAATTGTGACAAAATAATGCCAACTATCTTGGTTGGGTCTTGGCTCAGACTGCCACTTCAGCTTAACCTGGCGCTCCACCCCTTGTCAGAGCATAAACAGCAGTCAAGGCAACAACCCAACTACAAATATTTCATCCATGTGCATCCAAAAAATGACAAAATTGCTGCCCTTTTCCAGGGAATATAAGAAGTTTCCAGTTTCTGCACCATGAATCCAAGTCCAGACATCATTCCATTGATGAATTTCCACTAACACCTAGCTGCCTTTTTGGTGACTTACACAGCCTTCTTCAATTGCATGACCATTCCTTTCCATTCTGGTCTGACTTCAGTTGGTGGCTGAGAGTAAAGTTCTTCACCAATTGGGCTATAGAAAAAGAAAGAGCTAAATTTGAACATAGCCATAGGCAGATCCCAATTGACTGCCAAGGATATGAGCACTTGAAGCACATTGAGGCTTGCAGTCAGGGAATAGGTTTTGTGTATGTCTTCACCCATAAACTGATTAAAAACCTTCACAAATATTCTGGATTGTTGTTCAATCAGTTGGCCTGCTTCATCCAGTTTATTAACTAGTACCCATTGAATACCAAGCACCTTCATCCCCAGTTGCAGTTTAAATGGTTCCCAAACATTCAGTTTGTCAATCTTTTTCACCTTTTATGTTGCAGAGGCTAGCAATTCCTTTGCTAATTCACCTCTCAGAGCCTCTGGTAACAAGCAAGGTAGGTGTTGGTCAAACTTCACCAGCATGGATCAAATGAACACACACTCTGCCTTGGAAATCTCATCTGTCTTCTCCTGCCCAAGGTGAAGAGTTAGCTGGTTGAGTATGAAATCAATAATTGCTTTATCAGGTTCTGACTTTAGTGGTAAGTTCTGGAAGTTTGGAAAGACGGCTGACTTTGAGTGGACCACACACCGCTCAGCAGGTCACCAGAATAGCCATCCTGCTCCAGAAACTGGGTGTGCTAGGAGCCAAAAGTGTGGTCCAAGCTTGTCTAGTTTAGAGTTATGCTTCTCCTGTGGCACATGGACTATTGCTCTGGCCACAAAAGGGTATAAAGCATTAGGGTCACAGTCAATGCCAAACAGCACCTTCAGTGGTGAGTTGCCTCCTGCTCTAGTATTTGGAAGCCGGTTGTGTATGTATGTGGCAGTTTGGTATGCATAGCTTCAATACTGACCCGCCATTTTTCTCTCATTCAAGATTGTATTCCCCACATCCCCTATAGTCCTATTTGGTCTTTTGGCCTCCCCATTCTGCTCTGGTTGGAAAGGCAGGACAGTTGCTAGCCTAATTACAAGGGTTCCAGCTTAGTTCTAAGAGTGCCAGTAAATTGAGCTGCGTTATCTGACCTGATTTGGGCTGGCAAAAATCTGGTGATATTGAAAAGGTGCTCAATCCAACTCAAAAGAGTTTCCAGTACTTCACTCCCGCACTGGAGTGCCGCTCCAAAGGTATAAGTTGTAGCGTGTTCCTGGAACTTCAGCCAAAAACGGGCACAATTAAGGTCTTTCTCAAAGGGTCCCACAACATCAGTGACACAAAGCTGAAGGGGTTCTTGGTGAAGTATTTGGGAATCAGCGCCAAAAAACTTTTTGTCAATTTATTTTGAAAATGCACAACATTCAAATAAGTAAGATTTCCAAGTTCCTTTAGTTTGTTTATCAAAATTTGATTCTAGAAATTATTTGAAAACACACTTGGATTCATGAAAAAGTCTCAAATGCCACATCTTTGAATCTAGTGAGGGCTTTTGGGTAATGGATAAACAGGATTATTCCAACAATGCAGGTATGGTCCAGCAGTAGTTGTGGAAAGTAGTATTGTAGTGCTTCCCTTCTGGATCAATTAACATTAAGTCAGTCCCATTGTGGACAAGTTTACACCACTCCTGTACCAGCCTACCAGTCAACAGGATTGTCCCCTTCATGCCATCACAGTGGTAAACATTATTCACTTGGAGAACCCCCCTCTTGGTTTTCATTGTCAATCTGCTAACATAGCCCACAATAGCACAATTTGACAGGACCACAATTGTTAGACTAATTGGCACCTTCAGGTGTTCAGTTATCTTAAAAAACTTGGACCTCCCACGTATGTGTGAAGTAGAACCCAAGTCAAGGATTATCTGAAATTTGGATATTGCTTCCACGTCAAGTTGTCTAACATGCCCACTGGGCTTTGTGATGACATTCAATGGGCAAGATGGAGGTACATAGCAAGACCCTCTGTCCGCATGGTTTGCAGGCAGGGGGGAAATGACAGCCAGGTGAACATGATCCCAGAAGTAATAACAGTATGTGTACCAGTGGCCTGGATTTTGGCATTAGTGACAAGAGCCTCCAAAATTGCATAGGAGAGCATCAGTTGGTAGCTTTCCTTTGAATTGCCTTGATTTGTTGATGGAAAGCCTATTGTGGGGTGTGGATTGTTGTTTGTAAACAGCTGGTGGTCTCCATCCTGGGGCAATATACTTTGCTTAGGGCTGGTGCCTAAATGCTTGCACTGACATCTCCACATCCAAAGGGATTGTCCCAGCCATCATTTCCTATCTGGACTTCAACTTATTGAGGTATGTTTGGATTGCGGTTGAGAATTTGGTAAAACTGGGTGGTACCAGCGTATCATTGAGACTATGTCCAAGGGCATACTAAAAGTTCTGAGAATCAATTATGGGTGGCAGATTTGCACTTTTTTGTATGGCTAATCCATAGAATTCATCCAATGAAACATCAAAGCAGTTGAGATCTGCTAGAATCTTATGCAGTAAAGCTATCCAAAGGTTGTCAGCGCCACTCTTATCATTAATTGTTGAGAGAAAATAGTAAATGATGGCAATTTTATGTCTACAGTCTGTTTTTCTTCACTTGTTCTTTATGAGGTTGATGAGCACCTGAGCGTCTCTGTTCCTGATCCTTCAACAACACTGAGAAGCATATTGTTGATTGTGTTCCCAATGATGATTGTAATCAATTCTTTGTGGTCTTGTGTAAGATGAGCAAATGCACTTGTGCTGTTCATAAAACTTGAGTCACAGCAAAGCACTCTGGGTAGGGCACAATCTAGAGCAGCATCCAATTGAGAGTAATTCAATCTATCAAATACTAGCAACATCCCTTTTGGTTTCATGTTCTTGTGAATAGCTACAGGGTCCTCAAGAAAATTCTTTGTTACTGGGTTGAGGTTGTTAAGTTTGGAGGGAGGGCCATGGAAGTGTCATGGGTTCCCCCTTTCAGACCATTTGAAATCTGATTGCAGGTTGTTTATCACCTCCAAGCGGGATTCAATAGATGGCCCACTCATGTTAGGTTGTTCTGTTAAAAAAAGCTTGTCCCAAGTAGAGTAAATTGAAGACTCTTCTGAGCAATTTTGCTGTCTGATCTTGTCAGATTCATAGCTATCCTCAAGTAAATTACAAACACTTGCCATCCACCTACCAGTAGACTATTCAGTAGCCTACTGGCAGTCAACTCAGATTGGTCCTTTGACGCTGGCTGCACAAATTATGGTAAGCCGGCTATTAATCAATTGTGTTTGGTTCACTGCCAAAATTCCCAATAAAACATTATTAGCTTAACCCGCCACCATCCTGGACAAAAACTCTGATCATGGATTACTAACCTGCCCTAATTCCAAAGAACATGTGATTAGATTAACTTGCTGCTTTATTGGACAAAAAATCTGATGGGGAAGAGTCTGTTTGGATTGGGGGGTCAAGCCAGAAAATATACATGAAGACTTTCTAAAAGTAGCATAATCTATTGATTATGTTCATAATCTATAGTATGCATATAGTTGTGGTTATAGATTCATACAATTTTAAAATTTGGAAATCTGATTTGTTACAATATGTACCTCTTGGGTATGATTGTTACACATAACCTCCATCTCCACCATCCCATTTTTACCATCTCTGCCACCAAGCTAGTGATATAAAATTCTTGATATCCTCAACATATACCTCTTTTCTTACTTTGTTTACTATGCCTATCCTTCAACTTCATAAAGCCTTGATCCCCCCATATGAAGACCTGTATGTCTTACAACATGGCAACACCATTTCCTTCTCAAGCACCCAGTATTTCTCTTTTGAAACAATGCTAGATCAAGCCAAACCCAAACTTTTTGAAGTCAGCCTAAAACAAATGAACAAAGAATGTGATGGAAAAAAAGGCCAATGTTATATTTGCAACCCTGAGATTGCAAACGGGCATGAATGGCCATTCACAACCCATACGGGTCACAAATGGCCAATCATGGCCCATACAGGTTGCAAATGGCCAATCAAGGCCCAATAAGTAGCAAGTCAGGTTTCTAGTCACTTGTGCATCCCCCGGGGGGTTGTGAACCCTCATTTGTGACCCATTTTGCATTGCAATGTGGGAGTTGCAACCCTATTTTGGCTTGCAATCAAGGATTTGCAAAATCCCTGGGGATGCGCAAGTTGCAAGCAGGGGTCACACATGTTTTCCTGGCCCATTTGGGCCACTCCCCCCCCAAATGGGCCATTTGAGGGGGGATTTGGGGTACATAGGAACCCCTGGACCACATGTGAGTGCTGTAAACCCAAATTTGGGGATCTGGAATACTATGTGGGACTATTGGACCACAAAGAAAGTGGGAAATCAAACATTCTACCTATTGGCAAAAATTCTTGACACACATCACGTACACACAGACCACACACCCATTGCATAAATTAATTTTTCTCAACCCAAAGTGAGAAAAATTTTGGAGTTGTTGAATTGAATATTGAATTGAATACTAAATTGCTGTTGAAACTTTTTGTTTTATGGGAACAGTGGCAAGCCCAAGCCCTCCCAAATTAAACAAAGCTATGTTAAGGGACTTCATTAAAAGTGAACTTGATGGATTTTTGATGGGATCTAGGGATTTGGGTAGGGATTTGGAAAAGGAAACATTGGAAACCCCAATTTCATCCTCATCTAGAGTTACATTTGAGCAAATAGATGTTTCTTCATAACTGGAACAAAATTTTCTGTCACAAGTTGAATTGACTAAAGGTGGTGGGTTAACATTTCTTATGTCATTTGACTGAGAAGGATTTGGCTTGAAAAATACTAATGTAAATAAGGGGTGCCGGAACCACGTAACCTCCTCCTGTGAGAGCCTTTGATACTAGGAAAGAAGCCAAGATTTATTGTCAGAAATGGTCAGCCATGCATGGCTACGCATTGAAAACTTTCAAGTCAAGGAAAGACAAATACGTTGATCTAGCATGTGACAGATTTGGGGTTTATGAAGGGCCATGTCTCACCAAAAATCAAAGGAAAACTCACACCAGGAATTTTGGGTGTCAATTCATGATCCGTGAAAGTAGAAAAGTAGCAGATACTAGTGGAATCTCTCCATTAGAAATGGCCTACACAATCATCAACCATTAGAAAGTCCTTCAGTGCATCCTCAACTGAGGAGAATATTGGGTCAAGCATTAGATTTACTTAGGGAAGGAATGGAAGATGTGCTCAATATGGTTCAAATTAAAAGGAAACTGAGAAAGATTGATGGTGGAGAATACATTGACAATAGAACAATCTATAAACCTAAGAAAAAGATAAATCTTGCTGAACTGGATGGGAAAGGTGTTATGGATGCTCTATTGGAAATGCACAGGAATCCCAGTGTTTTTCTGGGTCCAAATTTTGTGGAGAGGGTCACTTAAAGGCCATTTTCTTGGATCATCCTGAGTCTATAAAACTTTGAAAAAAATTCCATTATTTTGAATTGTTGGATTGTATTTATAGAAAAAATAGGTACAACATCCCTCAATTACATGTTGTAGGAATGACTGCCAACAAAAAGAATTTTAAAAAGGCTTTTTTTTTATAACAAAAGAAACGTATGAGCTGTACATTTAGGCATTGAAAGCATTAAAGGAGTTGGCTTATGATACCAAGAGGCTTCCAAAAGTCTTTGTGACAGAATGTGAAAAAGCTCTTATTTGTGCTATTAAACACAGTTTCCCTGAGTCACCCAGACAGTTGTGCTCCTGAAACTTTTCTAAAAAAATCCAAGCAAACTTTCAAGTGCACTTCAGTAATCACAATGAAGGATGGAAAAGTTTCATGACTCTTTGGGAAAAGTATGGGGCCTCTAAAACCAAGGGTGAGGCAGAAGTAAATGATGCAGAACTCAGAGTATGCCAATTTATTGCTTCTTGTATTGATCTCTGCTGGGAGTGTTTACTTTGAAACTTGTATACAGTGTTTGTTGAAAGACTGCAAGGATGTACTCGAGTATATGGAAAAGAATTTTTTCCCTATCAAAGAGACATTTTTAATGGCTTGGACTTGTGTCTACCCAGAATTTGGAAACAAAAGAACATCTTGGGTAGAAGGGGCCCATTCTAATTTCAAACAATTACTTGTGGGATCTTTGGGGAGCATGTTGGATGTGTGGAAAAACCTTGAAGAAACTATTGAAAGTCAAATACAATCAGTCCATGCAAAACTTAAAAACTCTTGAATAAAGTTGGGAAACGGTCTTCCAACAGAACTATTACCTTTGGGTTAAAAATTGTCAATTGAGGCAATCAAACTCATTGGGGAACAATTTGAGAAGTTAAAGTGCAATCATGATGGCAAGGTGTGCTCCAAGTCATATTCCAAAACAATGGGCTTGCCCTATTCCCACATTTTAGGTGAAATAATAGGATAAAGAGGATCCAATGTGCCTGAGGATTTTCATCCTCATTGGCAGTTAGACTATGACCCTTCCAATGAAGTAAGTGGGGTTTTTTGAAGGGTACAAATCATTGGATTGACATATAAATTATTGGATTGACAGATGAATTATTGGATTGAAAGATTAATTATTGAATTGACAGATTAATCATTGGATTAAAAGATTGAATATTGAATTGAGAGATTAATTATTGGATTGACAAATTGATAATTATTTTAATTTTGAAAGTTTTAAACTGATCCAGGGCTTGATGAAGAATCCAAAATGTTAAACAAGAGGAATTTCATGTATAGGGAACAAACTAAAGAAGTTATGTTGTAGATTCTAAGGTCAACACACAAGAATACAGTCGCTTTGATTAAAAAGCCAAGGCTTGAGCCAAAGGCATTAAGGTCAAGCTGCGGTCAACCAAAATTGAAAGAAACCCTTTGTGAGCTTTCAAAATTAGGGGATTTTGAAAGAGAAATTAAGTGGGAAAAAAGGTTTAAAAGGGGAAAAAAAACACCAAAGACAGTAAGTATTTTATTTTGAGTGAGAAATTTTCATTTTCATGGTTTAAGGAACTGATGGGATAATGATTTCTGAAGTGCAAGGAGGGCTCTTCATCTGAATATGATATTTCAGAGGACAAGACTGATGAAAAACTTCAAAGGGGACCAGAAAGACCAAAGATAGTAAGTCTTTGATTTTGTGAAATGTTAATTTTTATGGTTTAATGAACTAATGGGGTAATTATTACTGTAGTGAAATGATGGCTCTTCATCTGAATTTCATAGTTCAGTGGAAGAGCCTGAAAGCTCATTGGGTTCAGTGCCGTTTAAATCAGATTACTTTTTGAAGGATGAAGCAGAAGCAATGGAGGAGTCAAACAGAAGCTCATCTTTGGTGAGTTGTGATTTATTCAATGAGATAAGAATTGTGGCTAACTAATCTTTGATTTTAGGAAGTAAATTACCTCAATCAAATACCTGAGAACTTAAATAAACTCTTGAGTGGGGTTTGGGATCCATTTGATGATAGAAATTGTGGATTTAGATTCATTAATATATTGCTAAATAACTTGTGTATGATGAGCATGGATGGTTTCAAGTAAGAAAAGAAATTCTTGAAACATTGAGCAAAAATAAGATGTGGTATGCTAAGATCCTTGGTGGCATTAAAGAGGCTGAAAAGATAGAAAAAAGACTTGATTTTAATAAAATCAATGAAAAGATTCTCTTTTCAAAATGGCTTTCAAAGCTTGACATGGATCAAAAAATAGCTGATACTGATGGAAGACCAATATGTTTCATTTCATTGGAATCATGTTGTACTTTTACTCCTATGAACATGGGTGTGAGAACAATCAGATCATATGTTCGTTTGCTTTGTTAACAATGACCATTGGTTCCAGCTTTTTGTTAAGGGAGATGCGATTCCAATTCCGCCCATAGTTTCCTAACTGTGAGAATTATTTGCCCACAAGCTTAGTCAAAGAGCAGTACTTAAAGCAAGAGAAATGCGGAGAAAATAATGTCTTATGATTGATCCTTAATATGAGACAGGGGAAATGGAACACCTGTGAATGTGAATGAGTTTTTGAATTAATGGATGGAAAACAGCAGGGAGAAGAGCTCCTTAAATACAAAAGATGGTGCTCATGTAATGACAAGCAAAAGGCAAAAATTCCGCCCCAAACAGGCTCTACAGGCTCTACAAGCCTTGCTAATTGGTTTGGGATTACTCAGCCGACTTGGCATTAGTCCCTGAACCCTCATGACAAGTCTGTACCGGTTAAATTTGGTGTTTCCACCCTTACTGGGCTGAACCAGCCCTTTCTGCTGTTCATACCCTGGCTGGTTGTCCCTTACAACCAGCCTGTTTTACCTCTGTGGCCTCATTGGTCCCTTTTTACCAACTTAAATAGCTGGTTGCCTCCTGCAACCAGCCCCTGGCCTTCAGATTGGCCAGGGTGGACCCAGAAACAACCTGGGTCCGGTCAAACTTACAGGGGGGGGACCAGCGGACATGCGTGTCCCCCCCCTCTCTTCCTCAATCCCTGGAGGGAGTGGTCAAATCCCCCCCAGGGAGCCCTGGAGGTTGATACCCCCAGGGAAACACAATTAGTTTGGTGGGCTGGGCAGTGGTCAAGCCCACCCAGCCCCAGGTCACCTCCCCCTTGGTAATGGGGGGAGGGGGAGATGGCCCCTGAAACCCTTGGTTGCTACAAACATGAGGTGGGGGGGTGATCAATTCCCCTCCCACCTCACTGGTCGCCTTGTTGCGGCCGGCCTGGTTGGTAAAATGGTGGGGGGTGATAAAATCCCCTCCCACCTTGCCTGTTGCCTTGTTTCAGCCAGCCTGGCTGGTTGAGGACCAGCCAGCCTCCTCTCCCCTTTGCAACCAAGAGAGGGGAGGGAGGGAGGCAGGGGCCTCCAACCACCCGCAGCCGCAAACAACTGAGAGACCCAACCAGGGCCCTGGCCCCGCACACAAGCAGGTGGGGGGACTCCAAAAAAAGCCCCCTGCCCCATACAATGGCCCCGCGCGGGCCATCAGGCCCTGCAACGGGCCCCAGAGAGAAAAAAGCAGCCCTGAGCAGGCCACAACACAGGCGGCGGCCACAATGGGTCGCCAAGGCCCAAAGACCACAAAATGCATACTTTTGGCGGACCAGGCCGTCTGGCCAAGTATGTCCAAAATAAACCTTGTGCCCAGTTCTGTCCATATAAGCCCATCTAGCTGAAGTTGCCCATCCACCCTGGCGGGCCCGTTAAGGCCTGTGTCCCAATAGACCTAGAAAATGTGTTTTGGTGCACAAATGCTCAAAACCAATAACATCCAAATAGGGCCAAGTGGCCCATGTGATTTTTAATGGGCCGTGGAGGCCCATTTGTGCATCCCATTTGGATTAAACAATAATATGCACATTACCTGAGTGCATCCATATTTTAACACACCCCCTTAATCTGAAAGGGATCACATATGCATACTAGACACAAAACCTTGATTTTTGTTTCTATCTAATTCCTTAGTTAAGATATCCCCAATCATTTCTCCTGTGGGAATGTACCGTAACACTGTTTATCTGCAGTTCACTGCATCACGTATATAGTTATGATGAAAATCAATAAGTTTTGTTCTTGAATGGAACACTTGGTTTTCTGCCAATGCAATGGCACTCTGATTATCAGAATACAAAAATGCAAACCCTTGTGGAATATGAGTATCCTCTAAGACCTTTCTCAACCATTGTGCCTCCTTTGAGGCCAACAGGTACACTCTGTACTCTGCTTCTGTTGATGAAAGAATTATTGCTGACACCTTCTTAGACATCCATGACACTAGATTCTTTCCTAAAAAGAATACAAAACTACATGTTGATTCCCTAGTGTTACCATCTTCCCAACTTGAATCAGAATAACCAACCAAATCAAAATTTGATGACTTTGAAAACTGCAGTACCAGACTGCTTGTTCCTTTAAGATACCTCAGAACTCTCTTAAACCCAGACCAATGCCTCATGCTTGGTTTCTCTAAGTGTTGTGACAAGATGCCAATTGCATAAGCAATATCTGGCCTTGTACACTGCCCCATGTAATTTAGCAATCCAATAGCTGACCTGGAATTGTTCCCTGATTGGACAAACTCCAGATGCTCTTCATCTGTAGACTTTTCTCACTGAATGTTAGAATGAATTGGAGTACCAAATTCCTTTACATCATCTAAGCCATACTGCTTAAGTAGAGCTAACACATAATGGTTTTGATCCAACTTGATCCCATTATTGCTCTTACTAACTTTCATTCCCAGAACCTGTTGGGCCAGGCCAAGATCTTTTATCTTGAACTCCTTTTTGAGTGCCTCCATGACTCTCTCTTTACCATTCCCAAAAATGATAATGTCATTGACCCATAGAAACAAAACTGCATCCTTTCTCACAAAGAGACAAGGGTTGGCCTCACTTGTCCTGAAACCAATCTCTATCAGTTTCTTGGTGTTATACCATGACCTAGATGCTTGATTTAATCCATACAGGGATCTAAACAGCTTGAGGAAATATTCCCTTTTATCTTCTGAGAGGAAAATTCTCACACAGATTTTCTTCATAGTTTCTGGCTTGGTCTCTACCAGCCATTCCTTGAAACCATCAGGAATTTAAATATAAACAGTCTCCTCTTCTCCAAGTTTTACATTCAAGTATGCAGTCAAAGCAGTCAAAAAATCAGCCTGTCTGATTTCTTCATCCAACTCAACTGCCAAAGCAATGATGTACCTGAAAGTGGACAGCCTTCCAGTTGGAAAAAAAGTTTCTTGATAATCAATACCCTCTTTCTTCTTCAAGCCTTGTGCAATGCATCTAGCTTTGAAACTCTTCAAAACTCCATTGGTATCAAACTTCTTATTCAACACTAACCTAGACCCAACAATAGTCTTTCCTTTTAGAACTAAATCCCACTTAACCACTTCATACACACTATTAGTTTCCAGTGAATCAAATTCCTCAAAAATATCTGTCTTCCAATTGGCTCTATCATCAGAATTAATAGCTTGGCCAAAGCTATTTGGGTTAACCCTATTACCCATTTCTGGACTTAACTGTAGAATCTCATTAAGCATACATTGTTCCCAAAAGGTATCTTCTTCATATTCTGCAGGAGCATAATGGGACTTCCATTCCCCATACCTATCAACAGGTATCCTACTCCTTCCACTCCTTTAACTGGAGGTGGAGGCTCATCAGGTTCTGATTCCACAGACTCCCCTGAAGTGGGTACTGAACCCTCCTGTGGCACGTCTGCCATCTCAACATCATCACTAATGATATTCTCTACAGCATCTTATGGTGAAATAGGCTCAAATTCTATTTCCTGCTGTGATTCCTGAACAGCACTATCTTCACTACTTTTGAGTGGAAAGGTACTTTCTTCAAATTTTACATCCCTACTACGGATAACCTTTCTTGTCCCTGGACAATAAATCCTGTATGACTTACTTATTAAATCATAGCCTAAAATTTCCCCTGTTCTGACTCTAGGATCTAACTTTCCAACCATTTCATTATGGTGGAAACTATAATACCCTAAGGAACCAATTTTTCCTAGGTGTGATGTTTTGGGGTACAACTTCCAAAACAGATAATGCAGACTTTTCCCATTAACACTTACAATATTGTGCAACAGAAACACTGTTCACACCAACTCAGCCCATAAAAACTTTGGCAAACCAGATTGAGCCATGATATTTCTGAATTTGTCCAATAAAGTCCTATTCATCCTCTCAACTATTCCATTGTTTTGTGGGGTACTTGCAGTATTAACTATATGAGTGATACCATAATCATTAAACAGTTTCTCAAACTATTTACTCACAAACTCACCCCCTCCATCAGTAATAAACCTCTTGATCTTGCTCATCAAACCATTCTGTTTCCAGACTTTGGAGATTACTGAAACCTCCTTTGTGGTATGATCCTTTGATATTATTGGTTTCGCCCAACAATAATTAGTTGCTATATCAACCAAATTGATGAAGTACTTTGCCCCCCCAAGGGACACTGTTGAAAATGGCCCTGCCAAATCAATGGAAAATTCCTTTCTGGGAACTTCTGTGCAATCTATACTCTTTGAGAACACATTCCTGGTCTTGGCCCCTAAAGTAAAACTTTCACAATTGCTGTCCTTTAACTTATGGCCACTTCTATTGTGAGCAAAAGTGCTCAGAGCTGAAAACTTGAACAAGTTTGCACAGAGCAACTTATTCTGAACTTTTCAACTCAGGATAGTTCTCCCATTCAAATCAATAACAAACTTATCTTCTTTGAGATAAAAAATCTGGAAACATTTTTTACAGAGGACTTCAAGAGACACAAGGTTATAAGGCAAATCTGGTACGTAGAACACTTTATCAAAAGATATTTTGAAACCCAAGTGATTTTCAAGGATAACTTTTCCAATTCCTTTAATCTGAATTGTTCTTCCTTTTTGGCAAATATTTACAACACCATCAAAATATCTAAAATTTAAAAACAAATTTGGCTCAAAAAACATGTGGTCTGTACAACCAGAATCAATCAAAACAAGAACATCCTCCTTCAATCCTCCTACAAGGAAAGAAGAATTATCAGCCACTGATAATTTCTTATCATCAAGTTTAAGATTACATACTCCATAATCAATCAAGTCCATTTCTTGATCCTAATCAATTTTAGCCTTCTTTTTGGGGGCTTGTTCCTCGACAGCTTGTTCCATTGAAACATCCAATGCCACCATAGAAACGTTTTCCATGGCAAGGTTGACCTCTTTGTCTTCCTTTTCACTTTCCTTGGATTTCTTCCTCTTCTTGGCCTTTTATCAATCCTTTGCATATTTACCCTTCTTCTTACAATTATAACACAAGACCTTTGATAAATCCCTTTTGGCCTTTGCCTTCTTCCTGTATTTTCCTGTCTTGCCCACCAGAGCAGTTCCTGTGCCCTCCTTCATTTTTAATTGAAGATCATCCTTTTGAATCCTTCTAAGCACATCCTATTCTCCAGGAAGGGGATCCAATTGAGATATAACCCTATCCAAGGACTCATATTCTTTTGGTAGCTTTTGAAGAATTAAGAGTGAAAAACACTTAGGATCCATGTTCAGCCCAGGTGACTTGAACTTAGCAAAACTTGATCTTGAATCCCCAAAAAATTATTTACAGTTGAAAAATTTGAACTTGAACAATTTATTGAAATCAATCCCCTTCTGATGGACAGAGTCACCAGCATACTTGGCCTTGAGAATTTTCCATCCAATGCTACCCATCCTCTTCTGTTCCTCCTTTAAAGTCTCAGAAACCCATGCCATATGACTTTAATCCAAATGACTAGAATGAGATGATAAGAATTCTTATCTACCTCTGAACTAATCAAAGTGTCATCTGCATCCATAATCTCCCCACAACAATTTTTTTCCAACTCACTGTCCATTAAGAAAGACCAAGCACTATATTTTTGAAAATTCAAAACAATCTTGGTGGAGCTGGACTCTGGGATATAGGACATCTTCTTGGAAAACCTGAGGTCTTTGAGGTTTTCCAGAGTAAGGTATAAGGGTCTATTCTGCTTGGAAGTAATGATGATGATGGTACTGATAATGTGTGATAATTATTTTCCCACAAGCTTAGTAAAAGAGCAGTACTTAAAGAAAAGGAAATGCTGAGACAATAATCACTTATGATTGCTCCTTAGTATGAGGCAGAGGAAATGGAAAACTTGTGAATGTGAATGAATTGGTGAATGAATGGATGGAAAACAGCAGGGAGAAGAGCTCCTTACATACAAAAGATAGTTCTCATGTGGAGCTCATGTAATGACAAGCAAAAGGAAAAAATTCCGCCCCAAATGGGCTGTACAGGCTCTACAAGCCTTGCTAATTGGTTTGGGCTTACTCAGCCCACTTGGCATTAGTCCCTGAACCCTTATGACCAGTCTTTCCCAGTTGAATTTGGTGTTTCCACCCTTAATGGGCTGAACCAGCCCTTTCTGCTGTTCATACCCTGGCTGGTTGTCCCTTACAACCAGCCTGTTTTACCTCTGTGACCTCATTGTTCCCTGTTTACCAACTTAAATTGCTGGTTGCCTCCTGCAACCAGCCCCTGGCCTTCAGATTGGCCAGGGTGGAACCAGAAACAACCTGGGTCCTGTTGAGAGGAAATCTCCTGAATCCAAAACCGCTCCCATTCCCACCTACAACCTTTCCCCAACCTGTCACACATGACCGTTCCTGCTTTTGTGATCCACTCCACAATCTCCTCCTCATTCTCTCCATGATCCTTCTTCTGCTCCATTTTTTATTATCCACATCCATTCATTCATCTCACAATTCATCCATCCTCTTTCTCACCCTTGCTCCACCATCTCTCATCCGCTCCATCATATCCGCTCCACCGCTCTTCTCCGCTCCATCATCCCTCATCCATTCATTCTCAAACGCTCCATCATCTCAATCATCACATCAGCCTCATTCACCTCAATCATCACATCAGCCTCATCCGCTCTTATCCTCATCATTCAACCACATCATGATTACAATTCTCCCTCAATTACCTTCCCTCACCTCATCAAGACTCTCCCCAACTCAAGCCTCAAAAGACAACAACAATCCTCACATCTCACAATTGAAGACTTTGGAAGATCAGTCCCAACCTCGAACATCTCACTTGATTTCCCTCATCTTGTTCACATGTGAGGCTGCTTCAATCAAGAATCCAAGACATCCTACTGATTCATTTTGTTTACTCTCATTATTTATCACTTAGTCACTTGTCCCGTCCTGCCCTCACTTTTTCATCTCTTTATCTTTTATTTCTTATTACTTGAGTGCTCTACTTTGTCTGTGACCACACTGAGTGTGATTCTGTTCAACTTGTTTCCAGTCATTACTTTCATTTCTATGACAATTGTTAATCTTTCCCTTTCAGTCTGTTGGTTCAGGTAATCAAGAATTCTTAAGCTCTTCAGGTCTGGTCAAACTTACAGGGGGGGGGGGGGGGTGTGACCAGAAGACATGCGTTCCCCCCCCCTCTCTTCCTCAATCCCTGGAGGGAGCGGTCAAATCCCCCCCCAGGGAGCCCTGGAGGGAGTGGTCAAATCCCCCCCCAGGGAGCCCTGGAGGTTGATACCCCCAGGGAAACACAATTAGTTTGGTGGGCTGGGCAGTGGTCATGCCCACCCATCCCCAGGTCACCTCTCCCTTGGTAATGGGGGGGGGGGGGGGGGAGATGGCCCCTGAAACCCTTGGTTGCTACACACATGAGGTGGCGGGTGATCAATTCCCCTTCCACCTTGCTGGTTGCCTTGTTGCAGCCGGCCTGATTGGTCAAATGGTGGGGGGGTGATCAAATCCCCTCCCACCTTGCCAGTTGCCTCATTGCAGCCTGCCTGGCTGATTGAGGACCAGCCAGCCTCCTCTCCCCTTTGCAACTGAGCAAGGGGAGGGAGAGAGGCAGGGGCTGCGACCGACTGAGCAATGCAACCAGGGCCGCAGCCCTGCACACAAGCGGGTGGGGGGACTCCAAATGGAGCCCCCTGCCCCATACAACAGCCGCGTGCAGGCTTTTGGGCCCTGCAATGGGCCCCAGAGAGAAACAAGCGGCCCAAACATGGGTGGCGGCCAAAATGGGCCGCCAAGGCCCAAAGACCACAAAATATGTACTTTGGGGGGCCAGCCCGTCTGGCCAAGTATGTCCAAAATAAACCTTGGGCCCAGTTATGCCCAGTTAAGCCTGTCTGGCTAAGGTGGCCCATCCACCCTGGCGGGCCTGTTAAGGCCCGTGTTGCAATAGACCTAGAAAATGTGTTTTGGTGCACAAATGCCCAAAACAAATAAAATCCACATAGGCCCAGGTGGCCCACATGATGTAAAATGGGCCATGGTGGCCCATTTATGAATCCCATTTGGATTAAACAATAATATGCACATTACCTGAGTGCATCCATATTTTAAGACAAAATAATTTCCATGGTATCTAAAAAAGCGTCTCATTGGGTTGATCACCTCAAAGATCAACTTGAGATGTATTCTAACTTATAGATTAATTCAATAATTTGGGTTTGGGTTTGCATGATGATCTTTTAATTCTATCAATATAAAGGGTTATCACATTTTGAACATAATTATGTTGAGTGTTTTGAGTTAACACTATTATTATGAGTGTTTTGAATGAGATTTTATTGGTAAGTAAGTTCAACTTGTGTTGGGCTGATCCCATCACAAGGATCATTTTGACTCCTTGTTATGAGATAATCTTAAAACAAGTTGAACTTGTTTTTTTGGTGCTTTTAATTTAGGGCTGGTCAATTTACTTGTCTTTTTTTTGGTGTTTTTATTTTAGGGCTTTTCAAGTGACTTGTTTCTTTTTTTGGTGTTTTTACTTTAGGGAATGTCAATTGAACTTGTATTTTTTGGCAATTTTACTTTAGGGCTTCTCCATAGACTCTTTATTCCTATTTATTTATCTATTTTTTAATAAAAATAAATTTTTATTTATTTTTATTTATTTTTATTTATTTTTATTTATTTTTATTTATTTTTATTTATTTTTATTTATTTTTATTTATTTTTATTTATTTTTATTTATTTTTATTTATTTATCTTTACTTATTCTTTGCCTTATTTTTATTCATATTTATCAATTTTTATTCATTTATTTTTCAATGTCTCTTCTTTTTTTTTCAATTTCTCTTCTTTTTTTTTCAACATCTCTTCTTTTGTTCAACATATCTTCTTTTTTTTTCAACATCTCTTCTTTTTTTTGCTACACCTCTTTCTCTTTCTCTTTCTCTTCCTCTTTTTTTTAATTATTTTGATTTTTTTTATATTTTTTTTCTCTTTTTTTCAATTATTTTTATTTTTGCAAGTGGTTTGTGAAAGGCCTCTCAAAACCCCAAATGGGTTGTGAACGGCCTCTCACAACTCCAAATTGGGTTGTGAGCTGCTGTTCCTGACTAAGACAGGTTTCAAGGTTTTGTATTTCAAATTGGCCAAAAAATACTCAACAAATCATGCAACAATGAGGAATTGACAAATGAGTAAGAAGAGTGGCTCAGTAATGAAGGAAATCTGATTAACAAGCAAATTTTAATTGAAAAAGCGGAAAATCTTTTCCAATGATTTCTCTTTAATATCAATTAATGAAAAAAATGTCTCAGCCCTGGTGAATTTAGCTGGAAACTGAGAAACAGAAAGCGAAAATGAAAAAGAAAGTAGATAAAAGGCAAAAAAATGCAAATAGCCAATCAAAAGATGGATTCAACTCCAAATTACCCAAAGCAAAAAAAAACTAGGTCAAACAGAAAGACCTTGGAAGAAACACAAAACTTGCAAAAAAGTTAGAGGTTCTTGACTGCCACTAAAAGAACAGCAAGGACCAAACACAAACAGCCAATTGTTTATCAAAAATGTACCACAAGCATCAGTTGAAGCAGCCTTGAATATAATCATTGATAAAAAGTGAAGAGAAGATTTGTTTCCAGCATACAAAAACCAAAGGATTTTTAAAGAGGGCTGGGGTCCAGAAACAGGAAATGTAAACAAAATACTTGAAGAATGGTTTCAAATGGCCCTTGATGCTACGTTGATGGTCCCTGGAAATTTCCTTTGAGCACAGTGGAAAGATTTTAACTGTCTCTGTGGTATAACCATAAAAGAATGGCTTTCTTTATCAAAAGTTTGGCTTGATGAATTCAAGGTGGAAAACTCACCTCACCCATTTAGAAAACATGAAAAATTGGGTCTTTCTACCTCTGAATTCTTGGGGGAGAGGTAATGTGTGTTTGTATGCTTATGGATCAATACAGTCTGGAAAATGTCTTCTATTTTGATAAAACAGTTTTGCTCTATGCAGCAGTGAATTATTAAATAAATCCAAAAAAATTTAAAAACATTTACTAAATAATTTGCTTACATTGATTTTTTCACAGGATGCCTCCCAATAAAAGTCTGGCACAAAGCAGTGAGAAGGGAATAAAATCAGTGAAGACAGAACTTACCATTAGGGATGCTTTGAATGAAACTGGTACCAAAAAGCTCCCCTTGATATTCATTGGGAAGTAACAACAACCACAATTTTTTCAAAGGAAAATTTCCAATCAAATAGTGTAAAATTATTAATTTAATAGCAAGGCATGGATGTCCAATTTGATTTTTCAATACTGAATCAGTGGGTAGAATGCCAAAGCAAAGATAGCTAATCAAAATTTCTAATTATGTTTGATAAATTTGGTGGAAATGTGCTTCCAACAGATGGCCTCTTTAATATTGAAGTTGAATTTTTTTCCCTCAACCTCACATCTCACATTCAACCCCTTCACGCTGGTATTATACAAACATTCAAAGCTTACTAGCAACATTGATTAATTTCCTATTCAATCCAAAAATTCCATGATTTTGTCCCAGTGTCACAGGTTTTCAACATTAATTAGATATTGGCAGTGTGATTGTGTCAATTAGACTGGGGATCTGTCAGCCCAAGTACCATAAGAAACTTCTGGGCTCACACCAAACTTACTAAAAAAAAGCATTGATTCAGCTGAGGACAACAAAAAAACTAAGAAAAAACTTACATTTGAAGTGCAAGAGCTTGAGAAAATTAGATTGATCAAAGCAAAAAAATGGAATGGCTCTTGAAGAGATTTTCAATCCAGCTAATGAAGATGGCCTTATTTTAATTTCACAACATTAGATATTCCTGTCCCATCACAAAAATGATGAAAAAGATGAGCTAGAAAATGAAAAGTTCAAAGCAGAAACCAAACCTACCAGTAAAGCTATTTCACATGCAATCAAAAATTTGTTTCAGTACACCATTCACCTCAACTCTCCTGGCGCCAACTCATTCAATGACTCAATAGAGTCATTAAATTGGTTTTATAAACTTGAATTCTCTAAAAGGCAAAAGTAGTAAACATTATTGGACTACCTCCAATAAATTTTATTGTATTTTTCTTTTCCAGATGCTTTTTCTATTTAAATATCCCTCATAAGCTGTTTTAATTCAATGTTAAGTTCATGGCTCCAACTGTGTTGTACTTGTGTAGGGCCCTACACAGCCCATTTGAGCCATGGGGGCACATAGAAAACTACAAAGGGCCGTTCCAAACAAGCAGAACCCCCGGGGGGTTGTATAGGAGCTGTTTTTGGGGGTGCGCAACCTCCCGGAAGTCATGCCAAAATTTTGGCCACCCCCTGGACCACACTTGGGTTCCCTCAACCCAAATTTGGGATAAAAGTATACTATGTGGGACAGTTGGACCACACCTAGCAATACCAAAGCAAGATTAAAGTGAAATCAAAATGAAACAAAAGTGAAATAAATTGAAGTATCCTAGATATTCAAGTGAAATTTGAATCATCTTTATCAACTCAAAAGTGAGCCAACTTTGCCGTTGTTCATTTGAAAGTTGGATTGAATACTGAAGTAGAAGTGCAATTTTTTTGCATTATTGGAACAGTGGCAAACCCTCCTTGTGACATGGCTGCGTTGAAGGACTACATTGATAGTGCCATTAAAAAAGCTTTGGAAAAAAAGGATTTGGGTAATGAAACATTGGAAGCCCCAATCGCAGCCTCATCTATGGTGAAAATTGAAGAACAAAATGTTTCACAGTTGGATCTGACCTCTGGTTTTGAGTAACATTTTATGTTACTGAGGTCTTTGATGGATTTAATTTGATTGAAACTAATGGGGTGCATGTAAATGAAACTATGACTTAAGCAATGAATGTTTGCTAGATCCACTTGACCCAAATCCCATGAGAGCCTTTGCTTCTAGGGAAGAGGCGCAAAACTATTTTCAAACATGGGCTATGAAGCATGGTTACACTCTGACGGTTTATAACTTGAAGAAAGATAAATATGTGGATTAGGCCTGTGATCAACATGTTTCCTACTTGGGCCAACTCCTTACCAAACGGTCTTGGAAAACTTGCACAAGGAAGGTTGGGTGCAAGTTTTTAATCCATGCAAGTGGCACAAAGACATAACCCTTGTGGCAACTCTCCTACAAAGAAACTCAACATAACCATCAACCATCAGAACATCCCTCTGTGAATCCTCAACTGAGGAGAATCACTGGGGTAGCCTTAGACAATCTAATAGAAGGGAAGAATGATGGGCTCAATATGTTGCAACTTCAGAGAAAATTGATCAAGATTGATGGCAGGGATTATGTTGATGGCCAAACAATCTATAACACTAAGCAAAAGGTAGCGCTTGAAGGACTTAAGGGGAAAATTGTTATGGACGTACTCTACAAACAGCTTGAAGAATCAAGTTGGATTCATCAGTCATAATTCAGTGGAGAGGGTCACTTGTGGGCCCTATTCTTGGCCCACCCAGAGTCATTAAAGATTTCCAAAAAAATTCCATCATATTGCTATGTTGGATTTTACTTATAAAACAAATGAGTACAAAATACCACTATTGCATGTTGTAGGAATGACAGCCAACTGGAAAAATTTCACAAAAGCTTTTGTTTTCATAACAAAAGAAACTTTTGAGTTCTAAAGTTGGTCTGTGAATGCATTAAAGGAGTTGGCTTATGATCCTGAGAGACTTCCAAAAGTCTTTGTCACAGACCGTGAAAAATCTCTGTTTTTGGAATTGAATCTAGTTTCCCAGAGTCATCAAGAAAATGTTGCACTTGGAACTTGTCTAAAAAAATACAAGCAAACTGTAAAGGGTGTTTTGTTAATGAAATTGAAGGATGGAAAAGATTTATGACTCTATGGGAAAAGTAAAGGGCCTCAAAGACCAGGAGGAGGCAGAGGTCAATGATGCGGAAATCAGAGTAGGTCCAAATCACTGCTTCTTATTCTTCCTAGTTATGGGTTCTGACCTTTTTACCTGTAAAGTGTTTCTTGGAAGACTATGAGGATGCGCGTGAGTATATGGAAAATAACATTTTACCTATCAAAGAGAGTTTTGTAATGGCGTGGACTTATATAAACCCAGATTTTGGAAACAAAACAACTTCTTGGGTTGAAGGGGCCCATGCCAATCTCAAAAAATTCCTTGCAAACTCTTTGGGAAACTTCTTGGATGTTTGGAAAGACCTTGATGGAACAGTTTCAAATCAAATTAAATTGTTTCATGTATCACTACAAAAATCTAAAATTAAGTTAGGGACAGTTCTCAGACCTGAACTGTTACCATTGGGATACAAATTGTCTTTAGAGGCAATTCAGCTTACTGAGGAATAATTTGAGAAGTTCAAATCTGATCATGATGGCAAAGTGTGAACCAAGTCATACTCCAAGACAATGGGTTTGCCATTCTCCCACCAAATAGGTGACCTTCCAGCATTCAGAGGATCTGTGGTACCCAAAGATGTTCATCCTCAGTGGAGGTTGGAATATGAGCCTTGCAGTTCTAGTTCTGTAAGATGTCTTAAGTTGGATTTTTCAAATCTCTTTGTGATTAATGCTTTTTGATTAATTATTCCTAATTCACTAATGGTTGATACTTTTGAATTTTGAAGTGCAATGTGGAAAAAATGCTGAGAATTCCTCAGTTACGTGAAAAAGTGAATGCAATGATCTTGGAATCTCAAGATCATGATCAAGGTGGCCTATTGAATTATATCATTTGAAAGATCACAAAATATCAATTGAAGCCAAGAATTGAACCTAAGGTCTTACAATAAAGTAGGTTCAGGCCAAAATTGACAGATAAAAGGAGAGAACCGTCTTGGTTTGAGCATGTTAAAAAAAATCAAGCGCAAAAATAGGTCTGGAAGGGTGCCAAATAAGAAAAGAAGAAAGATTGTAAGTCTTTTCTTTTGGAAAATTTTCATTTTTTGTGACTAACTAATGATGAATTGTTAGTCAAAGGTGGCAGGATCAGAATCTAAATCTCATAGTTCAGAGGAAGAGACTGAACGTGAATTGGGATAACTTAATTTGGAATCAGAATCCTCTTCAGAGGAAGACAACCTGCAGCAAAGTTCAACAAGAAGCTCATCTTTGGTCAGTATTCATTTCATTGATCTGATTAAAGAAAATACTAAGTTAGTTTTAATGATAGGAATAAAACGTGAAATACCTCAATCAAATACCCAAGAAATTCCATAAGTTCTTGGGTGAGGTTTGGGATCCAATTGGAAATGGGAATTGAAGATTTAGATTCATTGCTAAATATCTTGGTTACAATGAACATGGATGGATTAAAGCGAGAAAGGAAATGATTGAAACATTAGAGAAACATAAAGCATGCTACATTAAGATTCTTGGTGGTGCAAAAGAGGTAGAAAAGATTAAAAAAAGTCTTGCTGTTGAAGAAATCAATCAAAAGATTCCCTCCTCAAAATGTAAGGATTTAGAAACTAAAAGGAATTTGATTTCAGTTGCAGAATGAAGACAGACAGAATGAGAACAAGACAACAGGCCAGCAGCAGATCACCTAAAAGGACCAGACAGACTCTGATGCGGAGAAATGAGGAAAGAGGAATGAAACAAAGAAGAAAGTGAGAGACAGTGAGACTTGTTGTGGTGAGCAGGGTTGAGATCAGGGTGAGCTGAGTGAGTTGGGTAGCGTATTTGAAGCCAAGAAATAGTTCTGAAAGAATGTATTTGATGAGCTGAGAAGATAAATCTTGGGATCAATTCAAGTACTTACCTGACTCAGAGGCCTGGGGTCAGTGGTGCAATCTTGTGGTTGCACAAAGAGAACCTCCCCAGAGTCTGAGCCAGGGGATTTGATTTATAGAGGTGTCTTCTTGAGGCTTTGAGTTTGAAGTATGGACAGCGGGAGCAAGTTGGACAGCGGGAGTGGGATGATATGGTGTTGTGTGCACTAGCGCGCACATGGAGACCAGAGACAAAGCGGACAGAGCAAGGCGCACAGAGAGTAGGTAGCGGAGGGAGAAAAGGAAAAGAAAACAAGAGAGAAAAGAAAAAAAAAGAGAACAGAAGGAAAAAACAAAAACAAAAAGAGAAGGAAAGTTATGGTGGTACCATGATGATTTGAGCATGTAGAGTAGATCACGTAGTTCCAACAGCCTCCCTTGCTCAAATCATGCCTTGATGTTGAGATTTTTGAGAGCGGATTGTAGCGCAATTCTGGGAACAGGCTTTGTGAGAAAATTGGCAAGGTTTTTCTTTGACAAGACCTTCTGGAGCTTGATTTCTTCCCTGAGAATCTCATTGCGGATGAAGTGGAATCAGAGTTCCATATGCTTTGTGTGAAAGCTGGCGTGGTGAGCTTGATTAAGCGCAAGTTTGATGGCGCCCTCGTTGTCTTCAAGAACAGTGCCTGGTTTGATGGCCTCATTGGGAGCAATGTTGAGGAGCAGTGATTTGATCCATTTAACTTCCTTCAGCGCGTCCCCAAGCGCTTTGTATTTGGCCTTGGTGGTGGATAATGACAATTTTGGCTGTTTCTTGCATCTCCAGGCCATGAGGCAACCTAACCATTGAACCACTAGGCCGGAAACTGATTGCCCCTTTGTAGGACAGGTGGCCCAGACGGCATCTATGTACGTTTTCCTATTTCTGGGACTGTGCTTTGAGGAAAATACCAGAACAACAGAGCTGGAGTGCTCGAGGGCGCCATCAAACTTGCGCTCAATCAAGCTAACCACGCCAGCTTTTACAAAAAGCATATGGAACTCTGATTCCACTTCATCCGCAATGAGATTCTCAGGGAAGAAATCAAGCTCCAGAAGGTCTTGTCAAAGAAAAACCTGGCCAATTTTCTCACTAAGCCTTTTCCCAGAATTGCGCTACAATCCGCTCTTGAAAATCTCAACATCAAGGCATGATTTGAGCAAGGGAGGCTGTTGGAACTACGTGATCTACTCTACATGCTCAAATCATGATGGTACCACCATAACTTTCCTTCTATTTTTTTTTTGTTTTTTCCTTCTGTTCTCTTTTGTTTTCTTTTCTCTCTTGTTTTCTTTTCATTTTCTCTCTCCGCTACCTACTCTCTGTGCGCCTTGCTCTGTCCGCTTTGTCTCTGGTCTCCATGTGCGCGCTAGTGCACACAACACCATTAGCACCTGGAGCGCAGCTTGGAAATGATGGAGATTAGGCTTTACCAAGAACTGCGCCAGGTAATTCACTGCAAAGGTTATGTCGGGTCAAGTGCAGATACTTATGTGATTTAGTTTGCCTATGATCTTCCAATAGTTGGCACCCAAGGAGAGGTATTCTTGATGATCTTCTTTTCTGGAAGGATATAGCTTGCCATTTGGTTTGAAGGTGGTGGAAAAGGTTATGTGGGTAGGTAGTGGATACTGGGCGCATATGTGATTGATATAAGATTGCTGGTGGAGCTTGAACCCATTGTCTTGATGCACCACGTTCATTCCAAGTAGCAAGGAAGCATGCCCCAGGTCCTTGATTTTGAAGCAGGATGATATCATCTTGACAAAGCTATTGGGATTCCGACTAAAGATGGCAATGTTGTTGACGTGTACGTACAAGTAGGTGTTGTGGCTCCAAAAGACACATTGGTCCGCCTCACATCTGTGATAGCCGACCTCCTCAAGCCATTTGCACAGCGTCTTGTACCAGGCCAAGGGAGCTTGCTTGAGACCATAGAGCGCCTTCTTTAAGTGGAGGACCTTCCCATTGCAAAAAGTGATGTTGGTTGGGGGAGTGATGTAGATTTCTTCCTGAAGAGGGGCATTTAGAAATGCCGCCTTCACATAAATTTGGCAAAATTTCAGGTTCTTGGATGCCGCAAGGGCAATTAGCAGTCGAAGCAATGTTTTGTTGCCAGTGGGAGAGAAGGTGTTGGAGAAATCCAATCCATATTCTTGATTGAATCCCTGGATGCACAGTCTAGATTTGAATTTGATGATGCGGCTTTGGTTGTTGCACTTGGTTCTGAAGACCCACACGCATTTGAGATTATTCTTCCCAGAAGGTAGAGCGGATTCTTCCCAGACATCATAGCTGATTAGGTTTAGTTCCTCCAGTTGCATTGCTTTGATCCACTCCTTGCGGTACTTTGATTGAAGGGCTTCCTTCAGGCTTTGAGGATTGACATACGAGTGATCTACGATGGGGTAGACAGCTGGTAGACCCACCTTGGAGTGGGGTCTGCAATGTTGATCCATGACATTGGCAGGAGTGAGCTTGTCAAGAGCAGGAATAGAAGTTGCAAGAGCACGATCAGGGGAGCTAGGTGAGGGATTGGTAGAGATAGGAGTGGTGATCAAATTGGAGGAGGAGATGTTCAGAGGGGAGATAGAGTCAGGAGTGGGTGTGGAAGGAGATAGATTAGATAAATCAAGGAAATAAGTTTTCTTGACAGAGAGGTTAGGGGAAGGAAAGAGAGATTTGTAAAAGGTGACATTGGCAGACAGGAAAATTTTAAGCAATTCCATATCCAGTAGGCGAAAAGACAAGAAGTCATTAGCGTAACCAAGCAAGATTTCCTTTTGGCAAGTGGGCTGGAGCTTGAACGTTCTGCTGGATTTAGGGATTAAGGCGTAAGCGGCGTGGCCAAAGGTCTTGAGGCAATTGTAGCTAAAGCTTTGCTTGTGCCAAATTTGATAGGGAATCATGTTACCTTGAGACTTGGAAGGAAGGATATTCAATAGGTGGGTGGCGGTTTTTACAGCTTAATCCCAGTATTTTGGTGGAGATTACTGTGTTTGAGCAGACATTGGGCCTTATCCAGGATGAGTCAATTGGTTCTTTCAGCTAGTACATTCTGTTGAGGCATGTAAGAGGGCGCAAAGTTTTGAGCAATTCCTTTCTCAGAGAAGAGTGTCTTGAGCTGGGAGGAGACAAACTCCCCCCCATTTTCTGATATCAGACATTTGACAGCCTTTCTGGTTTGAAGTTCTGCTCGAGCCAAATAATCTTTGATTGCTGTGTAGGCTTCATTCTTATGCTTCAGGAGAGCCGTGGAGCTGTGACCTGAGTACTGATAGGTGATAGCTAGGAAGTAGCTGAAGCCTAGATTAGAAATGACTTGAATTGGTCCCACCAGGTTGAGATGAACCACTTCCAGGACATCAGATATGGGCTTGAAGTGATGTTTGAAAGGGGGTGGCAGTTCCCTTGCAGGTTCAACAGGTCTCAAAGGACAATGGGTCTGAGGATTTGGACAGATTGAGCGTCTTGATAGATGAGGAGCCTGGATGACCAAGGCAAGCATGCCACATGGATGAGGGTTCTTTGAGGAAGATTTCTGGTTGGTGATTGATAGAAAATCTAGTGCTGCAAAGCTCCGTGAGATGGTTGGAGGTGAATCCAATGAAAAGATATTTACTGAATAGAACTTCAAATCCAGAGAACCCAACTTTGGTGAAGATTGTCTTCTTGGCCTTGAGCTGGGATAGGGAAATAAGAAATCAGTTGATAGTTGGAATGAGGAGTACGTTTCTCAATTTGAGCTTGCTTCCTAAGTGATTTATCAGCTTGGCCAAGCCAACATGCATGGCTGTAAGGGAGTTGTTGGGCAAACCAGTTCCAACCTCAATCTTCACAGGTGAAACGTCAAACAGGAACCAAGAATCGTTGACTATGTGGTGGCTAGCACCAGATTCAAGAACTGGGAGTTGAGAGAGATTTGGCTTTGGGGTCAGGTAGATCTGAGAGTTGAAGTGCAACTTGACGTTCTGGCCGTTTTCCAAGGGAAGACTGGGAGTATTGTTGGTGGCGTGAAGATTGGCCTTGGCTTGTTTGATCCAGTTGGGTCTTAAGTGAGGGCATAAGAACCAGCACTTGTCCTTGGGATGTTCCGCAAGGGGATTGTGGTGGTTCTTAGAGCATGGATGTTTAGGCTTCTTCTTCTGGGAAAATTTATGCAGGGAAGTGGACGGATTCAATTCAGAGGGAGTTTTGGTATTTGTCTTTTGAGATGATTCCAGATGCGTTATCTTGCAAAGTTTATTGAGAACGCCAGTAGGATCAAGAAGAAGAGCGTTGTTGAGAATAATTGTATTGACCAGGTTGAAAAAGGCGCTGGGTAATTTGGCCAGGATGGTGTAGCTTAATATGTCTGAAGGAACTTCAAGACAAACCACGGATAGTTTGCTCATCAGCTTTTGGCATTATTTGATGTAGAGATTGAGATCGCCTTTGTATTGGGATTGAATGAAGTTGAGCCATAGTCTACCACGGTTGTTGGCAGATTGGGACGCATATCTAGATAGGATAGCCTTCCAGATCTCATGGGGCTCACTGTTGTTCTCTGAGTTCACAACAGCGTCAAACGCGGAGTCGCCAAGATACTGGATGATGATGTTGGCGGCTTCAAAGAGTTTCTTCCGTAGTGCTTCAGAGACAGGTGAGGGTGGAGGATTGGTAACCAGTTCAAGAAGGCCCTTCCTTCAAAGGTAGCTTTTGATTCGAAGAAGCCAGGCTGGGAAATTGGAGTAATTCAGATGGGGAATGTTCAGTCTAGGTTGGGCATTGTCCTTGGGCTCTGACATGATCTGTGTTCTGCTGGTCCTTGAAGAGGGTGTTTGGACTGTAAATCTGTAAGGATTTAGAAACTAAAAGAAAATTTGATTTAAGTTGCGGAATGAAGACAGACAGAATGAGAACAAGACAACAGGCCAGCAGCAGATCACCTAAAAGCACCAGACAGACTCTGATGTGGAGAAATGAGGAAAGAGGAATGAAAAAAAGAAGAAAGTGAGAGACAGTGAGACTTGTTGTGGTGAGCGGGGTTGAGCTCAGGGTGAGCTGAGTGAGTTGGGTAGCATATTTGAAGCCTAGCAATAGTTCTGAAAGAATGTATTTAATGAGCTGAGAAGATAAATCTTGGGATCAATTCAAGTACTTACCTGACTCAGAGGCCTGGGGTCAGTAGTGCAATCACCTGGTTGCACAAAGAGAACCTCCCCAGAGTCTGAGCCAGGGGATTTGATTTATAGAGGTGTTGTCTTGAGGCTTTAAGTTTGAAGTATGGACAGCAGGAGCAAGTTGGACAGCAGGAGCGGGTTGATATGGTGTTGTGCGCACTAGCCCGCACATTGAGACCAGAGACAAAGTGGACAGAGCAAGGTGCACAGAGAGTAGGTAGCGGAGAGAGAAAAGGAAAAGAAAACAAGAGAGAAAATAAAACAAAAGAGAACAGAAGGACAAAAAAAAAAACAAAAAGAGAAGGAAAGTTATGGTGGTACCATGATGATTTGAGCATGGAGAGTAGATCACGTAGTTCCAACACAAAATGGTTGGCTAAACTAGATATGGGACAAATATTAGAAGACACTGTGAGAATTATTGGCCCACAAGCTTAGTCAAAGAGTAGTATTTATGGCAAAAGAAATGCTGAGACAATAATGTCTTATGATTGATCCTTAATCTGAGGCAGAGGCAATAGAACACTTGCAAATGTGAATGAATTGATAAATTAATGCATGGAAAACTGCATGGAGAAGAGCTCCTTAAATAAGAAAGATGGTGCTCATGTGGAGCTCATTTAATGACAAGCAAAAGGCAGAAATTCAGCCCCAAATGGGCTCTGCAGGCTCTAAAAGCGCTTTTACTTGGTTTGGGCTTACTCATCCCAAATGGCATTAGTTCTGAACCCTTTTTACCAGCCTGTACCAATTTAATTTGGTGTTTCTACCCTCACAGGGCTGAACCAGCCCCTTGCTGTTCAGACCCTGGCTGGGTGTCTATTACAACCAGTCCTGTTACCTGGTTAAATCTCTCTTTTAAACATACTGGCCCTTTCTATACACTCAAAGGCATAGTTGCCTCCTGCAACCAGGGCCATGGCCCTCAAAATGGCCAGGGTGGACCCAGAATCACTCTGGGTCCGGCCAAGAACCCACAAGGGGGGGGTGCGGCGGGCGGGGGTGCGCACACCCCTCCCTCCTTCACCCAAATCCCCTGGGGAGGTGATAAAATCCTCCTCCAGGGGCCCTGGGGGTTGATACCCCCAGGGGCCATCACACAGAAGGTGGGCTGGGTGGTGGTCAGGCCCACCCAGCCCAATTGGTTGCCTCCCCCTTGGTAAAGGGGGTGGGGGGGAGATGGCCCCATCTTAATTGACCTTGAGGTGGGGGGGGTGATCAAGTTCCCTCCCATCTCTCCAGTTGCCTTTGTCGCAAACAACTGGCTGGTCTGGTAGAGGAGGGACCAGTCATCCTTCATCCCCTTTGCAACCAAGCAAGGGGAGGAAGGGAGGCAGGGGCCCCCAGCCCCCGCAGCCGCAACCAGGGCTGAGGCCCTGCACAAAGTGGGTGGGGGGACTCCAAACAGAGTCCCCTGCCCCCTTCAATGGCCCCTTGCAGGCATTTGGGCCCCAAAACCGGTCCCAGGTGAGAAACAAGCAGCCCCAATGGGCCACCAAGGCCCAATGACCCCAAAAAACTTACTTTGGCGGGCCAGCCCATCTGGCCAAGTAAGTCCATAATAATCCTTGGGCACATCAATGACCAGATATTCCCATCTAGCTAAGGTGGCCCATCCACCCTGATGGGCCTGTCAAGGCCTGTGTCCCAATTGACTTGGAAAACATGTTTTGGCCCCCAAATTCCCAATACCAATAACATCCACATAGGACCAAGTGGCCAAAATGATGTCCAATGGGCTGTGGAGGCCCATTTTTTCATCCCATCTGTATTAACAACTAATATGCACATTGAATGAGTGCATCTGTATTTTAACACACCCCCTTAATCCAAAAGGAATTCCATTTGCATACTATACACAAAACCTTGATTTTTAATCCTATCTAACACCTTAGTTAAGATATCCTCAATCATTGCTCCAGTGGGCATGTATTGTAACACTACCTCTTTGCAGTTTACTGCATCACTTATATATTTATAATGAACATAAATATGTTTTTTTCTTGAATGGAACACTTGGTCCTCTGCCAAAAAAATGGCACTCTGATTATCAGAATACAACAACACAAACCCTTGTGGTTTATGTGTATCCTCTAAGACCTTTCTCAACCATTTTGCTTCCTGTGAAGCTGACAGGTATTCTCTGTACTCTGCTTCTGTTGATGAAAGACTTATTGCTGGCACATTTTTGAACATCCATGACACTAAATCCTTCCCTAAGAAGAATAAAAACCACTTGTTGATTCCCTAGTGTTACCATCTGCCCAACTTGCATCAGAATAAACAACCTACTAAAAGCTTGCTGACTTTCAAAAACAAAGTCCCAGACTGATTGTTCCTTTAAGATACCTCATAAATCTCTTAAATGCTGACCAATGCCTCTCATGCTAGGTCTCTCTAAGTTTTGTGACAAAACACCAATTGAAAATTCAATATATGGCCTTGTACACTTCCCCAAATAATTTAAAGATCCAATAGCTGACCTATAATCATTCCTGGATTGAACAAACTCTAGATGCTCTTCATCTGTAGATTTTTCTACCCAAATGTTAGACTGAATTCAATTACCAAAATCTTTTGCATTATCAAAGCCATACTTCTTAAGTAGAGCTGACACATAATTTTTCTGATCCAACTTGATCCCATTATTGCTCTTACTAACTTTAATTCCCAGCACCTGCTGTGCCAGACCAGGATCTTTTATCTTGAACTCCTTTTTGAGTGCCTCCATGGCTCTCTCCTTGTCAGCTCTCTGATACCAGGAACCTTGCAGTCCTTTAGCTACAGAGAGTGATAAAAATGCTGGAATGATAATAATAGTTATTATTCCAATAATAAACGCTTAGAAGCTCAAATAAATGATTTAATAAGAGCAGTTGCAAGGTTTAATTGGTTTGATAGTAAATGGTTTTCAATATAATATAAAAGAGGGGCCAAATTATTATACTGCTGGGGATCTTTACAGACTAGCAACCTCTCTTCAAGGGGCCTCCTTGGGCAGTTTAAGAGCCTTGGAATAAAGATGGGTACCTTAGAAAGGACTCATTCCACTAGTTGCTGGGCTTAACAGCACCAACGGCCTAGGCAGGAAGGGTAACACTCACTCTGAGCACTTTACCACAAAAATCCTGGAATAATTGGAAGGGTTTCAGAGCAGATGGGGTAGATTGCTCGACTAAACTTCAATGGTTGATTGGTTTAATAAAGGTAAATAATACTACTACAGACTAATTCATAGATCACTTGCTTATATTCATATAAGGACTTGACTAACAATGAAACAGTTTCTGATTGATAATAAATAATTCCTGGGAACTGATTAACTTCTAATGGATCCAAAGAGGTCTGTATAAATACCTTTTTGGGGTGTTTTTGGTTTTCTCAGGGCATGTAGAGAGGGTTCTGCTCCTGGGCTGAGGCTGCCAAGCCAGCAAGGGCAAGATTAGCATTTCCACTTGGTGCTGTCAATCAGCTGTCCTTAGATCTGCTGGAATTCTGTACTATTTTAGCCACAGGATCTGTTAATCTGTTATGGCGTAAATTTGATCCTTCTGTACTCATCATTCATTTGTACTATTGATGTTGTTTTAAAGCGTGCAGATGTGGGTGTTTACTAATTGTCCATCATCTGCCGATCATGTAGATAATTTATAATGATTTTTATGAACACTTCTTGTAGTGTTTTGTGGTCTTCAAAGATCAAGATCAGTGATTTACGTGGTAGTCCTTGATCTTTGATTTATTATTAAAAAATGTTTGAAACTTAATTTTCATTAATTTTATTTAAGTTTCGATCTTTTTAGATCATTATTAATGCATATGTCCGTTTTTTACATATACTAGGCAACCCTAACTAGGTTGTAGCTCTTCTGAGCGGTACCTGGTTGTCAGATTTAGTCACGACTGATCCAGGCGCAGGGATCAGTAGTACAGATGCGCGCGGGGTAGGATCCGCTGCATGCGTGGCAGAATCAGCTGCGCGCGGGTCTCTAGTACGGGGGATCCTGCTGCTACTAGTACGTAGGGTTATGTAATGATGCGGGGCTGCGCGCGGGAATTGTGACATAACACATTTCCGCATGTAACTCCTAAAATATACACAACACCTCAATTCTGAGTTAATTTTAGGTGTAAAACCTATACGTGAAAATACGCGTGAAATGTTAGAATGGCCAAAAAGTGCCATACAGGTGTTGTAATTTTTAGTAATTTTCCTTTTAATTATTTTAAAAATATAAGGACTTGGAATTCAAGGGTGGGGTCAGTGAGTGACCCTACCTAATTTAGGGTGAGGATTCCATTCCTGTAATAATATTTATGGCTTTCTCACTCCTTACTTTGTTAATTGAGGTATTCTTATTTTTCATATTTTGTGTTACTATTTGACAGTTTTTCTCTGTATATAGTAGCAAGCTGACAATCCTTACCTTTCCCAATAATGATAATGTGTTCAACCCAAAAAAACAAAATTTCATTCTTTCTCACAAAGAGACAAGAGTTGGCCTCACTTTTCCCTAAACCAATCTCCATCCGTTTCTTACTGATAGTGTTATACCATGACCTAGCTGCTTGCTTTAATCCATACAGGGATCTACACAGCTTGAGGAAATATTCCCCTTTATCTGCTAAGAGGAAAATTCTAACACATATTTTGTTCATAGTTTCTTGCTTGGTCTGTACCAGCCATTCCATGAAAATATCACGAATTGACATATACACAGTCTCCCCCTCTCCAAGTTTTGCATTCAAGTATGCAGTCAAAAAATCAGCTTGTCTGATTTCTTCACCCAACTACACTTCCAAAGAAATGATGTAAATGGAGGCGGACAGCCTTCCAGTTGGAAAGAAATTTTCCTGGTAATCAATACCCTCTCTCTGCTTGAAGCCCAGTGAAACACATCTAGCCTTGAACCTCTTCAAAACTCCATTAGTATTGAAAGTCTTAGTCAACACTAATATAGACCCAACAATTGTCTTTCACTTTGGAACTGAATCCTGATTAAAAAATCTAAAAACACTATTATTCTCTAGAGAATCAAATTCCTCAAAAATAGCTGTCTTCCAATTGGCACTGTCAGCCATGAGACATATACAGATGTCCAATTGTCTGAACACCTCATATGTCTACTTAGTATAGTGGTTGAGGAATGTCTCTTTTATCTTCCTTCAGAGCACTCAGGTTGTGTGTATAAGTCCACACTGAGTTACTGTATCAATAGTATTGATCAATTTATAAATTTATATAATATTCTATAATAATATTTTTATAGTATTTTTTTAGAAACAGAATTCATTACATAGAACCTTGATAATTTATATTATAAGTTATGGAAGATATTATAACTTTTTCATGTTTAAAATCCTCTGGATGCTTCCAATTTGATGCAAAATTAATTTCCATAAAGATTTCCCTCTGTAGAAATAATATTCTTTAATAATTTCCATCTACCATGACCCTTATATGGGTAAATTATTATTAACTTTCTATTTAATATTCTTCCAGCCTGTAAATAACTTTCAGGAACCCAAACATGATGGAAAAGCCTAAATAAAGAAACCGTTAAACTCACCTGATGTATATGAACTCTGTAGGATTAATTAACCAGAGTGTACATAATTATGTAAATTAATTTACATATGCTATTATGGTGTTAAACCTTTTAACACATGCCTAGATGGATCTATTTAGATTTATGTAAGCAGATATACTGATTCTGAGGCCTTGAGAGCATATTTGGTAAGGAGAATAAGTTGTTGGGGTAACTTACATTTCCTTTCAAGCTTCTAGATAAACTAGTTACAACCTTACATTGAAAATATTCCCCAATGAGTGTTTTCTTACTGTTAATCATTGAGGAAGATTACATGAGGCTGTGAGCCACTGGAGAAGAAATCAAGGAAAGTGTTGTACTGCCCTGATGATCCCCTGAGTCCCCTGAGGACTCCTGTTAACATAAAACAGGAGGGTCTTGCCACTGTTAGACCTTTTCTTCATTGTATTATTGTATAAGATATTGTAGAAGTTAACAAGCCCATTGAAATTTATCTCAAGAAGAATATTTACTGGGGCCTTTTAATTTAATAAAACATAAATAAAAAAATCCAACAACCAACTCCAACTTTGAGTCGAAGGTCCTTTTTGGAGTTGTAGCCCTCTCTGGCTACTATAAAGGGTGTAAGCTTCCAGGTGTAAGCTAATCTCCTTTGAGCATTATGAATTAAAGCCGGACCCCTTACCTTTTTTAAAGGTTTAAGGTGTGGCTATTGTAATCATAATACTTTGGTATTACTTGAGTTTGTGTGGTTTAAACTATTGCTGAAGTTATTTAAGTTATTAAAGCTGATTCAATTCAACTTTTGTCTAAATTTGCAGGTATAACCACAGCCCTTGTGTGCAATAGAGGTTATAGCTCTGACAGGCTCTCTCATCAGAATTCATAGCTTGGCCAAAGATATTTGATTTAACTCTATTAAACATCTCTGAACTTAAATGTAGAATCTCATTAAGCATAAAATGTTCCCAAAGTGTATCTTCCTCATATTATGCAGAAGCATAATGGGACTTCCATTCCCCATACCTATCAATAGGTATTTTCATCCTGCCACTCCTTCTAACTGGAGGTGGAGGCTCATCAGGTTCTGATTCCACAGAATCCCCTGACGTGGGTACTGAACCCTCCTGTGGCACTTCTTCCATCTCAATGTCATCATTAATGACATTCTCCCCAGGTCCTGCTGGTGAAATAGGCTCTAATGCTTTTTCCTGCTGTGATTAATGAACAGCAACATCTTCACTCCTCTTGAGTGGAAAGGTACCTTCTTCAAATTTTACATCCCTAATACAGATAAGATTTCTTTTCCTTGGAAAATAAATCCTATATGAATTACTTATTAAATCAAAGCTTAAAGTGCCCCTGTTCTGGCTCTAGGATCTAACTTACCAACCATCTAATTATGGTGGACACTATAATACACTAAGCAACCAATTGTTCTTAGGTGTGACATTTTGGGGTAAAACTTCCATGACTGATAATGCAGACTCTTACCATTAACACTTAATATATTGTGCAAAAGACACACTGTGCACACCAACTCAGCCCATGAAAACTTTGGTAGACCAGATTGAGCCATGATATTTCTGAATTTGTCCAATGAATTCCTATTCATCCTCTCAACTATTCCATTGTTTGGTGGAGTACTAGCAGTAGTAACTATATGAGTGATGCCATAATCATTCAAGAGCTTCTCAAACTATTTACTCACAAACTCAACCCCTCCATCAGTAACAACCCTCTTGATCTCCTTCATCAAACCATTCTGTTTCCAGACTTTGAAAATTACTGAAACCTCCTCTGTGGTCTGATCCTTTGATCTTCTTGGTTTTTCCCAAAACAAATTAGTTGCTGTATCAACTAAAGTGATGAAGTAGCTTGCCCCTCCAAGGGACACTGGTGTAAATGGCCCTGAAAAATCAATGGAAAATTCCTCTCTAGGAACTCCTGTGTGATATCTACTCTTTGAGAACAGATTTCTGGTCTTGGGCCCTAAGTTAAAACTTTCACAGTTGTTTTCCTTCACCTTATGGCCACTTCTATTGTGAGCAACAGTGCTCAGAGCTGAAAACTTGAACAAGTGAGCACAGAGCAACTTATTCCAAATTTGTCCACTCAGGATATTTTTCCCATTCACATCAATAGCAAAATTATCTTCTATAAGGTAACAAATATTGAACCCTTTTTCCAGAGAACTCCAAGTGACACATGGTTATAAGGCAGATCTGGTAGATAGAAAACTTTCTCAAAAGATATTTTGAAACTAAAGTGATTTACAAGAATAAATTTTCCAATTATTTCAATCTGAATTTTTCTTTCCTTTTGGACAATATTTAAAACACCATCAAAATCTCTAAGATTTGGAACAAAAATTTGGCTCAAAAACCATCTGGTCTGTACAAACAGAATCAATCAAAACAAAGAAAGTCCTTCAATCCTCCTGTAAGGAAAGAATAATTATCAGCCACTGGTAAGTTCTTATCATCAAGGTTAAGATTAACCGCTTCATAATCAATTAAGTGCATTTCTTGATCCTCAATAAGCTTTGCCTTCTTTTTGGGGACATTTTCCTTGACAGCCTTTTCTGATAGGCATTCAAATGCCACCATAGCAATGTTCTACAATTCAAGGTTGACCTACTTGTCTTCCTTGTCTTCTTCTTCAGAATTCTTCCTCTTCTTGGCCTCCTTGCAATCATTCACAGAGTGCCCCTTCTTCTAAAAATTAAAACATAGGACCTTTGATAAATACCTCTTGGCCTTTGCCTTCTTTCCGGATTTTCCTGTCTTGCCAAACAGAGAAGTTTCTGTGCCCTCCTTCATCTTAAATTGAAGAGAATACTTTTCAATTCTCTTAAGCACATCCTCTTGCCCAGGAAAACGATAAAATTGAGATATAATCCTAACCAAGGACTCATAATCTTTTGGTAGCTTCTGGAGAATTAATAGTGAAAAAAACTCAGGATCCATGTTCAGCCCAGATGACTTGAACTTACCAATGCTTAATCTTTCCTCCCCAACAAGTTGTTCAAAGTTGATGAATTTCAACTCAAAAACTTATTGAAAACAATCCCCTTCTGATGAACAGAATTACCAGCATACTTGGCCTTGAGCATCTTCAATAATATGCTTCCCATCCTCTTCTGTTCCTCTTTCAAAGTCTCAGTAACCCATGCCATATGAATTTAATCCAAATGGCTAAGAATGAGATGGTAAGACTTCTTCTCAACCTCTGAACTAATCAAGGTATCATCTGCATCCATAATCTCCCCACAACAAATTTTTTAAAGCTCACTGTCCATTAAGACAGACCAAGCACTATGGTTTTGACCATTCAAAACAATCTTGATGGAGCTGAATTCTTGAATATAAGACATTTTCTTGGAAAACTTGAGGTCCTTGAGGTTTTCCAAAGTAAGGTAAAAGGGTCTATATTGCTTTGAAATAATGATGATGATGGTATGGATAATGTGTGAAAATTATTTGCCCACAAGCTTTGTCAAAGAGCAGTATTTAAAGCAAAAGAAATGCTGAGAAAAAAATGTCTTTTGATTGATCCTTAATATGAGACAGAGGCAATGGCAGACTTGTGAATGTGAATGATTTGATAAAAAAATGGATGGAAAACAGCTGGGAGAAGAGCTCCTTAAATAAAAAAGATGGTGCTCATGTGGAGCTCATGTAAGACAAGCAAAAGGAAAAATTTCAGCCCCAAATGGGCTCTACAGGCTCTACAATCCCTGTTACTTGTTTTGGGCTTACTTAGCCCACTTTGCATTAGTTCTGAACCCTTTTGACCAGCCTGTACCAGTCAAATTTGGTGTTTACACCCTCACAGGGCTGAACCAGCCCCTTGATGTTCAGAACCTGGCTGGTTGTCTATTAAAGCCAGCCCTGTTACCTGGTTAGATCTCTCTTCCAACCTTACTGGGCCTTTCTATACATTTGCAGGCCTGGTTGCCTCCTGAAACCAGGCCCCTGGCCCTCAAAATGGCCAGGGTTGACCCAGAATCACTCTGGTTCCAGCCAAGAACCCATGAGGGGGGGGGGGGTGTAACCAGCAGGCGTGCGCCCCCCTCCTTTGCTCAAATCCCCTGGGGAGGTGATCAAATCCTCCTCCAGGGGCCCTGGGGGTCAATATCCCCAGGGGTTGTCCCACAGAAGGTGGGCTGGCTGGTGGTCAGGCGCACCCAGCCACATTGGTTTCCTCCCCTTTGGTAACAGGGGGGGGGGGGGAGATGGCCCCATCTCAATCAGTCTTGAGGTGGGGGGCTGATCAAGTGCCCTCCCCCCTTGCGACTGGCCTTTCTTGCCACCGGCGGGCTGGTCTGGTAGAGGAGGGACCAGGAATTCTCCCTGCCCCTTGCAAGCAAGCAAGGCAAGGGATGGAGGAAGGGGCTGCCAGTCCCCCCGGCTGCAACCAGCTGGGTGGCGCTGTTTTAAACCAAAACCTAACCTATAGCCATCAGACTCACTTTTATAATATAAGGAGATCTACAATCCTCAAATTAACCTCAATAGAAGATAAAGCCCATCAGGTGGCACAGCTCACTGAAAGACATATATGGACATACTCTGGAAGATTTCAAGTACATACCACATAAACTAAACACATAAACCACCCAAAATCCTCACCAGCCTATACAGAGTTAATATATGCAAGAAAATGCATGTAGCACAAAACAAATCACCCCATCTGTACACAACATTATATTCAAGCAGGCACATGCAGTACAGAAGCAATTAATAAAGCACCAAAAAAATCACCTCATCTGTATACATAGCAATATATGCAAGAAGGATCATGCAGTACAGAAGAAATTTATACAGAAAAAAACAAATAACCACACCTGTATACACAGGAACATATTCAAGACACTGCATGCAGAGGCTGTACAGAATCTTACAGGACATAATATAGAAGGAATATATGCAGGGTACTGCCTGCACAACCAGAAAAACCACCCAAAACCACAAGTCAGCCACCAGGTGGCATCCCCCCCTTATGTCTATAAATGGAGGGCCTCTCTGCAGCCATTTTCCCAACATCCCCCAAGGCAACCAGCCTGGGGTGGCCACTCTTATAAATGATATTTACCCTATATATAAAATATGAAACCCTTATAAAAGGTATTAAACCCTATAAAAGATATTAAACCTTTATAAAAAATATCAAAACCTCACCATCAACTAGCTTCAGTATCATCAATAATCACCATCATCATCAAACATCAACAACCATCATTGTCATCATCCAACATCATCATCATTATTCATCATCCATCATCACCATATTATCATCTTCACCATCACAAATCATCATCATCATCATAACTCATCATCATCATCATAACTCATCATCATCATCATAACTCATCATCATCATCATCATCATACATCATCAAAATCATCCATCATCATCCATCATCACTCATCATCATCATCAAACATCATCATCCACCTACCTCATCCATCATCAACCATCATCATCACCTACCTCATCTATCATCAACCATAATCATCACCAACCTCATAAATCATCATCATCAACAATCATCATCAATCATTCATCATCAGTTGTCAAGTATAGTCTCAAACATTTCAACCTTATTCAGTCATCACCTATAACATCAAAGGAGTATCAATCAGTCACCAATAAAACAAGATAAAATACATAAAGGATTAAGACTGGATAAAGGATTCTTGCCTTACTCAGATTCTATCCTCCAATTCAGGCATTGGTTCCTCCACTTCTTCCTTATCAAGCTGGAAACATTTGATCCTAGGTCTGATAGAGACTTCTATGGTAGCAACTCTATCTGAAAATCAGCCACCAATCTATTTTCTTTTATTGTTGTGAGACTACTATAGTACTTAGAGGGGCAGGCAATTAAAAACCACCCTTAGTATTAATCTATCTTATAAATAGTTGTATTACTAAATTCCCCCTTAAGTGACTGCCAGAAAGCTATTTTCTAAGCTGTTCCCAATCCCAAAGGAGTCTCCACATCTGGTGTCCCAACATTGGCCAATAATATTTGTTTTGGATCAATAACCTCAAGCATTAAAAAGAAAGAAAAATACTAGGAACCATTCAAGACCAAGGATTTGAAGCACCTGCTGGGGAGAGGATTCAAGGATCTAGTCAGTAAAATTAAGGAGTCTCTTAATTTGGATCAATCAATCATGGCTTTGGTATTAACCAACCGAGTAAATATAACTATGGATAAAGGAATAAAAATAACAACCATGACCATAACCCAAAACACATAAACAATAACCCATATCTGTATCCATATTCATACCCATACCCATAACTCATAATTCATAACTCCCTACACATATAGATAATACCAACTCACATCCTTAATCCATACCCATACACATACACATAGACAACACCTATACCCATAAGGCATATCCATCCTCATATCAATAAAAGCCATGGCCATAACCCATAACTCATAACTACAACATACACCCAAATGAAACTCTCAACCTAACACCGCAGGGAGGGAGTCACTCCTCATCAATCATATTGGGCCCAGTAAAATACATCAGCTCAAGACCCTCTTGATTTGTCTTCTCCAAAACATTGGCTAGGTGTGATTGCACCTGAGCCCAGAATCCCAAAAACTCATTCTCTTCATCACAATGATCATCAGCTTACACCCCTTCCGTCAATCAAATCCCCCAAATTGCTCCACCCTCTGACCATTAATCCTACAACCCAACATCCTACCATCAACCAAGCCCTGGCTATGATCCACCAATTGGTTCAAACTTTTGAAATCCTCTCTTACATCAACCCATCCCCTCAGCCCCCTTGATCTCAACAAGTTTAATCCATCTAGCCCACTATCATCCCATTGACTCTCTCACAATCCTTCCAACCACCTGCCTTAGCCAGCACTTCATACCTACTACCTTCTCATTAAAATCCATGAAACTCACTCCCATCTGTTCTGTCTTCTTCACTATTGTCTTTCCATCAATCCATAAAAAGACCCAAAGCCCTATCCCTTCAATAGTCTCACAATCAAATTTCTCAGTCTCCAACCAGCCCTAAGTTTGGTTTCACAATCCAAGTTAGACCCAAGACTTACCTTAAGCCTTTCCTCATCCATGATCAAGCCCTCTTTCCCCAATCTCAGTACTCTAGTCACTTGAATCAAAAAACTTGAAATCTCAAAAGGAATCTAAATCACCTTCTTATATGTAGGGAATACACTGTTAGATTACATAATTGCTATGAGCAGTTCATTGACTGGTATGTGCCACCCACATCATAGAATGCTGGGATAAGTACACCTCTTCCGGGGTGATCAGCCAAATAGCTATGAATCAACAGCTCCTTACTCAACAGCGCACTTAGCTCAATTGGTAAGAGCATCACTCATATAAAGAGTCTGAGGTTGTGGGTTTGAATCCCACAGTGTTCATTTGTTTTCATATGACTTCTGAAATGGTAGCGAGAGTTATACAGTCACAAAGACTGCAGCCTAACAGCTGTCAAAAATAAAAATCCGTCTTTATCAATGAAATCAAATGGTTGAGTCCCTGCTCAAAGCACAGAGGGGTGTTAGATTACATAATTGCTATGAGCATTTCATTGACTGGTATGTGCCACCCACATCATAGAATGCTGGGATAAGTACACCTCTTCCGGGGTGATCAGCCAAATAGCTATGAATCAACAGCTCCTTACTCAACAGCACACTTAGCTCAATTGGTCAGAGCATCACTTATATAAAGAGTCTGAGGTTGTGGGTTTGAATCCCATAGTGTTCATTTGTTTTCATATGACTTCTGACATACACATCTAGTACACATTAGGTGAACCCATCAATCAATCAATTGGTTTTTAGTCAAAAGAAAACTAAAATAAATTTAAACAATCCAACCTAGCTCAAGCCTTCTCAAGGATGGATCATCATCAAATCAAAATAGCATCAACAACACCAACAAGGAAAATTCAAGAGAAAAATTTCATTCAACTTGACTCACTTTTCTCATTTGATTCAAACGCAATCATCCAACTAGATCCATAAACTTCCCTACCAATCACAATGAACCTGACAACAGAACCTCATCCAACATATAGCCAAGATCATGATCAAGAATCACAATCTAATCATTGATCCAAGAACTCCAATAAATGCAACCAGTTCTTTTCCCTAAACAATCCACCCATTGATTCAACCCCTACAACTGCTGACCCTTCATTTTACTATCCAACCGCAAATTTCTTTTGATTTTTCAAACTGAAATTCCATCAACCAATTGGATTTTCATCCTAATTAAATTCAAATGCAGAAAATAAGAAAAATCAAGGGGAACCTTAAACACAAGAGAGAAGCACCCCAATTGCTTTGCTCACAACCATCACCTCAAGAGTTGCGCAAGCAATTGCAATTGCTGATCAATTAGTGATCATACTCCTCCTCTCACAAACCCTCCCAATCAAAAAAAAATTAAATAAAAAATAGTTAAAAATAATAATAATAAAAAGAGCAGACAGATTAAATTGCAATTTGTCTGAATCAAATTGCTTGCAAACAATGCATCAACCAAACTGTAATCAAAAATTTTCATTGCTCAATCTTGCAATCAAGCAATCATTTCTTGATTTTGCAGGTTGGTTGCATGCGGAAGTCCCCCACTTGCCTTTTTTCCATTTCTGCCCTGGATTGTTGCGCAAGTATTTGAAATCACTGACCAATTAGCAGTCCTTGTATTCCTATCACAAACCCTCCGGCCGCTGTCTTTTGACACTCTGCTTCACTCTGCTGCAAAAACCGCCAATGATTTGAGATCAAGCACTCCAATTGCTTTGCTTCCAACCACCCTCAACCAAAATTGTTTGGGATTACTCTTTGATCCAGCTTAAACTGTTCAATCAACCTTTTCCTGGCTCAGTTATCAACAAGTAGCAGGCTCCTGAACAAGACCTTAAAATTTTGCATCAAACTTTCCCAGATCCATGATTGACCACCAAGAGGATCCTGAAAAAGAGCTTAAACTGTTCAATAAACCTTTTACCAGCTCAGTTATCAACCAGTAGCAGGCTCCTGAACAAGAGATTAAAATGTTTCATCAAAATTTCCCAGATCAGTGGTCAACCACCAACTGGCTCCTGGACAGGAGCTTAAGCTGTTGGATCAAGCTGTTGCATTTAAACTATCAGCAAACAAGGATGCTCAAAGACATGAGCTTAGACTGTTCAGAATTCCATCTTAATCTCAACCATCAGCACCAGGTCCTTGGTAAGACCTGAAACTGACTAAACTCAAAGAAAATTAAGATAAAAGAATTGAAAGTTATAATAATAATATCAATAAGACAAGTAATAAAAAAAGAAAAGAAAAATGGGTAAAAAGAATCATCTTTGTCCTGGTAAGACCCATAATTGCAAGTCAAGCCTTTGTTTTCAAAATATATATCAAATGAAGATCTCAATTAAAAAACCAAGAAAACAGGAAATCATAGGATGAAGGAAGGACCTGAAGACATCAAGATTGGCTTAAATTCCAAATTGGACCAAATTAATGAATTCAAGATGTGTCAAGGTAACAAGTAAAAAGGGTTAATTCATCTTTAACCAGAAAATTCAGAATGAAGATTTTATAGTGGGTGTACAAAGGAAAAGGAATATATCAAGTTGGAATCGATGCAAACAGGGAATAAAGGTTTAAAATTGGTAAAGATTAGGAAGAAAGTTCAAGTTTGAAAAGAATTCATTGGGGTATTTGTCCTTGTCCAGGAGGTATCATATCATAGATGGATATGGAGAAGGGAAAGGAAGTTTGAAGAAGGATTCAGAAACTGTCTTTTTCCAAGTAGAACCAGACTATAAATAAACAATCTAGAAGAATGGAAGGGATCAATTATTCTTGGAATTGCTAAATGGATAGACCAAGAATGAATGAAGGAGGGAAAATTTGAAGATAGATAATCAAGAGAGTCAACAGGGAAAACTGGATCACCTAGGATTTTTGAGTCCTCTGGGTTATTAATTTTGTTCATTAGTACTATAATTGTTTATTTTTTATCAAGAAAAAAGAATAAGAATAAGAGGTCAAGGAGTCTGATGTCTATAGGTATGGAATGCTCTGGACAGCATTAATTTGGGGGGGGGGATGTGGTAAACCAAAACCTAACCTATAGTCATCAGACTCACTTTTATAATATAAGGAAAGCTCCAATCCTCAAATTAACCTCAAAAATGGATTATACACCAAGAAAAACCTATAGTCACCCAGACCAAGTACCCCTCTATCTCTCATGGATTAGAGGATAAAGCCCAATCAGGTGGCACATCTCAGTGAAAGACATATATGGACATACTCTGGAATACTTCAAGTACATACCAGATATATTAAACCCATACACTACCCAAACTCCTCACCAGCCTATACAGAATCAATATATGAAAGACACTGCATACAGCACCAATCAAATCACCTCATCTGTACACAGAAATATATGCAAGCAGGCACATGCATTACAGAAGCAATTAATACAGCGCCAAAAAAATCACCTCATCTGTATACACAGAAATATATGCAAGCAGAATAATGAAGTACAGAAGCAATTTATACAGCACAAAACAAATCAACAAACCTGTATAAACAGAAAAATATGCAAGACACTACATGCAGATGCTGTAAAGAATTTTACAGGAAATGATACAGAAGCAATATATGCAAGGTCCTGCCTGCATAACAAGACAAACCACCCACAACCACAAGTCAGCCACCAGGTGGCATCCCCCCTTACTTCTATAAATGAAGGGCCTCTCTCCAGCCATTTCCCCTGAATCCCCCCAGGCATCCAGCCTGGGGTGGAAACCCTTATAAAGGGTATTGATCCTATATAAAATATTCAACCCTTATAAAAGGTATTAAACCCTATAAAAGATATTAAACCCTTATAAAAAATATTAAAAACTCATCATCAACTTATACCTTGACATCATCACCATCATCATCAACCATCACCAACCATCATTGTAATTATCAATTATCATCATCATTCATAATCATCCATCATCATCATCATCCATCATTATCATCATCACCCATAATCATCATCACAATCACTCACCATCATCACCATCATCCATCATCATCATCATCCATCATCATTCATCATCATCATCAACCATCATCATCCACCTACATCCTCCATCATCAACCATCATCATCCACTACCTCATCCATCATCAACCATAATCATTACCAACCTCATCCATCATCATCATCATCAATCATCATCAATCATTCATCATCAGTTGTCAAGTATAGTCTCAACCATTTCAACCTTATTCAGTCATCACCGATAAAATCAAAGGAGTATCAATCAGGAACCAATAAAAAAAGATAAAATAAAAAAAGGATTAAGACTGGATGAGGGATTATTCACTTACTCAGCTCTTAACCTCAAAGTCACCCATTGGTTCCACCACTTCTTCCTTATCAAGCTTGAAACATTTGATCCTAGGTCTGATAGAAACTACTATAGTAGCAACTATATCTGAAAATCAGCCACCAACTCTTTTCTTTTATTGTTGTGAGACTTCTATAGTACTTAGAGGGGCAGTAAATTAAAAACCACCCTTAGAATTCATCTATATTATAAATAGTTGTATTACTAAATTCCCCCTCAAGTGAATGCCAGCAAGCTTTTTGCTAAACTTTTCCCAATCCCAAACGAGTCTCCACAGCACAACCAGGGCTGCTGCCCTGCACCCAGAAGGTTGGGATACTGCAAAAAGACTTCCCTTCCCCCTACAATGGCCCTGCACAGGCCCCAGGTGAGAAACAAGCAGCCCCAATGGGCCGCCAAGGCCCAATGACCCCAAAAAACATACTTTTGGGGGTCAGCCCATCTGGCCAAGTATTTTCATAATAATCCTTGGGCCCATAAATCCCTGGATATTACCATCTGGCTAAGGTGGGACATCCACCCTGATCGACCTGTCAAGGCCTGTGTCCAAATTGACTTGGAAAACGTGTTTTGGGGCCCAAATTCCCAAAAAAAATAAAATCCACATAGGCCCACGTGACCCATGTGATTTCCAATGGGCCATGGAGGCCCATTTTTGCATCCGTTTTGAATTACACACTAATATGCATATTACCTGAGTGCATCCGTATTTTAACAGACACATATGCCAGACGTATATGTTTCATTTCATTGGAGTCATGTTGTTCTTATACTCCAATTAATTAAAAATGGTGTTAAAGATCAATCAGACCATATTTATATTTCCTTTTTAAACAATAATCACTTGGTTCTATTGGTAATTGAGGGAGAAATGATTCCAATCCTTCTCATTTTAGCAAAACAGTGTTCCTTGATTTCTAAAAAAGCCTCTGGTTGGGTTGATAATCTCAAAGATCAACTGCAAATGTATTCTAGATTATGGAGATTATATAATTTGAATTAATTTCATCATTGGGTTTCATATTGTAAGAGATTCAAGAGCGCTCAATGATTCAAGAGCGCTCAATGATTCAAGAGCGCTCAATGCAAATACTCTAGTAATAGAGTATTGCAAGAACCGTGCCTTCCAATCTAGAGTCTTCATATATTGAGAGTTTGTACGAAGCTTGACTTTCTTGTTGACAATGATTGTTCTCCTTCATCTATCTTTTCATTTCTATTTTTTTATTCATTGCTCATGACTATTCAATAGTCCACCATTGCCCGTCACCCCTACACAACCGAATACCCTAACTCTCAAACAATACGAAGCTGGCCAGATGACCCTTAACACCATTGGTACGAAGAGCTGGTTTGATCTCAAGTCATTTCCAACTAACCTTTTTCACTGAACAGACTTCGACTCAAATCCCAATTCATCCCATCACATCAACTTGGTCATCACCACCGTCCTCTTCTTACACTTCAGTATGCCTGTTCCATTTCTGTTTCTTCCCCATTGAATCTAAGTGAATCTGTTGTCATGTCACTACCTCAGTCTCCTAGTCTTCTCGAATGTCCCATCTCTTGATTCAATAAGGTTCCTAGGTTTCAAGCCTTCAACGCCCATGTTGGTTGTTTTTCATTTTCATTCAGTTCTTTCCTTTCTTCACTTCTTCATGCTCACTCTTGCTCTCACTCGTGCTTGAATACATTGAATGAAATGAAAAACTCCAGCGGTCCTGGTTTTCAACTCATATTGTTTTCACATATAAATTGTAATTCTACTGCAGCTAACAAGTCCTATTTATAGAAAGGGTTATCACATTTTGACCATCATTGTGTTAATTGTTTTCAGTTAACATCATTATATTGAGTGTTTTGAATGAGAGTTTAATGCTAATTCAGCTAAAATTGTGTTGGGATGATTCCATCATAAGGAGTATTTTACTCCTTATGATGGGATCAGCTTAACACAAATTGAACAGGTTTTTTTTCAGTTTTTACTTTAGGGCTTTTCAACTTAATTGTCTTTTTTTTGGTGTTTTTAGTTTAGGGCTAGTCCAGTTACTTGTGTTTTTTTTGGGCCTTTTTACTTTAGGGCTAGCCCATTGGATAGTAAAAGTTTTTTTTGTTTTTAATTTATTTGTTTTTAATTTATTTGTTTTTAATTTATTTGTTTTTAATTTATTTGTTTTTAATTTATTTGTTTTTAATTTATTTGTTTTTAATTTATTTGTTTTTAATTTATTTTTTTTAATTTATTTGTTTTTAATTTATTTGTTTTTAATTTATTTGTTTTTAATTTATTTGTTTTTAATTTATTTGTTTTTAATTTATTTGTTTTTAATTTATTTGTTTTTAATTTATTTGTTTTTAATTTATTTGTTTTTAATTTATTTTTTTTTAATTTATTTATTTTTAATTAATTTGTTTTTAATTTATTTGTTTTTAATTTATTTGTTTTTAATTTATTTAATTTTAATTTATTTATTTATTTATTTTTTTAACCAAAAAATGAACATTTTTTGATTTTTTGGTTGATTTCTATTTTTTTCAAAGGTTTACTTAGTTTATGAGTTATGTTAGTACCCTTTCATTCCTTTTTTTTATATTTGTTTTTCTCACCAAGTTCCTGTGTGTAAAGTAAGGGAGAACTACTCCCCTATTTGTCTTTTTGTTTGGAAGCAATGATATCAGCTCCTGTAAGTTTAAGCATGCTACTTTATTTGGAGAGAGAGAGAGAGAGAGAGAGAGAGAGAGAGAGAGAGAGAGAGAGAGAGAGAGAGAGAGAGAGAGAGAGAGAGAGAGAGAGAGTAGAAAAAGGATGATGAAATGTAAAAGGAACCCTAAGCCCAGAAACCTAGCCTAACAGCCCAGAAACCTAGCCTAACCCATACTCATTCCCTGCCCGCTTACCATTACTTAAATCCAGTTTGTTCTTCTCATGACAAGGCCCTCTTCCGCGCCCTACTTGGAGCCCCCCGCTTGTCTGTATCCGCCTTGTGTGCCTTGTGATTTCCTGCCCCACAGGTTGGCCCTTGCCCATAGCCCCAAATGCCCTGCCCTACCTCCCCAAACTAGCTGCCCGCAAAACTGGTCGGGCCAGCTCCATTCTTGGGTCTGTAATGTCCAAGCAGGCTGCGGCCCAGCTTTTCCGGTTACGCCTGACCCGCCCCCGGCATGCTGAGCCCCGTAATGCCTACTGGTGAGCCCACTGCAGCAGCTGCTGAGCCTGCAGCCGCCACTGCTGAGGGGGCATGCATCCCAAGTGCTGAGCCTGACCTTCCAAATGCTGAGGGTTCCATTTGCGGCGCGGTTCCCAATCCGAGGCTATATAACAACACCACATCTCCCCCCAACTTGAGTTCTGTCCCCAGAGGTCTTCCCATTTACACCTAAACCGTTCCTGCACTCTTTTCCCACATGCACCATCCTTTTCTGTGGGCCCTCCTCTCCTACCACCATCCTTCCTCCGTCATTGCCATGATACCCTGCAAGTTCTACACTCAAAATGGGCACGTGTGGTCAATCCTCTCTGGTTGCCGCTGTGGTGGTCTTTTATAGACGCAGGTTAGAATTGGCTGCGCGCTGCGCGCTCAGCAGCAGTAGTCCGCCCATCAATGGGTGCAGATTTGCCGCAGCAAGCCGCGGTGCAGGCTCAGCAGCAGTTGGATTGGGCTCAGCATCTGGAGACGTGGGTTTGATTGGATTGCGCGTTGCAAGACACGGATTTGATAGTGCAAATATATCTCGGATATCTGGAAAGGCGCATTGGGCGGATGCAGACATGCCTGGGGGGCTTGGAGTTGGGCGCGGCGCAAGGGCAGAGTCATGAGAAGGATGAAACGGGTGGACGTAATGGCAGGGGAGAAATACAGATGGATATGGGATATGGGATGAGGATTATGGGATGGGAAGGATAGGATTGGGGCTAGGGTTCTGTGCTTAGGGGTTGTATTTCATTATTCTTGCTTTTTTCTGGTTGTACTTAGGTTAGGGTTGAGGATGGCCTGTTACTTAAACCACACCCTCAACCTGGATGGAGGAGGGGAGCATGAGATCACAGAGAATCACATTGGATCATCATAGGTTTTTGGAAGGAGCTTTACTCTCAATTCTCTATCTCTCAGTCAAAGGGTGAACAGTTGCACTCAGGGTTTACAGAAGCAAGGGATCAATAACTTCCAAATTTGGGCACCATTAAAGGAGAAGTCTCCTTCTGAATTCCACATCTGGGGGTCTGGCCGGGAAGTAATCTTTTGTTCCTTGTCTCTTGAAGCTAACAAGCAGGATGTCCCAGTACCACCCATTGACTGTTTTGGGTCATCTAACGTTACTCCCACTCCTCTTCCTCCTCCTCTGGGTTTTTGGAACTAACCCTCATCAGGGGCGGGATACGGTGTCCCTTATTTTGAAAATGGGGCCAATCAAAAGCCCTTTGGAATCAGGCCTCGGGAATATACTCACATCCAGTTCAACACTGAGGACATTAAGATATTCCTTGCGCAATAAAAAGGAATCACCAATGCAGAAGGTGCCATGGGTTTGGATAATGCTTGGCTTGTTGTCCTCTTCATCACAGAAAAAGAGAAGCTTTGGGATGTGGAGGAGATGGAAGGGTATGAGAAACTTGATTGGCCTAAACTGAAGGCAGAAATCTTGGTGCAAACCTTGGTTTTGGGAAAGTGACTTCAAGCAAGCGCAAATGGCAGAGTCCGGATGCAGGCGCAATTGGGGGATTATGTAGCAATTTTTGATTGGATCTTTTGTTACAAGGTGATATTGGGGCAGACGCGCGCTATGAAGAGGGCCTTTTTGGGGGGACTTGGTCCCCAACTTTGCGGGAGGGGGCAGTGGCACTTGTACAAAAACAACCTGGTAAAGAGGTTGTTGGATGGGAGCATTGCGCTTCTTCCAGACATCCTTGTCATTGGTCGGTTGGTGGAAAGCAAGTTGGACTTGCAGGAGCTGATGGAGGACACGGCCAGGTTGTTCCCAACGGGGCCAAAGAAGTCCGCTTCCCATAATCCGGCAGCACCAACACAAGCTCCAGTTGCAGGCCCCTCAAAAAAGGAACACCCTCTGGCAACACCACAGACAACAACCCCGCAGGCTAGCAAGATGACCAAATTGATGAAAAATTTATGAATTTTCCTGAGTCAAATGTTGTCAGGGCCGCGCACTCTGCCTCCCCAAATTGGGGGAACACTTCTGCTGTCAAATCTTCCAGCGTCCCGGTTATGCAATTACTGCTGGGAAAAGGGACATCAACAGTTGGGGTGGGATAAAAAGACAAAGGACCTCAAGGGGGCATTGGTTTGACCGGTGGGAATGGGATTCATGTTCCTAACAGGCAAGCAGATCTCCTCCAAACCTGGGAATCCTACTGTCATGGAGCAAGTGTGCGTGCAGGGACAGGAACCGGTGGTAACTGATCAAGATTTTCTGGGGATTGTCACTGGTCCCAGGGTATGACAACCACCGCGCGTGGAAGCAGAAGTGAGGGTATTAGGGACGGAGGAGTCGGCGGCGGTGGATAGGATGGATGTGGATGCCAAGGAATGGGTACCCTCGGAAGCTCCTAATCCAATTGTGCCTGTTCCGGAAATGGATGGATGGCCGGTGAATCTGGCGGGGAAGAAGAAGGCAGTGGAAATTGTGCGCAGGGTGATGGGGAATGAAATGAATATTCCCTTGACCTTGAAGGAGTTGGCGGAGGTGTGGCCAGTGGTAGTGGATGAGATGGTTCAGGGGCTGAAGGATTGTGGACACCATAGGGTCCCTCCAACGGTGCAGCTGGTGAACTTGGCTTGGGTTGACGCGGAGTGCAACCTAGTGGGGATGAAATCTGTTTCAACTCCACTGGCTTACATTTTGATGAAGATTTCTGGAAGGAAGGTATGGGCGCTGGTGGATAGTGGTTCCATGGTGAAACTTCTTCCCTCTAGGCTGGTTGATGAAATGGGATTGGTTTGGCGGAAATGCGCGCTTAATGGAGGAGCGTGTTGTGTGGATGGGGTTGTGGAGGAGGAAGAGATTTAGGTTGCAAGGGTCTGTAAACCACTTTCTTTTGTATTGGTTGATTGCGGGGAGGCTATTTTAGGACAGCCATTAATTTTTGGGTTCCAAGCATGAATGACGTTTGATCCAGAGGCAGGGAAAGAAGACTTGAAGGTGGAAGATTTGTCCAGTGGGAGATTCAAAACCACAATCTGCAATCAGGGGTTGGGGAAGTGGATGCAGGATTTGGTGAGAGAGGAGGAGGAGGACCCTGGCGCGGAGTTGGTTTGCAAGGGTGGTCCGGAGGTGGATTTTGACTAGTTGGCCAAGTTTATTGCACGGAGAAAGCTCCAGCTTTTTGCGGGTGGTTGACCAGTCAGGGGAAGGTGGGAAGTTGGGAGGAATCAGGGGATGCGCGAGATCTGGAAGGAAGTCCCTTTCCTCAGTGTGCATTCCCGGGAGGTACTTTTTAAAAAAACTATCATTGTGCCACGCTCATGAGCAAAGGCCAGAGCTGGGGTTTGGTCTGACTAGGACTTATGGTAACAGATGCGTGCAGATGGCGCGTTGCAATGCGGGGAAGTATAATTTGGTCGCGCAAAATTTCTTTCCCCAGAACAAAGCGATTCCGCAGGATCTGAACAGACCACTCCGACCAATCCCCTGGTTTCTGGACCCTTGGAAATCTTGGCTGAAGGTGTCAGGATGGGTAACACAATGGAGCGGATTACGGATGTGCCTGTCGCAGCCCTTAACTTTGAACCGCTGGGCTGGTTAAGCGTGGAGGAATGGGTTTTGCTGACGTTGGTACTCGTCCTGAAGGAAAGAGCGCTTGCATTCAGAACTGAAGAGCAGGGACTGTTAAAGAGCAAGATAGGAGACCCTTATGTGATTCCAATGGTTCTGCATAAACCTTGGCATATCAAGCCGATTCCAATTCTGCGGGCGGTTTGGGAGCCCTTCTTGGAGCTGGTGAGCAAGCGTGTTGGGACAGGCCTTTACAAGCAATCAACATCAAGTTACTTGAGCCAAATCTTTGCGGTGGTTAAGCAGAATGGGAATTCATTATGGATTGTTCATGATCTGCAGCGGCTCAATTTGTTTACAATCCAAGACGCGGGACAGCCTTCGCACGTGAAAAAGTTTCTGGAATCTATGGCAGGGCGCGCATGCTACAAGCTTGTGGATGTCATGGGTGGATACAATCAGCGGGAACTCAATTGCACTTTGCATCCAATGAATTCCTTTGAAACCGTATTGGGAACAATGCAACTGACATGGCTGCCGCAAGGCGCAACTAACTTGTTTGCGGTTTACCAAGCGCAGATGACCTGGATTCTGAAGGATAATCTTGCGGAGGGGGTGCATATTTTCATTGAAAACGCGGGAATCAAAGGCCCAAAGACATATTAGGGAGGGGAAAAGCTTATAGACACTCCAGAAATTTGCCAATTTGTCTGGGAGTACGCGCAAGCGCTGTAGAAAATCTTGTTCTGGATTGAGGAAGCGGGGCTTATGGTGTTGGGGAAAAAGTTAGCGGTCTGTGTACCTGTTCTGGAGGTTCTAGGACGTGTGGTGGCTTTCAATAGAAGGCAGATTTCAGAAAAGAAACACAACAAAGTCCTTGAGTGGCCAACACAAAAGACCGTCTTGCACATTCTCCAGTTCTTGGGATTGTGTAGCTATGTACGGATGTTTGTTGAGCGGTTTGGGGAGGTTACTAGTCCATTGCGGGCATTGACGCGTAAGGGCGCAGAATGGACCTGGGGTTCAAACTGTGACTTTGGCTTCAACAAACTCAAGGAGATTTTCAGGCGCAATATTGTACCACGGGACTTGGATTATGACGCCAGAGGGATTAAGTTGGCTGTGGATTTGGGCAAGCTTGGCACAGGAGCGGTTCTGACCAAGGAGGATGAGGGGAAAGATTGACCGGTTCTTTACAAGTCTGTTATGTTAACACCAATGGAGAGCTGGTATTTGCAGCCAAAGTTGAAGCTTTGCAGGGTCACTAAGATTGTGCGGAGGTTGCAGCATTTGCTATGGGGGATTAACTTCATGCTTCTGGTGGATGCAGAGGCATTGACGCTTATGATCAATGTGCCAAAGCTGCCAAATGCGCCTATGACCAGGTGGGTTGCATTCCTTCAGTTGTTTTCTTTCACGGTGGTAAATTTTCCAGGGAAGGCCTTTACAATGCTGGAAGAGCTATCTTGGTACCCGCGCAACAACCCGTACAAAGGCACAGAACCACTAGATGTGGAGGCCCTGACGGTTTAGGTAGGGGTGGTGGAAGTAGGTGTGCAACTTCCTCTCCAGCAATCCGGAAGGTACGCAGTTTTCAGTTTGTATTTGCAGGATATTTGGTTTCCGGATGACACACCAGCCAAGATTGTTCAATGGATTTGGGGGAGAGTGGGAAATTTCTACCTGCAGGAAGGATAGCTGTGGAAGTGGAGCCTTCTGGTACCGCTTGTGGTCAGCACGTTGAGGGCGGATCAGGAGGTAATTTTTGGAAGTCTGCATGACAATCTTGGTCAACGCGGCAAGCTTGAAACAAGGAAGCGGGTGAGGGCAAGGTTCTGGTGGCCAGGTTTAGTACGCGCGGTGCAGGAGAGGTTACGGTTGTTCAAAGCCTGTCAGAAGCGGAGCGCAACATTACCCTGCAAAGTAGGTATCCCCACTGGGAAGGAGGCCTTGTTTGGCCAGGTTTCTCCGGATGTTGTGCACATCAAGGCAGGAAAGTTCGCATACCTCCTTGTTCCGCGGGATAATCTTTTGGGATGGATAAAAGTGCCGCTGCTGGTGAAGCTTTTGGCAGAGAAGGTTGTGCAGTTTCTTGAGGAAGATTGGTTTGTGCGTTAAGGATCACTTTGGCTGGTAACAGTAGATGGGGGTGCAGAGTTCTGGGGACAGTTGGCAGAGTTTGTGCAAAGTTGCGGAGCAAAGTTTGGGCAAGTGACAGAGTACTATCCAGAAGGCGCAGGGATGATTGAGCCCAGTCACCAGCCAATCAAGGACGCAATGGTGAAGATGTGCGGTGAGGATGGCAAGCGGTCGCAGGAGACTCTTCTGGTTGTTCTTTTTGCGGATTGGATTTTGGTGAAGAGATCAAGGGGTTATTTGCCATATGAGCTGCTATTTGGGCAGAAACCTGTGCTTCCAATTTAAATCAAGCTGGAAACCTTTCTGGGTATTGATTGGTGGAAGGTTAAGACGGACTGGGATCTAGTCAAGGCCCACGCCAAGCAACTCCCCTGACGGGAAAACATTTTGGAGAAGGCAGCTGGAAGACTGAAGGCAACCCGCACAAAGTCCGTCTGCTACTGGGACAAGAGCTGTGTGCATAAACTCTGGGATTTGTTGCGGAAGGGGGATTTGGTTCTGCTTTACAACCGGAGCCTGGAAACTCAATGGCGGAAGCTGTTTGCTAATTGATGGAACAGGCCTTTCCGCGTGATGTCCAAGTTCACCCAAGGTATCTTCCAATTGGAGGAATTGGATGGAACTCCGCTCAAACAGAAGGCCGCGGCTTTGCATGTGAAAAAATTCTTTGCGCGGGGCTAAACTTCTTTTGAAAAAATGGCTGGGTTGGATAGCAAGGGGGAAAACAAAATGGATCCTTCTTCCAAGGACAAGCCCATGCGTGCGCTTAGCATCCGACGGAGTAAACAACTGCAGACAGCTGGGGAAAGCAGCCAAGTTGGGGGGGGACATTGGATGAATAGGGGAAGGATTGGATTTGGTGAGGGGGTGATCTAGCCGGTTCAAGGCCGGAACAACTAGACGCCCTAGAATGTTTTTTTTCTTATTTTCTTCTCTCTGGATTGGATTTAGGGATTATTGCTGTCTAGGGATGGTTTCTTTTAGTTAAAGGCACGGTCCAAAGCTGGGTCCCTTGACGCAAGGACAAGACCTGAATTCTGGAAGCAAAAGCTCAAAAAATCTCCAACGGATGATTCCGGGAACTAGGAAAGCGCATGGCGTGGAACAGATATGGGTTTAAGAGCAAAGGTGCGGGCTTGGCAATGGGTTGGTGCTTAGAAAAAAAATGTATTTAAGTTTTCTTTGGTTATCTTACAGATGGGAGGTGTGGATGGGTTTGGGCGGATACTTTTTCTTTCTCTCTCTCAAGGATTTGCGCACGCAGCTGGTTTTCTTTTTACTCTCTCCATTCTGTAGATGGGTACCAGGAACTGTGTAGCAGTTTGTCTGAGGTGTTCCAGGTACCTTTAGCGGATACTCTCAGTGGCGCGGGTTTTTCTCACTCTCAGCAGATTCTTCTCACTCTTTCAGATCTCTCTAAAAAACCGGATTTTAAGCGCAGCTCTTATTTCTCTCAAGGCTCTCAGAAAGGCTCTGACAAAGCCCAAAGGCTACTCAGGATGGCGCGGCAAAATTCCTTATCTTTGCAAATAGGTGCGGGGATGAAAAAAATATTGAAGAAAGGAAGAAAAGGGGGGCAATTTGCCTACGTTTGACAAGTCCTCATCACTCTCTACCGGGCTAGGGATGGGAAAGCTGCCAATACCTTGTGTGGCGCATTGGCAGTGTGCGCTTAGGGGACCTCTAGAAATTGCTGGAGTAGTTTTTCTGTGTTGTTCACCATTGAATTGAACCTTGCCAAGGGAAGTGCCAGAACTGGAGGGATCTCTGGGATCTAGGGAGTGGTGGCCAGAGGGGTTGCAGCAGCCGCAGTTTCTGGTGAAAACTAAATCACCACGGGGGACAGGGCTCGCGGGCTCCAGTGATGACCTGGGAACCGGTGATGGTGATGGCAGCGGAGGAGATGAAACCAGAGGAGTGGGGGGAAAAAGTGGCGGAGGAGGAGGAGCAGGTCTTGGTGGTGGCCGGGGAGGCGCGGCTGGACGGTTGGGGATCCTCAGGTCCATGGAAGGTACGTTCATGTGTACCCATACGGCCCACTTATGGGTAGCGTTCCGGAAGGCCAGAAAGTCCGGGAAGTCCTGGCGCCTTGGGGGTCCAGCCCAGAGGAACAGTGAGCCTGAGTCATGACTCCCGCGTGATGGAGGATTCTGGGTGGCGCGTCACAGACAGTTGCGAGGTGAGACGGGCAGGTTCCGCTTGTTTTTTGAAACCTCCTTGTCACTCCAGACCAAAAAGGAGTCTCACCGGGTCATCTTTTGCAGGCAAACTTGAGGGAAGTTGCGTGGCATGCCCTCCAATAGGGAGCAGCAGCGGTGTCTGGCTTGGTATGGGACAAAGGCGCGCCAGCCCAGAAGGATACGGCAAGAAAGGCTGTTCCGGCTGCAGTACGTGCAGGATATGGCTAGCAGGGATGGGAGGATGGGGTGTTTTCTTTCTCTGGTGGGATGAAGGTGTGGGGAAGGGAAGCTGGGACAAATGTGGTATAGTTGGGGGCAGGTAAGATAGTGGTGGATATCTGGGGACAGAACTCAAGTTGGGGGGGGGATGTGGTGGTCTTTTATAGATGCGGGTTGGAATTGGCTGAGCGCTGCGCACTCCGCAGTAGAGGCAGGCTCTGCAATGGGTTCTGCTTTGCCGCAGAAAGCTGTTCTGCGGGATCAGCAGCAGTCAGATTGGGCTCAGCATCTGGAGAAATGGATTTGAGCATATTGAATTGGACAGATTGCGCGCGGATTGTGCATTGCAAGACATGGATTGGATTGTGCGGATATATCTTGGATATCTGGAAAGGTGCATTGAGAGGATGCAGACATGCCTGGGGGGCTTGGAGTTGGGCGCAGCGCAAGGGCAGCGTCATGAGAAGGATGAACTGGGTGGATGTAATGGCAGGCGGGAAATACAGATGGATATGGGATATGGGATGAGGATTATGGGATGGGAAGGATAGGGTTGGGGCTAGGGTTCTGTGCTTAGGGGTTGTATTTCATTATTCTTGCTTGTTTCTGGTTGTACTTAGGTTAGGGTTGAGGATGGGCGGTTACTTTAACCGCACCCTAAACCTGGATGGAGGAGGGGAGCATGAGATCACATAGGATCACATTGGATCATCATAGGTTTTTGGAAGGAGATTCACTCTCAATTCTGTATCTCTCAGTCAAAGGGTGAACAGTTGCACTCAGGGTTTACAGAGGCAAGGGATCAAGAACTTCCAAATTTTGGAACCATTAAAGGAGAAGTCTCCTTCTGAATTCCACACCAAGTGTGCACCGCCTGTTGTTGCTCCCACCGCCGCTGTTCCCTTAGCAAAGGAATGCCACAGGTCCCTCCTCAATCTGGTTCTTGCCCCCGGCTGGGCAAGAGGGCTCATCCGGATCCATTTGTGGTTTTGGATGAAAATAAAATTTTGGAAGATTTGTGGACTCCGCCCAGCTTGCCTCGCCACCGAACTCCTTCATGTAAGGACTGCAACTCCACCTTGCTACTCCGCCGCGCTCCTCAAAGCAAGGACCACAACTCCACCACGCAGCACCGCCCCAGAAGGAGGATTTCCCAATTTTTGTGGCATACCAGGCCACTCTTCAATACTGGGCGGATTGCGTCTGGGTTACCCAAGGCGCAAGGGATCTGTGCATCAAGGAAATCCTTAGGCAACAGGTGGCCCCCCCTCCTGCTCCTCCTCTAGCCCCCACTCCTGCCCCCACTCCTCATTCCCAGAATTTGTTGGACTCAGACAAAAGGCCTGAAACTCAGCGCGTCACTCCTCCACCTCCACCGTCCCCCATAGTCATTTTGTTGTTGCCTCCTCTACAATTGCGCCCTCCAAGCAGTCCTTCCAAAGCACCTTCCTTGCCGCTGGCCTCCACTCTGCCAAGCCTGCCAAAGATCCCAGAGATCCCCACAGTGATGGCCCTATCGGAAGCCAACTTTGACAGCTTTGCCAAACGGTCAACATCAATTCTTTGAGCTTTCCTTGCGGCTCCCAAAGTGCAATCTTTGGCTTCCTGAAGCGGGCTCCTGGCAACATTCCAGGAATTAATGGCCTCTTCAGGGGCGTAAATTGAGGAGATGATGAAAATGGTGTAGACGCCTACCCCCCATTTTTTCCCCTCTCCATTACATGTATCCACGCCTTCCTTAGTTCTAGAGAAATACAGGCTTCCCGTGTGGGCCTTCCATTCCAAGGTAGTTATCCTGTGAGAACAACTCAATCCCTGAGAAATTTAATGAGAGGATGATCCGTGTCCACACGCCATGAATGAGAGTGAGAGAAAAATCTGCGTCCGCGCCTCCTGAGTAGCCAATGTTCCCAGAAGGTACCTGGAACACCCAAGAAGAACTGCTACACAGTTACCTGTGCACTTTCTACAAAAGATAAACAGAAAAGCCGCCAGCACGCGCACAAAAATCCAAGAGAGAGACAGAGATAGTAAGGAAAAAAAAATTCTGGGGTGCCTAGTTATTCCAGCTGTGAACCGGCTAGGACACCCCTTCACAAAGTCAAGCTTGTCCCACAGTACCCCAATTATACTTCCACCCCATTCTGCCCATCCGTAGAAAAAAAATAAACAGGAAAACATACCCAAAGAACAAGAGGAAAAGTAAAAGAGAACAAGAGGAAAAGTAAAAGAAAAGGAAAGAAAGAGTTTTTCTAGTTTTTTTATTTTTGTAGCGCTCCTCCTTTGTTTTTGCCGCAGGGCTCTTCCTTGCCTATAAAGACCCTGCATTGCGCAGTGCCCAAGTTCCTGCAATTTTACAACCAAAAGTCAGTACCAATCCGAGAACCCCAATCAAATTAAAGAAATAAGAAAACAAACATTCTGGGTTGTCTAGTTGTTCCAAATGTGAACTGGCTAGAGCACCCCCTCACCAAATCAGGCTTTCCCTTTTTTCCTAGCCCCCCTCAACTTGGCATCTGTGCCCAGCGGTTTGCAGCTGTCTACTCCTCCGGAGAGGCGCGTCAGGTGTGGGCTCCTCAGAAGCCAAAGGGTCCAAGCCAACTGGGTCCTCCATCTCTTCCAAATCTGCGTTATAATTGCCTGGGTCCGCATTGTTTCCAACTTTCTCATCAAAAGCGGTGGACCCACTTGCAAAAAAGGGCTTCAAATGCAAAGCCCCAAAATTCCATTTCAGAGGGGATCCATCCAACTCCTGAAACTGATAACTCCCGCCCATGAACTTAGAGGCCATGCGGTATGGGCCATTCCATTGGTTAGCAAAAAGCAGCCCCTATTGAGACTCCAGAATCCAATTGTACAGCAGCACCAGTTTTTCCTTTTGCAACAGGTTGCGGAGGCAGTGTGAACCGCACTTGTCCCAATACCTTTCTGATGCCGTCTGGGTTTTCCAAAGCCATTCCATGGCCTTTGCCAATGTTTCCTTGCTTCAAAGAAGCTGCTTGGCGCGGGCCTTGATAAGGTCTGTGGAAATCTTGACCTTCCACCAGTCAAAGCCCAAAAATATCTCCGGCTCAAGGTCCACTGGAAGGATGGGCCCCTGGCCAAATAGCAGCTTGTAGGGTGAATAAACCGTCAATCGCTTCACAGAGATCCAATTTGCAAAGAGAACCAACAGAAGCGCCTCCTGGCACTTCATCCCATCCTCTCCGCACATTTTAACCAGGGCATCCTTGATGGTTTGGTGTCCCCGCTCAATCATCCCTGTGCCTTCCGGATGATACTCTGTCACATGGCCAAACATTTCCCTGCAACTCTGAACCAATGTTATCAAGCAACCTTGAAAGTCCGCACCCCTGTCCACTGTAACCAGGCAGAGGGATCCCTAGTGCGCAAACCAATCTTCCTCCAAGAACTGGGAAACCTTTTCCGCCAACAACTTCACCAAGCGGCCCCCCTCCACCCATCCCAAAAGGTCATCTTGCACAACATGCAAGTACCCAAAATTCCCCAATTTTACGTGCACCACATCAAGAGAAACCCAAAAAAACAATGCTTCCTCCCCCGTGGTGTGAAAAACCTCCTTGGGAAACCTTGAGCTCTGCCGCTGGCAGGCTTTGCACAATTTTACCAACTCCCAGACCGCGCGCAAAACTCCCAGAGAACCGCGCCTTCACCCTCCTTGGCATCTTAATTTTGCCCGGATGGCTGAGGTTGTCATGAAAACACCTCAGGATCACTTCCTGATCTGTCCTAGATTTTGCAACCAGAAGAGGAATGGGGGCGCTCCCCCACCACAATTGCCCATCCTGGAGGGAGATGTTCACCGCGCCCAGCCTTGCCCACCAGATGACTGTATCATTTGTGCCTTTGGGGAACTGGAGATCTTGCAAATAAGAAAACAAAACCGCGTAGCGTGGACTGAGGCAGCGGCAAGCAAACCACCCTCCACCACTCCCAATCAAATAACCGGAGATTCCATGTCTAACGGCTCCGCTCCCTTGTACGGATCCTCCCAAGGATACAGCAACAGCACATCTGGCACTGTAAAAAATTTCCCCCAAAGGTGCACCATGATAAAGGCAAACAACTGAAGGAATGCCACCAACTGGTTTGGAAAGAAATAGGGGGAAAATCCCTTAGTTGTCCTCAAGTTTGAGAGTTAATGGTCCAAGCGTCTGTAAGGAGGTTGGATGCAATGAGTTAAAGAGAGAGAGAGAGAGAGAGAGAGAGAGAGAGAAAGAATATTAAGATGAGTTCCTTGTTACTTGTTCCTTCAATCCTTCCCCTCCTCTGTGATAACAGAAGATCCAATGCAATCCAATCCCCCCCCCTTAATGTGGAAACAAAGAGGGAGAAAATCCCTTAGTTGTCCTCAATTTCCAGATTTAATGGTGCAAGCTTCTGTAAGGAGGTTGGATGCAATGAGTTAAAGAGACAGGGAGAGAGAGAGAAAGAATAATAAGATGAGTTCCTTGTTCCTGGTTCCTTCAATCCTCCCCATCCTCTGTGATAAGATAAGATCCAATGTGATCCAATGCCCCCCCCCTCCGCATCTTGGTTGAGGGTGCGGTTTAAGTTACCTTCCCCTCAAACCTAAACTAGGTAAAACCGCAAGAAAACAAGAACAATGAAATAAAACCCCTAAGTACAGAAACCTAGCCCAAATCTATCCTTCCAACCCCATCCCATGATCCATATCCCATACCCCTTACCCCATATCCATCCGTATTGCCCACCTGCCATTACATCCACCTGGTTTGTCCTTCTCATGACGCAGCCCTTGCACCGCGCCCAACTTGGAGCCCCCGCGCATGTCCTCATCCACAAAAAGCGCCATCCCAGATATCCAAGGTACATTGCCAGGTCTTGCAACGCACATTCCACCCAGCATCTCTTGATGCTGAGCCAGTCTTGAATGCTGCTGAGCCCGCAGCGGGGCTTTCTGCAGAGAAGCCACACCCATTGCTGAGCACGCCTCCACTGCTGAGCCACTTGCTACTGCTGAGCGCAAAGCGCGCAGCCCATTCCAACTTGCATCCATAAAAGAAAACCACACCCGGTAATTGGCGCTTTTGGAAGCATTGGTGAATTGATCATTTGCGCCAGGGCCTCCGCATCCACAAAGAGTTCAAAATGAAAACCCCACAGGAGATGTTGAAGCCTTTGCAAAATATTAGTAACTCTGCACAGCTCCAACTTTTGTTGAGAATAGAAACTCTCCATCACGGTAAAGGTAACCAACTTGTACAACACCAGCCAATCCTTCCCATCTTCCTCCTGCATCAGGACTCCTCCCGTGCCAAACTTGCAAGAGTTGACCGCCAGTCTTATCTCTGCAGTGTTGTAGTTGAGATCCCGGAGGACAATGTCACGCCCAACTATCTCCTGAGATTTGTGAAAGCATTGTCACACCCAGTAGTCCATTCCCACTTTGGGCCCTTTTGTTTCAAGGCTTGGAGGGGGGTTGCCACCTCTACAAACTGTTCAATGAAAATGCGGACAAACCTGCAAAAATACAGGAGCTGGAGAATATGAAACACTGTCCGTGGAGTTGGCAACTCAATAACTTTGTTCCGCTTCTTCTCAACAATGCATCTCCCGTTGGAATCCACCACATGCCCCCAGACCTCAAGCTCTGCAATGCAGACCAACAGTTTCTTCCCTGATACCATAAGCCACGCTTCCTCAATCTGGAACAGGACCCGTTCTAGCGTTAAAGCGTATTCCCAAATGAACCTGCATACCGTAGGTGCCTCCACCAGAACCAGGTCTCCATAATCTATTTTTGGGCCCTTGATACCAGCGTTTTCAATGAATATCTGAACGCATTCTGGAAGATTGTTGCGCAGTATCCATTTCATCTGAGCTTGGTACACCGCCACCAAGTTAGCCGCGCCTTGCAGAAGCTGCATCAGCTGCATCCTTCCCAATCTGGTCTTGAATGCAGTCAGCCGGCGCGAATTGGGATGGAGTTCCCGCTTATTGTAGCCACCCATCACATCCACCAGCCCATAACACGCGCGCCTGCCCATTGAATCCAGGAATTTCTCTACCCGCAGGTGCAAACAAGTGTCACAGATAGTGAACAAGTTGAGATGCTGCAGATCATGAAGAATCTATAGCCACTTCCCATCTTGCTTGAAAACCGCAAAGACTGGGCTAGAGTAACTCAACGTGGATTGCTTGTAGAGACCCTTCCTTACGCGCTTGCACACCAACTCCAAGAAGGGTTCCCAAAAGGTCCAAGGGAATGGAATCAGCTTGATCTTACATGGCTTGTGTAAAACCATGGGGATATCATGCAGATCACCAATGTTTCCTTTCAGAAGCCCTCATCTGTTGGGGCCAAAGGCTAGGGTCCGCTCTCATAATAACAGCACAGACGCCAGAAAATCCCTGATTTCCGCGCTCAGCCACCCTGCGAGCCCAAAGTTAAGAGCATCAATCCGCGCCAACCATGTTACCCAATTGGATTTATTCAAGGGCATCTCCCACGGCTCCCATGAGCAAGAAATTGGGCGCAAGGGTTTGTTAAGTCCATGCAGCATTGGCTTGTTCCATGGCCGGACCTTCTGCACCACCAGCTTGTACTTTCCAGAATTGCATCTTTCCATCCATACCCAACTGGGTCAACCCAGGATCACATTGCCGCATTCCACCAAAAGGAAATATAAAGGCTTACAAAACTTTGCTGCCTCCACCTTGCTTTTGACTACCCCTTCCACAAGGCACTCTTGGATTTTCAATGCCCAGAGCGCCATTGGGCACTTTCTCCTTACCAATAAAAGCTCATCCACCAGCCTTGACGGAATTAAGTTAACAATTGACCTGCTGTCCACCATTGCCCATACCTTTGGCCCCACAATTATCATTAAGAAATAAGCAAGTGGAACCAACACGGACCTCAATCAGTAAATTTTGTGACCCAAATCCTCCTCTGCCACATTCACACGCTGGACCGTTTTTGGAACCCGGCCTTGTCCGCACTCCCTCACCGCTTGGACCATCTCCTCAACAACCACTGGGGACACTGCCGCTAGTTCTTGAAGAATTAGGGGTACCAGAGCCTCTGTCCCCATCACCCTCCACACAATCTCTGTGGCTTTCTTCTTCCCCGTGGAACTCTCCAACTGTCCCTCTTCAGCGTGCGCGCGCGCACTAGCCCTTGGAACTGGTAATTGCTCCCTGACATCAACTTCCATCTTTTCTACCACAATTTGGTTTTTTGTTGCCAGTGCCCTCACTTTGGCTTCCACCCTTGGAACTTCCCAAATCTCAGGCAAGGTGACAATCCCAAGCTTGACCTGGGCAGCATTGGGCTGGGCCTTGCACCTTTCCCTTATTTGTACCATTGGGGGGGGGGGGGTTGGCCCATTGCGGAATCCACTGGTTTGCCCATTGGAAATATTTACATTGTGGAAAGTAAGAGAGAACTACTCCTCTATTTGTCCTTGAGTTTGCAAGAAATGATCTCAGTGTCTGTAAGGTTAAGGATGCTCATTTTTTGTAAAGAGAGAGAGAGAGAGAGAGTCAAAAAAATGGTGAATTCCTTCCCTTCCTCTTTCTTTACTTGTCCCCAGATCCAGTGATAAAATGCTTGCCTCAAGAGCTGGGGTTTATAGCGCGGACTTTATTTCCACCCCCTCAACCCTAAAATAAGTACAAGCGCAATAACAGCCCAATAACAAATTTAAAAGAAACCCTAAGCCAAGAACCCTAGCCTAACCCCAACCCATTCCCTGCCTGCTTACCGGTTCTTACATCCAGTTTATCCTTCTCATGATGGGGCCATCCGCAGCGCACTACTTGGAGCCCCCTGCTTGTCCGTATCCGCCTTGCGCGCTGCTTGATTTCCTTCCATGCGGGTTGGACCACGCTTGCAAGCTCCCGGCGCGTGCCCATAGCTCCAATAACCCCGCCCTACCTCCCCAAACCAGCTGCCTGCAAACCCGGTTGGGCTAGCTTCATCCTTGGCTCCGTAATGTCCAAGCGGGCCCCAGACCGCCAATCCAATGAAGCCTGACCCATGCCCAGTATGCCAAGCCCCACAGTTCCTACTTTTGAGCCGGCTTTGGCTGCTGCTGAGCCCTCAGTGACCACTGCTTATACTGCGCGCATCTGAGTGCTGAGCCTGACCTACCAATTGCTGAGCATGCCCACCATGGTGCGGTTCCCAATAAAAGACTATATAACAACACCACATCCCCCCCAGCTTGATTTCTGTCCCCAGAGGTCTTCCAATCAGTACCTCAACCGTTACCGCACCCACTACCAAAGTCACTCCCCTCCCCTACTACACCTTATTCTATGATGGTTCTTCCATGCACTTTCTTTGCCAGGAATAGGTTGCCCTGCACCCTCCTCTCCAGCCGCGACCGTCATTGACTTTGCTTGCTTGGCAACACCATGCCACAGGCTTGTCCCGTGCCTAACCCAGCTTGGCCACGCAAGAGGGATTGCCATAGCTTTTTCATAGTCTCTAGCAATGAGTCAATTTCCAAACAATTGTTGACCCGTCCTGGATCTCCTTCATCCTGTTGTCCCCACGCTCCACCTCTGTCAACCTTTGCCAAAAGCTGCAACTTGGCCTCTCTTTTCCGCTGCGTAAGGAGGACTTTGCAAACCCTGCGGACTGGCAAGCTGCTCTCCGCTTCTAGGCCAACTGAGTCTGCATCAATCAAGGTGCAACCCACCCACAAGTAAAAGAACTCTTTGGACGGTGTGGTGTCAATTTATAGACACGGATTGGGGACTGCATCGCGGCTGCGCGCTCAGCATTGGAGGCAAGGGGGCTCAGCATTAGGGTATGCGGAGTGCTCAGCAGCAGCCGCTGTTTGGCTCCGCACCTGGTGGATGGGTTGGGCTCAGAGTCAAATGCGGCGTGGGCGGCAATCCGCCCCGGAGATTGGATTCGGAAGGTAGTGCGCTGGACTAGGTTTGCGGGCGCGCCGGTTTGGATACGTAGGGGCGGATCAATCTGCAGGCTATGAAGGAACGGATGGAGCGCGCGCGCAAGCGTGCGGATCATGCTGGATATTACCAAACACCCACGACAGGCGCGGACAAACGGATACGGACAGGCACGGGGGGCTCCGAGTAGGGCGTGGTGCAAGGACCGCTTCATGAGAAGGACAAACCAGATGGACGGAAGGGCATACCGACGATGGGGGGAGTTTTGTACTGAGTAGGTGGGGAGAGGAGGCTAGGGTTTCTGTTTTGGGATTGTTTTCTGTTTTGTTGTCATACTGTTATTTGCGCGTGTAATTAGGTTAGGGTTGAGAGGGAGGACTTATCCTCATTCTCAACTCCGGGTTAGGAGGGGGCATGGATGGATGCAGAGGAAGAATTACATCACATCATCGGATTGGATCACTCATCTCACCAGAAATTTAAAGGAACTCATACCGGATACACATCCAGGTGGAAATTTCTTAGGATTGAAGGATCGGCAAATTCTCTCTCTCTATCTACTTTTCTTTATCTCTTATCTCCTTATTTCTATTTCTAATTTAAGTGCAACTTTGGACATCCTCATCTCCTTTCAAACGCTGTGGTGCTCTTTTATGGACGCGAGTCAGGAAAGGGCTGCAGGCGGCGCGCTCAGCAATGGGAAGGGCCTTGTTGCAGCTAGCCGCGCTGCGGGCTCAGCAGCAGTCAGGTAGGCCCAGCAGCGGTTGGGTTGGGCTCAGCACCTGGAGATGGGAGACAACGGATTGCGCGGACCAGAAAGCTTGCGCGGATTGGAAGGCTTGCGCGGATCGGAAGGCTTGCGCGGATCAGAAGGCTTGCGCGGATCAGAAGGCTTGCGCGGATTGGAAAGCTTGCTTGGGTCGGAAGGCTTGCGTGGATCGGAAAGCTTGCGTGGATTGGACGGCTCGCGCGGACCAGGCGGACCGCGCATTGCAAGAAGCGCGGATTGGGTCACGCGGGTACGCGGATACCTGGAACGGGTTGTTGGGCGGACGCGCGCGGGCAGGCAAGCTGGGTGTACGTTGATATTGAGGGGCATGGGTTATGGGGCAAGGGATGGAGGGGTAGGATTGGGCTAGGGTTCTGTGCTTAGGGGTTGTATTTCATCATTTTTGCTTACTTGTGGTTGTACTTAGGTTAGGGTTGAGAGGGAGGACTTAAATACTTTGCTCTCAACTCTGGGTTGGAGAAGGAAGGACTTCACTTCACTTCACGGACTGGACTGCACTCTAGGATATCACTTTTTATGGCATCGGATTGGATTGGATTGGAAAGGAAGGAATTCATCTTATTATTGCTCTCTCTCTCTCCCTCTCTGTCTCTTGAACGGCTGCATCCAATCTCCTTACAGACGCTTTGATCAATAACTTCCGGAACTCGAGGACGACTTCTGGGGTGTTGCCCCCTTTAGTTTCCACAATGCAGGGAACCGTTAACTTCCAAACCTTGGGACAATTATAGGGGGATAACCTTTATTCTTTCCACATCTGGGGGTCTGGCCGGGAAGTAACCTTCCTTTCTTGTCTTTCGAAGGTAAATGGATGCAATTTCCTATTCATACCTCCCTACAGTTGCTCCTTCTTCTTCTTCTCCTTCTCCTTCCGTCTCCGGGTCCGCTACTCCAACCCCACTCTTGTCTTCCATCCCTCCTCCTCCTCCTCCCTCCGCTTGACCCAGGACAAGCTACGCCCTTCCCCCATCTGTCTCCAGTGACCATGAAACCACTCGTCCGGTTTGCATCAGGCCGCGCGACTACCCTTGCATCCAATTCAATACCGCGGATATTGAGGAATTTATCTTGAGATACAAAGGTATTGCAGATGCGGAAGGTGCGTTGGACGCTGATAAGGCCCAGCTTTTTGTCCTGTTCATTATGGACAAAGAGAAGCTCCAGGATTTGGAGGAAATGGAAGGCTACAAGAATCAAGATTGGCCAAAACTGAAGGCGGAGATCCTAACGCGGTGGGGTAGGCGCAAACCTCGGTTCTGGGAAAGCAATTTTGACTGCGTGGCCTCGGAGGCGAGCGCGCGCGGAGGGGTCAGAACGCGGGTGGAGCTGGCGGAGTACACCTTGACCTTTGATTGGATCTATTGGTACTTGTCAAAGAACAAGGTGGTGGCGGGACAGATGGGGGCCATGAAATGCGCGTTTCTGGGCGGTTTAGGCGCTCAACTCCGGGCAAGGGTGCAGCGGCATCTTTACAATCACAACTTGGCAAGGCGGTCACTGGGCGGGAGCATTGCGCTCCTTCCGGAGTTGGCTGTCATTTGCCGGGCTGTGAAGAGTGAGCTCGACTTGGAGGAGCTTATCAAGGACACCGCTAAGTCCTTCCCAGCGGGACCAAAGAAATCCGCCCCCCAGGTTCCGGCTCTGGCGCAATTTCTGTCCCCAGTTACACCTACTTCCACGCGTGTTCTGGTTCCTCAACCCGCGCCAGCCCCTCCAGTAAGCAAATTGGCGGAACTGATGAAGGACCTGAAGATCTGTTGAGCCATATGGGCCAGCAGCAGCCGCAAGGGCCTCCACCTCACATGGTGGAGGGGTTTTGGCCGCCTGGTACCTTTGTGCCGAGGGGGTGCTCGTACTGCAGGGCAAACGGTCATTGGCAATCGGCGTGCAAGGAGCTTACAAAGGATCTCAGCCTGGGATTGGTTCAAACGGCAGGGATGGGGTACATGTTTCCAACAGGTGAACAGATTCTGATGGAGCCAAGCCAGCCAACCGCAATGCAGCAGGTGCGCACATGGGGTCAGGAGGCGGGAACAACGGCGCAAGCGTCACTGGGCATTGTTACCGGTCTCAGAATGTGGCAACCACCTTGGGTGGAAGCTGAGGTAAGGGTAGTGGCAACGGAAGAGAAGGTGGCGGTCTCCAATAAGATGGAGGTGGATGCAAAGGAGCAACCCCCGTTGGCCGTTCCAAAAACGGCCGCGCGCGTGCCCGGAACCAAGGTGCCGGCAGCAAGCCCTGTAGGGAAGAAGAAAGCGGCGGACATTGTGCAAAGGGTGATGGGTAACAAGACTCCAGTTCCGCTGACCTTGCCGGAACTGGAAGCTGTGTCTCCAGTTGTGGTAGACAAGATGGTTCAGGCATTGCGGGATTGCGGTCAGGGCCGGATACCTCAGACAGTGCAGCGGGTTCATGTGGCGCGGAAGGAGGAGGGGCGCGGGGAGTGCGAGTTGAAATCGGTTTTGACTCCGCTTGCTTACGTTCCAATGGTCATAGCGGGAAGGAAGGTGTGGGCTATGGTGGACAGCGGTTCAATGGTGAACCTGCTGCCATTGCGGATGGTGGATGATTTGGGGTTGGTTTGGCAGAAATGCGCCATGGGTCTCCGCGCGCTTAACGGAGGGGAGTGTTGTGTGGATGGGGTAGTTGAGGAGGAGGAGGTCAAGGTCGCAAGGGTCCGTAGGCCCCTTTCTTTTCTTTCAGTTGATTGTGGGGATGTTATTTTGGGAAGGCCGTTCATGTTTGGGTTTTGAGAACAAATGGTTTTTGATCCGGAGGCGGGAATGGAGGCGTTGATGGTGGAGGATTTGTCTGGCGGAAGGTTTGAGACAACTATCTGCAATCACAGGCAAGGGAAGCGGAGGAGAGTGTTGGAGTATGAGGAGGAACCGGACGCGGAGTTGGTCTGCAACGGGCAACCTTTGGAGGATTTTTTCTAGTCAACCAAGGAGACTGTGTGGAACAAGCTCCGGTTTTGCGCGGGCGGTCAACTAATGAGGAGCAGGGAGGGGGAGGAAGGAAAGTGCAGGGCGCGCACGTCGCAGAAGTAAGTCCCTTTTCTCAGTATGCATCGCCCGAGGGTACTACGCTTTGAAACCCTATCATTGTGCCACACTCGTGAGCAAAGGCAAAAGCCGCAGTTCTGTTCTGTGCAGGACTTACAGCAAAGGATGCGTGCGGATGATGCGGTGCAACATGGGCAAGTACAAGCCGGTGTCACGGAAGGTCCAACCAAGGAATGAGCTGATGCCCCAGGAACTGAACGGACCGCTTTGACAAATCGCTTGGTTGCGGGACCCTTGGGTCACGCCAATTAAGGCTTTGGGGTGGGTTACTAGTTTGGTGCGGATCACGGAGGAGCGGATTGCAGCTTTCAATTTTGGCCCGACGGGATGGTTGAGTACAGAGGAGCATGAGTTGCTGATTTTGGTTCTGGTTCTTTGGGAAAGAGAGCTTGCGTTTGGACCGGAAGAGCAGGGGCTCCTGAAAAACAATATTGGCAACCCCTATTTCATCCCCACTGTCAATCACAAGCCGCGGCAGATCCAGCCAATTGTGATACCGCGGGCGGTCCGGGAGCAGTTTCTGGAGTTGGTGCGGGAGCGGGTGAAGACTGGCCTTTAAAAACAGTCAACGTCTAGTTACTCCAGCCCAATCTTTGCGGTGGTTAAGCAGGACGGAAAGTCGTTGAGGATTGTTCATGATTTACAGCGGCTCAACTCCTTTACAATCCAGGACGCAGGACGGCCCCCTCGCGTTGATGAGTTCCTTGAGTCAATGGCGGGGCGCGCTTGTTACCGTTTAGTGGATGTGATGGGGGGATACGACCAGCGCAAGTTGGATCCTTGCTTGCGGCCTCTAACGGCATTTGAGACTGGGTTGGGAAGAATGCAGCTGACTCGGCTCCCGCAAGGCGTGACCAATTCCGTGGCGGTGTACCAGGCGCAAATGGCTTGGATCCTGAAGGATGATCTTCCAGAGGGAGTCCAAATCTTCATTGACAACACGGGCATCAAAGGTCCAAAATCCGATTAAGGGGGAGCGGAGCTGGTTGAGGTTCCCGGCGTCCAACGTTTTGTATGGGAATATGTGCAGACATTGGAATGCATCCTGTTTTGCATTGAGGAGGCAGGACTGACGGTGTTGGGGAAGAAGTTGGTGGTTTTTGTCTCGGGGCTCAAAGTCCTTGGCCATGTTGTTGCTTCCGATGGCCGGCGCATTGCAGAGAAAAAGCAGAACAAGGTCCTCAAATGGCCAACCCCGCGGACGGTGTTGCATATCCTTCAGTTCTTGGGATTATGTAGCTATGTCCGTATGTTCATCGATAGGTTTGCGGAGGTGGCAAGCCCGCTCCAATCACTAATGTGGAAAGGGGCGGAATGGAAGTGGGGGGAAGAATGCAATTGCGCATTCCAGAAGCTCAAGGAGATTGTGGGACGTGACATTGTGCTCCGCGATCTCGACTACAACGCGGGAGGAATGCGGCTAGCGGTCGATTTCAGCAAATTTGGCGCCGGGGGGGGGGTTCTCACTCAAGAGGACAACGGCAAGGATAGGCCGGTACTTTACGAGTTGGTCACCTTCACTCCGACAGAAAGCCGGTACTCCCAGCCAAAGTTGGAGTTGTGCGGGGTCACCAAGATCGTGCGGCGGCTCCAGTATCTTTTGTGGGGGGTTCACTTTGAGGTTTTGGTGGATGCAAAGGCGCTGGCGCGGATGATCAATTCCCCTGCGTTGCCCAACGCTCCCATGACCAGGTGGGTGGCGTTTCTTCAACTTTTCTCCTTTGCTGTTGTTCATGTTCCGGGGAAAGCGTTCACTATTCCCAAAGCTTTGTCACGGTATCCAAGGGACGACCCGTTTGAGGACGCGGAGCTCCTCAATGTGGAGACCCTGGTTGTCAAGGTAGGGGTTGTGGAGGCAGGCATTCAGCTTCCGCTCCGGCAGACTGGGTGGTACGCAATCCTTTGTGACTACTTGCGGGACCTTTGCTTTCCCAATGGAGCTACGGAGAAGGACTTTCAATGGTCAAAGCGGCGGGCGGGGAATTTCTACGTACAGGAGGGGCAGCTTTGGCGGCGGAAGACTCCGGTTCCTCTTGTGGTTACCACTTCAAGAGCAGATCAGGAAGCTATCCTCCGGAGTCTTCACAACGATCTTGGTCATCGAGGAGAGGTTGAGACGCGGAGGTGGGTCAAAGAGCGGTTCTGGTGGCGGGGGGTAGTGCCTGCGGTGTGGGAATGGCTGGCGTCCTGCAAAGCCTGTCAACGGCGGAGCGCAAGACTGCCCAAGGAAGTCGGAAACCCCACAGGGGAAGAAGCCCTCTTTGGTCGAGTCTTGCTTGATGTTGTCCACATCAAGGCGGGTAAGTTTGCCTATCTGCTTGTTGCGCAGGACAACCTGTCCGGTTGGGCGGAAGCGCGTCCGTTGGTCAAGCTCTCGGCGGACAAAGTTGCTCTATTTCTGGAGGAAGATTGGTTTGCGCTGTACGGGTTGCTTTTTCTGGTCACAGTGGACGGAGGGGCTGAGTTTTGCGGCCGTTTGGTCGAGTTGGTGAAGAGTTGCGGAGCCAAGTTTGGCCAAGTAATGGAGTACTATCCCAAGGGGGCTGGCATGATTGAACGCAGGCATCAGCCAATCAAGGACGCCCTGGTCAAGATGTGTGGGGAGGACAGTAAGCGCTGGCAGGAGACCCTTCCAATGGTCCTGTTTGGGGATTGGATTTTGGTGAAGCGGTCAACAGGCTACTCGCCGTACAAGTTACTTTTTGGGCAGCGCCCCGTGCTTCCAGTGGAAATTGAGTTGGAGAAGTTCCTGGGGGTTGACTGGTGGAAGGTGAAGACTTCCGCCAAATTGCTTGAGGCTCGCGCCAAACAGCTCCTTTGACGGGACAGAATGCTCTCAAAGGCCGTGGACCGGCCCAAGAAGAATCGGACAGCATTGGTGCACTATTGGGACAAGCGCTGCTCGCATTGTCTACGGGATCCCTTGGGGAAGGGGGATTTGGTGCTCCTGTACAACCGAAGTCTGGAGTCTCAGTGGGCGAAGTTGTTTGCTAACCGGTGGAACGGCCCTTTCGGCGTGTTGTCCAAGTTCAAGGGCGGCAGCTATCAGTTGGAGGAATTAGACGGTACTCCGCTGAAACGGAAAGCGGCAGCTTTGCATGTCAAGCGCTTCTTTGCGCGAGGATCTACCTCCTTTGAAAAAACGGCGGAAGGGGGTGAAGGATCTAACAAGGGGAGTGTGGGGCGGGGCAATGGTGTAGGAACGCAATCCAGGGATTTGTCCTTGGGCGGAGGAGCGGAGACGATGCCGTTGCGACAGAGTAGGCAGTTGCGACCAGCTGGGGACAGTGGCCAAGTTGGGGGGGGAGGTAGAGGGGTTAGGGGATAAGTTTTCATTTGGTGAGGGGGTAATCTAGCCAGTTCACAGCCGGAACAACTAGACACCCCAGAATGCCAGGTGGAAAGTTCTTAGGATTGAAGGATTGGTGAATTCTCTCTCTCTCTCTACTTTTCTTTATCTCTTATCTCCTTATTTCTATTTCTCATTTAAGTGCGACTTTGGACATCCTCATCTACTTTCAAACGCAGGGAACCGTTAACTTCCAAACCTTGGGACAATTATAGGGGGATAACCTTTATTCTTTCCACAACGGCACCTGGCTCCATCTCCGCCCCCCAGCCCGACTCCTGGTCCTCTGGCCCCTCCTCCCCCAGCTCCCAGAACCCCCTCCTCCGGCCCCTCAAGTGGAGTCACCATCATTGGCCCTGCAGTCATCACCAGAGCCCGTGGGATGCGCGTTGAATCCAGTGTTCCCTGAATGGGTTGTCATCTCTTCTTCCCCAGCTCCAACCCCAGCTCCACCTTGCGCAGCCACTCTGGAGATCCTGGAAATCCCTCACATTCTGGGGCTAAGGGAGGCGCACTTTGAGGAATTTGTAGCCAAGTTGGAAAATCTCCTCCGGCAGTTCCTTTTGGCTCTGGGCGCTCATGGAGCTGAATCCCAAGGCAAACTCTTGGCGGCCTTCCTAGGACTCCTGGATGTGGTGAAGTTCAAAATGGATGAGGTTTTGGACCTAATTTAGGCAGATTGCCCCCTCCCCCTTTTCTCTTCTTCTCTCTCTTTGTCTTTACCCGCGCCATTCTGTACTTCCCAAAGAAAAAGACTTTTGGCGCGCTATCATTAGTTGAGTGAGGGGACTTGGGCCTGAAGTGAGAGTGTGATTGAGTCAGAAATCCACGGCTGCCTGCGTGTGAGCCCCACAAGCTGCCTTGAGTCTGAGTAAGAGTTAGAAAAACAACTAGCTCTGTGTCTGTGCGCCAGCCTGAGAGAAAAATCCCCATGATCCATGCCCCATATTGTCAAAGTTTCCCAAAAGGAGCACCTGGAACTCCCCAGGAAAACTGCCACACAGTTCCCCCTACCCTTTCTACAAAAGATAAACAAACAAGCCGCCAGCACACCTGCACAACCATCCAAGAGAGAGAGATAATAAGGAAAAAAACATTGTGGGGTGCCTAGTTATTATGGCTGTGAATGGGCTAGGACACTCCCTCACCAAGTCAAGCTTGCCCACCATAATTCCCCCCCCATTACGCGTGTCCATAGAAAGAGAAACAGATTTTTTTTTTCAGCGCTCCTATGTTTTTTACTCAGTGGGGCTTTTCCTTGCATATAGGGACCCAGCATTGTGCAAGGCTTGCATTCCTTCAATTTTACAACCCAAAGCCAGTACCAATCAGAGAACCCAATCAAATCAAAGAAATAATAAAACAAACATTGTGGGGTGTTTAGTTTTTCTGGCTGTGAACCGGCTAGAGCACCCCCTCACCAAATCAGGTGTCCCCTCCTTTCCTAGTGCTCCCCAAACTTGGCAGCTGTCCCCAGCTGTTTGCAGCTTTCTATTCCTGCAGAGCAGCGCGTCAGGTGCGGGCTCCTCAGAAGCCAAAAGGTCCCAGCCAACTGGGTCCTCCATCACTTCTAAAGCCGCGCTACAATTGCCTGGGGCCGCGTTGTCTTCTGCTTTCTCATCAAAAGTGGTGGACCTGCTTGCAAAAAAGGGCTTCACATGCAAAGCCGCAAACTTCTGCTTCAGAGGCGCTCCATCCAACTCCTCAAACTGATAACTCCCACCCATGAACTTAGAGGCAACGCGGTATGGGCCCTTCCATTGGTTAGCAAAAAGCCGCCTCCATGGAGATTCCAGACTCCAATTTTACAGCAGAACCATGTCCCCCTTTTGCAATAGTTTGCGGAGGTGGGTGGAACAGTAGTTGTCCTAATACCGCACTGATGCCATCCGGGTCTTTCAAAACCATTCCGCAGCCTTTGCAAACGTTTCCTTGCATCTAAGAAGCTGCTTGGCGCGGGCCTCAATAAGATCCAAGGAGGTCTTTATCAATTCCCAAAAACATCTCCAGGTTGAGGCCCACTGGAAAGAATTGCCACTGCCCAAAGAGCATTTTTTAGGGTGAATAACCCCTTGATTGCTTCACAGAGATCCAATCCGCAAAGAGAACCACTGGAAGCGGCTCCTGCCACTTCTTCCTGTCCTCTCCACAAATTTTCACCAGGGAATCCTTGATGGGTTGGTGCCCCAGCTCAATCATCCCCGCGCCTTCCGGATTCTCCTATGTCATGCAGCCAAACTTAGTTCGCGAAATTCCCTGCTTCAGGTGCACCACATCAAGAGAAACTTGCCCAAACAATGCTTCCACCCCCGTGGGGTGACCAACCTCCTTGGGCAACCTCAAACTCCGCCGCTGGCAGGCTTTGCATAACTTTAGCCACTCCCGGACTGTGTGCAAAACTCCTGGCCACCAGAACCGCACCTTCACCCTCTTCCGCGTCTTGATTGAGCCCCAATGGCAGAGGTTGTCATGCAAACACCTCAGGATCACTTCCTGATTGGTCCTAGACGTTGCGACCACAAGAGGGAAAAGGCAATCTGTGGCCACAATTGCCTGTCCTGGAGGTAGAAGTTCACCGCGCGTTGCCTCCCCCACTGGATGACTGTATCCTTTGTGCCTTTGGGGAACCGCAGATCTTGAAAATAAGAACAGAAAACCCACATAGCGTCCAGACTGAAGCAGCGGCAAACAAACCCCTGCCCCCACCATCCCTACTCAAATAAACAAAGATTCCATGTCTAACGCCTCTGCTCCCTTGTATGGATCCTCCGCGGATACCAAGACGGCGCATCCGGCATTGTAAATGCCTTCCCCAGAACATGCACCACGCTGAATGAAAACAACTGAGGGAACGCCACCCACCGGGTCATTGGCGCGTTTGGCAGCGTTGGTGAATTGATCATTTGCGCCAGGGCCTCCGCGTCCACCAAGAGTTCAAAATAAACACCCCATAGGAGGTGTTGAAGCATTTGAAAAATCTTAGTAATTCCGCAGAGCTCCAAAATTAGTTGAGAATAGGGACTCTTGGTTGCGGTAAAGGTAACTGACCCTCACAACACTGGCCAATCTTTCCCATCCTCCTCCTGTGTCAGGACCCCTCCCATGCCAAACTTGCTGGAGTAAAGAGCCAGTTGTATCCCTCTGGTGCCGTAGTCAAGATCCCAGAGGAAAATCTTGGGCCCAAATATCTCCTTGAGCTTTGGGAATGTGTTGTTGCACCCAGTAGTGAATTCCCACTTTGCGCCCTTTTGTGTCAAGGCTTGTAGGAGGCTTGCAACCTCTGCAAACTGTTTGATGAAGATGTCGACATATCTGCACAACCTGTCAAATATATATGTTGAATATATTTGAATACTTTTACTTATTTCTTCTTATATTTGTTTCTCTTCTTTCTTCTTCTCTTCTCTTATATTTCTTTTTCCTTTTAAATATCTTATTCTTATCCTTTTATGATTACTTTTATTATGTATGTGACAAAAATGTCTCTTTGCTGTCACCTGTTCTCTAAAACCACCTATAGGTGCATCAACTCACCCAAAGGAACCTGTTTTCTACTCATTATCATATTCAACTTGGCCCCATCCCAATCTGGATATTAAACCATGGAGGATCTAGGAACCGCAAGAAGAAACTTTCAATTTTTATTTTTTCACATTCTGAAGGGCTTGTTCAATCAACTTCAAACAGTGCAAAACTTTACAAACAAACACTTCAAAGAAAGAAGACCATATTGTCTGGAGGACATGGATAATTTGGTGCAAATCTTTTTCATGGGTTAACTTGAGCTATAATACAAAATGACAGTATGGTTTTCTTGAACAGAGCTAGAGAGAGAGAGAGAGAGAGAGGGGTTGCCATGTTTATCAAATCTATCATCATTTTTTACTGATTAATTAGACATTTATGAGATTGTGGGTATGAATCATTTCCTGATTGAATTATCATTTTAATCTTTCATTTATTGGGGATGTTCTGGTAAGAATATGTGTTAGTCTCTGGTTTTTCTTTAATAAGAAATTCAGATCATTTGACAATTAAAAGTCAAATTTCTGGAATCACCTAACAACTTCAACCAGAGACCAGACATGTCAGGATCACTTTCAAAAAACATCCATAAAACGGCCATTGAAGCCATTCCTCTCCTAACTATGGATAAATTCTCAATCTGGCGTAATCAGGTGTTCAACATGATGGATCTTCAAGAAGATCTTTATGCCAAACTCACCAAAAAGAAATTGGACTCCAATGGAACTCCCATGAGCCTTACTCACATGGAAAACATCCAAATTCAAACTATCTTAACCTCCAAAATTGATAACTCTGTTGAAGCCAACATCATTACGCCAGAAAACTAAAAGGACGCTCATCTCATCTGGTCCATGAATACTTTGCATCCAACCATGACTTCAACCGTGCTAGAGTGTTCAAGAAATTCTTATGAACTCCCTTTTTTTTCCTGGAAAATTCTGGGTTTTATCACTGAAACTAAGACAACCATCTCAAGACTTCAAAAAGTTTGAATTGAACTACCAAGTGGTGTTGTTTCCTATCTCATTCTTGAGAAATTGCCCCCCTCTATGGAGATGGTTATACAACAGATAACACACTCTGATAAGAAGCTCAATCCTGATCATGTCCTTGATGATCTTTTCCTGTTTCATAACAACAGGATGCTTGGAAATGCTACCACAGACAATGGTAATAAAGACAACCTCAAAACATTATCTTTCTTTAACAAGAACCTCAAGCCTTTTGGGGAGACTTGGAACAATCCTAGAGTGTTTCATCCAGAAGGTCAATGCTGGAAGCTGTATCCTCAACTCAAACCAAATTTCCCAAAGAAGAAAAAAGCCATAGGGGTCCAAGGCAAAGGGCGCAATCACAAGTGTTAGATCCTTTAACTCTAATCTTAATCATAATTTTCTCAAAGATTTGTCCTTTACTCTGGATCTTTGGCACACCTGGTGTCTTATGCCTCCTTCTTTAATCATCTAGAACAATCCATAGTACAATTTATATCAACCAGTTCATGAATGGATAGTCTTTATTACAACGGAAAAGGAACAATAACTGTGATGAATGATAAAAAACAATCAGTGAGCCTGAACAATGTTCTCTACACTCCTCTTTCCACTGCAAATTCATATCTCTTTTTTCATTACTGTTAGAAGGGTTTTATTTCTCCTTACAATTGGATAAAGTTCAATTGTCAAAAGGAAGTTGGTTCACCGTTGGGGAATATGATTGCAATATACCTGTAATTCAACTAAGTCATGGTTCTTTACTTCTAGTCTCCTACTTAAGTCATGAAAAAGTTATTCATAAATCTCTTAGGCATTCTAGCTATAATTGTATTAGGCAGAAGCTGGGAATAAAGGTATATAAGCCGGGAAAGTGCAGAGCTTTTGCATACAGCAAAATGACTAAATTTTAATTCAAAGGAAAACATATACGGGCAGAAAGAACTTTTCAAGAGATTCACTGCGATTTTATTGGTCCCATTAAAACAAGAAGCATTTATCACAATGCTTATATTCTAACTGTCATTGACATTTGTACAAGGTTTATGGCATCCCTACCCGTGAAGGACAAGAGCCAAGTAGGATCTACTCTTCATTTATCCATGATTCTTCGTTCTGACAGGGGGACAGAATTCTTAAACAAATAAATGAGATTTTTTTGCGTGGAAAACATCATTAAACAGAATTTTTAGATCCCTATAACCTGCAGCAAAATGGCCTGGCAGAAAGATTTAACCATACAATACTTGAATGTCTCCAACCCATATATAAAATGGGGGGTTGCCCAGAAACTACTGGGGAGTAATTCTCAAAGCCTGTATCCTGATATTAAATCAATTTCCCTCACACAGGTCCAAATAATCTCCTTACAAGCTGTTCAAAGGCTGGAAAATTCAGCTAAGCTATTTTCATCCTATTGGAAAACTTCTTACGTTTGTTGCTGGGGAAAAATCTCCTTCTACTAAGCTTGAACCTTGGGGCTCTTTTGAACAACTGGTGGGATAAAACAAGGATCTACTATTGTATAAAATTCTTACTGAAGACAAAAATTTTTTTGACAGAAAGAATGTCAAGTTTCTCAATTTTGAGACCTCAATCACAAAACCTGGTTGCACGCTGGAGATAGACTCAGAAGAGAAGGATGCAGAGGCTAGTGTAATAAATCTACCATCACCTATTTTAGAGGGGGAGACCACCTCAATTGGAGCAGAATACCACCCTTGTGCTTCAAATCACATAAACCGTTCCGGGAACATGAGCCAAGTAACAAAGAGGTGAAGGCACATCCTCATCTATTTGGTCTTTGACGCGAGAAGCAAATTCTACATCTATGAGGGAATATAATCTAAGGGAGTGGACAGAGAGGATCAAACAGCTGCAATACTTGCACAACAGTAAGTCAAAGATAGAATGGAAGGATTCTCATCAAACCAAAATAGAAGATATAGAAAATCAGGAGGTCTGGGAAGATTAAAACTGTACTCCCAATCCTTTTTTGAGAAGTATGTGGGTTGACAAAGTTAAACCAGCAACACATTAATCAAAAGAAAGGAAGAAGTCTTGACTGTGCATCAGGGCAATCTGCAGACGCCTGCAAAAGAATTTGGCAAAACCTTTGCTCCTACAGGGAAGTTTGCAACCTTACTCCTCCTTCTGATCTACGGACTTGGCCAAATGCTGAAGATTTTCAATTTGATGTCAAGGCGGCATTCCTATTTGCTCCACTTGACAAGGATATTTTCATATTGCAACAGGAGGAATGCAACTGTTAATTGACCTTTCTGAATTTGAGGAAGTCAATGTATGGCCTACAACAAGCTCCCACAAACTGGTTCAGGTATATTGACTAGCTGGTTGAGTCCCATACAATATAGAGAATCAGCATTGGACCCATGGCTATACACCCACAAAATCAAGAAATCTTCATTGTTCTTTCATGTAGACAATCTTGTCATTGTAGGCAAAGTCAAATGGTTTGAGGCTCTCTTCCTGAGTCAATTTCCAAAATCATCCTCTGACAATCCAGACACTGTTCTTGGGATGGAGGTATGATCTGGAGTTGGTAAGATAACTCTCAATCAGCAGTTGCTCATTGTGGACAGCCTGAAAGAACTTGGCCTATTATCTGGTTGGTCTGTACTCAATCCTCTGACACCTGGTTTATGGCTAGTGCCAGCCTTGGAAAAAGATCATGAGGAATTCAAGAAGCTAGACATGAACTATAGAAGGTTCACAGAAATTTTGAATCACTTATACTGTAGATCTTGTCCATAACTTTCCGCAGCAGTGTCTCTTTTATCCGGATTCAAGCAAAAGCCTGGGATGTTACACTGGAAGGAAGTCTTGCATGTCTGGAAGTATCTGGCAGGAACGCTGGAACACTTGCTGAATCTTAATCCATGCGCGGACAGCAAGGTTCTCAAGGTGTTCTCAGATGCAATTTGGGCTGATGATCCAGACACCAGAAGATCAAAATCAGGGTTTCTTATCAAATGTATGATGTGCCCTGTCGCGTGGAAAAGTCAGAAACAAGCAAACATCACCAACAGAAGCCGAACTGAATACATTTACTGATGGGGCTCAAGATTCCCTATGGCTGAAATCAATCACAGAGGAGCTATTGAAGAAGAAAATCCCTCCCACGTCCTTTCTGATTGATAAAAAGGGTTTTTGCGATAAGATAAGGCACTTTGGTTTGAACTCAAAGACCAAACACATTGACATGAAGGTCAAGTGGCTCCAAGAGAAATATGAACAAAATGAGCTGTGCTTCCGCCTCATCCCATCTGAGGAAATGGTGGAAGATGTGTTTTAAAAATTGTCCAGCAGGAAGATGACTGAACTTCTTGTGGAACATGTTTTTGATCAGCACCAAAAAATTATGGGGGGATGTTGAATATATATGTTGAATATATTTCAATACTTTTACTTATTTCTTCTTATATTTTTTTCTCTTCTTTCTTCTTTTCTTCTCTTATATTTCTTTTTCCTTTACAAAATATTATTATTATCCTTTTATTATTACTTTTATAATTTATGTGAAACACATTTCTCTTGGCTGTCACCTGATCCCTGAAACCACCTATACGCCCATCAACTCACCCAAAACAACCTTTCACCTATTCATTATCATATTCAACTTGGATCAATCCCAATATGGATACTAAACCACAGAGGACCTAGTAACCAAGAGAAGAAAATTGTCAAATTTCTTTTATCAAATTCTGAAGGGCTTGTTCAATCAACTTAAAACACCATAAAAATTTACAAAAAAACACTTCAAAGAAAGAAGACCACATCTTCTGGAGGACATGGATAATTTGGTCCAAATCTTTTTCATGGGTGCACTCAAGCTATAAAACTAAATAAAAGTCTGGGTTTCTTCAACAGAGCTAGAGAGAGAGAGCTTTTGCCATATTTTATCAAATCTATCATCAGTTATTACTTATCACTTAGACATTTATGAGATTGGCAGTATGAATCATTTCCTGATTGACTTATTGTTTTAATATTTCATTTATTTGATAATTTTCTGATAAGAATATGTGTTAGTCTCTGGTTTTTCTTTAATAAGAAATTCAGATCATTTCATAACCCCAGGAAGTTGAGAATATGCAACCCCGTTGGCAGAGTTGGACACTCAAGAAATTTGTTCCCCTTCTTCTCTGCAATACTTCTCCCATTGGAAGCCACCACGTGCCCCAAGACCTCAAGCGCCAGAATGCAGACTGCCAGTTTCTTTCCCAATATTATAAGCCCTGCTTCCTTGATCCGGAACAGGACCTGTTCTAGCATTACCTCTTATTCCCAAATGAACCAGCATACTGTAGGTGCCTCCACCAGAACCATGCCTCCATAATCTGTTTTTGGGCCCTTGATACCAGTGTTTTTGATGAAGGTCTGAACCCCCTCTGGAAGATTTTTTGGCAGTATCCATGTCATCTGAGCTTGGTACACCGCCACCGTGTTTGTTGCGCCTTGCTGCAGCTGCATCAACTGCATCCTTCCAAATACGGTTGTGAATGCAGTCAGCGGGCACAAATTGGGATGGAGTTCCTGCTGATTGTAGCCACCCATCACATCCACCAGACCATAACACGCGCACCCAGCCATTGAATCCAGGAATTCTTCCACCCTCAGGTGCAAAACAGCATCATGGATAGTGAACAAGTTGAGATGCTGGAGGTCATGAAAAATACGTAGCAAATTCCCATCCTGCTTGACAACCACAAAGATTGGGCTAGAGTAACTCAACATGGATTGCTTGTAGAGACCAGTCCTTAGGCACTTGCACATCAACTCCAAGAAGGGTTCCCAAACTGTCCAAGGGATTGGAATCATCTTGATTTTCCATGGCTTGTGCGGAACCATGGGGATAACAAAAGGATCACCAATATCATCTTTCAGCAGCCCCCATTTGTCCAGGGCAAATGCTAGGGTCTTCTCCCATAATACCAAGACAGACGCCAGAAAATCCATTTTTTCCCCTCTCAGACACCCTGCGGGTCCAAAGTTAAGAGCCTCAAGCTGCTTTTTGGTGATCCGTGATGACTTGGTTACCCAATGGAACATTTTCAAGAGCGTCTCCCATGGGTCCTAGGACCAAGAAATTGGGCGCAAGGGTCTGTTCATTCCCTGCGGCATTGGCTTGTTCTGTGGCAAGACCTTCCGCGCCACCAGCTTGTACTTTCCAGAGTTCCATCTTGCCATCAATACGCAACCATCTTTTTTGTAAGTACTAGCAATTACCAAACCAGGGCTTTGGCCTTTGCTCACAAATGCAGCACAACGGTAGGGGTTGTGAAATAGAACCTTCAAGAGATGCAAACTGAGGAAGGGAACTTACTTCTGCTACCTGCCCTTTCTGCCCTGCTTGGTTTCCCACCTACTCCTTGCTAGTCAAATTCCTGCATGGGGCTGAAGCTTTCCCCACATGGTAACCACGGCTGACTAGGCAAAATCCTCTGCAGGGTGACCCTTACAGTCAGCCCCCCCATTGGACTCACCATTGCCAAACATCACTGGCCTCTGCACCAATTTTCCTTTCCTGTGATTGCTGATTGTTGTCTCAAAGCTTGCACCAAACGCATCTTTGACCATTAACACTTCTGTTCCCGCCTCCAGGGTGAAAGCCATCTTGGCACAGAATGCAAACATTAACAGCCAACCCAGGATAACTTCTCCGCATTCCACCAAAAGGAAAGATCAAGGTTTCCAAACCTTTGCAACCTCCACCTCATTGCCTTCCAGTTCTGTGGAGGGGAAAGGTTCTGTTTAGGCTGCCCTCCTGAGCGTTACAAAAATATTTAAATTTAACCAAGATCAAAGTCCAGAACCTGGTAAACGGGGGACCAAATGTAAGAGGATAAAGATTATAGTAGTTGGTAGCTGGGAGACAACACTATCTGAGGCAAGATGATTTTGGGGAAAACTTGAATAGAAGGAGTCAAGAATTTTTCAGAGTTCAACCAGACAAGGAAATTGTGAGTGACAATGCCCACAAGCTAATAGCTCTGGTCGTCAGCAGGAGCTTAGGAAAGATCAACTCAATCCCAAACAACCTTCAGGTTCTCAATGAACCTACCCAACTCTCCGCAATCAAGTGCTTGAAGGGTCCCAGATAACAGTGGGTGGATGCACAAGACAAAGCTAATTGTTTGAAGAAGCTCTAGAAGCAAAACAATAACTGATTCAGACAAGAATAACCCAACACTTCTCAAGGGAATCAAGAGTAGTGTGGCAAAATTCAACTTCAAAAGAGATGAAGGCAGGTTTAACCCTCCAGTCTTGAAGCTTAATAAAATCTCTTCAGTCAAATGTCAATGGGTCCAGAAAGATAATCAAAGGATGATCAGGACCAGTATGGTTGGATAAAGGGATCAGGAGTGGTGTAACACACTCAAGAATTCAATCAGTCAAATTCTTCTTCAACCAGCAAAGCTATTGGTTGGTGATAAGGATCAAGGATCAAGGGTTTTGAGTATGGAGGCTCAAGGATCAAGGGGAAATCATAGATATACCCAAATTTTTTGTCTCAGATAAAGGGGAATGAAGATCCCACGGATGATTTATTTCAAGAGGATACTGATGATCTTAGGATGTGGTGTGTGTTAGGATACCATGCTTTATCTGATTTGATGTTGGATGTGCTCCTTATATGGGAAGGAGGCCCTTTTAGAATATGTACAAGGGATACTACAAATGGAGCAGAAAAAGAAAGAAAGGATTTTTTTTTTGATTTTCAGATTTTTAGGTGATCAGAAAGAATTGATCAGGCAGGCCGGTGGAAATCCAGCCTGCCCAACCAGGGTGGGATCCTTCTCATCCCTTCACCATCTTTTGCGTCCGTCCGTGGAGGGGTGCCAGCGACAATACCAGAATCACCCACCCCTCGCCCAAAGGCGGAAGGGGTGGGAAAGGAAAACGGATAAGACCGCCTGTGGGTGTCCACAGGCGGTATTTGACACTCTCCACCTCCACCTGGAGATGGAAGGGGGTCAGAGAGTCCCAGGAAGGGTGATGGATTGGTTGGGGAGCGGCTGGGGGATCAGATGAGGAATCAAGTTTGGCCTTGAGTTGGATGATTTGATGACGCTCAACCAATCAATGACAATTGACGGATTGATGATGGTGGGAAGTTAGGAGTGATAGAATGAGGATCAATTGTCTTTCAAATGCACTTTGGTTAGTTGATATCAATCCAATGGTCTTTCTGATCCTGATTCGTTTGATTGAGTGAGTGGGTAGTAGTTTGATGATTGATGATGAACAAATTGGGTTGATCAACTTCATCTTGTCAAGCCTTGGAGCAAGGTTCTTGGGCAGATGTGGAGTGGCTAAGATTTTTTGAATTGAAAACTACCGGTGACAAAGAATTTTTTCTTGGCACCCTGATGAGTCTTGAGTTTTGATCTGAGCCTTCTAAACTTTTTGGATGCCCAGATTGATTTCCATGTTCAGTTTGGGGCAGATGAGAAGAAGGAAGCAGAGGATGATAATGATGATGAGTGATGAGCAACGCGCAAGGATGAGGATGAGCAACGCGCAACGCGCGAGGATCAGGAGGAGCAATGCGCAACGATGAGGATGAGGATGAGCGACGCGCGAGGATGAGGAGGAGCAACGCGACTAGGACAGTTTTTTTTTTTTTTTAAAAAAATTTTTAATTCTTTTCCCAAGGTGTCCCAAATGGTTCACCACACTGCAAGCAGAACAATGGTGAGAGTCTGCCCAAAAACACCTGCTTCATTGCCCCCATTTGCCCCACCAGAACTTGGTTCTTCAACAGGTACCTGTAAATATGCCCAAACTTTGACATGTATTCCACCAATCCCTCGCGCTTCCCAAATCCTCCATGCTTGATTGCCTCCACCACAGCCCACTTGAAATTTCTTTCCCGCAAACAAGGCTTGTGCTTTCCCCACCTTTCCAAAATATCACTTTTCAGCCTTCCCAGTCTTGCCTTTCATACCCCACCATTTCCTCCACATCCCAAAGCTTCTCCTCCTCCGTGATGAACAGAACAATTTTATGAACCTTGTCCACCCCCAAAGCACCTTCAGAATTGGAAATACCCTTGAACCTGGAGAGGAACCCCCCACGTCCACACTGCTGAACTGAAGATGAGGGAAGTCCCTAGGCCTAAGCCACACCCAACAAGAAACTTCAGCCAACATGCCAACAACCCCCCCTCTGATGGTGGCTGAGAGAATGCGCTTTCCCTGGGGGTAGAAGCGGCTGGTGGCAGGGGCCAAGCTGGCGCGTTAGGAGTTGGTTTTAAAGGAAAGGCAGGTGGAATTCTTGGTCCCAGTGCAGTGGTTGGGAGCGTCTTGCATACCTTTGAGAGACTGAAGAGAAAGAGAGTTTCCTAGCCTATCCCCCAGATGTGGAAAGTAAGAGAGAACTACTCCACTATTTGTCCCTGAGTTTGATACAATGATCTCAGCTCTGTAAGGTTAAGAATGCTCCTTTGTTGTTAAGAGAGAGAGTAAAAAAAGATTATGAATTCATTCCCTTCCTCTTCCATTCCTTGTCCCCATATCTAATTGTAATATTCTCCCCTCAAGATCTGGGTTAGAGAGCATGGACTTTAAAAGCCCACCCTCTCAGCCCTAACCTAAGTACAAGCACAATTACAGTGTCAGCTTGCTGCTATTGCAAAGCAAGCTACAAAAGTAAAAAAAACAACATAAAAGTAATAATAATATAATTAACCTAAGAAGGAGTAGGAAAACCATAAATATTATTACAGAAATGTATTCTCCACCCGAAATTGGGTAGGGCCACTCACTGACCCCACCCTTGAAATCCAACTCCTTATATTTTTAAATAATTAAGGAAAGAAAGACTAAAATACAACAGCTCCACTATTGAGTTTTTGGTCAATTAAATATTTCACACACCTTGTCACATATAGGTTTCACACCTAAAATTCAGTCAAAATTGAGGTTTTGTGTATATTTTAGGAGTTACGGATGGAAATGTGTTTTGTCACAATTCCCGCATGCAGCTGCGGAAGCAAATGCACCCGCGCATGGCTGAGATACAGCCCTGTCACTCCTTCAAGGTTGTGTACGCAGCCCCGGGCCTGTGACAAGTACTCAGCTGCGGGACTATGGGTTGACAGAGTGACAGGAAGCCTCAGAGGCTCAGGTACCGTGTAAACATGCTACAACCCACACGGGAACATTCTACATATGTAATAAATGTTCCATGGATAGTAGATAGTCTATAAATACATAATATTATATAAAAATACTTAAATAATCCTTATACGCATTTTTTATTTATAATAATTCAAAGTACCCAGAATGTCAAAAATAAGACAATGATTACTTCTAAAAATATATTAAAATAATTTGATATACTTTTATGAGAATTTCAAGACATCAATATCCTCTTGAAATATTAAGAAAACTAATGATAAAAATATCTCACATGAATTTCCATGGCTTATATTTTTAAGTAATTATCTTAGTAAATCAACTGGAACTCGAAAATAAGGAGTAAAATCAATATCATGACTTTTACTCCAGTTATATAATACATAATGAGAACTTAACTGACATCAGGATGTCCGTAGAAATTTCTATTTATTTAATTATTAAATTAATGGGAACATTTACTAAGGATAATTAATTAAAAAATACATAAATAGGACAGATTAGTGTTATTCACACGTCCTCATATCTAGTATATAGTAGAATAATTCCCATACCCTGAGGAATTAGATGCTACCCGTGCTATAGCACCAAGAACACATGACAGGATACCCTTGGTTACCCTGCTAGCCTTAGTGTCCGTCCCTTTGAGCCCCTTGACCCCTCAGAAGGACAATGTTGGGACTCCAAAAGCTATAAATAAAGAGCTCTTTTGAGGATATTGATGGGCAGAGACCCAGTTATATTTATATCCAGTTACTGTGCCAAGGTAATCAAGTACTTATAAGAGATACGTAAGTGATTTATGGCTAATTCTGATCCATCATATCCGTCCTCAACCTCTTTTCTTTATCAATTAAAACTGCTGAACAACCTTATAACCCCAGAATACAGGTTCAACCCACCAGTGCACATCTCAAACACATACCCAAAGTATTTAATAATATACCAGTGAGTTTTATTATATTTTCTCTGTTGTGGAAGCTTGGCTACAAGGCCCTGCCGCTCCACCGTGTATTTTGTATACATATTATCTTTGGGTAAAATATCCTTGAAACTGAAGAGCCCAAAGTAACCAGGACTACGTTTTTTCATACTGAAGTCCCTGAAGAGAGGTGTTAAAGATCCCCAATATAATTGTGGCCCCTCTATAAATATTTAATAATCAATTTATTTATATTGATTTAAAACAAAAAACCATAACCAAACCACTTAACCTTGCAATAAGCTTAATTCAAATATTTTATGGATTTTTGCTGCATTTATTAAATAATATATTTATTATTTATTCTATCACCTCTGGTAGCTAAAGGATAGAAAGGGTCTTGGCATCCAGGAGGCTGACAATTGGGGTTCTGGCCGGGAATATTCCATTTTATAATATTTAATAATACCTTGGACCAGACATTTCACAAAAAAAAAATAAAATAAAAGATAAATTAATCTGACTTTATAACCGTGATTTATCATTTAATTCTTTTTCAGTGGATTTAAAAACCAATGCACAATTAATAATCTATTATTTAAATCTTTTAAGGATAAGAAAAGAAGAATTTATTAAAAATTATAAAAGTACTGGTTGGAAAGCTTTGACTCAAGCTGAGCAACTTAATATCTCTTCTGCACGCAAACACTTAGATAAAATCCTTGAACAAGAATAAATTGAAAGGCGTATCAAATTTCCCGCTCTATTAAGGAAACATAAACCGTGGAAGAAATACTGTATAAATTTCTTTTTGAAATATAAAAGTAAGTATACAAATTATATTACCATATTATTTTTTTTAAAAAAAATAATATTGATAAATTCTATTAACCAATAAAATAAAATTTTTTATAAGTGAATCCTCCTGTACCAGAAACCACCACCACTGCAGTTCATTTATTGTATCAGGAAATCCCAGATATCCCTGGACTGCCTGAAAATATGGATTGGGTAGGTGAAGACCTCATTGGAACTCACCAAGACCCCGTGGGATTACCTACTAAGGATCAATATAACCCCAATAAGGTCATTGTACCTTTGAACATCAACTTCAGTGAGTTTTGAATAAAACTTGATTTTACGGATTTTTTCTGTAAAATACCTATAAACATATTATTCTAAAAATGAATAGACGTAAGACAAGAGGATCAGGAAGAATTCCCTCCTATGGATCTTTTCCAACAGCTCTCAGTAAAAATGAGACCAAAAATAAGGACAACCATGAAGGGACTAGAACCCGTGAATCAAATGTTGATGGACAAAAAGCAGCACCAATTAATTCTTCCCTCTCCCAACCTAGAGCAGGAGAAGGCAGTAGAATCAAGCCACCCTCCTTTACAAAAAGATTCCCTGCAGCCACCCCAGCAGAATCTGGCCAAGGAAGCCAGAATCAAAGACTCAGTCAAAGAGCACGTGAGATATTGGGAAGAATTCAAAGAAGCCCAAGCCAAGGAGGACATGCTGTCTATGAAAAAGATAAGCTCCCTGGCAAAAGCCACCCAGATAGCTCTTCCAAAAATAATTCCAAGGAAATAGGTAGAATCCTACGTAGAAAAGTGGAATCCTTGGGATCAATTAGCCCAACTAAAAGGCAAAGGATCAGGAAAGAAGAGATCCTCTTCCCATCCCAAGCCAAAGGGAAAGAAAGACTGGGACCAGATAATATCCCTAGCTCAAAAGTGGAAAAAGGTTTACAACAATTAGCCTCTAATTCTGAGACCAAACAAACCTCTGATGTAATTACTTCCTTCTCTAATGATTTGCGTCATAATTTCAAAATTGTTTGTGAAAATTTGGATGGTTTTTATACCCAAATGGATAAATTAACCTCATTAGTAGCCAAATTGATTAATAAAAAAACAAAGACGGTAGGAATGGAAGAAATAAAAGAACACACAGAACAATTATTGAAGACAATGAATCAAGGTAGGATCAGACAGACTCAAACAATTGAGAATATGTTATCAGGAATCCAAGAAGATTTTATTATGTCTTTCCACCACTTAAAAGAAGAATTGAAAACCACCAATAACAGCTCTATTCTATCCCTTAGTGAAAAATTGGATGTGCTCAATAACAAAGTGGACCTGAAACTTAATCTGATCAAAAATGATCTTAGAGACTTGAAAGTCTGTCTGACCAACCCCATGGGGAGCACTACACCGGAACCAAAACCTCCCAGACAAACCACTTCTCCTCATGTACCACCCTTATTAGGAATGCATAGGAGTGACACCTTTAGGCCTAGTCCTACCCCTGAGATGGAGAAAGAACTAAAACTGTTACCCCCTATTTCTGAATGGCCCAAGTTCTCTGGTGAAGTAGAATATAATTATATAAATTTTATTAAATTAATTGACTACACTATTAACTCTTATGACCTACCAGAAGCTATAGCTGTAGTCAGGCTACCCACGCTATTTGAAGGAGTAGCATTGGACTGGTTTATCAGTAAAAGAGAAGAAGTAGGATCCTTACCATGGAATTCTCGGAAAATTCTGATTAAAGAACAATTTGGTTCTGGAATGTGGAAAAGAAAAATGATGAAAAATTTCAAAAATTCCTCATCTGACCCCTCCAAGGATAAACCTAACATATGGTGCTTGGAACAGAAGAAAAGTTTGGATTGATTTTATCCAGATGCTGATAAAGAGGAAGTAAATGAAAGACTCCTCAACCTGTCTCCTGGAAATCTTAACAATAGTGTAAGATTTAGGAAGAGTATAAATGCTGACTTGCCAACTCTAATCAATGTGCTAGAAGACGTAATAGACATGAATGGGTTAGACAAAAAAGCCCCTCCCAGACCAAAAGAGAACTATAACATCAACAAAACCAGAGAACAATCTTCCCTGATGAATGCCTCTGATAATAAGAAACCTAATGAGAGTAGGGATAAAGAGAGGATGCCTACAACTTGTTGGAATTGTAACAAGACTGGGCATATGGGACAAGCCTGCCCATTACCAAAAAGAAAGATAGCAGTCTTAGAAGGAGAGCAGGAGGTTGAAGGGAATCAGAACTATGAAGATATAGCTGATACTGAAGGATCTCTTTCTGAATGTGAATTGATCCTGACCAACCCTATTATTGTTATAGAAGGAGATATAGGCACTTCTGTAGAAATCAATAACATCCATGAGGATTCTAGCTTGCCCCAAAAATGGGATCCTACCACAATTCCAAGACATATTATGGATTTCAAACCATTAACAGTTAAACCTATGAGTGGGAAAAGTTATACCACTGGTCAAACGTGCTATGAAACTGGGTTGTATAAAAAAAGAACTATAAGGTTATTACTGGATAGTGGAGCCTTTTGCTCATGTGTCTGTGCTGAATTCTTAAACAAATGGGACCCCAATTGGAGAGAACAACTTTTGCCAGTCCCAAAGGCCAAGTTCAGCTCTTGAAACTCCACCATGAATGCTATTGGAGTATGGAATGCTCCTATAATACTACCTCAAACTAAAGGATCTTTGAGAATAAAAGTGTAATTTGTAGTATTGCCCAACCAACTATGTGACTACCTGATACTGGGTAATGATGCCTTATGTCTATATGGTATAGACGTGTTCCAGAGTACAGGAAGATACTTCACAGTAGGAGGTAATTGGGATAAGAAGTTTAAGATATGCACCATTCAGTCTAAATTCCCCTCCTCTACTTATCAGAAGCATTTAGAAGACTTTGAACAAGAATATTTCTCTCAAGCAGCTCTGAATATGAAACTTTCTGAAAAACAGAAGAAAGATATATTGAAAGTCTGCTTTGAGAACCAGAATGCTTTTTGTACTAAAGATCATCCCATTGTTGATCGTAAAGGACATGATATGGTATTGACATTGACTATTAAGCCTCCTTATCCTCCTAACTTAAGAAGGCCAGCCTATCATTCTAGTCCTAAGTCTAGAAAGGCTCTTGAGGAACATATCCAAGAACTGATAGACTTACAAGTATTAAGGAAAGTAGGGCATAATGAACAGGTCAATGTGACCACACCTGTAATCATAGCTTGGCATAATGACAAGTCAAGAATGGTAGGAGACTTCAGAATGCTCAACAATTATACTCAAGCAGATTATTATCTTATACCCCGGATTGATCATGCTCTTCCTAACTTGTCCAAGGCCAAGTACATTACTACTATGGATATGCTTAAAGGTTTCCACCAGATAACAATAAGCCCTTAAAGCAGGAAGTTTATGAGAATAATCTGTCATTTGGGAATATATGAATATCTTAGGATGCCCTTTGGTATAAAGAATGCTTCATCACACTTCCAGAGAACAATGGATACAGTTCTAGGCACTTACATCAGACAAGAATGGATGATTGTATATATAGATGATTTTATCATATACTCTGATGACTGTGATACTCATATTAAACAATTAATATTAGTACTCCAGACTATCTCCAGAGCAGGATTGAAGGTGTCCATGAAGAAATGCAACTTTGGCTACGGAGAATTGAAAGCCTTAGGACATATAGTCTCTGGTATAACTCTAGCTGCTGATCAAAGTAAGATAGCTGCTGTCATGAATAGACCTATGCCTCAAAACAAAACAGAATTAATTTATTTCATTAGTTTTTGCATTTATTACAGACAATACATACAAAAGTTTGTTATGATACGTAAAAGTATGTATGAAGTATGCAACAATGACACCCTATTTGAAATTACTCATGAGAGACTAAGAAACTATGAGGAATTAAAACTATCTATGACCTCTACTCCTCTCATTATCCAACCAGATTACTCCAAGCCCTTCAAACTGTACATTGACGCCTGCATGGAAGGGCTAGGAGCTGCTCTAAATCAGGAAAGGATAGAAGAAGAAAGACCAGTAGAGAAACCAGTACTCTTCATATCTAGACAGATCAAAGATACAGAGAAGAGATATGGGGCCAGTCAGTTGGAATGTTTGGCACTAGTATGGGCTTTAGAGAACCTACACTATTACTTAGAAGGCAGCACTTTTCAAGGGATCACGGACTGTAATGCTGTAAGGACTCTTATGAACATGAAAACTCCCAGCAGAAATATGCTCAGGTGGAAAATTGCTATACAACAGTATAGAGGTCAGATGACTATAGTGCATAAAGCTGGAGCTAAACATCAGAATGCTGATAGTCTAAGTAGGAATGCTTTGTCTAATGACTCTAACAATCCAGCATATGACCCTGAAGATCAAGATATTTTTCCTATCCTGAAAATCAATCTTTTTGCATTGAATGCTCCAATAATGGGGATCCACTTATGTGAATTAGATACTGTTTTCTTCAACCTAGTAAGGGATAACTACTCTCCTGTAATTAAGCTGCTGATTACCGTTATGGAATGTGAATCCCCAGAAGCAGCTCTGATAAATAGCCTACCTGCTTCATTAATTAAACCCTATAAAGAAGGAAGGTTTAACTTTTGGGATGGTCTCCTTTACTATAGACACCAACATTCCAGCGTATTAGTACTAAGCAACAAACAACATATACAACATATACTCCAGGAATGCCATGACAACTGTTCATCAGGGAATCTATCCACAGAAAGAAATTTAGGAAAAGTAAAACAAACTGCTTGGTGAATAGACTGGAAGGAAATCACTACTGAATATGTTACTAGCTGTGAAACCTGCCAGAAATCTAATAAAACTACTGGAAAAAGGTTTGGACTCTGAAATAAAATATCTGAAAATACAACCAGAATGGAAATCATCAATATGGATTTTCTCACCAGCCTCCCCCCTGGAGATACTCATTCATATAACTCTGTCCTGGTTATATTTGACAGATATTCTAAGAAGGCAAAATTCTTACCTAACCAAAAAGAACATAGTGCTTTGGATGTTGCTTTACTATTCTGGAACAGGATAATAGCTGATGTGGTTATACCCAAGATTATAATAAGTGACAGAGACTCCAAATTCACCTATGAGTTTTGGAGGAATCTACGTGATATACTGGGTACTACTCTAGCATTTTCTACAGCATACCATCCCCAAACTGAGGGATTAGCTGAAAGAATGATACAGAACCTAGAAAATATGTTAAGAAGGTTCTGTAGCTTTGGTCTAGAATATAAAAACTCAAATGGTTATTGCCATGATTGGGTAAGCCTACTCCCAGCTGTAGAGATGGCTTATAACAGCAGTAAACATTCTGCTACCAAAGAAGCTCCTTAGATACTAGAAAGAGGATGGATTCCAAAACTCCCTAGGAATATTTTAAACTATAACTTAGCCACTATTAATCCAAAATCTCTTGACTTTAAGAAGATGATAGATCTGGCAAATAATCATGCTAAAAAATGTGTAGAAGAAGCAGTAGAATACAACAAACAAAGATGGGAAAAATCACATAGAGAACCTGACTTTCAAATAGGAGATCAGACCTTGATATCTACAACAAATTTCAGCAATCTAGCAGGTAACAGAAAACTGAAACCAGCCTTTTTTGGACCATTTGTTATCAAGAAGATGCATGTAAAAAATGCTGTGGAAGTAATCTTGAGTGAAGAATTATCAAGGAAACATCCAGTATTTCCTGTTAGCCTAGTCAAACACTTTCAACCAAGAGGAGGTTGCAACCTCCCTCCAGCAATAATCCCAATAGAATCTGAACCTGAAAAAGAAAAAGGGAAAGTCAGAAGGATATTGATAGACAAGAAAGAGAGAGTACAAGGAAAAGATGTTAGACTATACTTTGTGAGATACAAAGGAGAATCTGCATAAAAAGATGAATGGTTACCAGAAAATAATTTAACTGATGGACCAACACATCTCAGAAACTACAGGGCTAGCAAAAGGAACTGAAATACACATGAAGTTAACTTTCTCCAAACATCCTCCAGAATTTTTTTTTCCAGATATGGCCATATCTTGGAGTGGGGGAATGTCAGCTTGCTACTATTGCAAAGCAAGCTGCAAAAGTAACAAAAATAACATAAAAATAATAATAATATAATTAACCTAAGAAGTAGTAGGAAAACCATAAATATTATAACAAGAATTAGATTCTCCACCCAAAATTAGGTAGGGTCAATCACTGACCCCACCCTTGAAATCTAACTCCTTATATTTTTAAATAATTAAGGAAAGAAAGACTAAAATACAACAGCTCCACTATTGAGTTTTTGGTCAATTAAATATTTCACACACCTTGTCACGTATAGGTTTCACACCTAAAATTCAGTCAAAATTGAGGTTTTATGTATATTTTAGGAGTTACAGATCAAAATGTGTTTTGTCACAATCCCCGCACGCAGCTGCGGTAGCCAATGCACCCGCGCACGGCTGAGATACAGCCCTGTCACTCCTTCAAGGTTTTGTACGCAGCCCCGGCCCTCTGACAAGTACTCAGCTGCGGGACTACGGGTTGACAGAATGACAGGTGGCCTGAGAGGCTCAGGTACCGTGTAAACATGCTACAGCCCACACGGGAACATTCTACATATGTAATAAATGTTCCCATGGATAGTAGATATTCGATAAATATATAATATTATATACAAATACTTAAATAATCCTTATACGCATTTTTTATTTAATATAATTCAAAGTAACAAGAATGTCGAAAATAAGACAATTAAAACTTCTAAAAATATATTAAAAAACTTTAATATACTTTTATGGAAATTTCTAGACATCAATATTTTCGTGACATACTAAGGAAACTAATGATGTAAAGATATTACATGAATTCCCATGAATTATATTTTTAAGTAATTATCTTAGTAAATCAACTGGAACTCGAAAATAAGGAGTAAAATCAATATCATGACTTTTACTCCAGTTATATAATAAATAATGAGAACTCACCTGACATCAGGATGTCCATAGAAATTTCTTTCTATATAATTAGTAAATTACTGGGAACATTTACTAAGGATAATTAATTAAATAATACATAAATAGGACAGATTAGTGTTATTCACATTTCCTAATATCTATTATAAAGTAAAATAATTCCCATACCCTGAGGAATTAGATGCTACCCATGCTATAGCACCAAGAAAACATGAAAGGCTACCCCTGGTTACCCTGATAGCCTTATTGTCTGTCCCTTTGAGCCCCTGTACCCCTCAGAAGGACAATGTTGGGACTCCAAAAGCTATAAATAAAGAGCTCTTTTGAGGATATTGATGGGCAGAGACCCAGTTATATTTATATCCAGACACCGTGCCAAGGTAATCGAGTACTTATAAGAGATGAGTAAGTGATTTACAGCTAAGTCTGATCAATAATATCCGTCCTCAACCTCTTTTTTCTATCAATTAAAACTGCTGAACAACCTTATAACCCCAGTATACAGGTTTAACCCATCAGTGAAAGTCTCAAACAGATACCCAAAGTATTTAATAAAATACCAGTGAGTTTTATTATCTTTTCTCTGTTGTGGCAGCTTGGCTACAAGGCCCTGCCACTCCACAGTGTATTTTATATACATATTATCTTTGGGTAAAATATCCTTTAAACTAAAGAGCCCAAAGTAACCAGGACCACGTGTTTTCATACTGAAATCCCTGAAGAGAGGTTTTAAAGATCCCCAATATAATTGTGGCCCCTCTATAAAAATATTTAATAATCAATTTATTTATATTTATTTAAAACAATAAACCATAAACAAACCACTTAACCTTGCAATAAGCTTAATCCAAATATTTTACGGATTTTTTCTGCATTTATTAAGTAATATATTTATTATTTATTCTATCACCTCTTGTAGCTAAAGTATAGCAAGGGTCTTTGAATCCAGGAGGCTGACAAACAGCCCAACAAAAAATGTAAAAAAACCCTAAGCCTAGAACCCCAACATAACCCATTCCCTGCCCACTTACCGTTACTTACATGGATTACATCCTTCTCATGAATCAGCCCTCTGCCCCGCCCTACTCAGAGCCCCCCGCTTGTCTGTATCTCCCTTGCGTGCCTCATGATTTCCTTCCCCGCAGGTCAGCCGGCGCTTGCCAGTGCCTGGCCAGTGCCCATAGCCCCGATCACCCCACCCTACCTCCCTGAACTAGCTGCCTGCAAGCCTGGTGTGGCAAGCTCCATTCTTGAGTCTGTAATGTCCAAGCAGGCCGCGGCACCCCACATCCAATCAAGCCAAACCCATTCCCAGTATCCTGATCCCCACGGTGCCTACTTCTGAGCCCGCCGAGGCTGCTTCTGAGCCCGCAGCAACCACTGCTGAGAACATTCACATCCAAATGCTAAGCTTGACCTACCAAATGCTGAGCGCGCCAACCGCAGAGTGGTACCCAATCCAAGACTATATAACCACACAAAAATGGGAGGCTGGATGGGCAAACCAATCCCTTGGCCATGTCCTGCGTGAGATGGTCGCAAAACTACTTCCAGTTCCCCTTCTCTCCAACATATGTTCATGAGCAAACTGGGAAAACCCTAAAAGATCCGCTGGGAGGTTGGAAGCATTACGCCATGTGAGGCAGCATGGCGCGCGGTGTGAATGGGGAGGCTGGAATTTTAGGAGCCATAGGGGCCTTGGTACAGCTAAGAAAGACTTGAAAATCCCCAAGGATCTCCAGCATCTCCCCCACTGTTGGATCCAGACCCTGCTGAAGCATTGGGGCGCAAGGAAATGTCAACAGCACTGCAGCTGATGCTTTTGCTGGAGAGGGTACCAAGAGCATTGCCGACTTCTTCAAAGCCTCCGGGTATTTTTTTTCCATGTCTGCAATGAGCTTGTCCAAGTTGAATTTGCTTTCACGGCGCGCCAGATGAATGACAAGTCCAGAAGGATTTCAAAGATCCTGTCTAACAACCTATTCACAAGGCCATGGTTGTACAGGTATGGCTGCACCCACAAGCCAAGTGAGGGCTTGAGTCTGCCCAAAAACACCCGCTTCATTGCCCCCGTTTGCCCCATGAAAAATTCATTCTTTGACAGGTACCCATAAATACGCTCAAACTTTGACATGTATTTGACCAATCTCTTGCGGTTCCAAACTCCTCCATGCTCCATCTCCTCTGCTGCTGCCCACTCAAAATTGCTTTATGGAAACAAGGCTTGCACTTTTCCCACCTTGCCAACATCTTGTGTTTCAGCCTTTCCCAGTCTTGCATTTCATACCCCACCATTTCCTCCCCATTCCAAAGCTTCTCCTTGTCAGTGATGAACAGAATGATTGTTTCAAACTTGTCTGCACCCTGGGGGCCTTCAGAATTGGCAATAACCTTGGACCTGGAGAGGAACTGTTCCATGTGTGTGGTGCTGAACTGAATATAATGAAAGTCCCTAGGCCTAAGCCACACCCGACAAGGAACTTCAGCCACCATGCCAAGATCCCCCCCTCTGATGATGGCAGAGAAAACGCGCTTGCCCTTGGGGCAGAAGCGGCCAGTGGCAGGGCTGAGCTGGAGCGTTAGGAGTTGGTTTTAAAGGAAAAGTGGGTGGAATGTTTGATCCCGGTGAGGTGGTTGGGAGCATCCTGCTTACCTTTGAGAGGCTTAAGAAGAAAGTGAGTTTCCCAGCCAGACCCCCAGATGTGGAAAGTAAGGGAGAACTACTCCACTATTTTTCCTTTTGTTTGAAAGCAATGATCTAAGCCTCTGTAAGGTTAAAAATGCTCCTTTATTTTTTAAGGGAGAGAGAGAGAGAGAGAGAGAGAGAGAGAGAGAGAGAGAGAGATAGTTAAAAAAGATGATGAATTTATTCCCTTCCTTTTCCTTTCCTTGTCCCAAGATCTGATGATATGATGATATCCTACGAGCTGGGGTTGAGAGTGTGCAATTCATGCACACACTCTCAAACCCAATCTAAGTAAAAGCGCAATGAAGGCACAACAACAAATGTAAAAGATACCCTAGCCTAACCCTAACTCATTCCCTGCTTGCTTACTGTTACTTACATCCAGTTTTTCCTTCTCATGACGTGGCTGTCTTCTGCACCTTACTCAGGGTCCCCCACTTGTCCGTATTGGCCTTGCACGCTGCCTTATTTAATGCCCCGCAGGTTAGCCCACGCCCATAGAACAAATTTCCCTGCACTACCTCACCAAACTAGCTGCCCACAAACCTGGTCAGGCCAGCTCCATTCTTGGGTCCGTAATGTCCAAGCAGGCCACTGTCTGGCTTTCCCAGTTAAGCCTGACCTGACCCTGGTATGCTGATCCCCGCAGTGCCTACTGCTGAGCCCGCTGCAGCTGCTGCTGAGACCACAGCAGAAACTCCTGAGAACGTTTGCATCCCAAGTGCTGAGCCTGACCTTCCAAATGCTGAGCATGCAGGCCGCGGCCTGGTTCCCAATCCAAGGCTTTATAAAGACACCACACTGGTGGCGTGTGGGATTCCACAAGACTACATTCAAGAAGTGTGAAGTTCTACACGGCTCAAATGTAGTCCTGCAGAATCCCAAAGAAGCCCGCACTGTGGTGTGTGGGCCGCACATTTTCCAAACAACTACATTCAAGCCATGTGGAGTTCTACATGGCTCAAATGTAGTCATGCAGAATACAACGCAAGCCCAGACCGTGGTGTGTGGGCCGCATGCTTCTTTGAGCTGTATGGCACGCGGCATGGCTTGAATGTGGTTGTGTGGCATGCAACATGGCTCATTTTTAGTTGTTTCCACAGCTCCATTGGACGTGAATTTAACATTACCATCACTATAAAATTGTTTACAAAATGCAACAAATAAAACATGTGGCATCATTTCCAAGCTTAACTCAAGCCAACTTCCTTTACCAGCCCATGGTTTTCATAGGTTAGTAAAATATTCTCCTCTAAAAAATGAAAAAGATGGTTTAGCATAGGTTTCTCTCCAATCCCATAAGCCTTGAAAATCCATAGAAAAAGCAGTCCATGAAATGGTATGGGTTGGGAAATGTTTTGTTGTATACAGGATAATAGCGTAATGCCCCCAAGGTTGGAAACTTGTTTATTTTGTGGGATTCAAAATTTAAAATTGGTTTTATCTATCTTTCAGAAAGAAAAATAAATATCCAAACAAACTATTGCTGAGGAGAGTCAATGATTATAATCAAAAAAATACATTATAAACAAAATAATATTGGAAAAAATTCCAAAAAACAAAACAGATGTCCAAAATGAATCAAGGTGCTGTTATAATTATGGCCAGAAATTAGATTAGGCAAATGAGAAGTATTTAAAGCAAAAGAAAAGCTGGACACCTTGTGTCAATAATTGCTAATGGGCTCTCACAATGGGGCGATAGGTTGGAGGATATTGGTGATGAATTCAATTGGATGATGAATGGATGATGGAAAACAGCAGGGAGAAGAGCTCCTTAAGTACAACAGATTGGCCTCTTGTGAGCCCATGATACAACAAGCCAAAAAGAAAATTTTCCGCTCCAAAGGAGTTCTACAGGCTCTACAGGCCTTGTTACTTGGTTTGGGCTACATCAGCCCGCATGACAACAGTCCCTGTACGCTTACAACAAGCCTATTCTGGTCATTTCTGGTGTTTCCACCTTAATGGGGCTGAATCAGCCCCTTAGCTGTTCAAACCCCTGGCCGGTTGTCTATTAAAACCGGTGTGTTACCTCACATGCTGGCTGTTTGCCTCATGCAACCAGCCCCTGGCCATACAAATGTCCAGGTGGGACCCAGGACACACCTGGGTCCAGTTTCAGACACACATGGGGGGGGGGGGGGGGTGTAGCTGGCAGACATGCCCCCCCTCTTTAACTCAAATTCCTGGAGGGGGCGGTCAAATCCTCCTACCAGGGGCCCTGGAGGTCAATACCCCCAGGGCGTTGGCAAGCTAGGTGGGCTGGGGGGTTGTCAAATCCCCTCCAGCCCGTTGCTGCTGCCCCTTGGTAAAGGGGGGGGAGAGCACCCCTTTGATGGTGAGGGGGGGTGGTAAATTCCCCCCCACTGCGGGTCACCTTGCTGCAACTGGCCAAGCCATCTCATTTGGTGGGGGGGTGATCAGATCCCCCCACCCTGACCGGTTGCCTCTTGCAACCGGTTTCTGGCTGTTTCAACCCAGCCAGCCCTTCCTCCTCCTCCTTGAAATGGCAAGCAAGGGGAGGGGGAGGAGCAAGGGCCATTGGCCCCAGCTCTGCAGCAGCCACTCAGCGCAGCAGCCGCAACCGGGGTGGGGGGAATCCATTTTGAGTCCCCCTGCCCCCTAAAATGGCCCTGTGCGGGCCGTTGGGCCCCATAAATGGGCTTTAAGCAAAGACAGCGGCCCCAAGCGGGCCGCAAAAAAAGCCGTAGACCCCAATGGGCTGCGAAACAAGCGGCGGCCCCTAATGGGGCGCCCCAAGCCCAAAAAGTGAGTTCAACATACTTTGGCGGGCTAGGCCGTCTGGCCAAGTATGTCCAAAATCAACCTTGGGCCCAATTATGCCCATACAAGCCCTTCTGGCTGAATTTGCCCATATACCCCACCAGGACCGTCAGGGCCCGTGTATCAATAGCCCTGTTTCATGCATTTTGAGGCCATTTTCCCCAAATCCATGAAATCCACACAGGCATGTATGGTCCTTGTGTGTTACCAATGGGCTGTAGAGGCCAAGATGGGCATCCTATTAGGATTACACTCATACATAGCACATGCGTAAGTGCATACGTATTTTAACAGGTGCAGGATGAATAATATTTAGAAACTCGTGGTAAACAGGAATATCAGTTCAAAAAGACCTGCATTATTCTTTTCTTGGTGCTACAACTAATCTTGTTGATTGGAGTGATATACTCCTTGAAAATTATAATTATAACTTACCATGGCTGCAGACAGGGTCTTGAAGAAAATGGCCAACAATTGAAATAATCTGACCTTGAGATCTGTTAATTGTTTAAGGGAAGGACAAATTTACTTGAAATTTCACTTTTTCTGGATAAATTTGAATGAAAGACTGCTTTCATCTGGTGCATAAGTCAAAAGTATTTTTGGAATGGAAAAAAATTTTCCCATTGAATCACCTGCTGCTATCTTGGAAAATATCATATTTGTGTACAATCTGACAAAAAAAATCAATTCCATTGCATAGACCAATTTCAGTGTCTGAATTACTCAAATTTATTATTTGGCATAAAATTTCAGAGTTAAGGTATGCAGAGGAAAGTTTGGAAGAAATAAAGTATTGATCAACACTTTTTGGTAAAGTTTTTTTGGATTATCTTCAAGGGTATTTTTATATTCATGACTCAAATGAGCCATGTGGCACGGCTACACAGCTACACCTGAGCCATGGCGACCCCACGCAATTTGAGTGTGGTTGGAATGTACTCCACATGGCACCAGATCACCTTGTGGTGGCCGCAAAAATACATTTCAACCATGCAGATCCCCACACAGCTCAAATGTAGTTGTGTTGCCATGCCACATGGCCAGCCCGACCACATTCAAGCTGTGTGGGGCTCTACATGACTTAAATTTAGTTGTTTAGCAATGCAAGATGGCTAAAAGTCTGGTGGGAAAAAAATAAAAATAAAAAATAAAATAAGGGTATAAAATAAACCAAAATAAACTAAATAAAAATACATAAACAAAAAAAGACATCAAACAAAAGAACAAAAAAAAGTTGATTTTTTGTTTTAAAAAAAAAATAAGAAATAAAATAAAAATACATAAAAATAACTAAATAAAAATAAAAAAAATAAACACTGAAGACAACCAACCCTTTTTCTTCAAATTCAAGTAAAAAATTCAAGTTCAACTTGACTAGCCCTAAAGTAAAAGGGCAAAAAAATGCAAGAAGTCTTTTGACCAGCCCTAAAGTAAAAGTGCTTGACCAGCCAAAAAATACAAGAAGTCTTTTGAACAGCCCTAAAGTGAAAGTTACAAAAAAAATACAAGTCTTTTGACTAGCCCTAAAGTAAAAACACCAAAAAAAACAAGCTCTACTTCTTTATTTAAGCTGATACCATCAAAAGCTTAACACAAGTTTACCTTGTGATGGGTTCAGCCCAAAAAAAGTTAAACTGAATTAACATTGAAATCTCATTGAAAAAACTCATCATGATGATTTGAAATAAAAACAATCAACATAATGACGTTCAAAATTTGATAAAACTTTATATTAATAGAAATACAATATCAGCATGTTAGACCAAAGCCAAATGATGAAATCAATCTATAAGTTAGAATACAACTCAAGTTGATCTTTGAGGTGATAAAACCAAAAAGCTGTTTTCTTAGAAATCATGAAACATGGCTTGGAAACTATGTGCAGGATTGCCATCAAATCTCCCTTAAGTACAAGCTGCACCCAATGGTTATTGTTAAAAAAGCAAATGAACATAGGATCTGATTTTTCATTTACACCCATTTTCATAGTAGTAAAAGAACAAAATGATTCCAATGAAATGAAAAATATTGTTCTTCCATAAGTATCAGCTATTATCTGACCCATATCTAGCTTGAAGAGCCATTTTGAAGAAGGAATCTTTTCATTGATTTCATTGACATCAAGTCTCTGTTCTATCTTTTCAACATCTTTACTGACTCCAAGGATCTTAGAATAGCACCCCTTATTTTTCCTCATTTTTTCAAGCATTTATTTACAAACCTTAAACCATCCATCCTCATCATACCCAAGTGATTTTACAATCACTCTTTAATAACCGTTTCCATCACCAACTGGATCCCAAACCTAACCCAAGAATTCATGTAATTTATCAGGTATTTGATTTAGGTAATTCCTAAAATCAAAAAGTAGTCAGCCAAAATTCTAATCTCATTAAAGGAATCACCACTCACAAAAGATGAGCTTCTGTTTGAATCTTCCATTGGGTCTGCTTCATCCTTTGAAAAGGAATTGGATTTCAACGGAACCAAACCCAATAAATTTTCAGTCTCCTCCACTGAACTATGAAATGAAGATGAAGATCCTGACTAGGACTATAAAACTTTCTCAATCATTTCATTAAACCAAAAAAATGAACCTTTTGAAAAATAAAAGCCTTACAATCATTTTTCTTTTCTTCTTTGGTGCACTCCTAATTCTCTTTTCCCACTTAAGTTAATTTTCAATTGGTTCAAATTGAGAAGGATCTTGCTGGGTATCTGTAAATTTTGGACCGCCTCTGCTTGATTGCAAGAATTTAAATTAAAGTCTTGGCTTTGATTGATAATTGGCTGTATCCTTCATCAAGTGCTTCAAAAGCCAACAATAATCTTGATCAGGATGATTCATGATCATCCCATGCAGCTTCTCAGGTAACTGGGAATTCTTGAGCAGTTCATCAACATTGACCCTTAAAAATCCAAAAGGATCAAATGCTAGTCAAGTGGGAATGATCATTTTAGTCAAGTAGAAATCATCATCCAAAAATCTTTATCAAAAATCATCAATCACAAACTGATTTGAACAATCCAGCTTAAACCAACTTACAGAACTAGAACCACAAGTGTCATAATTCAACGTCCACTGAGGATGAACATCTTCAGGCACAACAGAGCCTCTTGACGCTAGTAGGTCCCCCTCCTTGGTGGTAAAAGGGAAAACCCATAGTCATTGAGAATGAAATGGTGCACAGTTCCCCATCATGGTTTCAATTTTACCTCTCTAATTTATCCCCAACAAGTTTGATTCCTTTTAAAGACAACTTGTATACCAATGGTAAAATTTCAGTACGAAGAAATATTCCAATCTTTATTCAAGAGTTGTAAAGCGCAGCCTGAACCAATTCAATTTGATTGGAAACTGTGACCTCTATGTTTTTCCAAACATCCACATCTTTCCCAATGAGTTTTCAAGGAATTGTTTGAGATTAGCATGGGCCCCTTCAACCAAAGACGTTCTTTTATTTACAAATTCTGGGTTTTTGCAAGCCAAAGCCATTACAAACATCTCTTTGATACAGAAGATAAGGCTCCATACTTAGCCCACAGAGAGATAAAATTTTGCCACCCTTCAACATCACTATTAAAGCAAACTTGAAAGTTTGATTGTATTTTTTTAGACAACTGCCATTGAAAGAACTGTCTTGTTGACTCAGGGATTTTTTTTTCTAGAGCATGGATCAAAGCTTTTTGATTGTCCATTAAAAAGACTTTGGGAAGTCTCTCAGGATCATAAGCAAATTCATTTAGTGCATTGACATACAAACTGTAGAACTAAAACGTTTTTATTTTTATAAAAACAAGAGCTTTTGTGAAATTTTCCCGGTGGGAAGTAATTCCTACAACATGCAATAGGGAAATATTTAATTTCTTTGTATTAAAATTATAATTCATCATAGCTATATGATGAAATTGCTGGCAAAGCTTTAATGAATGGGTGAGCCAAGAATAGGGCCTCCAAGTGATCCTCTCCACTGAATTTTGCTTGAAAAACCCAACCTAAATTACCAATTTGCTCAAAGAGTACCTCCATAAAACATTTTCCCTTCAGTTCTTCAAGCGCTACCTTATGCTTAGCGTTATAGATTGTTTGGTCATCAAAATATTTGCCACCATAAATCTTGCTCAATTTTCTTTTGATTTGAGTTTTATTAAGCCCATCATTCATGCTTTACTTTAGATTGTCTAAGGCTAACCCAGAGATTCTCCTCAGGTGAGGATGCAATGAAGGGTGTTTAGAGGGTTCATGGTTATGTTGATCATTCTTGTAGGAGATTTTCCTCAAGGGATCAGCCTTTGGGTGACTAGCAAGGATTAAAAACTTGCACCCAACCTTGCTTGTGTGAGTTTTCATTGACCTTTGGGTGAGCAATTGCCCAGAGTGAAAACCATGTCTATCACAGGCTAGATCCATATATTTTATTTATCAAGCTTTGAGTTGAAAACTTTCAAAGCCTAACCATGCTTCATTTCCCATGTTTGAAAATACAATTTTGCCTCTTACCTAGTAGGAAAAGCCCTCACAGGAGGTGGGGCAAGTGAATCTGTCATAGTTACATAGTTATATTGATGGCATGCACTCCATCAGTTTCAATCATAATAAGATTCAATTAGATTTCTTGAGAACTAAAAAACAGATGAGGCTGTGAGAACAGTTAAAGAAATCAGAAGAAGACTTTAGAAAGAAGAGAAGAAATGAGAAGATGAAAATGTAGAGCCATACAGCGTAGATTCATCAGGATAGTCAAAAAGCAAAGCTTTGAGTTGTGAGAGTTAAAGAACGTGAGGACAAGTTGAAGAGACAGGAGGTATTTTGTTTGAGCATAGACAGAAATAGTCGCTAGATGTCATGGATACTCAGACCTGTTTTGATAGCCTTATTTGAGAAGTGAGCATCTTACCAGTCAGAGATTTAAGAGGCGATTGGATTGAGTTGGTAAGTGCGTTGATAGTCGAGAGGATGAAAGTAGGAGGAATGAGAGAAGAAGAGAAATAAAACAAGAAAGAAAACAAAAATAGAAAAGTAGACTGATGACGAGTAAGAAAGTTGAGAACATAGATGATCAGAAAATAGGGAGATGGAGATTCCTGGGAGAGAATAGACACCGTGTCATGAGATTCATGAGAAGAGCTATGTCGGGGTCCCCGTCGTGGACTCAGAGAGCACCCGCACACTGAGACGCAGAGAGTGGTGAGAATGGGGGATGAATACTCAACACCCCTCGTGACTGGTAAGAGGAGTACATTTGACTAAGAGTTTATTATTAAATATGGCTTGTTGAAGGAGTTTGAGGGCCCCAACGGAGGTGGCTTTAGTTGAAGAATATGCTAGCATTCTATCCGTGGAAACCAGGGTGAGAATAAATTTAGAGAGGGAAAAATCTTCACGCAGAACTTTAATTTTAATGTCAATGTGTTGAGACTTGGAGTGAGATACAAATTTTTTTATCTTATCATCTAATCCTTTGTTATCTGCATGAATAGTTGGTTTGGTAGAGGAAGACACATATATTTCGTCCCCAAGGTGAGTGATCCACTTCAATTTGAGGTAGCAATCAAGTAAAGCATGGAGTTCAGATTTGTTAGATGAGTAAGTTACATTCCACTGTCTCGAGGAGTTCCAGAGGATAGGACTTCCGTAGTGTAGCAAGGTATATCCGGTTTGAGATTTACGGGAGGTTGGATCATTGCCCCACATAGCATCACTATAGCCAGAGATAAGATCCTTGGATGAGTCGTATTTCAGGGTTAACTTGAAGTCCTTAGTGGTCTTGAGGAATTTCCATACTTTACGTACTTCTTTCCAATGAGTTAGACCTGGTTTTGCATTGAATCTTGCCAAACTGGAAACTGCAAAGGAAATATCTGGACGGGTGTATTGAGAAAGATGATTGAGCAATCCAATAGCAGATCTATAATTGATATTGAGTCAACAGAACTGTGCATGGTCTTCATTGGATGCCGGTTCAAGGTGATGGTTTTGAGTGAGAGGTGTATTGATATCTTTGCATTCAGTGAGGCCCAATTCTTCTAGACCTCTGTTGATATGTTTTGGTTGGCTTAAGTAAATACTGTCTCCATCGAATTCCATTAGCACTCCGAGGATTGTATTAGGTGCGTGGTAAGACAAATTTGAGAATCTTTTTAAAAAGTTAATCGCAAACAAGTCAGATTTTCCTACTAAAATCAGGTCATTGACATGGAAGTAAAGGACTTCCCCGGACCTAGAATTAAGATACAAGCAGGGATTGCTGGTGGATTTGCGGAATCCCTGAAATTTGATCCAAGTGGTGAGCGTCTCATACCGATTCTTGGGTGATTGGCGTAAACCGTAGAGAGATTTCTTTAGTTTGAGATAGGGAGATTTTTGATTTGATCCTTCTCGAGTTTTGATTATAACTGTTTTGTTCAAGGGGGCGTGAAGGAAGGCCCCTTTTACATTGAACTTGGTAAAGTTCATATTATTATTTAATTTATAGACCAAAGCAAGGCGGAGTGATCCAAGTTTTCCAGTTGGAGCCCAAGTCTCCTCAAAATCTATACCTTGGACCTGATTGAATCCTTGTACACATAGACATGCCTTATATTTCAAGGGCTCACCATGACAGTTTTCTTTCACTTTGAATACCCATGTTGTGTTTAGTATATTATCCGGTTTGTCGTGATATTCCTCTCAGACCTCTTGAGTTTTGATAGAGTTGAGTTCTTCCTTGGAAGCCTCTTTCCACTTAGGCCATTCTGAGCATTTTTTGGGCGGCCTTGTAAGAGGGAGGTTTCTAACAATGGTGGAAGCCATATCTTTGGGGTTTCTGAAGTTCGTGTCTGGGACGTAGACTGATCCGTTGAGGAGGCAGTTCAGGTTCAGATTGAGAAGGAGGAGATGAAGGTTGAGGTGTAGAGTGGGAAGGTGGAGACAAAGGTTGAGGTTTAAAGTGAAGGACATCTTCTGGATCAGAATCAGAGTCAGAGTATTCCAAAGTGGGTTCTCTAATCAAGTATTGTTTCTCATACGTGGAAAAATCCGTTTCATATGAGTTTGAATTAGATTGGGAAAAGATATCCAGGCCAGGCAACTCAAAGAAAGGAAATTCCAAGAGTTGATCTTTGAGGAACTTGACGTGCTTGGTTTCTATGACAGCTCCAAGCGTATTCAGAATTAAGTATGAATGAAAAGTTGGGTTGAATCCGATTAAGACTCCCTCAAGACCTTTTTCATTGAATTTTCATCCTTTTTGAAGACGATTGGCAAGGTAGATCACAGGAGAACCTACGGGTTTTAAATAATTAGCTGGGAGGACCTTACCAAACATAAGTTCCCAGGGAGACAACTGATTACCTTCTTGAGGAATCTGATTTAGCATGAAGCAGCAACTACGAGTCACTATATGCCAATAGTTCTTGGCTAGACAAGACAAAGAGAAGGTGGATCAGGCTGATTTGATGATTGTCCTATTAGCTCTTTCAGCTTTTCCGTTATGTTGAGGGTGATAAGGTTTGGAGGTGCAAAGTTTAATGAATTTCTTCTTGGCAAAGTCTTTCAGAATCAAGTTAGTGAATTTGGTTCCTTGATCCAAGAATATTTCAGAAGGGTAATAGTATAAACGTTTGTGTCCCGTCTCCAGAATACTGATAATTGTTTCAGGGGTTTGGTCTTTGGAAGAGAGAGGAAAGCATGCAAGATAACCTGTATAATTGTTGACAAGAGTGAGTAGATAGTGATTTCCAGCCTTAGATTGGGGAGTAATCGGCCCAACTAGATTGAGATGTATTCGCTCTAAAGGTTTACGGGCAGGAGTAGAGACATTAGAGAAGGTAGATTTGGTGATCTTGCTCTTGATGCAGCTGTTGCATTGAAAAGTCTGGAGTTCTTTGTTGGTGAAGCAATCTTTGAGGAGAGGTTTAAGAGTAGAAATAGAGGCATGGCCGTACATCTTGTGCAAATCCAATAGAGTATAAGATGGTAGATTGGTGAAATTTACAGAATTATTTTGGCCAGCCAATAGAGGTATTTCAACAACAAACAAGTTGTCCCTTATCAAGCAATTCAACACAATTTTGTCTCCTTGAGAGACTTTGAATCTTTCGCAGGTTTGAGTGAGGTTACAGCCTTTCTTTTCAAGCAATCCAGGACTAATCAGATTGACAACTATATTGGGTACATAAGCGCAATCTTCAAGCATGATCACAAAATTGTTCCATTCAAGTTTCACTGTTCCAATTCCTCGTATTTTGAGATTAGCTTCAAGTTTTCCAGTCTTAATTTCTCCTGCCTCAAGTTGTAGATTTATAAAAGAGAAAAATTTCAAGTCATTAAAGATGTGAACATTGGCTCCGGAGTCCAAAAGTAAATTAGGATTGTTGTCGGAATTGATCCAGAGAGATAGTAAGGCATGATAATTGATGGTCGGATTCTTCTTAGTCTTGTTTTTCCATTTGTTTTGTTGTTTGATCCACCATTGAGGAGCAGTTTCAGGGTGGATATGGAAACAGGAAGATTCAGCGTGAGGTGCGTTAGGATCGTGGTATCCCTTGCGGCCTTGCAATTTTATCTTCTTCTCATCCTTGAAGGTGCTTGTCTTTGTAGAGACTAGTGATACATCTGTGGATGGTTTACTGAAATTTGTTTGGGCCTTTCTCTCGTTGAGGTATTGAGTAAGATGATTGAAAACCACTTCTATCTTCAGGTTCTTTTCCACGTGCATAATTTGTTGTTTTAGGTTTTCGAGTGTAGGAGGAAATTTTAACAATAACAAATACAACAGTATATCATTTGGCAGTTCAATCCCAACATCTGTCATTCTCGTGATGGCTTTTCTCATTTTGGTGATGAAACTCTTGATGGTGTTTTCATGAAAAGCTGAATGGAGGAAGTGGTTGAACACCCTCGCTCGATTTGCTGTCTCTGAAGAGGCAAATCTTCTCGTAATTTTGGCCCATAAAAGCTTTGAAGATGAGATATTTGTGGAGTTTACAACATTTGCATGGGTAGTATTGTCAATCTTGGATAAAATTATTGCCCTGATTTCTCTATCCTGTTTTAATGATAAGGGTCCCAAATTTTGAGTGATGGCGTCCTTAATGTATTTGAGGTCAAAGAGCATAAGCATCTTGTCCCGCCAGATAGAGTAATTTTCTTCATTAAAAGGGGGTATAGCGTTGATGGATGCTTTCAGAGCAACTTGATGAAAGTAATCATTTGCTCTGGCTGGTCCGTTCATGGCTAGATTGATTAGGTTTTTTGGTGGGTCCTTTGGCTTTTAACCGTAATAAGATTCAATTAGATTTCTTGAGAACTAAAAACCAGCTAAGGCTGTGAGAACAGACAAACAAATCAGAAGAAGACTTTAGAAAGAAGAGAAGAAATGAGAAGATGAAAATGTAGAGCCCTACAGCGTAAATTCATTAGGATACTCAAAAAGGAAAGCTTCCAGTTGTGAGATTTTAAGAACGTGAGGACAAGTTGAAGAGACAGGGGGGATGTTGTTTGAGAATAGACAGAAATAGCCGCTAGATGTGATGGATAGTTAGACTGGGTTTGATAGCCTTATTGGAGAAGTGAGCATCTTACCAGTCAGAGATTTAAGAGGTGATTGGATTGAGTTGGTAAGTGCGTTGATAGTCAAGAGGATGAAAGTAGGAGAAATGAAAGAAGAAGAGAAATAAAATAAGAAAGAAAACAAAAATAGAAAAGTAGACTGTTGACAAGTAAGATGGTTGAGAACATAGATGATCAGAAAATAGGGAGATGGAGATTCCTAGGAGAGAATAGACACCATGTCATGAGATTCATGAGAAGAGCTATGTCAGGGTCCCCGTCGTGGACTCAGAGAGCACCCGCGCACTGAGACACAGAGAGTGGTGAGAACGGGGAATGAGTAATCAACAAATCAAATTAAATAGGGCAAAGACCAGTAACATAAAATGTTACTCAACACCAGAGGTCATTTCCATTTGTGAAACATATTGTTCCTGAATTGTCACCCTTGATGAAAATGCAATTGGCGCTTACAATTATTCATTACCCAAATCCTTCTTTTCCGCAGCTTTGTTCATTGCACCAATGCAGTTCTTGAACCTGGCCATGTTGCAAGGAGGGCTTGCCACTGTTCCCATAATGCAAAAAAAAATGCAATGCTGCTTCAGTATTCAATCCAACTTTCAATTGAAGAACTACCAATTTTGCTTGCTTTCAATTTGATAAAGATCAATTTTTTGGGATTTTTTATTTGCATTTTGCTATAGTGTCACTTTAATTTCACTTGATTTCACTTTAATTTCACTTTAGTGTCACTTTATGATTGCTAGATGTAGAACAATAGTCCCACATAGTAAGCGTTGGTCCCAAATTGAGGTTGATGGAACCCAAATGTGGTCCAGGGGAACCCAAAAAGTTTGGCAAAACCCCCAGGGGGCCGCGTACCCCCAAAAATGGCTCAAAAACCCCCTGTACGGCGGTACAAATCTCAAATATGCCATGTAAGGGGTGTATACGTCCCTCTGGGGGTTGCGCATGTTTGAGACAACCCCATGGGAGCGTATAGACTTGTTTTATTGCCTGCATATGCTTCTTGGACGCGTGGATGGGCCCCCATGTGTCCATTGGGCCGTGTAGGGCCCTAAAAAACTCCCGCACAACTGGGAGTCATGAATTGAACATTGACATTTCTTAGAAAGAGTCATTGATTGAGTAAGTTATCATTGTAGTATTTCCTTTATTCCCAGGGGTAATTTCAGAATTATTGATTGATCTTGTAAATAGAAAGTATTCCTGAAAAATAGAATTGCATACTCCAATAGATAACAATTCTGAAGTTAGCAGATGTGCAAGTCTTGAAAAAAATGTTGATTAAATTCTCCAAAACATGATCTTAACTATGAAAATGCATAATGATGTGTTCTTCAAGCATGATTTGGTTTAAAACCTGATTCATGTTGCAACCATCTCCCACACGGCCACCCCACATACTATAATACAATCTTCAATGATTGTGAGCGCAAAAGGAAAGCTAAGTGCAAGGGCAAGTGCAAGGTAGCAAGGGCTAACTGCAAAGTGAGAATTCATGGTGGAGTAAATTAACACACAGCAAGGGGGATGAATTTTCCAATGGAGGGAAACCAAATCCAAGCCTGATGTGATGACTTGATTTATCAAATGCAAGAATGTATGAAATTAACTAACTCAGGAGACAATCCTCAGGAAAACGGAGTAGCCTTTACAAGGTAATCCAAGATGACTAGATACAACCTGATCGATGGTCAACTACAGTTTTGAGCAATGAGGCAATAAATGAAATGGAAAGAGTAAAAAATGAAATGACAGTATGAACTTTTCCCAAGGTCTTAGCGTAAGTGCAAGACAATAGGGGATGGATGTATTGGAATGTAATGGTTGAGACATGAGGGAATGACTTCAGAAGCAATGAAAATATGAAGGTTTAGTTTTTGCAGGGTAAGGGACTAGTACATTTGTGAAATATACAGTTGAGATGGCCTGACTAGCGTGAGGGAAAACTAGCAACATCATGTGACCAGAAATGGGAAACCAAGAGTTATTGATACCCAGGGTGAAAAGGGCAGAACCCAAATGGATGGTTGACCGAGTTAGAGTCAACTGCAAGTTTTGCAAGTGGATGCTGAGTCAGTTGCCAAGAGTGGAAGGTTGTAATGCAAGCCAGATTTGATAAGCAAAAGGCACCATTGATTTTGTGCTTCTAATTTTTCATGCTCATGAACGGAGGTAGATGGTACTTGAAGAAAAAGAGTATGTCAAAGTAGGAGGACAATAACCCTTAAGCTCAAAGCATGACAGTTGCCTGGGTATAAAAACGCGAGCTCCTAAAAGAATTCAGACAGTTTTTGCATTGATTCAAAAGTTGTTGCTGTTAATAATGAAGTGACATATCACCTGTCACCTGTGGAGTCTCACTCCCCGCTTGCTCTCCCTGCTTTCAATCTCTGAGTCTTCTGGGTCAACCGCAATGACCCTTCTACCTTTTTTTTCTATAGTGTTCTACTTTCTTGACAACTGCTCTTCCCTTCTCTTTCTTCCATATTTTTTTTCTTTTGAATCTCTTTCCTTTGAAGTCTGTTAAGTCTCAGTAGTTCTCTCCCCGCGCTCCTGCGTGCTTCTCTCAGTACTCTCTCCGCGTGCTATCTCTCTCACCCAGGCCAGCCTCTCTCCAATACTCAGATGGAGGAGCTCTCCAATCTTTTCTCTCTCTCATTCTGTCTCATGGGTGTATCTACCTTCTCCTTCTTCTTTCTCAATATTTCTCTCAGCTCTCATCAAGTCTCACTTGCTTCTCTACTTTCTTCTTTCTCCTTCCTTCTTTTTTTCATTCCTTCTATTTCTCCTTCTTTTTTTTCTCACTCTATTTAACTATTCTCTCCATCAAAACTCAACCTTTGCCTCCACCAAATCAACTCAACTCTATCAACCATAAATCTCTGCCTGGTAAGACTCTGATTTCTCAAGCTCTCTCAACAGAACTCTATCTGATCCTCTAGCCATCCAGTCTGCTTCCTTGATTTCTCTCCTCAGCCTGTCCTCTCTCAATATGCATTGTCCATCCTGAATAACTTCCATCCTCAACATACAAGTACTGGCCCAAGCTGTAGGATTCTCCTTTCCTGTTTCTTCTTGTGAACCTCTATTTCTGTCAGATCCTCTTTTCTTATATTTTTTATTATTTTTGAAGCTTATGCTGGTTCTGAGTCATCAAGAAATTCAATCCAATCTTATTATGGTTAAAAGCCAAAAGTTTTACAATCAAATCTCACAAAACCAACCGTGAACAAACAAGCTGGGGCAGCCAACTACTTTCATCACGTGACGCTCAAATCCTCTGTTGAAGCAAAACCTCCCCTGAATGAAGAGAATTGTTTGATATGGTGGGATAAGATGCTCATGTTATTTGACTTGAAACATTTCAAGGATGCTATTAATAGGAATTCTGGCCCCCTGTCCTCCAAACAAGACAGAGAAATTCAAGCCTTAATTCTATCTAAAATAGACAGCAAGACCCACACCAACATGGTCAACTCCACCAACATAACCCCATCTAAACTCCTATGGGCGGAAATTACCAGGAAATTTGCCTCTTCTGAGACAGCAAATAGGGCAAGAGTATTGAATCACTCCCTTCACTCAGCTTTCAATGAACATGCCATTGAGGGATTCATTACCAAAATGCAAAAGGCAATTATGAGGATGAAAGACGTAGGAATCAAACTGCCCAAGGATATACTTGCATACTTATTGCTCTTCAAGTTTCCTCCAATTCTCAAAAATTTTAAGCCACAAATCATGCCTGTAGAAAAACACATGATGGTGGATGTAGTTTTCAACCACCTCACACTATACAATAACAAGAGAAAGGCACAATTAAATTCCAATAAACTGGCAACAGATGTCTGACTGCTGTTGACTAAGAGTAAGATCCACAAAGAAAATGTAAGACTCCAAAAATTGTTAGGCTTTGGCAGTTCTGTGGAGGGGAAAGGTGCTTTTTAGGCTGCCCTCCTGAGTGTTACAAAAATATTTAAATGTAACCAAGATCAAGGTTCAGAACCTGGTAAATGAGGAATCAATTAGTAAAAGATAAATATGATAGCAGTTTGGTAGCAATGGAACAGCACTATCTCGGCCAAGATTATGTGGGAATAAAATTGGACAAAAGAAGCTAAAGTTTTTTTAAATTTCAATGAACAAAGCTGTTGTATGTAAAAATCGCACACAAGCTAATAACTCTGGTAATCAGCAGAAGATTGGGGATGATCAACTCAAACCCAACCAGCCTCCAGGTTCTCAATGAACCTGCCCAAATCTCCGCAATCAAGCGCTTGAAGGGTACCAGATAACTGAGGGTGTCTGTACAAGACAAAGCACTATGTTTAAGAAGCTTTAAAAGCAAACAGTAACTGATTTGAAGCAATGATAACCTCAAAACTTCCCAAGGAAATCAATAGTAGGCTTTCAGAATGCAACTCCAAAAAAAATAAGGGAGGTATAACACTCCAGGTCTTAAGCTTAATAAGAACTCTTCAATAAATTGTGATTGGCTCCAGAAAGATGATCAAGGAGGGATCAAGACCAGTATGGTCAGAGAAAGGTATCAAGGAGTTGTATAACACACTCAAGAATGCCAACAGACAGAATTCTCTTCAACCAGAAAAGCTATTGGTTTGTGATAAGGATCAGGCCACAGAGGGGCAAAGACTCAGGATCAATGGATCAGGGGGAAATCATAGATATTCCCAGGATGAGGATGAGGATTCAATTTCAATGATAAAGGGGGACATATGCACACACTCCCATGGATGTTTGGAAAAGGCAGGGGAGAGCCCCTCCTTTTATTGACAAGAGGTCTGTAGACTATTTAAAAGAGAGATTTACAAATAGAGCATAAAAAAAAGTTTTTTTTTTTTTTAGGATTGTCATGAGAAATCAAAAGGGAAAAGAAAGAAAAAAAAACACTCAAAAAGAAAGAACTGAATCAAAACCCGGCCCATGCCAATGATCGGCACGGGCAAGAGAGTACCTAGTGAGACTCCCAGGGACATTCTGACAGGCCCAGGGGACAGTTGAGACCCGCGTGGGAAATGGACAAGCCGCGCAGGAGACCAGTGAGCTGGGGGTGGATCAAGGGGGTGGTGCATAGGTTCTGAAAACCGCAAGGAACGCTTGCGGTTGTTGGCCAATGGATTGTAATTGGGGATTGGATGGGTGAAAAATGGTTTCTGAGGATTGATGGATGGATCGGATCAATAGCATGGGAATCGAGCATCTTTGAGTAGGATCAAGTATGAGGATGGTTTGATGAGTATGATGAGTTTTGATGATGAGGTATAGGAGCGGAGGGAGCTAGGAGTGAGGGAAGGAGGTGAGGAAGGTAGAGAGTAGGGTGTCAAATTTGAGCCTAGGGTTTTGGCTTGATTGGTCAGGTTTCTAGAGGTTGAGATGGAGTCAAGGGTTCAATAGAATTTGACCAATGATGATGAATCAATCTCAAAGGATCCATATCCAGAGCTCCATGCCTCCAGGCGTTTGGGTGCTTGGAAACAAGGACGGGAGTGGAGAAGGAATGAGACATGAGGCAGGAGGAAGGAGCTTGATCAAATAGGAGAGATTCATGATTGGTAGATGATTGGGATACCTTCAGTTGTGCAATTGTTGTCAATGTTGTCATTGTTGTCATTGTTGTTGTCATTGTAGCGGGAGGGGATGATGATGGATGATGATCTTGGATCAGAATTGGTTTGGAGGATGCACTGTTGATTGATTTGGGCAAGTTTTGATCAGCATTCTGGACAAACAAGGATGAGAATCATTTCCAGATTGAGTGTTAACAAAGTGGACTGCAGGTCTGGACAGTTCCTGCGGAGAGTGAGGGAGGATTGGCTCCAAGTATTGGTTGATGATGAGCCAAGGCGGAGGAGGGACGAAGGATGGATGAAGCAAGCAAAGTTCCTTGCGACCGGTCCTTGGCCCAAAAGGGAAAGGAGTACCGTTAGAGAGGGGGATTGAAATACAGGACCAGGTGCTATGCACCCAAGAGATGATCCTAGAAAACTAGGAGAGTGGGAGATGGGAGTTTGGGAACTGGATATGGGAATCATTCTGGAAAAAAAGTTTTTTTTTTGGATCTAAATGGAGGCTATAGAAAAGTTCATAAAAATTTTACTTTTTCCCTACTGGTCCAGAGGTGTCCCAGTTTTGGCACCACATCTCTTCCCAACTTACAGACTGTCCCTAGTCTGCATCTGAGTATCTTTGATGATATATATAAAATAAAAAACTGAGGAATTGAAACAGAAAAACACCCATTTGGTCTTGATGGTGATTGAAAAGGGAGCTTGATCCATCCAAAAAAAGTTCCTGGAAGTGGCTGAGATAAAAGAATGAAGAAGGCATCCCAGGTGCTCAAATATGTGGCATGCAGTAAAGGTTCACAACAAAATGCAGCAGATGACCCTTCTGGTGCACAATTGGGAGGACTTACTTCTTGAACAAGTTTCCTCCGCAAAAATGAAATTTCTTGACCTGATCAGCAGAGAGCATTCTGGCCATCTGAGTACCATCAAGCTCCTCCAAAACATATGATCCACCTCTGACTTAATGGACAACTCAATAAGGGCCATTCCAGCAGTTAGAGAAAAGCTTTCCCCACTGAGTTTACAAGGATCAATTATAAGCTAAGACTATATCCCCAGGATTCAAGGGATCCCTGATTTTATTTGAGTGCTTATCCTCCCAATACTGGACTGATTTTTCACTTGACTCCATCATATTCTGATAAGCTCTTTCATGAACATCTTCACTTTGCTCCAGTTGCTTGGATCTGGAAACTAATAGATCAGTGGTGGAAGAAACCTTTTCCCAAGAAATACTTAAGAATGATTCCATTTCCAGATCAAGAGGAAGGACAGCCCTTTTCCAAAGATAATTTCATATGGTGAGTAGCCAGTGGTTTGTTTAGTTGAAATTTGATTGGATAAGAGGACCGGAGGAATAAATTTGCAACAATTCTTTCCATTTTCACCAGCAAGCTTGAAAAGGGCAGCCTTAAAAGGAGCATGGCCTCTTTCCACCATTCCTTGAACTTCAGGATAATAAAGAGTTTTCACCCTATGTTGACCAGGAAGCAATTGGATTATTGCAGCCAGTTTGCCACCAAACTCAAAGCCACCATCAGTTAAATAAGATTGAGCCAAGCCATAAAGCATTTTCCAAGTCCCATAGAGGAAGGCTACTACCAATTCAGAGCTGAGGTTCTTAAGGAATTTAGCTTCAACCCATCCAGAAAAATCATCCCTAGCCACTATGAGGTACTTAGCTCCACCAGCCTTAATATAAACCACATCCATAGAAATCCTTCCAACAACATTGGACTCTCCAGTGGGATAAAGTTTTTCTGCTGGAAGCCTAAGATCACATTTCTGACATAATTAACAACGCTTGCAACATTGAGAGACTTATTTCTTCAAAAATGGCCACCAGAATTGTTTGGATATTCAATGATAAGTTTTGGTTTCCCCACAATGACAAAGGCCTTCATGGAGACTTTCAAGGATCAAATCTTGTTTAGAAGGGATAGTGACAACAATAAGAGCACAAGGGTTGCCTCTTTTCATAAGCCTACAAAAACTTTTTTTTCCCGCTCTATTTGTAAATCTCTCTTGTAAATAGTCTACAGAAATCTTGTCTTTAAAAGGAGGGGCTCTTCCCTGCCTTTTCAAAACATCCATGGGAGTTTTTTCATATTTCCCCCTTTATCATTGATATTGAATCCTCATCCTCATACTGGTTATATCTATGATTGCCCCCTGATCCATTGATCCTTAGTCTTTGCACCACTGTGGCCTGATCATTATCAACAACCAATAGCCTTGCCAGTTGAAGAGAATTCTGTCTGTTTGAATTCTTGAGTGTGTTATACCACTCCATTGATTCCTCTCTCTGACCATACTGGTCTTTATCCCTCCTTGATTATCTTTCTGAAGCCAATCGCGATTGATTTCAGAGTTATTTTTAAGCTTAAGACCTGGAGTGTTATAACTCCCTTATTTTTTTGGATTTGCATTCTGACAGCCTACTCTTGAGTTCCTTGGGAAGTTTTGAGGTTATCATTGCTTCAGATCAGTTACTGCTTGCGTTTAGAGCTTCTTAAACATAGTGATTTGTCTTTCACAGCCACCCTCAGTTATCTGGTACCCTTCAAGCGCTTGATTGCAGAGAGTTGGGCAGGTTCATTGGGAAAATGGAGGTTGGTTGGGTTTGAGTTCATCATCCCCAATCTTCTGCTGACAAACAGATTTATTAGCTTGTGGGCGTTGTTTACATGCAAAAGCTTTGTTCATTGAACTTTAAACAAACTTTAGCTTCTTTTGTCCAAGTTTTTTCCTGCATAATCTTGGCTCAGATAGTGCTGTTCCATTGCTACCAAACTACTATTCTCTTTATCCTTTACTACTTGATTCCTCATTTAACAGGTTCTGGACCTTGATCTTGTTTACATTTAAATATTTTTGTAACACTCAGCAGGGAAGCCTAAACAGCATCATTCCCCTCCACAGCACTGCCACCGCCTAGCACCTTTTGGAGTCTTACATTTGGTTCCCTGGGCCGCGATCAAACCAACCACCTTGGGATTTGAATTCCCAACTTGAAGCATCAACTCTGAAATCCAATCCAATCCTTTTCTTTTTTTTCATTTTTTTGTCATCATCCAGATCTGATCTGTGGAGGCAACTTGTTCTAGAATTAAGTACTCCCATTTGTGCACCATATGGGCAGGATTCTTGTTGGTTTTGAGAAACTCTACCCTTTCCATGCTTGTGAGCCACCTTGGAACTCTGCTTTTTGGATCCCCTTAGGAACTCTGTCTTCAAAATGGAATCTGTTCCCTCCACCACTGTTTGGGCCAAAATGGTCAAGATCAAACCCCAGAACAAGAAACTTGGCTTCAATGGAACAAACGTGGAACAATTTTTGGACTCCTATGAAATGGCTGCTGAAGTGGATGATGCAAGTGAACATGATATGGCTTATCAGTTACTATTTTTCTCTCCTCTGACAAATTTATGGAATTGATGAAATTGTTTGATGGATTTAAAACTCATAACTGGAGGCTCTTGAAGGAGGCTATGTTTGCTTATTGGGGAAAAATAGATGTGTCTAGGTTTACCTTACAGGACTTGGATGCTCTGGTTCTCAATGGATCTCCAATGGTGGTGTCTCTTCAGCCTCTGATTATAGGTCTTTTGGAAAGTCTTGGGATCCTATTTAGTCTTATCTTATCAGGAAAAATCACATTGAAACTGTGGACAAAAGTTAGTTCAATTTTTTCAATATTTTTTGCCAGGAGTGCAGGAAAGGATTAGGGATGAATTGGTCAAGTCTGGATCCATGATCACTACTAGGGATAATTTATTCAAACTCCCTGTCTTTCCGGTCCGTAGGAATGTGGTGTACAAAGTCATGAAAGTTCAAACTGCTTTAACTTTTGAAAAGCCCAGGATCACTGAACCAGTCCATGCTCCTTCATTCCAAGAACCCAACATAATAATGAACAAGATGGAAGCAAATCGCAGACCGAAATCAAGCCCTCAGGCCAAAAAGGATACTGCTACCATAGATGAGATTACTAAGCTACTTCAGGCCTTTGAGAATAAAATAGATCAGAAAATATCCTCTTTAGCTACCCCTAAACCTGCTAATTCTGTTCCCAAATCCACCTTAGTCTCCTATTACTGTCATAGAGAAGGCCATGTTACTGGAAGATTTCCTGAACTCCAGAAGGAAAAGGAGGAGAAATTAGTAGAGCAGAAGGGAAATAATTTTTTTCTTGCTAATGGTGCTTTGATCCCTTTCAAATCATCTTGTCCAATACCTCATGTGGTGGCCTCTTAACAACCACCAACTTGCAAGAAGGCATCTGTGGGCTCCTTGGATTTTCAATAATCCTGTGGCACTCTTCAACCTTGGTATCCTCCAGCTATCACTTCGTCCAGCTTCTCTGGAGCTTATCAATCTGATCCAGCTAGGAAACGCCATGAGGAACTCAAACCTCACAAGTCTCCTCCTGTTCCATCTTCAATCATTTAAAAACCTGTCAAAGGTCAATATTCGCCTGAGCCTCCTTCCTCTGAAATGGAAGACATGGAAGTAGAAAGGGAAACACTCATGGAAAGGTTCCAGGACCACTCTGATCCTTCTCCTCCTCTTCAACCCCCTCAATCCTCTGATCCTCTTCCAGTACCTTCCTCACCTGATCTTCCTCCCTCCACCCAGCCCAAAGTTTGGTTTGAGAGGGGCATTTCCAAGGACTACCCTAATGCTGTGGAAGGGGTATTAAAGAAAATTTCTGATCTCAAAATCCCTGATCTGTCTGTGGCTGAACTGCTGTCTATCTCTCCATCTGTGGCTGAAGGCATGAAGAAATGGGTTTCTTGTTGACGTGTGAAAATTGGTCCGGACGAATTAAAGGTTTCTTCTGGCACTTTGATGGAGGACTCTGGTGGAACAGATCCCCCTTCAGATGCCAATCTTTATTCCTTCCTCTTGGACCTCTTCCCTACTATCTTGGTGAATTGGCTAAAACAGTTTCTCTTCTTGTGGATTTGGGTTCTCAGCTCAACTTAATCTCAGATGCTATGGCCTGAAAACTCAAGCTTAGCCCAAGGGTCAGCTTTACTTCTGCGGTTAATGGTATAGGGAATCATTCATGTGAACTGGTTGGTATTGCTGAGGATTTTCCTGTTTTAATTTTTAGAAATATTGTTGGAACTTTTCACTTCTGGATCACTTGTTTGGAAGTCCTATGATGTTGGGCCCACAGTTATTAATGGATATTGGTGCTACCCTGATTGTTTCTGATCAAGTTGGGGAGAGAATCCTTCTCCCTCATGCTGATGGCACAAAAATTGAAGTTCTGCTTTGTTCCTTGGATTCTGGTTGTTGGGAAAAAGAATTTCCTGGTTTTTTTCCCAAAAAAGTTCTAAAGGGAAAGCAGAAGTATAACTCTCATTCCTCTCAGCCTTATTTTTTATTGGATTAGTTGATCCTACTGATAGTTGTAGTTCTTCTCAGCCTCATACTTCAACTTATGGATCAAATTTTACCTCAGAGGCATATTTTTTGTTTTCCTCATCATCTCTTCCTCATCTAAATAAGATCAAAATTCATAAAAATCAAAAATCCCAAAATATTTCTTCTCTCTTTGGGTCTGTTGTATCTTCTCTACTCCGGTTTTGAATCTCCGCAATGAGTCTAAACTAGATCACAATCTCAAATCTTTTCTTGGTGGTTTTTGTATGAAGGAGTATGGTCTTAAGTGGAGGCAATGTGGGGTAGAAGTTTGTCAATCTTATCAGTCCCGGTCTCCTTGCCAAAAAAGGCTGTAATCTCTCTCAAGTCCACAACAGATTCTCTGTCACTAGGAATGAACAACCCGTTGTGGTGACCAAATCTGGAAACCCTGGACCAGATGCGGAAAATTCAAATTTTTTTTTGCAATTCTTTTATTTAGGTGTCATTCAAAAAAAAAAAAAATCGGAATTTTTATGTATCAGTATCACTCCTCCAATTTCATCATCCTATCAAGCATTCCTCTTTCCCAGTGGTCTAGGACAGGGCTCTCTTGTTCTCATCACCTAGGCATTACGTTTGATTGCTTCTCTCTTCATTCCCCCCTTCCTTTTGGCCAAACACGCAGGACAAGACCCGCTTGGCCTGAACTTCCATCCTGAGATATCCCCACAGACATCATCATCCATCCATCCTAGTCTACCCTCCCATAAACCAGACTCCCATCTGGTTGTCTCATCCAATGGCCTCCTTCCACAGGATCCCGAGAACCTAGGGCCTATTCTTCCATCAGACCAGACATCTGTGTCTAAAACCGCCAAGGCGGCAGCAGCAGCAGCGGACCCTTGACTGGACCAAACACCGTCCTGACCCCTGAGGAGCCTGCCTCCTACTCCTCCTCCAGTCCCAACTTCTTTGTCATCCTCTTCCTCATCCACTCTGACAACAGCCAAAGCCGGTTAGCCTCTCCCAAGCTAATCATTTTCCAACCTCATTGACTACAACAACCCTCATGTCATCACCCAGAACTCTGTCCAATACAATCCCACCATCAACTCGGAATCCTCCCACCTTTCCATCACCCTTCTGAGTCCAACTAGCAAATCATCTCATCCCTGCCCCCGGTTTCTCCTTTTCCCGTTCCCTGTTGACCCATTCATCATCATGTGGCACCATCAGATCCTCCTCCATTGTCCAATCAAGGCATCCCAAGTCAACCTCATCCAATGTCCCACCTAACTGCTTCTCATCCATTCATCCTCCCACCTTGGCATCCTCAGCTGCAACAACCTTTGAGCAACCCTTCTTGAGTTCAGACATGCACATCATCAATTCATCTTTCCCTCCCCCTTCCATCTTTGGGTGGGGTGAAAAGCGTTGTCTACCGCCCGTAGAAATTCAAGGGAGGTCTGGTTCATTTCTTTTTTTTCCCACCCCTTCTGCATTTGGGTGAGGGATGGGTGATCCTGGTGTTTTCACGCGCGCCCGTACACGGATGGAAGAAAGAGAGGTGAAGGGATGAGAATAGATCTCACCCCAGTCATGGAGGCCAGATTTCCACCAGCCCGCGTGATCAATTTTTTTGATCATCTTAAACCTAAAAAAAAAATTTCTGCTATATTTGTAGAATCCTTTGTACATAGTCTAACAGGGCCTCCTGCACATATAAGGAGGGGCTCTCCCCTGCCTTTTGGGAGGGGGATCATATGGTACCAAACCAGAGAGGAAAATCATCACTACCATCTTGAAATAAATATATGATCTGTGGGGTCTCATTTCCCTTTATCTGAGACTGAATTCTGGGTACATCCATGATTTCCCCTTGATCCTTGAGCCTCCATACTCAAACCCTGATCCTTGATCTTTATCACAAACCAATAGCTTTTCTGGTTGAAGAAGAATTTGACTGATTGAATTCTTGAGTGTGTTACACCACTCCTGCTCCCTTTATCTGACCATACTGGTCCTGATTATCCTTTGATTATCTTTCTTGACCCAGTCACGTTTGACTGAAGAGGTTTTATTAAGCTTAAAACCTGGAGTGTTAAACCTCACTTCATTTCTTTTGAAGTTGAATTCCGCCACGCTATTCTTGATTCCCTTGAGAAGTGTTGGGTTATTCTTGTTTGAATCAGTTATTTTTTTGCTTCTAGAGCTTCATCAAACAATTAGCTTTTTCTTGTGCAGCCATCCACAGTTATCTGGTATCCTTCAAGCGCTTGATTGCGGAGAGTTGTGCAGGTTCATTGAGAACCTGGAGGTTTTTTGGGATTGAGTTGATCTTTCCTAAGCTTCTGCTGAGAACCAGAGCTATTAGCTTGTGGGGGTTGCCACTTACAATTGGCTTGTCTTGTTGAAATCTGAGCAATCCTTGACTTCTTCAATTTTAGTTTTTCCCGGCATCATCTTGCCTCTGATAGTTTTTTTTCACCAGCTGCCGACTACTATCATCTTTATCCTCTTACATTTGGTTCCTTGTTTACCAGGTTCTGGACTTTGATCTTGGTTACATCTAAATATTTTTGTAACACTCAGGAGGGCAGCCTAAACAGCACCTTTCACCTCCACAGAACTGCCACGGCCTAGCAATGTTTGTAGTCTTACACTGTACTGAAAGGATTGATTGGAGAAAATTTATTTGTCATCAAAAGATTCATTCAGCGGGTCAAAGTCAAACTGTAAACCCTACCAGCCAATTTTTGTACCCCTTCTCTTTCTCTACTTGATATCCACAACATTTATGGACATGCCTCCATCTCTACTCTTAAGCCAATTGTGAAGGAATTCTACACTAATGAAGAGCTCCATAAATTCCAATGCAACAGCTGAATCAGGACCAAAATTACTAGGTCTCCATTCTCTGGCACCTCAACTCCTTTAAACAAACCTTTAGATAGAATTCACCTCAACCTCATAGGCTCAATGAAACCTCAATCTAAGGCGGGTCATCATTACATCCTCACGCTGGTAGACAACTACTCAGGCTATCTAGCAGCTTTTCAACTAAAATCCAAGGAAAAGGCTATCGAAGTGATCATAAACATCATTGAAGTCAAACACCAGGGGCAGAACTACTATACTTCTGAAATCTTCTCAGATAAAGGAGCCAAATTCACCAATTCTACCCTCAAAGAATTTGCCAAAGCTAAACACATCAAAGTACAAAAATTGGAACCTTACCATTCTCAACATAATGGCCAAGCTGAAAGATCTAATAGAACTATCATTGAATCCGCCCAGGCCACTTTCTTATCAACCAGGTTAGCTAAAAATTATGGGCACATACTAACTCAAAGCTGCTGATTCATGCTCAAACAAATTCCTTGATAAGGTAATCACCTATCTCCCTGGGAGCTCATTTTTGGTAAAAGTCTCCCCGCTAACTATTTGAAACCCGTAGGAGCCTCTGTCATCTACCTTGCAAATAACATTCAAAAAGGCCAAATGTTTGATGAAAAGGGACCCAAGGGCATTTTGATTGGGTTCAATCCCACTTTTCACTCCTATCTTATTCTCAACTTGCTTGGTGCAGTCATCAAAACTAAACATTTTAGGTTTCTCAAGACCCAGCTAAACAAATTTCCTTTCTCCAATCTCCCGGTCTAGACTTATTCTCCCAATTGGAACTGGATGCCTACAAAGCTGACTTTTTGAAAAGCAAAAAGCAATATAGGATCAGGGAAAAACTTCCTGAATGTCCTGAATCCAACTCCAATCTGGAGGAAACTAATTCCTTGGACGCTCACTCTCCAGATCCTCCTCTCCCCCTTGCTCCTGAACCAATAACTCAGAGACCCAATCTAACACCGCAAAATGAAATCTGAAAACCTCAAAGATATGGGTTGCATCAATACTATGAACCTCCCTTTTATAAGGCGGCGCAAAAGTACCCTGAATTGCCTAAATGGAAAAAAGAATTGGAAGAAGGATTGAGCTCTATCTAATCCCAAGAAATTTGGGAAGAATAATATTCCAAACCTAGCAATATCTTGAATACCACCAGGGTATTCAAAGTGAAAGAAAACTTCCATGGCAAGCCTGCAAAATACAAGGCCCAACTATGGGTACAAGGAGTTGACCAGTTTCAGGGCGTGGACTCTGAAAAAACCTGGGCTCTAACCGGAAAACTAGGATCTCTCTGTCTTGCTCCGCTCTATGGCCTCAAGAATAAAATGACCTTCACTCAATTTGGTGTGAAGGGAGCCTTCCTCCATGAGCCTCTGAACAAAATAGTAATAATTAGAACACCTGAAGGATCAAACAGAAAATTGTTGAGATTCTCAGCACTGACTCTGCCAGATGCGCAGGGTCCGGACTCTTCTCCCCTGACCATCCGGGCTTCTGCGCCTGGTCACTTAAATCACTCAGTCCTCTACCCACGTTGGAGACCCCAAGAAGCTGGGGAGCTGATTACAGATCTTCCTCTTTGACCGGGACCACTCACTTCACCCACAATGATCCTCCTCACTCACCACGACCTTCCTCCCAATACTCCTTTCTGATCCTCTTCTCCCGTTTTTCTCCTTCAACCTCATTTCCTCCCATAAGTTCCGACTCAACTTTGACTCAACACAGTGAATGCCTGGTGAGATTCATACCTCAATATCCTCTTGACTAACCCCACTGAGACTCATCCTCACTGAACCCGCAGCCTGTCTGATCGAATCCTGAACAAACTTACTCCAATCAAACCATCAACTCAATCCCAATGGTGTGGTCCACTCCTCTTCACAGCTGTGTCACACATCTTGTGGTCCATTTTTCCTGTTTGTTACTCTTGTTGTTCTTCATCCCAATCTAGTTGTTCCTGTTCCTCACTCCGCGCCATCCTGTCATGTTCTTAGCTCTTTGATCAATCAGATTCTCTCAAATCTTTTCATGGTTAAAAGCCAAAGCAAGCTCCTTTGATCATCGACTCAAATCTAAGAGAGGAACAAACTAAACCGGGCATAATGGATGTCTTTTGACAAACCATGCTCAAGACCGCTCTCAAAACCATTCCACTCCTTGGAGACAATAACTACGGGATATGGAGAGACAAGATGGACGCCGTTCTTGATGTCAGAGGTTGCGCCAATGTCATCAACGACGAGAACTCTATACTGGACGCCTCTGTCAACAACAAGCTGAAACTCCTCCTCATATCAAAGCTTGACTCCACTGCCCACGAGAACATCATTACGGCTGAGAAAAGGAACTCAGCTAAGCTCCTGTGGAAGGCCATCATACAGAAATTCGCCTCGTCACAAGCGTTGAACCGTGCTAGGGTCTTCAACTCCTTCCTCTACCTTTCGTTCAACCCTGAAGAAATTGTCAACTTCATTACCCAAGTCAAAATCAGCCTTAATAAGATGGCCGAGGTTGGCATCAAACTTCCCGGCAACATTGTGGCGTACTTGATTATCTTCAAATTTCCCGTCTCCATGGACAACTTCAAGAGGCAGATTATGCACTCTGGAATCAATGGCCCAATTGTCTATCTCAAGCTCAAAATCAAAAGCAACGTTGCCCTCTTTGGAGGAAAAATCTCCTCTCACCAAGAGCGCATCAAGGGATTGGATCCAAAACAATGTGTCGAAGGGTACCATCACTGTTGAGATGTTGGACTTCATAGTGCTCACTTTCACACAACAGCTCCGCGCAACAAGGTGAAGTGTCACCAGAAGAAGGTTAGAAGGTTCACGCCCTTCAGTCTTTGGGGACATTCCGATAGATTCTTTTTTCCTTTCTCATCCCCTTCTGTTTCTATTTTGACCAGAATCCCTCCACTTATTCTTTATCATCCGCTTCTGGTTTCTTTTCTATTCTTCTTACTCCGCCCACACTCCAAACCAAGAATCACTATACATCTCCAATCATGATTGAACTCAAAATCAAAATATAAACTCACCCAAAATTTGATCTATTCAATTGAATCATCTCTCCTTCCTTTTTCCAAGTCTACGTTATTTTTTTTATCTCTTCGCTTCATATATCTCGACCTCAAGACTGAATCATCATCAATCTCTGCCTGGTAAGATCTCAAACCTCCGCAGGATCATCCAGAGTCAACTAACTATCTATTTTCCAAATACCAGTCACCGCCCTATCATTCCAAGTTTCTCGACGATGTCATCTTGCCCAAACTACCTACGCTAACTCTTACAATTGGCTCTAGCTGTAGGATCCTGTTTTCCTTTACTTTTCCTGTTATCCTTTTAATCTTTTTATCTTCATGTCTTCTTGATCTCTTACATAATCTATTTTGTTCAGTCATGCTGGTTCTTAGTTCTAAATAACAACATCACAGAATCTATCACGGTTAAAAGCCAAAACCGACGAATTTAACTGAAAGAATTAAAGAAATGAACAAACCAGCAGGAGCATCCAATTAATTTCACCAGGTAGCCCTAAAAGCTTCGGTCGATGCCATACCTCCATTGAATGAAGAAAAATATTTGATCTGGCGCAATAAGATGCTAATGCTTTTTGATCTTAAAGACATCAAAGACGCTATTACAAAAAATACCGGACCTATGTCAACCAAGCAAGATAAAGAGATACGGGCAATCATCCTCTCTAAACTCAATAGTACCACACATGCTAATGTAGTTAACTCAACCAACATAACTTCTGCAAAACTTCTATGGGCTGAAATTACACAAAGATTTGCCTCATCTGAAACGGCAAATAGGGCAAGGGTTTTTAATCAATTTCTCCACTCAACGTTTAGTGAACACGCCATTGAGGGGTTCATCACCGAGATGCGGAGATCTATTACGAGGATGGCGGACGTAGGAATAGACCTTCCTAAAGATATTCTAGCGTACTTACTTCTCTTCAAATTCCCTCCATTACTTGAGAATCTCAAGCAGAAAATAATGCATGTCAAAAAGAATCTCACCGTGGACGTTGTTTTCAATCACCTTATTCAATATCATAACGAAAGAAGGGCACAGGTCAAAGTCTCCAAACCCTCCACTGATGTATCTCTCGTAACGACTAAAGCGAAGTATAATAAAGATGAACGCAAAGTTAAAATGCGCTGCAAAGAAGGGTATCATGATCCTAATGCACCCCATCCCAAATCATCATGTTTCCACTTACATCCCGAGAACGCTCCAGACTGGTGGATTGAACAACAAATGGAATGGAAGAATAAAAACAAAAAGAACCCCGCGATCAATTATCATGCTCTACTCACACTTTGGATCAACTCCAACAATAACCCCAATCTCCTTCTGGATTCCGGCGCCAATGTCCACATTTTTAATGACCTTAAATATTTTACATTGATTGAACTACAAGATGACCTTGATGAAATCAAAACCGGCAAACTCAAAGCTAATCTCAAGATTTGGGGAACCGGAACGGTCCAGCTAGAATGGAAAGAATCCACCATCACCCTTGAAGACTGCGTCTACGTACCAGAGATAGTGGTAAATCTAATCAGTCCCGGTCTTCTCGCAAAAAGGGGATGCAATCTCACACAAAGAAATGAAAGTTTCTCCGTCACTAGGAATGATAAGATAGTACTAAAAGGACTTGTCCGAGACCATCTTTTTGTCATTGAGAAGCCTCAGACCGCTGGCAGCAATCAGAAGGTGAATCTCTCTAACCAGATTCCCCGAGAAGGTAATAATCAGTCTCCTTGGGAACTCATGTTTGGCAAGAAGCTACCAACTAATTACTTGAAACACGTAGTTACTCCAGTAGTATACCTGGAAAACCTTATTCAAAAAGGACGCAAGTTTGATGAAAAAGGTCTCGAAGGAATCTTGGTTGTGTTCAATCCGGTTTTTCACTCCTACCTCATCCTCAACTCACTAGGATCTGTTATAGAAACGAAACACGTTAAGTTCCTAAAAACAAACCTAAATGAATTCCCTCTTCTCGAATCACCGGGCCTAGATATCTTTTCTCAGTCCATTCTCGATACCAATGAATCAGATTTCTCAAACCTTGATAAACAATTCAAGATCCGAGAATCTGATGTTAAATATTCCGGATCAGACTCCGATCCTGAAGAGGAAGTTAATCCTCTAGATTCTCCATCATCACCAAACAGTTCGCCACAGACAATCCCCTCTTCAGAATCACCATCTAGTGTCCCTGCTCCTGAGTTACCATCTTGACGCAAACAAGAAACCCAAAAACCGCAAAGATATGGATTCCATCACTACTACAAACCCCCTTCCTATAAGGCTGCCCAGAAATGTCTGGAATGGCCTAAATGGGAAAAAGCCTCAAAAGATGAATTACTTTCTATAGAATCTCAAAAAGTTTGGGAAGAATATTACGGTACGCCAGACAATATCCTGAACACCACTTGGGTATTCAATGTGAAGGAAAATTGTCTTGGAGAACCGGTTAAATATAAGGCCAGATTATGTGTGCAGGGCTTCGATCAAATTCAAGGTATTGATTTTGACAAAACTTGGGCGCCTACTGGTAAACTTAGCTCACTCCGACTAGCTCTTCTTTACGGCCTTAAGAATAAAATGAACTTTACCCAATTCGACGTAAAAGGGGCATTCTTACATGCTCCTTTAAATGAAACTGTTATAATCAGAACTCCCAAAGGATCAGATCGAAAATTGCCTTTCCTAAAACTAAAGAAATCTCTATATGGTCTCCAACAATCACCAAAAAACTGGTATGATACTCTTACCGCTTGGATCAAATCTCAAGTTTTCCATGGATCAACTAGTGACCCATGTCTGTTTCTCAATCCAAACTCTGGAGAGGTCCTATATTTTCATGTGGATGACCTGATCCACGTGGGAAGAAAGGATGATTTCGAAAAAAAAATTTTCAAAAAATTCACTAATTCTTCTTGTCACTCCCCTAACACGATCCTCGGAATGCTGATGGAATTCGAGGATGACAAGATTATTTTTAGCCAACCAAATCATATCAATCGCGGAATTGAGGAGTTAGGACTCGTTGAATGCAACGCCGTCAACTCCCCTCTGACCCAAAATCTACATCTCGAACCCGCCTCAGATGAGGACCACGCCAAATTTACTCAACTTAATATCAACTACCGATCTGCAATCGGCCTCTTGAATCACATTTCCCAATATACACAACCTGATATCTCTTTTGCGGTATCGAGCTTGGCTAGTTTTAATACTAAACCAGGTCTCACGCATTGGAGAGAGGTTAAGAAGGTTTGGAAATATTTGAAAACCACAAATGATCTCAAATTAGTTCTTCAATACAATCCAAAGCAAAAAGTTGTTTCTGGCTATAGCAACACAACCTGGGGCAATGATCCTGTGTTCCCCAAATCTCAAACAGGCTACATAATTTTTCACTATGGAAGTCCCATCATCTGGAACTCATTAAGACAACGAAACATAACATATTCATCCACCGAGTCCGAACTGAATGCTATGCTGGATTGCTATTTGGAACTGAAGTGGATATCTCATTTGATTGGCAAGGTATATCTTAATCCCTCAGTGAAGCCTATGATCTACATTGATAATAAGGGTCTCAATGAAAAAATAAAAAGGTTCGGGTAGCACTCAAAATCTTGACATATCAACATCAAAGCTAAAGGCTTGAGGGAAGACTATTTTCTCGAAAAATACAAATTGACACTCATTTCTTCTGATTAAATGATGGCCAATTCTTTAACTAAGGCGACCTCGATCCAAATACTCAACCGTCTCCAGAAAAGGATTTTCTACAACATCAACCATAACCTCAATGTACCTTCTCATCTTACCAGTCAGGAGGGGTGTTGAGATGTTGGACTTCATAGCGCTCACTTTCACACAACAGCTCCGCGCAACAAGGTGAAGTGTCACCAGAAGAAGGTTAGAAGGTTCACGCCCTTCAGTCTTTGGGGACATTCCAATAGATTCTTTTTTCCGTTCTCATCCCCTTCTGTTTCTATTTCGACCCGAATCCCTCCACTTATTCTTTTTCATCTGCTTCTGGTTTCTTTTCTATTCTTCTTACTCCGCCCACACTCCAAACCAAGAATCACTATACATCTCCAATCATGATCGAACTCAAAATCAAAATATAAACTCACCCAAAACCTGATCTATTCAATTGAATCATCTCTCCTTCCTTTTTCCAAGTCTACGTTATTTTTTTATCTCTTCGCTTCATATATCTTGACCTCAAGACTGAATCATCATCAATCTCTGCCTGGTAAGATCTCAAACCTGCGCAGGATCATCCAGAGTCAACTAAATGTCTATTTTCCAAATACCAGTCACCGCCCTATCATTCCAAGTTTCTCGACGATGTCATCTTTCCCAAACTTCCTACGCTAACTCTTACAATCGGCTCTAGCTGTAGGATCCTGTTTTCCTTTACTTTTCCTGTTATCATTTTAATCTTTTTATCTTCATGTCTTCTTGATTTCTTACATAATCTATTTTGTTCAGTCATGCTGGTTCTTAGTTCTAAATAACAACATCACAGAATCTATCAATCACCCTGGCCAAGATAAGAACCATTCTGCCAACGACTGCTGGCACCTCCATCCTAACGTTGCCCCCAACTGGTGGAGAGATAACCAAGCCAAGTGGAAGGAAAAGAATCCCACTCAGAGAGAGAAAGGAGAGAAAGCGGAACCCCCTTCAGCTCACTATTTGGCCCTTCTCAACCTGTGGGTCGAACACGGAGATTCAGACCAACAATTTCTGCTTGACAGCGGAGCTTCAGTACACATGCTCAACAACAGTTGGTTCTTCAGCGAAATGAAGCCATATGCGGGCGATCCCATCAGAACAGGCAATGAAGGAGCATGTTTCCCTATCAAAGGAAAAGGGACCGCCACGCTTCACTGGAGTGATATCACTCTCAATCTCACTGAAGTCTTCTACATCCCAGATTTCACGGTCAATCTCATCAGCGCTGGGGCATTGAATGGCAAGGGCTGCTCCATCAAATCCCATGACAATTGATTCTCTGTTTTGCACGGCGGGAGAGTGGTCCTGAATGGAACGATTAAGGACAACCTCTACACTCTGCCCACACCGTCCCAAATCTCTTCTTCGTCTCTCAAATCTCATGTTTCCACTCTCTCATCGTTGCACAAGGACGCTCTGCTTGAGATCCACAGAAAATTTGGCCATGCCTCCCTGACCAGGCTGGAATCCCTCCCTCAACACATCCCAATCAAAGTCAAACAGAAGTTCCAATGCTTCGAGTGTGTCAAGAGCAAGATCACCAAGGAATTGTTTAACCAATCCTCGGCAAAATTTTCCAAAGTCTTTGATTGGATCCACCTGGACCTCATGGGTCCAATACAACCATCCTCCAAGTCCGGCCATTGATTCATCCTCTCTCTCGTAGACAATGCCAGTGGATACCTGGCTGCTTTTCCAATGACCTCGAAAGACAAGACGGCCGAGATCATTATCAGCTTACTTGACAAAGAACAACAGCGACGGGGGGTATTCCCTTTGGAGGTCTGTTTGGATGGAGGGACCAAGTTTTTCAACTCAAGATTGAAGTCCTTCTTTGAAGAAAAACACATAACTCACATAATAACCAAACCTTACCATCCTGAACACAACGGTCAAGCCAAACAGGCTAATTGCACCATTGCAGAATCAACAAGGGCTATGCTCAAGGACAGCCGCCTACCTTCCTCAATGTGGCACAAAGTTGTCAAAGGCTGTTGCACCATGCTCAACCATATCCCGGCAAAAGACAATGAATCAACTCCCTGGACAAAAATGCACAGCAGAGTCCTCCCCTGCAAATATCTCAAACCTATTGGTAACCCGTGCATATCTACCTGCTCAAAAAGCGGACAAAAGGGGCTAAGTTTGATTCTAAGGGCAAAGAGGGCACTTTAGTAGGCTTCAATCCGCTTCTCCTCTCTTACCCAATTCTGACCAAACACGGCCCTATTATCTCCTCAAAGCACGTCAGGTTCCTTCACATGCCCAGACCAAGTACCCCCGGAGCTGAACTGAATGTTGACAACAAATCTTTTCCAAATGACCCCAACTTATCCCACCAAGATTGAGGTCCTGAAACACCACCTCCTCCTCCGGCACCATGGACCCAGTACCACAACCGGTCCGATGAATCAGCTAGCTCTGCGGATGAGGATGAACCCAAATCGGATCCGGGAAACCAATCTTCCAATACTTCCAAATCACCATTGCCGCCTGCTCAGCCACGCTCTGCGACCGTTCAATCTGAGCAACAACCCTCAGCACCCTCAGGAAGGACATTGAGAGACGGCTCCCGGATCGCACCTCCGCAAAGGTACGGATTCTACCATCACTACAAGCCAAGATCATACAAGGACGCCCAGAGATGCAAAGAACACCTTGAGTGTACTGAAGCGATGAATGACGAACTGGGATCAATCAAAGACCTCCTTGTGTGGGAAGAATACAATGGTCCTGAACCCAAGAACGCGCTCAAAACAACCTGTATTTAAAAAGTCAAGCAAAATTGTCACGGCAATCCGGTAAGATAAAGGGCTCGACTGTGTGTGCAAGGTTTCAATCAAATTGAGGGTCTTGACTACACGGAAACCTTTGCGCTGACGGGTAAATCTTCCACCTTACGGTTAATGCTGCTTTACGCCCTCGGAGCAAAACAGAAAATTTGACAGTTTGACGTCAAGAGTGCGTTCCTACACTCACCAATCGACAAGGAAGTCATAATTCACACTCCCAAGGGATCAAAGAGGAGCTCTCGATTCCTCAGGCTCAGAAAATCACTCTATGGTCTCAAAAAAGCACCAAAGAATTGGTACGAGACCCTCACAACTTGGTTCAAGGATGTTGGATTCAAGGAATCATCATGCGACACATGCCTCTATCTGTCTGACGAGGGAAAGTCCCAAATTTTTTTCCACGTCAATGATTGAATTCTGGTGGGGGATGGAAACAGCTTTGAAAAGAAATTTTTGAAGCGCTTTGCCGGCTCAACTGCAAAGGATCCAGACACCATTCTTGGTATGAAGATAGAAGTGAAATACCAGGAAATCCTCCTCAGCCAGCCCAATCACATCGCGCATGGACTCAAAGAACTTGCCCTCAAAGACGCAAGGACAAGCAAATCTCCCCTGACAGGAAACCTGCAACTCAAACCCGCTATGGATGAAGAGTTCGAACAATTCAAGGCTCTGAACGTTAACTATTGATCAGCCACCGGGCTCCTCAACCACATCGCCTGCTACACTCAACCTGACATAAGTTTTGCCGTGTCCAGCCTGTCCAGATTCAACGCAAAGCCCGGTCTACCTCACTGGAACAAACTTAAGAAGACCTGGAAGTACCTCAAAGGAACTCCGCACATCAAGCTTTGGTTGAAAGTGAACAACCTCGACTCCCTGACGGCGGCTTACTCAGATGAATCCTGGGAAGATGATCCAACCACCAGGCAATCTCAAACTGGCTATCTCTGCATGGTTCACGGATGTGTCGTTTCATGGAACAGCAGTAAACAAAGAAACATCACCTTCAGCTCCACAGACGCCAAACTCAATGCCTTGGTTGACAAATTTCACAAGGCCACCTGGATCAGAGCTCTCATGTGCAAGATTTTCTCCTCCAAGCTCACCGCAATCACCATTCACACCAACAACAGCGGACTGACGGACAAGCTTGAGAATTTTGGTTCCAACTCCAGAACGCGACACCTCGATCTGAAAACTAAAGGAATGAGAGAGGAGGTGAAGTCAGGAAACCTCAGAATCCAACTCATCAAATTGGAGGCAATGCCGGCAGACGCTCTCACCAATAGCGCAAGTCTCACCAGTCTTCAGCTTCTGCATTCCTCCTTTGCTTCTCTCAACAAGCCCTAGTCCTATTATTTTCTCATCCCCACCTTCTCTATAGGCTTGGTCTTCATCTCTCCAGGCATGGGGCGTTTTGAGATTCTCAGCACTGACTCCGCCAGACACGCACGGTCCGGACTCTTCTCCCCCGACCATCCGGGCTTCTGCGCCCTGTCACTCGAATCACTCAGTCCTCTACCCACGTTGGAGACCCCAAGAAGCTGGGGAGCTGATTACATATCTTCCTCTTTGACCGGGACCACTCAATTCACCCACGATGATCCTCCTCACTCACCACAACCTTCCTCCCAATACTCCTTTCTGATCCTCTTCTCCTGTTTTTCTCCTTCAACCTCATTTCCTCCCATAAGTTCCGACTCAACTTTGACTCAACACAGTAAATGCCTGGTGAGATTCATACCTAAATATCCTCTCGACTAACCCCACTGAGACTCATTTTCACTGAACCCGCAGCCTGCCTGATCCAATCCTGAAAAAACTTACTCCAATCAAACCATCGACTCAATCCCAACGGTGTGGTCCACTCCTCTTCACAGCTGTGTCACACATCTTGCGGTCAATGTTTCCTGTTTGTTACTCTTGTTGTTCTTCATCCCAATGTAGTTGCTCCTGTTCCTCACTGTGCACCATCCTGTCATTTTCATAGCTCTTTGATCAATCAGATTCTCTCAAATCTTTTCAAAAATTGCCCTTTTTAAAATTGAAGAAATCTTGCTACAGCCTTTTCCAATCCCCAAAGAACTGGTCCAAAACTCTCACTACCTGGATTAAATTGCAAGGTTTCCACAAATCTACCAGTGATCCTTGCCTGTGCCTCAACTTGAAATCTGGGGTTGTCATCTACTTTCACTTGACAATCTCATTCAAGTTGAGAAGTCAAACAACTTTGCTAACAATTTTCTGAGCAAATTCTTGAATTCTTCCTGTCATCCTCCAAACACGATACTTGGCATGCTAATGGAGATCAAAGTGGAAAAAATTTTCCTCAGCCAGCCAATTCACATCAATCAAGGATTGGAAGAACTAGGTCTCACCAATTGTAAAGACACCAACTATCCACTAACTCAAAATTTCCATCTTGAACCAGCTTCAGATGAAAATCATTCTAAGTTCTCTCATCTCAATATAAACTACCGTTCTGAAATTGGACTCCTAAATCATCTGTCCCATTAAAAATGCTTCACCTTGCTTTTTCTGTCTCAAGCCTAGCCCAATTCAATAACAATCCCAGATTTTCACACTGGAAGGAAGTGCGCAAAGTCTGGAAATACATGAAAACCACCAGAAATCTCAAACTCACTCTCAAGTATGATCCCTCTCAAGAAATTATCTCAGCCTACAGCAATGCTACTTGGGGCGATGATCCTATATTTTGTAAGTCTCAAACTGGGTACATTATTCTTCACTACAATAGCCCAGTCATCTGGAACTCTTCAAAAAAGAAACATAACTTACTCTCCTACCAAAGCAGAGCTCAATGCGCTCCTGGACTGCTACCTGGAGCTAAAATGGATTGCTCACCTGGTTAGAAAAATCTATTTTTCCCCTGAGTGCAAACAAAAAGTTTACATTGAAAACAAGGGTTTGGAAGACAAGATCAAGAAGTTTGGGTTGCACTCCAAATCACAACACATTGATATCAAGACTAAAGGCTTGCGAGAAGATTTCTCTCTCTTCAAGTTCAACCTGTCTCTTATTCCCACCAACAAGATGATAGCAGATCCACTGAATAAGGCCTCCGCTGTCAATGCCCTCAGGATCCTTTTTGCTTAGACCCTATCGTGAATATCCTCTACCCTTCCTCTACCAGTCATGGGGGTGTTAAGTTGCGTTAGTCCTCTTCCCGCTCTCCTGTGCGCTTCTCTCAGTACTCTCTCTGCAAGCTCTCTCTCTCACCCAGGGCGGCCTCACTCCAATACTCAGATGGAGGAGCTCTCCAATCTTTTCTCTCTCTCATTCTGTCTCATGGGTGTATCTACCATCTCTTTCTTCTTTCTCAATTTTTGTCTCTCTCATGAAGTCTCACTTGCGTCTCTACTTTCTTCTTTCTCCTTCCTTTTTTTTCATTCCTTTTATTTATCCTTCTTATTTTCTCACTCTATTTAACTATTCTCTCCATCAAAACTCAATCTTTGCCTCCACCAAATCAACTCAACTCAATCAACCATAAATCTCTGCCTGGTATGACTCTGATTTCTCAAGCTCTCTCAAGAGAACTCTATCTGATCCTCTAGCCATCCATTCTGCTTCCTTGATTTATCCTCTCAGCCTTTCCTCTCTCAATATGTGTTTTCCATCCTGAATAAATTCTGTCCTCAACATACAAGTATTGGCCCAAGCTGTAGGATTCTCCCTTCCTGTTTCTTCATGTGAAACTCTATTTCCATCAGATCCTCTGTTCTTATATTTTTTGTTCTTTTTACAGCTCATGCTGGTTCTGCGTCATCTAGAAATTCAATCCAATCTTATCACAGTCTCCTCTTTTCTTATTTGCTCCTTTCTATTCACTCAACTCAACTTGTATCATGGCTTCTCTCACCCAACCTGAGAACCTTCCAGTCTTGACCTTCTACTACAACCAATCCAATCTCTCCATCAACCATCATCTAATCAAGCTTGACCGCCTACAAGCCACTGCCTGGTAAGAATCTAGTCCTCAAGAAAGTACTACTGGGACAACTCTGACAATCTAGTTATCTTACTTGCAGTCATCCATCTCTATCTCCTTGCCTCTATCCACCCTGCTTTGCCATATCCTTCTTCTCTCAACCATATAAAGTTTAAGCTGATGGTTTCTTCACCTTTCTTCTCTTCTCTCTGATTCTATTGTTCATTTCTCAATTCTCTAACCCTTGTCTGCAGTCTGCTGGTTTTCAGTTCCAAGAAATTTCATCAAAATCTCATCACAGTTAAAAGCCAAACAACCACTCTATGCAATCAAAAATTAATGAATCAGCCAAAGAAAATGACTACTTACATCAGGTTGCAATCAAGACCTCTGTTGATGCTATTCCCCCTCTCAACAAGGATACCTATGCCATCTGCCAAGACAAGATTATGATGTTATTCAACCTGAAAGACACCAAGGACACCATAACCAGGAAATCAGGCCAACTACCTACAAAACAGGACCAAGAAATTTGAGCAATCATCTTATCCAAACTTGACATCACAACACATGCCAATGTGGTCAACAGCTCCAACATAATTTTGTCCAAATTACTCTGGGCGGAGATTACTCAAAGATTTGCCTCATCAGAAACCGCTAATAGAGCTTGCATCTTTAATCAATTTCTCCACGCTCTGTTCAACAAACATGCCGTGGAAGTATTGATAAACAACACTCCAAAAGCTCTCACTCGCATGGCCAATGTTGGAATAGAATTACCAAAGGAAATATTGGCGTACCCAATAATTTTCAAGTTCCCTCCCATCTTAGAGAATCTGAAACAGCAAATTATGCACGTAGAGAAGCTAATAATGGTAGAGGTATTATTCAATCACTTAACCCAATATAACAATGAAAGCAAGGCACAACTTAAAACAGGAAAATACTCTTCAGATGTCTCATTAGTGACTACTAAGAGAAAGGCAGACAAGGACAAAAAAAAGGTTTGAATTTGATGCAGGGAAGGCTTTCACAACCCAAATGCGCCGCATCCTGAATTTTCCTGTTTCTATTTACACCCACAAGTTACTCCAGGATGGTGGATAGAACAACAGAATGGATGGAAAAATACAACCAAGAAGAAACCTAAGTTAACTATCACACTCTTTTTACCCTTTGGATCAATGAAAACAACTCAACTAACCTTCTTTTGGACTCAGGTGCTAACATACATATATTTAACAACTTAAAATACTTCTCCTTAATTGACCTGCAAGACAATCTGGAATAAATTAAGACGGGAAAGTTAGAAGCTAATCTCCAGATCCAAGGAACAGGAACTGTTTGACTCAAATGGAAGGAATCTATCATAACTCTTGAGGAATGCATTTACTTTCCAGACATTGTGGTCAACCTAATCAGTCCTGGACTACTGGCAAAGAAGGGATGCAATATCTCTCAAGAAAAAGATTGATTTTCTATCACCAGAGGTGGTGAGACAGTCCTGAAGGGTTTAATTCAAGACAAACTATTTGTGATAGAGAAGCCTCAAACTGCTGGAAACAATCTCTTGGTCAAACACTCAAATCAATCTTCTATCACCACAATGAAAGAAACCCAATCACAAATGGATCTCCATAGGATGTATGGACATGCCTCAATTTCTACCCTTCAAAATATTTTGAAGGATTGATTGTCTAAGGACAAACTGAATAACTTTCAATCTGATGGATGTATAAAAAGTAAAATCAAAAGATTTCCCTTCTCAGCAACATTGACACCCTCATCTAAGCCCATCCAAAGGATCCACCTCAACTTGATAGGAAAAATCACTCCTCAATCAAAGGACAGTCATTGCTACATTTTGACTCTTTTTGAAAAATTTATGGGCTATCTTTCCGCTTTCCCTCTGATGACAAAAGATGAAACTCCAGATTTTATCATCAACATTCTCAAAACATAATACAAACAGCTAGGCTATTATCCAACTGAAATCTTCTCAGACAAAGGAACAGAATTTACAAAAAAGACCTGGAGGGATTTTGCCAAGTCCAAACATATTAAACTTCTGACTTCCAAACCGTATCACTCTCAGCATAACAGCAGAGCAGAACAAGCTAATCCAACCATCATAGAGCCAACATATTCTACGTTCTCCTCCTCTAAATTGAATAAAAGTTACTGGCAAATTGTTATCAAAATTTGCTGCTTTATGCTTAATAAATTCCCTAGGGAAGGTAATGACCAATTCCCTTGCAAACTGATGTTTGAAAAAAACTCCCTTCTAAATACTTGAAACCCGTAGGATCCTCTGTCATATTTCATGCAAATCATCAACAAAAAGGGAGAAATTTCAATGAGAAGGGGTTGGAAGGAGTTCTAGTTGGTTTCAATTGCCTTTTTCATTCCTATCTTATCCTCAACTCATCTGGATCTGTTATTGAAACCAAAAATGTCAAATTTCTCAAGAATACTCTACACAACTTTCCTCTGCTTGAGTTGAACGGGGATTGATCTAATTATCCAAATAAACTCTGAATCAAATGAGTCCAACTTCTCTTTGGTAGAAAATTAATACACTATTTGAGAAGTGCAGGACAACCTCTCAGAATCAGACTTGGATCAGGAATACTCAGCATCTGTGGCCTCATCAGCTCCAGACCCTGAACCTCTTCAATATCCTCCTATATCCTCATAACATGTTCAAGAAATCACTCAAAGACCCAGACAGGAGACTAGGAAGCCCCAACAATATGGCTTTCACCACTACTACAAGCCACCCTCCTACAAAGCTGCACAAAAATGTCCTGAGTGGCCCAAGTGGAAAACTGCCACCAATGACAAACTGAACTCTATAGAACTCCAAGATGTCTGGGAAGAATATTATGGAACTCCAGATAACATCTTAAATACAACGTGGGTCTTTAAAATAAAGGAGAACTGTCATTGTGATCCCATTAAATATAAATCTTACTCTGTGTCCAAGGTTTCAACCAAGTCTTAGGGGTTGACTAAAACAAAACCTGGGCACCAACTGGAAAACTGTGGTCACTCCAAATAGCCCTTGTGTATGGTCTGAAGAAAAAGATGAAACTTACTTAATCCAACGTAAAAGGAGAATTTTTACATGCCCTCCTCAAACAAACTGTCATCATAAGAACCCGGAAGGCTCAAATAGAGAGTCTCCGCACTTAAAATTAAAAAAATCTCTCTACGGTTTAAAACAATCTCCCAAAAACTGGTACAAAACTTTAACCTTGTGGATCAAGTCTCAAGTATATCAAGAATCAACTAGAAAACCCTGTCTCTATCTCAATTCTAAAACAGGAGAAATTGTCTACTTTCACATAGATGATTTAATCCATGTGGGTAATTTGAACCTCTTTGAATGTAATTTTCTTGAATGCTTCAAAAACTTGTCATGTCATCCACCCAAAACCATTCTTGGAATGCTCATGGAAATCCAGGAAAACAAGATTCTCTTGAGTCAGCCCAACTATATTTCTTGTTTTCTGGAAGATCTTGGACTTTCATTGTGCAAGGACACCTATACCCCTCTGACTCAGAACTTCAGCCTTGAACCAGCCTCCAAAGCCAATCATTCTGAATTCTATCAAATGAACATCAATTACAGGTCCGCCATTGGGCTTCTCAATCATCTGGCCCAAAACACTCAACCAGAAATGTCTCTCTTGGTATCTAGCATGGCCAGTTTTAACTCCAAACCAGGCATGGATCATTGGAAAGAAGTTTGAAAGGTGTGGAAGTACCTTAAGACAACAAAGGACTTCAAACTTGTTATTGCCTTCAACCCCAAACAGGAAGTTCTCCCTAGTTTCAGTGACGCCACGTGGGGAGACAATCCTACCTTCTGTAAGTCTCAAACTGGGTACATCATTCTTCACTACGGAAGTCCTGTTTTCTAGAACTCCACTACGCAGAGAAATATTACCTACTCCTCCACCAAATCTGAATTGAATGCGTTGCTCAATTTCTACCTAAAACTAAAATGAATCAAGCATCTAATTAGTGAAGTATATCAACTTCCCAAACCCAAACCCGCGTTGTAAATAGAAAAAAAAGGCCTAGACAATAAGATTAAGAAATTTGGATTTAACTCAAATTCCAGACATATAGAAATCAAGACAAAGGGCTTACGCAAAGACTTTGGTAATCAGGAGTTCACTCTTAGTTTGATACAGAGTCACCTCATGGTTGCGGATTCCCTCAAAAAGGCCTCTTCATTAAGTTCCTCACAACTTCTTCAGCAGAAATTCTTCAACTTGCCTGAGAAATAACCTCTTGGACTATTCTCTTACCAGTCACGTGGGGTGTTAAGAATGAAGTAACATATCAGCTGTCACCGGGGGAGTCTCACTCCCTGCTTTCTCTCCCTGCATTCACTCTCTGAGTCTTTTGGGTCAACCTCAATGACCCACTCTACCTTTTTTTTCTTTGGTTTTCTACTTTCTTGACAAATGATCTTGCCTTCTCTTTCTTCCATATTTTCTTTCTTTTGAATCTCTTTCCTTCAAAGTCTCCTCTTTTCTTATTTGCTCCTTTCTATTCACTCAAATCAACTCATATCCCGCCTTCCCTCACCCAACCTGAAAACCTTCCAGTCTTGAACTTCTACTACAACCAATCCAATCTCTCCATAGACCATCATCTAATCAAGCTTTACTGCCTACAAGCCCTTGCCTGGTAAGAATCTAGTCCTCAAGAAGGTACTACCGGGACAACTCTGACAATCTAGTTATCTTACTTGCAGTCATCCATCTCCATCTCCTTGCCTCTATCCACCCTGCTTTGCCATATCCTTCCTCTCTCAAACATATAAAGTTTAGGCTTTTGGTTTCTTCACCTTTATTTTCTTTTCTCTGATTCTATTGTTGATTTCTCAATTCTCTAACCCTTGTCCGTAGTCTGCTGGTTTTCAGTTCTAAGAAATTTCATCAAAATCTTATCAGTTACAATTAATTTATAACCATTAATCATTACCTACTTGCTTTAAATAGATCAATATTTAATTATGTTGTCATTATCATTCCGCCGTTGAAAAAACTGAATTTGAAAAAACAAGCAATGTGTCCCTAGTACAGCCACGCAAGGTATTTTATACACGTGCAAAAAATATTTCTTGCGAAAGGTTGCTGTCACATTCCCTATCAGTAGCAAGCCGGTTGTAAATTCCCCAGCAGCGTCCAGAAGGGAGGTGCAAAGTCAAACGTCCGCGCCACAAGTTAATTATCATATACCGCCAGTGTCAGAGATTGAGTTCTCAGGTATTCAGAACCCTGGTAAGTCAAGGCTTAGAGACTAACAATAAGTAGAAAAATAAAGAAAAGAGAAATGGAACTAATATAATCCTCATTGATGTAGTTTTGCCGCAATTCTGACAATACAACACCAATAAGCCTCTGCCGCCACTGCTATATTGGATTGATTGGGATGGAAGTGTGAAGCAAGTTGCAAATTGAAGTGCAAGCCAAAGAAACGCAGACAATCAAAGAGGCAATGGAAGAAGGAATGGCTGAAGCAGAGGTGGAACTGTAGCAAAGAGAGTAAAGTGAGGAAGAAGCAAACGGAATACAAGGAAGGAGTGGAATGGAACAGTAGGTGGAGGAATGGGTTGGAACGGAATGAAATGAGATGGAAGTCCAAATTGAGGGGAGTTGAGTGCAAGTTGAAGGGCCAATTGAAAGCAATGCAAGGCAATTGACTGGCAATGTTGGAGAAGGTTCTTGAAGGGGCCAAAGGAATAGAGCTCACAAGGAACTCATGGAGGAAGGTGGATTGAATACCTGAATGAAAAGGGTTTGGACTGCGAAGTGCAAGGAAATCTTTCAGAGACATCTACTGATGCAAGTGATGATCTTGCAAAGATTGTCTTCTTTGGTTGAAAACAAAGACTTGGAAGAATTTAGGTCAATGGTAGAGGAATTGAATGAGAATTGGGAGGAAGCGGAAAGAGAAATAAAGGATAATCTGCAGAAATGTATATTTTAATTTTATTATTTTATTATGTCATTAATATATATATATATATATACTTTGTTTAGGAAAATAGGATTTTGATTTTGAAATAAAAAGTGAAAGGATAAAATTTGTGAAAAGAAATAGGGGATTGTTATGAGAAAGGGAAAGGAAATGAAGTGAGGAAATAGGATGAGATTATTGGGAAGGAATGGGATGGAAGTGTGGAATGGGATGGAAGTAATGAAATGGAATGGGAGCTACAATTGGAGAGCTTTACAAGGGTAACTCTCATGGAAGTCTCAAACAAAATTTGGAGAGTTTCAAAGGTGATGGGCTGGTTCCCACAAGGTGCAATATTTGTTGGACTGGAAGCCAGTCCATTCAAAGAGGTATTGAAGCTTTCCTTTGCGTAACCCGGAATCCAGGATAAGGCTTACTTCCCACTCTAGCTGATTGTGGAATTGGACCCTTTCAGGAGGGGGATGAGTCTTGCCCACATATAGGACTTGAGCTGGCTCTAGGAGAGACATGTGAAATACTGCCCATATACATTTTCATTTTGCAGGTGAGGTAAGTTTAAAGGCATTAGGGGAGACTATTGATTCAACTTTGAAGGGGCCAAGCTTCCTTTCAGAGAGTTTAAAAGTTGGGCAAGTACTGCAAATGTTGCAAGGATTGTGCCATAGCCAATTTCCTACTTCAAAGGTTGGGGCCAAAGTGCAAAGTGAACCTGCTTGTTCCTTGTAGCGCTGGTTTTCTGCTTCAAGTTTGGTTCAAAGTTGAAATTGAAGGGATTGGATGTGGTTGAGGTAATTGGCAGCAGGTTGAGAAGGTGCTACATGAAGGGAAGAGAAAATTGGGTTTCTACCTTCAAGAGTCAGGAAGGGAAACTGTTTGGTGGAGGAATGAGTGGAGTTGTTGTAGGAAAATTTGGCTAATGGGAGCCATTGTGACCAGTTTTCCTGTTGGTAGGAGACATACATTCAAAGATACTGTTTGAGGATCTGATTGATCCACTTGGTTTTCCCATCTGTTACTGGGTGGAAAGCCTTTAATATATTGCAAGTGATATTCAAATGTTGACACAGCAAGATCCAGAATCTAGAGAAAAACAAAGATCCACAATCACTCATTATATTATCAGGAAGACCATGCTTCAAGAATACATATTATACAAATAAATTAGCTAAGTCTTCCTGTGACATTACTGCAAAGAAATAAAGCCATCTTTGAGAAGAAATCTACTACTACTAAAATAGCATCAAAACCACTAGAAATAGGTAATTGCAAAATAAAATCCATAGAAAGCAAATTCCAAGGAATTGGGGGAATTGGAAGTGGCTGAAGCAGCCCATACTTCTGGTGTTTCAAGGACTTGTTCCAATTGCAATCATATCACGCGTTAACATAGTCTTTTACTTCACTTGTCACACCAGGCCAATAGAATTCTCTTGCAATCAATTGGTATGTTTTATCCTGCCCATAATGACAAGCAAGCAGGGAATAATGCCTTGAATTGCAGATATATAACTTAATTCAAGGATTATCTGGTAGCAGTATACAATTTTTGTAAACTAAATAATCATTTTTGCCAATACTATAATCACTATGTAATAAGTTTGCAATCTTGCAAATTTTGCTACACTTGATTTTTACAAGTTGACCTTGTCATAGTTTGGAAGCAAGATCTTGAATGTGATTGATTATGATTGAACTGAGTTCAGCAGACTGGGTTGAGAAAAGTGTCCTACTGTTTTCAGGATTGTTGTTGGGAATGGTTCTACCCCCTCCTGGGGAAATTTTGTCCCAACATGACAAAGAATCAGGGAATACTGCTTGTTTCCCAGGATGGTACATGATTGTAAAGTTTAACTTGCAGAGGTATTCAGACCAACGCTGTGGTGCCCCATCCTGGACACCCTGGCCAGTGCGGAGATTTTAATGTTTGCCTTATTATCATTCATAGGTATCATGATCCAAAAAAAAAAAAAAAAAAAAAAAAAAAAAAAAAAAAACCATTGCCATCCTCATTGCTACCAGGTCCTCAACCCCTGCAACGCACTTCCATCAATCCATTCCTTCAACGTTCTAGGGAGATTCAAAGGATCAATCCAGTGATCTCCTACTGGTGTGCTTTTCATGCCCCCCAGACTTGCATGTCCATTGGTCATCAGGATCCTCTCAATAGAGAGTTCCTCATCAAACTTGTTGATTCACTCAAACTTGCTAGAACTCAACTGGCCGAGAATGATGCCATCACCAACAATCTGGCAGCTACCGCTTACGTCAAAAACTTTGCACTCAAGATATTTGATCAAGCCAATCAAGTGAATCGACTCGGTCTTTCAAACACATCCACCGCTCAATGATTCTTGGCAGCCGCCTGTTTCTTACCAGTCTTGGAGTCCTTGACCAATCAAACCGAACCTGACATCTCACAGAGGATCAAATATGCCAAGTGGAAGGAAGCCTTGATCTCAAAAGCTCTTTGAGATCAACATCCATCTTGACCCAACCAAGCCAACAATCCTAACCACCATGACCCCCCCTCAATCTTGACCGATTTTTTTTGAGAACCCCAGAACGGCTGGCTAGATCCTTCTCAGTTAATGCCCACCTTGGCTGCTCTAACCAGTGATCCATTGAACGATTGGCCAAAAGATCTTCATGCCACCAAATCACTCACCCTTGCCCCACTCCTTGTTCTACCTCAACCGGCCATCTCAAGCGGCCATCAAACCTCTCTCTTCCTCCCCTCCTAGCTTGCTGGTCATCCGGGGGTCTCTTACGTTGCTGGTGCCTGTCGGACACCTTTCGGCGGTCATCCGCGGCCTCAGCAGTTGCCAGGGCCCATCAGGATGCCCGCGGGCGTCCCTCTTGGATTTCTTTTTCTCCAAGTACTTGTTTTTTTCTTTTTTTTCTTTTGTTTTATCATGATCTTGACACCATAAAAAAAAAAATTCCACTCCCATTTGTAAATCTCTCTTGTAAATAGTCTACAGGCCTCTGGTTTATAAAAGGAGGGTCTCTCCCCTGCTTTTTCTGGGGAATCATCAGCATATCAGATCATATCAGTTCATCATCATAGAAATTAATCCATAGGGGTGTGTGCTTGTGTCCCCCCCCATTATCATTGTGAAATTTGATCCTGATCCTTATCCTGGGTATATCTTTGATTGCCCCCTGGTTCATTCTTGACCCTGAGTCTTAGCCCCTCTGTGGCCTGATTCTTATCAACAACCAATAGCCTTTCTGGTTGAAGAAAAATACCATCTGTTAGAATTTTTGAGTGTGTTATACCACTCCTTGATCCCTTTTCTCTGACCATACTGGTCATGATCCCTGATCACCTTTCTGGAGCCAATCATGATTGATTGAAAAGGTCTTATTTAGCTTAAGAACTGGAGTTTTATACCTCCCTTTATTTTCTTTGGGGTTGAATTCTGCCAGCCTATTCTTGAGTCCCTTGAGAAGTGTTGAGGCTATCCTTGCTTCAAAATCAGTTACTGTTTGCTTTGGGGCTTCTTAAACATTGAGCTTTTTCTTGTACGGACACCCTCAGTTATCTGGTACCCTTCAAGCTCTTGATTGCGGAGAGTTGGTCAGGTTCATTGAGAACCTGGAGGTTGCTTGGGTTTGAGTTGATCATCCCCAATCTTCTGCTGAAAACCAGAGTTATTAGCTTGTGGGCATTGTTTACATACAACAGCTTTTGTTCTTTGAAATCTAAGAGGACTTCAACTTCTTTTGTTCAAGTTTTTCCCTGCATAATCTTGTCTCAGATAGGGCTGTTCCATTGCTACAGAACTATTATCATCTTTATCCTCTAATCCTTCATTCCTCATTTACCAGGTTCTGGACCTTGATCTTGGTTACATTTAAATATTTTTGTAACACTCAGGAGGGCAGCCTAAACAGCACCTTTCCCCTCCACAGAACTGCAACGGCCTAGCACCGTTTGGAGTCTTAAATTTAGTCCCCCGGGCCGTGATCAAACCAGCAACCTTGGGATTTACAGTCCCAACTTGAAGAATCAACTCCAAAATCCAATCTGATTTTTTTTCTTTTTCTTTCTTTTTATGTTTGTTCTTTTTTCATATCTGATCTGAGGAGGCAACTTGGTCCAGAAGTAAGTCCTCCCAATTTTGCACCGTCTGGGCAAGATCCTTGTTTTTTTTTGTGAAACTCTACTCTTGCCACACTTGTGAGCCACCTTGGAACTCTGCTTGTTTGGATCTCTTAGGAACCCTTCAACATGGAGTCTGCTGGATCCTCTTTATCTGTTTGGGCCAAGATGGTCAAGATCAAACCTCAGAACAAAAATTTAGGCTTCAATGGGACCAATGTCAAACAATTCCTTGACTCCTATGAGATGGCTGCGGAAGTGGATGGTGCCAGTGAATATTATATGGCTTATCAGTTACAATTTTTCATCTCCTCTGACAAAGTTATGGAGGTTATCGAATTGTTTGAGGGATTCAAAACTCACAACTGGAGGCTCCTGAAGGAGGCTATGTTGGCCTATTGGGGAAAAGAGATGTAGCTAAATGTACTTTGCAAGACTTGGATGCACTGGTTTCTCAATGGATCTCCAATGGTGGTATCTCCTCAGCCTCTGACTATCAGACTTTCAGAAAATCTTGGGACCCTATCCAGTCTTATCTTATCCGGAAAAATCACATTGATACGTTGGACAAAATTTGAGTGTGATTTTTTCAGTCTTTCTCTCCAGGAGTGCAGGAAAGAATTAAGGATGAATTGGTGAAATCTGGATCCATGATCACAACAAGAGACAATTGGTTCAAGCTCCCTGCTTTCATGGTTCTTAGGAATACTGTGGATAAAGTGATGAAAACTCAAACAGCTCTTACCTTTGAAAAACCCAAAATCACTGAACCAGTCCTTGCCCCCTCTTTTTGAGCATCTAACAAAATCATGAATAAGATGGAAGCCAATTGCAGACCTAAACCCAATCCTCAGACCCACCGGGAGACACCTACTATAGATGAGATCACTAAATTACTTCAGGCATTTTAGAATAAAACAGATCAGAAAATATCCTCCTTAGCCACTCCTAAACCTTCTAATTCTGTTCCTAAATCTACTATAGTCTGTTATTATTGCCATAGGGAAGGCCATGGTACTGGTAGATTTCCCAAACTCCAGAAGGACAAGGAGGAGAAGTTAGTAGAGCAGAAGGGAAATAATTTTTTCCTTCCTAACGGTGCTTTGATCCCTTTTGATTCATCTTGACCAATCTGTCATGTGGTGGCCTCATAACAACCACCAACTCCTCAGAAGGCATCCTTGGTCTCTGTGGATTTTCAATTGTCCTGTGGAATTCTGAAACCTTGGTATCCCCCAGCTATCACCTGTTCCAACTTCCCTGGCACCTATCAATCTGATCCAGCTAGGAAACACCATGAGGAACCAAAAACTCATAAGTCTTCTCCTGTTCCATCCTCAATTCTGGGAAAACCCCTTAAACTTTGATCTTCACCTGAGCCTCCTTCCTCTGATGTGGAAGACATGGAAGTAGAAAGGGAACCAATTATGGAAAGGTTCCAGGACAACTCTGATCTTCCCGCTCTTCAACCCGCCCAACCCTCAGATCCTCTTCAATCACCAATTTCACCTGATCTTCCTCCCTCCACGCAGCCCAAAGTTTGATTTGAGAGGGGCATCTCCAAGGACTACCCTAATGCTGTGGAAGGAGTATTAAAGAAAATCTCTGATCTTAGAATCCCTGATCTATCTGTGGCTGAAATCCTGTTGATCTCTCCATCTGTGGCAAAAGGGATGAAGAAATGGGTTTCCCATTGATGTGTGGAGATTGGTCCGGACAAATTAAAGGTCTCCTCTGGTACTCTGATGGAGGATTCTGGTGGAACAGATCCCTCTTCAGATACCAACCTGTATTCCTTTCCTCTTGGTTTTCTTCCATTTTATCTTGGTGATTCAACTAAAACAGTTTCTCTCCTTGTGGATTCAGGTTCTCAGCTCAACTTGATTTTGGACTCCATGGCCTGCAAGCTTATACTTAGCCCAAGGGTCAGTTTCAACTGTGCGGTTTATGGAATTTGGAATCAGTCCTGTGAACTGGTTGGCATTGCTGAGGATATTCCTGTTCAAATTGGTCAAAATATTGTTGGCACCTGTCACTTCTGGATCACTTGTCTGGATGGACCCATGATCTTGGGAAGGCCTTTCTTAATGGACTTTGGTGCTACCCTGATGTTTTCTGATCAAGTTGGGGAGAGAATTCTCCTCCCTGATGCTGATGGTAGAAAGATTGAAGTTCCCATTTGTTCTTTGGATTCTGGTTGTTGGGAAAGAGACTTCCCTTGTCATCCTCCCAAATCTGTCCTGAAAGGAAAACAGAAAGAAAACTCTCATTCCTCTCATCCTCATTTTTTAGCAGAATAGTTGGCCCTACTGATAGTTGTAGTTCTTCTCAGCCTCAGACTTCAACTCATGGACCAACTCCCACCTCAGAGGCATATATTTCTTTTTCCTCATCATTTCCTTCCCATCAAAATAAGATAAAAACCCAAACACATGAAAAATCCGAAAAATCCAAAAATATTTCTTCTCTGTCTGGATCTGTTGTATCTTCTTTTCCTTTTTCTTTTCAGCCTGGTCAATCATCCTCTATTCCGGTTTCAAATCTCCGCAATGAGTCTAAACTAGATCTTGATCTCAATTCTTTTCTTGGTGGCTTTGGTATGAAGGAGTATGGTCTTAGGTGGAGCAAATTTGGGGTAGAAGTAAGTCCTACAATTGTGCACCACCAAGGGCTTCCACTACCGTCATTTTCAAATCTCTACCCTGTGCCACACATGTGAGCAATGTGTTATCTTTTGGATCCTCTTTTATGGAGAGGGCACCTTTCAAGGACGCAGCAGAACATTGAACTTGGAAGATGTTGTAATATGGCCTCAGTTTTCATAGTCAGGTCTCACTGGTCAATGGTTGGAGGAAGCAAGGATTTCTCTCCTTTGCCACCAAGTACAAACCAGTTGCAAAGATGGTCCAGCCAGTCAACCAACCAATGCCTCTCAACCTCAATCCTCCTCTTATGCGTCCTCCTCTATCCCATGATCCTTACTGTGGTCTATCCCAATCCCTCACTGGTCCATTTATTCCCTCTGGTTGGGTCACTGAGGAACGTCTGAAAGTGGTCAACTTTGGTCCAGATGGATGGCTTCTTCCTGATGAGTTAAATTTTATCAAAAATATCTTGTCTCTAAGGGAAAAATCTATTGCATTGTGTGAAGAAGAGAGATGTCTCTTGAAATAATCCTATGGTCTCCCTTACATCATCCCTGTAGTTGAACATGACCCCTGGCAAAAGAAAAAGATCCTGATCCCTGCTGCTAAAATCAATGAATTCATCAAGTTGGTCCGCAAACAAGGCCAAACCGGTTTATACAAACCATTGACTTCTAGCTATTCCATTCCTGTTTTCTGTGTTCTAAATAGTAATGGTAAAATTAGAGTAGTTAATGATCTCCAACCTCTTAATAAAGTTACTATTAAAGACTCTGGCGTGCCTCCTGCCACTGAAGAATTTGTTGAATCCTTCTCTGGGAGAGCTTGCTATGGTCTAGGTGACATTATGGGTGGCTATGACAAAAAATCCTTGCATCCTATTTCTTGTCCCCTCACTACTTTTGATACCCCCCTTGGTTGATTTCAGCCAAATCAATTGCCTCAAGGTGCCACCAACTCGGTTGCAGTCTATCAGGCTCAGATGATGTGGATCCTCCAGGACAAAATCCCAGATCATGCGGGTATCTTTATTGATGATGGTGGGATTAAAGGTCCAGTTTCTGACTATGATAATGAGCTCTTACCTTGGCACTCAGGAATCCAAAGATTTATCTGGGAGTATGCTACTGTCTTGGAAAGAATTTTGTTTTGAATTGAGGAATCTGGCCTTACTGTCTCTGGGTCAAAACTTTCCACCTGTGTCCCTGCCTTGGAAATTGTTGGTCATATATTCTGCAAGGAAGGAAGAAGGATGGCACCCTCTAAATTCAACAAAATCATCTCCTGGCCTACCCCAATAAATCCAACGGAAGTTAGAGGTTTCCTAGGTGTTTTAACTTATGTCAGGATCTTCATTCCATCATTATCCAAAATCTGTATTCCCTTGTGTCGCTTAACCAGGAAGGATCCTGAATACATTTGGACCCAAGACTGCAAACAATCATTTCAGTTGCTCAAAACAATTGTTGGGAAAGACATTGTTTTGAAAAAGATCACTTATGGACCTGTAGCCGGCAGGATCAAGCTGGCAGTGGACTAGAGTTATCAATCTGTTGGGGCTGTCCTTACCCAGGAAGATGATAATGGTTTGGATTTTCCTGCTTTGTATGAATCTCTTCTTTTCTCAGATGTGGAATCCAGGTACTCCCAGCCAAAACTGGAACTTTTAGGTGTGGCCCAAATAGTGAAAAAGCTCCAGACTGTCCTTTGGGGTCAACACTTTGAGTTACAAGTTGATGCACAATCCAGTATTGAAATGATCAACTCCCCCAGCCTTCCAAATTCTCCAATGACTCATTGCGTGGCTTTCATCCAGTTGTTCTCTTTTGATATTGTTCACAGGCCTGGAAAATTTGTCACCATGCCTGATGGTTTATCTCGACGCCCTATTGGAGAGATGAATCAGAGGTTGGAATGTATTTTGATGAGAAAGAACCCTTGGTCCGCCCTGTCTTTGCCTTCTCCTCCCAAAATTACTCTGGTTTCCAGCAAGGTTTCTGGCTTAAGTTAGAGAAGTACCTTTCAACTCTCCAAAGACCCCCTGATCTCTCTGCAAAAGAATTTTGGTCCCTTAAAAGGAAGTCCTAGAACTTCTTTGTCCAAGGTTCTAGGCTTATGAAAAGAGAAACTCCTTGTGCACTTGTTGTGGTCAATATCCCTTCTAAGCAAGATTCAATCCTGGAAATTCTCCATGAAGGCCTTGGTCATCGTGGGTAAACCAAAACTTATTGACAAATATCCAAACAATTTTGGTGGCCATCCCTGAAGAAATCTGTTGCTCAATGGTGCAGGAGTTGTAAAGTGTGCCAGAAACGTGATCTTCGGCGCCTGGCCGAAATTTGTTACCCCACTGGAGAGTCCACTGTTTTTGGGAGGATTGCTATGGATGTGGTCCACATTAAGGCTGGTGGAGCTAAGTACCTCATGGTGGCTAGAGATGATTTTTCTGGATGGGTTGAAGCAAAGTTTCTTAAGAACCTCAACTCTGAATCAGTAGCAGCTTTCCTTCATGAGACGTGGACAATACTTTATGGCTTGGCTCAATCTTATTCTACAGATGGTGGCTTGGAATTTGGTGGAAAACTTGCTGAAATGATCCAATCGCTCCCTGGACAACATAGAGTTACTACTCCCTATTATCCTGAAGGACAAGGCATGGTGGAAAGAGGCCATGCGCCCTTGAAGGCTGCTCTGGTTAAATTAGCTGGAGAAAGTGGCAAGAATTGTTGGAAGTTTCTCCCCTTGGTCCTCTTCTCTGATCAAATTTCCACCAAGCAAACCACTGGTTACTCTCCTTATGAAATAATGTTTGGTCAGAGGGCTGTTATTCCTCTTGATCTTGAAATGGATTCTTTCTTAGGCATCTCTTGGGAACAAGTTTCCTCAACTACTGACCTATGAGTTGCCAGATCAAAGAAACTGGAGCGGAGTGAAGATATTCAAAACAAATCTTATCAGAAGATGATGGAATCAAGAGCAAAATCAGTTCATCATTGGGAAGATAAACACCTAAATCAAATTAGGGACCCTTTAAACCCTGGTGATCTGGGATTGGCTTATAATTGTTCCTTGTAAACACAGTGGGGAAAGCTTTTCTCTAACCGCTGGAATGGTCCTTACCGAGTGGTTGGTCAAGTTAGAGGTGGATCATATGTTTTGGAGGAACTTGATGGTACCCAGATGGCCAGAAGGTTCTCTGCTGATCAGGTTAAGAAATTTCATTCTTGTGGGGGCAACTTGTTCCAAAAGTAAATCCTCCCAATTGCGCACCACCAGGGGCTTCTACTACTGTCATTTTCAAAACTCTACTTCAGGCCACGCATGTGAGCACCTGGGACGCCTTCTTCATTTCATCTCAGCCACTTCTAGGATTTCCCTTTGGATGGATCAACATATTCTTTTTTACTCTCAAGATAAAAATGGCCATTCCTTGGTTTCAATCATCTTTCTTTCCTTTCTCTTTTTTATGGCATCAAACTTGGGAGCAGACTAGGGACATTCTGTAAGTTGGGGAGAGATGTGGTGCCCCATCCTGGACACCCTGGCCAGTGCGGAGATTTTAACGTTTTTCTTATCATCATTCATAGGTATTCGATCCAAAAAAAAAAAAAAAAAAAAAAAAAAACCATTGCCATCCTCATCGCTACCGGGTCCTCAACCCCTTCAACACACTTCCATCAATCCATTCCTTCAACGTGCTACGGAGATTCAAAGGATTGATCCGGTGATCTCCTACTGGTGTGCTTTTCATGCCTCCCATACTTCCATGTCCATTGGTCATCAGGAACCTCTCAGTAGAGAGGTCCTCATCAAACTCTTTGATTCACTCAAAATTGCTAGAAATCAACTGGGCAAGAATGATGCCATCACCAACAATCTGGCAGCTACCGCTTACTTCAAAAACTTTGCACTCATGATATTCAATCAAGCCAATCAAGACAATTGAGTCGGTCTTTCAAACAGATCCACCACTCAACGATTCTTGGCAGCCGCCTGTTTCTTACAAGTCTTGGAATCCTTGACCAATCAACTTAAACCTGACATCTCACAGAGGATCAAATATGGCAAGTGGAAGGCAGCCTTGATCTCAAGAGCTCTTCAAGATAAACATCCATCTCAACCCAACCAAGCCAACAACCCTAACCACCTTCACCCCCCATCAATCTTGATTGATTTGGCTCAAGAACCCCAGAACGGTTGGCTAGATCCTTCTCAAAAAATGCCCACCTTGGCTTCTCTAACCGGTGATCCATTGAACAATTGGCTCAAAAATCTTCATGCCACCAAATCACTCACCCTTGCCCCACTCCTTGTTCTACCTCAACCGGCCATCTCAAGCGGCCATCAAACCTCTCTCTTCCTCCCCTCCTAGCTTGCTGGTCATCCGCGGGTCTCTTACGTTGCCAGTGCCCGTAGGACACCTGCCAGCGGTTGTCTTTGGGCTTGGCAGTTGCCCATGCCCGTCGGACACCTGCTGGTGGTCATCCGCGGCCTTGGCAGTCGCCTGGGCCCATCAGGAGGCCTGCGGGCATCCCTCTTTGGATTTCTTTTGCTCCGAGTACTTGTTTGTTTCTTTTTTTTTCTCTTTTTTTCTCATGATCTTGACCCCATCAAAAATAAAAAATAAAAATAAAAAAAACAATTCCGCTCCCATTTTTAAATCTATCTTTTAAATAGTCTACAGGCCTCTGGTCTATAAAAGAAGGGGCTCTCCCCTGCTTTTTCTGGGGCATCATCAGCATATCAGATCATATCAGTTCATCATCATAGAAATTAATCCATAGGGGTGTGTGCTTGTGTCCCCCCCATTATCATTGTGAAATTTGATCCTGATCCTTATCCTGGGTATATCTTTGATTGCCCCCTGATCCATTTTTGACCCTGAGGCTTAGCCCCTCTGTGGCCTGATTCTTATCACCAACCAATAGCCTTGCTGGTTGAAGAAAAATTCGGTCTGTTGGAATTTTTGAGTGTGTTATACCACTCCTTGATCCCTTTTCTCTGACCATACTGGTCCTGATCCCTGATAACCTTTCTGGAGCCAATCACTATTTATTGAAGAGGTCTTATTAAGCTTAAGACCTGGAGTTTTATACCTCCCTTCATTTTCTTTGTGGTTGAATTCTTCCAGCCTATTCTTGAGTCCCTTGAGAAGTGTTGAGGTTATCCTTGCTTCAAAATCAGTTACTGTTTGCTTTGGGGCTTCTTAAACATTGAGCTTTGTCTTTTACAGGCACCCTCAGTTATCTGGTACCCTTCAAGCGCTTGATTGCGGAGAGTTGGGCAGGTTCATTGAGAACCTTAAGGTTGCTTGGGTTTGATTTGATCATTCCCAATCTTCTGCTGATGACCAGAGTTATTAGCTTGTGGGAGTTGTTTACATACAACAGCTTTTGTTCTTTGAACTCTAAGAGGACTTCAACTTCCTTTGTTCAAGTTTTCCCCTGCATAATCTTGTCTCAGATAGTGCTTTTCCATTGCTACAGATCTATTATTGTCTTTATCCTCTACTCCTTGATTCCTCATTTACCAGGTTCTGGACCTTGATCTCGGTTTGATTTATATATTTTTGAAACAATCAGGAGGGCAGCCTAAATAGCACCTTTCCCCTCCACAGAACTGCCACTGCCTAGCACTGTTTGGAGTCTTACAACGTGCCTGTCTGCGTGTAATCACTTTTGAGCTCATGAAATATTTCAACAAATTGTGATCAGTTAATACCTCAAAAGGTTCCATAAGGCTCAAAAGGTATGAACACCATTTTTTCAAGCAAAAACCAATTGGAAGAAGTTCCTTGTCATGAATATTGTAATTAAGCTCTGCAGCCATCAATTTGCAAGACTCAAAAGCTACGGGATGAGAAAGAAAAGAACAGGAGGAAAACTGCAAGATTACTCCTGCAATTGCATAGTTGCTTGCATCTGTTTTCACAATAGTGCAAGCTACCTTGTTAAAGTGAGAAAATATTGTGTTGATTATTCAAATGCACTCTGATCCTATCACCATTGATTCCATTTGATTCTATCTATCTCCTTTGTGCTTCTCTTTCTCCTTTAGTTCTAATGTCCTCTACTTTGTGATAGTGTTGATTGTTAAGTATGTGGAGGGGCACTGTGTGATTACTGTCTCTGGATCTGCAACACCTCGACTGTCACTGAACAGTGTGGGATTGCATGACGCAGGTTGGACACACCTCTCAAATCCTGCTGACTGCTTGGACCAACCTGAGACCTTCAACACCTCCTCAACCGTTGAAACTACTGCAAACAACCTCTCAAGACCTGAAGACTCAACTCAAACTTGATTACCAATTAACTACGGCTTAGTGGGTATCAGCCCTATGCCTCAAATCAACATTAAGACAACTCACCTCTGCTCTCTTTCAGTTGAACTAAACATCCTATGATATTGGGCAGATCAGTCAAGGTAATCTTATCAGAAGTCTGGCGGTTCACATTCTGTAAATCATCCACCAAACGGCTCTACTTTTTTTCTTCCCAACTTGCACTTGCTCATCAATCGCTTCCTACCAGTTTTTGCAGTGTTGGAGCCTGTTAATAAGCCACAATCTTGACTGTAGAACTTTTCTCTCTTTTTGGTTGCCCCATCCATTTCATCTCTTGTTCCTTCTTGCCTACTCCTTGTTTCTCATATTGACTCAATTGGAATTTATAGGCTGGTCTAGGTTTTCCACTAATTCAATTTCTTTCACTTGGTTAAAAGCCAAAATTGGATCTCTCAAGCTCAACCAGAATGGAAAGAAGTCATTCACGCCTGGACCAGGGGGAGAGGATAGCTTCAAGGCCCTTGCGTTGAAGTCTCTGATGGAGTTGACTCCTCTTTTATCCAACACAAACCACTCAATATGGCGGAAAAAGATGGAAAGGCTGTTCAAGATGAGGGGGATTCTTCACATGGTCAACTCCCCCAATCCTTACAAAGAAATCCCCAACAACAACGAGATGGCCGGCTATCTGATGTCCAAGCTGGACCCTGCAACCCACACAAACATAATCACGATTGAAAACAAAGGCTTGACAAAACTCATCTGGCAAGCCGCCAAGGACCATTTTGCATCAAACCAAGCGGCTAATTGGGCGTGCATGTTTTTAAATTTCCTATATCTTGCTTTTGACTCAAACAACATAGACCGATTTGTCACCAACGTCAAAGTCCATCTTGGAAAGTTGGAAAAAGTTGGCATAGAACTAACTGGGGACATTCTCAGTTACCTAATCCTCTTCAAACTGCCTGAATCCCTCAACTCCATCAGATTTCAAATAATGCACTTGGGCGCAGACCTGTTGGTCAATTTTATCCTGAATCACTTGGTCCAACACCAGAAAAAGGTGCACTCTAAGGCTCAGGAATCAATGGCTATAAATTCTGCCTTATACCACTCGGGCGGGACAAACTCAGATCCACCTTGATGTACCGGAGAGAGGCACAATCTGGCCGTTACTTCAAACTCTTGTTCATTTTGCTGGGCAGAGTTCCCCAAGCTTAAACCAGAGCACCCAATGAGTAAAGCAAGGAGGCCTCAAAAGAAGACTCAAGCCAAATCACACTTTTACTTGTTCTTCTGCGTCTTCAACCAACAAGAAGCCAATGGAAAGTGATTAATACTGGAAAGAGGATGTTCAATCCACATGATAAGAGGTAAATCAGCATTCAAAACCCTCTGCAAACAGGAAGGCAATGAAACAATCAAAACAGGAAAAAAGGGAGATGGATTACCCATTCGTGGCCTGGGTGCAGCACACATAAAGTATGGATCAAAAACAATCATCCTTGAAAACGCGGCCTGGGTCCACAAAGCAACAGTGAACCTAATATGCATGGGTGCCTTACTAAAAAAGGGTTGCCTCCTGCACATCAACCTGTCAAACAATCCTGTCACCTTCACTATGAAACTCAATGGAAAAGTTTTCCTTGGCGGGTCAATCAATAACAACCTACTTGAACTGAAGCCAAGCCTCTCTCAGTCCATGAATACTGCTACCTAACCTCATCTGAGCTTGTCAATCTAAATCAAAAACTTGGTCACGCCAGTCTGAGTCAAAGTGAAAAGCACCTGGGACAAAATCTGCCGCAAGAAGTCAAAGACAGCTTTGAAAGCCTCCATGCAAGAAATCCAAGATAACCAAAGCTTCCTTCAAAGACAACCAGTCCCCGGCTCAGCAATTGTTTGACAGATTACACATGGACCCCATGGGACCTCTTAACCCCACAAGCAAAGGCGGCATGAAGTACTTGCTCACCATTGTTGACAATAAATCTTGATAGATTTCTGCATTTCCACTCCCACCCAAGGAAGCTGCAGCTGGAAAAATTTTATTTGTGATTGAGAACAAATCCAAGAAGCAGCACAGGTACCCAATAGAGGTTGTCACAGATGGAGAGGGAGAATTTGTTTATGATTCCCTGAAATATTTCTTTGAATCCAAAAGTATCAACCACATTATCAGCAAACTGTACCACTCGCAGAAAAATGGTAAAGGGGAGAGAGCAAATCAAACCATCATGGAATCCCTAAGATCGGTCTTCAGCTCTACTTCCATTCCCAAAAGCTATTGGCACATTGTGATCCAAAGTTGCTTTTTTGCCCTAAACCAAATCCCAGCCAAATCAAACAAGAAAACCCCCTGGGAGCTCCTTCATAAAAACTCAGTCCCCAAACAATAACTCAAACCCATAGGCTCATTGGCTATTTATCTAATCAATCAGAATAAAATAACGTCAAAAATGAACTAAAAGGTGAGGAAGGGACTTTGATTGGCTTCAATCCCAAACTCTTGTCATACAAGTTGCTCTCCAAAAGCGGAAAAATTGTAGAAAGCAAGCACATTGAATTCTTGAAGAACAAATTACCAATTGAACCATCCTCACTAGATCTTGAGGAAAATTCACGAGTTGAAGAGATCACTGACCTATCCAAAGCCACTGAAAACAATCATGGCACTTCCTCTCCGGATAGCAAAGATCTCAAGCCAAGTGTGGAGGTTCCAGAAGGCCAAAGTGCATCCGACTCCAACAATTCTGACCAGAATATCCTCCAATCCCTCCAACCAAACCTGAGAGACAGGAGTCAAATCAAATTCCCTGAGAGATACGGCTACTATCACACCGACATACCAAAAAACATCCACAAATCTCTGAAGACTCCAACCTGGATCCCATCCATAAACACAGAGCTGGATATGGCCAAGGACCTGGAAGTATGGGAGGATGCGGACAAGTCGGAGGTAACTAATCCACTTGAAACCACCTGGGTCTTCCGACGCAAGCAAAATCTCCACTCTGGGACTGAGAAACTTAATTCAAGAGTATGTGTGCATGGATTCAGCCAGCGTTTTGGAATTGATTACCTGGACACATTTGCTCGGACAGGAAAAATTACTTCTCTACAAGCTCTCCTGGCTTACTTGGTGGATAAACAACTTCCAATCCTTCAATTTGATGTGAAAGGAGCCTTTCTTCACACTCCATTAGATGAAAACGTTTACATCCAAACTCCAGTTGGCTCAAAAAGGAAGGCTAAATATCTAAAACTAAAAAAATCCTTGTACAGCCTCAAACAGGCTCCCTTGAACTGGTACAAAACGCTAAGGGGATGGCTCAAAAGTCAAGGCTTTCTCAAAAGCGACGCCAATCCCTGCCTCTACCTTCACAAAGATTCAATCTCTGCCTTTTTCTTCCATGTGGACAACCTAGTAGTGATAGGAAACGTTGAAAGTTTCAAACTTGCCTTCCTTGATTGCTTCAAAGACTCATCCGCTCATCTTTTAGATACCTTACTAGGCATGAAGGTTGAAACTTCATAAGATTCCATCAGCCTATCCCTGCCCAATCACATTCAAAAAGGCCTGGAAGAAATGAACCTCCTTGATGCAAAGCCGCTGAATAACCCTTGCACCTCTGGAAAACAACTCTTGCCTGCTACTGAAGAAGAAGTCTCAAAATTCAAGGAGCTCAATCTGAACTATTGCTCACCAATAGGCTGACTCAATTTCATTGCAAACTTGGCTACACCGGACATCAGCTGTTCTGTCTCCAACCTAGCCAGATTCTCTGATAGGCCAGGCATCAACCACTGGAAAGAGGTTGTTGACGTCTGGCAATACCTACTAAAAACCATAGATTTCAAGCTGGTACTCAAACAAAAAACTGCCAACAACCATCTTTTTAAATACAGCAATACTACCTGGGGAGACAATCCTCACACCCAACATTCTCAAAATGGCTTCCTGGCTCTATTCAAGGGAATTCAAATATACTGGACCAGTCGACACCAACGCAACATAGCCCACTCCTCAACTGAATCAGAATGCAACTCTCTCTCCTCAAGCCACCTCGAAGGGAGATGGCTGAACCACCTTTTAGAAGAACTGTGGCGAACTAAAATTGATCCTCCCCTTCATCTAATCAAAAATAAAGGCCTGGAGGACAAGCTTAAGAAATTTGGTTTGAAATCGCATGCCAATCACATTGACATCAAGCTCAAAAGTCTATGCAACAACCTGAATGACGGACTCATCAAAATTAAACTAGTATTGTCTGGAAAAATGCTTGCCAATGCACTTACCAAGGGTGCTAGCCCACTTGCTGTCATTAAATTTGTTGAGTATGTTGGATCTTGAATTCTCTTAATGTTGATTTGTGCCGGGGTGTTGATTATTGAATGCTCTCTCATCCTATCACCATTTATTCCACTTGATTCTATCTATATTGTTTGTGCTTCTCTTTCTCCTTTAGTTCTAATGTCCTCTATGTTGTGATAGTGTTGATTGTTAATTACGAAGAGGGGCACTGTGTGGTTACTTTTTCTGGATCTGCAACACCTCTACTGTCACTGAACTGCGTGGGATTGCACGATGCAGGTGGATACACCTCTCAAATCCTGCTGACTGCTTGGACCAACTTGAGACCTTCAACACCTCCTCCACCGTTGCAACTACTGCAAAAAACCTCTCAAGACCTGAAGACTCAACTCAAACTTGATCACTGATTAACTAAGGCTTAGTGGGTACCAGCCCTATGCTTCAAATCAACATTAAGACAACTCACCTCTGCTCTCTTTCAGTTGAACTAAACATCCTATGCCATTGGGCGGATCATTCAAGGTAATCTTATCAGAAGTCTGGCGGTTCACATTCTGTAAATCATCCACCAAACGGCTCTCCTTTGTTTCTTCCCAACTCACACTTGCTCATCAATCTTTTCCTACTAGTTGTTTGCAGTGTTGGTTTTACTCAATCTGTTAATAAGCCAAAATCTTGAATGTAGAACTTGTCTCTCTTGTTGGTTGCCTCATCCGTTTCATCTCTTGTTCCTTCTACCTTATTCCTTGTTTCTCATATTGACTTAATTGGAATTTATAGCCTTGTCTAGTTTTTTGTTTAATTAAATTTCTTTCACATATTGGAGCAGTGGTAAAGGCTTTCTTCAGAGCTCCAAACTCAAAAGCAGCTTGTTCTGTGAATACAAAATGAGTGTATTTTTGAAGAAGGTTAGTGAGGTTTACGGTTTTTTTGGCATAATTCTCAATAAAACTCCTGTAAAAATTACTGAAACCAAGAAAAAATTGAAGGGATTTAACAGAGGAAGGTGGGGGCCAGTCCAATATACTTTGGCTTTTGGCTGGGTCCATCAATATTCCTTGCTGCAAGACAATGAAAACTAAATTTTGAAGAGAAGGAGTATGAAATTTGCACTTAGAGGCTTTTGCAAACAGGTCATTGTTGCAAAATTGCTGCATCACCTCTTGCACATGTGCAATGTGTTCCTTGACAGTTTTTGAGTGGACTAGTATATTGTCAAGATACACCACATGATATTTCTCTACAAGGTCAGAAAAAATGTCAGTGACAAAATTTTGAAAAGTGGAAGGAGCATTGCAGAGGCCAAAGGTGTCAGCCTCCTGGATGCCAAGAACCTTACTATCCTTTAGCTACCATGGTTGATAGAGTAAATAATAAATATATTATTTAATTAATGCAGCAAAAATCCATAAAATATGTGGATGAAGCTTATTGCAAGGTTAAGTGGTTTGGTTATTGTTTATTGTTTTGAATCAATATCAATAAATTGATTATTAAATATTTAAAGAGCGGCCACAATTATATTGGGGATCTTTAATACCTCTCTTCAGGGATTTCAGTATGAAAACACGTAGTCCTGGTTACTTTGGGATCTTTAGTTTAAAGAATATTTTACCCAAAGATAATATGTATATAAAATACACAGTGGAGTGGTAGGGCCTTGTAGCCAAGCTACCAGGCCAGAGAAAGGATAATAAGACTCACTGGTATATTATTAAATCCTTTGGGTATCTGTTGGGACGTGCACTGATAGGTTAAACCTGTATACTGGGCTTATAAGGTTGTTCAGCAGTTTTATTTGATAAAAACAGGTTTGAAGACCAATCTTACTGATCAGACATTGCCATAAATCACTTACGTATCTCTTGTAAGTATTTGATTACCTTGGCACGGCGTCTGGATATGAATATTACTGGGTCTCTGCCCATCAACATCCTCAAAAGAGCTCTGTATTTATAGTTTTTGGAGTCCCAATATGGTCCTTCTGAGGGTTGTAGGTGCTCAAAGGGACGGAAACTAAGGCTAGCAGGGTAACTGGGGTTAGCCTTTCATGTGTTCTTGGTTCTATAGCCCGGGTAGCATCTAATTCCTTAGGGTATGGGAATTATTCTACCTTATAATGGACATTAGGACATGTGAATAACACTAATCTGTCCTATTTATGTATTATTTAATTAATTATCCTTAGTATATTTTCCCAGTAATCTAATAATTATATTATCAGACATCTCTAAGGACATTTTGATTTCAGTTAAGTTCTCATTATGTATTATATAACTGGAGTAAAATTCATAATATTGATTTTACTCTTTATTTTCGAGTTCCATTTGATTTGTTAAGATAATTTCTTAAAAATATAATTCAGGTGAATTCATGTAATATTATTACATCATTATCTTTCTTGGCATGTCACAAAGATATTGATGTATAGCAATTCTCATAAAATTATATTTGAGTATTTTAATATATTTTTAGAAGTTGTCATTGTCTTATTTTCGAAATTCTTGGTACTTTGCATTATATTGAATAAAAAATACGTGTAAGGATTATTTATGTATTGTTATATAATATTATGTATTTTTAGACAGTCTACTATCCATGGGAACCTTTATTACATATGTAGAAAGTTCCCGTGTATGTTGTAGCCTGTTTACGCAGTACCTGAGCCGCCTGTCACTCTGTCAGCCCGTAGTCCCGCGGCTGTGTACTTGTCAGAGGCCCGGGGCTGTGTACACGACTTTGACGGGTTGACACGGCTAAATCTCAGCTGCGCGCGGGTGCTTTGGCTGCTGCGGCTGCGTGCGGGAATTGTGACAAAACACATTTCCACCCCTAACTCCTAAAATATACACAAAACCTCAATTCTGACTGAATTTTAGGTGTGAAACCTATACGTGAAAATGTGTGTGAAATATTTAATTGGCCAAAAAGCTCAATAATGGAGCGGTAGTATTTTGGTTTTTTCTTTCCTTAATTATTTAAAAATATAAGGAGTTGGATTTCAAGGGTGGGGTCAGTCAGTGACCCTACCTAATTTTGGGTTGAGAATCCATACCTGTAATAATATTTATGGTTTTCCTACTCCTTCCCAGGTTAATTGTATTATTATTATTTTTATGATATTTTTGTTACTTTTGCAGCTTGCTCTGCCAAAGTAGCAAGCTGACCAAAGGGCATGACGGTATACTCATAACTGCCAAATGGTGTTCTCATTGTGGTCAAATGATCATGGCCTTTTGCAATGCAACGTGGTTATAGGCGCCTCAAAGGTCTAACTTGAAGAAATAAGCAGCTCCATGAAAGAGAGTGAGGAGGTGTAACATAGGCGGTACTGGGTGGGCGTTCTTCTGGGTTACCTGGTTCAGTTTTGTGAATATTTAGTGTTGGTAAGAAAACCAAGACCAGACTGCATTACAAGTAGGAAAAGAATCAGAAAAGAAATGAAGAGAAAAGATTCATCAAAACAGAGAAATTAAAGGAAACAACACCAACAGAATTCTTTTAGAAGACAGTTGGAATACAACCAGCTACAAGGAAAGCATGAGATGACCAATAAAGCGCCTTGATCAATCTGGAAGAGAGATTTAGTACAGATCATAACCCATGGAGTCAAAATTGTTCTTACTTGGATTGATCTGGCTGCAGGTGGTCACTTTATGAGATGGAAAAATGAGTATTTGAGTATGAGGAATTGGTGGAGGGTGATTCCCGGGAGTTTAGTCAAGGTTTTAGTTGGGAGTCCCTCTGACTCCCAACTGGTTGCTCTCAGTTTGCCCACTCTAACTTTGGAGTCTTAGCACCCAATGAGATATAGCGGTGACAGTAAAAAGAAGAAAACAAACATAAATAAACATAAACAAAAAATAGGAATAAGAAACATAAATGGAAATCACAGTAGTAATAGTAATTCAGCTCAACACTCCCCCTTGACTCAGAGGTTAATGATACGGAGAAGAGAAACAATTTACCAGCCTGCATTTTGAGATGTTGTTGCCTGCCTTGGTCAATGCATTGGCAGCCATTGACTGTGAAGGAATCAGAGTAACTTCAATGGTCTTGTTCTCATAATCATCCTGGAGACTTTTCATTTTGATATTGATATGTTTCTCTTTTTAATTGGTGCCAAATTTCTTGATCTTGTTGTCAAGGCCTTTGTTGTTGATAAGGTGAAGCGGGGACAAGAAAACTTCCTAATAGATTTTGGAGAGATGTTGATGGAGCCACCTCCTTTCTAGGTGACAGCTGGAAAACGCCATGCATTTGGATTCAGTAGAGGAGTGGGTGATGTTGCGCTGTCAATGACTTGTCCAATAAAGGGAGCTGCCTTTGAATAAGCAGAAGAAACCCCTCTGAGAGATCCTGTTTTCAGGATTGTCTCCCCAGGTGGCATTGCTGTAGCAGATAAGCCTATTAGTGATGGATCAAGTTCCAAGAGTTAGGGAGATGTGCTTGGTAGCTGATGAATATTACCATACTTTTACTACCTCCATCCAGTGGGAGTATCCGGGTTTTTTGGAAAATCTGGCCAGACTAGATACAGCGTAACTGATATCTGGTCTTTCCAATCCTGCAATGAAGTTCAGTCTGCCAATTGGAAATCAATATTTGAAGTTCATATTTAAAATTTTTTGATGATCATCTTCTGTCTCCAGAAAGAGATGGAGACCTGGAGTTCTGGGAGTAGTAACGGGTTTACAATTCAAAAGTTCATGGCAGTCAGCCCTTTTTGATGTGCAGGGGTAGACTAAGATGCATTAGCTCTTTCTCTCTCACAACCTTCATTACAAGTAGGGTATTAGGAGGATGAGCTGCAGAGTTCTTGAAGCAATTGAGAAGTTTACGTTGTAAATCTGCAGTGTTTCCAGCAACAATGAGATCATCCACGTGAAAGAAGAGACCCAAGGAATTGTGTTTGCACAGGAAGAGGCATGGATTGAAGGACAATTTTTCAAAACCCTGACTTTCAATCCATGAAATTAGCATTCTGTACCAGTTGCGAGGTGCTTGCTTTAGTCCATAAAACAATTTCTTTAGTCTTAGGTATTTTCTGCTTTGACCAGATCCGGTAGTATTTATGATAAACACATCATTGTCAAGTTCAGCATGTAGGAAGGCTCCCTTGACATTGAGCTGAAGAAGGTCAAGTTTCTTGTCTACTGCAAAGGTGAGAAGAGCTTGGAGGGAGGCAACTCTTCCAGTGGGAGAATAGGTTTTGAAGTAGTGTATGCTGTATCTTTGGTTGAAACCTTGGATGCATATTTGTGTCTTATAGGTAGAAGCTTCAGCATGCGTGTTGTGCTTCAATTTGAAAATGGCCACGGTCTTAAGGGGATTGGTCACCAATTTTTTGTCCACTTCCTCCTAGACATTTTGATTTTTGATGGATTTGAACTCCTTGAGAGTGGATTCTTTCCACACAGGAATGGTTAAAGCTTCTTTGATAGAATTAGGTAGATTTTCAGAATGGCAACTGGATCTATCAGGTTGGGCTAGCAACTCTCTGTTACTTAAATTTTGTCTCAGACTGGTGGACACCTCTTCATTCTCATTGGTATTGTTATTGCTGACATTGGAAATTTCTTCATGTTTTATCAACTAGACAGTACATTCATTGTTAGGAGATTGGTCATTGGGAAAATTGAGTGGGACAAAAGTTTTCTGAACAACTGGATTGGTGGATGAATCAAGATCTGTCTGATCCTTCTGCGTGGTTGAATTGTCAGGGATTGTTTGGAAAAGATAAAATGTTTGGTGTTGACAATCTTTCCAGAGGCCAAAAGAACCTTGTATGATAGTAAGGCAGGATTGAAGCCTAGGAGTTTGCTAGACTCCCCTTTTTCAGATAGTTTAGATTGAATTTGGGAGTCTTTAAGTCAATACGTGAGATTGGTGCCAACCGGTCTTAAATAACCCTCCAGGAGGTCTCTGCCATGCATACGTTTCCACAGGGATTCTGTCCCTTTTTCTTCAAGTATTTGATTGAGTAATATACAACAACTACAAACCACATTGCGCCAGTATGATGTTCGAATTTTACCTTTGGAGAATATAGCGTGGGTTGATTCCATGAAAGTCCTGTTAGCTCTTTCTATTTGTCTGTTATGGTGAGAACAGGATGAGTCCAAGACAATTTTTATTGATATGGCGCTCTTTTAAGTAAGCAGTAAATTTGTTGTTAACAAACTCACCTCCACCATCCAAACACACTTCCATGGGATAAATTTTATGTTTTCTGTGTTCATTTCCTGGTACAAAGGTCAAAGTGTTACAGACCTTGTCTTTGTTTTTAAGTCTAAAACAGGAAAGATATCCGGAAAAGGAATTGAAAAGATTGAGAAAAAATCTGAATCCTCCTTTTTCCATAGGATTAAGAGGTCCCATTAAGTTCACATGAATTCCATCCAAAATTCTCAAGGCCGCTTGATGAACTTGGGAGAAACTTGATTTTTTAATCTTGGATTTGTTTCAGTTGAGACATTCAAAGTCTTCCTTGTCTTTGGGCGTGATGTTTTTGTTCAAAAATTTCTCCATCTGTCCAAGCAAAGCATGACTGAGAGTTCTGTGGATTTTGGTTAGATCCTTGGCGGCATCAAATTCTTTTTTTGTTTTTATGACAAAGAGATTGTTTGATATCCTTCCAGAGAATAATTTCTTGTCACCGGAGAACACAGAAAAGTTATGGGGCAACACCGTTGAGTTTATGTTCAGAGTATCTCCTTTTTCTACCAATGCTCCAAAAGATATGAGGTCGAAAGTTGATTCAGGGACCCACGCAGAGTTGCTGAGATGGACTTTTCAGTGCTCAAAAGGAATGGAGGGGGTACCAATTCCCTCAATTTTGAACTCAGCGTTTTTCTTTCCGTTTTGGATCTTGCCCTCTCCGTCAGAGCAGGTAAGAGATTGGAATCAATTCTTATCCATTATCATATTGATGGAGCATCCAGAGTTGAGTGTGTATTGGCTTGGGATTGATCTCTCTTGACAGGTCAGGTTCAGTCCACAGAAAAATGAGTAATGGTGTGCTTCTTCTACGGTCTTCTTTTTATTGTTGTTTCCTTGATAGTTAGTATTAGGCGTTCTAAGTTCATGGAATTTGATCCAGCAATTTCGTGCAGGATGAGATGTTACAGAAGGGTTGTGTTTTCCATTTTTGCATCTTGGTCCTTTGTACAGGGCTATGTTGACCGGTTCATTGGGAGTGTCTTGAGCGCTGATCTTGTTTTTTTGTTGGATGAGATTGTCTAGTACAGTTTCAATCCTCATTTCGGCAGTTGAGTGCATAATTTGCGTCTTCATGCCTTGAATTGAGGCGGGAAATTTATAAAGAACCAAGTAAGCTATTATATTGGATGGGAGCTCAATACCGACTTCTGTCCGTTTTTTAAGAAACGTTTTGACATTTGTCACAAACGCCTTAATGTTGGAGGACATAGAAAGATGAAGGAAAATGTTGAAAACACGCGCTATGTTTGCCGATTGGGATGAAGCAAAATGCAATTGAGTTGCTTTCCATATTGGTCTGGCATTGTCTTTGTTGCAATCATTGATTATGTTGTTGTAAGTGTTTGAATCAAGTTTGGCAATCAAGTAAGCCACCATATCTTGATTTTTCTCTTTGTCCAGTCAGGACAGCTCATCCAACAAGTTCATGACTTGAAAAATTCCCCTAAGTTTAAATAGTTCTTCCATCTTTTTACGCCACATGCTATAGTTTTCTTCATTCAGTAAAGGTGTTGATTCAATGAGCACTTTGAGGGCGTGGGATTTGAAGCTCATGGGGTCTCACCCTGGTCCTGGCATTGAGGATGATCCTGGCTTGGGCATGTTGCTTGTGGCCAGTCGGTGGAATCTCTTTGGCTTTTAACCATGTGAATATTTAGTTTTGGAAAGAAAACCAAGACTAGACTGCATTACAAGTAGGAAAAGAATCAGAAAAAGAATGAAGAGACAAGATTCATCAAAACAGAGAAAGTAAAGGAAACAACACTGACAAAAGTCTTTTAGGAGACATTTGGAATACAAACAGCTGCAAGGAAAGCATGAGATGACCAAAGAAGCGCCTTGAACAATCTGGAAGAGAGATTAAGTACTGATCATAACCAATGGAGTCAAAATCTTTCTTACTTGGATTGAGCTGGCTACAGGTGGTCACTTGATGAGATGGACAAATGAGTGTTTGAGTATGACAAATTGGTGGATGGTGATTCCCAGGAGTTCAGGCAAGGTTTTAGTTTGGAGTCCCTCTGACTCCCAACTGGTTGCTCTCAGGTTTCCCACTCTAGGTTTGGAGTCTTAGCAACCCATAAGATTTAGCGGTGACAGTAAAAAGAAGAAAAAAACATAAAGAAAAATAAACAGGAGATAGGAATAAGAAACATAAATTGAAATCAAAATAGTAATAGTAATTCAGCGCAACAAGTTTCCTATATTAAAAAAAAGGCAAAGTCCACCATCTTTCTTCAGAACAAATAAAACGGGTGAACAAGTGTTTGAATTGCTTGGTCAAAGAAATACTTTCAACAAATTTTTGGCAATGTATTCTTGAAGCGTGGTTGATTCCTGCTTCAAGAGAGAATAGACTGGTCTGGGTGCCGGTGGTGGGCCAGTAAGTTTGATCTTATGATGGAACGAACAGAATGGAGGAAGTTTATCTGCCTTTACAGCTGAAAAGAGATCAGCAAAGTCATGATAAACAGAAGGTAAAGACTCTCAAATGATTTCTAAATCTCCAATCTTGTCATCTTTGAGCACGGGATTCAAAGTTCTCACATGAGGAAAGAGGATTAGGGAGCTCAAAATACACCATTTGGTTGGTGCCTGTTTCTGTTTGAAGAAACAAGGAAGAGGTAATTTGGACTAATAAGCAATAAATGCTAAATCTGAGGAGGGAACTTGGGAATGAAGCTCAGGATATTGCAAATATCTTGGCCAAAAAGTGTCATCCAACTCAATGACAGTTTCAGTTAGGCTGTTTAATTCCTTTTTGAAGGAATGTTTAGTCTCCTGGGGTTGCAAGTTTTGAAGGTTAATTACTCCTTCTTCAAAATTCACATCTGGATTCCAGTGGACTAGGAAATCATGGCCTAGAATTGTATCATCCATTCCGGGAATATCCAAGACAAATAAATCCCATTCAAAGCTGGGGAAATTGGAAAATGCAAAGTCCCATTTTGCCTTTTGGGAAACCCAATGAGATGGCTCAGTTGCACTACTTACTAAATAGATAGGAAACTTATCTATCTTTGAACATGTGGGGTTTTTTGAAGTGGCAAAAGATTCACTCATAAAAAAAATTAGGGCCAGAATCAAGTAAAACCCAATAAGGAGAGTTGTGGGAATGGAAAAGGACAAATGTTGAACTTGGAGCACCTGGTGTCTTGCAAGTTCAAAGATTGACTTGCTGTAATTTAGATAATGTTTAGCCTTCCTTGCAAGTGTCAGGAAAAATACAAGCTCATTTTTTGACTGTTTAGCCTCTTCATGCACTAGCCCCTTCGCACCACTATTGACATCATGTTTACCTCCACAATACATACATAACCCATTCTTTTACCTCCTTCCCCATTCCTCATTCTGGAGCTTCCCAGTTTCTTTATCCAGGACCTTTGGAGTTTTGGCAACAGATTTCCCTTTTGAGTTGGAGTGTGAACTTGGATTCAGTCTGGATTGCTTTGGGTTCTTCATATATGTTTTTGAGGATTTGTCTGACTTTGGAGTTGAAGTTGACATCCCATGGTTGTTTTGTCAAGAGCAATTCTTGTTGTGATAACCATTATCAAGCTCAATCACCCAGTCGATTAACTGTTGAAGGGAGGTTGTCTTATGCCCCCCAACTGCAAGTTGTTTGATGAGGCGTGCTGGTAAAACTTTTTGAAAATGAAATAAAAGGGCTGCCTTGTTCCATTGGATGAAAGACTTTAGATTTCAAAAATTGGAATTATAGACAGAAGCTCTAATATTTTCCTTCATGACTAGATTATTGAGTTTGTATTTTGCATTTTGAACTTCATTAGCATTGCCAAACAGGGTGAGAAGCTGTTGCTCAAACTTGTCCCAACTGTTGATAATACAAGTGGGGTTAGTATTATCTAATAGTTTGAGATAACTTTTAAACCACTGCAAGGCTCTTCCACCAAGGAAGGAAGATGCATACATAACTCTAAGTCTATCAGTAGGGAAATTATGATGATTTTTTGAGAAGATTATTTTGCAGGACTGTAGGTAGGATCTAAGCTTATGAGGGTGTTCCCCAGGAAATTGATCAGGCTTCTTCATGACCAGGAAGCAATAACTAGGACCACTCAAACAAGATTGCAAGGAAGTTTGATTAAGTTCCTGGATCAGAGTCATGAGTAAGGTTGAAGCACCTGTTTTGGGAGCATTAGTTCAAGCCCACAATCTACCACAAGTCAAGGTTTCATTGGAGGAGTCTTTGATTTATTCGAGAGGGTCCACTTCCTCCCGCAAGGGAGAAAGGGGATCATCAAGGGGTTCAACCAAAGGAGATTTAGAAGAAGGGACAGGATCTAAAGGTTTTCTGTGCCAAGAAATTCTGGATCGTCATACCTAATGGATATCATCATTGTAAGGGGAGAGGGAAGCGTTCCTGGTTGAGCAAGTACGTGGCATTGTAAAAAGAAATCTATTATAGGTTGGCAAGCTACAATAGATGAGTTGAGTTAGTTAGTTTACTGTCACACGACCATCCCAAGTACTATAGGGAAATGTTAGATGATTGTGAGTGCAAAAGAAAAGCTGAGTGAAAGAGCAAGTTCAGGGTAGCAAGGGCTAACTGAAAAGTGCAAATTTATGGTGGAGTAACTTAGCACACAGCAAGAGGGATGAATGTTCTGATGGAGGGAAACCAAATCCAAACCCAATGTGATGACTGGGTTTAGCAAATGCAAGAACGTATGAAATTAACTAACTGAGCAGACAATCCCTGGGCAAACAGAGTAGCCTTTATAAGGTAATCCAAGATGACTAGATACAACCTGATGGATGGTCAACCACAGTTTTGAGCAATGAGGCAATGAATGACATGGAAAGAGTACAAAATGAAATGACAGTATGAATTTTTCCCAAGACCTTAGCATAAGTGCAAGACAATAGTGGACAAATGTATTGGAATGTAACTGTTGAGACATGAGGGAATGACGTCATAAGAAATGCAAATATGAAGGTTTAGTTTATGCTGGGCAAGGGAATAGTTCATTTGCAAACTATACAGTTGAGATGGCTTGACTAGTGTGAGTTCAAACTAGCAATAGCATGTGACTGGAAATGGGAACCCAAGGGTTAATGATACCCATGGTGAAAAGGGTGGAACCCAAATGGATGGTTGACCAAGGTAGAGTTGACTGCAAGGTTTGCAAGTGCATGCTGAGTTAGTCTCCAAGAATAGAAGGTTCTTATACAAGCCAGAGTTGATAAGTGGAAGGCACCATCAATTTTTTTCTTCTAGTTTGTCACACTTATGGACGGAGGTAGATGGTACTTGAAGAAAAAGATTATGTCAAAGTAGGAAGACAATAACCCTTAGGCTTGGAGTGTGAAACCATCTCCAAAATCAAGTAAGAATTTCTGGAATTAAGGATCACCTGCAGCTTGCATAAATGAAATGAATTGAAATACTTGGAAATATCTCCAGAAACATGGATTGGCTAAACTGGCATCAACAGCTTTAGGCTGTGTATATTTTTGATCACTGGGAGAATTGGCCTAAATGAACCATCAACAACCAGGAATTTAACACTGAAAGGTAGGTGGGAATCCATGATTTCAAGGGTTAATCTGTCAGCCAGCTCCAGAGAATGCCTATGAATCATAGTTGATTCATCCCAGATTAGAAAAAAAAAGCTAATTTGAGGGCTTGAGCCATTTGAGAATTCTCTGAAATCAATGATACAGAGTTTTGATTGAGTTCAAGGGAGATTTCAAAGGTTAGATGAGCTGTCCTTCCAGTTTATAGATTCACAGGAGCTATTCCACTACCAGAAAATGCCAGAGCTATTAACTTTGTTGACCTGATAGAAGCCAGAAAAAATTTATACTTAAATTTTCTTTTAGAGACCCCAAGTCCATAAGCAAAGAGGTATGAAAGCTCAGAGCAATTCTATGCATTCATTATCAATTCAAAAACTTGTCTCTGTCTATGATTCAGAAAAGAAAAATTTTCCAAGCCTGATTGGGGTAATGTAGAATTTCTTTCTTCTTGAAGGATCAAGTTCCTGTTTATTTTTGTACCATCAAATTTTTTTTAAAGTCTTGGAAGCTGAGGTAAATCCTCTTCAACAATTATTACAATATTTTGAAATATAATTGGGGTCATTGCTGTTATTATTCCATTAGAGAGAAACCTTTGGTATGTGATTCCAAAATGAACTGAATATTCAACCATCAAATTGAATGAGAAATTACATAAGCAAAGTGGATTTAATGGTTGAAAATTGATGAGTGAATTCCAAATGACCTCCCAAGATGATATTGATTGATTTATTTATCAGATTTTTTCATATTATTTTCCAAATTATGATCATCTTTTAGTAGACCGTTGGCATAATCTTCTTCTCTGAAATTGATAAGAAATTCCATTGATTTTTGTTGGTTGATCAAAGGAATTAGCACAAAAAAAATTATTTAGAAAAAATCTGAGCTACCACCTTTCAGCATCTTCAGGGTAAACAGTGTACATCCTCCCAATGAAAAAACCTTTGTATTTTCCTCCATTATCTTCTCTGGGTATACCAGGTTAAATATTATTGGAAATTGAGGGTGTGTGATGGTCCTTGAAGATGGATAATTAGAATTCCTTTAGAAATATTCTGTCAGAATAGTTTTGGATGGTATTAATCTTTGAAAAAATTTATCAAGGGCTTCATGTGATTCAGAAAAAACTTTTTGGTTTCCAGGGATATAAATTTCCCATTGTAAAACAGAAGGTGAAATAGAAGAAAGTTCGAGTGAAAAAAGTCCCCAAAGTGTCTCTGGAGGATCTACTCATCTAAAATCCATTAATAAGTTATTTTTTCAACCCAAATTTCAAAAAAAAAAAAAAAATTAAAAAAATGATGGTCTTTTTAAATTTATTTGTAGATTTATTTAACAGCTGAGGTAACTTAAGTATTTCAAAAATTTATATGGCATTGGTGCTTTTCCAAAAGGTAGGGATTATAAGGAAAAACAAGGAATCATCAATGAAGAAGTTTTTATGACAACTCATTAGTGAAATTTTACTTCCATTCTGGCACCTGCTATTCACATTATAAGCATTTTTACCCATGATTGTTTCAGGAAAGGAGGATCTGGGAAATCTATTTTTGCATGCACCATTTTCCATGCAAGGTGAATCAAGTTTTAGAATACTTCATTGGCCATTTATCACATGTATTACAAATTATTCAAATATCTTTTGGTTTTAAAATTAATTAGGTTTATCTGCACAAAAAAAACATGTGAATGTGTTTGAATTTTCTTTTGTTGTGATTGTGGTGAAGGATTATAAAAATTTCAGTATAGGAAATTCCTCTCTTCTGGAACTCTATAACATATAATGTGAATCCAATTTAAAATTGAAATATTCCATCTTTCATTATTTCATCCCAAATAATCTTAAGCTTTGATTTAATAAACCTTATAAAAAAATGTGGTCTTTCTTATACTATTTCATCTAGAAGCAGATTTCAGAAAATTTCTAGCTAATGTAGGCTAAAATTTACGTTTATCAAAATATCTGGCTTTCAAATGTACTCAAAAACTTCTGCAGAATCTTGATTCATATCACTGGGAAAATATATGAAAGATTTTGGAAGGATGAATTTCCTGCCTTGAAAGAATTAAATAAAAAAATAAAAAAAATTATCAATTATATTGTATTAATTGATTAGAAAGGTAAAGAAAATATCAGCTCCCTGTCCTTTCTCAACAAAAAAATTGAATTTCATCAACAAAACCATAAAATTGTACAAGTGGCATAAAGGAATCTCTAGTTGGAGCACTTTCCAATTTATAGTTGAGGATCTCTCCAACATATAGCCAAGCTATCTCAATTCTTAAACCAATTTTTTGGGGAACAGTAACTGTGAAAAATTCACCATGACTGTTTAGTGGAGCTTGGTTAAAATTTTAACTGATCTTGGTTGGAGCTTGGCATGAGCTAAGTCATATAGTGGCCTGAGATCCTAGATTGTTGATGGCAATTTCTAGAAATTTCGGTATTATATTTTTTGATTAAACTAAGAGTATTTTGTGAATGATGACTATAGCTCAAAACATCTGTCTCAATATTTATATATTGATAAACACAAAGATATGACCACCCCAGCTTAACAGAGCCTGTTCAGGATGACAGCAAGACAGTGTGTGTAATAATTGTTGGTAATAAGCCAATTTCTTCCTGAAATCCTAGAAAATCATTAAGTTAAAAATATTTATGCAGGATCAAATAATTGAGCACGTCATAAAATCATTTTGGGTTGATTGTGAAGGTTGTTTACCTGTGTAGAGGATAAATTCATCAGGAAAACTTGGAAAATATCTTGAAAAATTTAAAAACATTCAAATAACTGATGTTCTATTCAAATTTAAGGTATTTTTTCTCCTTTTGATATTTTTAAACAAATTTGATCTTTATTTCAAGAAGATGGATCAGCCAGCCTTATAGATTGACTTGGGACAACATTAGGAGAAGCTCTTTTGAAAATATTTATTAAGCAATAATTCTGATGCAGAATGTTTTGAACTCTCGTAAACAGATATTCTGAAAAATTTGGAAAAATCAATGCCTATGCTTCTATTCATTTCCTGTGTCAGAAATGTGAAATTTCAAAAGTTCTGGATGGTTTGTTCCAGTAGGATTAATATTTAAAATATTGTGTTTTATTTTTCCATAAAATCTGAAATAGTATATACCCCTTGTATGGTTGTTGATTTTGTGCTGGGTACCTTGGCTAATACCAATTGATGTTGAAGAAAAATTAGAGCTTACGAGCCTGATATTGGAAATGAGTCAGTTATCAGGAGTAGGGAGATTCCTTGTACAAAATTTAAACAACTTATGCAAACAATGGGGTGGAGTTTGCTGTAGTAAAAAAGATTTCCATATCAAAAGCATATTGAACTTCCTCATAGCGCAAGAGGATTTCACTTCATTTTTGGCAAAATCTATGGCAAATAGAGTGTATGGTCCAAACATTGTGGTTTCAATTCACCCATAGGCAACAGGGTTGATTTATTTTGCATCTTGAATGTTCCAGTTAGTTCTTAAAATGATTTGATGGTTTACCAATGTTATGGGCTCCATAATATTGCCTTGAGAAAAATCCTATTTTGGTTTGACTGCAAAGTATTCTTCAATTCCAGGTGAACAAGGTCATTTTCATCATTTATTTGATCAAAATTTCAACTATTCTGATGTTGATTGGGTTCCAAATTGACTAAAGGAAAATTTAGAATGTCACTGGTGTGCCGAAAATTGGTTGAATTTTGTCATAACTAGGAATTTTGGGAATTTTAGAACTAGTATAAATATTATGGAAAGGAGGTGGAGGAAGTTCACCTGAATTTGGTAGAAAATAGAGTAAATCTGCATGTTTAATTTTCAAAAGGAAAAAATAATGAGGAGGAGCTTCCTATGTATTATAATTGGTGTGGTTGAGAAGGAGAGGATTCAATTTGTAAATATGAGGAATGAGACAATGATCAGGTGTTGATCTGGTATGTTAAGGAGATAAAAATAAAAATTTTGCCTCCAATTGATATCATTGTTGGGAAGGTATGGTGGAGGTGGCAATAAGGAAGTTTTTCACATATGAAGCTGATGGGTATCATAAACAAGGGAGTTTCAAATAAATTGTTAGAGTGAATTTTGAACCACAAATCAAGGGAGGGTTGACTTTGATGCATGTGATGAATTTGGGAAGTGACTAATTTTGTCTTTAAATGTAGATTAAAAGTATAATTTTTTAAATTTTTGAGTGAAAATAAAGTCAAGCCTGTTAATTTATTGGTTGAAAAGGAAGTAAACAAAATTTGAATGGAAGGGCATTTATATAAATTTTCAATTTTGAAGAAAAAAGATTGAACCAAGTGAGGATATAGTGTTCTTTACATGTTTTATCAATATCCTCTGTTACCTATTCTGTCCTTTTTACATGTTTTTTATTCATTTTTTTTCATTTTTACATGGTTTTTACTTGTTACATGTGTTGTTCCTTTACACGTTCAATGGTGTAACAAAGCCTTCTACACATAAAATTTGTAATTTAAAAGTATAAAAAAAAAATACAATGAAATTAAAAATTAAGTATGTACATTAATAGGGCATATCAATGTTAGAAAAACACCATTAGAAACCTACCATTTTCTTTGGCAAAACACACCATTAAAAATTGCAGGTTTCTGAAATACTCATACCCCCTAACTGATGTAGTTCAAAATGGCATGTTTCATGGAAATGGAAGGTTTCAAAAATCAAACCTGCCATTATCATCCATCCACCATCCATCACATGCCAAAAGCCCATCCACACCTCCACGTCAGGAAATCTGTTCCTCCCTCCTTTCTGGCCCACCAGACCCCCTCCCTGCCGCCACCCTCCATCCAAGGCCACCCCCAAAGAAACCCCCCCTTCAAGCAAAAACCGCCCCCCCCCCCTTTGACAAATGGACCCCTCCCCCCCCCCTTTGACCAATTGACCAGCCCCCCTCATTCAAAAGCAACCACCCCCTGTAAAAATAAAAAGAGCTTAAGCTCTAGTGAGAAGAAAGGATTAAAGAATGAGTGAAAGGAGCTTATAACGTCAAGCGTAACGGACCTGAGATCAGGAGGAAAAGGACACTCCGGTTAATGTGTTGGCTGAACAGATGATTGAATTCCACTTGAGAGCACCATGGTTTATATATACTAAATACATGATTGGCCAACAAGTGGTTGAGAACAAAATGAATAAGGCAAAATTAACATAAGCAGTTTAAGTGACATGGTATGTGAAATGCTTATGATTGAACAGTCTGACAATCACAATACAGAAAACACAGCCTAGTTATATTTTACCCATCATTTTAATACTTCAATAAAAACAATAATAAAAATCAAATCAATCCAATCAAAGATACTTCAAACTCCAGTGAAAGTCACATATATAAAAACTCAAATTCTAACACACCCGCTTGACTTGCACTGGAGGAAGTTACTGTCCTAAAGAGGAATCTAACTCTTTTTCTTCAATTAACATAATTGTCAGCCACGAGACAGTTAGACTTGTCCAAATGTCTGGAAAATCATATGTCCTGCTGGTATAGTGGCTAAGTACTAGGCTCACTTCCCAGTATCTGATACCAAGGTCACTCGTTCAAACCACAATGGAGACAATAATTAAAATATTGAATAGTTTTGTAATTATATATTAAATCTTAATAATATTATATAATGTTGTATAAGTATGTTTTTATGAGTATGGATTATGGAATTAAAACCTTGATAATTTATATTATCAAGAAGGGGACCCAATATAATTTTAAATTAAGTTATGAGGACTCAGATGCGTCCCAATTATTGATATAGAAGTTCCCAAAGTGTTTCCTCTCTTTGGGAAGGAGTTACAGTAATCATATTAACCCATACTCTCTATACTGTATAAATTAATTACACATTATCCTTCTTTGGGATGTAATTATAAGTAATACTCCCTCTGTACACTTAATACACCTTACTGAGCCTTGAGAGCGTTCACTCAGAGGCTTTAGAACTTAATTGTAAGCTATGAACCTTCTAGTAGCACTGCCAAGAGTATATACACCTTATAGGTATAGTATAATTATAAATTAATTACTTATTTAATACTATCCCCTTTTGGATGTAATAATGCTTTAATATACTTCACTGAGCCTTGAGTGCGTCCACTCAGAGGGCTCAGAGTTCATCTGTAGGCTGTAAACCTTTTAATAAACATTGCAAAGAGTATACATACTCTATGTGTATAGTATGAGCTAAGATACTTATAATTAAAATTAAATTATTTGCCAAGGTATTAAGCTACATGAAATAAATATAAACAATCATTATGATGGAATCTAAGGTTTCTATACCGTCCATCTGAGTGATGTATAAGTCCTAAGACCCAGTAAGTAACCTTTTAGTAAGTAAAATGAAAACTTTACCTTGAAAATCCTTCCCAATGGGTACTAGTTCTTCATTACCCATTGAGAATGATGTAATGATGTCTTGGGCCTTTGAGGACGAAACCAAGGAGAGCCTGACACTCCCCTGGTGATTACTAGAGTCCCCTGAGGGCTCCTGTTACCTTAAAAGAGCAGGGTCTTTACCCTATAGCCCTTTCATCATCCATTATATATTATTATTTGAACAAGAATACAAGCAAGAGTTAACAAGCCCATTAACCTTAATCTCAAGAAGAAGATTGACTGGGGCTATAAACTTTGGTATTAAATTCAATCAATAACCTATCTGGCAACACCAATTTCGAGTGGAAGGTCTCACTTGGATAAGTAACCCCTGTGTGTTACTCTTTAAAGGGTGTGAGCTTATTTATAAGCAAATCTCCTTTTGGTCTTACTCCTTTAAGACTAAGGCCCCTTACCTATTATAAAGGTTTAAGGTGTGGCTATTTACTCATAATACCTTGGTATTATTCGAGTCTGTAAACTTTTAAAGTTTCTGTTTGGAATATATAAGTCAAAACTAATTTAAATATTGGTTTGTCTTTATTCTTTTGCAGGTTTAACCACAGCTAGGTATAGCAATAGAGGTTAAATCCCTGACAATAATGTTCTACTAACTGTTGGAATAATTCTACATACAGGTTAGTGACTGATTAATAAGATGAGCTGAATGACTTGTAAACTTCCTGGGGCATATTTGAATACAACTGCTATCTTCAAAGTATAATCTCTACTGTTTGCTGGAAAATTCTTCAGTTCAAAAGTGAATGACTTGTCAGATGCGTTGGATTTGTTCAAGGTTGGGTTTAATTGTGTGGAACAGACTTGTTTGAGTTGGTTGATTTTTGGAGTTGAGTACTGGAATAAATAATAGATTGATGGATGATTGATGAAAGAAAATATAGGATGAGCTTGAGTGGACACCAGAAGATCCGGCCAAGGTCTTGTGGGTAAGGTACTCATCGCAAAGTTGAGGGGCGTCGGACTTGCGGGGTTCAAACATGATTTTATGAGTGATCTAACCAAAATTCTGGTTGGCTGTTCCTTTTCAGCCTTGAACAAGTTACTTGAGACTACTCGGCGGCCAGTGCTAGCCTTCTCCAACTGTTTGCGAGTCGGTCCATTGAGGGTTTCAAACAAAGCGCCGGTCATTTGAGGCCATATTGCAGAGCAGATCCAAGATGCTTCACGCGCCGTTTCACGGACCATAGGGGTTGCATCAGCCAAGGATCGTTTAAACGCCTTCTCGATTAATCCGAGTCCACCTCCCGAGTCGATCTGAGAGTTGGATTGCTTTCCGTGACACTCCAAAAACTCCTTCAAGCGGGCAATTCCGGCAACGCGAGCTTTTACAGTCTTCTCCTTGACGCAGACCAAAATGTACTGAAGCAGAGAAGGGTGAGAGGCAACCGATTTGATGAGGGCCAAGAATGCGGCCTGTGAGGCCTGAAAGACAATTTTCTTTGTTTGGGATGCCATTCGGAGTAATGGGGGAAGAATGATGTCAATGAGCGGATCGAGCGCTTGACCAAGTGAGCTGAGTTCAACGAAGGCATTACAGACTCCGACGGCCATAGTCGTTCGTAAGGATGACAGAGACTTTAATAAGCCCTCTGAGATAGACTTGAGACCGATGATGAAATCAGGAGTGTACTGAGTGTGGACGTTAATTGTGATCATCCCACAGAGCGTGTTCAGATTCGCTTCTCAAGCTTTCCAATTGTGCTTGGTTTCTTTACCTTCCCAAGGAGGCGGCATCTTGGCAAAGATAGATTCCAATTCGCGAGGACCCAACACAAAGACCGGATGGATGATTCCGGAGGCAGGTGAAGAGTCCGAACCGGGTGGAGCAGACTGTGACCTAGCGTTGAGGGTCCAATGAGAAGTGGGTGAGTCTCAAAGGGTCGGAGGATGATAACTCGAAATCGATGCTTGTCATCTGATGATGATGATCCCGGCTTCAGACCTGGTTCTGGTTCGCTGGGATATCTGGATTGTTCAATCGAAGTTGATGGCTGATTCCTAGTGTCAAAGAGAACCATGTAAAAATAAAAAGAGCTTAAGCTCTAGTGAGAAGAAAGGATTAAAGAATGAGTGAAAGGAGCTCATAACGTCAAGCGTAACGGACCTGAGATCAGGAGGAAAAGGACACTCCGGTTAATGTGTTGGCTGAACAGATGATTGAATTCCACTTGAGAGCACCATGGTTTATATATACTAAATACATGATTGGCCAACAAGTGGTTGAGAACAAAATGAATAAGGCAAAATTAACATAAGCAGTTTAAGTGACATGGTATGTGAAATTCTTATGATTGAACAGTCTGACAATCACAATACAGAAAACACAGCCTAGTTATATTTTACCCATCATTTTAATACTTCAATAAAAACAATAATAAAAATCAAATCAATCCAATCAAAGATACTTCAAACTCCAGTGAAAGTCACATATATAAAAACTCAAATTCTAAAACCCCCCCCTTCAACCAATTGACAGAACAATTAACTGCCCCCCCTTTGATCAATCAGGGGGCCAATTGACCTCCCCCCCCTTCAAAAAATCAATGGGCCAATTGAAAGCCTCCCCCTTTTATCAATTGGGAGGCCTATTCACTGGCCCCCTCCCTTTGATCAACCCAAGGGCCAAACAAACAGCGCCCCCCTTCAACCAATCAACTGGATGATTGACCGGTCCACCCTACCTTTGATCAATCAGGGGTCCAAGAAACTGCCCCCTCTTTGACCAATCAAGAGGCCAATCAACCAGGCCCCCCTTCAACCAATCAACGGGCCAATCAACTGCCCCCCCCTTTGACCAATTCAAAGGCAAATTGAACACCCCCCCTTTGATCAATCAGGGGCCCAATTGACCGTCCCCCCCTTCAAACAACCAATGGGCTGATTAAAAGCCCCCCCACTCTGATCAATCAGGTGGCTGATTGACCCCCCCCCCTTTGTCTGTGACCGGCCCCCCCCCCCTTTGACCAAGCGACGGGCCAATCAACTGCCTTCCCCCTTTGAACAACCAATGGTTTGATCAACCAGCCCACCCTTTCAACCAATTGATGGGCCAAGTTTTGAGGATGATCATTGGGTTGAAAAGGTGATTAGTAGCTGTGAGAAGAGACAGACCACACATTGCCCAGGGGGGGGGAGGAATGGGTAGAGTGATAAGGACAGTAAACAAAATTGGTATTGATTCAAGTTTTTGATGAGCAGAATGTGAGCAGGGATGATCTTAGTGGGTGAGGGGTTATTTTCTGATGAGGCTGAGTGTTTGGAAAGGCACATTGGCCCATCCATAAATGGCACAGCAAGAATGGGGCTTGTCAGAATTAACTAAAGGGGCAATGTTTGGATTGATAGTTCTTGAATTGCTCATGAATCTGGTTGGATGATAGATCCAGCCTACCTTTGGTTTTATTTTTCAGTTCATTGGCCATTGGGTGATAACCGTTAAACTTAGAGGATGGAGGTTGGCGCATTTGTGTTTCATTTTCATATCCAAAGCAAGCGTCAAAGTTGGAGGGAATTTTGAGCCAGTTTACCAGGATGATGTGATCAGTTCTATTGAGCTTACTTGAGCCTTTGTAAGATGATGGGGGAATATTTTTTGATTTTGAGTTCCTGGGGGATGCTTTCTTTGGTCCATTGGATTTTTTAGTGGACTTACAGGGGGAGGTTTTCTGAGGGGCCTTTTGAAAAGAATAAGAGGGATGTAGCAATGAAGAAATGAACCAATGAAGTGATAAAGGGATTGGTTGAAATTTGGTATGCAGTGATGAAGCAATGAAACAATGAGAGGTAGGATTTGATGAAACCAGGGATGAAGCAATGAAGTTATGACAGGATGGATGTGATGAAAGATATAATGTGTGAGAAAGTGATGAGATTGATGAAGCAATGAGAGTGATGAAGTGATGAGGTGAGAAAGCTATGAAAGTGATGAAGTGATGAGAGTGATGAAGTGATGAGAGTGATGAAGTGATGAGGATAGCATTGAAGAGATGAAGATCAATGAATCAAATTTTTGGATGAGGTTGGAGGTAGAATTTTTCCAATGAGGTGGAAGGTTGAAACCATGGGTGATGATGTCGAATGATGGGTTGGGGAGGTGAAAGCCTTTAAATACTTTATTTGAAAAAACCCATTTATTTTCAGGTAAATTTGAAACATCTGATGTGAAATAAGTGTGTTTTTTTAATTTTAATGGAAGGTTTGAAATGGCTGATTTGGGTTGAAATCTGAAATTAAAAAATGGCGGTTTTGCTTAAATTTTATATGCCCTAATAATTTTTTAGATGATTTTTTATTTGAAAAACAGCAGGCTGGAAGAAAAAAAAGGAAAAAAAATTAAATACATAAAATCAGGCTGAAATGGATGCAACAGGTTTATGAGAAAGCACCATTGAATGAATATAGAACCAAGTAAATTAATTTCAGTGTTGAAAGAATATTTGGCTGGGATAGAACTTGGAGAGGAAATAGAAATTTATATTATTAATATTATAAAAATGACATTAAATGTGCTTTTTATCCTTCCATCCTGACCAAATCTTGCCTTGAAATTTATACTAAGAAAAATAAAATGTGGTTAATTTCAACTTAATCCTAGTGTTAAGGTACTTATAATCCTGTTTTCAAACCCACAAGCTTGAGATGGAGAAAAGAGGTGAGGATAGAAAAGTAAGATATAAAGTTTATTTTTTCTGTTGAAAAACTTGAGATGAATCATAAAATATATCATATGCTTATGAAAGAATGAGTTATTTTATTTAATAATATTTTCTCCTCTGCTTCCTTTGAAGCTCAATAAAAAATAGGCAATTAAGTTAGTGTATATATTTATTATAACAGATACAATTTTATGGATGTTCCCTTTACTATTGAAACCTATAATCCTTGCTAACTAATATTCTACTAATAAAAGGAACCCCAGACATTTAAATATCCTTGGATTGAGTTTTTGAATGGAAAATAAGGATAATTAATTTTTCCTAAGTAAGTATTCTTCTTATTTTGTATATATTTATAAGCTTAAAATGATGATGATGAATAATTAGGATGTATCAGAGTTAGCAAACCTGCAATCAGTAAACCATCATTAAAAACCAGCCATCAGAAACAAGCCATTAGAAACAAGCCATTCAAAGACCATCATTTTCTTTTGACCAAAACTGTCATTGGAAACCCACCATTTTTTGACAAAGCCTGCCGTTTTAATGGTAGTTTTCTGAAATACAAATAAAACCTAACTGGTATATGTAAAAACATTTTTTTTAATCAAAATGGTGGATTTATAAAAATAAAATCCCCCAGTTATGCATCATCATCCATCCACCATCCATTGCACGCAAAACACCCAGCCACACCTCCACATCAGAAAATCCATACACATTGGACACACCTCTGTTGAATCATCTGAACATCCCCACTCTTTTCCTTGATTAGAATCACCGTGCTCTGCATCCTCTTTTCTTTATTTCCTCTTGTTCTATCTCTGTCTCTTGAATGTCACATGTGCAGAGCGCGCGCCCAATACTCTTCCCTTGAATTCTATGTTGCGCCCGGACCTTTTCTCAGTCTTTTTCATTATTAAAATCCAACTTCTATTTTTTTTTGACCATTAAAGAATGCTTCACTCAACCTGTTCTTCTTGTTCCGCCTCTTCTCCTTTCTCCTTTTTTTAAGTCTTCTCCCTTTTTCTTCTTACTCAATTCCGTCTTTTGTTCTTCTTCATGCATCCATCTCAACACTCTCAACCCTGCGACTTCAACCTCTGGTCCTCAATCTCTTCTCCATCCTTCTCTGTCTGGTAAGACTTTAACCAAATCTTGTTGCCTGTCCAATTGTTGCTCTTCAACTCTGATCTTCTTTTTTTTTACCATACAAAGAATCTTTTCCTGTTACCAATTATCTGTCTGTCTGTAGCAACCCCACTCAACCAACCCTAACTCAGCTCTGCGGCGTCTTGATGTTTGTTTTCTTCTCATTTCTTTCCTTCTCTTTCTTCTCTTTTGTGATTCCTCACGCTGATTATCTTCTTTCCAGCCCTCTTGAAATTATAAATTCTTTTTGCCCTCTTTGTGAACCTCAGAAATCAAACACAGTTAAAAGCCAAAAGCGGTCCTGAAAAACTTAACCAGACTAATGGAGGGATCAAGCACCAATGTATTCCGCCAAATTACCCTCAAGGCAGCTCTTGAAGCCTTTCCCATACTCACAGAAAAAAATTACTCTATCTGGAAGGATAAAATGTTGATGCTACTGGAACTCAAAGGCTTAAAAGAAGCATTAGAGAACAATACCAAAACTCTCAACACAACAGACAACATGGAAATTTGCATCATCTTTCTCTCTCAAATCAACTCCATTACTCACAAAAATGTGGTCAATCCTTTGAATAAGTCCTCTGCAAAGCTTCTATGGCTAAATATCAAGGAACAATTTTCTTCTTCTCAGATGGCCAATTGAGCTCAAATATTCAATGATTTTCTCTATCAACAGTTCAAAATGGATGCAATTAACATCTTCAGCACAGACACCAAGATCTCCATGAAGAAAATGCTGGATGTGGGAATTGATCTCCCTGACAACATACTCTCCTACATCATCCTTTTCAAATTCCCTTCCTCTTTACAATTTCTCTGGCAGCAAATCATGCATTCTGACAAAGATATCTCTGTTGATCTTGTCCTCAACCATTGAATTCAATTAGAAAATGAATCCAAATCCAAATCCAAAGAAATCAAGTTGAACAATACCGCCCTGGTTCCTCCTCAAAATTCCAACAAACCTGTCCCTCAAGAATTAAAATGCAAGAGAGGATTCCATAATCCTCTGTCCCCTGATCACACAGAGGATAAATGCTGGCACAAACACAAAAATCTTGCTCTGGACTGGTGGAAAGAATCTCAAGCTGACTGGAGAGCTCAAATGAACTCAAATTCCAAAGGCAAAGAGGTTGCCCATTACCATGCCCTGCTAATGACTTGGACAGAAGAAATTAATCCAGCCAACCAAATCATACTTGACTCTGGCACATCTTGTCATATGTTCAATTCTGTAAAGATGATTGAGGGATAAGCATCATAAGGATGAATTCATAAATCCCACGGACAACTCTTGCTCTCACGGCCGCAGTACCCGCGGGGCCACTGCTCCCGTGGGTCCGCTCATATTGATCTGAAGTCTAGCTCTGGAAAGCACCCTACTTGGAATAAACACCAAAGGTTGAACCAACCACCAACAAAACTCAACAACTCAACTTCCATCTCTTTTTGCTTTTACTCTTTCTTCTATTTCTTTCTGTTTTTCATTTTTCTTCCTTTCTTCTTCTCAAAAGCTTTCATTCCATCATTCATCTACAAAAACCTCATCACTCAAACTTTGGTCATCAAAGCACGCATTTTCCTCTATTTGTAAGACCATCTTTGACTGAAGATCATTCTGAACGCAACTCATCAAACATAACGCAACTCATCAAAACACCCTTTCCCAATCCAGCCCAGTCATTTCTTCTTCATTCCCTCTCATATAGCCATAGGCTACTTGGGTAACATCCTCTTCGTGTTGGTTTTCTTAATCTCTCCACGTCTCTTCATCTATCAATCTTTTTCCTCATTCTGAACTCCATCTTTGCTGTTATTTGTCACAGCTTGTTGTTTCATTCATCAATTGAAGTTATACAATTAAAAGCCGAAGGCTCCACTCAACCAAAAAGACAAAGACTATGGAATCAGGACCAGGATTCTCAACGGACTCATTCCAACAGGCCATGCTCAAAATGGCTCTCGAGACAACGCCCTTACTGACGGAAGAGAATTATGGGATATTGAAAGACAAGATGAAAGCCTTGCTCAAGCTCAGAGGAGTATTGGACGCACTCGAGTCAACCTCCAAATCGCTATCCTCTCTAGACAATGACAAAATTCAACTTCTGCTTATTTCCAAGGTAGACTCAATAAATTGCAACAATTTCATCAGCGCGGCCAATATCAACTCCGCCAAGGACATCTGGAAATCAATCAAGGAACAATTTTCATCTTCTCAGGAATCTAATCAAGCAAGAATATTCAATGAATTTCTACATCTCACCTTCAAAGAAGACAAGATCTTGGAATTTGTCACAAACGTCAAAACCTCCATCAAAAAAATGATAGATATAGGAATTGATCTACCCAATGACATTCTTGCATACTTAAATATGTTCAAATTCCCGTCAACCCTTCAAGATCTGAAGCATCAACTCATGCACTCCAACAAACAAATCTCCGTGGAGTTTGTCTGCAACCATCTCGTACAATACCATAATGAAGTCAAGGCTGAAAGCTCCAAAAAAGGAATCCCACGACGAACTTCAGACACAGCCTTAACCACCATGAGAACCAAGACAAAAAAAGCCTTATCCAGTTGATGCATAGAAGGGTATCACAATACAAAGCAAGACAGAAATCACTTGGAGTCTGAATTCTTCCATCTTCATCCGGAGAAAGCTCCCGAGTGGAGGAGGGAAAATCAAAGCAAATGGAAGGAGAAGCAGAAGAAAAATCAAGAATCAGCTCACTACCACGCATTTGTCACCAGGTGGATTGACTCCAAAATTGGAGCAGAGAAGAACATCCTGATCAACAGTGGTGCTTCTGCTCACATTTTCAATGACAAACGATTCTTCATCACACTTGAAAATTACTCTGGAGAACACATAACCACTGGAAAGGCTGGAGCAAACTTACCTATCCTGGGTCTTGGAACAGTCAAATTATCTTGGAGGGATCAAAAAATCACATTGTAAAATTGTCTATTCGTCCCTGACATTGTAGTCAATCTTGTAAGCCCAGGCAAACTTCTGGATCAAGGCTGCACCCTGAAGGCCAAATTGGGCCACTTTGAACTTAACAAGGCCGGCAAAAAGATTTTTCAAGGGTCAATCACTGACAATCTTTTTGTCCTAGATCAACCAAGTAAGATTGGAAATGACGAGTGCTACTGGACCACCCATGAAGACTTGAGGACTCTGAAGGACCTTCACCTCTCCTACGGCCACGCCTTGCTCAGTCGCCTTGCTAAAATCAAGGGAATCCAACTCAACTTGTCCAAGAAAGGCAACTTCAAATGCAAGGACTGCCCAATTTGCAAAATAACCAAGAGCCCGTTCAAAGCAACCTCCACCTCTGCCACCAAACCTTTTGAAAAAATTCATCTTGAAGTCATTGGACCAATTACGCCTGAATTGCACAGACATGAAAAATATATACTAACTGTTGTGGACAACCATTCCGGTTACATCTCCGGCATCCCCCTTCATGGAAAGGACAATGTAACTCTGGTACTAATTGAAATTATAGAGAAACAAAAGAACCTTTGCGGGTACTACCCTTCAATGGTTTGTTCGGACGGGGGATCAGAATTTGTTAACACAAGTTTAGTAAAATACTTCAAGGAGAAATTCATTAATCAGCTGGTAACTGAACCGTATCACCCCAAACACAACGGCAGAGCTGAAAGAGCTAATAAAACCATTGTTGAAAGCGTCAGGTCAACCTTGAGCTCGGCCCACCTACCTCGAAAGTATTGGTTGGAAGTTGTCAAGTCCTGCTGTCTCAGTCTCAACCAAATCCCAAAAGATGGTCAGGACCAATCTCCTTGGAAACTCATCAAGAAAAATAAATTGCCTCCCAACTATCTTCAACCAATCGGAGTCACCACGGTAGTGTTGAATCAAAAAGGAATAAAGGGCGCAAAATTTGAACCCAAGGGAAGAGAGGGAAAGCTCATTGGCTATAACCCTGAATTTCTCTTGTACCAAGTCCTCATTCCCAACGGGCTAATTCTACAATCAAAATACATCCATTTTCTCAAGCACTCGGTGGACCAGCTAGGGATCAAATCCACCATGGATCTTGATTTCAACACCAATGAAATGATCAATAAGAATCCATCAATAACTGAAGAACCTGTTGAAACTATCAATTATCCTATCAATGATTGGATAAACTACCTTAATCCTCCAGCTGAAGTAAATTCTTCAGAAGAAGAAGTGTCAAGCGGCGTCTCCGAGTCAGAATCTAGCTCAACCATAAACCAGATCCTGTCACCTCATCCAGAGTACAGTATTACAGGCACAGGAGGCAGTGCAACAAGTCAGATCCTGTCACTTCAGTTATAATACAGAAATACAGATCCAGGAGACAGTGGAATCAGTCCAGAAAAAGTCAACTCATCAGCATACAGATATACAGATCCAGGAGGTAGTGAAACCAGTCCAGATCCAGTCACCTCACCCAGAATACAGAAATACAGATGCAAGAGGTAGTGCAACCAGTCCAGATCCAGTATCCTCAGCCAGAATAAAGAAATTCAGATACAAGATGCAGTGCAATCTGTAAGATCCTGTCAGCCCAGCCAGAATAAAACAATATAGATACAGGAGGCATTGCAGCATGTCAGATCTGGTCAAATAGACCAAAAAAGCACTAAAATACACATACAAGAGGCTGTACAGAAGTATACAGGAGCAATATATGCAGGAGGAAGTTCAACAAGTCTCAAGTAGAGCAGAAAATACACATAAAAGACTGTGTGCAGAATGAATACAGTAAAGGAGGCTTTTCAGGAGTATATAGGAGCAATATACGCAGGATGAAGTGGAACCAGGCCTAACCAGGACCAAAAAAAACACCAGTATTGCACAGAAATACATGTAGGTAGAATCAAGTAGCATTGAAAAAACTACCAGTACGGCACACCAATATATCCTGTCTGCACTAAACAGAAATTTATGCAAGGCTGTGCATGCATGACCCCTGTACACGCTTATTCCAACCAGCAGAAACGCCTCATGTAACTTTAAAAGACTTTTCCAACCAGAAGAGATTCCTCATGTCACTTTAGTTCAATTTTCCTCACCAGAAAAGGGATAAACCCCAGGGGAAGCCTTGAGCACCCCCTGGGGCAGGATTTTTCTATTTAATGAGGGCCTCTCTGCCCTATCCAAGTTATCATCATCCAACCATCCCATCTCCTCAGGCCATCTGTCCCTTCAACCTATAGTTAGTCATCTGTGGTACCTAGCCAGATAAATATTATTAGTTAGCAATTCATAAAGGAAACAATAAATAAGAAAACAAGTTCTTGGGTGCTACAGAATTTCTTCTAGGAATGAAAAAAGGCAATTCTTCCAGTAACATTACCATCAGCCAACAGCAGTACCTCAAAAGGAAGCTGTAAAAATTTTAGCTCAAGGAATTGCATCTGGTAAGTTCTGTAAGCTGGCCAGAAGACAGGTTTTTCCAGCCAGAAATGAAGAACATTCAGAGTATGCAGAAAATTGATTCAACTACAGTGCCCTGAGTAGCAGTTTTCAGCTGCCCCAACATATCATTTTCTGTAAACCAACTCTCTCAGTTCCTGGATAACCAGCCATGTAGCACTGTGAGGTAATGAAAACAATCTTTCAATTACTTTCAGTAAGAAGATTGATGGGCCTTGACTTCACCAATGGGGAAAATGCCATGAAAATTCAGATAAACAGCAACTTTGCCAATTGCCCAAAAACTTAGCACTTGGTGACAGGGTTTGCAATAATAATGAAGTGATGATAAATTCACAAAACCAGTTTTGTTGGAGTTTTTTAAGACCCTAAATCGCCCAATGGACAGTGGGGTCCCATAGAAGCATCCAAAGCGCACGTGGGGGCCAATACACACGTCCAGACACCTCCAAAAGGTCTTTTCAAACAAGCTGTGGAAAGAAGAGGGCAATACTTCCCTAAGTTGTCCTCAAGTTTGGAATTTATTGGTTGAAGCGTCTGTAAGGAGGTTGAGTGTTGATGGTTTTTGAGAATAAGAGATAGTTATGGGAAAAAAATGAATAAAAAAAACAATGTTGTATATTCCTGCCCTTCAATCCTTGCCTGATCCTTCCATGATAATATATGATGATATGATGATCCCCTCATCCTAAAAACCATATTTGAGAGTTAGGTTTTGAGTCCTCCCAATCAACCCTAACTTAAGTACAAGCGCAACTGAAAGCCTAACAACAAAATTAAGAAAGAACCCCTAAAATCCGGAACCTAGCCCAAAATTAACCCATACTTCCCAATGCCTCCCAACCCTTCCATTATTATGTACGTCCGGTTTTTCCTTCTTATGGCGTGGCCCTACGCCAGGCCCTACTTGGAGCCCCCCATGTTTATCTGTCCGCGTGCATCTGCGGATCCTGTGATCCAAGGATCCTTCCAGGCCTATGCTTGAGCAGACCTCCCCAGTGCGTATAACCCTGCAATTGCACCGCTCCCGCTTTCCAAACTAGCCACCTGCAAACTTGGTTGGGTTGGCTCCATTAATTGTTCCGCTTCATCTGAGAAGGTCACAAGCCCACCCTGCCTGGAGTGGGCCCAACCGGCACCAAATGCTAAGCATGGCCTACCCAACTGCTGAGCGCGCAGCCTGAAAAGAAGTTCCTGATGAAAGGTTTTAAATAAAACAAAAAGTTGATTTATGTCCCCAGAATTATTCCTGTGCTCATCTACAAGTTTCTCATAAACCACCCCTCTGTAGTCACCCAAGCTCCACCGCCCCACTTGCAACTTATCTTTGCCATGGTTTGGCCCGGCACCTTCTGTGCCTGGAACAGGTTAGCCTGCACCCTTCTCTCCGGTTGATGCGCATGCTCATCCTGCCGCGCCAGCCATTTTTGTTGCTCGCTTGGCAACACTATTCCGCAAGCTCATCCTGGCCCCAATCCTCCCTGTCCATGCAAGAGGGCCCACCTCTATTTTTCTGTGGTTTCAAGCAATAATTTGATCTAGGAGGAATGATGGGCATGGCCTGGCTTGCCATTCTCCCGCGGCCCCCAAGCTCCACCACCCCCAACCTTTTCCAAAAGCTGCCACCTGGCTTCCTTCTTCTGTCAGGCAGGACCGCCACACAAGGATAAATTTGCAATCACCGCAGAATGGCAAGCAGCCCTCCACTACTGGTCAAACCGGGTCTGCATTAATCAAGGAATAACAAACCCAAGCGTGGAGTAACTTTTTTGATGGCGCCCAGCCCCTCCTCCATCCCCTGGCCCAACTCCCATTCCTCTACTTCCTCCTGCTACTGCTTCTGGGCCCCCTCCTTTGGCTCCTGGACCTCCACCCCCTGCTTCTCCATCAGCATCACTGTCCCCAGCCCTGCAATGGTCACTGAATCCCACAGGACACACCTCAACTCCAGTGTCTCCGGAAAGTGTATTAATTATACCTTTGCCTCCGGCTTCACCTCCTCCTCTGCGCAATTCTATATTTTCAAAGAAATAGACTTTTTGAGGCCCTATCCTTGAGTCAGCGGCCTTGGTATTGAGTGAGAGTGAAATTGTGAATATGGGAATTGGAAACCTGCGTCCACACGTGGGCCCCACAATCAACCTTGAGCATGAGTAAGAGTAAGAAACACCCGGATCTGCGTCCATGCATGGATCAGGAGAGAAAGGAATCCCAATCCTGAGTCAAGAAACCAAAAAGTCCCCATCTGCGCGCAAGCCTGAGAGAAAAAAACCCTAAAATCTGCTTCCCATATTTTCAAAGTCTCTGGAAGGGTACCTGGACCGCACCAGAAAAACTGCCACACAGTTACCTGTACCTAGTCTGCAAAAAAACACAAAAACCACACACCAGCGTGCGCACAAAACTTGACAGAGAAAAAAGAAACCATAGAACAGACATTCTGGGGGCCTAGTTGTTACAGATTTGAACCTGCTAGTGCAGCCCCTTACCAAATCAAAATTATCCCCCACATCCACCTTTCCAATCTGAACTTAAGAGAGGAAGAAAAAATAAACAGAGAAAAAGAGGGTTCTTTTTTTCTTTTTCCTTCTTTTCTTTCTTTTTCCCTCTTACCGCATCTCTCATCCACAGGGCTTGTCCTTGCGTTCACAGACCCAGCTTGCACCATTCCCACATCCCTGCAATCAATAATAACCAGAGAAAGTACCAATCTGAGAAACAAATCAAATAAAAGAATTAAGTAAATTCAAATTCTGGGACTTCTAGTTATCCAGGCCCTTAACATGCTAGAAAACCACCTAACCAAATCAGAATTTCAAATACAACACTAGCCCCCCCAGATTGGCCGCTGTCCCAAGTGGGTTTCAACCAACTGCTCTGCTGTACTGGCACACTGCGTGCGGGTACCTCCAATAGCAAAGGACCCCTACACTTGTCCTTGGGTTCACAGACCCGGCTTGCGCCATGCCCGCATCCCTGCAATCAATCATAACCAGAGCCAGTACCAATCTGAGAAACCAATCAAATAAAAGAATTGAGTAAATTCAAATTCTGGGGCTTCTAGTTATCCAGGCCCTTAACATGCTAGAAAAACACCTCACCAAATCAGAATTTACAATCCAACACTAGCGCCCCCCCCAGATTGGCCGCTGTCCCAAGTGGGTTTCAACCAACTGCTCTGCTGTACTGGCACACTGCGTGCGGGTAACTCCAAAAGAAAACAACCCGTACACTTGTCCTTGCGTTCACAGACCCGGCTTGCGCCATGCCCGCATCCCTGCAATCAATCATAACCATAGCCCGTACCAATCTGAGAAACCAATCAAATAAAAGAATTAAGTAAATTAGAATTCTGGGGATTCTAGTCATCCAGGCCCTTAACATGCTAGAACACCACCTCACCAAATCAGAAATTACAATCCAACACTAGCACCCGCCCCAGATTGGATGCTGTCCCAAGTGGGTTTCAACCAAATGCTCCGCTGTACTGGCACACTGCATGTGGGTACCTCAAAAAGCAAAGGACCTGTACTTTCCTCATTTTGAGGACTACCCTTGTCCTCTGGCAAATAAGAACTATCACTGTCAGAGATGTCTCTGTCCCCCACCGTCTTGTCAAACAAGGTGGATCCCCTCCCAAAGAGGTGCTTCACCTGCAAGACCACAGCCTTCCACTTGAAAGGAGTCCCGTCCAATTCTTCCAGCTGATAAATCACGCCTGAAAAATTGGATGCCATGCAAAAGGGCCTGTTCCATTGGTTGGAAAAAATTTCCCCCCACTGTCATTCCTACTCTGGTTGTAAAGTAGGACCAAATCCCCCTTCCGCAGGGGGTGCTGGAGGCAATGGGAAGAGTGCTCCTCCCAATAGCGGACAGATGCTGTCCTATTCTTCCTCAACCGTTCCGCAGCCTTTGCAAGCATCTTTTCATGCCTAAGAAGTTGTTTGGCCCACCCTTCTACAAGCTCTGCGGAGGTCTTTACCTTCCACCAATCCACATCCAGGAACATTTCCCACTCAATGTCCACCAAGAGCACTGGGAGCTGCCCGTAGAGCAGTTCATAAGTCAAATATCCTGTTGATTGCTTAATGGAGATCCTATCCCCAAAGAGAACCACTGGAAGGGTCTCCTGCCACCATTTTCTGTCTTCCCCGCCCATCTTCACCAGAGAATCCTTGATAGGCTGATGGCTGTGTTTGATCATCCAGGTGATCCCCAGATAGTACGCTGCTACCCTCCCAAACTTAATCCAAGCCAGAGTCATCAAGCAGTGTGGTAACCAATCTGGGAAACCTCTGGACCAGTACAGAAAAAGTAAAATGTTTATGAACTTTTCTATAGCCTTCATTTAGATCCAAAAAAAAAAATGTTTTTTCCGGAATGATTCCCATATCCAGTTCCCAAACTTCCAGCTCCCACTCTCCTAGTCGTCTAGGATCATCTCTTGGGTGCCTAGCGCCTGGTCCTATGTTCAATTTGCCCTTGCTTTGCGCTGCTATCCACCCTGTTTGGCAAATGGCGGATGAAGACTGGCTTGGTTTGGGGGCTTCTATCCGGCACTTGCACCCCCAATTTGCATCCCTCAGTCACTGAATTTTTTTTTCTTTCTTTTTTTTCCAAACGCGCTTGTGGCCATAGACCCCAATTGTCATCATCATCATCATCAACATCAAAACCAATTGACAAACAACAATTAGCTATCCAAGCTAGAGGATGACAAAGATTACATTTTCAAGCCATTCTTATTGACCGCTGCCACCGACCAATGACCACAAGGGTTGCTCGGGGTTTTCAGTGATCATCCTCATCAATCCATTACTCCAAGTCATCCTCATTGCCAATTGATCCTACTCATTTGAACTCGCCCCCAAGGACCACACCCAACAACCATCAAACCCAACTTGGATGATGAGGTTCTGTCCAAGTTCCTATCACTCTTTAATCCTTCCTTTCCCCAATCCCCAATCCCAATTCATTGGCCGATGACCGCAAGGGTTGCTTGCGGTTGTCAGAACCTTTGCACAACTGCCTTGATCCACCTCCAGCTCACCATTCTCCCGCGCAGCTGGTTCGTTGCCCACGTGGGTCTCAACTGTTGCCCAGGCCCGTCAGCATGTCCATGGGCGTCTCAATAGCTAATCTCTTGCCCATGCCCATCATTGGCACGGGCCAGGGTTTTGATTCAGTTCTTCTTTTTTTGAGTGTTTGTTGTTTCTTTTTTTCCCTTTTGTTTTCTCATGACAATCCAAAAAAAAACAAAACTTTTTTTCCACTCTATTTGTAGTATCTCTTGTAAATAGTCTACAGGGACCCATGGTCTATAAAAGTAAGCGCTCTCCCCTGCCTTTTCCAGATATCCATGGGAGTGTGTGCATATGTCCCCCCCATTATCATTGAAATCTGATCCTCATCCTCATCCTGGGTATATCTATGATTTCCCCCTCATCCATTGATCCTTAGTCTTTGCACCTCTGTGGCCTGATCCTTATCACCAACCAATAGCCTTGCTGGTTGAAGAGAATTGTGTATGTTGGAATTCTTGAGTGTGTTATACCACTCCATTGATTCCTCTCTCTGACCATACTGTTCTTGAACCCTCCTTGATCATCTTTCTGGATCTAATCACAATTGATTGAAGAGGTCTTATTAAGCTTAAAACCTGGAGTGTTATACCTCCCTTATTTCTTTGGAGTTAAATTCTGCCAGACTACTCTTGAGTTCCTTGAGAAGTGTTGAGGTTATCCTTGCTTCAAATAAGTTACTGTTTGCTTTTAGAGCCTCTTAAAAATTTTGCTTTGTCTTGTACAGCCACCCTCAGTTATCTGGTACCCTTCAAGCGCTTCATTGCGGAGAGTTGGGCAGGTTCATTGAGAACCTGGAAGTTGGTTGGGTTTGAGTTGATCATCCCCAATCTTCTTCTGACAACCAGATTAATTGGCTTGTGGGCGTTTTTTACATGCAACAGCTTTGTTCATTGAACTTTAAACAAACTTGAGATTCTTTTGTCCAAGTTTTTCCCACATATTTTGGCTCAGATAGTGCTGTTTCATTGCTACCAAACTACTATCATCTTTATCCTTTACTACTTGATTCATCATTTACCATGTTCTGTACCTTGATCTTGGTTACATTTAAATATTTTTGTAACACTCAGGAGGGCAGCCTAAACAGCACCTTTCCCCTCCACAGAACTGCGACGGCCTAGCACCGTTTGGAGTCTTACAGCAGCCCCAGAAATCCACGCCCCTTTCAACAGTAATTAGGTGAAGCAAACTGTACCATGTGAAACAGTCTTCCTCCAAGAAATGAGAAACCTTTTCCTCCAACAACTTTACCAGAGGACACGCCTTTACCCCACCCAATAGATCCTCCCTTGCAACAATCAGGTATGTAAAATTCCTTGCCTTTATGTGGACCATGTCAAGGGAAACCCATGCAAACAACGCTTTCTCTCTTGTAGGGTGACCAACCTCCTGGTGCAGGCTCAAGCTCCAACTATGAAAGGTCTTGCATGGCGCGCACCACAACTGGCCACCAAAACCTTGCCTTCACTCTCCTCCGCATTTCAATCTCACCCTGGTGGCCAACATTGTTTTGGAGACACCTCAGGATTGCTTCCTGGTTCTGTTGTCATCATTGCAACCAAAAGAGGCACGGGGGGAATCCCCCGCCACAACTGCCCTTCCCATAAATAGAATTGGGTCATCCGCTGCCTGGACCAGCAAATTACTGCTCCCTTTTTACCATTGGGGAACTGAAGATCCTGCAAAAAGGATCACAAGAACGCATATCTCCCGGACTGCTGCAGTGGGACCACACCTACTTGGATGACCGGAGATTTCACGTCAAGGGGTTGCAACCCCTCAAACGGATCCTCCCGTGGATACCCCAGCAGTTTTTTGGGCATGGTGAATGCCTTCCCTGGAACATGAACTACAATAAAAGATAAGAGCTGAAGGAACGCCAACCACCTGGTCATAGGTGTGTTTGGCACCTTTGGCAATTTGATCATCTAGGCTAAGGCCTCCCCTTCACCAAAAGCTCAAAATGCACTGCCCAAAGCAGATGCTGGAGTATTGGCCCAATCTTGGTGACTCCACACAGTTCCAACTTTGGATTCAATACCAACTCTCCGTTTCAGTTAATGTGAGGGACCCGTAGAGGACCAGCCTATCCTTAACATCCTCCTCCTGGGTCAGGACTCCTCCCGCACCAAACTCACTCAAGTCAAACGTTATACAAATCCCCCCTGCGTCATAGTTGAGGTCCCTGAGGACAATGTTGCGTCCCGTAATCTCCTTGAGTTTGGAAAATGCAGAGTTACACCCAGAGGTCCGTTTCCACATTGCCCCCTTCCCTGTCAGCTCCTGTAGGGGGCTTGGGACTTCTAAAAACTTCTCAATGAACAGGCAAAGGTAGCTGAATAGCCCCAGAATTTCAAGTATGTGTAACAGCGTCCGTGGGGTTGGTCACTTGAAAACCTTGTCCTGCTTCTTTTCCGCAATCCTTCTTCCATTGAAAGCCACCACATGTCCTAATACCTCCAGTGCCAGAACACAGACCGCGAACTTACTTCCCATCACCGTAAGCTCTGCCTCCTCAATCCAGAACAGGATCTGCTCTGGTGTCTCCGCATACTTCCAGATGAAGCAATGGATCCAAGGGGCCTCCTCCAACACTGTGCCAATGTAATCTGTGCTTGGCCCCTTGATGCCAAGTTTTCAATGAAAATTAAGACACCATCTGGAAGGTTGTCCCGCAGAATCCAAGTTCTCTGAGCCTGATTGACTGCCACCAAGTTGGTTGCGCCTTGCGGCAACTGTATTAGCTACATCCTTCCCAATCCTGTCTTGAAGGCAGTTAGGGGCCGCCAGTTGGGGTGGATCTTGCGCTCGTTGTACCTTCCCATCACATCAACCAATCCGTAAAACACAGGCCTTTCCATCTATTCCAGGAACTTGTCCACACGCAGGGGAAATCCCCCTTCCTGGATGGTGAAGGAGTTGAGCGGCTGAAGATCATGGACAATCCTAAGCAATTTCCCATCCTGCTTGACCAGGGAAAAGATTGGGCTGGATGAGCTCAATTTGGACTGCTCATAAAACCCCGTCCTCACACGCTTTCAAACCAATCCCAAGAAGGGTTCCCAAATGGTCCAAGGGATCTGAATTGGCTTGATCTGCCAGGGCTTGTGAGGAACCGTGGAAATCACATAGGGGTTTCCAATCTTGCCCTTAAACAATCCGCCCTAGTTGGGTCCAAAGGAAAGGGCCTTTTTCATATCACAAGCACCAAAACCAACAAATCCTTCTCCTTCTAACTCCACCACCCCGGCATTCCAAAATGAAGGGCCTCAATCCATTCATCCATGATTTGAGACAACCTTGTTACCCACCCACACTTCTTCAAAGGACTTTCCCAGGGATCCAAGGACCAGGAAATTGGTCAAAGAGGCCCATTCACTCTCTGTGGCATTGACTCTTTTTGGCCAGAACTTCTTCCCCACAGGCTTTTACCATCCAGTGTTGCACCTAGCCATCTGTACACAGCCACATTTGTTGTGGTAAATCCTGCCAACAATCAAAACCACGGCTCTTTCCTTTGCTCAAAAGTGTTGCACTTTGGAAGGTTTTTTGAAGCACAGTAACTTCCGGAAATGCATACTGAGGAAGTGGACTTACTTCTGCCCTCCGCGCCCTCTGTGTTCCCCCCCTTTCACCTGCTCCTCACTAGTCAACCTTCTGTGCAAAACAGGAGCCTGTTGTGCAGGGCAATCACTGTTGACTATGCAAAATTCTATGCAGGGTGACCTTTGCAGTCAGCTCCCCTGTCCAATTTGCCCTCCTTGCCGGTTGCTGCCCCCAACACCCCATTCTCCTTCCCATGGTTGCATATTTTTATCTTGGACTGGGCACTGGAAACTTCCTCCACAGTAAGCGCTTCCATCCATTCCTTGGCGTTGAACCCCATTTGATCCTGGAATCTTAACATAAACAGCTGTCCTAAGATCACATCACCGCATTCCACCCAGAGGAATGACAAAAGCTTCCAGACCCTTGCAACCTCCACCTCTTCTTCCTGCACCACCCTGTCTACCCAACATTCTACTCCATTCAATTCCCAAATCCTCATTGCGCACTTCCTCCAACCCTGCCCTAACTTTTCCACCAGCCTTTTCCAAAGCAGGTTAATCATTGACCCACCGTTCACCATTTCCCACAACTTCCTACCTTTAATTTTCATTGAGACGTAAGCAAGTGGCACAAACACTGGGTTGGACCGGCACAGCTTGCGTTCCCCTTCCTCCTGTGCCACCTTCGCCTGCTGAACTGTTGTTGGGAGTTGGCCATGTCTGCACTCCTTCAGCGCATGAAACATCTTGTCAAAAACCACTGTAGAAACCGCGGCCAACTCCCGCAGGCTGAAAAGTATTGGCGTCTTGTTCCCAATCAACCTTTGCACAATTTCTGCGGCCTTCTTCTTCCTTCAAAAGCTAATTGGTGAAACTTTGACTACCCAAACCCCTGCAACAATTTTTGGGGACTGAACTAATGGCTGCTCCTTGGAATCCACGTCCATCTTTTCCACCACAACCCCCTCATCCGCAAACAATCCCCTTAATTCAGCCTCCAGGCGTGGGTATTGCCATGTTTCAGGCACCATAAAAATTTCAAGTGATACCTGTTTGGTTTCCGGGGGAGACTTGACACACACCCAAACCTGCTGCATGGGAGGCGGCTGAACAGCCCCCAGGTCCACCTGCTTACCCTTTTGCAATATTTATGTTGCCCTGGATGTGCGGAGAAGCCCCCTATCCATTTTCTTAGTCAATTCCCTTTGATTGGACTTCCAACAACCCTTGCTCCCAAAATAGGTGCACATGCAAACTTTGAATCCACTCAAAGGCCTGCTTGTGGGTTGGAAGCCCTCTACCATGTGATGCAGCGTTGTGCATGGCTGAGTTTTCATCTGGCCAAGGAGAATCTGAAGGTCCCGTAACATATCCATGACCATGTTTACCGGCAAATGCAATTACTTCTGGGGCGCCTCCGGCCGTTTGACTGTTGATGGTCTTGCTGGTGGTTCCTGCATTGGATCTGGGAATGAGTTAGCGGATGGTGTCTTCAAGGCGGCCAGGAACAACCTGGCTGTGTCCTCAATCAGCTCCTCCAGGTAAATTTTGCTTTCCACCGCCTGGCGGATGACACTTAGGTCCAGAAGTAGTGCAACACTCCTGTCTAGAAACCAGTTCACCAACCTGTGCTTGAAAAAGTACAGATTCACCTTCTACCCAATTTGCGGGACAAGTCCGCCCAGGAACGCCCGCTTCATTGCCCTTGTCTTCCCTGCAACCACCTGGTTCTTCTCCAAGTACCCGTAGAAACGCTCAAACATCAATATATGCTCTTCCAAAACGCCTCACGTCCATATTCCCCCGTGCGCAATTTCTTCTGCCACTGTCCGCTCAAATTAACTCTCCCAGTAGAGAGGCTCACGCTTCCTCAAATGTTTTTGTCATCTTGCTCCGCAAAATTTCCAAGTCCTGCGACCCTTAGCCAGCCATATCCTCCGTTTCCCAAAGCTTACTCTTGTCCGTGCTGAATTGAACAACGGTCTGGACCTTGTCTTTGCTTTTTGCGTGTTCAGAATTGGAAATATCCTCTAAACTTGCCAGAAAACACCCAATCTCTGTGGTTTCAAACCCAAGGTGCGGGAATTCCTGCAGCCTAAGCCATACCAATCAAGGAGCTTAAACCTATTCCAAGGAATCTGACCAAGGGGGATCAAAGGCGGTGGACCAAGCAGTTAGTCGCAGAGGAGGGGTTGGTCCACCTGGTCCCAAAAGTGGGGGGAATGATGACAGAAAATTTGATTCTTGATTAGTTGTTGGTAAAATAAAACCCCCTACCTTTGAGAGACTAGGACAAAAGATTATTTCCTGTCCAGACCCCCAGATGTGAAAACAAGACAGAAATACTCCCCTAATTTTTCCTCAATTTGGAATTGATTGGTCCAAGCGTCCGCAAGAAGGTAGACTGTTGATGGGTTTTGAGAATAAGAGATATTTATAAGAAAAAGATGAATAAAAAAATGATGTGTTATATTCCTGCCCTTCAATGCTTCCCTGATCCTTCTGTGATAAGATATGATGATATGGTGATCCCCTCATTGTACAACCTGTAGTTGAGAGTAAGTCATCCCTCTCAACCCTAACCTAAGTAAAAGTGAAACTTAAATTCTAAAAATGAAATTGAGAAAGAACCCCTAAAATCCGGGACCCTAGCCCAACCTTAACCCATACCTCTCAATCCCTCCCAACCCTTCAATTGTTACGTATGGCCTGTTTGTCCTTCTCATGGAGCGGCCCTCCACTGCGCCCTACTTGGAGCCCCCCGTGTTTATCCTTCCAAGCACTTTTGAAGATCCCATAATCCGCCGATTGGTCTGCATCTATGCTTGCATGGACTTCCCTGGCGCATATAGCCCTGCAATTTCCCTGCTCCTGCTTTCTGAACTATCCACCCGCAAACTTGGTTGGGTTGGCTCCATTGCTTGGTCCACTTCATCCAAGCAGGTTGCAAGCCCGCCCTGCCTGGAGTGGGCCCAAACCGCACCAAATGCTGAGTGTGGCCTACCCAACTTCTGAGCGCACAGCCCACAATGCAGTTCCCAATCCAATTTTATAAATACAACACCACAACGTGCAACCCCCAGGGGTGGTATACCCCACATAAATGGCAATTTTGGCTTATGTAACCCATACACAGATGTTTTGAAGTTTTTTTGGGGTATAGGACCTCCTGAAAGATGTTTCAGAATGTTTGGGACCCCCTGGACCTCATTTGGGCTTGATCAACTCAAATTTTGGATCAATACATACTGTGTTGGACTTTTGGACCACACATAGCAATCCTAAAGTGAAGCTAAAGTGAATATAAAGTGAAACCTAAAACCAAATAATTCAAAATAAAGAGAAAATGCAAAAAAACACCCCACTAAACTTGATCTTTCTCAACTCAAAAGTGAGACAACATTGTAGTTTTTCAATTGAAAGTTGGATTGAATACTGAAGTACCATCAATTTTTTTTTTTGATTATGGGAACAGTGGAAAGCCCTCCTTTTTTTGAAATGGCTTCATTGAGGGATCCCATTCATATTGCCATTAAGAGAGCTGTGGACAAGAAGGATTTGGTTAATGAATCATTGGAAGCCCCCATTGCATCCTCATCTAGGTTTAAAATTGAGGAACAAAATGTTTCACAAATTGAAATGACCCCTGGTGGTGAGTAAGATTTTATGTTTAATCTGGTTTTTGGCTGATTTAATTTAATGGAAGATGAACTATTATATGTAAATATGACAGATCCACATCAACCACCTTCTCTGAGGGCTTTATCTACTAGGGAAGAGTCACAAAAACATTTTCAAACATGGGAAATGAAGCATTTTTACGCTTTAACAGTTTTCAACTCAAAGCTTGATAAATATGTGGATTTATCCTGTGATAGACATGGTTCCTACTCTGGGCAATTTCTCACCAAAAGGTCAAGGAAAACTCACTCAATGATTTTTGGGTGCAAGTTTTTTATCTGTGAAAGTTGCACAAAGGCAGAGCCCTTGCGGCAAATCTCCTACAGGCATTATGAACATAAACATCAACTATCTCCATAACCCTCAGTGGTATCCTCACCTGAGGAAAATCTCTGGGATTTTATTAGTGAATTTAAAGAAAAGCATGAAGGATGGGCTCAATAAATTTCAACTCAAAAGAAAAATGAGCAAGATTGATGGGAGAAAATATGTTGATAACTGAACAATCTATAACAGTAAGCATAAGTTAACCCTAGAAGACACCAGGGCCAAATTGAGGTCTCTGGTCGGCCAGTGACTCCATGTCAACCTCCAGTACCATTTCCTAACCCATTAACTCTAAGGAAAAATTCTATTCAAAAATGAAAAATATTGAATTCACCAAAGTTTACATTGAAAAAAAATATATTTCACACATTATTCACCATGGTGGAAAATGGATGTCACTGGTAATTCCTAAATTCAGAAACTGGAATTCACTTCAGATTCCAAATTGATGAGACTGAAACTCACTTGGAATGCACCTTGGAATTAATGATGTATAAAACATACCAAATCAAAACATTGTGTACTGGAATACCCCAGCCATTAAACAAGTGATCAACAATTCTAACAAATAGTGACAAGTGAATTCTGATGAATATCCATATTGGTGCGAATTTCAAAAAAATGAGCACACAGATGAAGTGTAAAGAACCTGAACATCTGTGAAACCACCTGTAATATTTCACCAGTACGTTAAAATTTCTGTTTTTCAAATTTAAAATTTATGTTTTTTTTATTTCACCAGGGTATTTCCTGCCTCTCACTCATGTTTCAAATTTGTGTTTTCTTCATTCCAACAACCAGCTTGACACTCAACCTGAATCAGCAGCTAAGGAGCTGGGTGTTGATGGCTTGAGAGGCTTTGGAGGTGTGGAAGGCTTCATTCATTGTAACAGCCTGATTGCTAGGCATTCAATTGCTAGTTCAATAGATGCAGCCAATGAAAACATTTGGATTGTCAGCAGCATCAAAAATCCTTCAGTAGAAACCTTGGCCAATGTAATCCTGAAAGGTTTTGGTGCAATTTTTTTTTTAATTTTATGATTTTAATTTTAATTTAATTTTAATTTTTTTTTAATTTTTGTTTTATTTATTTTATTTTTATTTCTATTTTAATTTCATTCATTTGAATTTTTATTTTATTTTGTTTTATTTATTTTATTTTTATTTATTTCTATTCTATTTTATTTTTTTATTTATTTTTACTTTTATTTTATTTTCATTTATTTATTTTGTTTTCATTTTTTTTTATTTGATTTATTTATTTTAATCATTTTTATTTAAATATTTTAATATTTTATTTTTCATTTTTTTCTAGTGGGATGAATCCACAAAAAAACCCCCGGTGAAAAAAAATGCTTTTTTTTGGATGTATGCCTCCAACACTAGCATTGTGGTGCAAGAGTGTTTTTTTGAAGTGGTCTTCAAAACCCTTGCACCATAATGCTAGTGTTTTGAGGCATACATCCAAACACAAGCATTTTGGTGAAAAGCACCTTGCCTGTCCTTCCTCCCCCTCAGTACTGGGGGGTGGCAGGGGGGAGATAGCCCCTGTGTGTGGGAGGGTAGTCAGGTCCCCCCTCCGGTTGCTTTGATACAACCAGCCCCCTCTACTTGTCCCCTCCCTTTCCGCAATTGAGGTGAGGGGATGGGGGGAGAGATCATTGTGCCCCCCCAGCCACGGGGACTGGCCCTGGTGGAGGGACTCCAAATTAGTTCCTTTGCCCCTTTCAACGGTCCTGCGCAGGCCCTTGGGCCTCCAAGTGGGCCAAGAGCAAGGGAAAGTGGCACAAAGTGGGCCACAAGGTGTGCAACGGGCCCATTGGTTTTTCCAAGCCTGGAATGGGGAAATGACTACTTTTGTGAGCCAGCCGCTGGCCTCAGGCTGTCCAAGTCAGTCCATAATGCATATTGGGCTCAATGATGGCCCCTGAAGCCTTTTTTGTTGGGATGACCCATCCACCCCAGAAGGCCCAGGAGATACCATCTCCCAAATGAATTATTTCAGATGTTTTGGGGCAAGTTTCCCAAAATCAGTCACATCCACACAGGCCTTTATGGTCTGTTTTATTGTCAAATGAGCCATAGATACCCATAATTGCATCCCATTTAGAATACACACATATGTGGCACACATGTAAGTGCTTATGTATTTTAGCACCCTTTGAACAATTCTATCAATGCCTTATGTTGCAAGATGACTTCTATCAAGTTTATTCATTGCAATTTTGACATTCATTTTCCACAAAAGTGAAATCTGACTAACTTTGATTTTCAACCAAGGTGAAAACCAGTTGACTTTTATTATCCATCAAGGTGAAATCCACAATAAACCCCAAATATTTTAAGGTGAATCACAGAACAAATCTTTTTGTTTTCATTGTAAAAATTTTGATACTTATTTGAGACAACATTTGCCACATATAGTGACTTCATGTCACTGGTCAACCTGAGACCCAAATTTTGCCCTGCCAAGAACACAAGGGAAAAAGTGTTTTGGAGGTCTTCTTTATAAAGCTTGGTGATTCAGGTTGAGTTCATCAAGCAAAATTTAGTGGAGAAGGTCACTTGGAGGCCCTATTCTTGGCCCACCCAAATTCATTAAAGCTTTGCAAGAAATTCCATCATATTGCTATGTTTTATTGTGCTTGTAACAAAAATAAGTACAAAAACCCCTTATTTCATGTCATAGGAACTACAGCCAACCAAAAAACTTTCATAAAAGGTCTTTTTTTAATAAAAAGAGAAATGTTTAAATTCTAAAGTTGGTCTGTAAATGCAATAAAAAAGCTGGCTTATAAAGTCTTTGTGATGTACCATTAAAAATCTATTATTTGTTCTATAGAATAAAGTTTTTATGAGTCAAAAATACAGTGCAGTGGCACTTTTATAAAAACATATGAGCAAACTGTAAAGTGCGCTATAATAATGATGTTGAAGTATGGAAAAACTTTATGTCTCCTTGGGCTAAGTATAGGGCCTCAAAACCCGGGAGGAGGCACATTTCAATGATGCGCAACTTAGAGTAAGTGCCAAATCACTGCCTCTACTGTTAATATTCCTTGTTTTAGGTTGCTTAAATTATTACTTGTATAAAGTGTTTCATTGAAAACCATGAAGATGTGCTTGAGTATATGGGTCATAAAATCTTCCGTATCAAAGAGACTATGTATTTGCTTGGACTTGAAAAAACCTTGCATTTGGAAACAAAACCAAATTTTGGGTTGAAGGGGCCCATGCTACTCTCAGAAAATTACATGAAAATTCTTTGGGAAAAATGTTGGATGTTTTCCAAAACCAAGAGGGAATGGTTTCCAATCAAATTAAATTGGTTAAGGCTGCCCTTTGAAACTCTCCAATTAACATAGGAATGGTTCTTCCCAATGAACTTTTGAAGTTGGTATACCAGTTTTCTTTAGAATCAATTAAAATGTTTGTGGAAAAATTTGAGAAATTAAAGCTGAACCATGATTGGGAAGTGTGCACCTCCAATACTATGTGTTTTTCCCATTTCAAAAAGATAGTTTACCTACTAGCATTCCAAGGATCTTTTGTGGTGTCCTATTTGTAACCTCAGTTCAGGAACTGCCTCCCGGGCTGCACGCTCAGCAGTTGGGTAGGTTGAGCTCAGAATTTGGGCTGCGTGTGGTCTCAGCAGTTCCTGCTGGGGGCTCAGAAGTAGGAATTATGGGGTTTAGCAACGGGTGGGGATTGGGCCTACTTCTGGTGTGACTGGCCCACAACCAGCTTGGACAATGTGGACCATGTGATGGAGCCAACCCAAGCAAGTTTGTGGGGGGCTATTCTGGGAATCTGGAGCAGCAAAATACAGGGGCTATATGTTCTGGGAAGGTCCGCAAGAGCATAGGCATGGACCAATCTGCGGATCACAGGACTTGCATGTTAAAATACGTATGCACTTACATGTGTGCTACATATTAGTGTAATCCAAATGGGATGCACATATGGGCCTCTCCGGCCCATTGGACACTCACACGGGCCATACGGCCTGTGTGGATGTCACTGATTTGGGGAAACTGGCCTGAAAAAGTGTGAAACAGGCTCATTGGCACAGGGGCCCTAACAGGCCCAGTGGGGGATATAGGCAAATACAGCCAGATGGATGGGCATAATTGGGCCCAACTTTCTTTTGGACATAATTGGCCAGACGGGCTGGCCCGCCAAAGTGTGTTTGTCTCAGGTTTTGGGCTTGGGGCAGCCAATTGGGGCCGCCGTCCGTGTCGCAGCCCGCTGTGGAAACTAAAGGGGCAACACCCCTGAAGTTGTCCTCAAGTTCCGGAAAGTTATTGATCAAAGTGTCTGTAAGGAGATTGGATGCAGCCGGTCAAGAGAGAGAGAGTGAGAGGGAGAGAGAGATAGAGCAATGATAAGATGAATTACTTCCTTTCCAATCCAATCCAATCCAATCTGATGCTATAAAAAGTGATAACCTAAAGTGCAGTCCAGTCCCTGAAGTGATGCCATGCCCCTTACTACCCGGAGTTGAGATTGAAGTATTTAAGTCCTCCCTCTCAACCCTAACATAAGTACAACCGCAAGTAAGCAAGAATGATGGAATACAACCCCTAAGCCACAGAACCCTAGCCCAACCCTGTCCCTCCCTCCCCCATCCCCTAACCCATGCTCCACCTCCCCTGCCCCATGCCCCGTCCGTGTTGCCCGCTTGTTCGTCCTTCTCATGATGCGTCCGCCCAAAAACCCGTTCCAGGTATCCAGGGCGTACCCCCATGATCCAATCCGCGCGTCTTGCAATGCGCGATCTGTTTGATCCGCGCAATCTGTTTGATCTGGGGGATCTGTTTGATCCGCGCAAGCCGTCCAATCTGCGTAAGCCTTCCAATCCGCGCAATCCGTCCGATCTGCGCAAGCCTTCCAATCGGCGCAAGCCTTCCAATCCGCGCAATCCTTCCAATCCGCGCAAGCATTCCGATACGCGCAAGCCCACAGCGCGCAGCCTTTCCCAACTTGCGTCCATGAAAGAGCACCACATCCCCCCCCAACTTGAGTTCTGTCCCCAGAGATCTGCCACCATCTCACCTACCAAGCTCATCCTCCAAGTTGCTTTCCCACCCACCTGCCCTCTATCCTCTGCATTACCTTCCCACCCGCCTGCCCTCCATGCTGGCGGCCTTCTGCTCCACCAGAGAAAGGATCCCCATGCCTTCATCCAACCCCACACGGGTTCCAAAACGTCGCGCAAGATCCACGCCTTGGAGAGAGAAGATCCGCGTGAGGAAGAGAAATCGGCAAAGGTGAGAAATCCACGCCAGTGAGAGTCTGAAAGTGAGAAATCCCCGCCAGTAAGAGTATCCGCAAGAGTACATGGGGAGACCTTGACGCGCCAGCGCGCATACGCAATCCTCAAGAGAGACAGGAAGAGAAAAACAAGGAAAAGTAAGAATGAACAGATAAGAAGGAACAAGAGAAAAAAAGTTTTTTTTTTTTTTTTTTTTTTTTAGAGCCCGTGTCCTGCGTCCCAACTCCAACCTTCCACCCCGCGCTAGCTTCCCCCCCCCCCAACTTTGGCGCTGTCCTCAGCCAACAGCGCCCCCTATGCTCATTACCAGATCCGTGGCGCGTTGCCTCAACCAATCCCGCACGGGCCTCGTTTGCAAATTGTTGTCCCAAACTGCCTAGGTGCACCTCCTGCCGCCAAGACCCTCCTGCATCCTTTGAGATTCAAGCCCATCCGCGCCCAAAACCCAAATAAAAGAGAAAACCCCCAGACGTCCTTACCACAACCCTCCATGGAGGAGGAAAGAGGCTTTGAAACCCTTTCAATCCCAGCCCTCTCCTCCCCCACCCCGTCCACGCAACATTCCTCCCCCTTTGCAGTTCTCCCAGCCTTGTTCTCCCCTCCAGAGATTTCTGGATGCTCCCTGCCCGCCAGACCGCGCGTGACCACTTAATCCTTCCACTCTGCCCCACCTTCCGTCCATTCTGCGCCTGTCTCTTCCGTTTCTGCCACTACCCTTTCCAAATGCATGCTCCCCGCCGTCGAAGAGGTCTGGCTTGGGTCGTGATTTTCCAACGCGTGGTCCATCTCTTCCACCAACGCGTGTACCTTCCTTGCAAGATCCAACCGCCGCTTGCCAATTCTCAAACCGCACAGAGCATCCATTTCCTGTTCCGTCGTCCTTGCCCGCTTCCTGTCAGTAGGCCGCACAGGTTCCGTTGAGTCCCGCTTCCACAACACACACTTAGCCCCCACTGGGGAAACCAATTCCGCGTTCAAATCCGCTGTCCGGTCCCTTTGTCCCGTCCGCCAAGGGTCGTCGTCCTCCCCATTTGCAAACACGCGGGGAGCAGACATGCTGGGAGACTGAATACTCTCCAGATAGGCCTCAAGGCCCCTTGCCACCTCCACGAGTTGGCTAGCCCAAGAGATGGTTGTTGGTGGTGGGGCCCAAACATACTCTGCCCTGTAGTCAAATTAAACCAACAACGGCAAAAGGAGAAGAATATTACTTTAAATTGGCCGACTCCTTTACCTCTTACAAAGTTGTATATATCTTCCAAAGGAAATCAAATGCTTTTGAGTGCTTCAAACTTTATCATGCAAAGGTAACTACGCTACATTCAAAAGAAATAAAAAAAATTGTTACAGATGGAGGAGGAGAATTCAAATCCCGCAAGTTCAAAACATTCTTGGCAGAGAATGGAACAAGCGTACACATCTTGGCCCCCTACACACCCCAGCAGAATCCTGTGGCAGAAAGGGGAAATTGGACCACTACATAAAAGGCCCAAGCACTCTTCAAAACAGAAAACATACCCCATCATCTGTGGAATGAAGCTGTAATGACTGCTGTCTTCTACAAAAACATAACTCCCACCAGGAAGAACAACTGGAAGACAGCCCATGAGCTGTGGTGAGGGAGACCGTGTCAGCTGATGCCCCGGCTGCAACTTTGGCAGAGCATTGGCGCTCCTTGCACACAAGAGCACCAACGTCCATCAAAGTGTATGAGGGCAAACTGAGGGAAGATTAGAGGAAAATGTTGGAATAGACAGAGCCACCACTTCCAATGGACCGACTAGCGACGTAGTCTGCAACCTAAACCTCAAACCTTGCACATCTACTCAGATTAGGTTAACTCGAGAAGCCTGTACTTAGCCTTACCTTGTCTTAGTTGTACCTCCTGTTTCCCTTTTTCCTCACAACTCTTGTCACTTGTCTCCATTGCATACCTCCCAACAGGTATTATTCTTTCTTTTTATTGCTTGTGCTCGCCCCTCTGTCCCAAGACTTGCTCCCTCACAGCTCCTACTTGCTGGTGTTTCTTTTCAGGTGCTTTCCTACATCCGCTCTGTTTCTTCTTCCTTCCTTTCTTTCACCTGTCAGTCTGTCTCAAATGCTTGCTGCCGTAATCTAAACAACTCTTGTCACTTGTCTCCATTGCATACCTCTTAACAGGTATTATTCTTTCTTCTTATCGCTTGTGCTCGCCCCTCTGTCCCAAGACTTGCTCCCTCACAGCTCCTACTCGCTGGTGTTTCTTTTCAGGTATTATTCTTTCTTCTTATCGCTCGTGCTCGCCCCTCTGTCCCAAGACTTGCTCCCTCACAGCTCCTACTTGCTGGTGTTTCTTTTCAGGTTATGAGCCCAGAAATTTACCAGTAGTGACAGCAATAGGACGAAGAGCTTGCCACCAGCAACAGTCAAAAGAAAGATCACGCCCTGGCAGATTCTCCTTCAGAAAGCTCCGACTCATCTACCTCCTCTGGTGAAATTGTCAGAGACTTTCTCCTCCAAAGAAACCAACATCCATTCCTTAAACCACTCTCACTCATGGTGGAACTGAATGACACTAAAGGCCTCCAATTTGAGAAACTTGTGGGACCTCATAACTTTGCAAGCTGGCAAAACAAAGTCCTCACTGGCCTTGGCTTCAAAGACCTTGACTATGTTGATAACTCATTTTCCAAGTCCCTCCTCAAAAAGAAACTGGCTACCACCTTTATTTGGTTACACCTAGACCAGCAAAACTTTACTTGTTTTGTTAAGACCCCCACCATCTACAAACAAAAGGCCTTGTGGGACTCTATTTGTGATCATTACGCCACAAAATCTCTTGAAAATGTGGTCAATCAAATGGACCGCCTATACAACATCCCCTTCTCCAACTGCAATCTCCAAGAATCCATCAACCAGTTCCAAGAGATCTTCAACCTCCTTCTGGAAGTATCCAATGGCAACCTTGACCCTACCACCATTGAAACCTTGTGGGCCATCATCATTCTCAAACGCCTACCATCCTCCTTTGCAGTAATGCGATACCTCCAATTTCCTCAGTACAAAGGCAAATCTGCCAAAATTCCCATGGACACTTTCCTCAGCCACCTGGAACAAGAGATACAACGCTGTGGTGCTCCAAAACCTAACCCATAGCCATCAGACTCACTTTTCTAGTATAAGGACAGCTCCAATCATCAAAAAGACATCAAAAATGGATTCTAAACCAAAAGTAACCCCTAGTCACTCAGCCAAAGTACCCCTCTATCTCTCATGGTTTAGAAGATACAGCTTAAATCAACCCTGGCCTAGCCATACCCCTACCAGGTGTCACAGACCAGTGAAGGTTCATGGACATACCCTGGATGCTTTCAAGTACATACCCCATACAGTACCACCATACAGCACCAAACAAACCTGCAGCAGTATACATAATTAATATATGCAAGGCACTGCATGAAGAACCAAACAAACCACCTGTATACACAGCAATATATGCAAGACACTGCATGAAGAACCAAACAAATCACCTGTATACACAGCAATATATGCAAGACACTGCATGCAGAGGCTGTACAGCATCATACAGGACATAATACAGAAACAATAAATGCAAGGAACTGCATGGAGAACCAAACAAATCACCTGTATACACAGCAATATATGCAAGACACTGCATGCAGAGGCTGTACAGCATCATACAGGACACTATAAAGAAGTAATTTATGCAGGGGGCACCTGTATCAATGCAGAACAGCAATGCATGCAAAGGTTTACATGCATGTAGATCCTGCACAGCCTCCTCCTCTGACCAGCAAAAACGCCTCATGAACTGTATTCACTGTACCAGGGAGACCCTCAGGCGCAGCCCTGAGGGCAGGATTTTCTATAAATAGAGGGCCTCTCTCCCCCATCCAGGTCCCATCATCAGTTCCCCCCATCCTTCCCTCCAAGGGACCACCATGCCTCTTAGGCAACCTTAACCCATACTTTACTACCCTCAACCATTATCCCATAACCCATACTATCATCATCACCAATACCATATCCCATATCATCACCATCACCATCAACATCATCATCACCATCAACCATCACCATCACCATCACCATCACCATCATCAACACATACTTTTGACCATGACCCAATCCAATAACCCATACTTTTGACCATCCACCACCACCATTATTTACTCCATAACCCATACCTGTGAACATCACCACCATGTGCCCATAAACTGAACATAATCACCTACCATCATCATCATCATCAGTCATCATCATCACCTACCATCATCATCATCAGTCATCATCATCACCTACCATCATCACCATTGGTCATCATCATCATCACCATCCATCATCAACATCACCTACCTTGACCATCATCCATCATCATCATCACCTACCTTGACCATCATCAGTCATCAGCATCACCTACCTCATCCATCATCATCCATCATCATCACCTACTTCATCAATCATCATCATCATCAAACATCATCATCAGTCATCAACTATAGGCCCAACCATTTCAAGCTTTATTCAAATCATCACCTGTATCACCAAAGGAGTATCAATCAGTAACCAATAAAATAAATATAAAAATATATAAAGGAAAATACTGGAGAAAGGAATCTTCCCTTACTCAGCTTCTATCCACCAGGCCACCTATCTGTTCCATCATTTCTTCCTTATCAAGCTTGAATACATTGAACCTAGGTCTGATAGAGACTACTATAGTAGCAAATCTATTTGAAAATCAGCCACCATTTCTCTTTTTCTTTTATTGTTGTGAGACTACTATAGTACTCAGAGGGGAAGGCAATTCAAAACCACCCTTAGTATTCCTCTGTCTTATTTGTAGTTGCAATACTAAATTCCCCCTCAAGTGACTGCCAGCAAGCTATTTGCTACTTTTTTACCCAATCCCAAAGGAGTCTCCACAACGCCAAAATGAGTCCAACAAAAGCAGTCAACCCTCTGCTTTCAACATCTCTCAAAACAACTCCAATCAACCTGTGGTACAAAAGAATCAGAAACACCGCCACTTTTGTGAAAATGGCGTCCACAACCCAAACACCTCTCACTCCCCCGACCAATGTCACCAACTTCATCCAGAACGAGCCATTTCCTATCACCAGGCAGCTCTCAACAAGTTTCAGTCTTCACTAAATAACCCTCCGGGACCTGGCAAAGCTTACCTCAGCCAAAAACAAGTCAATCCCAATGTGGTTATCCTTGACAGTGGCGCCTCTGGGCACTTCCTCAAAAACAAAAACTAATTTGTCTCCTATATAGAATCTCCTTCTTTTCTTTACGTGGCCAATGGGACTCCCCTGAAGGCTGAAGGCTATGGAAAGGCGGTCATCCCTCTCTCCAGTGGGATCCTAGAAATACCCCATGCTCAATACGTCCCTGAAATCTCCAACTCTCTTGTCTCCATGACCCCTTACCTTCAACTGGGATACTCAATTGTCCCCTCATCATCCGGCTTCAACTGCATCAAAGACAACAACTGCTTGATGACCAGAAAGTTCTTCAACAATGTCCTCACCATAGACATTGCAGAAAAACATGCTCTTGCCACCCTCAATGCCCTTGACCGACACCGAGCCATGGGCCATCCCAACAACAAATATCTTTCAACTCTTTTTCCTTCACTCAATCTCAAAGAATTTGTCTGCCCGGACTGCCTAATGTCAAAAATGACCAAAAACCCTTTCCCGGGACATTTTCCTTCCCATTCTTCTCCTCTTGAATGCATTCACATGGATGTGTGCGGTCCCATCACGCCTCCCTCAAGGGGAGGCAACAAGTACTTCCTTAAAATCATTGATGGCTTCAGTCGTTACGCTTTCATCTATCCAATCAGGAATAAGTCTGACTCCTTCGATCACTTCATCAAGTTCTTGAACAAAGCTGAATGTGCCTCTGGGCATAAAGTCAAATCCGTAGTCTCTGATAATGGAGGGGAGTTTGTCAACCACCTCTTTGACAAGCTTTTCCAAGAAAGGGGGATTCAACACCTCAAGACCGCTCCCTATACTCCTCAACAAAATCCCTTTGCCAAGCGTGGAAACCGAACAACCGTTGAGAAGGCCTGAGCCCTGCTCTCCACCAGCGGTCTCCCTACTGAATGGTGGGGTGATGCCGTTGTTACCTCTGTTTACCTCGAAAACCAAACCCCACACTCTGCCCTGGATTTACTAACCCCCTTTGATAAGTGGACTGGTACAGCTCCCGCGCTTGAGAACATAGCTCCCTTTGGCTGCAAGGTGGTCATGTTTCTTGAAAAAAAGTGGCGCAATTCCAAGTTTTCTCCATTGGGAGTCTAAGGCGTCCTCCTGGGATTCAATCCAAATCATCTTTCCTACAAAATCTTCATTCCTTCAACCAACAACATTCATCAATCGCATCACGTGAAGTTCCTCCCCAATGTCTTTCCATTTAGAGATGTTGACACCAGTACTCCTTCAGTATCTCCTCCCCTGAAAATGGCTGATCCCTTGGTCATAGCTTCACCCTCCCTGGACCTGTCCATTGAAGAACCTGACGACTCCCCAGCCTTGGACCGCATCACCTCAAACCCTGAACCAGGAGAGATGGCTGCTTCCCCACCACCCAACTCTCCACCCCCTGCTCCTCTTCCAATCTACAAGCATCACACCCTGGTGCCATGGTACAACACTGCCCCCAAGGAGGTGGGATTGGACATTTCATCCGATAGAATCCTTCCCACCAGGCGTCGCCATCAAGCGAACATCATCACGAATGAACCAACCCATCATAATGATCCCAAGACCATCTCCAAGGCTTGGTCCTGGCACGACTGGCCTGGGTGGAAAGCAGCAATAACTGTGGAGCACAACAACTGTGTGAGACACAAAGTTTGGGAAATAGTTCCAAAACCGGCCAACGCTAGGGAACTCAACACTACATGGGTTCTGAAGACAAAATTTGATGCAAACGGCGATTTCCTAAAAATGAAAGCTAGACTTTGTGCGCAAGGCTTCCGACAGGTCGAAGGGATTGACTACAACAACACCTTCGCTCCCACTGGACGCCTTCCCTCTCTCCGAATCATACTCACTCTTTTGCTTCTTTCGACCTAGCTCTCCATCAGATGGACGTCAAATGCACCTTCCTCAATGGAAAAACAGAGGAGGAAATTTTCATCAAGTCCCCTGAAGGTCTTGACATTGTCATCCCTCCCGGTTATGGCCTGCGCCTGCTGAAGTCCCTCTATGGCCTCAAACAAAGCCCCCGCTGTTGGTACTCTGCCCTCTCCAACTTCTTCCTTTCCTTGAACTTCATACCAATCAATGTTGACCCATGTCTATTCCTTCATTCTGACCCTTCAAAATTGTGCTAAGTCTATGTTCACGTAGACGACTTGATCATTGGTGGTAATGAAGAGGATGTGCTGGATTTCAAAGCGAACATTAGCAAGCACTTTGACATGGAAGACTTGGGGGAATGCCAATACGTTTTGGGAATGCGAGTAACCCGGGACCGCCAACGCCGAACCATTCAACTCAATCAAGACCGATACATCTCAAACGTCCTGGATGAGTTTGGAATGTCTGACTGCAAGCCCGCCTCAACTCCTCTTCCACAGCAAGTTTCGAAGATCCCCATTTCCTCCAGCCCTGTCAGCCCTGGTTTCAACTACCCTTGCGCCATGGGCCTCCTGAACTACTTGGTTCAATGTACCCGTCCGGATCTTGTGTTCAGCTGGAGTTATTTCTTGCAGTTCCTGAAATCCTTCACCATCACCCATCAACAACAATTTCTCCATCTCCTCCGTTACCTCAAGAAGACCGCCAACCTTGGAATAAAGCTAGGTGGACCCCCTGAGTCCGCTTTCAAATTGTCAGCCTACTGCGACGCCGATCATGCCTCAAGTACGGATCAACGCTCTTTCTCTGGCCGAGTGCTCATGCTCAACGGGCCCATCTCGTGGCAATGCTCAAAAGAAGCTGTCTGCGCCCTGTCCACCACGGAGGCAGAACACTGCTCCTGCTCAGAGTCGGGGCAGGACCTGCTGTGGACCACTCAACTCCTGGCGTGCCTTTCTCGCCCCTTCAATCAATGATTGAAAACTCCCACTTTGTACTGCGACAACCAGGGTGCAATTGCCTTGCTCAAGAACCCTCTCTATCAGCATTGCACCCAACACATCGATGTGCGCCTGCACTGGCTGCGTCACCATGTCTCGGAGGGGGATTTCGAACTTGTCTAGATCCCCACAACCGATAACATTGCCGACGGGACGACAAAGAACCTCTTGCCCATCCTCACCTGCAAATTCCTCGCCGACCTGCACCTGGTACCATTAACCACGGCATAGAAAGCAGGGGGGGGTGTTGGAATAGACAGAGCCACAACTGCCGATGGACCGACTAGCGACGTAGCCCGCAACCTAAACCTCAAACCTTGCGCATCTACTCAGATTAGGTGAACTCGAGAAGCCTGTACTTAGCCTTACCTTGTCTTAGTTGTACCTCCTGTTTCCCTTTTTCCTCACAACTCTTGTCGCTTGTCTCCATCGCATACCTCCCAACAGGTATTATTCTTTCTTCTTGTCGCTTGTGCTTGCCCCTCTGTCCCAAGACTTGCTCCCTCACAGCTCCTACTCGCTGGTGTTTCTTTTCAGGTGCTGTCCTACATCGGCTCTGTTTCTTCTTCCTTCCTTTCTTTCACCTATCAGTCTGTCTCAAATGCTTGCTGCCGTAATCTAAACAACTGTTGTTGCTTGTCTCCATCGCATACCTCCCAACAGGTATTATTCTTTCTTCTTATTGCTCGTGCTTGCCACTCTGTCCCAAGACTTGCTCCCTCACACCTCCTACTCGCTGGTGTTTCTTTTCAGGTATTATTCTTTCTTCTTATTGCTCTTGCTCGCCCCTCTGTCCCAAGACTTGCTCCCTCACAGCTCCTAATCGCTGGTGTTTCTTTTCAGGAAAGAGGGGAGACGGACAAGAAGGAGAAGAAAAAGGACAAGTGGACCCGTCAAGAAGCCAAACATCGACTCATGCAGCCTAAAGCTCTACGAACAAAGGTCCGGATCAGACACGCAAATTCAGGAGGAGCCTCACCCAGCTCGCTTCAGCTTATCGTATACGTCTCAGGAAGCCAGATCAAGCTAGTTGAGCAAGATCAGAAGGTAGTTGCGATTTCTCCTTCAGACTCTCTTCATCCTCTTTACTTGATCTGTGTTCTCTCCCAAATTCTATACTCGCCTTGTCTGCTTCATTCATTATCTATTCCAAGTTGTCCTATTTCTATAAGAGTTATTGAAATATATACGCGACTGCAATAAATAATTGGTTAAAATTTCTCAGACCCTACTCCCTTTCCTTGCTACATCCCTTTGGTTGCCGTGCTTATGTCCATACCCTCAAAGCTCATTGTCATTTGAAATTTGACAACACAGCAAAGAAAGGAATCCTTCTCGGCTATCAGATTGGCATGCATAACTGGAGATTGCTAATGGATTATGGTTCAATTAACCTAAGCCATGACGTAGTCTTTGACAACTCCCTTTTTCCAGGCTTTTCCACCTCTCCCATGGGAAATACAATCCAACTGTCCAAAGGCAATGGAGAGTTTATCTTGACCTACAGCTATCCCTCAACCTCCATCCAATCACCCAATTGGTCCAACAATATGGAGCAACAAGAGCCATATTATCTCCCCAAAAGTGGTCCCTCCTCCAATGAAGCCACACACCCGGAATTCAGTCAGTTGTCCAAGGATTTCCGGTGCAAACCTAGGAAGCCGGGGTGGGACATTGTCCTAGAGCCAGTGGAACATCCTGCGCCTAAGGACATCAATCTTACAATAGGAGAACAGAATATTACAAAGGGTAATGTTAAATTCATGGCTACAGAGCTGTGTACACGGCTCAATGGGACATGTGGCACCCTACGCAACTCAAATGAGCCGTGTCACATGCTACACGGCTCAAAAGGGCTGTGTGGCATGCTAAACGTCCCATTTGAGTGGTACAGCATGCTAAAGAACTAAAAACAATATGTGTAGCCTCAACTAAATCATAAATAATGAATAATAAATGATCAGTAATAAATTATAAATTATAAATTATACATAATAAATTATATTTAATGAATAATAAATAATAAATAATAAATTAAATATAATAATAAATAAATCATAAATAATAAATAATAAATAATAAATAATAAATAATAAATAATAAATAATAAATAATAAATAATAAATAATAAATAATAAATAATAAATAATAAATAATAAATAATGAATAATAAATAATAAATAATAAATAATAAATAATAAATAATAAATAATAAATAATAAATAATAAACAATAAATAATGAATAATGAATAATAAATAATAAATAATAAATAATAAATAATAAATAATAAATAATAAATAATAAATAATAAATAATAAATAATAAATAATAAATAATAAATGATAAATAATAAATAATAAATCATAAATAATAAATAATAAATAATAAATAATAAATAATAGATAATAAATAATAAATAATAAATAATAAATAATAAATAATAAATAATAAATAATAAATAATAAATAATAAATAATAAATAATAAATAATAAATAATAAATAATAAATAATAAATAGTAAATAGTAAATAGTAAATAGTAAATAATAAATAATAAATAATAAATAATAAATAAGAAATAAGAAATAAGGAAATAATAAATAATTAATAATTAATAATAAATAATTAATAATTAATAATAAATAATAAATAATAAATAATAAATAATAAATAATAAATTATAAATAATAAATAATAAATAATAAATAATAAATAATAAATAATAAATAATAAATAATAAATAATAAATAATAAATAATAAATAATAAATAATAAATAATAAATAATAAATAATAAATAATAAATAATAAATAATAAATAATAAATAATAAATAATAAATAATAAATAATAAATAATAAATAATAAATAATAAATAATAAATAATAAATAATAAATAATAAATAATAAATAATAAATAATAAATAATAAATAATAAATAATAAATAATAAATAATAAATAATAAATAATAAATAATAAATAATAAATAATAAATAATAAATAATAAATAATAAATAATAAATAATAAATAATAAATAATAAATAATAAATAATAAATAATAAATAATAAATAATAAATAATAAATAATAAATAATAAATAATAAATAATAAATAATAAATAATAAATAATAAATAATAAATAATAAATAATAAATAATAAATAATAAATAATAAATAATAAATAATAAATAATAAATAATAAATAATCAATAATCAATAATAAATAATAAATAATAAATAATAAATAATAAATAATAAATAATAAATAATAAATAATAAATAATAAATAATAAATAATAAATAATAAATAATAAATAATAAATAATAAATAATAAATAATAAATAATAAATAATAAATAATAAATAATAAATAATAAATAATAAATAATTAATAATTAATAATAAATAATTAATAATAAATACTAAATAATAAATAATAAATAATAAATAATAAATAACAAATAATAAATAATAAATAATAAATAATAAATAATAAATAATAAATAATAAATAATAAATAATAAATAATCAATAATAAATAATAAATAATAAATAATAAATAATAAATAATAAATAATAAATAATAAATAATAAATAATAAATAATAAATAATAAATAATAAATAATAAATAATAAATAATAAATAATAAATAATAAATAATAAATAATAAATAATAAATAATAAATAATAAATAATAAATAATAAATAATAAATAATAAATAATAAATAATAAATAATAAATAATAAATAATATATAATAAATAATAAATGATCAATAATAAATAATAAATAATAAATAATTATAATTAATAATAAATAATAAATAATAAATAATAAATAATAAATAATAAATAATAAATAATAAATAATAAATAATAAATAATAAATAATAAATAATAAATAATAAATAATAAATAATAAATAATAAATAATAAATAATAAATAATAAATAATAAATAATAAATAATAAATAATAAATAATAAATAATAAATAATAAATAATAAATAATAAATAATAAATAATAAATAATAAATAATAAATAATAAATAATAAATAATAAATAATAAATAATAAATAATAAATAATAAATAATAAATAATAAATAATAAATAATAAATAATAAATAATAAATAATAAATAATAAATAATAAATAATAAATAATAAATAATAAATAATAAATAATAAATAATAAATAATAAATAATAAATAATAAATAATAAATAATAAATAATAAATAATAAATAATAAATAATAAATAATAAATAATAAATAATAAATAATAAATAATAAATAATAAATAATAAATAATAAATAATAAATAATAAATAATAAATAATAAATAATAAATAATAAATAATAAATAATAAATAATAAATAATAAATAATAATAATGAATAATAAATAATAAATAATAAATAATAAATAATAAATAATAAATAATAAATAATAAATAATAAATAATAAATAATAAATAATAAATAATAAATAATAATTAATAATAAATAATAAATAATAATAATTAATAATAATAATAATAAATAATAAATAATAAATAATAAATAATAAATAATAAATAATAAATAATAAATAATAAATAATAAATAATAAATAATAAATAATAAATAATAAATAATAAATAATAAATAATAAATAATAAATAATAAATAATAAATAATAAATAATAAATAATAAATAATAAATAATAAATAATAAATAATAAATAATAAATAATAAATAATAAATAATAAATAATAAATAATAAATAATAAATAATAAATAATAAATAATAAATAATAAATAATAAATAATAAATAATAAATAATAAATAATAAATAATAAATAATAAATAATAAATAATAAATAATAAATAATAAATAATAAATAATAAATAATAAATAATAAATAATAAATAATAAATAATAAATAATAAATAATAAATAATAAATAATAAATAATAAATAATAAATAATAAATAATAAATAATAAATAATAAATAATAATTAATAATTAATAATTAATAATTAATAAATAATAAATAATAAATAATAAATAATAAATAATAAATAATAAATAATAAATAATAAATAATAAATAACAAATACTAATTAACAAATAATAAATAATGAATAATAAATAATTATAAATTATAAATTATAAATTATAAATGATAAATTATAAATTATAAATTATAAATTATAAATTATAAATTATAAATTATAAATTATAAATTATAAATTATAAATTATAAATTATAAATTATAAATTATAAATTATAATTATCTGCGTCAAAGAGCGCATGTTTTGGTTTCTGACTCCCATGATCTGTACTCACCAGCTATGGCCTTTCTGGAAAGGGCGCAATACCTTGAAGAGTCCACAGACGTGCCCCAGATGTTTTCCCAAGCTAGGAAATCCAGGGACTGGGAGACCTGGCTTTGAGCCATTGAACTAGAACTGGAAGCTATGAAGAAACTTCATGTATGGGAATTAGTGAAAATTCCTGATGGAGCTCATCTTCTCGCCACATTCTGGTTGTTTTGGAAGAAATGTGATCAAGACGGGGTCCTCTCCAAGTACAAAGCACGCTTAAGTCCTGCAGGCAACCATCAAGAGGAAGTGATTGACTATAATGAAACTTATGCTCCAACAGGTTGTCCCGCAGCCATCAAGACAATCCTTGCCTCTGCAGTGCAGGAAAGCTTTGACATTCATCAAATGGATGTCAAAAATGCCTTTTTGAACGGGAACCTCAATCAGGAAATCTCCCTGCGCGCTCCCTCCAGCATGTTTCGCCCCCTGGCAATTGTCTGCGACTGAAGAAATCAATTTACAGTCTCAAGCAGGCGCCGCTTGTCTGGAAGGCAGCCCTTAAGCAGTTCTCTGTGTTGATTTTGTTTGCCCCATTTCCCGCAGATCCGTGTCTATTTGCCTTGATGGTTCCTGGGTGGTAGTGCTGGGTGCACGTGTATGTTGAAAACATGGTCATTGCTAGTTAGGATGTGGTCCAATTCAAAAGAATCATCCATCAGCACTTCCTCATGGAGGACCTGGGGTCAGTAAATCACTTGCTTGGAATGCTGATTGCTTGTAAGGTCAATGGGCTTTGGGTTACTCAAGACAGGTATGCTTCCAAAATCCTGAAAACCTTTGGGATGGCGGAAGCAAGGGCAGTGGCAAAGCCTATGGTGCCGCACACTAGGCTTGGGAAGGAGACTGACTAGGACCAATGCTTGGAATCAACTATACAAGGGCTGTGTGGTCACTGAATTATCTTTATATTACAACTTGCCCCAACATCTCCTTTGCGGTCTCACAGCTCTCCCAACACCTGGAGTGCCCCTGAATCGCTCACTGGAAGGCTTTTCTACATCTCCTGCGTTATCTTTGGGGGATAATTAATCATGGCATCACCATACAAGAGGGTCTTGATAGCTGTGCAATTTTTACCAATGCTGACTTTGCAAACTGCCCCAACACAAGGTGCTCTTACACCGGGTTTTTTCTTCAAATAGGTTCTGCCATTTTTTTATGGCGTTCAGCAAAACAGCCCACGGTTTCCTCCTTGACTACTGAAGCCAAATACAAGGCTCTTTATGAGGGAATCTAGGAGGCTGCTTGGTTTTCCATCCTGCGGGAGTTGCTACAATGGCCTTTGCCGGGGACGCTTACAGTTTTCTGTGAAAATCAGGCAACCATCAGCCTCGCCAAGAATCCCATGCACCAGAGGCGGAGCAAGCACATTGACACCATGTACCATTGGCTTTGCAAGAAGATCCTTGAAGGTACTGTGGTTGTTCCTTATACCCCCACTTTGTTGGTGCAAGCGGACTTACTAACCAAATCACTTGCGCGGGTCAAGCACAAGGCTTGTTTAGAGGCCCTGAGCATGCAAATGAGAAAATAAGGGGGGGTGTTGAGTGGTTAATTTCAAATTATCAAATTGTATTTGTTACTACATCTATTCAACATTTGTTTTATTTTCAAATAACTTTTACAGCCTAGTCAACACAAAAATTATATTATGACACTCAAAAAAACTCTTAACCTAACCTATTTGTGTATTTTTTATAAACCCGGTCAGTGTTATCTCAGATTCATTCTTCTTTTCAATCATCTTGTTTTTGTTTCCGATTCTCATTTATCTTACAATTGGTGTTACTCTTTATAAACAACTTTTTGTAGGTTTGTGTTTTATCCCAAGTGTCAGTATCCTGTTAGACCCCATTCTAAAAGGTTCTCAACATGATAAAAATAGGAACAATTGTTCAATTTATCCATCCCCCTCTCCATCTATCACTCCCATCTCTAATCACAAAAAATCTGAGGAAGACTCAGCATACTACTCCTCCAACTTACCAAATTCCACCAAAACCATTTTTTGA